>JARHVA010001554.1:1497500-2920000 GCA_037957365.1 Torreya grandis | reverse complement strand
CTTGAGGGATGAAGCCTTTAAGACATAGGAGATTCAGACAGGCACAAAGAAACAACAAACTAACTAAACCACTCAACTCCTACAGGAATGAGAAATACAATTGGTGGAGAACACTAATGTTAATCTCATCTTAGATAATTATAAGCTATTAAATGAATTTAATGGAAGTAAACTTTTTTTTAAAAAGATAGGAAGTCTAATCAAAGAGGGAGGTACTGGGAGCAAACAAGATTTCCACTCTCTATTAAACAAATCTTTGAACTTAACACTGGGTGTGTGATATAGTAAAAATGAAAATGATTTAGATCTAAAAGGTTGGACTACTACCAAAAATAAAATTGAAATTCAAGGAAGAAAAATAGTTGAAGTGGGTGTTGATTCTCAAGCTAGAAGACCCACCCAAAGAGAAACAAGATAGAAGGATGTTAACAAGGACATAGCCATGGGTATATATAGGATCCTAGATATTGGCTCTAGGAAGGTTCAAGCCAAATTAATATCCTATCTTGGAACATTAGAGGGCTTAATATCCCTCATAAGTAGTTCACTATCAAGAACTGCATTTTTGATAATAAAATTGATATTCTCTTGCTATAGGAAGTCAAAATGAACACTAAAGGTTTAAATTTGGTTACTAAATATATATGGCCTAACGTAGAATTTTGTATTACTGAGGTCATTGGTTCTTCTAGAGGTATTGTCACCATGTAGAATAGCAATGTTGTGAATGGATGTCATATTCATAAAGATAAGAATAGTTTGATTGTGTGGATGGTCAATCAAAGCAAGTCTTGAATATTAGTTAATATATATGCCCCTAACCAAAGAAACACTAGAAAGGTTTATGGGATTCCATTTCTAGTAAAATATAAAGTAATAAAGAGTATTTTTGGATGCTTGCTAGTGACTTTAACACTTCTCTCTACCCTTTAGAAAATATGGGTGGTATACAAGACTAATCTAATAACATGATTAACTCCTCAATAACATGAGCCTAATAGATCTTAATCTTCAAGGTTAGTGTTTCACATGGCCCAAATATGGGAGAGGTGATAATTTAATTCAAGTTAGATTGGACAGGATGTTAGTCTCCTCTAGTTGGGATTATATTAGTGGTTATCACTTGGAAGCTCTCCCTAGGATGACCTCTGACCATAACCCCATCCTTTTATCTTGTAAATATTAGGATTTTAATGGCCCTTTTCCCTTTAGATTTGAGTTTGTGTGGACTCAAAACCCAAGCTTTAGAGATATTTTGGCCACATGGTGGAATACTTTTGTTCAAGGATCCCCATGTTTAGATTGGCTTATAAGTTAAGTTTAGTTAAAAAAAAGGTTAAAAGATAGAATAGATTTAATTTTGGGAATATTTTTGAAAACAAAATAAGGATCTCTTTTGATCTTGTTGACATTCAAATGAAAATTTCCAATGGAGAAGTTACTAAAGATATGGTACAACTAGAGGATTCTTTGAGGAAGGAATGGAGGGAGTTACTTCAAAAGGAGGAATTTTTTTGGAAGTAGAAATCCAGAGTGTAATAACTTAGAGAAGGGGATAGGAATACAACATTATTCCATTAATTTACTATTAAACATAGGAAAAGGAATGACATAAATTAGTTAAAAGATGAAAATCAATCTTTGATCCAATCAAATAATTAGATAGAATAGGTGGTGGTAAATTACTTTCAAAGGTTCTTAATTGTTCAGAATGGAAGAAAAAATCAAGAATTCATTGATATCATACCCACCTCCCTTAATAATTAAGATAATAAACTCTTAACAAAACCTATGACTGAAGAAGAAGTTAAAACTTACCTCTTCATGATGAGTTCTCTCAAGGCCCTAGGGCCGGATGGTTTCCCTCTAGCCTTTTTCCAAGTTTACTAGGAGATTGTGGGGTAAGATGTCACTAAGGTAGCTTCTAATTTCTTCAACTCAAAAAAACTCTTGAAATAGCTCAATCACACTTTTATAGCATTGGTCCCTAAGAAATTGGATCCTTTAGAAATGGGATACTTTATGCCCATTAGCCTATCTAACATCGTCTATAATATTTTTTATAAGATTTTGGTTTGCAGAATTCAACTGATTTTAGATCATCTTGTTAGTAATAACCAAAATGGTTTTGTCCCAAGAAGACAAATCTTAGATGTTTTATATCCACTCATTCATACATTCAATATATGGATAAAAATAACTCCCCCAGAATGGCTCTCAAACTTGACATCTCTAAGGCTTATGACAGAGTGGACTGGAACTTCCTCTTTAAAATCCTTGAGAAAATGGGATTCTAAGATAAAGTTATGTAGCTCATTAAAACCTATGTCACTACCATTAAGTACTCTATGATTATTAATGATTTTTCCACTTTTTTTCTCTCTAATATTAGGGGTCTCAAGCAAGGTGACCCATTGTCCCCTTATCTTTTCATTCTGATGGCTGAGGTTCTTAGCAAAAATTTTATGAAACTATTGGGGTCCCAGGAAATCAAAGGTATAAAACCTATTACTACAGTGGACCTGGCTACCATCCAAGATTTTTTTGATGACACTATAGTTTTTGGAGTTAATTTAGTGGTAGAATTCAAGATATGGATGAAGGTTCTAAAGGATTATGAGGAGGCCTTTGGACAATGTATCAATTATGAAAATAACATGGTCTATTTTTTCAACACAATTTAGATCTTCAACAAAAAATCATGAGGATTTTTTATTATTCTTTTGGATAAATCCCAGGTATTTACCTTGGTCTACCCCTTACTATTAAATATGTTCCCCCTACATATTAGAATTATATCCTTGAAAGAATCCAAAAGAAGTTGCCTGGGTGGAAAGGAAAGATTTTGAGTCAAGGGGGAAATTTTCAACTTTTGAATGCTTCCCTTTAGGGAATTCTATTTACTTCCTCTCTCTCTTCAAAATACCCAAATATATTATAGATAAATTTGAAAAAAATTATATAAACTTCCTATGGTTGAGAGTGGAAGAGAGAAAAATAATTGCTCTTGTCAATTGGGATAAAGTTTGTAGTTCTAAGTTATAAGGAGGTCTGGGAATTAGAAAAATCCACATTACAAACAAATCCCTTATAGCTAAAATTGGTTGGAATTTAATGATTAATATCAAGTATTGGGGAAACATCATGAAATCTAAGTACTTATTAAATAATAATCTTGATTCTTTCCTTCATATAAATGGTATCCCTATAGGATATGTGATATGGAACAATGTCATTAAAAGTAAAACTCATATGTAGAAGGGCATAATATGGAAATTGGGGGATGGTAGAAATATAATTTTTTTGGAGCATATATGGCTAAATGGCATCCCTTTATATGAAATACAAAATTTACATAGACTTTCTGATAGATCCATTATTCACTTTAGGATTTTAGCCATAGATTATATTCAACCTAGTAATGGAGACTAGAAACAGTTGCTTGACTACTGTCAAAATTAGAATGATCTTATTCCAATGGTCAAGGAGGTACAACTCCTTATATAATGAAAAATACCTATATTCCCCACAAGGGATAAACTATTATATGATTAGGATAGAATGGGTGTTTTTATGGTTAGGATGGCTTATAACCTGCTCCTTGATTCTAATGAGGATCCTAACTTTTGGAGAAGGGTATGGAATCATAATCTCATTCCCAAAATTAACCACTTTTTGTGGTTGGCTACCCATAATAAGATCCTTACTTTGGATAATCTCTAATCTATAGGATTTTAAATCCCTAACCATTATACACTATGCAAGAAAGAGGAGGAATCAGTCTCCCACCTCCTATTGCATTATGAATTCTCTTAGGAAGTTTGAACTTTAGCTCTATAGAAACTTAAAGCCTCATGGAGGTTTAATCAATATATCCTAGATATCATTAGGGGGTGGGTAACCCCTTTCATCCAACCTATTTTCAAAGAGATATGGGCTCAGATCCCCCCCATTTTGACTTGGGAAATTTAGAAGGAACACAATAATAAAACTTTCAGAGATAATGCTAAATATCCCAAGGAGATATTCAAAACTTTGATAAATTTCTGAAGGAAAACATATCTTGAAACACTCTAAAAGTCATTTATTTCCCCCTAAAAAAAAGAAGAAAGTATCATTAACAAATGGTACATCTTGGAACATATCTACAGAATTGATAATTCTAAAAAGATTGCTTGAGCTTGTACTAAATGGGCTCCCCCCTCCATTGGTTGGGTGAAGCTTCATTTTTATGGGGATACCAAAGGAAACCTAGGCCTAGCAAGTGGGTGGGGAGTGTTGAGATTAGATAAGGGAGAGCTTGTTGTGACCTATGCTGGTGGGTTAGAAAAAAACTCCAATAACAGTGCAGAAGCCTAGGCCCTCCGTTGAGGTATCAAGTTGTCCATTTGCATTGGAATCAAAATCCTCTTAATAAAGGGAGACTCAAAACTTAATATTGATGCAATCAGAGATAAAGCTAGAGTGGGATGGAGGTTGGAGGACATCATTCAAGACATAAATCATCTCCTTCTTGGTTTTGAAGAGTTTGAAGTTAAGCATATTTTTAGAGAGGGAAATCAGGTGGTGGATGCAATGGCCAATTTGGGAATAAATCTCTTCCCTTTAAGGTGTTGAAGGAATATAAATAGTCTTCCCACTAATGTTAGAGATCTCCTCCTTTTAGAGGCCCAACCTTTCTCAACATAATGGCCTACATTAACTATTATAGATTATAAAATAAATCCTAATCTATATTCTTGGTATTTCCATGTTAGACATTGGTCACATTAAGGGTAGGAAAGGTGAAGTCATTAAAGTTGGGAAGATGACGTATGGGCTTACTTTAAGATATGAGTATTTCCACTTCAACAAAAATCAATATCACATGAGGCAAATTCATTTCCCTATGATGTTATCTCACATGAGATATCCTTGTAAGCTTCCCTACATGTGCAATAATTACTTGATTATCTTATATAATTAGGAAAAAGGGGTTTGGGATTCAAGTGATTTTAAAGGATGATTACCTAATGATAGCCATTCCATTACTTTTAGACTATTTGACATAATTATGTTTAATCCTTAGTGGTTGATTCTAGTCTTGACTAATTATATCAACAACTCTAAGAAGCTTTTAGTCATGGGAGGTAACAAGGTTAGAATAGAGCCTTTATCCTATAATGAGATCGAAGAAGATGCCATGATTTAGAGTATATATTACAAAGGAGTTATTTCATCTTTCTTGGAATGTCTTAATAGTTATGATGAGAATCTCTCAGCTCATTTTGCCTTGAGTTAGGATGGGGACCACAAAGTTTAGATTAATGGTATTTAATTTAAAATAAGTGAAAAATCTATTACGAAGGCCACAAGTATGCACTGTAAGGGTAGAATATTGAAGAGACTCACCAAATGTCCAAGACCCAGAGGGGATGAAAAGATTCTTTAGAGAAGTTGAGTGTTTGATGAAACTACAGAGAGGTTTTGATAGGAAAGTCTGGTTAATCCTTGGGTTAAGGTATGTTTTACTATCATGAAGTATTTCGCCCTTCTAGGTCATTTTAAGTGTTTTTATCATTACCATTTTTCTCTTCTTAATCACTTTCATCATAAAGTGCTTGTAAACTTTCTTTTCTTCCTTCTATCATCCCTAGATACCTCTATCAAAACTATTAAAAATGTTATTGATAGCAACCTGACTACCTCTACCATCCTGCTCCACCAAGGTCTTATTTTTAGGTTGTATCACTTTCACCTTGCATTGTGTTAATTTAAATCTTTAAAGGATATTATGATTAAATAAACTTGTGATAATGACACAGATAACCATATCCCCCTAAGAGTCAGATTTGGTTCTTTGGGGCCCCATGGTTCCCTTCCTAAGTCCAAGGACTTTGTCACCCTTTCCCTAAACTTCCTCCTTAAGAAAGATAGCTTCTCCCCTCTCATGTTGGGTTTTGATTGTCTATCTCTCCTAAAAAATTTAAATCCAAACCCCTCAATCCTTCTCAATATTTGGCAATGGAAGGGTTATGTGAGCAACAAACTAGTCCTTCTATTTCTGGCAGTAAAAATAGGAAATTTCTCCCTTAGGATGTTTCTACGAATAAAAATTTAGGTAATAAAAAGACTAAAAAGGTGGTGAAGATCATCCAAATCTAGCTACAAATAAAGATCCCTTGGAAGCCCAGGTGAAATGGGATGAGGATGTGGATGAAGCATCTAGAATTAAACCTTAGACTTTCATGGTTAGAAAGATAGATATCAGGAGGTCTAGTAGACTAGTAGGGGTAAAACCCTTTTGGTGAAAATAATTGATTATTTCTCTACTTTGGATCCAAGGGAAGAAGCAAGTATTTTAAAATTCAAACCCCATTCAGGCTATTAGATTGATAAGGAGGGAACCAGTCATTTTGAGGAGATAAATAACTCCTTATATGACTTGGTTAAGGAGGATTTTGAGGACATATGTGATGATAGTAGTTAGATTAAAAGGGAGCTATAAGAATTAATAAATGGTTTGTGCTCACTCTATAACAAAATGAAAGTGTTGATAACCATCTGCCTAAAGGCTGTTCATCAAGTTACTTCTTCATTGTTGATTCTATAGGAGGATCTAGATGAAGATAAGGATATTGAAGGAAAAATTTCCAACAAGGAGGAGCTTCTCAATTTCATTAAACATGACTAGAAATATTTGATTAACAAGTAGTGCTTCTACCATGGTTGTCTTCTAGTTTGTTGTTTGGCTGCCATATTTTTACTATTTGTCTATTGTTAGTGATTTTTGGCCTGTCTTGATACCCCTTGGGCTTCTTGTACATGGGATCTACACCTTTTTTAAAAACTTATTTTATCAAAAACATATTAAAAATAAAATAAAAATGAAAAGGGAGGGATGAGGGGTCAAGCCATCTGGCATCCCCCTCACACTTTTCCCATGGCCACCAACTTAGAGTTTGTCTTCATATTTAATAAAATAATAATAAAATAGGTTAAAGTTTATGTGTTTACTTTTTAATATATTTCATTTTGTTATTTTATGATTCATATTTTATTAAATAAAAATAAACTTTATTTCTTTTATCTACTTTTTAATATATTTTATTTTATTTTTTATCATTTGTTAATTTTCTTTTAAAAAACAAATTGATATTCTTAAATGCTAATTTGTATTTTATCAATATCTTCTATATTGATATTTCATAATGTTAATATATATTTTATATTATTTAATTTATATATTTTTATTTAAAATTTATATTTTATAATATATAATTTATATTTATATTTAGAATTTATAATATATTTGAAAATTACATTTTATTTTATTATTTATATATAATAAATATTATAAATTCATTTATGAGAATTTAAGTTGTGTGTTTTATATTCTAATATTCTAGATTAACAGTTTATATTATAGTCATTAGTTTTTGAATGTAGATATTATATCAAGGTATATGAATGACAAAAATATTTTTTGGGAATTTAGACTCTTAATTTCTATAATCAAAAATGTAAGTTGAAAACTAATTCGAAAGGTGATGGATAGGTATAATGTTCATTTATGGACAAGAAGGAGGGGCCTATTGTGAACTAGTTTTGTATTTAGGAATAGTCTAATGTTGTCAAGAATATATAGTTGTATACCTTCATGTATGAAAATATATATACACTTTTATATAAATGCATGTATTTTTAGAAGCTTTGAGCGAGACTCTTTTGATTATTTTGATGTTGTCAAGAATATATAGTTGTATACCTTCATGTATGAAAATATATATACACCTTTATTTAAATTTGTGTATTTTTAGAAGCTTTGAGCGAGACTCTTTTGGTGAAGACACAAACATAAGAATCACAAATTTGTAGATATATTGATCAAAGTGATGTGTATTTGAAATGTTGATTTTCTTACATCCCCCTTATGCTAAAACTAATGCTAATGACTAAAAAAGAATATATTGATAATAAATTCCTTGCTTTGGTTGAGTGGATGATGACAAATTATGTTATAATCAATATTATGAGGAAGCTAGTTTCATTTTATTATTGTGTGGTTTGTATTTATTACCCCCTTAATGTGATTTGTATAAAAATAAATATATGTATATATTTATATTTCCATGATTAGTAGGAATATTGATTTCATCATTATCTTGTTTATGACTCTAGAAAATGGAAGATAAATCTTTGTGGGGTGGGAGGGGGGTGTGGGGGGTGTGTTTACTTAGTGTAAGCTGACCCATTATTTTCTACGTCTCAGTGCAGGAGAAAAGATTTACTAGTGGCAGATTGGTTTAGAGATGTTATGCTTATTATGTTGATTTTCATAATTTAATGAATGTTGTTTGATTTGTGCTTTTGAACTGAAAATGACTATAAAGTTGTTGCTCTAATTTGGGCAATTGTAATGTTTACTTCTTGGAAATCATTTTAAACCTTGAGTTACCTTACTATTGAAAATATCCTTCTTATAGCTTATGTTCTTGATCACCTAATTATTATTGTAATACTCTATAATATCATTTTATAATGACATTATTCAATCCAAGTTGACAACAATTTGTAATAACACTTATTGCATTGTTACTAATTGTAGACTAGTGCTTGTTTAATAACGTTACTCCAATAATACTTTGGATAAATTAATGTTGTAGTATCTAAGATTATAGTTAAATGTTAACACTAGTGATAAAAACACACTATTGTTTAATAAATAACATTGAAATTATTATGTGGTAAGATTACATTGATAGTCATAGACATAGAATGTAAATGAGTTTAAATCACTTTCGTATTATGAACTTACTGATTGATCTTAGCTTGTGAAATTACTAAACAGTTAATTTTGGGTTGATTTATATAGTTGAAATTAATAAGAAATTTTAATAAATACTACTTGGACTATTCTAAATGTCTTGAAATGAATAATGTAACTCTCCCTTAGAGTTAGTGTTGTAGGAAACCACTTTGGGTAGGTTGATTGTGATGGATATACAGGTATATTTTGGAATCCGCCTAGATAATGTAAGTATATTTTAGATTTAAATTCCATATTGTAAAGTTAATGGATATTTTTATTGCCTTTGAGATTGTTTGGTTGATGATTAGATGATTTCATGATCTATTAAGATATTTCATGCAAGTTTACATTGTAAATCTTTTGTTTCAAAACCAATCAAATTGGTCTCGAGAGAGGCTTCAAAATATTACTAGAACTTGAGTTTTATTGAAATGAAAACTTGTAAGCTATAGATTTATATTATGTGAATCAAATCCATAACCATTTTTATCCTATCCCAATCCGATGATTTTTGGTGGGTCTAATTTCAGGGGCATTTGACAATTTTTTGCATCTGTGTTCCCTTATCAACCTGTGACGTTGATTCAAAACCAAGTTTCTAAAAATACATAAAATAGTCCTTTTAAGAAAAAAATGTTTTATAGTGGTTTGTTTTACATTTAAATTTATATAGGAGCTTTTTTTTAATAATTTTGGGTGTCTTTACTATTTTTAGTGATCCTATTTTTGAACCTAGTTTATTCAGAATTTGCTTAAAAAAATAATTTTCAGCATGAAAATGCATTTGGAACACTACATCATTTTAGCACTTAAATTATTGTAGGTTCCTAGTGATGCCTTATAGCTAATATATTGTAAAATAAATTTTAGAAATGTGTTTCCTTTTGAGGAAGAAAATTTTCCATTGCCATTTCTTAAGGTGATTTAGTAACTTTAAGATTATACTAGGGAGTGATCTAGGCAAGTTTATTTTATTTGGGATTGATTTTTCCACCTCAAAATGAATGATTAACTTGATTTAACAAATCTATGGGTGGTAGGATGGCTATAAAATATTTTGAGTGTAGTAAGAGTTTGGTCACCCTCTTAGTGTTATTACTCATGAAGTCATAGATGTAATGGTGGTGTGTTTTTTGATTTCCTAAACTACTTTGAGCACATGTGTGTGTGTGTCTTGTTAGTTTGTTTACTTTTTTTTATATGTGTCTTTTATTTTGTGTGGTTGAGGTAGTTAATTGGTCTTCTCTTTCTCAAAGCTTGATATCAATGGTCAAATCCCTCTTATTTTGTTTTAGACTTTAGATGACATCATAAGCCCAATGGATTGATAAGGATATTTATCTTTAGTATAGCAGGCATACTATCCCTATGAGTCACCAATTTTTTCACCAAATTTAACCCTATAGGTCAAATTGGGACCCCTATAGGTAAAAACCTAATTTTTTAGGTGTTTTATGGGTATAATATGTTGTCATAAGGTGTATTATAGGTCATTTGATGTCTTTTCATGTCACATTAACCTTGGTCTTGGTCACTTTAAATATTTATGTCTTTTTGAGTCATTTTGGGGGTCATAATTGATAATTAAATTACTTATATGAAATTTTTGATAAATTTAAAGGTTTAAAAAGGTGTTTTCATATGATATGTGTCCTAATAAGTCTAAATTAATTGTTTGTAACTGAAAATTGGTAGGTTCTTTAGAAAAAGGGTAGTTTTCTTGGAAAAAATGAGCATTTAATGAGGTGTAAAAAATCATACAGAATCCTATAGTTGAGGAAATTTTATTAGTGTCTCTTGGTATTCCACACACTTTTTATAGTGATTAGTTTTATCAGAAGCTCAAAGAAATGAAGAAACCCACTTCTCTCTTCTTATACTAGGCTTGATAAGCAAGAATGACCCTTAGGTTCATACTTGGTATGGTTAGTAGGAAAGGTTTCAAGAAAAATTATCTTGGGGTTGTATTTTAAACTTAATAAACTCCTATTTTATGTTTGGTTTCATAAGAATGATGACTTATTCTTTATGAACCATTCCTAAGAAGTTAGACTATCTAATTTGCTTACTAATCTATGCACCCTTTAGGTTTTTCCTTGGTTTTAAAAAATACATAAAATCCAACTACTAGAATTTATTTTATAGGTCTTTTACTCTCCTCTCATATGTTTTCCATCCTTTGTTTCATGTTTGGAGTTTATTTGAAAAACTAATCACCTTAGGTTTGTAAACTAGTCCCGTTATGTGTAGTAGGTAGGTTTACACCACTTCCAATGTATTTATTTATTGGTAATGGTTTTAAATTATGGTGATGGTTTATCTTCATGATTAAAATGTTTTTTTCCTTCCATTCTAGTTTCATTCTCCAAGCAATTCTCCATGATATTTCATTCATAAGCACCATATAGTCAATCCACTATATGACTATCATACTAGTCAGTTGGTGCCTAAAAAAGGGTTAAACATTAGAAATGGGGTGTGAATACTTGTATTAGTCTTTGAAATATCAATCCACTATGAAATCAGATTCCCTTAACATATGAACCTTCTACCCACTACCTCTCTAATGCAACTCAGAATGTGCACGTATAAGTGTTTGAAAAGGAAACTCACATTAAAATAAATATCTCTTGATTTGATCTAAAGCTTCAAAAATTTTAAGGGATACATGTTAACATTGGAATTATTTTCAATGGTTGTTCAAGGCCCACACACCATACATGGTTCCAACTCATTGTTTACCTACATACAACTCAATCTTCATCTACAGGAATCTCCTTGATGACATCATAATGAGATGGAGTTTTGTTAAGTGGTTCAATATTTTAAAGTGATAAGAGTGAATTTTATAACTTTATAAGGGCCTAAAGTTGATCATAATAACATAAATCTTGTAGACTATCTGAATTTGCACTTACTTCCTATATATGAAATATCCACTTATAGGTGGTAATAGCAGAGAATTAGAGATGTCATATGGAGGTGTTGGATCATAATATGGAACCCTATTTGAAGTCCTAATGTGTGTAAGAAACATAAAAAACCTATTTGGAGTGATATTTTGGTACATAAGATAGATAACTATGATCAAAGGTGAAATGATTGTATTCAGGGATTAAGTCTCTAAATACATGGAACAAAGGATCTGAGCCTTTTGCCAATATTATATAACAAGGTTTTCAAATATTTTGAGGAATATAAATGACATTTACTTATATTTCCTACATAGGAAAAGAGTTATAAATTTTTTTGAGGGTAGGTGATCAGTTAAAATTGGTTATTGGAAAGCCTAAATTTGTATTTTTATGCAATAGACTCAGTCGGTATCATCTACAGGCCTGAGCTATAAGAGATATTTTCACCCAATGTTGTAATACCAAGGCAAAATATCATTTTTTTAATAGAATTATTGATTTAATGTTATAATAATTAACATTAATATCATAAATAATATTTTATTGATGGTTCTTTAAGGTCCAATATACACCTACAAGTTTCTCTCTCCCCTAAGAAGTTGACCTACAAATTGACTAATTGCCTTCACATCATCCATAGTAAGAGATTGACAATAAGGATTCCAATGTTTATCTATAAATTATTACTCCAAAATAAATAAAATGGATCATAATCCATGTCTTACAGGTTACAAGGTGAGTTCTTATTCATAAAACCCCTGATCTATCATACATAGTCAGCTATAGTCAATTGTAGTTGACAATGACCCAAGTGATGATTTTTTTAGGTATTTGGCCTAGAAAATGCATGTTATAGGTGAATAAAATAAATAATAAATGGAATTAAATATTTAAATATGACCCAATATCAAGTTAATTATCTCTAAAAATGTGATTTTCACCTACAAGCAAGGGAAGCATACAAACAGGGTCAACTTACTAGTCAAGCCTAACCAAATAAGGATATGTTTCAAGGTGTAAACATGGGTCATAAGAGTTTGAAAACATTTTAAATTTTATAATAATTGATTAAAAAATCTAAAAATACACTAATTATATTATGATAAATAGAGAGAGACCTCTAAGGATGCATGAACACATTCCATAGGAAAATCTTACACACAGTGTTTGCCTAGCAGTCAATTTTTCATTTTTTATGATTTTAGAGGGTCTAGTCATATGAAAAATGGATGAATTTTTTTATATTACATCCTTTTAACTTAAATAATCCTTTAAAACATCCATTTTTTATTAAATAATGTAAGTAGCATCTATTTTATATCAGATAAAGGGTACTTCCCTAGGTTGCAAACCCTACAGTCTTGGGGGTTGAGGATAAAAGGATGAACTAGAAGTTTATTAGAGAGTGAAAATAGGTTTATGGAGTTTAAAAAAATATGTTGAAACATGTAATACATCTCACATAAATATTAAACCTAATAGGTAGGTCTAAACCTTCAAAAGTGTAGATAGGCTTATGAGGCATGGTTAGGCCTAGATCATAAATGATAGGTCACTTTAATTTATAACCTTAGGAAAGAATTAAAATGGATTGTTTAATGTTTTTTGGGTCTCTATATAGGTGATAAATCTTTTGGAAGGTAGATAAGTTTTATGGGAATCTATTTTTAGCTCAAGACAACTTCAAGCATGTAGGGAATTGTGAAGAGTGCACGAGTAAGCAACTTGAGATGCTCACATATCAATCAATGATATGCATGGAGATTAAATTAATTTAGGGAGATTTATGGAGGTATTTAAACTTACATTTTTTTAAAAAAAATTCAGTTCCAATGTCAGGGCTTTATGAACAAAGCCTAAGATCCTAAGGCACTCAAAACCTTGCAAACCCTAGTTAAGGACCCAATTGGGAAAGCAATGAATTAAATTAATAAAAATGGACCATAATTGAATGTAAAGTTATTTTATATTGCATATGAATCTTTAAATATTCCCCCCATCAATTTTGGTGCTGACCTATTTGTATAGATAGGGTACAAAATGGGTTCTTTTGACTATTTATTGCATTGTGCAGGTTTTAGGGACTTTCAAGGGATTACACAAAATTTTGGATGAATATATAAAATTTTAATAACTAAATATGGTAATTTAATTATTCATAAAAACTCCTAAGTGTGCCTACTAAAGCTCTCATCTCAACTAGTCAAAATTGGCATTATGAACATGATAGTGAGAAGGGTGAAAACTTCAAATAGGGGTCTTTTTAAGGTGTGCCTAATGAATATAATGAATTTTAGGGTATTTAAAATTTTAATCCACTCCATTTTAATTATTTTAATGGAAAAATAAATCCAAATTTGAGTCCAAATTTACAAGCTATGTGAAAGAGGAATTTTCTTTAACTATAGATGGTGATAACTCACTTTTAGAGGAATTCAGATGATCAAGAATAAAACCAATGCATTGATAGGAATTTATAAAACCCCTCCCTCTCATTAAAATCATAAAATTTATCCATAATAATTTTTGGGATGTTCAAATAGGGATAAATCATGAAGGCAATTTTCTAAGCCAACACAAAGAATTTCATGCCACTTTGTAAGAGTTTCATGCCTTGGATTGACACTTGTGTTTCCTAAATTTGTATGATTAGTTTCACAATATATTCCCATGAAAATATAGCTCATTTTATTATATTTAAAATTGTCCTTGTGACCTTTGGACTTTTTTCTTCTCCTCTCTCTCTCATGTTCTATTAGAGCTAGCCATTTTGGCCTTTGTAAACTATGATCCACTTGAGTATGGTGAATCCCTAGTCATTTTCATACCATTATATTAATAAATACTACTAAATTTTACCTATTATATCACTATTAATAGTTTTTTACTTTAATTATGGATCTTTCTTAGTGATGACTATGGTTTCCTTACCATGTTGTGTCATTCTCTCACCTATTTCTAGCTTTTTCTTACAGGTCATGTGAAGTGTTCTAGGAAGTGTCAAGGATGAGTGAGTTATCCTATTAAATAGTGTCATTATAGACCTCTTTTCTAATCTTCCTATCCTAAACATTCACCATAACATCATAATGAAACACTGATGTGAGAAGATTCTAATTGGAGAAGTGTATGCTTGGTTAGTCTCTTGGTTTCATGTGTGACATGCAGCTAGTTAGTAGTCATCAATCAATGTCATGTATCACCTCCTTTAAGATAGTTCAATTTTATTTTTATCTCCCTTTTACCTCAAAATCATAGGTGTAGTAGTGATCTATAAGTGGTACATCAAGAGAGCTAGCCCTATCTATAGATTCACCTCATTCTTAGCCTACCCATAAGCCTAGAGGTGTTTTAATTATGCTACTTGGATGAGGAGAGCTGAGACATCTCCTCAAAGGGTGAAAATCCAAGTGAAAAAAATATATACATGAAAGAGTTTATGGGGCCCATACTAGTGGTATGGTCTTTACCAAAAAAAATGTTTGGATAGGTTGTTATTAACCAACAATGGAGAAATATGCTTATCTATATGTCAAAAAGTGTAATTCTTATCAAAATCATGGTGATTTAATCCATGATCATTCACAACCACTCCAACTAATCACTACACCATGACCATTTTTAACATGGGGAATTGATCTCATAGGGAAAATAAACCCCACTTATTCTAATGGCTAAAAGCATATCCTACTGTTACAAAATATTTTACTATGTGGATAGAAGCCATTCCCCTCACTTATGTAACAAAAAAGCATATTTTCAATTTTATTTACTTATACCTCATCTACCACTATGTCATTTCTTCCATAATTATATATAATAATAGTGGATCAATCAAAAATAAATATGTAAAATCCCTATGTACCTAATTCTATATTAATCATAAAAGGTCCATGCACTATTTTCCTCATGGTAAGGACTAAATCGAGGCATCAAATAAAACCATTATTAAAATTATTACAAACATTATCAATGAATTTGGTTGTGATTGGCACTTGTAATATTCCCATCCTTATGGGCTTATCATACTAGTACCCACACACCTATAGGAACCACACCATACTCCTTAAGTTTTAGTTTTGAGGCTATTATCCCTATAGAAATTGAGTTTCCCTCTATGCAAATTTCCTTACATAATATCATTGATGGTGAAGAATATAGATTTTCTAGATTAAAAGATCTATAGCTCTTGGATGAGAAAGGTTTAGTTTCATTAAACCATTTGATAGACTATCAAAATTAGATACACTATAATATAACAACATATTCTTCCTAGAGAGTTTGAAGTTGGTGATTTAGTGCTAAAATAAAATCAAATGAATACCAACATTGAAAGTAAAAAGAAAGGCAATTTTGAGGCCAATTGGATAGGTCCATATGTTACTACTAAAAGTATAGATCTAGGGCATACATGCTAGCTACACTATAGGGACAATATCTTGAGGAAACTATAAACATTTTGTATCTCAAACACTTGTATGCTTAAATGATTTTAACCATTATCCATAAGAACCCTTGATTGGGGGCATCCAATTCACCATTTGATTACCATTCCCAAAACAATTATTATTCTTCCCCCTATTTCCTATTTCCTATTTCCTATTATCATTATGATCTTGATTATGATCAATAGGTGTTACATGTAGATTCATAGAACATTTCTGAAGGCATTCCAGATTAATCATCATCAACAACCTCTTTGTAGATAATTGTATCAGGGTATGTCAATATATATGTTACATAATTCATAGTTCTTTAAGATTTCCCCTAATAATTTTCCCCATATTGTTTCCCCATTGTGCTCCTTATTCCTATCATGTTATTGTGTGGTATTTCCCTTTGCCTTGGGTTCTATTGTGGGTTCATGGTCATTACCATTACAGTCAATTTAGTTGTTGTTTGGTCCCCTACCTAAGGTTATTTTTCCTTTATTAAATAGTTCTTAGTACATTTTTTAATATACCCTTGCTTTATTTATTCCAAAAAAACCAAAAACGTTGAAAATACCTAAAAATACTAAAAATTAAAAAAATTGAGAAAATTGGCTTAAATTCTCCATGAGAGATATAAAACCACTAAATCTTTAACCCTTCTATCACCCTTTTTGTTGGTGACTCTTGGTACTATTTTAGGTGGGAACCCATTCTCCAATCCTAATCATTTACACTTATCATTACTAATTCTTTCATTATATCCTCCCATTTTTGGGAGAACTATATTAACCTAAGGTCCACACAGACTATGTAGGCAATACTTGGATGCGTGGGGCATCTCAGGTTAGCTCAACCACTCTTCATTTATGTTTCCATTCCCATTTATATTTACCATTGTCTTATGATCTCACCATTTTTCAAGTACACATTACCTTATGTTCTCACCATGTTTTATCACGCTTATTCTCTCATCATTTTGTGATCAACCATTTCCTTACTCTCATCATTTTACAATCAATAACTATCCTACACTCTCACTATTTTATGAGCAACAACTATCTTATGATCTCACCATTTTATGAGTAAAAACTATCCTACGCTCCTATCATTTTATGATCTATTCTTATTTTTCCTCTACAAAGCATTTGTTTCTCTACTTATCATCACTTTTATTTATCCCAAATCCTAGGATAACTACATTTGTCTTGAGGTCCATACAGACTATGTAGGTAGTGTCTATTTGTATGGAGCATTTTAGGGTAGATCATTCACCCCTTAATTATTCTTCTATTTACCCTTTCTTGGGCCTAATCATCACTCTTGAATATCCATTATCCTCTTAACATGGGTTGAAAATAGGGTAAATTTTAATGACAAATATTCATTAATTCATGAATATTTTGGTTTAGATAATTTGAATTTGGCATTTTTTTTTGAGTACGACATAGGACCCATTTGCCTAAAATTTTGGGATGTTATTTTTTTAGGGATCAACTTGCCAATGATTTAAAATAATTATGGGGTTATCCATTAAATTTTCCATATATATAGTACATATGTTCCTAGATGTCACCAACTTATGACCAAAGTATCTTTCTTTAGCACATTATGAAGATCTTGAGACTTGAGGTCAGATTTGGTTGCTCAACTACTTTTAGACACCTAATAGAACTCCATCACCTGATAGGATATGAATTCCCATTAGAAATATACCACCCAAAAAAATCACTTCATCTAGTAGCACAAAGTCTCATGAAAACATTATGTCACTTGACAACAATACACCACCTAACAATAACTTGATGCCCAATAACACTATGTCACACAACAACATCCTAACACCTGACAACACTATGTCATGTGATAACAACCTAATACCCAATAGCTATATATCACATGATAACAACCTAACACCTGATATTACTTTGTCACATGATAGCATCCTGATGCTTGGAAGCTCTATGTCACATAGTAACACCCTGATGCCCAATAGTATTGTGTCACATGATAGCAACCTGATGCATAATAACATTAAATTACCTAACAATAAAATATCATCTAGTAAAACCACTATGCCTACTCAACAACATTGTGTCACTCAGTAACATCTTGCCTTAGTTACTATGGTATCAAGAGGTAATGACAAGGGTAAAACACTATAGAAAATACTAGGAAAATATAACATACTACCTTATTTTATAAACCTAGGAAAGAAGACCACGCAAACAACATACATTATAAATACAGGTAATTTTGATTTTTTTAAAAAATATATCAGTTATTTTTTAATTGTAGAATAATTTCAAAATTATTTCAATGCAAAATTTAACATGGATAATGACACTATTTCATTATAAGTAATTAATCTCGATAACTTCTCACCACCTAAATATTTTATTCATGACATGCCACCCCTATAAGACACTCCTCTTGGCACTTCACTAGAAGACACTCCTCTAGGAACTACACAAGAGAAGTGTAGTTCTCTTCAAACACCAAATTTTGTGGAAAATTTTGCTCAAAAAAATTAATGAAGGAAGATAAGTACATAAACAATATAAAGGTATTTTCAAGTCGATTAGGCTAAAAAATATCTATTTATAGAACCTATAGAACTAGAAAATAGTAATAAGCCTCCAACAAAATGAAAATGTACAATTTGCAGTTGGAAAATTGCAAAAGAACATATAATGCAACTTAAATTGGACATAATTGAGAAATATTGTGGTAATATATATATATATATCTGTGAAGCACCCAAATAGATAGTTAATAAGAAAATATAGATAGAAAAATGGATAAGAATGCATGCATGTAAGATATGCACGTGAATATCAAAATGATCAAAAATGACAAAAAAATCTCACTGAGAAAGAGGGAATAATTAAAGCACAATTTGGAAAAGTTATGCAATGCAATCATAAGGTAAAATATATATAGTTCTCTATTATTTTCCATATTTTAAAAAGGGGTAGACCCATTTCTAATTTTCTAGATTAAATTTTTTTATTTCAAAATAATGGGTTTCTAGATATTCCACAGTCATATTGGTCAGATAACAGTGCTTGGGAAATGGAAAAATGTCTATCCATTATTGAGAATGAAGATTTAAAAGAAAGTGTTAAGAGATCACTATTTATCTCACTATCCATCGATGAAGTCACTACATTTGACAACACAACATAGGTTTGCATGTATGTGTATACTTTTAAAAACTATTCAAGGCAATATCATCTTTTAGATGTCCATAAAATGGTATAAAATTTTAATGTATAAAACCTTCATAAATTGGTTATATCCAATTTAAGAGAGAGAGAGAGAGAGAGAGAGAGAGAGAGAGAGAGAGAGAGAGAGAGATGGGATAGATGATTATGCCATAGCTATGAAGCTAGTGTGTGTTGGTGTTGATGGCGCATCAGTGATGTAGGGACACAAAAGTGGTATTTGTGTTCACCTTAAAATAATAGTTTCTTCATTTATGATTTGAATTCATTGCATGTCTCATAGGATTAATCTTGCCTACAAAATTATTAGCTCATTTAGTAATGTCGTAAAAGTGGAAGAGCTTATTCATGACTTGCATGTTTATATGTCAAGTAGCCCAAAAATATTTATGGAGTTCTATAAATTTGAAATTAGGGTGATATATGGTAAGAAACTATTGAAATATGTTGAAACCAAATGGATTTCCATGTATGAACCTGCATGCAAATTTTTTTAGGAATATCCACCTTTCATAGGGTTTATGTATAAATATTGTAGAGAAGTTGACAAAGTAAAATATTTTCCATGTCATTTAAAATATTTTGAAACTTTACTCACATTATGTTTTATTTTACCAATGTTGAAGGAAATCAACTACCTAATGAAACATGCCCAAGAAAGATCTATCTATATTGTTGACTTTATATGTTTAAGAAAACATATCTGTCAATATTTAGATATATTATACAAACTGAATAAAATATTTCATGGAATTATTTTTATAACCTATCAAATTTTGACAAATTGTTAGAATCCAAAGAGTTATTTAAAATTCAATATAAATGATCATATTTGTCTCATGGTAAACAATATTGAGATCCCAATGTATACATGCTCTAGAAGACTTGAAGTTATGGGAGTTGAACCTAAAGATGTATCTATGACACATCTACTATATGATATTGTTTTATCTAAAACATGAATTAAATTTTAAAAAATATCATAAAGTTTATCCACTAATATCAAATAACATTTTCAAAGGGATGATTTTTTGGAGGGCATGGGAGTTGTGAATCCCATTTTTTGGAATAGTGTTAATAGTCAAGAACATATCAACAATTTATTTCACAAATACATGGGTACAATTATTAATTATTTATATAAATTTATATATGTGAATGGATTTTAGATTAATGGTATTTTAAATAAATAATTACTAATGTCTCAATCAACATAGTTTGGGATTACAATGATAGATCAATTTTAGTGTTTCAGTGACCCAACAGAAAATGGTGCCATTACATGGCTATGGAAAAAACTTTATCCAATTAGCATCTTAAGATAAAGTATTAGTGAATATTTTAGACTATATTAACTTTTTCAAACAATTATTTTGGGATCTATGGAATATGAGCGAGTGTTTAGTGCATTATCCTTTGTTAATTCAAAACTTAAAAATAAATTGGATAAAAATCTAAAGAGTTGCTTGAGACTATACGTTTTGTGTTATTATATGGATAAGTTTCCTTATGATAGATTAGTGGAAACATGGATTTATATAGTTTAAATAAAAGGCGTGAGTAATACAACTACCAATATAGAGGATGCAAATATCAAGACTAAATATGACACTAGCATGGTAGATGCAAATCACACTTATAATGAACAAGTTTCTCAAGGATTGTTTCAATTGCCCAAATTTTAGTTTGATAAGTATATAAATTATTATTTTATGAAATATTTCATATTCAAATAGATTAAATTTTATAATCTATTTCCTTCATGTTACAATTATGAATCTTATTCAATACACTAGAATTAAGCACTTTATTTGTCCTATTACAATTTTGTGTATTTCAAATAGTACTTATATAACCTTTGAAATGTAATTCATTCATTATGAATCAATAATAATTATAATTAACAATTCTACAAATCATTTCATTATAACATTCATTTAAGAATACAAGTCTTATGTGTAGACATGCACGGTGCACCATAAGACACCAGTTCTCATGCCATTAAAACTCCAATTATTAAGATTTGTTGTTTTCATTATCTTAAGTGTATATAATAATAATAATTTGGAGATCCTATACATAGATTTAATACATGCATAATTTTTGAACCAAAAGATAGAGAAATATTTTAATCACACCAATATTATTATATTGCCCCTTTACATTAGAACCGTTACACAAATATATAGGAAATATTTTTCCTATAGTTAGAGATCACATATTTCCAAATTTAATTTTTCCACCACAATATCCAAATATCTTATATAAATTATATTATTATTACATAAAATTATAACTATAAATAATATCAATATTTAAATTTCCTAACATTGCCTCCACAATAGTTTAGATTGAAGAATATTTAAACAATGCATTCAACCAACACTTTTTCAAATACTACTACTACTACAACAATATAATTCCATAGAATATTTACTCTAATTCATCTCCATAGAATATATAAACTTGACCACATTACATTTTAAATATTTAACATATTAAAATTATATACCCACAATATTTGGAATAACTATAAAATAACGTTGACATTATAAACTCTATTGAATAAAACAAATGTTTTTTTACAGAAAACATGATATAAATTGTTTGAAACATTATAAACTATCATTTTGAACATTATAAACTATTTAAAACTAATTAAAAATTATCTAGAATAGACTCTTCACCCACTTATTGTTTGTCATTGCCCTCTATGGAAACCCCATTGTCTTGACCTGCCTGTGTATCCTCTATTATCACTCCTTCCTTCTCAAGATCCTCTATAGCAAAATTGATATTTTCAAGATTTACCCTCTCATAATTCATTGCATTACTAGTTAAAAGAATAGCTGGATATACATCTATTTCTTCTTCAATAAAATGCTTGGATCCATCTCATGCTCTTTAATTAATTTTCTTCAAAGTGTTATTTTGTTTTTTTAACAGAACAAGCTTTTTCTTGAATGCAATCACTGAGGTGATACTTTTTCAAGAATTTTTAAAATGAAGATTAAGCAGATGTGTTTATTGCTTCAAATTTTCATATTTTTCTTACAATTAATAAATTATATAAGTGTCAAGCACATACAAAGCTTAATAATTGAAATACATGTTATATATAATGAAAACTTACCATAGCTTTTTCCTTCTCTACTTGTGAAATGGTAAGAAGGTTTATATCTCTATCTCATTTATTAAAATAGGCCTAGGCTTCTCTATTTAAACTTTCCAACTTGTTTATCATAATACCTAAAACCCTATCATTGTAAACATTTTTAATAGAAATTAATCTAGATTGAGCTTGCTAGAATAAAGCATCAATATTTAAGGGTTCATTTTGAGAAAGCAAAAACAAATAAACTCTTTAGGAGTGGTTATGATAATGGTCAATTATTTCTTTGATAAGTGCTTTTTCCCTTATTTCCCATTGTTTTAAATCATTAAATTCATCAATAACACCCTCCCTCATATTAGCAAGAAAATTTTCTAAAACTAGATTTTCCAATGAAAAATTAGTGATGGAATCATTAGAGACATTCAAATTATCAGTGTAGGGTGGGGTAGCTAGGGATTAGGTAGTCATAGAAGTCACTTCTATATGCACAATAGTAACTTGAAAAAAATCATGAGGATTGAATCCACCATAAGTTAGGGCCCTACTTTCAATCCCAAGAAACTCTTCATCCAGATCAATTTGTTGAAAACATGTCAAACCCTATGCACTAGAAATGCCACCAATAGAGAAATTTGGGAAATTAAAAATTTGTAGGGTTTCCTTGCTCTATGTAGGGAGGGAGATTGTTTTTCCTCATCTTTGAGTCTAGATGGGTGGTGGGGGTGGTGGAATACTTCTTGGTATCCTCATAGATGTAGGGTGGACTACAAAATAAAAAATTATTCAAAATTGATAAATTCAAAAACATAAAATTAAGACAAATTCAAATCAAATTTGTTATTACCTACAGTTAGGGTGATTGCCTCTTCCATTCTAATTGTCCTTACCAAAGTTGCCTCTTCCCCTATTATTATCCTAATGGGAGTTACCTCTTCCTATATTATTGTCCTTGTAGGAGAGATAATCGTAGTTTCACCTACAAAATAAGTAAACTATCTAGTTAATAAACTACTGAATTCTAAAAAAAATCAACTCAAAAATAAAGTTGTAAGGTGGAAAACATTGATCATCATAGTGGGAAGAATCCTCAAAAGAAATAATTTTAGATTAAAATTAAAAAAAATTAAAAAACTAATACTAAAAATATTTTTTCCATTAAATAATATAAGAAATAAACATTAAAGGATATTTGGGTGAACCTAGAAGTGGAGACAAAATAAAATCACTTCTTGGGTATTTAGAAATTTGAAATGAATTAAACAAAGACTCCATGGACTGGGTATCACCAAATCCCTCTAGAGTAGGCTGTCCTTTGGATGCCACCTATTTTCTTATGGCATATGCATGCACTCTTACCTGTAACAACTAACAGGCTAAGAAATGTTAAAATTTAAAATATGTATAAATCAAGAGAGGTGACTATTAGGAAAACTAAACTTACCTATTATTCCTTGATAGATAAAGCATTAGCTTTCATTTTGGTAGTGAGAATTATAGTATTTTTTATATAATATAAGTCCTCAAAATACAAGGCCATAATATAGTTGGAGGATGAAATGGTACAAGTGTCCTTCAAAAATGCATAAATTAACTCAAACCTAATCATGTTGGATATAATCATGCACCAATCACATACAACACCTGATGGAGAATGAATAATGTAGAAAATATCCTAGAAGGTAATGTACAATGGTCTTCCCCATAAAATAATTCTTGCTTGGAAGAAATGCATAATATATTTGGGAAATTGATTAGCAATTTTTTTAACCAAGATTTCCCTTTAGTTTTGACTATTTGTAATGAACTTAGAAAACATGAAATTGTAATTAGGATGTGAAACTAATTATAATAAATTATTCAAGAAAAATTAAAAAAATGTTAATATCATTAATAAATCTAACACTTACCAGTTAGGTCTATGACCACTTTGTAGACTGACTCTAAATATTTTTTGTTAACATCAGATAATAAAACCTTGGTGCTAATAGGGCTTACATTGTAATTTGGAAGGCCTATTAAATTGTGGACATCCAATGGAGAAGTGCCAAAGGATATTTATTTATTATTAAACTAGACATAGAAATGGGTCTTAGTATAATTATAGAAATAAACCAAAGATCATAATAGATTATTATTGATCATCATGTCATATTTAGGCATCTACATAAGGCCTCTAAGTTTGTATTTATCTATATAATCCACATATGATTCCAACTCCTCCACCATCTAGAAGAAGTCCAAACATAGTAGATTCTTGAAATTTAAGTTTTGGATCAACCCTATTTTAGTTTCTATAGATCTGAAAGCCATTAAAACTTCACTATAGAGTTTGAAGTTGTAGTAGGTGAAGCCTAAAAAGAAAAGGTATGATGATAAAAACCTTAGAATAAAGTGTGAAAATGAGAGAAATACAAGGGTATTTATAAGCCATGAGGGGAAATAGATAAATTAGTTGGTGTGATTGGTGAGAGATAAGGGCACACTATCACTTGATAGCATCAGGTTACATAGTGGTATAGTGTCATCTGGTAGTAAGATGTTATGCCACAACATGGTTTTATATGGTAGAATGATACCATATAGTAGCATGGTATCATCTGATAGCATTGTGTTAAGTGGTAACATGTTGCCCCATAGTAGCATGATACTAGGTGAAAGCATGGTGCTAGGTGGTAGCATGATACCAAGCAGCAACATGGTGTCAAGTGGCAATATGGTGTTGGGCAGAAGTATGGTTCTAGTAGCATGGAACTAGTTGGTAGCATGGTGTCAAGTGGAATCATGGTGTTGGTAGTATGGTACTAGGTAGTATCATGATGTTGTATGACATTATCATGCCACATATTAACTAGATGTCATATAATAACATATTATCATACAGTAGCATCAGGTCACACAAACAAGCTAATGTCATATAAAATCATGGTGTCACCCAGTGACATGGTGCCACTTAGCACCATATTGTCATCCAATGGCATAAAGTTGTATTGTGGCTACTATCACATGGTAACATAGTGCCACCTAGCATCACATTTCCATATGGTGGTATAAATGTGCATAGTATTAAGTACACTATCACCCTAGTCAAATATTATCAAGTGATTATTTGGAAAACAAACAAGGTAATTTTCCTCCTCCTTTGCACACTCAAATTCACCAAGGATATGAATCTGATTTGCATAAACAAACTTAGGGGGTTTCCATCATGACCTATTAAAATTAACCTTGGTTGAAAAGTATTCAATCATAATACCTTATTAGTCACACATGCAAAATTGATTGATTATTTAGTTGCATTGTATCTTCTTGCATTGTGTTTTTTAGTGTGTTTTACTTATCTAATTTCTTACCTATTTATTTAAATTTTACTTATTTTATTATTTTTTTGTGTTTAATGCAACTTTTTTTACACTTAAGTGTTGATATTTCATATTTTGTCCTTAGGTTGTTTACACTTGTATTTAAACTATTTTGTTGGTCTATCTTTTGTTCAAATGCATTATGTTTTACACTTAGGTCTTGATGTGTTATATCATGATATTAATTTATAAATATTAGCATCTAAATTAGTCCCTATTTAATTCAAATATAATTTTATCATAGGTTATTTATATGTATGTTACATATTATCATTTATATAATTAAAAATAAAGTGCTTAAGTCTTATATAATGTTATGCCAAAAACATCTCTCCAAGCATGATATATCTATCTAAAACATGATCAAGATGTCATTTCCTTTTCCATAATCACATCACATGACAAAATTTTAAACAAATATGGCTATCTCTATGTTAATTAAGGATGTGCATCTCCTAAGTAAACATATACCACCTAGTCGTGTCACATGTTACATCAATGAGGCAAACACAAAGTTCACTATCAACTAGCAAGAAAGATAATAGATTAAAGGAAAATAAATACATTTCAACATCCATATTATTCTCAATAATATAAATCTAACATATCATGATTAAAAACATGGGCATCATATATATAAAATAATATTAGATCCCATATAAAACATGTACACAAGGAAATGAATGTCATATATATCTCAAAATCATAATTTTATACATCATGAGAATTAATACATCTCATATATATTAAAAATGTGGAGATAAAACCAATTATCAGAAATATATTTTTCTATCCCTAGGAGGACTCTACCCTGTATATAACATTGGTAGATGTAGTGGTAATGGCCCCATGACTTTCTGATGTGGTGTGGGTTGGGCCACTAATCTCTCTAAGAATGTTGTATGATGTG
The DNA here is from genome assembly GCA_037957365.1 of Torreya grandis. Lineage (NCBI taxonomy): Eukaryota > Viridiplantae > Streptophyta > Pinopsida > Cupressales > Taxaceae > Torreya > Torreya grandis. The sequence goes on along the minus strand of JARHVA010001554.1, from coordinate 2,893,253 downwards.
ATCTAGAGGTCTGAATAGTCCTTTATCTATATGTGTAATCTCTAAAGTAAGTATCCATACCCTTTTATATCACTACCAACTCATATAGACTTTGATAATAAGTAGCCTCATCCTTCACCTATAGGGCATCATCCTTCACTTGTAGCGCATCATCCTTAGACTAGATCACATTAGTTAGTGATATAGTCATGCCCTAATATAACATAATACATCATGCCTCATCTCGCTCCCCATGAAGCCTATAAACATATACTTAAACTTTATCTTATTCTTTGTGTGGTTTATCTCACACATCTATGATCATCTCAAGCTCTACATCTTGCATCATGAGTTGTCCCTGAAGGCTAATCATCTAGGCAACTTATCCTCTTAGTGTTGAAATCTTTATGTCAATGGATGTAATAATAAATTATAGCCTCATGGTCTCCCCCTAAGCTATCAAAAACTTAGCCTATATCCCTACTAAATCCTACTCAAGACATATTATCTCATTAATATAGTAGTAATCTCTCATTATAGTCTATCTATAATAGCATGATCCTTTACTGTTCTAGTAGTCCTCAAGGTCCTTGTCTCATTTGTACCCTACTTAAAGCCACTAAATAATACCTCTATCATATTTTTATCTATAATAGGTCCATATAATCTATCTCCACTCCCATCCTAGCTATCCTCTATCTTTGATCTTGAATATATCACTAAGGGTGAAAACTGTGTGCCTAGGGATTGTAATACTTGGTGTGTAACTTATTTCATAGGGATCAAAAATGACTATTGTGTAATATATTTCACAAGAACCTATATAACCTATTGACAGGGAATTAATGGTACAAATTAATAAATTTTCACCTATCCTTGTACTTGTGCCTATTCATGTACCTGTGCCTATCCTAATATCTATCCATATAGAGGTCCTTATACTAGGTTCTACCTCTATCAACCATCCTCCAATGTTGTCCTAGTTGTTAAGGCTAAGTCTAAATCAATCATGTGAGCCTAAAACATTTTTATCATGTTGTATATGAATATATAATGTTGGTATCTACCATACCTCTTATATAAGCCCAAATTGCTAGTTGCACAACTAGGTAGCTCCCAATCACCTATGTTTTAGGAATAGGTGGCCCTCACTACCTCATTTATTAGGTAACATGAGTAAATAAGTATGTTCCTTTTGATACATCCTATTGGAATCCAAACTATTTTTTAACCCAATCTAACATGTAACACTTCACTATCATGTTGACCTATGATATAGCATGATGTAAGCATATACCAGGTGACAAATCAATCCTTCACCCAACCAAACTACATAGCCATGTAGGAATGTTAGATGAATTCATCATCCACCATCACACCTAGATTTCATTATTAATTATATAAATCCCCTCCATGGCCTAAAAGGTCAGCCCCTATTTGATACCAATTGAATTCTAGTTGATCATGGGTTCCTTATTGTATCTTCTAACCAACTGGCCCCATAATTTCTATGTGATCCTAGGCCTATACCTATAACAATGTGATATGATCGATGTTTTGACCTCTCTGGTAGGATATCATATATAGATCATGGTATAATTGATCCAATACTATGGCTCCCCATGTAAAACATGTGATTGAGTTTAACATATCTTGTACCACTCCTATCAATCCAATTTAGAAAAATTGTCTACTCTTATCAAGAAAAAATATGTTAAACATTGCCATAAAAATCACCACCTCACTACGCACTAAGGCTTATATTACTAGTGGGAGTACAAATGCTTATCCATATCCTACTATTATTACTCTATTCCACCCCATCAGGGATGACATCTAGTGGAAATGGTAGATCCTCTAGGGAATCAATGTAGATGGCCCCACCCTCAATCATAATGTTGTGATACATATCAAGTTCTCCAATATAGTTAGCCTATCATGCCGCATCCATTGAATCCTTGGTCCTTAAATTGGAAGCCTTATAATCCTCCATACACCCTCCAAGGTCACCATAAACTTTCATGTTAGTAAATGGAATGTCAATGTCTCAAAGTGATAACACTCATCCAACACTGATAAATAATCCATGTTAACTTGAATGACTAGTATTCGTGTCATGTGAATTATCCCCACTATCTATAATAATGCCACTAAGTCCATGGTCATGATACTAGAAAGGCATAACACTCATGATCATCACACACACACTATCATGACCTCCACTCACTCCTTCATATCATAAATCATGTTAGAATCACTTTATTAATCTATTTTCTAATATTTTGTCTACATTACCACTTTTTTCTACTTCTAGACTAAGTATTATATTCTTCTTGCCTACTTAGCTTTTTCTTATACTTACCTTAGATTAATTTTATGTGATCTCACCATTTTTATCAGTAGTCTTGTTACTTTGTAAAATATTCTCACTATTTAACAAGTCATTCTTGCAATTTTCTCAAAACTATTTTGCATCCTCACTATTTTCTCAGCAAGTTTGTTGTTTCATAAGTCATTCTCATTGATTGGTAAGACAATCTAGTTGTTAGTATTAATTTCATCATGTATGTGTTTTCTATTCAAAAATGTATTTTACCTAATTTATCAATGTTTTAACCATTGAGGTCATTTTCCATCCAATATTGCACCCTATTTTTTAGTGATTTCCCACCATTTCAATGATATTATCGAATTGGACATGGCCTCACCATTTGGTTGACAATATTGTCATTTACAAGAGTGATCTCACCATTTTCATCTTTATAAAAATGGTGAGTTCACCATTTTCATCTTTATAAAAATGGTGAGTTCACCATTTCATGATTTTAATAAGTGTAATAAATGCACTCAATGACAAAATTTACCAATGAAAATTATACTTACCAATGCCCCAGTCCTTGTTGGTTGCCATTACTCTTACATGTGCTCTCCAAGGTGCCTGTGGTGTGGGATATGAACCATTTTATTCTCTCCTCTTATACACAAAACTAGAGCTCCAGATTTATATAGAAAAAGGTGAAAATGAATAATTTTCACCCCCCCCCCCATGGTGTAATTTTATAGCCTAAATTTTGAATTTTTACCCTAACCCTATTTGTGATCCATTCTTCTTATTAGGAGGCTTATTTTTGGCTCCTTTATTTGTCCTATTTTCTTCTAATTGCTACATTTTTCAACCTATTCTGTTGAAGCATGTGTTATTTTCTTATATTTAATGGCTTATCCATATAAATTATTTTTTATACCCTACCCTTGAAATGTATCATGGCCCTTTGAAATGTTGTTTTAGGCATTTTTTGAGCTTATTTTTTTACAAATCAAGTAAATTAAATGAAAATGAGAACAAAATGATTTTTTATAATTAGAATCATTTTAAGTGAAATTTTTATTCTTTGAAAACACATTTATTCATTTGAATGGCTTGCTACACTCTTTCAAATAGAGGGAAAATGTATACATCCAATTTCTACCACTGTCATCATTCATGTTGAAATTGTAAGTCAGAATGACTTCCTACAATGATACACGAGTTGGATGAAATACCATTAAAATTATCTAATTCACTCACACAAGTCACATGAAAATTCCAAAGCATATTGAGGCATCCCTAATTGTGTAAATTCATCATACACAATCATTACCTTCCTCTAATTCATCTTCAATCAAATTATGACCTAACAATTAACATTTTTGACCACTTGTGTATGATAAATTATTAAATTCCAAGAATTACAAAAGACTAATCAAGATTACTTAACTAATAAAATCAAATTAAAGGGTTAAGTGAAAAATCAATAGAAATTGGATGAATATATAATTTTGAAAATTTAAAAATTCAACAAAATATCTAAAAGTGACATCATCAATCAAAAAAGTCAAGAATATAAAATATCAACATAAATACAAAAAATATAAATAATGTTGATCCATGCCTATTAATTTTAATATTAACTCCAAAATTAAATGCATTTGGTCAACCAAATTTAACTAATCTTAGATCCTTGACCCTCATCTTTAGATGGATGGTCCTCATCATTTTGACAAGCCTATAAATACAAGGGCTATCATAGACTAAAATTAAGATTTATTGTGCAAAAAAAACTCTATAGAAAGTCCTCCAAAAGCTTCACCTATTCTCTTCCAAATAATCTATAAAACATACTAGATAGTTATTGGGGAGATGTTAATAACACTTACACCACAACATTGCTAAAGACTTTAAGCTCTACATCCAGTCACAATCATGCATGTGAAATAGCTTTTAAGGAGATTTTATGAGGAAGGTATAAGTCTTTTATTTATGATTTCTATTCATTCTTTGTTTTGTATAGCTTACCCAATCCAAGGGCCATGCTTAAGAAGTTATATTTGTTATTGTTTTATGATTTTTTGCATACTAATGAGAATTAACCTCTTTTGGATTTGTGTGTTTACAATCACATCTTGTGTAAAATAATTAGTGTGGCCTATAAGCTAAAATTTCACCTATCTACTCGCATAATCTATTATTCCTTGTCTCTTTCCTAAAAAAGGTAATTATACATGGATTTTATACTCAAATTGAGTTTCTTGAATGGGATGAAGAAGGTTGAGTCATTTTATAGTAGGAAGATATCCTTCACACATGCACTAAGCAACTATGAATAGAGAGATTAATGATAATTTTATCAAATGGAATAATCCACATTATAAACATGCAACATGGGATTATGAATCATTCCTACAACAACATCCTAATTTGATTAAATGTTGAGGACAACATTGTTATGAAGGGGAGGGGCATGTTATGCCCTTAACCTATGGTATGTCTAGGGATATGTGTGGCTAAATTATAGATTACATACCAAATTTTTTTTAAGGGGTTCTAAGGAATAAGTAACATGTTATTGGAAAGTAGTGTCGAGTATTGTCATTGATGCCAAAGGTGCATCTTTTGAAGGTTAATGTTGATGTCAAAGATGATTAAGAATATTTGGCAGTGTGTGATATGATAAGGTGCATTGAAAGAGTGTTTTCATGAGAGATTTTTATCATGAGATAAATATAAATAGATAATTTTAAGTCAACTAATGTCTTATGTTTGCATGAAGGTATAGGTCATTGATGTCAAAGTGCATAGGAAGCCTAGTCATGACATGAAGAGGTATGTGCATTGAAAAATGAATGCACATAGGAATTTGAAATTTTTATGACACTATTTTATCATATAATCAAGATATAAAATTATTTATGGGAGTTTTAGGGTGAACCTATAGGGGTATGACCTTCATTCTATGTCTATACTTAGACCTATCTTAGACCCTACCTAGCCTAATGAGGTATGAAGATCATATTTAAAGTCAAGTATGAACATGTGAGCTTATAAGGAGGTGAGATAAAAAAATTTAATCATGATAAAAAAATTTGTGGTTAATATTTAACTTTAATGTGCATGAATCATTATTTTAGGCCTTCTCGAGCTCATTTAATGAGGTCTCAAACCTGAGAAGCACTTTTAGTTATTCATTAGCATGTGTAACCTCTGCATGGGAGTTAGATATATTAAGGAGAGATGGATAAGTATCCTAGATAATATCTCTAGGTATTAATTTTGGATTCAAGTGGCAGTCCTTTATGAATAATCATTAAGACCAAAACCTTTGTTAAACCTCCATAAAACCCTAATAAGGACCTGATATGAAAGATTTTGTTCAAAATAGATCAAGATGGATTTAAATGTATAGATAATATATTGTATCATGTATTAAACTCTCAGAGGTACCTCCATATGGTGGTAGTTAGTTAGATGAGAGAGAAAATGCATAGATACAAGCTTATTTGTCAACAAATTATTGTAGCTCTTTAAAATTGTATTAGTCAAGAAGAGAAAATGGATGGGATAATAATCTAGAGAATTGTTTTACATTTCCATTATTATTTATGGATATGTTATATCTTTAAATTTATCTAATTTGGTTATTCAAGTAAGCCAATCATAGACAGACCTAATCGTGTGAATAGTGCAAAACCCAAGTAAAGATGAGGGGATAGGTTTGAAGGTTTATGCATGATAGATTGATGAAAAAATGAAATGAAGAAGTTATTTATTATTTTTAATTCATTTTCATGATTTTAATAATCTTTAAATGCTATTTTTTGTGGTGAAAATGTTTCTCACAAAATGGCGTGTCTTGTTTAGTTAGGACTATGAGATATAAGGTCAATAAATTGGTCTAGAAGACTAATATTTACCATTAAACCATATGAATTTTATATATGATTATTTTAATAAGATCTCATATGACACTTTTTATTTATTAGGATTCATAAAAAGTGTCTACACAGGCATTGGAGGTCTAATTCATCATGACTAGTTTTTGAGGTGAATTAGTAGTTCTAAGTAAGTGAGTTGTAGAGATGTTCTTGAGCCTTTACCTCTTGAGTGAAGATGTTCCAAGAATTTTTTGATGACTCTAAGGTCATATATAATTTTTTTACATGTTTAATTTTTCATATGTGATTATCTTAAGGGTGTTTAAGCTTTATTATTGTAAGACATACTTTTGAGGTACACAAGCCTAATAGAGCAGTTTGTCTTAAAGGAGATTTCATGTTATGAATAAAGTATACAGGTCTAATCAAGAATGGATAAGGTCATAAAATTTCATTATATAATTTTTTTAATGGTTTTTTATCATTTTATAAATCCATATGGTCGATCAAGTTTTGGCATTAAAAGGACATACCTAATGCAATTAGGTCTCCATGAGACCTAAAGGAGAAGTAAGGCCTAACTGAGATGTGGGAAACCAATAGGAGTTAACATTTTGATTTAAACATGTTCATAATATGTCTTAAGACTTATTAAATGGACAACTAAATAGGTTTAATGTGTGTGGTTGACCAAGTGGTGTGTGACCATGAGACTAGTATATATACAAGGTAGTTTAGGCCTATTTGAAGGTATGCAATATAAGCAAATAAAATATTGCATGGTTGAGTATACTTAGGTATTAAAATGAGACAATAATATAATATTATAGATTTTTTTATACAAATTCAAGAGGTGACTGAGTTAGTTCTGAGTCACTTAGAGAGTTGGTGCTTCCTTGTAAGTAGGTGCTTGTTAAAGCCTAGTCAAGTGGATGCTTGACTTTATTAGGATTGATGCTCAATATAATTTGATATTTTATTTTATATGACCATATTACATTTGTACAAATCATATTAGTTTTTATTCCCCTTGAGTTCTTCCCACTTTTATGTGTGTTATCTTATTTTATACTCATCTGAATGGTTTTTTATGTTTTGCTAGATCACTATGTTGATTTCATAGTTCATGAATGATTGAGTATAATTGAATGAATTTTTTTTTTAAATTATTCACCCCATTTAGTGAGTGTGATTAATATAATTGGTATCAGAGTCTAGTCCTTTGAATTAGGACTAACAACTTAAATGAGATCATAGAAGCATAAGCATGTCTAGTCATCAAGTATAAGGAGATTTCTAAAGAAATAAGGATCCTCTCTTCAGTGGAACTAACTATGCATTATAGAAAATTAAAATTAATATGTATTTAATTTCCTTGGGATATGACATATGGCAATCTATTTTTCATGGATTCACTCCACCTCCTACACCACCAACTAATACAATAGCTAAGAAGGTAAGTAAAAATAACTTTAAGCCAATGAATGTCATCCTATATGGTCTTTCAGAGGTAGAATTTATAAAGGTCATGCATTGTGATACAGCCAAAGGGATTTGGTAAAAGTTTAAAACAATATATGAAGGAGACACCAAAGTCAAGTTGGCAAAGTTTCATACCCATTGAAGATAGTTTCAAAGTTTGATAATGAAGGAGGATGTAAACATTGCACCTTATCTGTTAAGAGTAGATGAATTGGTAAATGTCATCAGAGGTCTAGGGGAGAAGTTAGAAGAATAAAAATTAGTAGAAAAGGTATTAATATCCTTGACATCTAAGTTTGATTAAAAAGTGTCTATTTTGGAGGAGATCAAAGATTTTAACATACTATATATGGATGAGCTTCATGACATCTTGACTACCTATAAAATGAGAACAAGTGATGGAAGAGCTTCCAAAAAGGAAGTTGCATTCTAAGATAAGAAAAATTCATAAGTTAAAATGTCAAATATGATGTTGAAATATATATTGATGATGATAAGATAGAAGCCATGTTTTTTAGAAAACTAAGGAAAGAATCAAGTAAGTATAAGGGCAAGTTACCATTCAAGTGCTTTAATTATGGTAAGATTGGTCACTTTACATCTAAGTTTACTAATAAGGATAAGAATGATCATGATGGAGAGCATGATGAACATCATGGTGATGATAATATTTCTATAAGATTGATAAGAGTAAAAAAAGTTTTAGGAAGTATGAAGGCAAGAAAGGGTCATTTAATAATAAGAGAAGTTTCTATACCAAAGAAGATAGTAGCTCCTATGATATAAGTGACACAAGTATATCTGATACTAATGATGATAGTAATGATCATGATAGCAATGAAACCTTATACATGTACATAGAAACAAATAATTAATGTTATTCAAAATGGAAAATCCTTATGAAAGATGAATAATCATATGAAGAAGAGGCTAAAGTAAACCTTGAGGTATAATTGGTGAGTGATAAGAGAAGTTGAAGTTCCAAAGAATGAATAATCAAAAACTTAGATCATTGTTTAAGAGTTATGAAGAACAAATAAATATATTTGATGAGAGACTAAGTAACCACACCAATGAATAGAGGAGATCACCAAATAGTTGGAAACTAATATTGAGATTGTCACTAAAAGTCTTAAGACCAAGGATGAAGAATGCACTAAGTTTAGAATAGAAATAAAGTCTTTGAAGATATAATTAGATTAGGAAACAATCAAACTAAAGACACATCAAAAATTTAAAAGGAGCACTAAAGTCCTTGATGATATTTTGAATATTCAGAGGTCTCCACATGACAAGATAGGTCTTGGGTTTAAATAAGACCAAAAGGAAAATAAGGAGAGTCAACCCTCAAATGATAATGGACTATCAAGAAGTGATGGTACTAATAGAGTAAACACCTATGAATAAACTCTCAAATTTGAGAATTAAATTGATCATCAATGAGTTAAGAAGAGTGTGAATATTTCAAGAGATAAAAAAGGTAAAGGTGCATCATTTAAAATTAGATAGACAAGGTTGTGAATACTTTCAATGGTTACTATTTTTCATGCAATCAATATGGAAATAGGCCATAGATTGTAGACATCATACTAGAATTAATTCTTCATGGAGGAATAGGATGAATGGTCATCTCAATAGTAGAATTAGAATTATGTGTTATAATTGTGATCAAATAGGACATATTGCAAGGGATTACAAGATAAAGCATATGAGGATGATCAATCAAGACAAAAGGTTATATAGTCATAGCACTGAGAATTAGATCAAGAAGTTAGACCCTATGGATAAGGTGAAGGAGAAACAAAATACTAAAGGATAAAAATCTATGATAGCTAATAATACATTTCAAATCAAAGATGAAGGCATGAAATGGTATATATATAATGGTTACTCCAACCACATGGTAGGGGAAAAGAGAAAGTTTATTTAATTAAAGAATAATTTTGTAGGGATATAAATATTTAGAGATAACACTTCTACCAATATTGTCGGCAAGGGTATCTTGATTTTGGAAAATGATAAGACCAAGACAAAGAATTTGTTGTATGTATAAGGATTAAAACATAAATTTATTAATGTAAGTCAAATATGAAACCAAGGACACACACCAAATTTCATGATAGAGGGTGTGATATTAGGAGAGTCAAATTAAGAAGGCTATTTGATAATGCTAAGAGGACTAAGAACAAATTGTATGTCTTAAATGAGATCAAGAAGGGGAGATGCTTTGTGATAAATATGGATGAATATTTTATATGACATAGAAGGTTGGGATACCTAAACTTTCATAATCTCATCAAGATAAGCTCTAATAATTCTATGAAGAATATGCCTAAAATCAACAAACTTACAAATACACTTTGCAAGGCATGTTAACATGGTAAGAAAATTAGAAGTAGGTTCAATTCTAAGGAGTATTATACTACAAGACCTTTAGATTTAATACACATTGATCTTTGTGGACCTATAATAATTCAAAGCATTCAAGGAGATAGCTACTTCATGTTACTCTTAGATGAATACACAAGAATGACTTAGGTAGCATTCTTGAAAGAAAATTCATAAGCTCTTGATAATTTCAAGGCATTCAATGCTCTTATTGAGAATGCAAAGAATGGAAATATCAAATGTCTAAGATCTAACAGAGGATGATATTTTTGGTCTAATGATTTTGAAGACTTTTATAAGGTCTATGGGATAAGGAAATAGTTCTCAACAGCTAGGATACCTCAGTAGATTGGGGAAGTTGAAATAAAGAATAGAACAATTCAATAAATGGTAAGGACTATGCTAAATGAATCAATATTGTTTGATGGATACTAGAGAGAGTTAGTGAGTATATATTCTACATCTTAAATAGAGGATAGATAAAGATTAATGGTAACTATACCCCCTATGAACTATGGAAAGGCATACCTACTAATGTGGAACACTTTAGAGTGTTTGGAAGTAAATGTTTCATTAAAAGAGATGAGGAAGACTTAGGTAAGTTTAATTCTAGGTCTGATGAAGGAATATTCTTGGGATATTCATTAGTAAGCTTAGCCTATAGAAGTTATAATAAGAGGTTGTAGAAGATAGTGGAAATCACAAATGTGAATATTAATGAGACAAGTTCTAAGAAGTTACACTCATAGTCAAAGGATACATCAGAGAATTTAAACTTAAAGAATGCATAAGAAATAATAGAGATAGATGAGGAAGAAAAATAATTTGAGGAAAGATAATATTTAAAAGGTCCTTTAAGATAGATTAAAAGAGACCATCCTAAATCATAAATCATTGGCAATAAGGATCAAAGTATGCAAACAAGGAAAAGGTTGGTAAGTAACCTAAATCAAGAGAATGTTGATGTTTGTCTAATATTTAACCTAATAACCTTATTTAAGCAAGCAAAGATAGGTTTTGGATATGTGCTATGAATGAGAATTTAGATTAAATAGAAAAAAATGAGACTTGGGAACTAGTTCCTAAGCCTACAAACAAGAATGTCATTGGCACAAAATGGGTGTTTAGGAATAAGTTGAATGAATATGGATAAGTCACTAGGAACAAGGATAGATTGGTATACAAGGATTATGCACAAGTAGAAGGGATAGATTTTGAGAAGACCTTTACTCTAATAGCAATATTGGAGGCTATCAAATTATTTATAGCATATGCAAGATTCAAAGGGTTCAAGGTGTATCAGATAGATGCCAAGTCAATTTTTCTAAAAGGAACTTAGAACAAGAGGTTTACATAGATAAACCTTAGGGTTTCTCATTATCAAGTAACAATTACTATGTTTGTATATTGAAAAATGTTATTTATGGTCTAAAACAAGCTACTAGAGTTTGGTATGCCAAATTAGATAGGTATATATCAAACCAAGGATTCAAAATAGGAGTTATAGATAGTAATTTGCACATAAAGATATAAGATGACCATTATTTGATAGTATTTTTCTATGTGGATGACATCATATTTGGTGTAAATAGTGATAATATGATTAAGACCTTTTTAGATGTGATGAATAAGGAGTTTGAGATTTCCATGTTGGCATAATTATCATCCTTTCTTAAGTTAAAAATCAATCAATCAAAAAAAGGTATATTAATTTCATAAGCTAAGTACATAAGAGAGATGTTGAAAATTTTGAGATAGAATATTGCAAGGTAGTTAACATCCCTATGATCACAAGGTGTAAGTTAAACAATGAGGATAGATCTCTAAAGGTTAATCAGACATTATATAGGTCAATGATTGGAATTTTACTATACACTACTACCTCTAAACTTGACATGATGTAAGAAATAGGTCTCATGGGAATATTTCAAGTAGACCCAAAGGAAAATCATTTGTAAATAGTAAAAAAGGATACTTAGGTATCTCAAGGGGGATATAGAGTTTGGGTTATAGTATCTAAGGAGTAAGGATTTTAACTTGATCGCCTATATAGATGCAAATTAGGTAGGGAGTCTAGATGATATGAAAAACACTAGTGGAGGAGCTTTCTTCTTAGGAGAGTGTGTAGTATCATGGATAAGCAAGAAGCATACATCTATGACATTATCTACTTGTGAGGATGAATACATTATAACAACTTCATCTTGTACTCAAGTCTTATGGATGAGACAGACCTTAAAAGACTATAAGGTGGAGTATGATAATCTTATCCATATTTATTATGACAATACAAGTGTCATAAGCATCTCAAAGAATCCTATCATGCACTCAAGGACTAAACATATTCCCATCAAGTATGATTTCCTAAGAGAATAGGTAAGTGAACAAAATTTCAATCTTGAGTATGTATATACTAAGGATTAGATTGTAGATATTCTAACCAAGCCACTTACAAAGATAACATTTAAACATATAAGATAGGAATTGGGTGTAATTCCTACCCCTAATAGTCATTAAGGAAGTCAAATTCTTAGGGGGAGATAATCAGGTGGTTCATTATCTCCAAGAATAGGTGAGTAGTGCCAAGAAAGTATGCATGGAGATAGGGGGATCATGTTTGAATGATGCTTCATAGACTCATAATCCTATGTGTTGAGTTTTTGGTTGCAAGAGGAGTGATCCAAGAATTTGTAGGCATCTCTTTGTCATTTATGTCAAATGGGGAGAAATTTTTAAATGAGGGAGACATAGTTCGTTGAGAGAATTTTTTGTGAGTGATTTCCATCAATGACAAAGGGGGAGATTGTTGAGTATTGTCATTGATGTCAAAGGTGAATCTTGTGAAGGTTGATATCAAAGATGATTAGAAATAGTTGGCAATGTGTGATGTGATAAGGTGCATTGAAAGAATATTTTCATGAGAGAATATTTTCATAATAGAAAGAGAAAGAATTTAAAGGAAACTAATATCTTATGTTTAAGTGAAGGTACATGTCATTGATGTCAAAGCACATAAGAAACCTAGTCATGACATGAAGAGGTATTTGAATTGAAAAATGATGAACATAAGCATGTGAAGGTTGTATGACATGGTTTGATCATGTAATAAAGGTATAGAATCAATCATGAGAGTTTTATGGTGAACCTATATGGGTAGGACCTTTAGCATATGTTTGCACCTAAACCATGCCTAGCTTAATAAGGTGTTAATATCAAATTTCAAGGTAAGTATGCACATGTGAGAATGGACATAGGTGAGATAAGTTTTTTAAGGCATGATCACAAATTTTAAGGTCAATATTTGAAGTAAAAGTGCATTAATCACTATTTTAAGCCTTCTCTAGCTCATAGAATGAGGTCTCAAACCTGAGAAGAACTTTAAATTATTAATTGGCACATGTAACCTCTACATGGGATTCTGAGTTGTTAAAGAGAGATGGGTAAGGGTCCTAGATAATATCTCTAGGTATTAATTTTGGATTCAAGTTGTAATCCTTTATGAACAATCGTTAACACCAAAAACTTTGTTAAACCTCCCTACGACTATAATAAGGACCCAATATGAAATATTTTGTTCAAAATAGCTCATGATAAATTCAAGTGTATATATAATAATTGGATCATGTATCCAACTCTCCCAGGTATCTCCAAATGGTGGTAGTTAGTCAGATGAGAGAGAAAATACATAGATATAGGATTATTTGTTAAGAAATTATTATATCTCTCAAAATTTGTATTGGTTAAGAAGAGAAAATGGATGAGAGAAGAAGATAAATACTCATTTTACATGTCCATGATGATTTATGGATAGTTTTTATCCTTAAATTGTTCTAATTTAGTCATTCAAGTAAGCCAATCATAGACAGACCTAATGGTGTGAATAGTGTAAAACCCAGGCAAAGATGAAGAGATAGATTTCAAGGTTTATGCATTATATATTAATAAAAAAATGGAATGAATAAGTTATTTATTAATTTTAATCCATTTTCATGCTTTTAATAATATTTTGAGGTTAGTGTTTGTGGTGATAATGTTGCTCATAAAATGGCATATCTTGTTTAGTTAGGACTGTGAGATATAGGTCAAGAAATTGGTCTGCAAGACCAATATTTTCCATTATAAAATATGAATTTTCTATTTTAATATATATATATATATATATTAATTTTTTTATACATTAGGATTCATGACAAGTGTGTACATAGGCATTGTAGGTTTAATTCATTAATATATATGTATATATATATATATATAAATTTTTTTATACATTAGGATTCATGACAAGTGTGTACATAGGCATTGTAGGTTTAATTCATTATGACTAGTTTTTGAGGTGAATTAGCAATTCTAAGTAAGCAAGTTGTAAAGATGTTCTTGAGCCTTTATCTCCTAAGTGAATATGTTAAAATTATTTTTTTATGACTCTAAGATTATGTATAATCTATTTACATGTTTAATTTTTCAAATTTGAGTAGCTTAAGGGTGTTTAAGCTTCAGTATTACAAGATAGACTTTTGAGGTACACAGGCCTAATAGGGTAGTTTATCCTAAAGGAGTTTTCATGGTATCAAAAAAGTATACATGTATAATAAATCATGGATAAGGTTATAATATTTCATGGGATAATTTATTTAATGGTTTTTTATCATTTTATAAATCCATCTGAGCCCAAGAAGATCAAGTTTTGGCATTAAAAGGATAGACCTAATGCAATTAGGTCTCCATGAGACCTAAAGGAGGAGTAAGGCCAAATTGAGTTATGATGGACCAAAAGAGTTAAAATTATGATTAAAATATGTTCATAATATTTATTAATATCTATTTAATTGATTACCTAAGATTTTTAAGGTGTGTGGTTGACCAAGTGGTGTGTGACCATGAGACTAGTATATATATAAGATAGTTTAGGCCTATTTGAAGGTATGCAATAGAAGAGAATAAAATATTGCATGGTTTAGAAGAAGGAGGTCTTGAAATGAGAACATAATATAAGAGAATATTTTAGGTGATAAAAATTCATGAGGTGACTGAGTTGGTGTTGAGTTACTTAGGGATTTTATGCTTCTTTGCAAGTAGGTGCTTGTTGAAGCCTAGTCAAGTGGGTGCTTGACTTTATTGGGGTTGGTTCTTTAAGTTGAGTTGGTGCTCAAAAAAATTTGTTAACTTTTTTATGGTACTATATTAAATTTTTAGATATCATATTATTTTTTCTTCCCCTTTAGGTTTCTCACTCATATATGTGTTATCTTGTTTCATGCTCATCTGAATGGTTATTTATGTTTTGCTAGATCACTATGTTAATTTCATAGTTCATGAATGATTGAGTATAATTGAATGAAATTTTTTAAACACTAATTCACCCCCCAGTGATTTTTATTCCAATAGGTAGGTGCATTTTAATTTTTATTCATACTAGCCTTCATGGGATGATACTTATACTTCATTAGTTAGCCCAAACATATGATGCAAAGTCAAGCTCTCTAGGGTTATTGATGTCAAATGTCTCATAGTATTTTCAACATAATTGGAGTGTCTTTTTTTTAAATATTATTTTTTATTCTTGGTACCTCCCTCTCTCCATAACCACCCATTTCATTTACCCCTTTGATAGGAAAGTTTGCTTCTATATATTTTCCCAATTTCTATACTTATTATTCTCCATCTATTTTTGACATGTTCACAATACAATAGTTTTAGTTTATCTATCATCAAAATAGAAGATACATTTTTTATTTGTTTCAATATGTTCTCTTGGTTATTTCTTTATCATCTTGGATCTCCCTTATTTATGTTTGGGACATTAAGATTTTCTATTCATATTTTTGCAAGCCATTTTGTCTTGTTTCTCTAATCATTTCCTATTTTTTCATCTTTGATTATGGATAGTTACTTATCTTAAATTGATTATTATTACATTATTATATATCATAAATGCTTACTTTTGATATTTATTATTAATTTAATTACCTTGGATACATTTTTGGGGTGTTTTGATCATTAGTAGCCTTGGCTTTTTGGTTACCTAATTTCCCTCTCTTTAGTCATTCACATTCCTTGGTATTTTTTCCTAACCTAGCCTTTGTCATCTTAGCTTACTAATTTTGAAATTGATTAAATATATTTTATGATTTTTCCATTTACTTTTTCCCACCTTTGGTTTCTTTCTTTTCTCTCTAGTCTTGTATCCCTAGGGTTTGTCTAATGCAGTTACTATGCCCTCCATGATCAAGACTGTAAATATAGCATGTGACCACTCAATGATAAAATTAATTTAAATTATATATATATATATATATATATATATATATATATATATATATATATATATATATATATATATATATATATATATTACTTTAAATTATTTCATTTATTAAAATTTATTTAAGTTGGCTTAGTTATTATTTTGTGATGTTCTTTCTCGAAGCACCATCCCATGTTAAAATTTGGTGACACACGATGAGCTTCAAGTGGGGCATATGTATACACATAATATTTTTAAACTTTATCATTTACTTATGTTTTCTTTCTTATAGCAACCTATTAATTATTAATATGCCTGAGTGTATGCCTTAAAGGGTGCACTAAAAAGGGATGGATAGGTCATTGGTACAATGTAAGAGATATTGTGGCCTATTTATCAGTCTTACATCCATTATAACTTCCTCAAAATTCAATCCCCTAATTTATATCCTTAAATATTATCTAGTAATCATGTATCCCCAAGTAATCATGTGTTATATTATATCCATCACTATCATCATAGACCATACGATCTAGTATATGTTGTGTAGATCTAAAAACCATAGTAATATGTGAATTAATATGTATGAGGAGTATATATGGTGTTCACTATGGAACACATGGAGTGGAATATATAAATAACTTAGGACATGAATACATATGTAACATATATTTTGGAACCTAAATAGATATTTGATGCAATAGAATTAAAGCACTGGTCTTCAAGTACAAATAATTATCACTCTCCAAACAACATTTGTATATTGAACTTGTATAGGTTTTATAATATCTTGTGTGGGAGGTGGTGGAGGAAATGTCTTTGGTTGAATAGGATAGGCATATGGATTACCTATAATTATAACCATTCTATTTATATAGATATACTTCATGCATTAATGTATTAAGTGAAATACTACATGAATATTATGTATCCATGGATGTCCTAGTAACATGTTGAATTCCTTAGTATTGGGTATAACTAAAAAAATTAGCAATTTTTGTATGCCCTACAATCAATGGTAACATAATAGTTTGAAGACAATTTTTTTTCTTTCCAATAAATACTTGCAATGTCCTTGTTATACCAATCAAATAATCATGTGTGTATCCAAGGATAATAAGATATGTCATAGTGAAAACATTATCACTTGCCCCATTATCTAGCATAACATTATGTATAGGCTCTGAATCAATGTAATCACACACAAATAATGTAACTTTGATAAAATCATCATCAACAATCTCATGCTCATTAAATTTGATATTATATTTTTATATAAATGTTCTTATAAGTGTCCTAAAAATAACATCAAAAAAATGAGCTTCCTCCATCATAAAATCATAATAAGTCAGAGAAAGACATGTTTTTTATGTCATATGCACTTCAAGATTAGTCTTGGTTTCTCCAGTCTCTTGATTTGGAAATTGACCACAAAATATTTTCAACTCCACATTCTCATTATGTTGTGTCATTGAACAGGTTTGATAACAACATTGATCTCAAAAAAATTATCATCAATTAGATTTTGTATATTATGTCTTAATCAAATTCATACTCTTGTAGAGTGGTGTGCACATATATTATAATTATAGTACATACTAATATAAAACCCCTTATATGGATCCCTATTCAACCTACCTCTTTTTGTGAAGGGATAGATATGTGATTAAACTCAATTAACTTATGTAATATCTTATGATGAGGTTTGGAATCACTCTTAATATAATTTGATTTAGATTTTAAGGTTATTTTTATCTATATTTTTTCACCAAAATATGTTGGATGATCATGTCACTTGATGCATCTTTCCTTTGCTCTTTTAAGGAAAACCTACAACTTTTGGAGATAATTAATCGAATCTTGATATAGAATATTCACCACTTGAAAACCTATTTTATTTGTCTAAATAACTATTGTATACTAATTAAAATAATTAGGTTATTTTTATGAGATTCAAATAATTCCTTTTTATGAGTTCCAAATCTTCATTAGTTTGCTCGAAGACCACAAACCTTAATTTTGCCTCAAAATTGGTACTAGACTATTTTAGGGTAATTACACCTTAAGGATGTTGGTTTTAACTATTTAAAATATTAATTAATATTTTATATATATTTTAAATTAATATATATTAAATTAATTTCTAAGAAACCAATCTTACTTCATTGGTTTCTTTGAAAGATCAATTCTAGTCCAGTTTTGTATTTTAACTCTCTACGCTTACTTAGCTTTTAGTAGGCCAAATTAATAAGAGGGTATTTTTCCAATTATAAAATTTATTAAATTTTATTTTATGATATAAAAATTTATTAAATCTTCTTATCAAAGTTTAGAATCCATTAACAAAATATTTAGCTCAAAAATATTCTTGACTGTTCCACTAGACAAACACCTATAGGAAAATATTGACACAGTCCACTTGTTCTCATTTAACATGGTATATTTCATCAAAATAAGGATTTAAATAGTATTTATAAATTATCCTTAACCTTCAAACAATTTTTTTTATGATTCTACTAGTTAAAAACAAAGATGTGAGTCGTTTAGTGTTGTTAAACCTTATTTTAGGGTTTTTCTAAGTTATAGAGGCTGAGAGTCTCTTATTGATTATTCATAAAATACAAGGATTTTAAAATATATAAAAAACCTTAAAAAAACTATTTTAATATTCTTATATATAATCCAAACTTCACTTTATATGCATGAAAAGTTATAACATGGTACAAGTAACTGTGAAGACTATTCTTACACATAAAACATGGGTATTATGATTTTTAAGTAGAAAAATGTCTATATGAGCTCAAATACATTCAAAAATTTAATGATTCACATTAATTTATTAATAATATATATTAATACACATGTTTAAAACAAATATTATCCTTAATTGATAATAAATTTGCCAAAATACACTTATAGAACCCTACTTTACAGACTATAAAATGTCATCAAACTCTTCAAAAATGGAGATTTTATCATATTATGATTGTAAATGGTCTATAAAATCTCCAAATAATTATGTTATATTATTATTTTATTTTTTAATCTTTTCCAAATCTTATAAATTCCAATTTCAATTGATATTCTCTCTCAACTATTCAGGGCCAAGATAGTAAAATGACTTTTATGAATAGTATTTTGTTACATTTTGCTTTATTTTGTCCTATGAAGATAAATATGACTTATATAACTCTATAATAAACATATAAAATTACATATATTACTAAAATACCATTTCAAACTTATTACAAGCTTCTTATAATAACAAATATCCATATATTATCTTATGTAATATTTGAAACTTCAAATTTATTATTTTGGAGGGAAACCTCCTTAAACTTATAAATGACCTTTTAACACACTTATAATTACTAATAGAGGCTTATTATTACTTTAAAGTTCCCCAAGACTCTTAAATATATGAATAATACTATTTTAACGTACTTACTAGGATGTTCTTGCATTAAACCACTAAGGTACAAAAAACTCATCATGGACTCTTGTTCATGAGTTATTCTATGTTGTTGTTGTACTTGTTAACCTATGAAGCTATCATCTAATTTAAATATTCAATTATATTATATTTCCATTTGATCAAATACTAAAATTAGTCTTTACCTCTTATCTTCTTGATCACTTTCTTATCTAGGATTGCTTCAGGCTGATCTAGAAGCTTTTTAGGCAATTATTTTTCCCATGGAATGGTCTAGTCTTGTTCCTCTTCAGGTGATATCTATTGATATTATTATTTCCTATAAGGATAAATGTAAGAAACATTTAAAATATTTGAGATTATAATATCCATTGGAAGATCCAATTCATAATCATTTGCTAAGAACTTTTTAAGGACCTTGCATGGTCCAATTTTCTTCAATTTTAGCTTGTTGTATTCCCGTCTTAGGAATATTTCCTTCTTGAGATGAGATAATAAAAGATATAATACTTCAAATTTTACCTCTCTTATCTTTAAATTTTATCTCTTTTTATATTTTTTTAAACTTACATCTAGCCTTTGCTTTACTTTTTCTTGGAGTTCTTGCATAGCTACTACAAATTCTTCTCCATATGCACTTCTCTTTTCCTATTATCTTAGATTTATTAACTCATAAATTCCTCTAGGATGCATACCATAAAAATATTAAAATTAAGAATACCTATAATTATTTTAGGTGAATAATTATAATTAAATACTACTTATGCCAACACTTGATCCCACTACTTGGGATTTTCAATCACTAAATTTCTAAGGATATTCCCAAGGCTCTTATTGACTAATTCACTTTTTCCATCTGTTTGAGGATGATATGAAGAAATAAAATTCATATTATTACCCAAATTTTTCCAATGAATCCTGAAAAAATGACCAACAAATTTAGTATCTCTATCATAAATAATACTATTAGGCAACCCATGTAGTCTTATTATCTCTTTGAAGAATAAATCAACAATATGAGTTATATCACTTGTCTTATAGCAAGGAATGAAATGATACATTTTATAAAATATATAAACCACACAAAATATAATCATTATATATTTTAGTTCTAGGTAAACCAAGAAAAAATCCATACTTACTGAATCATATGGCCTGTTGGGAATAGGTAATGGTTGATAAAGTCTTATATTTTGGCTCATCCATTTGGCATACTAAAATATTATATAATTTTTTTTAAAAATATTACATCAACTAACATACCTATATAAAAATATAAGTTACTTACTTTATCAAGTGTCTTCTCTTACCTAAAATGTCTTATAAGGCTAACACTTTGTTTTTTTTATCAAGTTCTATCTCATGGATCCTTTGGGAATGCATAGCCACTTACCTTTGAATAATAAACCTTATTAAAACATATAGTCCATCCAATAAATTTTTTATATATGTTTAGATCCTTTAATTCTTCATATTCCTCTTTTAAATCTACATCCTCTTTATATAAGTCCTTTAAAACATCAAAACCCATGATGCTTATTATTGATAAATTTTTATCACCATTGGTCAAGGTTACTTATGTGTAGGTTTTCAATAAGAATCCATTCATGGAGTGAATATTAAAAAATGTCTCCAAAACATCATAAAAATTTAATCATTACAAAACTATGCTCTATAATAACTCAAAATTCCAAATTTTTATAGAAGTTTCTTTTATTCCTCTAACTAACTTATTGTCAGCTAGTGAAGGCAATTTTCAAATACTCGGTCCATAAAGGTGGAAGAGTTGGTTATAATGATATTATTAAGAGTTATGGTACCATGTTAAATAAATATTACATGAATTTTTTTCATGTTATAGGTTCTTAAATTTATGAAAAATCATTAAGAAGAATAGGTTCTCTAAAACTCTTCTTAAACCCCAATGGCTCAGTTTTAAGAGATATAATTAAATTTTTGAGTTCCTTGTTTCAAAAAAAAAGTGGTGAGATACCCCATGGATAATAAATTAACTTTATAAAAATTATTAAATAAAAAATTTAGTACAAACAATATATAAAGGGAAAGGTATAGGTATCAGGGTTTCAAGCAAGCAAGAGAGACAATCAAAAAAGGCAATTTTTGAGTGATTTAAGATATTTTTTGAGCATAATCAATGGTTTTAATGATTAAAATTATTATTAAATATCTTAAATTAAAAATAATGAGGTATTTATGCCTCATAAAACTCAATAAATTAGTAAAAATTAGACCTATAGGTATTCAAAAATAAAATTATGCAGGCTAAGAAATACCAAAAAGTGCATATTGAGTTTTATTAAATAAAATCTCTTAAATTTTACATGTAAGTATTTTTATATATCCTTTAATGTTTAAAAATGTTTTAATTTACTTAATATACATAAGGAGAGATAAAATGGCAAAATACATGTCTATTTGTGAAGGAAATCAAGGTTTTTTCACTAATTTGCTCACAAATGAATTTAGAAATGAGTGTTTTAGGCCCTTAAAATAGAAAAAAATGATTTTATAGTGTGTATAATTATTTTAAATATTTTTAAAAAATATAATAAAATTAAAACCAATTCAAAATAGGCTCCTCTCGTTGAAAAACATCTCCAGGTCACCCTCAGGACAAAAAGCAGACATTTTTTTGTGAATTTGTTTCTAAGAATTTGGTGAAGCATTTTAGATATTTTTTAAAAAAAATAGTAATTAAAAATTTATACCTATAAAATGAGAATATTATTATTATTTTTTAGGTCTATAACTCATTTTATACCCCTAACCTAAATCGGGTTTTTTTTAGTACAAGAGAGAACAAGAGAGAATAAAATAGCATTTTTTGGAGTTGTATATGGATTTTGATGCTAAAAATTTATTTTAAGGTCTATTACACCATTTTTATGATTTTAAAGTCATATTTATACTCCTTACCTGATCAAATAATTCAAATTCATCAAGTTCTAGGTTCTCACAGTGTATTCAAGAAACTTGTCAAGTTACAAAAGATAGGTATCTCCAAGAAGAACAAGTTTGGAGAATTTTGGTTGTCATCATAAAAGTAAATATTAGATTAGATATATCATGGATAATTAAAAATAAAAAAAATCTCTGTCTCTAACTTATGTGACCCATTTGAGCTAAATTTAGTAAAGGTCAAGTCAAACAAGAAAAGCCTTCAAGGAGCCCTAGAAAAGTGGTGTGTGAAACATGCAAAAGTGGAAAAGTTGAGTTTAAATATTCGTTAATATTTGAGGAAATATTTTCATGAAATATACTCCATATAATGTCAAAATTAAATATATCTCCTACTACACCCCCCTTTGGCCAAAATTTAGAAGCTCAAGAAGTCAAATATGCATGCAAGATGCAAGTGTGATAACTGAAGATAAATTCCAAGTTACAAGTCAAAATAAGTCAAATTAAAACTCAAATATGAAATAAAGGTAACTAAATTAAAACTTAATGATTCATGTAAGATAAAAATGAGTTAAGTGTAAGTTCAAAAAGACATAACTAAAGATAATCAATCTCTTCAAGGTTGAAGACTATTCAAACACATGCAAGAATCTTTAACATTTTAAACATTTAAACTACCTTATCTATCTCATTTCCACACCATATTCCAAGAAGAAAAATTTTAATTAATTTTTAAACTTAAAAATTACTATGTTATAATTTGGGGAAGTTATTTGGAAGTTTTAAGTTTCAGTTAAGTTCAATATGAAGTAGGAATGAGGATGGACTAGACAAGGGACTCATCTCTAGTTGTTTATCTCCCCTCTCCTTGTTTATTTTTTTATATGTTCATTAATTTTTTAATGATTAAAAATATATTATCCCTTTTGATTACAAAAAAATTATCAAAATTTTTACTACCTCACCTTTGAAGTAATGAAGAGCTGGGTTTTCCTCCATTATCAAGTTGTTCATGAAGTGTGTTCTTAATGTTCATTGCTATAACACAGTAAATGACTAATTTTATTATGTTTATGTATAAATATCTCACATCTATATATAAAATAATAATTATTTAAGGTCATATATAATTTCTAATTTTGATTTATACTTAATCTAGAAGCGAATTCAATCATTATTCATTCCTTCCAAGTTAGTGTGAGTGTTTGTGCAGACTTCTATGTGAAATAATGATGAAAGAGTAATTGTATGAAGATGAATTGAATGTGTGTAGGTTATTTAGCTTCAAAATTGTGTCAATTATAGAAATAATTGACCTTAACATTGGTTAATCACCCTAATTTTTAGTTTTCATTTTCATTTTTAGATTTAGCTGGACATTCTCTCTGATATAATTTCTTACACCTTGGATATTTTACATTGTATCAACATGAATGAGAACATGTACATGTTCTTCTATGGGTACACTTTTGAGTGATAATATTTTTTGAAATGCTAGATGGGATCATAACACAAAAGATTACTAAATATTGGTGTTGATTTTACAAATTTATAACAAGGACATTTCTCAAATACTCAATATCTAGTGACTCAAAGTTATATATATCTTTTTTAATCAATCCAAGTACCAAAAATATTAATTGGTATGTATTTCAATCCTCTATTTTATGAAAATACAGCTTTTGCACCTTCATATCCTTAATATCAAGATGAAAATATTTATGGATTCACCTAAAGTATCCTTAGAACAATAGTATATCATTATTCTCATGATATTTACCACTCTCCCACCCCTAATCATGTTTCCAATTAGCCTTGGCAAAGTCATATTCTTTTCAATCAGCCTGAAAAAAGTGTGTAATAAATTAGAGTTAAATTTGAAAGACAATGTATAGAGATTGATAGGGAAGGACAATATGATATGAATAAAAAAACTTACATATCAGGCCTATATACATTAGAAAGAGATTGAATCATTCAATAGATACAATGAGTCTATAATAAAACCAATATAGTAGCTACCCATGAGAGTACAAAGAATGAAGTCCAAAATCCAAAGTGGGAACAAGAAGAACCCCTTAAACCTTTAAGAGAATCTACTTGCTTCAAAATTATAGATTTTAGGACTCTTAATCCTATGAAATATCCTATTAATATGAAATATTTATGAAATTTTCCCCAATATCCTAAGACCATTCCATATTGGAAACCTAATTGGACCAAGACCCCTGATTATGTCATGCCTACTCTTGAGAAAGAAAATTTTTCCATGTTGATCCAAAATAAAGAAATGAATAAGGTTGTGGAAGCCAAACCAAGAAAGGTTCCAAGTTTGTTAAACCCTCCATCCATCCCTCAAATTGAAGTTGTCCATGAAGATCAAACCATATCATAATGTGAGAGGTTGATTTTTAAGTGGAAAGAGGAGTATGAAGAATGAAAACATAAAGCCCTAACACAAGTTTTGTTCCCTTGTTTCAAATAAATATTGAATGAAACTATTATTTATAAATCTCAAATCCTTCTTAATACCTCTTAAATCCCAAATATAATTCAAAAATAGCCAATAATGACCCATATTCTTATGCCACCAAATGGAACCTCTCTACCTCCCACCATCTCCCTTTTTTAAGGAGAACCCATTGTATGGAAGGCAAAATAAGAACATGCAGGTGAAGAGGAAAATTTATCAAGAGAGGATGATCAAGAGTTGTGTTGGTCAAGTGAGATTATATTTAGCATAAAATAAGATAATGTTTTATCTCTTACAAAGAAAAATCAGATTGTAGATGAAAGTGAGATTCAATAATATTATTATGAAGATGTTTAAGTTGACATGGCAAAATCTAGTGATATTGCAATAGTGTTTTCACAAGGTAATAGTCATATAAATGAAATAATTAAAGAATAAGATATCCTTGAAGAGCTTTAAAATTTTATAGTAGTTAAAATAAATATGATATATCTAAACATGTCACAGAAATCCAAGAACATTGTTCTAATGAGCCACTAAAGGTTGAAGTTGTAGTTGTTCTTATAGATCCTAATATGGTTACATTGGAGAACTTTCTTAGTGTTGAACAAAAACATGAAGTTTGTATTAAAATAAATGATGATTTTTTTTAATATTGGATATATGTTTTATTCAAGTTAGTAACTTTGAGGCAAGCCAAAAAGGTTGATAAGGAGGAAAAGAGCTGATCCAACCAAAATGACACTCAAACAACAACTTATTCCTCATCTTTATCAACTACATGGAGAGGACTTAAAATTTGTTTAATTTGATAAAGGTTTATTTTAAGTGTTTTATGTATTATTTTTTATATTTTAATTTCATCCAAGTTATTCAATTCACATTTTCTAATAGTTTTTTTAGTTTTCACTTTCCTTTAAGTGTTATCTTGCACATTTTTCAATTGGTATTTGTTCTAGTTATCAATTTAATAAGTGATTATGAAAAAATGTTGTAGTTGATTGATATAATTTTAATTTTAAGATTTGGTGATATTTTAATGACTTAATAAATTAATATATATGTCTACTGGTCTTTAGTTTTTAGCAGGCAAACATCCCAGCAAAGTCATCAAAAATGTTGACAATTTTTACCACCATTGGTCAAGGTTGATTATGTGAAAAATTTTAAGAATTTATGGAGTTAAGATTAAAAAAATTATTAAAAACATAATATAAACATAATATTTTAAAAACCATGCTTAGTAAAAACTTAAAATTCTAAATTTTGATAGAGGTTTCTTCTATTCCTATAACTAGCTTGTTACAAGTTAGTGAAGGCAATTTTCAAATGTTTGGTACATAAAAGTGAAAAAGAGTTGGTTTAAATTGTATTATATGGAGTTATTTGAACATATTAATTAAATATTCCATTTATTTTTTGTACTTTATATTTTCTTAACTTTATGAACAATCGTTAAGAAGAATAGGTGCTCTAAAACCCTTGTTAATCTCCAATGGCCCTATTTTAAGAGATAGAATTGCATTTTTGAGTTCCTTGTTGAAAATTAAAAGTGGTGTGATATATAATGATAAATAAATGACATAAAAAAAATTATCAATAAAATTTAAATACAAATAATGGATAAATTCAAAGGCACAAGTATCAAGGTTTCAACCAAGCAAGAGAGACTCAGAAAAGGCAATTTTTGAGTGATTTAAGAGATTGTTTGAACATATCCAATGGTTTTAATTATTATATGGGTCATTAAATGTACTAATTAAAAAATAATTAGGTCTTTATTCTTCATAAAACTCAATAAAATATCAAAACTCAAACCTATAGGCAGTTAAAGATGAAATTGTGCAAGCTAAGAAACACCAAAAATGCATATTTTGAGTTTTATTAAATGAAATATCTTAAAATTTTATAAATAAGTATTTTTTAATTTAATTTAATTATTATAATTTTTTAATTATTTTAATGTGCCTAAGGATCTATAAAATGACAAAATATAAGTTTATTCATGAAGAAAATCAAGGTTTTTTCACTAATTTGCTCAAAAATAGAGTTAGAAATGGTGTTTTAGATCCTTAAAATGACATAAAATGATTTAAGAGTATGTATAATTAATATATATGTCTGAATAAATTATAATTCAATTAAAATTAATTCAAAATAGTCTCAATTCATTGAAAAGTATCTCGAGGTCACCCTCAAGACAACAAGCATGCACTTTTTTGTAAATTTTTGTTTGGGAGTTTGGTGAAGATTTTTGGATATTTTAAAATATTTTGAGTTATTAATAATTTATACCTCTCTAATTATCATATGATGAGTTTTATAAAATTACTTTAACTCATTTTAGACCCCCCAATCTAAATCAGGGTTTCTTGAGTACAAGAGAGCATAAGAGAGCATAAAATGGTACTTTTGAGAGTTATACATGTAGTTTGGAGATAAATTTTTTTAAAGGTATGTTAAACCATGGTTATTATTTTAAAATAATATTTATACTCATTTCTAAATAAAATAATTTAAACAGTTGTAGAAGATAGGTATATCCAAGAAGAACCAGTATGGAGAGTTGTGGTTGTCATCATAAAAGTCACTATTAGCTGATATATTTCATAAATAATTCAATATCAACAAAATTATCTCTCTATAAATTTTTCACCCCATTTGGGCTAAATTTATTAAAGGTTGAGTCAAACTAGAGAAGCCTTTAAAGAGCCCTAGAAAAGAGGAGTTTGAAACATGCAAAATTAGAGATGTTGAGTTGAATTTTTTTTTTATATGAGTCCAAATTTTAATTCAATATAATACTTATAATTTCAAAATTCAATATCTCTCCTAATACATCCCCCATTGGGTTAAATTTATAAGGTCAAGAAGTCAAACATGCATGTAGGATGTAAGTGAAATAACTAGAAACAAATTCCAAGTTGCACGTCAAGATAAGTCAAAGTCAAAATTCAAGTTAAAATAAAGATAACTTAATTAAAACTTAAATATACATTCAAGATTAAAAGGATTTAATTTTAATTTCAAAATTAGATAATTAAAGATAATCAATCTCTTTAAGGTTGAAGACTATTCAAACACATGCAAGAATCTTTGACTTTTCAAACATTCAAACTACATTATCTCTCTCATTTCCATGACATATTCCAAGAAGATAAATTTGAATTAATTTTAAAACTCCAAAATTACTAAATTTTAATTTAGATAAGATGTTTGTAATTTTTAATTTTTAGTTAAGTTCAGTTGGAAGTAAGAGTGAAGTTGGACTAGACAAGGGACTCATCTCTAGTTGTTTATCTACTCTCTCCTTATTTATTTTTTCTATATGTACATTAATTTTTTAATGATTAAATAGATATTATGCCTTTGCCTTATATAAAATATACCAAAATTTATGTTACCTCACCTTTTAAGTAATAAAAAGCTAATTTTTCCTCCATTTTCAAGCTATTCATAAAGTGTATTCTTAATATTCATTGATGTAACTTAGTGAATGACTAATTTTTATATGTTTATGTTTAAATATCTCACCTTTATGAAAAAAATAAGATATATTTAAGGTAATATAAATTTTTTAATTCTAATCTCTACCTAATCTAAAATTGAATTCAATCATTATTCATTCCTTCTAAACTAGTGTGAGTGTTTGTTTAGACCTCTATGTGAAATATTGATGCAAGAGTCATTGTATGAAGATGAAGTAAATGTGTGTGGGTTATTTATCTTAAAAAGTGTGTCAATTATTTTCATAATTTATTTTAACATTATTGAATCACAAAAATTTCCATTTTTTTTTTCTATTTTCATATTTAAAATTGATACTTCTACCCCTTTTTCCTAGTCAAGAAAGCATAGAATTAGATAGTTTATAGAGAATTAGGTGAGTGTACTAAAGGGAAACATCCCTTAATCTATATATTCTATATAATATAAGGTCCCACACCTTGGATAGTTTATATTTTATTAACAAGAGTGAGAATAGGCACACGTTCTTTGAAGGATGCACTTTTGAGTGATAATAGTTTTTGGCATGTCTAGTGGGACCATAGCACAAAATATTACTAAATATTGGTGTTATTTTTAGTAATTTTTAACAATGACATTTCTCAATTACTAATCATTTGGTGAATCCAACTTATATATATATATATATATATAATTTAAGCATTCTAAGTACCAAAAACATTAATTGGTATGTATTTCAATCCTCCATTTTATTAAAATGCATCTTTTACACCTTCATATCCTTCATATGAAGATAAAAATATTTATGGTTTCACCTAAATTAGCTTTGAATTAGTATGATATCATTATTATAATGATATTTACTACCTTCCCACCCTTAATCATATTTCCAATCAACCTTGATAAAGTCATGTTATTTTTAATTCACCTAAAAAAAGTGTGTAAGAAATCAGACTTGACTTTGAGAGATAATGTATGGAGATTGATAGCAACAAGTAATATAATAGGCATCATGAAAAAAATGCATGTCATGCTTGTATATATTATAAATATATTAAATCATTTAAGATATACATTGAGGTTATAATAGAACCAATACAATAGCCACCCATGAGAGTACAAAGAACTAAGTTAAAAATACAAAGTTGAAAACAAGAAGAACCCTTTGAACCTTTAAGAGAGTCTACTTGATTCAAAATTTCTAAGGTTTATGAATCCTAATCTTATGAAAGAGAATATTACTAGGTAATACTTACTCACTCTTATTGAATATTTTAAGACCATTTAATCTTGGAAATCTTCTTAGACCAAGACCCCTGATTATGTCATGCCTACTCTTGAGAAAGAGTCTTTTCCCTTGCCAATCCAAAATTAACAAATGGATAAGGAATTATTTGGAGCCAAACAGATGCTTAATGAAGTTTATTCCACCTTTTTGTGTTTGATTCCAAAGAAGATTGGAACTGATTCTCCTGATCAATTTAGACTGATTAGCCTCTATAACTCTTTCTACAAGATTATTTCCAAAGTTCTTACTTCCAAACTTATTCAAGTGATTCCTTCGATAATTGCTGATCAGCAAAATGGATTTATCCCAGGTAGACAAATTCTCAATTCTATTATTATTGCTCATGAGAATATTCATTCTATGTTCTTCTCTAACAATCAGGGTTTCATAATGAAAGTTGACATTGCAAAAGCCTATGATAGGGTTGACTGGTTATTCCTTTCAAATAGTCTTTTAGCTTTTGGATTTGAACAAAAGGTGGTTGGAATTATTTATCAGCTGATTTCTACCTCCTCTATTGTTGTATTGGTAAATGGAAGCTCATCCCACTTCTTTAATCCTTCACGGGGGCTGAGACAAGGGGATCCTATATCCCCCATTATTTTTGTAATTATGGCTGATTTCCTTGGAAGATATATAGGGGATTTGGTTCGTAAAGGTTTATTTAAGGGATTAAAACCCTCTTCTCATCCCCTAATTTGCTCCCATAGACAATTTGTTGATGATACTATCTTCATGGGAAAAGCTGAAGTCAAGGAAGCAAGAAATTTGAAGCAAGCTATTAATTTATATTCTTTTGCCTCTGGTCAGTTGATTAATTGGAATAAAAGTGTAGTGTTCTTTAATACCCCTATTCAGAGATAGAATAAAATTTCTTAATTCCTTTGATGCTCTATAGGATCTTTCCCCTCATCTTACTTGGGTCTTCCTCTTGGATTGAAAGCCCTTGAAGCCTTCTGGGAGGATCTTATCAACAAATTCAGTAAGAAACTTGCGGAATGGAAAGGAAATATTTTAAGTCAGGTAGGAAAGTTAACCCTTCTTAAAGCAAGTCTTTAAAGTATACCTACTTATGCTTTAAGTCTTTTTAGAATCCCTACCAAATTTGCAGAAGTTATTGAAAAAATCCAAAGAAATTTTCTATGGACTGGTACTGAGGAAAAAAGAAGGATGCCTTTAATTTCTTGGGATAACATTTGCAAACCTTTCAGGGAAGGGGGGTTGGGAATAAGGAAAATCAGAAGTATGAATACAACTCTCTTAGCAAAATTGGGATGGAGAGTTTACCATGAAAATAAAGAATGGAGTAATATATGGAAGCATAAGTATTTATTCAATGCAAAATCCCTTTCTGATTTCTTTTCTTACCCTGATGTAACTTGACCCTCTTCCATATGGGGGGATGTTAAGGGAACCAAACAAATTCTAGAAAAAGGATGTTCTTGGAAAGTTGGTAATGGAATTAAGGTGAAATTCTGGGAGGATGCTTGGTTAAAAGATTACCCTTTGATAGAATATTTTCAAGATAAAGAGATAGTTGATCGATGTAAGCAAAGATATGGTATATTTGTAAATCAGTATTGGCAGAACAATTCCTAGGTGAATATAATAGATCTTGATCAAGATTTTAGTAATATAAAATTATCCCTCAATGCTATCTCTCTTTATCCTTATCTTGAGGATAAGATTATCTAGCATGATGATCCTAGTGGACAATTTAAAGTTTCTACCATTTTTATTTCAAAGAGAAATGGTAATCAACCTTTGTGGTTGTATGCCTGGATCAAGGGGCTTATCCCAAAAATAAAAAATATTCTATTGGACTCTGCTTCACAATAAAATCCTGACTCTTGACAACTTGCAAAAAAGAGGAATATATGTGGTTAACAAGTGTATTCTATGCAAAAATGGTTTTGAAGATAGAGATCATTTGTTTTTGAACTATTCTTATACACAGCAAGTTTGGAATGAGATCCTCAATCTCTAGGGTATAGCATGGGTCCATCATAAAAGTGTGGAACTATCTTTTAAAAGTTGGTATTGTCCCTCTAAGAATCCTAATGTTCTCTTTTTCTGGAAATTAACACTTCCTCATATTTGGTGGGGCATATGGAAAGAAAGAAACAACAGAATATTTAGAAGTAAAGAACTTCCAGGATGGGTGTTGGGTCATAATATTATTAGAGCAATAAAGGAGAATTTTTTTATCATAGAGGGATCCTAGTCCAACCTTTCAAATTGATAATCCTTTAAGATCTGAAAGGCCTAATGTGAAAGCTGAAAATCCAAGATTAGGTGTAAAATGGAAGGTCCCCCCTTGTGGTTGGATCAAAGGAAACTTTGATGGAGATGCTAAAGGGAATCCAAGAAAATCAGGATGCAGAGGAGTCTTGAGAGATCATGTGGGAAATGTAATTGATGCTATTGTTATCCCTATTAATAAGTTGAATAGCCATATTGTTGAAGCTACAGCAACACTTCAAACCATTAAATTAGCAGTTGAGACGAGATTTTCTAAATTATGGTTGGAAGGTGACTCCCTAAATATAATAAATAAATAAAATTAGTTTCATGGTCTATAGAGGCAATGGTGATGGAAATTAAAGCCTTAATTCAAAAATTTGAAAAAGTAACCATAACCCATACTTATCATGAAGCCAATGGGGTTGCTGACTGGATAGCTAATCATGCTGTTCGAACAGGGCATAAGGTGAGATGGCATGATGCATTAAATAATTATGCTGATCTCAAAGTGCTTATTAATTATGATGCCATTCATTCAAAGGAGGGAAAGATCTACTTGGAATAGCAAGTTAATGATTTGGTGGAGTGGCCTTACGGCAGAAGGATTACTTTCATTGAATAGACACATTCATGAGAACGTAAAGTGGTTATTGCATGTGCCAGAAAATAGGTGAGTTCCATTACAAGTTGATAACAACTGGTTTTATTTCTCATTAATTAGTGTTTGGGTGTTGCTAGAAAACTGTATGGCTCATAAAATGAAAGTTGAACCAAGGAAGCAGGAACCTAAAAGCTGCGAAGACTGGAAGGCAAAACAAGATGTTTGGAAGATTCTTCAGAGAGGAAAGCTTGTGAGTTACTTAGAGTGGCTACATGGTTCTAAACCCCATCTAACAATGGCTTTTTTCAAAAATTGGGTCAACGACAGGGTAACCCTCCATGGCATCACGGTGAAGCTCACCAAGGAATTCATTGTGGAGGTCACAGGGCTTCCAAAGGAGGGTATAAAATTCTCTAAGTAGACCAATATATCTAATGAGGCATATAGCAAATTCCCAAAGTCAGATGCTGAGGAGCAGTAGTTGGAAAAGAGTGGAGAATTTTTTGACCTGGAGCAGATAAAAGGAATCTAGAGAGACGTCTTATGTTGCATATGTGAGTATTTTATACTTGATGGAAGAAGCAAAAGAGTCCATAAATTTTATTTTGTCTTTCTTAATCATTTTAGGCACAAAGTTAGAATCTCCTTCCCTTTCTATTTGCGCTTCTCGCTGCTCCAAAGTCTATTTTCTCATAGAAAAAAAAGAGTCTCACCCTATACTACATGAGGGATTGATCCTAATAATAGAAGGTTTTTGCAAAAACAATGCCATTATCCTGAATCCTTATTCAGACAAAAATAAGGATTCATAGAGTAAGAAGAATGAAATAGTGAAGGGGAAAGAAAAAGTCAAACCCAAATCCTCCAGCTTCAAAAAATAGATTGTTGATGAGGAAACTGAGTGGGAAAGCACTGAAAGTTCTGAGGAGGAGAGAATGGAGGAAGAGGAAGGAACGGATAGTGAGAAATCTAGATCTAATGAGGAAGGTAAAGATAAAAGTGATAATGAAAAAGAAGGGGACATTATAGAGGAAAAAATAGAACAAAAAAACTATGATCTTGAGGATATTCAACAAGTGTTGGGGGAAAGTGAAAAAGAAATGGATGTTTTATTTGAGGATCTTACTTAGAGAACAGAGAAGGAATATATAGTTCAGGATGCCTATCATGCAATGGAGACTAGAGAATAAGTTAAGGATGATCTTGTCCATAATCAAAGCCCTGTTGAAACTAAAGAACAGAAAAGAATGGAAAGGGAGGATCAAATTGAAAAGGATGAAGCCAATCCAAAAGAGAACACTGAAGATTTTAGTGACGTTTGGCAGAATGACAGGAGGCATCCCTTCATGAATTTGGCCAAAAACAAAGCAGATGTTATCCTTCAAGTTGACTCATGGATGTATAAGGAAATAATGGGCCTCAAGAAGAAAATGGAAATATTGGAACATAATCAGGAAGCTGATCGGAATAAAATCAATAATTTGGAAATATAGATAAGAGATATTCCTATCAAACTTAAAGATTATGAGAAAAATATAAGAAGGCTCATTAAGGAAAGTAGATTGAAGATGGAGGAGGTTACTTCTAGCATATGTGCAGCTGCTGCAAACATTGGAAAATGAGCTAATGAGGAAATAAAATATTTGGAGGGGCCTAGTAAGAGGACCAGACAAAGCTCAAGGAAGAAAGCAATGCAAGAGGTTGCCACGTCAGCTACAATATCCATACAGGACACTGTTGTGATCAGAAATGAAGCGGTAAAGATGATCCTAGAATTGGAAGAGTAGCGTCTTTCTGCTCTTACTATTCTGGTCCTTTTAGATGGATGTTATAACTGGTTCCATTTTCTAGTTCTTTGTTTTCTTTACATACTTGAGTTTTCAGGTCTCTGTCAAACCTGGGGTCTTTCTTTTGATGATCTTGACTTGGGGTTTTAGGTCCCTGTAAAACCTATTTTTGTTACTGCTCAGCAGTAGGTGTTAGGTTTGTTTTACTTGAGGGCGTTATTGTTATATCCTTCTTCCTATGTTTCAGGGTTTTGGGGTCCCTTCAAAACCTATTTTTACCTTAATCTAAAACAAATGGATAAGGTTGTTAAGTCAAACCAAGAAAGTTTCTAAGTTTATTGAGCCTTCCATCTATCCCTCAAATTGAATTTGTCCATGAATATCAAAGCATATAGTAATGTGAGAGGTTGATTGTTGAGTGGAAAGAGAAGTATGAAGCATGAAGCCGTAACACAAGTTTACTTTCCTTATTTCAAATAAATATTGAATGAAACTATTATTTATATCAAACATTTCTTAATGCCTCTTTAATTACAAATCACATTAAAGAGAAAAAAATAATGACCTATGTTCCTATTCCACCAAATGGAACCTCTTTCCCTCCCACCATCTCCTTTTTTGAAGAAGATATTGTATGGAAGGAAAAAGAAGAACATGCAGGTGAAGAGGAAAATTTGTCAAGAGAATATGATCAAGAATTATGTTGGTCAAGTGAGCTTTAGTTTGGTATAAAATAAGATCATGTTGCATCCCTTTAGGATAAAAATTAGATTTTAGTTGAAAGTGAGACTCAAGAATACTATAATGAAGATGTTTAAGTTGACATGGTAGTAGTTAGTAAGATTGCAGTAGTGGTTTCACAATGTAACAGCTCTATAAATTAACTAAATAAATAATAATAAGAGATCCTTGAAAATATTTAATAATTTATAGTAGTTCAAAATAAATATGTCATAAAAATCCAAGAACATTTTTCTAATGAGCCACTAAAGGTTGAAGTTGTAGTTATTCCTATGGATTAGAATGTGGTTACATTGGAGAATTATCCTAGTGTTTAAGAGAAACATGAGTATTGAAATTAATGATGAGTATGTTTATATTTTAGATATTTTTTATTCAATTTATTCACTTGGAGACAATCCAAAGAGGTTGATAAGGATGGAAAGAGATGATCTAACAAGAATGGCACTCAAACAACAACTTGTTTATCATCTTTGTCAGCCACATGAAGAGGACTTAAGGTGTTTTTTATTTGATCCAAGTGGATTTTAAGTGTTTTATATATTATCTTTTTATTTAACTTTCTTTTGAGTGTTTTTTTTCACATGTTCTAGTATCTATTTTAGTTTTCACTTTTTTTAAGTGTTGTCTTTCACATTTTTTCTATTGGTAGTTGTCATAGTTTTCAATTCAATAAGTGCATATACACAAGTGTTTTATTTTATTGATGGAATTTTAAGTTTAATATTTATTTAAATTTTTATGAATCCATAACCCAATAGATAGAGTTACTTTTCTTGAGTGTTTATCATGTAAACATCCCAGCAAAGTCACCAAAAAATGTTAACAATTTTTACCACCATTAGTCAACATTGCTTATGTGTAGGTTTTTAAGAAGAATATATTCATGGATTGAAGATTAAAAATTGTCTCAAAAAAAAATAAAACCTTCATCAATCCAAAACCATTCTTATGAGCAACTCATAAGTCCAAATTTAGATATAGGTTTTTTTATTCCTATAACTAGTTTGTTATAAGCTAGTGAAAGCAATTTTCAAATACTTGATACATAAAGGTGAAGAAGAGTAAACAATATTATGGAGAGTTAGGGGTAACCATTTACTAAATATTATATTAATTTGTTTTATGACATAATTTATTAACTTTATGAACAATCGTTAAGAACAATAGGTGCTCTAAAACCCTACTTAAATCCCAATGGCTACGTTTTAAGAGATATAATTGCATTTTTGAGTTATTTATTGAAAAAAAAAGTAGTGTGATATATATTATAGAATAAATTACTTTTATTAATATTATTAAATCAAAATTTTAGTACAAATAATGGATAAAGTCAAAGGTACAAGTATCAAGGTTTCAAGCAAGCAAGAGAGACAATCATAAAAGGTATTTTTTGAGTGATTTAAGAGATTGTTTGAGTGTATCCAATGGTTTTAATTATCATATGGGTTCTTAAAATTTATAATTAAAAAATAATTAGGTATTTAATCCTCATAAAACTCAATAAAATGAAAAACTCAGACCTACAGGCATTCAAAAATGAAATTGTGTAGTTACAACCTATTGATGGAATAGCTAGTAGGACATGAAAGTTTTGGAAAAGGTTTTTTAGATAGAGATATGGTTATTAAATGATTGTTATTTTTTATATTATTTGGATGTGTGGATGGCTTCTAATCTATAGTGGGTAAATCTCAAAACAAAATCAAAAAAGGAGGGAAGGGTAAGACAGAAAAGAAAGATTACGTGGTTTTTAAGAACTACTCTCCTAGCTATTTTATAAAAGGATAAGTTATCTTAGAACATATGACTATTAATATAATTAATTTTACACACATATTCAAACACAGTGAATAATTCTAAGTTAATTATGATGTAGGAAATTCACAAGCCTCAGACAAAAGTTGCTCCTTTTAGGTTAGTTATTGCACACCCTTAATTAAGAGATTATGGATCAAGATAATTAAGTATCTGAGGTATATATTACACACACACATAAAATTACATATAATAAATAACTCATTCATAATCATAATTATGAATCAAATTTAACTTGACTATCTTAACTAATATATCTACCAATCTTTTAATAGTTATTGTATATCTATAGATCAATACATCAATCAAAATAATCAAGAATCCATTCATAGATTTTCCACACTAAATATTATTGAAACATACAACCAAATAAAGTAACAACTAATTACATATAAATTAGAAATAAAATACACAAATACATTCACTAATGATCAAAATTGATGTTGCTCTTATATTCAAAAATTCTTTAACAAAAATTTAAGTTAGATTATAATTGTTTATATAGACTTGGGGAAGGGGTCATCTCATCCTAAGAGATCATGCAAGGTCATTGCATGTGATAGTCATAACATGAGTTCTAACTGTGGTCTAAAACTATAGAAGAGTCTACTTATAGTTATTAGTTTAAATTAGCCTTTGCTAAAGCTATGCAACATGTTAATGTGTATAAAAATAGAGGTATGCATGAAGGACCAAAATCACTTTACCAATATTTTAAAACTAGTGGCACTATTGTTATACATGACTAATCTAAATTGTGAATTGCATTCTTGCCCATGCCTTTTATATAATTTGGATCTTCACTTTTATATTTACCATTTAGATTAAGACATGCATGTTATCTCTAGCTTAACTATGAGATCCAACGTCTAGTAATAGATATAGCTCAAGTGTCTAAATATCTATGTATTTTGTCCATAATTCCCTTCTAGCTTTCAAAACATGACATGTGTCAACACCTGATTGAGTCTAAGATCTTTGAAAATTCCACATAGGAATCACACCATTGATCCTTATATACTAGTTTAACATGGTTCATTGGATTTTATTACTTTAGCTCATTGAATCCTATATTCTTGACACTTGTCATTCCCTATTTTATTCTACTTCATATGTGTGCCATTTGGTAGATGTTCAGGGCTTCTAAGCTCTATGTAATGGGTTCCCTAATTCTTCTCATAGTTTCTTAGATCTGTGTATTGGGATCCCATGATGGTGACACTTGTCACTCTCACATAGATTTGACATTTTAACTCACTCTCATGTCATTTAATCAAATGGGCCTGAGCAGATGCATTTCATAGGATCTTATCTTAGATTTTTAATTTGTATTTTAATCACATAGGTATGCCACATGAAAAATCTCTATTTAATCTGGGACCTTTGAAAAGTCTCCATCAACCTTGCATCATTGGATCAACTATATGGATCAATGTAAGCCATCGATATGATGGGTCCACTTAACATTTGAATCTAAATGGGTAATTTATAAGGTTGAATTTGACATTCATGCAACCATCAATGATGTTTACATGACTATAAAATTTAATTCTAAAAATTAATTATTCATCTAAGGTTAAATTTTATGTTTGTGCAACTATCAAATGATGTCCTCTTAACCATAAAATGATGTCCTCATGACCATCAAATGACATTCACGTGACTATCAAATTTAATCTCATAATTTTGACACATTATCAAGGTTAAATTTGGCATTCACATGACTATCAAATGACATCCTCATGACTATCAATTGATGTCCATACAACTATCAAATTTAATCTCATCAACTTAACACATGTCATTTATTTGGGATTCCCTACTCCTATAAACATAAGAAAAAATTGACTTGGCATAATACTTTGGAAAATATTCATAAAGGACTCTATATGAATATTCTAGCCTAAGGTCTTAGTATTAGTAAAATATGATTTGGACCTAGGCTAAAAATATATAAAAGATCTCCTATATTTAATCTCAATGACCTATAATAGAAAAATATGGTTTGGACATTTAGCTAAAATCTTAAATTAAGTTCAAGACATAACAAAAACTTTATCTAAGCAAGGGTACCACTTGGTAGTATGGTATTGGTCTTGAGGTAATTATTTCAGGGGAATTATTTCAAGATTTCTAGGTGTGGAATTATTTTGAATAAAATGTCCATAATAATTCTCCTAAAGGGTTATTTTGTTAGATAAAATGTTTGAGACACAAAGTTCATGAGAATTCCATTAGGGGAATTATTTCAAACAAAATATCTACAATAATTCTCTCAAAGACTCAATTCTTTTGGACAAAATATTTGAATGAATGCTTGAAGGTATGGTCTCAAAAGGGTCAAAGGGAATGATGTTTCAAACAAAATGTCTAAAGGAAGGGGTTGAAGGGTGAAATCTCTTAGATAAAATGTCTAAAAGAATTAGCCAAAGGATAAAGTCCCAAAAGGCAAATATTAGAGGGGAAAGGCCCTAGGATAAAGTCCTAAAGGGTAAGTGGCCACTTTAAAAAGGGCTAAAGGGTCATTTTTAAAATGTATAAAGGGTTAGTTTAGAAAATCCAAAGGGCATGTGCCCTTAGGGGAATTATTTTGAGCTTTTTTCATCAGATAAAATGTCAAAGACACAAAGTCTAAAAGAAATGGCTTGGGGTAAAAGGCCTGAAGGATAGGCTCATAAGGCAAAATACCTAGGACAAAAGTCCCAAAGGGTATGTGTGAAGGGAAAATTTTCTCAATCAAAAAGTCTAAAGGAATTGGTCAAAGGGAAAAAGGCCCAGGAAAAAAGTCTTGAAGGGTAAGTATCCACTTCAAAAAGGATAAAGGGTCTTTTTTAAAATGTTAAAAGGAATTTTTGAAGGGCCAAAATGCCAAAGGGTAATTTTCAAAAGAAAATGGGCTTGAAACAAAATCCTGAAGGATAAGTAGAAGGGATGAAGGGTCAAGGCCAAAGGGTCATTTTCAAAATAAAAGGGGCTTGGAAAAAAATCTTGAAGGATAAGTGGAAGGGATGAAGGGTCTACTTCATGAAAAAAATGCCTAAAGGGATTACTTCATAGGGTAAAATGATCTGAGATAAAAGTCCCAAAGGGTAGTTCCAAAGGGTAAAGGGCCATTACAAAAGTCCTAAAGGGTAATCACAAAAGTCCCAAATGATAGTTTCAAAAGGTTAAAGGGTATGTTGAGAAAGTCTGAAGGAATATGTGTCCTTGATAAAACTTCCAAAGGGTAAGTCAAAGGGAAAAAAGGCATGGAATAAAAGTCTGAAGAGAATTTTCAAAATTCCAAAGGGTCATTTCAAAATGCCAAAGGGTACTTTCTATCTGGTAATAATACAAAGGGTCTACTTCTTATGGAATTTATCCATGACAAAGTCCCAAAGGATATACTTCAAAAAGGCCTAAGGATAATCTCAAAAGGATGAAGGGTAAGTATATTTCATTGGGAAAAATAGCCATGGTAAAAAAAAAAATCTTGTAGACCAATTCCATCAGAGGAATTATTTTAGAAAAAATGTCTGCAACAATTTCTTCAATAAAGTTAAGTACGCTACCAAAAATCTTGCAAGAATTCATGTGCAACAAAAAACCCAACAAATAACAATAAGATAATTCCAAAAAGACATATTGCATAAGCCCTAAAAAAATAAGTCCCAAGAGGATAGCAAAGTTATTCCATGAAAACATAAGTCTGCAATAATTACTTTGAAGTAAAAAACCTGATAGAACAAAAGATTTAGTCTATGGAAACATAATACCAATGCCATCTTGACAAAGTATAAAAGGTTAAATCATCATCTTTTCCTATAATGTATATAAACATATATAAGAAGGGGCTCAAAGTCAATACCA
Organism: Torreya grandis; assembly: GCA_037957365.1. NCBI lineage: Eukaryota > Viridiplantae > Streptophyta > Pinopsida > Cupressales > Taxaceae > Torreya > Torreya grandis. The sequence continues at coordinate 2,852,344 of JARHVA010001554.1, read as the reverse complement.
TAGTCTAAAAAAAGTTGGTCCCCATTTCCTTATGGGAAAAGTGGGTGTGTTAGGTACAACAAATGGTTACTTACAAGGGAAATACTCCTGAGTATTCAAAAACCCATAACTCTAGTTTTTAATCCTAAATCACTCATGAAGTGGGCCACAAAAAAATACTTAAATCAAAAATATGAAAGAGACTCTTAATTTAATTCACACAACATACTTGCCTTCTAATTTCTTAGATTTGTGTGTGTCAAAATGTGTAGTTTATTTAACCCCTATTGTGATTTTTTTCAAAGGTTTTGATGGGGATGCCCCCAATCATTCATTCTAGTATCTATTAAAGCTTAAAAATAATGAAAGCTTAGGCATTACTCTACTACTAACTAGGTGTCTATAGACTCGACAGAGATACCTTGGGCTCCTTATCTTCTCTTTCCATTAATTTTTCTTAATCATGATGCATGCTATGAATCAATTGGTTCTTTATTCTTTTGTTTTTATTTCACTCTCCTTTGATCTTGAATGGAAAAGAGAAGATTTGGAACCCCAATGAGTTGTTATAATTATAAAACAAATTATTACTAGAACATCCCTACCAACTACATGTATGCCCATAATTATCACTTCTAATAGGTATTTAACGTGATAAGTGCATTTGATCTAGAAAAATAAGAAAACTTTATAAATGTGTATGAAGTACTCTAAGAGTAAATTCCACATGCCTGATAAATGTATTCAATTTTGACACCATTCAAAATAATTGATGATTACATACCTTCATCCTAAAGACTCAAAAACATAGAAATACACCTAATCTATAAATTAGTCCCAAAATGTCAAGATTTTAAATTTTTCCTCTTTCCTAGAATTTATAAGCTCAATTGGTTTGGATTTTTTAACTTAGTTATAGTCAGATCAAACACATTTCTAATTATCAGAGAAAGCAAAGAATAACTAATCTAAGAAAGCACTAAAATGTAATATAGAAAATAGGAAACTTATCTATGAAAGCAAAATATTGAAAGTAGGAAAGATTAATCTAATGAAAATAAATGATAGAAAACAAGAAAGCTAACCTATTCCTACTCTAAAGAAAACCCAAAAAAGATGGGGAATGGATTCATAAACTTTGTTTGGTATGATTCTCACTCTTTGGTAATAACAAGGTTTTCTCCATTAAAGTTCTGAAATAGGCAGGAACATCCTTGTATTCATTTAGTATAATTTTTAACCTTTCCCTCATATTTTAAAACAAAAAATCAAGGTAACTCATTGGGACATCCCAGACACAATAACCAAATGACCCTTCCCTATGATATATATGTTATGAAAGATCACCATTATTACTCATATATTCAAGAGAACCTAATTCAAACAAATATTTCTTGAAAGTACCTATTGAGATGGATATCAGATCTGACTTTTAGTCTTGAAAGTCACCATCCTCTATGAACTTATTATGGGAAAGGTCCTCAAAGATAGAATCAGAATCATAAGTAAAATCATGAACAACATATTCCTCAAAAACTTCATCTAAACTCTCACTTTGAGTGTGACCTTCAATATTTGAATGAATTAGCTCTTGACTTTCCAAATCATGAATAAAAATTTTATTTACTTGGGGCTCACTATTTTTTATTTTAAGAGTGAGAGATTCATTAACTATTAATTCTAAAGGGATCATCTCATCCACTTCATGTTATTGATCCTTTTATTGTTATTATTTCAAATATTTATGCTCTAAAAGATATACAACTTCATGGGAATCACATGTAAAATCAAAGGTCTTTGCTTCAATTCTAAGTAATGTTGATGTCCACACACATGGGGGTCCCTGGTCAATCACATAATTAACCATAGTGTCTTGCACATTAGAGTTAGGCACCAAGTTAAATTTAGCATCAATCAAATCAAGGCATGAGCATCTATGTGAATTAATTATATTATAATAGGGATAAAAAAATAGAATCAAAATTATTGAGAGAAGACAACATACCATTTTCATTTGCCCCATGATAAAGATACATACCTACCTCAGGCATGACATAATCTAAAATCTCAATATTGGAGTTTGCATGATTAGAAGGGAATAAGTTAGAAATATAATCATCAAATGAGTCTTCTAATAGAGACTCTAATGTATATTGATAGTCACAAGAGTTATTAACACCATCTTTAGAGCTAATATCTTCCTTTACAAGGAAAATTAATTGATCCTATGTTTGGGCATATGCTATCTCATAGAGTTGCTACAGAGGTTGGTAAGGTTCTTCTAAATTGACACTTTTCTCACTGTCATTATTTACTTCTTAAATTATCTCATCAAATAACAAGATGGAATCAACATGATCTAATTCTCTTATCTTGATAGATTCCTCTTCCATGATGGATACAATATGCTCTTCTACCTATTTTATGATCCAACAATCCTCTCCATTTGGGATCTCTTCTTCTTTGTACATAGTGCCTAAATTAAAAGGAAACCCATCCTTTATGTTCTTGTTTGGGTACATTAACAAGATTTTTTTTGGATATATTTTATACAATTCATATCCAACATATCTACAAAGAACCTCATAGAAGGTGTTAAATTATTTTTTAAAGCATGAGCATCAAAATTTGGACCAAATCATATAAAAATATATTCCTCAAGATCACTCAAACTTGTAATATAATTAGGTGCCAAATCTACGATACAATCATGCATTTATTCTCCTAATGTGAAAGAGAACAACTTATATAATACAACCTCAAATTTTACATCCATAACATGCATACCATATGTGTAAGCAACAAGATGCCCTTCAGTAGCTCTTGGGTGATTATAATGGAACAAAGGAAGGTATTTGAATGCATCATTAAGGAAATCATGTTGAATACCTAGGATATTTAAGGGTCCTTTATCAAGCCAATCCATTCTCAAAACGTTTAGTACAATCAAAGGTGTTGGCCCTCCTTATAGTGCCAATTAACTAGTGATGTAAGTTTTATGCACACCATAACCATAACAAGGTAGCCTCTAACATTTTAGGATCTTAATGGAGGTAAACTCCACTCTAGGGCACAATTTTTAGGTATATATTTTATTACAACCTATCTATGGAATAGTTGGTAGGGCATGCAAGTTTTTTACAAGGTTTTTTGGATAGAAGTGTGGTTCCTAAAGGATTGTGAATCTATACGTGAATTGGATGTGTGGTTGGATTCTAATATATAATGGGTAAATCTCAAAACAAACTCAAAAAAGGAGGAAAGGGTAAGGCAAAAAATAAAGGTTTTGTGGTTTTTAGGAACTACTCCCCTAGATGGTTTCTAAAAGGATAAGTGCTCTCAGAACCTATTCATATTGCTAGTAGAAATTGAACACACATAGTTAGATATGACCAAGAAGTCTAAGGAAATAATGATGTAGTAAATTCTCAAGCCTCATACAAAAGTTTCTCCTTTTAGGGTACATTTTGCACACCCTTAATCAAGAGATTATGGTTCAGGCTAATGAAGTATTTGAGGCAACTATTACTACATCTAAGAAAGCACTCATTCACAATAAAAATTAAGAATCAATTTAAACTTGACTATATTAACCAATATGTTTACCAATCTTTCAATAGTTATTGCACATATATAGATTAGCACATCAATCAAAATAATAAATAATCCATTCACAAATTTTACACACTAAATATTATTGAAACATACAACCGAAGAAAGTAACAACTAATTACATAGAAATTGGAAATAAAAAACACAAACATGTTCACTGACAATCAAAATTGATGTTGCTCCTGTATTCAAATATTCTCTGACAAAAATTTAAGTTAGATAATAATTATTTTTATAGACTTGGGGAAAGGGTCACCTCATCCTCCAAGTTCATGTAAGGTCATTGCATGTGATAGTTAGAACATGAGTTCTAACTATGGTATAAACCCATATAAGAGTCTACTTACAGTTATCATTTTAAATTATCCTTCACCAAAGCTATGCAATATGTGTATTTGTATAAAGATAGAGGTAATTTTTTACAATTATAGATTGAACTATATGCAAACTTTAGAATATACATTATTTATCAAAACTGCACATGCCTCTTTGTATAGGTTGTGAGAACAAGGTTATGAGAATAACCTATTGATATTTTGGATTAGTTGCCTTCAAATAAAAATTAGACATATGCATGAAGGACCAAAATAGATTTACCAATTTTTTAAACCCATTATCACTACTATCAACCTTGACTAATATAAACTATGTGTTGTATACTCACCCATGACTTTTTATTTCAGATAAATTTTGCTTATGTTCTTTAGAAGAAGGAAAAAATAAACTCAAGAAAGGTATGGTTAGTAGAAATTGATATGTTGTGCATGCATTGATCCAGATAGTTTTATATACTGCTCTTTGGATTGGGAGGAATGACCTACAGATAATAAGAAACTCAAATAAATGGTTGGTTAGTTATATAGTAGGGTGAATTACTTAGCAATCTAGATCCAAGAAGCATGAGCTTCCTTGGAGGTTTTCAATCCATGCTTTTAAACAATCAAGTTGATAAATCAAAAGATAAATTACTTGCATAAATAATAAAAGATACTTAAATTTAATATAAAAAGATAGATCTAACTAATTATAGTAATAACAAATTGATATTAATGCTAAGTAGATTAGGTATAGTTTTAAAGATAGGGTAAGGTTATGTGATCAAGTGAGAGGTCAAAAACTAAGATTTGGTTAAGGTCAAGTGCATGAAAATAGCTTATTGTTTATTTGTCTAATAGTTATTATCGATAATTAGGTGTGACCATCGATGGCTAGGGTGACTATCAGCGGTTAGAGTGACCATCAATGGTTACTATGGGTTTTAGCTTGGTTAAGAAAAATTTATTTTTGAGGTTATAAAATGAGATTATGGAAGGTGGGTCTAGGTTGGGTTAGTTGAAAATAGAAATAAAGTAACTAATTACTAATAATAAATACTTAGCTTTCTTGATTTTTGATCTAAAGAATGGTTGAGGTAGTTATCTGATGAACTAGTAGAGGCTAGAGAAATTTAGGCAAAGTAATGGTACTTGGTTTTTGGTCAATGATTGGTAGAAATTTAGCTTTATGTCATACTTGTTAGTTCGCTAATTCACTAGAATAATATCAATAAAAGGAAGTGTTAATGCAAAAGGCTCTAGCTCTAGATGTGGATGATGATTGATTGGATCTAGATCCCTTTTCACCTCCTAATCCTCTTTTTTTATAGGAAAATGGGAGAGGTGGAAGTGTAGGTTCAAGAAGATGTTTAACTCATTGTCTAAATTTAGTTTTGACATGCATTGATCCATGAGTAGATCAAGTAAGCTAATTATAAAAAAGCAAGTTATAATTAAAGTGGGTGTTTAATTTTTAGGTGGTAGAAACCTAACTATCGATAGTCAGGCCTAACCATCAATGGTTAGGGTGACCATCGACAATCGAGGGTCAAAAGTTAAGTTTGGTCAAGGTGGGTTAATGAGACAATTTAGCTATTCAGCTAACTAGACTCAGGTTTGTGGTCAAAGGGTTAGGTATGGTCTGTAGGGGATCCTGAGGTGATCTTAGGGGTATTTCAACATCTAAAACCATAGTGTGTAGTTTTTTAGTGTCTACATTCCCCCCCTTATTTTTATGCATTTTGTATTATCAAGATTCAAAATAAAAATGGATTGTGAGTCAAAGGTGTGGTTACCTCGAGCATGGGAGGAGGTGTTTCCCCTCAAACCTAGAATAAATGAGGTGAAAAAGAATTGGGTGTGGGTTTTATAAGTGTTTAAGTTAGTTTTGAGTGGGTGTTTGATAGGTTGGACACTAAAGAATAAACACACACATAAAGTATGACTAATTATGATATCCAAGATTGTGCATTGACTAGGTTGTCATGGTTGGTAAAAATTTAGGTTGGTACTAAAAGGATAGATGAAAAGTGGACCACATGACCATATGTGATAATAGGGTTACACTAGTAAACTTAAGTCTTTTAGACAAGGTCAGTGATCTCATGGGTATCCAAGGTGATAAGTGATCCTAGGAAGATACAAATTGGTTGGGTGTGAACAAGGTAACACAAGTTCAAAAAAATTGTTAAAGATAGAAATTTAGTTGGTGTGGTCAAAAGGATAAGGCAAGGTCATCATAAAACAAGCCTGATTTGGGATAAAATGACAATTGGTAAGGTTGACATGGTTTAGTATTATTTGTCAGAGAAGTCAATCTCTTATGCTTGGTACTTGGTTTGGTGTGGTGGATGAAGATGTGGTTGATAAAGTTGTGGGGGAACCTAAAAAAATGACCATCAATTGTCAAGGTTGACCCTTAGAGTTGACCATTGATGGTCACCTGAACTTTCAGTGGTGACATGTCATCCCTAAAAGGGGTAGAGACAAAAGTGCCACCATGGGTTTTTTTTCTCATTATAAAGTTTTGACATTTTGATGATGAGTGTTTGGCACTTTGTGAGAAAATGGTTACAATTTGCTAGCATTTGATTGGTTAAGTGAGACTGTTAAGGTGGATGATAATTTTTTTTCATCATCAAATATTGTGACTTTTTTCTCTACCATATTCACATAGTTTTCTAGTATTTGATTGGTTAAGTGAGACTATTAAGATTGTGATTTTTTTCTCTGCTTTAGATTTTATCTTCTTTTTTAAATCGAGGTAAAATCTATCCACATAACTATGGGAAGTGCTTGGGTTAAATCCATAAAACTCATTGTGAGGAGTAATATAGTAAACCCAAAGTAGTTTGCCCATTGAGAGGACCTACTATCAAAATAGACAATAACCCCTTCCTAATTGACTAGTTCCCACCTGCAAGGAAAACCAAGAGCTATCATTAAGAGGTAAATCTATAGCCAAAATTTTTTTGAAGAGTGGTAATCACTCAAATGGCATTAGTGGCTAGAGATATTTCAAAAAAAAATTTAATCAACCATTTAAACTTGGGGTCCATTTCTACTAGATAGAGTAGAAAACCAGTAGGTGTTGTAGAATCTTAGCAAGAGAATGCCTAGTTGAGATAGTCAAAAAAAATTGATCAAAGTTTATTCCAATTTCACTCCTTAAATAAATCAAATAGATGAATTTCATCAAAATTTATTATTCTCTATAAGATGCCCTCCATAACATTAGGAATCTTTAATTGGATGAACTAGTATGCCAAGGCCTACTCAAATATTTCCTATTCAACATAAAGTGCTAAAAATAAAAATTTAGAAAAATATCAATATAGGCTACACTTTAGATGATGAACGCACTGAGAAACACCCCCACAATCACCCATGTTAACTACACAAGCATACTGAGCCTATCTTTTTACAACATATCAGCCTTGAAATCAGAAACCTTGGTAGAGTAGCAAAAAACTGTTAGAATTTTTTGTTTTTTTTGTAATATCTCCCCATCTATAGCCTAGATTCTTCTCAAAATTTACCAGGACACCTATAATTCCATTATCCACATTTCCTTCCTTGAGGTCCCATATCCCCATTCCACTATGAATTCCTACAAATCTCATTTTCTCCTTTTTTCATGTTTTAACATAACTTTTTTATTTTTTGTTTGTTTGCCTCAAAAAAATTTACATAGTGTTCATCTCCCTTTTCTACTTCTTTTTCCCTATTTGATAAATTTTTTAGTTTTTCCATTTTCCCTTACAAAATCATCTCCATCAATCATACTCATACTATGCGAAAAAAATAGTACAAGTACCTTTACACCTAATTTTATACAAATTAAAAAATATATTACTAAACATGTCTTAACTTTAGTTTTCCCACCCATTGCCAAAAAAAATCATTGTCACAGGTTATGGTAGTCACACATGTAGGCACCAAGATCATGGAGTAAGAAATTATAGCTTTGATAGCCTGGGTCACTGACTTAGCTGATATGGTGCATGGAGTGAATGACACCCATGCCCTTTTACTCAGAAAATTATAGAAAGAGTCTTATTTTAAGCATACTTTTTCATTCAACCACCCACCACATGGGCCCAAATTGGACTTTCCAAGGTTCAATGGTATAAACCTAACAAGTTGGGTTTATTATGCTAAATAGTACTTCAACCTTCATAATACTTATCACATAAACAAAGTCCCCATTGCTTCCTTCCAATTGGAACTAGAGGCACTCCAATGGTACCATTGGTATCTAAAATCCAATAATGAACCTGATCAGACAACTTTTGTATCCCTACTTTTGGATAGATTTGGTCACTCAGCATTTAAGGATTTTATGGGAGCCCTCACCAAACTTTATCAGATAGGCATTATTCATTATTATCAAATTAAATTTGATAAGTTAGCTAATAACACTAAAGGATTATCAAATGACTTTTTCAAGAGTTGTCTTATTAGTGTCCATAAAGAGCCCATATGCTCTATGGTCAAGATGTTCCAACTTGGGACCATGTTAGTTTCCTTGGGTCTCACAAAGCTCACTGAAGAAAAAATCACTTCCTAGCATTGCACTTTTAATTGGACACCTTCCAAGCCCTCTTTCCAATATCCCAATACCAAGAAAACCCCCATCAAAACATCTCATAGGAGCTGAAATGTGTGCACATAATGAAAAAGGTCTTTGTTACAATTGTGATGATAAATGGGTTCTCGAGCACAAATACATTGAGAAAAAATTATATCTACTAAATGTTGATTCTCCACAAGATATAGAAGATTATGAGGATTCCACTGAGGAAATCACACTAGAATTTGATAATTCTAAGCACTTAGATTCTACTCCTGAGATCTCCATGCATGATTTGGAAAGAGTCACCACTCCCCAAACAATGCATGTCAAAGGGTTTTTTAAGAAACAACCACTCACCATTCTTATTGATTCTAGTAGCACTCATAACTTCATTAACCCTCAGTTGGCTAAATAAGTAGACTATTTTATACACCTTTATTCTAGCTTTGAAGTAATGATTGCTAATGGTGGTGCCTTACCATGCAAAGGTAGGTGCCATAATGTTCAAATTTTTATGGGTGACTATAAGCTTGGGGTTGACATGTTTGTTTTGTCCTTAGGTGTGTGTGATGTTATCTTTGGTTCCCAATGGTTATTCACTCTTGGACCCATCCTTTAGGATTTTTATAAACTATGGATGTAGTTCACTAAGAATGGTCATCAATACACTCTATAAGGCCTTCTTCCTGGATCTACTAGTGTTATCATCTCTCACCACATGGAGAAACTTATTAAACATAGGTCTCATGGCATCATTTCCCACTTGTTCTATTTACACACTACTCCTCTATTGGATTCCAACCAACCTTCAATTTTGTAAGACATTTTGGTTAGGCATGCAGTTGTCTTTATAGAACTAACCATCGTATTCAGCTTCTCACTAGTAGTACAGCCCTAACATTTGGCCCTACCACTACCCATTTCATCACAAGGTTGATATTAAAAAGATGGTTCATGACCTTTTCTAGGTAGGCATCATTCATCCTAGCACCAGTCCTTATTCTTCACCAATCCTACTCGTTCATAATAAATATGGTTCCTAGTGACTCTGTATTGACTATCAGGACTTGAACAAGCTAACAATCAAAGACAAACTCCCCATTCTAGTCATTGATGAGATCCTAAATGAACTACATGGTGCATGGTTTTTATCCAAATTAGACCTTTGCTCTGGCTATCATCAAATTCATGTTCATGGTGTAGACATTGCCAAAACAACATTTCACACACATGATGGTCATTATGAATTCTTGGTCATGCCATTTAGGCTTACCAATGCCCCCTCCACATCCTAGAGCTTAATGAACTAATTATTTCAATATTTTTTGTATAATTTTATCTTCATCTTCTTTGATGACATACTCATCTATACCTCCACATGGGAGGATCATCTCCACCACTTATATATAGCTTTGGCAATTCTAGGTGCACACCAATTATGTGCTAAATTATCCAAATGTCCTTTTGGTTAATCAAAAGTCAAGTACTTGGGACATATTATTTTTTATGATGGTGTTCATGTTAACTCCACCAAAATTGAAGCTATGACAACCTGGCTGACACCTTCCACACTCAAAATTCTATAGGGATTTCTTGGTCTCATAGGGTACTATAGGAAAATTTTAAAGGATTATGGAGAAATTGCAGAACCACTAATAGCTATGCTCAAGAAAGACTCCTTTGTATGGTCACCTACATCTACTACAACATTCAATATCCTCAAACAAGTAATGTGCACCACCCCCATTTTGGCCATGCCTGATTTATCACAACCACTTATTATTGAGTGTGATGCATGTAACATGGGTCTTGGTGTGCTACTCATGCATCATGATCAACCCATTTCCTTTACTATAAAGGCACTCACTGGGTGTAATTTGACATGCTCCACATATGATAAGTAAATGATGGCTATTCTCCATGCAATTCACAAATGGCATCCATACTTGATTGGCTAACATTTTTGTATCAAAATAAACCACCATAATCTCAAATACTTTTTAGAACAATAGATATCTTCTCTAGATCAGAAAAAATGGGTATCTAAACCCATGGGGTATGACTATGAGATCAATTATAAAAAAGGTAAGGAAAATTTGGTGGTTGATGCTCTCTCTCACTAGTTTGAAGACCCAGTGCACCTACGTGTAGTCTCTATTCCCATTTCCACATAGATCCATGATATTCAAAAAGAATGGCATAATGACATGCTAACCCAACTACTCATTCTTCAACTATCTATTGATTCATTTTCTAAACCTCGCTTACTTGGGAGAGATAGACATTGTGATATAAAGGTCACCTTTTGTTAATAGCAAGATCCAAGTTCAAACATGCCATTTTATAGGAGATGCATGATTCCCCTTCAACTGGACACTCTGGGTTTCTAAAAACATATGAGCAAGTTCACTGTAATTTATTTTGGGCTAGAATTAAGAAATATATCAAAACATTTGTTGTTGAATGTGATATTTATCAATGCAACAAAGGTAAGACAGTCACTCCACCTAGTCTACTCCAACCACTTCTAATTCCAATACATATTTGGATATACATTTCCTTAGATTTTATTGAGGGTCTCCCAAATATAGAGGCAAATCAATGATTCTTATTGTAGTTGATTGCCTTTCAAAATATGCTCATTTTTATGCTTTGGCCCTTCCCTACGCTACTTCCACTATTACTTAGATATTTCTTGATCAAATATTTAGACTCCATGGTGTTCCTACATTTATTGTATTAGATCGAGATCTTACCTTCACAAACCATTTTTGGAGAGAACTCTTTAAGCATCTAGGTACACATTTAAAAATGAGCTCAAGATATCATCCATAGACTGATGGCCAAACTGAGATTGTCAATAAGTGTTTGAAAACCTATCTTTATTATTTTGTCACTGAGTAGTAACATCAATGGATAAAATGGTTACCTCTTGAAAATGGTGTTATAACACCTCCTACCACACAGCTACCAAACTCACCCCATATGAGGTTGTTTATGGTCAAAATCCACCTTCTCTTATTCCATATTTACTAAGAATCTCTATTATCAAAGTTGTTGATTATACCCTCAATACCTATGACAATATCCTTTGCCTCCTCAAGGATAATCTTCACATGGCACAAAATCACATGAAGCAATAGGAAGACCATCACCACTCTGAGAGATCCTTTCAAATTAGAGATATGGTTTTTATTTGTCTACAACCTTACAATCAATCTTCCTTGAAGCTCAAAGGCTATCAAAAATTAGCTCTAAAATTTTATGGGCCTTATTAAATTCTCCATCAAATTGGACCTATCACCAAAAAATTGTAACTACACCTTCATCATGTGTGTACCCTATTTTTCATGTTTCTTATTTAAAAAAATTACTTGAATGTAATGTCAACACTAAAATAGTGCTTCTCAAACTTGATGTAGAAGGGTCTTTCATTTTATAACCTGAGTCTATCATCAGCAAGTGCTCTCACTCCTAAAATTGGGTCATCACTAAAGTTCTCATCTAGTGGCAAGGGATGCCCCTAGAAGATGTGACTTGGGAGCCTCTTCTTTCCATTCAACATTAGTTTCCTCACTTCAAGATTTGAGGTCAAAACTTTTAATGGGGATGGAATGTTAGGACCCTTTGTCCTAACCATCTATTTGTAGTTTGTTTATTTAATAAAAGGTTATGGATGCATATGGTTTATAAGTCATCCCTCAATTTCATTATAATAGTAGAATGTAATAGTGTAATATTAGATTAATCCCACATTCATGGGGATTAGTAGTTATTTAGTGATAGATTACTTTAAATATGAGCTTAGTCTAGTATGAAGGCACCCATGAATTGTATTGAATTGAGCTTGCTCAATGGAGGTTTCCCCCTCAAAGAGGATAATTATTCTACAATTATACTATTATAATTTAGTTTTGTTTGTTTCATTCAATATATTTTTGCTTTTTCATAGTTCATTTCATGAATTTGTGATTATATGCTAATTTTTTCAAGAAATATCCTCACAAGGACTAGTAGGGATGATCTCTATGTAGAGATATGTAGAAACTCTAGAGGATTTGTGGTAATATGAGGCTTTTGTGTTTAGGTTTTGTCCAAATGAGCCCTGATGGGGTGAGTATAGAGTTTGGATGGAAGGAGGTACAAGTATAGTGACACCAAGTCAGTGGGTTGTATCTATGGGTGGCCAGGTAGGTATAGTAGGATAGGCTCTAGGAGGTAGTGGTGCCTTAAGATCTTATATTTGTGATGAGACATTATATTTTTATGTATTATATGATTTTAATACTAGCTTATGAACTGATGCAGTGAGATGTATATTTTATTTTGAGAGACATGTATATTTTGGCAGACATTATGATGATTATTTATAAGATATAGATGTGTTCCTTTGATTATGTTTTGTCATTCATGATTTTGATTTTTATGTTGATCATTGATGATGTCATGTTGATATGATTATTTTTATGAGATGTTTATGTGGACTCACCTATCTACACATGTGATGATATGTCTATTTAACTTATGTTCATGATGATGTTTGATATGGATCGATGTTATTGATGTGATAATGATGTGATGGTTTTGGATGAATATGATGATCTTGATATGATTATATGATGTTGATGTGATGGTTTTTGTTATGGATGTGATCATTTAATTTTATGTTGAGGATATTGATATGATTATGGTTATGGTTATACTTAGGTGGACAAGGCTATGATGTGATTATTGTTATGGTTATGGATTATAGATTATGGATCATGGTTTTATGAATATGATAAATGGTAGGATGTTGATGATTTTGTGATGTGTTTATGATCATGGTATTCATACTAAAATTTAATGAGTGTATGTTCCCTTATTCATATTTATACATGTGTTGGATATGGTATATGTGATTATGAGGTTGTGATGGTGATAGTTTATTTATTTATGGATGTGGTGATTATGCTAATGATGTCTATTTTTGTTTATGATGTGATGATGATAGTATGTGGTGTGGTTATGATTATGTTCATTTTTTTTATATTAAGGTGTATTACATAAGGTAAGTTAAATAACAAAATTAGATGTAAGAAAGAGAAGACAAAAACTAGAGACAAATGTTTAAGTAAATATATCAACCAATATGAGAGAAATAAAAATAAGGAATGATGCTTCCTCTTTGGCTAGGATTTAAAAAAACCAAATTTGGATTGGCTTAAGGAACATAAGCACATTAGATGCTTCACATCAGCATGCATTAGCTGGTTAAAAAGGTGTCTTGATCACAAAATGCCAAGTAAGCTCAAAATCCCTTGATTATAGAGTGTGTAAAGTGGAGGGAGATGAAAATGGAATCTTCTTGGGAGACTAGCTTGCCTCATTTTTAGGTCACCAAAGATTCAATATAAATAAGTTCATATCATGTAAGGTGTATATTAATGAATGCAGGAAGTCTACTGATGAGAGACAATTGTGGCTATCAAAATTATTTTACTATTTCTTGATGTTTGATAATGGATCTTTTACCCTATTATTTTTTAGGGGTTGGGGAAGCTGATCAATGCAAGGAGCTTCAAATAAATCACTATGCTTTTAAAAATTCTTTACTCAACCATCTTTCAAGGGAGTGGTCTAAGTTTTATGTGATTTATTTAAGACTTTTGATAGCTATCATTCATGGTAATAGTATACCTTATATTGAGTAATTTTGATATGTTTTATGCAATTATCTTTAGAGGGATCAATTTGTGAGTGCTAGAGAGTGATCGATATGGGTTATTTTGATGTTTGCTTTTGATGTCATGGACTTGATTATATAGGCTTAAATGGTCACCTTTTATGAATTCAAAACTAAAAGCCTAAGAAGGTTGATAAAGTGTAAAAGTGTTTCAAGTGATAATAACCATGGTAATATATCTAATGAAAGGGGTAGAAAGTACCATGAGAATCATGCCATGGGTAGAGCTATGGTACCCATTGTTTAGGATTAGGTTATGGTTATGATGGATAATCACATGATTCAATTTTAATCATTTTTTCCTAAAATAAGGAGATGAATGTGGTTTGAAAATAAGGGATTAGATTAAGTTGGAAAAAAGGTGAGTTTTGATCTTATTTTAACAAAAGAAAGGATGCAGATGTGAAGCATTGAGGGGCTCAAGTTTTGGGTTCCCTTCAAGAGAGGATAAATAGTAAGCTCCTGATCCATAGTTATGCATTATGATATAAGGTCTAAGCCAATTGAAAGCAAACTTTCCCTACTTACTTTTCTCCATATTGGTCACATGTTTATATTACTTGAGGAAAAGGTCTTTGATATTGAATTCTCACAATTTAAGGTATTTTTTATAAGATATTTTGATGCATTCTTGATAGACATAATGATGAGTTAGTATTGTTAAATAATTTTTATCAAGTAGCTAGAGTTGGGATGAATGTTATTGATGATAATTGCTCTCAGAGATGAGATATTGTAGGGATATGTGAAGAGGTAATTTGCAATTCAAGAGTCAAAATAGACTTAGCTTCAAAAACTAGAGAGAAAGGAGTATCACCCATAGGGGTTTGAAATCTATTATGATAGGCGCATAAGGCAAAGGGGATGTGTAAATGCCAATCTTGATTAGAGGCATTAACCATTTAAGTTAGTATGTTGTTGAGAGTTTTTTAGAGGTTTTACCATGCCCATTTACTTGAGGATGATAGGCTGATGAGAAACTTAACTTGATACTGAATGCATCGCAAAGACCTTGGACTTGTTTATTTTTAAAATATTTACCATTATTAGTGATGATTTTATGAGGAATATTAAAATGATAGATATTGTGATGGTTGATAAATTCAATAATTATTTTGGCTTTAGTTGAGACAAGAAGAATAAACTCTATCAATTTGGTAAAATATTTAGTCACAATGATGATATAATGATGTCACTATGAAGAATGGGGGTTAATTTCACCAATAAGGTCCAAACCCTATTGAGATAAGGGCCAAAAATCTATGGATACATGAAAACTATGGTTAGGTGAATGATGTAAATTGGCATGTTGTTGACACTTAACACACTTTTTCACATAATCATAGCAATCTTGGTTAAGGGTGGGCCAATAATATCCAAGGTAAATGATGAATTTAGCAATAGCTAGGCCACTAAAGTATCTCCTATATTCCCATCATGTGTTCCCCCTAATAGCATGAAAATATTCATGACTATGTAGGCAATAGAAGAGGAGACCATCAAAACCATGTTTATAAATAATTCCCCCCAATATGGTATAACAAGAGGTACTCTGGATAAACATTCATTGAGCATTTTTAGAAAGATTGAAAGGAATGGTGGTAAGGTTAAGACAGTCAAAGGTCTACTAGTACCAAAGGTTGGGTTGGGTCTCCTCCACATTAAAGATGGTAGGAGAGTCTAATTTGACTTAACAGGGCAAAGTAAGTCTATGGTTGATGACATATATCTTATAATTAGAGGGTGCAAATAGGATCTAAAAAGTGAGGGAAACAATTATATCGAAAAACTTGTTTGTAGATCACAGAGTGGTTTAGATATGGTAGTGTTTAAATAATGTAATAGTATGTTAGCTAATTATTTGTACTATTTCAAAACATAATTTTTGCATTGCTAATATCCATTTATTTGAGTGACCATAAGTTGAGAGTCACCAAAAATGTTGATTGTTTTGACTCCCAAGGCTAATACAGTTTCAAGGCCTATCACTAGGAATTCATACTCAACCATATTAATTGTACACTCAAAATATAGTTTGAAAGATAAAGGAAGGGGTTCACCATGAAGGGAAATAAAGATGATCCTAACTCCCTCACCATGTTGAAACTTTGATCTATCAGATAACATGGTCACTTGATAGGTGAAGTCTGCTTGAAAGAGGGTCATGATAGACTCATTTATAAATGTAAGAGGAGGAGGTTGATTATCTTCTAAGGGTAATTAAACCAACTAGTCAGTAATGAATTACCCTTTAATTTAATTTTACTAAAGTAACTCAAGATCAAACTCAGCTAGAAATATGAGCCACTTAGCCATACACTAGTTTTGGTAGGGCTTAGAGTGCATATACTTGAGTGGGTCAGTATTGGTGAAGATATATGCCTTATGTTTGAGAAGTTAGTGGTGAATTTTGGTAGCCATGAAGATTAAATCTAGGTAAATTTTCTCATTATGGGTGTACTAAGTCTCATACTCTACAAGTGTGTGGCTAATGTAGTAGACACCTTGCTCTTTATGTTGTTCATCTCGATGGACTAGCATTGCCCCTAAGGCATGGTTGTTGGTGGAGATATAAAGGTAAAAATGATGATATTCCTTGCAAGGAATGAGTAAAGGTAGAGAAAAAAGGTAATTTTTAAGTGAATCAAAGGCCTCTTGACAATCATTAGTCCACTTAAAAGATACATCCTTATTCATAAAAAGGTTGGCACTAGTTTGAGATCTGAGAGATAAAGTGACAAATAGATTAGAGACTCCCCTGAAAGCTATAAAGTTGTTTGAGGTGGGTAAGATGAGGCATGTCAAGGATTACTTTAATTTTGGCTAGATCAACATTGATTCCCTAAAGGGAGATGATAAAGCCAAAGAACTTTCCTCACAAAACCTCAAAAATACACTTCTTAGGGTTAAGGCGAACATGGTAATGGATGAGTCACTCAAAGATAATATTAAGAATGGCTAAATGGTCTTTAAAACATTTGGATTTCCCAAGAAAGTAATTGACATAGTCTTTGATGATTTTTTAAAGGTTATGGAAGATATAGGTCATAGCACATTGGTAGGTTGCACTAGCTTTATTAAATCCAAAAGGCATGACCTTATAGTATAAAGTTCACCATGGGGTGATGAAGAAAATTTTGTCTTGATATTTAGGGGTAATTAGGATATGATTGTAACTCAAGAATACATCCATGAGAGATAACATCTCATGGCTGACTATAAGATCAACTCGATGATCAATGCTTGGTAGAGGAAATTCATCCTTTGGGTAAGCAAGGTTGAGGTCAAAAAAATCCACATAAATGTGAAATCCCCCTATGGCTTTGGTGATAGGTATGATATTCAAGACCCATTAGGGATAGTTAATGGGTTAAATGAAATTGATAAAAAGAATATGTTGAAGCTCTTCTTTGATGAAAAGGGCTATGCAAGGATGCATTCATTGAAGTTTTTGACTAACAAGCTTACCATCGTGGTTGTTGATTATGTTGTGGGTAGTGATGGAAGGGTCAATTCTTGGCATGTCACTGTAAGACCAAAAAAATGTTATGTTGGGGTCTTACAAAAAGGAGGGGAAGTCCCAAAGCTCCTCAAAAAATTTAAAATGCATGGGTTATCTAGAGTGCCCAAGTTGATATCCATGGTGGATTCATTCAATATGTTTGAAGTCTCAAAAAGAAGAGATTTATGGATAGAAGAATCTTTTACACCAAGATAGGTGAGAATAAAATCATCATCCTGACACCGAATGGTATTAATGGTAGGAAATTCATATCTTATCATCTCAAGGTGGGTTAAAATAATTATTAAGGTCATCTCATCCTTTATATAAGTCAAGTGTCTGATGTTGATCATGTTGATGAAAAAAAGTTAGGGGGATGACGTCAAAATCCTCAACTATCGATGGTGGAGTAGATGGTGGAGTAGATGGTGAGGATGGGATTTCCTCATCAATGATGGTAATGGGAGGTGGGTTAGTTTGTTGTTTAGGTGTCATGAAACCAAGTCCATGATTTTTATGAGGTTTTTGAGTTTTCATTGGAATCAACTTATACAGTGTGTATTCATACCAACCTATACCAAATCCCTTCCAAGCACACCTATAAAGTTATGTCTAGGCAAATTTTGGTTTATCTAGGTAGAAGAAACTAGAGGTGAATGGTCAAGGTGAAAAAGAAGTGGTAGAGGTGTCAATGGGTTTATCATGTCCCCATAGATAAAATTGGTTTGAAAAGTTGAGGGTCTAAAAGTAATAATGGTTTATTGGGTTATTAACTAGGTTGGTGGTCAATTTTCCCATACTCTTGGGGAGTACATAAAGCATCAAGGGTTAGAAGGTGATAATCCCCTAATGAAAGATGCTAGAAGGTTGATTTTAAAGGTTCCATTGTGTGGATTTGGGTAAAAGGAATAGATGAACTAATGGAGGATTCAATGGTAGAGGGATATGGAGCTTCATTTTTTACTAGTTAAGGCTTGTTAGATAGAGGAAGGAGAATGTTGTTGGGTTAGTATGTCATGTTGCATGATGTGAAAGGCTCAGGTCAACTTGTATGGTAATAACTTGACTTTCATGCTCAAATTTAATGCACCAATGTAGGGTAGATGACACATAACCCACGTAATGAATCCAAGGGCATCCCAACAAGATATTATATTGTAACTCTCTTTTTACTAAATAAAATATCTTAGGAAGCATACAGGGTCCTAGGCAAATGTGAAGGACAATAGTTCCTAAAGTTTTGGCCATGGTATCATTGAATGATTAGAGCACTGCTAAAGTTTCCAACATGATGTTCTCTAGTAATCTAGTTGGTTTTAGGCATGGGAGGAGATTATGTTGATACTATCTTCTCCATAAATCATAAACATCTTGGTGTAGGTTTGGTTGATAAAGATAGTAATGAAGACAGGAGGGTCTGGATCATCTAGATAAATAGAGGGTATTTATAAATCCTTGAAGGTAACAATGTTGTAAAATTATAGAGCTCTAATAAAAGATTCTAAAGGTTATGGGTCTTTTAAACTAACCTCTATATATTTTAATGCTTTTATCATTGTGTGGTGATGATGGGGTGAGGTATTGATTAGTTTATACAAACTCATCCTCGGTGGTATTTGGTGAAGCTATTTTAGAACTGATCATTGGATTGATTCAAATGGATTGGAGTGAGAGGGTCCCAAGATGGACACTTTGGGTTTTATTGAAGGTAAAGGTGTTTGATGTTGGCTAAGTGGTTGGGTGGTGGAAGAGGGATATGTCCATGGAATGGACACCTTTGTATTTCCCTTATCCTTTGGTTGGGCTTGTGATCGTGTGAAAATATAGATGGTATGGATTAGGGAAGGATTCAAGCTAGGTGATTTCTTAAATTCCTCTTCACTATGAGGTGTGATTAAAGGAGTAGCTAAGTGTTGGTCGATGGTTATTGGTTCTTGGATTGGTGTCAGGCTCATAATAAGCTCATCTTATAATAATTCATCCTCATGATATAATTGATGGGCTAGCACTTTGATAGTGTTACAGTTATTTATGTCATGTTCAGGTGTCTTATGGTATAAACATAATAATTTGTCATTATATCAAGATGTTTTAGGAATGTGTGGGTTAAATGGTCTGATACAGGGTAAGGTTAAGTAAGATGCTTATAATAACCTTTGAAGGATGGTTGATTAGGACTTGAGAAATGGTGTAAAAGGTATAGGGGTCTTAGTTTTGGTAGTTAGGGTGGAAGCACTTTTAAGAGTGGACTTGGTCATAGAGGTTTTGGGTAAATGGGCATTCTTGGTGGACAGTTTTGGTTTTAGTATTGGTTGATAGTTTTGGGTTAAAATGTTTTGGTGTAGAAATTTGGGAGATAAGCATTTTATTTATAGATGGTTGAGATATAGGAGGTATGTGTATGTGTGGTTTGATGAAAATAGGTGTGGATGAAAGTAGGAGTGATGGTGTAACCAAAAGCGGTGATTGGGTTTTGATTGGGATGGTTGGTTTCCAAATTAAGGTAGAGGGATGAGGTCCTAAAATAGAGGGCAATGCAGAGAAGGTAGGTAATTTTTTGGTTTTTGGGTTTTTAGGTGGTCTTACCTTCTTTTTTCACTTGGATTGGGCTTTATTTGACAGTTTTAGTTGGCTTAAATCCAACTTTACTGATGGGTGAGTAATGTTATGAGTAGGAAATATGCCAAGGTTCTTGGTAGGTCTATTTAAAATGGTATAAGGTGATTTGGTGCCTTTGGGTGACTTTAGTTTTGATTTTCCTACTATATTTTGATGGGTAGAGGTGTGCAATGGTTGGGTTATGGTGATAGTTGATTTGATAGTGGAAATTGTAAGTTGTTTTGATAAAGAAGGCTCCTACTTGGTTTTATAAGGGAGTCCAATTTGTTTCCAGAAGGTGGTGTAATATAGTTAGAGTCGGATATAAATTATAATTTTTTAACCAATCTAGAGAAGTGTTTATAGATGGGTCTGAATCCCTTAGTAGTGGATTCAAAGGATAGATATAGGGGTTGAGGGGAAGGAATGATTACCTCATCATTTTCCTGATTAAAAAGCTCCAATATCTAGGTGGAACTCAATGGGAGGTGTAGGTAAAGTGGTTTCTTCTTTAGGAGTGATCACTAGAGGAAGAGTAGATTGTTGTATGATTGAGGAAAATGATAAAGTGATAGTGGTTTCCTCCTTTGATATGCATATCAAAGGAGAGGTTGGTGACTCCGCTACCTCAATAAGTGGAGTAGGGGAAGAGGTGATGTGGTCAATGGTCTTCTTAGTAGTAAGCTCACCAAGAACCATATTGATGGTATGGGCCTCATGAGCATGAGAATATTTTTATTTATTTTTATTATTGGATGAAAGAACATGGTTGGGAAATGGTTATCTGAATATGTCAAGTGATTGATTTGGGGGTTCATTGGGGTTATTCAACACAAGTTCCCCCTTGTCAATGAGAGTTTGGGTAATGTTATTTAAGGTATTACACATACTAATGTCATGTCCAATGACTCGATAGAAGGTGCACAATTCATTCTCCTTGTACCAACCCAAGGTCACTTGATAGGTGAAGTTTGTTTGATAGAGGTTCATGATGGACTCATCGAGAAACATAAGATGAGTTTGAATTTATACTAAGGGTAATTCAACCAATTTTTTGGTAATGAATTTCCTTTTAATTGACTTTTATTGAAGTAACTGAAGGTCAAACTTAGTTAGAAGCATGAGTCACTTAACCATACACTAGTTTTGGTAGGGCTTGGAGTGAATATACTTGAATGAGTCAGTATTGGTGATGACATAGGTCTTGTGATTGAGAAGGTAGTCACAAATTTTGGTGGCTATGAAGACCAAAGCTAGGCAAAGTTTCTCAGTATGGGTATATCAAGTCTCGTACTCTACAAGCATGCAACTAATGTAGTAGAGAACTTGTTATTTATGTTGTTTATCTCAATGAGCCAACATTGCCCCTAAGGATTGGTCAATGGTAGAGATATAAAGGTAAAAATTTTGGTTTTCCTTGGGAGTAATGAGGATAGGTGGATACAAAAGGTACTTTTTAAGTAAATCAAAGGCCTCTTAACATTCATTAGTCCACTTAAAAGATACATCCTTCTTTAGAAGGTGGTGAAAAGGTTGGCACTCATCCAAGAGTTGAGAGATAAAGTGATGAATGGATTGGAGCTTCCCCTACAAGCTATGGAGTTGCTTGAGGTGGGTATGAGGAGGCATGTCAAGGATTTCTTTGATTTTTGTGAGATCAACTTTGATTCCCTGAAGGGAGATAATAAAGCCAAGGATATTTATTGACAAGACCCCAAAAATACACTTATTGGGGTTAAGGTAGACATGGTAATGGATGAGTTACTCAAACATAATATTAAGAACATCCAAATGGCATTTATGATATTTATATTTCCCAATAAGGTAATTGACATAGTCTTTGATGATTTTATAAATAAGGTCATGGAAGATGTAGGTCATAACATGTTCATAGGTTGTACTAGCATTATTCAGTCCAAAAGGCATGACCCTATAGCTAAAATTTCTCCATGGAGTGATGAAGGCAATTTTGTCTTGATCTTTAGGGGTAATTAAGCTCTAATTGTAACCCAAGAATCCATCCATAAGAGACAACTTCTCATGGCTGACTATAAGATCAACTACTAGTCAATGCTTGGTAGAGGAAAGTCATCCTTTGGGAAAGAAAGGTTGAGGTCACAAAAGTCCACATAAATGTGAAGTCCCCCTATGGCTTTGGTGATAAGTAGATGTTTAAGACCCATTAGGGATAGTCAATGGGTTGAATGAAATTGATAAATTAAGGATATTAAATATCTTTTTTTATGACAAAGGCTATATGAGGTTGCATTAATCAATTTTTTTACCTAACAAGATTAGCATCATGGTCGGTGACTATGATGTGGGTAGAGATGGAGGGGTTGATTCCTGGCATGTCACTATAAGACCAAGTAAATTCTATGTTTTAGTCTTATAGGAAAGAGGGTAAGCCCTAAAGCTCCTCAAAATTTAGTGATTGGCCAATTTTGATAATGTATGGGTTATCTAAAGTGCCCAAGTTGATATCCATGGTGTATTCATTGAACATGGTTAAAGTCTCAAGAGGAAGAGATTTGTGGATAGATTAATCTTCTACACTAAGATAGGTGAGAACAAAATTATCATCCTAACACCAAATGTTAGTAATGGTAGGAGAGTCATCTCCTATCATCTCAGGGTGGGTCAGAGGAATGGTTAAGGTCATCCCATCCTTTTGATAATTCAAGGGTCTGAGGTTGATCATGTTGATGAAAAAAATGTTAGGGGAATGATGTTAAAATCCTCAGCTATCAATGGTGGAGTGTATGGTGAGGATGGGATTTCCTCATCAATGACAGTAATGGGAGGTGGTTTGGTTTATTATTTAGGTGGCATAAAACCAAGGCCATGTTTTTCATGAGGTTTTTAGGTTTATCTAGGTAGGATAAACTATAGGTGAATGGTCAAGGTGAAAAATAAGTGTTAGAAGTGTCAAGGGGTTTATCAAGTCCCCCATAGATAAAATTGGTTTGACAATTTGAAGGTCTGAAAGGAATAATGGTTCTGATATTTGGGTCATAACTGGGTTGGTGGTCAAGTTTCCCATACTCTTGGTGAGTAGGGAAAGCATCAAGGGTTATAATGCAATACTCCCCTAATGAAATATGTTGTAATGTTAATTCTAAAGGGTCCATTATGGGGATTTGGGTGGAAGGAATAGATGAACTAGTGGAGGCTTCAATGGCAAAGGGAGATAGATCTTCATCTTTTATAGATGAAGGATTTTTTGATAGAGGAATGAGAACATCATTGGATCAGTACCTCATGTTGCATGATGTGAAAGGACTCAAGTCAGCTTATATGGTAACAACTTGACCTTCATGCTCAAATTTGATGCACTAGTGTAGGGTAGATGGCACAAAACCCATGGAATGAATCCAAGGTCATCCCAACAAGATTTACTATAACTCTACTTCTACTACATATAATAGCTCAAGAAGTGTATAGGGTCCTAGGTGAATGTGAAGGATAATAGTTCCTAAAGTTGTGACCATGGTATCATTGAATGATCAAATCACTAATAAGGTTTTTGACATGACATTCTCAAGTAATTTGAATTGGTTATAGTTGTGACAGGAGACGATATTGATACTAAAACCTTTGTCAATCATAACCCTCTTGATGTGGGTTTGGTTGATATAGGAAGTAATAAAAAGAGGAGGGTTTGGATCATCTAGATGGATAGAGGGTATTTTTTAATCCTTAAAGGTAATAAGGTTGGAAAAATGTAGAGCTCTGAAAAAATATTATAAAGGTTGTGGGTCTTCTAGCCTAACCTCTATAGATTGTAATGCTTCTATCATTATATGGCAATGATGGGGTGAGGTATTGATTATTTTATACAAACTCATCTTTAATGATGTTTGGTGAATCTATTATATAACTACTCATTGGATTGATATAGATGGATTAGAGTGAGAGGGTCCTAAGATGGACACTTTGGTTTTTGGTTAAGGTAAAGGTGCTTGATGTTGGTTGGGTGGTTGGGTGGTGGAAGAGGGATATGTCCATGGAATGGAAACCTTTATCTTTCCCTTATCCTTTGGTTGGTTTTGTGACCGTGTGACCACATAGATGGTATGGATTAGGGAAGGAGTGATTCTAGGTGATTTCTTTGGTTCCTCTTCACTCTGAGGTGGGAGTGGAGGAGTAGGTAGGTGTTGGTCAATGGCTATTAGTTCTTGGATTGATTTTGGGTTCATAAGATACTCATTTAATAATAAGTCATCCTCATGATATAATTGATGGGCTAGTACTTGGATAGCATTATAGTTATCCATGTCATGCCCAAGTGTCCTATGGTATGGACATACTAATTTTTCATTTTACCAATATGGTTTAGGATTGTGTGGGTCAAATGGTCTGATAGGGGGTAAGGTTAAGCAAGATTATTTCAATAATCTTTAAGGGATGATTGAGTAGGACTTGAGCAATGGTGGTAAAGTTATCGCAGTCTTGATTTTGGTAGTTAGGGTGGAATCCCTTTTAGGAGTGGACTTGGTAGTATAAGTTTTGGGTAAATGGGCATTCATGGTGGATGGTTTTAGTTTTGGTAGAGTGGTTGATAGTTTTTGGTTAGAAGGTTTTGGGGTAGACATTTGGGAGATAAGCAGTTTGTTTATAGATGATTGAGAGATAGGAGGTATGTGCATGGGTGGTTTAGAGAAAATAGGTGTGAATGAAATTAGGAGTGATGTTGAAACAAAAATTGGTGGTTGGGTTTTGATTGGGATGGTTAATTCCCAATTAAGGTAGAGGGATGAGGTCCTAAAATAGAGGGAAAAGTGGAGAGGGGAGTTTGAGTTTTGGTTTTTGGGTTTTTAAGTCATCTTACCTTCTTTGTTGGCTTGGTTTAGGATTTGTTTGATAGGTTTATTTGGTTTAAATCCAAATTTATAGATAGGTGAGTGATTTTATGAGTAGTAAATGCCAAGGTTCTTGGTGGATCTAGTTAGAATAGTAGAAGGTGATTCGGTGCCCTTGGGTGAGTTTAGTTCTGATGGTGCTACTATAGTTTGATGGGTAGAGGTGTGTGATGGTTGGGTTATGGTGATAGTGAATATTATATTGGAAAGGTTAGGTTTTTTGAATAAATAAGGCTCCTTCTTGGTTTTATAATGGAGTCCAAGCTATTTCCAAAAGGTGGCCCGATCTACGTTAGGGTCAGATATGAATTCTAAGTTTTTAACCAGTCTATAAAAGGGTTTATAGATGGGTTTGAATCCCCCAGTAGTGGATTAAAAGGATAAACCTAGGGGTTTAGGTCAAGGAATGATTAATTTATCTATTTCTTAATTAAAATTATCCAATATCTATAGGGAACTCTTTAGTGGGAGGTGTAGGTAAATTAGTTTCTTCCTTAGGAGTGATCACTAGAGGATGAGTATATTATTGTATGATTGAGGAACATGATAAAGTTGGAGTGGTTTCCTCCTTTGATGTGCATATCAAAGGAGAGGTTTGAGACTACACTACATTAATAAGTGGAGTAGGGGAAGAGGTGATTTTTTTGTGGTCTTCTTAATAGTAAGTTCACCAAGAACCATATTGATGGTATGGGCCTCATGAGCATGAGAAAATTTTACTTTATTTTTTTTATTGGTCAAAGGAACATGGTTGGGAAATGGTTATTTGAAGATGTCAAGTGATTGATTTAGGTTTGCATTGGTGTTATCCAAAATAAGTTCCCCCTTATCAATGAGAGTTTGGAAAATGGTTTTAAAGGTATTACACCTACTAACATCATGTCCAATGACTCGATGGAAGGCTCATAATTCATTCTCCTTGTACCAACCTAATACATGATGAGAGGTAGTGAATTAATTTGGAGGTTTGATCAATAGAAGCTGTATGATATTATTTTTTTAATATTTCTCTAAGATCAAAGTGTGTGACTCCCCAAGTGGATTAAATTACTTTTGGGTGTTACAATTTAGGTTCCTAGTATTTTGATTAGAGGAATTAGAAGAGTTAGATTTGTTAACAATGGGTGGAGGGGTGGTCTTAAGGATAACCACATTTGTAGTCCCCTTGTTTTTAGAGTTAGTGTTGCTTTGATTATTGGGTTTAGAGGATGAAGCCTCATTTGATTTGAAGGTAGAATTCTTATTTCTCAATTTCAAATTTTCATCATCAATGGCTCTATTTTATAGCTTTCATGTCATGGTAAAAGCCTCATCAAAGGTCTTGAAACTCTGAACCCATAAGGTAGAGGAGATATGTTTGGTGTAGTCCTAGGTAAAGAGTTCGATCATCTCAAGTTAGGGTAGAGATAAGGAGAGTTGGTTTATTAGACTTCTCTAATGGGCAACAAAGTCATCAATGGATTCTTCATCAAATGGCCAAATGGAGTAAAGATCAATGATAGAAACTTTCTTAGAGATGTTTATGGAAAAGTGATCTAAGAAAATATGAGCTAGTTGGGAAAAAAAAAAGAGAGAGTGCTTTGTAATAACACTATACCAATCTAGTGCCAGACCTGATAGAGACATGGGGAAGGTATGAAGAAAGATAACATCATCATAGGCAATCATATAACACAAATGCCTAAATTTTTGTATGTGTTTTTTAGGGTCCTCTTTACTCTAAAACTTAGAGAACTTTAGAATTTCCCATTAAGGAAGATATAGTCAAATGGGGATAGATGGGTGAATTGGTTCATTATAGATTTGGTCATATGAATAAATATTTTGAGCTCCATAAATAGATAAATCTAAAGTAGTCATTTTGTCCATTTAAATTTTTATAAGGTCAGTTTGGGATTGCTCACCCCTGTAGGTATATGATAAGTTATGCTAGTTTTAGGTAGGTGTAACATATGTATATTTGGTGGGGGCTTAAGAGGCTAGCACATATTGGTATGTGGATATGGGTGGTTGTTATGATGCCACATATGAATATGTAGAGATAGGTGGTTGGGTAGAAGGTAGAGGTACATACCCTTGTGGGTTAGGATGTGGCTTGGGTTTGGTGTGATGGGAACCTATTGAGATATTAACATATGTTAGACATGAGGTATGGTTGCGTTAGTAGATATACGGTAGGTGATGACTTTGGTTTTGATGGGTGGAAAGGTGGAAGGTATGGGAACCATCAAGCTTTGAAATGGATTAGAGGTAGGTAGGTTAGAAGTGAGAAGAAAGGTAATGACACCATTATAGGGTAATCCTTAGATAAGGGAAGTGTTGGTACCCAAAGGTTAGGTTGTTCCAATACTAGGAGGGTTATTAGTTATGGAAGAAGGTGCTTGGGCATTGCTTAGTTGAGTGGATTGGTTTTGGATGGTGGTATTAGTGGGTTTATTGGTAGAGGATGATGCTTGGGTGACTAAAGTTTGGGTGAAGATGGGGGAAATAGAATTTTCACCCATAAGGTGGGATGGAATGCCATAGGGTTAGCCAATAGGTGGAACCAAAGTAGGGG
This sequence comes from Torreya grandis, assembly GCA_037957365.1. NCBI lineage: Eukaryota > Viridiplantae > Streptophyta > Pinopsida > Cupressales > Taxaceae > Torreya > Torreya grandis. Next base: position 2,824,619 of record JARHVA010001554.1, on the reverse strand, counting down.
TACATTGGGATATGGTGTTAAGCTAATGCTAGAAGGTTATGGGGTTGTTATCTAGAAAGGTCATGAAATCTACATCACTTTGGGAAACTGTCTGATGGATGGTAAGACTTTTATAAAGATGGGGAGAACTCTATGCATCTAATATGTATGCCATGGGTGAGGGAGAAGAAGAAGATAGATGATTAAGAGGTGGTCCTATTTTGTCAATTTTCTTAGTTGTTTCCTATTTAAAACCATGAAGATAAGGAAAGGAAGAAGATACAAGAAATCTCACAACTCAAACAAAGAGAAGAAAAGAAAAAGTCAAGGGAACAAAACACACACTAAATCATATTAAATCCTAAGGTTATTTTTAGTCTCTCTTGGGCTTATGCCTTAAGTTTTAAGAAATATGTAATTGAAAATGGCTTGTAGAATGGGTACTAGAAAATAATTATATGGTTGGTTTTATGTTGTGTTTAGGCTCTCAAAGGGATATATATTAGAATTTAGTACATGGCTTGATATTGGGGCATACCCCCTCACTTCACACACCATAGTGATAAGGGTGTCAGGTGCTTAGCTAAGATATACTAATTTTCATAGATTATACTCAACCAGAGAGTTGAGTTGGTTCTCCCCTTAGTGTTAAAATCCAAGTAAGATGGCTAGGAAAGGTGACTACTACGTAGTAAAATCCCAATCAAGTCTTATGTCAATTTTTTAATTCTTGATTAAGTGTGAGTGGTTTGGTCTTGTGTGTGTGATAAGAGTGAAACTATGATTGATTCACTTGATTAATTAAGCTATGTGAGCTAAAATAAGCAAGAAAATAATGGGTGTAGTCCACTTTAAGCCCAAAATAAGATTTTGATTTCATTATATCAGTAGAAAATAGGAAGAAAAAGCACCTAGATGCAACTACAAACCCAAGAAAAGACTCAAGAGTCCCATCGAGTGTGCCAGAATGTTTCAAACAAATTTTACATATGTTATTTAAAAGGAGAAAAGAAACTTGAGAAGGGTATGGTTAGTAGAACCTGATATGTTGTGTGCATGTTGATCTAGATGGGTGTAGATACTCCTCTTTGGCTTGGGATGAATGACCTACAAATAATAAATCACTCAAATTAATGGTTGGTTAGTTAGATAGTAGGGTGGATTGCCTAGCAAGATAGATCCAAGAAACATGAGCTTCCTTGGAGGCTATCAATCCATGATTTTAAACAATCAAATTGAGAAATAAAAAGATAAATTAATTAATTAAATAATAGAACATACTAAAATGTAATGCAAGAAGATAGCTTTGACTAATTATAGAAATAAACAAATTAATATCAATGCTAAGTAGATCGATTATAGTTCAAAAAATTAGATAGGGTTATGTGATTAGGTGAGAGGTCAAAAACTGAGATTTGGTTAAGGTCTGGTGGGTGAAAATAGCTTTTTATTTATCTAATAGTGACCATCAATAGTTGGGTGTGAATATCAGTGGTTAAAGTGACCATCAGTGGTTAGAATAGACCATTGATGGTCAGAGTGACAATCAATGAATACTATGGGTTTTGGTCTAGTTAATAAAAATTGATTGGTGAGGTTACAAAATGAGATTTTAAAAGGTGGGTTCAGGTTGGGTTAGTGGAAAAATAGAAATAAAGTAACTAATTACTAAAAATAGGTACCTAGCTTTCTTGGTTGTTGATCTAAATAATGTTTGAGGTATTTGGTTAATGAACTAGTAGAACTTGGAGTAATTTTGGTATAGTAATGGTACTTGGTTGTTGGCTGATAAGTAGTAGCACTTCAAGTCTCTATTGAACTTTTTGGTTCATTGATTTACTAGAAGAATACCTACAAAGGAAAGTGCTAATGCAAAAATCTCTATCTCTGGATGTAAATGATGATCGATTGACTCTAGATCCATTTTTACCTCTTGTTCCTCTCTTTTTATATGAAAATGGGAGAGGTGGAATTGAAATTTAAATAAGAGGATTAAATTGATATCTAAATTTTATTTTGACATGCATTGATTCATGAGTAGATTAGGTAAGCTAATTATAAAAAAGCAAGTTGTAATTGAAGTGGGTGTTTAATGTTTAGGTGGTGGAAACCTACCCATCGATGGTCAGGGCTAACCATCAATGATTGGTATGACTATTAGTGGTTGAGGGTTAAAGGTTAAGTTTGGTCAAGGTGGTTTAGTGATCTAGTTTAGCCATTCAGCTAATTAGACTCAAGTTTGTGGTCAAAGGGTTGGGGGATGGTCCATAAGGGGTCTTGAGGTGGTCTAAGGGGTGTTTCAACATCTAAAATGATAGTGTATGATTTTATAGTGTCTACAGTTTTATAGAGTCTAAATCTTCACTTTTATATTTTTCATTCAAACTAAGACATGTGTGTTCATACTCTAGCTTAACTATAAGACCCAATGTCTATTGATAGATATAGCTCAAGTGTCCAAAGATCCAAGTATTTTTTCCTTAATGTCTTTCTAGCTTTGAAAATGTGACATGTATCAACACCTGATTGAGTCCAGGATCTTTGAAAAGTCCACCTAGGACTCACAACATTATTCTTTATGTAATGATTTAACATGGTTTGTTAGATATTAGTGCTTTTGGATCATTGAGTCTTATGTTCTTGAAACTTGTCATTACCTTTTTTTTTATACTTCATATGTGTGCCACTTGGTATCTATTTGAGGCTTCTAATCTCTATGTACTAGGTTCTTTACTTCTTCCTCTGAGTCATTCGATAGGTTGATGAGGTTAACTTTTATATTTTCACAACTGTCAATTGACATCCTCATGACTATCAACTGATGTCTACACGACTATCAAATTTAATCTCATCAACTTGACACATGTCATTTCTTCAAGATTCCCTACTCTTGTAAACATAATCAAAATTGACTTGGCATAATACTTTGGGAAATATGCATAAAGGACCCTACATAAATATTGTATCCTAAGGTCTTAGTATTAGTAAAATATGATTTGGACCTAGGCAAAGAATATATAAAAGAGATCCTATGCTTAATATCAATGACCTAGCATATAAAAATATGATTGAGATGCTTGGCTAAAATCTTAAATCAAGCTCAAGACATAATGAAAATATTCTCAAAGCAAGGGTGTTACTTGGTAGTATGGTATTGGTCTCAGGGTAATTACTACGAGGGAATTATTTTGGAATTTTTGTGTAGGGAATTATTTTGGACAAAATGTCTTCAACAATTCTCCCAAAGGGTTATTTCATCAAAAAAAATCCAAGATACAAATTCCATAGGAATTCCATCAGGGGAATTGTTTCAGACAAAATGTTTGTAACAATTCTCTAGAAGACTTAATTCTTTTGAACAAAATGTCTAAAGTAATGCTTGAAGGGATGGATGGTCTCAAAAGGGTTGAAGGGCATAATTTTTTAGACATAATGTCTGAAGGAAGGGGTCAAAGGGTGAAATCTCTCAGACAAAATGTCTAAAAAATTTGGCTGAAGGATAAAGTCTCGAGACAAAAGTTTTGAAAGGCAAGTTTGGGAGGGGAAAGGGCTGAGGATAAAGTCCAGAAGGGTAAGTGGCAACTTTAAAAAGGGCTGAAGGGTCATTTTCAAAAATTTTGAATGACTAGTTTATAAATTATAAAGGGCATGTGCCCTTGGGGGAATTGTTTCAAGCTTTTTACATTGGAAAAAATGTTTGAGACACAAAGTTTGAAAGAAATAGCCTGGGAAAAATGTCCCAAGGGATAGGATTGTAGGATAAAATGCCTAGGATAAAATTCTTAAAGGGTATGTGAAAAGTGAAAAGTTTCTCAAACAAAAATTCTAAAGGAATAGGTCAAAGTGCAAAAGGCCTAGGACAAAAGTCTCAAATGGTAAGTAGACACTTTAAAAAACTTGAAGGGTATTTTTCAAAATATTTGAAGGAATTTATGAAGGGCCAAAATGGCCACAACAAAAGGATAATGCATCATTTTCAAAATAAAAATGGATTGGATTAAAATCTTGAAGGATAATTAAAAGGGTCGAAGGGTCTACTTCATAGGTTAAAATGATATGGGATGAAAGTCTTGAAGGGTAGTTTGATAAGTCAAAGGGCCATTACAAAATTCTCAAAGGGTAATTACAAAAGTCTCAAAGGGCACTTCCAAAATGTTAAAGGGTATGTTTATAAATTTTGAAAGAATATGTGTCCTTGACAAAACTTTTGAATGGTAAGTTAGAGGTCAACAAGGCCCAGGACAAAAGTTTGAAGGAAAATTTCAAAATGTTGAAGGGTCATTTCAAAATGTCAAAGGGTACTTTCTATTTTGTAATAATCCAAAGGGTCTAATTCATAGGGCATTTATCTATGATAAAGTCTCAAATGATATACTTCATAAAGGCCTGAGGGTAATCTTAAAAGGTTGAAGGGTAAGTATATTTCATTAGGTAAAATACATGCATAAAAAAACAAAAAAAACCCATAGACCAATTCCATTGAAGGAATTATTTTGGATTAAATGTCTATATTAATTTATCTAATAAAGATAAGTTCACTACCAAAAATCCCATAAGAATTCATGTAAAACAAAAATCCTAACAAATACCAATAGGATAAGTCTGAAAAGACATATTGCATAAGCCCAAAAATAATAAGTCCCAAGAGGATAAAAAGGTTATTCCATGAAAATATAAGTCCACAACAATTAGCTCAAAGTAACAAACCTGATAGAACAAAAGATTTAGTCTATAGAAACATAATACCAATGCCATATTTCCAAAATATAAAGGCCAAATCATGATCTTTTCCCAAAATTTGCATAAACATATAGAAGAGGGGGCTCAAAGTCAAGACCATAATTTAAAAAAAGTGGGTCCCCATTTCCTTATGGGAAAAGGGGTTGTGTTAGGTACAACAAATGGTGACTTATAGGGGGAATACCCCTGAGTATTCAAAAACCCAAAACTCTAGTTTGCAATCCTAAAGCACTCATGAAGTATGCCACAGAAAAATACTTAAATCATAAATATGAAAGAGACTCCTAAGTTAATTCACATAACAAACTTGCCTTCTAATTTCTTGGATCTATGTCAAAACGTGTAGTTTATATAAACCTTTCTATGTTTATTTTTTCAAAGGTGTTGATGGGGTTGTAAATTTCATTATGGTATTTATTAAAGCTCAAAAATAAGGGAGACTGAGGCATTTCTCTACTACCAACTAGTGTCCATATCCTTGACAAAGATACCTTGGGATCCTTCTCTTTTCTTTCCATTATTTTCTCGTAATCATGATGTGTGGTACATCGACCTTATTTCAACATGTGAGACTTTTGATTTGTATAGATTTTATTTTTCTCTTTTGAATCCATTAGTTCTTTCTTCTTTTGTTTTTATTTCACTATCCTTTGTTCTTGAAAGGAAAAGAGAAGATTTGGAACCCTAGTTATCTGGTATAATTATAAACAAATCATTACTAGAATGTCCCTACCAGTTACACCCATTCCCATAATTATCACTTCCAATAGGTATTTAGTGTGATAAGTACTTTTGATCCATAAAAATAAGAAAAAATTATAAATTTGTATGAATTACTCCAAGAGCAACTTCCACATGGTTGGTAAAAGTATTCAATTTTGACACCATTCAAAATAATTAATGATTACCAACCTTCATCCTAAAGACTCAAAAACACAAAAATATGCCTAATCTATAAATTAGTTGCAAAATGTCAACATTTTAAATTTTCCTCCTTTCTTAAAAGTTAGAAGCTCAATTGGTTTGGATATTTTAGCTTAGTTATAGTCAAATCAAACACATTTCCAATTATCAAAGAAAGAGAAGAACAAATAATCTAAGGAAGCATTAAAATCTAATATAGAAAACAAGAAACTAATCTATGAAAGCAAAATATTGAAATCAAGAAAGATTAATCCAAAAAAATAAATGATAGAAAATAAGAAACCTAACCTACTCCTACTCTAAATAAAACCCAAACAATATGGGGAATGGATTTGGAAACTTTGTTTGGTATGATTCTCACTCTTTTTTAATAACAATGTTTTCCTCATTAAAGTTTTGAAATAGGTAGGAACATCCTTGTATTCATTCAGTAGAATTTTTAGCCTTTCCCTCATATTTTAGAACAAAAAATCAGGGTTACTCATTGGGACATCCCAGACACAATAAACAAATAACTCTTCCCTATGATATATATGTTCTATAATATCACCATTATTACTCATGTATTTAATAGAACCTAATTTAGAAAAACATTCCTTGAAATTAATTAATGAGATGGATATTAGATCTGACCTATAGTTTTGAAAGTCATCATCCTCTATGAACTCATTATGGGAAAGGTCCTCAAAGATAGAATTATAATCATAAGTATAATCACGAAAAACATATTCCTAAAAAACTTCATCTAAACTTGCACTTTGAGTGTGACCTTCAATATTTGAATGAATCAACTCTTGACTTTCCAAATCATGAATACAAATTTTATTTTCTTGGGGCTCACTATTTTTAATTTTAGGAGTGAGAGATTTACTAATCTTAATCTAGAGGGATCATCTCATCCACTACATGTTGTTGATCCTTTTACTACTATTATTTCAAATAGTTATACTCTAAAGTATATACAACTTCATGGGCATCATATTTACAATCAAAGGTCTTTGCTTCAATGTTGAGTAATGTTGATGTCCACACACATGGGGTTTCTTGGTCAATCACATAATTAACCATAGTGTCTTGCATATTATATTTAGGCACAAAATTGAATTTAGCATCTATCAAATCAAGGAATGAGCATCTATGTGAATTAATTCCATTAGAATGGGGCTCATAAATAAAAATAAAATTATTGATGGAAGCCAACATACCTTTTTCATTTATCCCATGATAAAGATGCATACCTAACTCAGGCATGACATAATCTAAAATCTCAATAGTGGAGCCTACATGATCAAAGGGGAATAAGTTATGAATATAATCATCAAATGAGTCTTTTGATAGAGATTCTAATTCAGATTGATAGTCACAAGAGTCATCAGCACCATCTTTAGAGATAATATCTTCCTTTTCAAGGCAAATTAATTGATCCTATGCTTAGGCATATGTTATCTCATAGAGATACTATAGAGGTTGGAAATGTTCTTCCAAATTGACACTTTCCTCACTATCATTATTTCCTTCTTCAATTATATCATCAAATACCAGGATGAAATGAACGTGATCTAATTCTCCTAGCTTGATATATTCCTCTTCCTTAATGGCTATAATATACTCTTTTGCCTCTTTTATGATCCAATATTCCTCTCCATCTAGGATCTCTTCTCCTTTGTGCACAACACCTATATTAAAAGGAAACCCTTTTATTATGTTCCTATTTACACACAGTAACAAGCTTTCTCTTTGGATAAATTCTATACAATTCATAACCAAAATATCTATAGAGAACCTCATAGAAGATGTTAAATTATTTTTTAAAGCATGAGCATCAATATTTGGACCAAATCATATCAAAAAATATTCCTCAAGATCACTCCAACTAGTAATATAACTAGGTGCCAACTCTACAAGCCAATCATGAATTTCTTCTCCTAATGTGAAAGGAAACAACCTACAAAGTACATCCTCAAATTTTGCATGCATAACATATGTGTAAGAAACAATATGCCTTCAACATCTCTTGGGTGATTATAATGGAACTTAGGAAGTTATTTGAATGGATCATTAGGGAAATCATGTTGGCCCTCCTTATAGTGCCAATTAACTATTGATGCAAGTTTTATGCACACAATAACCATAACAAGGGAACATCTATTGTTTAGGATCTCAATAGAGGTAAACTCCACTTTAAGGCACAAGTTGTAGGTATGCAAACTATTAAAACGTGTTGATGGGATAACTATTAAGACATGCAAGTTGTTGACAAGGTTTTTTAGATGGAGGTATGGTTCCTAAAGGATTGTGAATTTATATGTGAATTGGATGGGTAGATGGCTTCTAATATAGAGTGGGTAGATCTTGAAAAAAACTCAAAAGAGGAGGGAAGGGTAAGGCTGAAAAGAAAGGTTATGTGGGTTTCAAGAACTACTCCCCTAGCTAGTTTCTAAAAGGACAAGTGCTCTTAGAACCTATGCATGTTACTAGTATAAATTGCACCAAGAAGTCTAAGGAAATAATAATTCATGAAATTAACAAGCCTCAAATAAATGTTTCTCCTTTTAGGGTAGATTTTTCACACCCTTAATCATGAGATTATGGCTTAGGATAATGAAGTATCTAAGGTAGTTGTTATAAACACATATAAAACTACATCCAAGAAAGCACTCATGCAAAATCAAAATTATGAATCAATTTAAACTTGAATATTTTGACTAATATATTTCCCAATATTTCAATATTTTTTGCACATCTAGAGATTAGTATATCAATCAAAATAATCAAGAATTTATTCACATCTTTTTCACACTATAGATTATTAAAACATACAATTGAAGAAAGTAATAACTAATTACATGGAAATTGGAAATAAAATACATAAACATGTTCACTGATGATAAAAATTGATGTTGCTCTTGTATTAAAAAATTCTTTAACAAAAATCTAAGTTGGATTATAATTAATTATATAGACTTTGGGAAGGGGTCACTTCATCCTCTAAGTTCATGTAAGGTCATTACATGTGATAGCTAGAACATGATTTCTAACTATGGTCTAAAACCATATAAGATTCTACCTATAGTTATCACTTTAAATTATCCTTTGCCAAAGCTATGCAACATGTTCATTTGTATAAAGATAGAGGCCATTTTTTATAATTATAGCTTAAACTGTATGTAAACTTTAAAATATGCATTGTTTACCAAAATTGCACATGCCTCTTTTTGTAGGTTGTGAGAACAAGGTTTTGAGAACAACATGTTGATATTTTAGATTAGCTACATTAAAATGAAACTCAAACATATGCATGAAGGACCAAAATTTATTTACCAATGTTTTAGAACTAGTGACACTATTGTTAGCTATGACTAATCTAAACTTTGCATTGTATGCTTGACTGTGACTTTTTGTTTCAAATAAATTTTGATTATGTTATTTAGAAGGAGAAAATAAACTTGAGAAGGGTATGCTTATTAGAACATAATATGTTGTGCATGTGTTGATCCAAATGGTTGTATATACTCCTCTTTTGATTGGGAGGAATGACCTGCAAATAATAAAGGACTCAAAGAAATGGTTGGTTAGTTAGATAGTAAGGTGGATTTCCTAGAAAGCTATATCCAAAAATTATGAGATTCCTTAGAAGATATCAATCCATGATTTTAAATAATCAAGTTGAGAAATAAAAAGATAAAGCACTTGCATAAACAATATAATATACCAAAATTTAATATAAGAAGATAGATTTGACTAATTATAGCAATAAATAGATTGATATTAATACTAAGTATATCAGGTATAGTTCAAAAAATAGGGTAAGGTTTTGTGATTAGGTGAGAGGTCAAAAATTAAGATTTAGTTAAGGTTTAGTGGGTGAAAATAGCTTGTTGTTTATTTTTTTGATAGTGACTATCGATGGTTGGGTATGATCATCGATGGTTAGGGTGATTGTCAGTGGTTAAGATAGACTATCGATAGTCAAAGTGCCCATTAACAATTACTATGGGTTTTGGTCTAGTTAATAAAAATTTATTTGTGAGGTTAAAAAATGAGATTTTATAAGGTGGGTTTAGGTTTGGTTAATTAGAAAATAGAAAGAAATTAACTAATTACTGAAAACAAATACTTAGCTTTCTTGATGTTGATCTAAATAATGGTTGAGGTAGTTAGCTGATGAACTAGTAGAGACTAGAGAAATTTAGGAAAAATAATGGTACTTGGTTGTTATTTGATGAGTGGAAGCACTTTAGATCTCTATCATATTTTTTGATTCATTGATTTACTAGAAGAATACCTGTAAAAGGAAGTGTTAATGCAAAAGGCTCTAGCTCTAGATGCAAATGATGATTAATTAAATCTGGATCCCTATTCACCTCTTGATCCTCTCTTTTCATAAGAAAATGGGAGAGCTAGAAGTGTAGGTTCAAGAAGATGTTTATCTCACTATCTAAATTTAGTTTCAACATGCATTGATCTATGAGTAGATCAAACCAGCTAATTATAAAAAATAAATTTGTAATTAAAGCAGGTATTTAATGTTTAGGTGGTGGTAACTTGACCATCAGTGATTAGTCCTAACCATCAATAGTTAGGGTGACTATCAATGGTCGAGGGTCAAAGGTTATGATTAGTCAAGGAGGGTTAGTGAGCTAGTTTAGCTAATCAACTAACTAGACTTAGGTTTACAATCAAAGGGTTGGGGATGGTCTATAGAGGGTCTCGAGGTAGTCTTAGGGGTGTTTCAACATCTAGAACTATAGTGTGTAGTTTTTTAGTGTCTACATTTTCCCCTTTTTTTTTATGTAGTTTGTATTAATAAGATGCAAAATAAAAATAGATTACAGGTCAAAGGTGTGGTTGCCCCGAGCATGGGAGGAGGTGTTCATCCTTAAATTAGGAATCAATGAGGTGAAATAGAATTAGGTGTGGGTTTGATAAGTGGTTAAGTTAGTGTTGAGTGGTTGGTTGATAGGTTGGGTATTAAAGCACAAACATGTGCACAAAGTATTACTAAGTATGATATCCAAGATCATGCATTGACTAGATTGTCATAGTTGGTAAAAATTTAGGTCAGTATTAGAAGGATAGGTTACAAGTGGACTACATGACCATATGTGATGGTAGGGTTACACTTGTAAACTCAAGTATTCTATACAAAGTTAGTTTTCTTATAGGTATCCAAGGTAGGAAGTGCTCCCAAGAAGACAAAAATTGGTCAGGTGTACATAAGGTAACACAAGTTTAAAAAACTATTTAATATATAAATTTAGTTGGTGCGATCAAAAGGACCAAGGCAAGGTTGTCATAAAACATGAATGAGTTGGGCCAAAATGATAACTAGCAAGTTTGACATGGTATAGTTGTGTTTACTAAAGAAGGAAATATCTTGTGGTTGAAACTTGGTTTGGTGTGGTGGATGAAGATGTCGTTGATAAAATTGGGGGGAACCTAAAAAAAGTGATCATCGATGGTCACATGTCAACCCTAAAAGGGGTGAAGATAAAAGTGTTGCTATGGGTATTTTTCTCTCATTGTAAAGTTTTGACATTTTGATGATGAGTATTTGGCACTTTATGAGAAAATGGTTATGGTTTGCTAGAATTTCATTGGTTTAGTGAGACTATTAAGGTAGATTGAGTTTATTAGAGGTTAGACTAATGAGGATGCAGTGTGGATGAGGGAGATCATGAGGCTAGGTGGTGGGTCTTAGGGTTCCTCCTTGATGGTAGTTAAGGAATGAGGTAGGTAGTGTTTTGAATTGGTAGACTAGATTCAAAGTTGAATTCTTTTTGTGAGTTTATCAATGATTTTTTATTGGTGTGATCTATTTGTAGGGTTTGGGTAGTTGAGTTAATTGTGTGGTTAAATATGCTAGTGTGGATCCAAAATTGGAAGGATAAGTTACAAAGGGTGGGTTTAGTAGTTATAGGTATAAATTTTAGGTTGTTATGATGTTTGGGTAGATAGTTTGAGAGCTTAGGGCTTGGCTTGATCATGGATGATCATTTCATAGTGACCATCAACAGTTATTTTGGGCTATCACTGGTCACTACTGACCATCATTGGTTGATATTTGACCAGCATAGGTTATTATTCAGTGACCATCAATGGTTTATCTCCTAACCATCGATGATCACCTTGATTGTCGATGGTTGATAAGAGTTGGGTATATTTTGAAAATTTATTAAATGTTTTAAGGATTAAAGTGTAATGTTTGAATGTTTGGGTAAAATTGAGGGCAAGGGTAATGTTGTATGTTTGGTAGTTAGTAGTTTAAGGAGTTCGGATTTAGGGTGAATAATTTAAAGTGAATAGTTAAAAATTATGGTCAGATGTTTATAAAATTTTATATGAATATAAATTACTTAAGGTTAATGGTGAAGGTTAAAGGTCAAGGGTAATGGGTAAGGTTAAGGTCAAGGTTTTGAATGTTCAAGTAATGGTCAAATTATGGAGGTTGATAGGTAGTAGTTTAAGATTGGATATATGTATTTTAGGTAAAAGTTTAATTGTTTAGGGTGTATATAAGATAGGCTAAGGTTTTCATGTTGTAGATAAGCCATGGGTATAGGTCATGGTAGGAAAATGTTGTGAGTTGAATAGATCAAAATAAGGGTTAGGTGGAAAAGGTTGAGTTGGTAGGCAAAATTTATTAGTGAACTAAGGATGTTTCTATCAAACCTTGTAGGCACATGAGAGGATATAGATGAGAGATAAAGTGCCTTGAATATTTGATGAGATTTAGTGAGGGATGATTGAGGATGATTGGGAGTACATGGAGGATGTAGGACTCAGTGGTATGAGGCATTATTAGCATGTACCTTGAGATATGGCTATGATAGTGGCACTCATTAAGAGATGGGATCCTTCCACTAATACCTTCCTACTACCTACAGAAGATATGACCATCTTGCTTAAGGACATCCATAGGATCATGTAGTTGTCCATATAGGGGGAGCCAATATACTATACTAAGAAGGATGAGTGGGATGAGTTTATGGATCTTGTGTACAAAAATGACATGGATTTTATGAGGTAGCACTCTGAAGGTTTCCATTACACACCATTATATCAGAGGGATAGGGATGTGAGGTGGCTACTGACTATGATGATGATAGTGGTTACCTATTATGCATTACCTAATTTGAGTAATGGGAGATTCCCTTACTTATTGATAAGGCTGCTTATAGAGATGTTTTTAGGTCACACAGTGTTTGTGTAGACACCTATGCTACTAGTTTATATTTACTAAGAGTTATGGGGATTACATGCCCATAGGAGATATGGGATTAGTGTTGGGTTTGTTCTACATTGCTTGGCATATGAACACATCTAGGTGTTGAGACTAATGGGGATGTCATAGAAGGGCTAGCTCAAATGTATTTTTGAGTAGGATACATATGGTGGACAAGTGATTATGTCGTATCAGGACTAGGAGGATAAGTACATGACATAAATTGGTTCAAGGGCTTACTTGATGCCTTGGTCATTGGAGATGTGATTTGGATATTGTATGTTAGGCTTTTAGGATGGGTTCATTATAGAATACATAATCTATCATTGTATAAATATATATGGGTATACATCAGGCAAGAGGGTGAGATAGAGTTGATCCTATTTAATAGGGTATGAAGGTAGTTCAGTCATGTGTAGGATATACCTAGGGTGTTCTTGAGGTATGGGAGGGAGGATTCATAGTCCCACTACCCACTCCATAGCCATTTTATATGATCTTTGATCATGAATATCCCTTGACAATGATAGAGATAGATGATGTAGGTGTCATAGATGGGTATCCTACATGGTACTAGGCAGTCTATGATGTAACAGATTTTGGGGGTGATGATGGTGGTCAGTAGGCTATAAATGTTGACCTAAATGGTAGAGGTGGTCAAAAAGCTTAGGTGTAGGGTGTCGGTGGTCTAGATATATAGGTAGTGATAGCTGAGAGTGACTAAGCCCAAGTGGATTTAGCCATAGCATAGGCATCCTTAGAAGTGGCATAGGCATCACTAGTAGTAGTGCAGGGTCATTTGGTCACTATTACAAGTGAGATAGATGAGGTGAGGGCTTAGTTAGCCTTGGTGATGTAGGAGAGAGACTCTCTCTAGTAGGTAGGAGGTGGAGTACCAATAGATGTGAGACTAACAAGGATGATATCTATGTAGATATACATAGTGACTATGGAAGATTTGTGGTACTATGAGGCATAGGTGTTTAGTCATTGTCCAAATGAGCCTCGATGGGGTGAGTATAGAGATTGGATTATAGGAGGTGTAGGTACAACAACACCAAGTTAGTGAGCTACATCTATGAGTGGTTTGGCAAGTACATGAGGATAGACTCTAGGAGACAGTGGTGCCTTAAGATCTTAAATTTATGATGAGACATTATATTTTGATATATTGTATGATTTTGATATCAGCCTACAAATTGATGCAACAAGATGTATATTTTCTTTTGAGAGAGATGTATATTTTGGCAGACATTATGATGATTATTCATGAGATATAGATGTGATCCTTTATTTATGTTTTATCATTCATGCTTGTGATTTTCATGTTAATCATTGATGATGTCATGTTAATATTATTATGTTTATAAGATGTTGATGTGGATGCACCTAGCTAGGCATGTGATGATATGTCTCTTTAACTTATTTCCATGATAATGCTTGATATAGATTGATGTTATTGATTTGATTATGATGTGATGGTTATGGATTACTATGATGATCCTAATATGATTATGTGATGTTGATATGATGATTTTTTTTTATGGATGTGATCATTTAATTTCATGTTGAGGATATTGATATGATCATGGTTATGGTTATTCTTAGGTGGACAAGGCTATAATGTGATTATTGTTATGGTTATGGATTATGGATCATGGTTGTATGAATATGATAAATGGTAGTATATTGATAATTTTGTAATGATGTTTATGATGTGGTTATGATCATGGTGTTCATGCTAAAATTTAATGAGTGTATGTTTCTTTTTTCATATTTATACATGTGTTGGATATGTTATATGTGATTATAAGTTTGTGATGGTGATAGTTGATTTTTTTATGGATGTGGTTATTATGCTAATGATGTCTAATTTTTTATGATGTGATAATGATAGTATGTGGTGTGGTTATGATTATGGTCCTATTGTTTATATTAAAGTGAAGTACATAAGGTAAGTTAAATAAAAAAACTAGATGTGAGAAAGAGAAGACAAAAACCAAAAACAAATTTTTAAGTGAATATATCAGCCAATATGAGAGAAATAAGAAGAAGGCATAATGTTTCTTCTTTGGCTAAGACTAAAACAAACTAAATTTGGATTGGCTTAAGTAACATAATCCCATTGGATGCTTCACATTAGCATGCATTATGTAGTTAAAAAAGGTGTTTTGATCACATAACACTAAGTAAGCTCAAAATCCCTTGCTTAGAGAGTGTGCAAAGGGGAGGGAGATGAAAATGGAACCTTCTTGTGAGACTAGCTTGCCTCATTTATAGGTCACCAAAGAGTCAATATAAACAAGTCCATGTCATGTAAGGTGTAGACTAATCAATATAGGAAGTTTATTGATGAGATTTGATTGTAGATATCAAAATTATTTTGCTCTTTTTTGATGTTTGATAATGGGTCTTTTGCTCTATTGTTTTGGAGGGTTTGGGGAAGTTGATCGATGTGGGAAGCTTCTAATAAATCACTATACTTTTACAAATGCTTTACTCATCCATCCTTCAAGAGAGTGGGCCAAGTTTTATGTGCTTTGTTTAAGGCTTTTGATATCTATCCTTCATAGGAGTAGTCTACCTTATATTGAGAAATTTTGATATGTTTTGTGAAGTTGTCCTTCGAGGGAGTAGTCTATGAATGCTAGAGAGTGACCTATATGGGTTCTTTTTATTTTTATTTTTATTTTTTATTTTTATGACATGGACTTACTTAAATAGGCTTAAAGGGTCACCTTTTATGAATGCATAACTAAAATAATAATAAGGTTAATCACGTATAAAAGAGTTTTAGGTGACAACAACCATGGGAATTCATCCCATGAAAGGGGTGGAAAGCACCATGATAATCATGCCATGGGTAGAGTTGTGGTACCCATTATTCAAGATTAGGCTATGGTTGTGATAGATAATCACATAATTTAATTTTAATTAGGTGTTCCTAAAATAAGGAGATGAATGTGGTTTAAAAATAAGGGATGAACTTAAGTTGGACAAGAGGTGAGTTTTGATCTTGTTTTAACAAAAGAAAGGATGTAGATGTGAATCATTGAGGGGATCAAGTTCTGGGTTCCCTTCAAGAGAGGATAACTAATAAGCTCTTGATCCATACTTGTGTTTTAAGACATAAGGTACAATCTAATTGAAATCAAACTTGCCCTACTTTCTTTTCTCCATATTGGTGACATGTTTATTTCCTTGAGGATGATGTCTTTGATATTGAATTCTTTCACTTTAAAGTGTTTTTTATAAGCATGTTTGATGCATTATTGATAGACACAAAGATGAGTGGGTGCTACTAAATGATTTTCATCAAGTAGCTCAAGTTGGGATGAACATTTTTTATAATAATCACTATTAGAGATGAGATCTCGTAGAGATATATGAAGAGAGGGAATTTTCACTTTGAGAGGAAAAATGCACTCAACTTTGAAAAATAAAGAGAAAGGAGTAACCCTCATAGGGGTTTGAATGCTAGTATGATAGTACCATAAGGCAAAGTGGATGTGTAAATGCCAATCCTGACCAGATGCATTAACCATTTTAGTGATTATGTTGTTGAGAGTTTTGTTAGAGGTTTCCACTTATCCATTTACTTGAGGACAATAAGGTGATGATAAACCTAACTTGATACTGAATGCATGACAAAGACCTTGGACTTATTTATTTTTAAAATATTTTCCATTATTAGTGATGATTTTGTGAGGAATACCAAAATAATAGATAATGTGATGGTTGATAAAGTCGATAATATTTTTAGCTTTAGTTGAGATAAGAGGAATATTCTCTACCCATTTGGTAAAATATTCAACCACAATGATGATATAATGATGTTGCTATGAATATTGGGGGTTGATTTGACCAATAAGGTCTAGACCCCATTGAGAGAAGGGCCAAAAATATATGGATACGTGAAGACTATGACTAGGTGTGTGATGTAAATTGGCATGTTGTTGACACTTAACACACTTTATCAGATAATCACAACAATATTGATTAAGGTTTGGCTAATAATATCCAAGGCAAAGGATGTGTTTAGTAATGGATAGGACACTAAAGTGTCCCCCACATATCCCATCATGCATTTCCCTGATAGCATGAGAAGCTTCATGACTATGTAGGCAATGGAAGAGGAGACCATCAAAGCTACATTTATAAAGAATTCCCCCCAGTAAGGTATAACATGAGGTACTCTGGATAAACACTCATTAGGGATTTATAGAAAGACTAGAATGAATGGTGGTAAGGTTGAGATAGTCGAAGGTTTGTTGATACTAAAGGTCAGGTTGGGTCTCCTCCACATTAAAGATGGTGGGAGAGTCTAATTTGACATACGATGGCTAGGTAAGTTTGTGTGTAATGATAGATAGCTTAGAGTTAGAGGGTATAGATGGGATCTAAAAAGTGAGGAAATCCATCATATTGGTAAACTTGTTTATAGATTGTGGATTGTTTAGATATGATAGTGTTTAAATGATGCTAAGAGTATGTTAGCTAATTGTTTGTACTATTGTAAAACATCATTTTTGCATTGTTAAGATCCATTTATTTGATTGACCACAAATTGAGAGTCATCAAAAATGTTGATCATTTTGACTCCTAAGGCTAAGGCATTTTGGAGGCCTATCATTAGGGCTTTTTACTCAGCCATATTATTGGTACACTCAAAATATAGCTTGAAGGATAAAGGAAGAGGTTCATCATAAAGGTTAATAAGGATGATCATATCTCCTTCACCACATTGACACTTTGATATGTTGAATAACATAGTCACTTGATAGGTGAAGTCTGCTTGAGAGAAGGTCATAATGGACTCATCGGCAAACATAAGAGGAGGAGGTTGATTTTATAATAAGGGTGCTTTGACCAATTGGTCAGTAACGAATTTCCCTTTAATTAAATTTTTTTGAAGTAACTCAAGGTCAAACTCAGCTAGAAGCATGAACCACTTAACTATACACTAGGTTTGGTAGGGCTTAGATTGCATATACTTGAATGGGTCAGGTATTGGTGATGACATAGGTCTTGTGGTTAAGAAGGTAGTGGTGAATTTTGGTGGCCATGAAGACCAAAGCTAGGAAAAGTTTCTTAATATGGGTGTATCAAGTCTCATACTTTACAAGCATGTGACAATGTAATAGACAACTTGAAATTTATGTTGTTTATCTCAATGGTCCAGTATTGCCCCTAAAGAGTGTTCAGTGATAGAGATATAAAGGTAAAAAGGTTGATCTTCCTTGGGAGGAATGAGGATAGGTGGAAACAAAAGGTACTTTTTAAATGAATCAAAGGCCTCTTGATAGTTTATTTTCTACATAAAATATACATCCTTCTTCAGAAGGTTATGAAAAGGTTGGCATTGGTCTAAGATTTAAGAGATAAAGTGACAAATGGATTGGAGTTTCCCCTAAAAGCTATGGAGTTTTTTGAGGTGTCTAGGAGGAGGCATGTTAAGGATTGCTTTGATTTTGGATAGATTAAATTCAATTCCATGATAGGAGATTATAAATCTAGGGAGATTTCTTGATAAGACCCCAAAAATACACTTCATGGTGTTAAGGCAGACATGGTAATGGATGAGTTGCTCAAAGATAATCTTAAGACTGGCCAAATAGTCTTTATAAAAATTTTATTTCCCAATAAGGTCATCGACATAGTCTTTGATGATTTTATGAATAAGGACATGGAAGATGTAGGTCATAACATGTTGGTAGGTTGCACCAGCATTCTTTAGTCTAAAAGGCATGACCCTATAGTATAAATTTCCCCATGGGGTGATGAAGGCAATTTTGTCTTAATCTTTAGGGTAAATTAAGATATAATTATAACCTAAGAATCCATCCATAAGAGATAACATCTCATGGCCAACTCTAAGATCAACTAGCTAGTCAATGCTTGGTAAAAGAAAGTCATCCTTAGCAGGGTTGAGATCATGAAATTCTATGCAAATGTGAATTCCCCTATGGCTTTGGTGATAGGTAGATGTTTGAGACCTATTGGGGATAGTCAATGGGTTGAATGAAATTGACAAATAAAGATGTTAAAGCTCTTCTTTGATGACAAGGGCTATATAAGGTTGCATTTATAAAAGTTTTTTCCTAACAAGATTATCATCATGGTTGGTGATTATGATGTCGGTAGAGATGGATGGGTCAATTCCTAGAATGTCACTATAAGACTAAGTAAATACTATGTTGTAGTCTTGTAAGAAGTAGGGGAAGTCCTAGAGATCCTTATAATCTAGTGATTGGCCAATTTTGAAATTTCATGGGTTATCTAAAGTGCCCAAGTTGATATCCATGGTGTATTCATTCAACATGGTTGAGGTCTCAAGAGGAAGATATTTATGGATAGAGGAATCTTTTACACCAAGATAGGTGAGAATAGAATTGTCATCTTGACACTTAATGGTATTAATGGTAGTAATGTCATCTCCTATCATCTTAGGGTGGGTTAGAGGAATGTTCAAGGTCATCCCATCCTTTTGATAAGTCAAGGGTATGAGGCTAAACATGTTGATGAAAAAAAATTAAGGGGGATGATGTCAGAGTCCTTAGCTATCGATGGTGGAGTGGATGGTGAGGATGGGATTTCCTCATCAATGATGGTAATGGGAGGTGGGTTGGTTTTGATTATAATTAACTCATGTATCTCATGTTTTTATTGACCTAGACCAAATCCCTTCTAAGCATACCTATAAAGGTATGTTTGGGTAAATTTTAGTTTATCTAGGTAGGAGAAATTAGAGGTGAATGGTCAAGGTCAAAAAGAAGTGTTGGAAGTGGCAAGGGGTTTATCAAGTCCCCCATATATAAAATTGGTTTGAAAATTTAAGGGTTTAAAAGTAACAATGGTTTTGATATTAGGTTCATAACTAGGTTGGTGGTCAAGTTTCCCATACTCTTGGGGAGTAAGGAAAGTGTCAAGGGTTAGAAGGTAATACTCCCCCAATGAAAGATGTTAGAAGGTTAGTTCCAAAGGGTCCATTATGAGTATTTGGGTAGAAGGAACATATGAACTATTGGAGGCTTTAGTGGCAAAGGTAGATGGAGCTTCATCTTTTACCAATGAAGGCTTGTTGGATAGAGGAAGGAGAATGCCATTGGGTCAGTATGTCATGTTACATGATGTGAAAGGGATTAAGTCAACTTGTATGGTAACAACTTGACCTTCATGCCCAAATTTGATGCACCAATGTAGGTTAGATGGCAAAAAACCCATAGAATGAATTCGAGGTCATCCCAAAAAAACATTGTACTAGAACTCTCCTTCTACTACATAGAAGAGTGCAAGATCCTTAATAAATGTGAAGGATAATAGTTCTTAAAGATGTGGCCATGGTATCATTGAATGATCAAAGTACCACTAAAGTCTTAGACATGATGTTCTTGGGTAGATTGAGTTGGTTGTAGGTGTGTGAGGAGATGATGTTAATTTTAACACCTTCATCAATCATAACCCTTTTGATGTGGGTCTGGTTGATATAGGCAGTAATGAAAAGAGGAAGGTTTGGATCATCTAGATGGATAGAGGGTACTTTTGAATCTTTGAATGTAACAAGGTTTTAAAAATGTATAGCTATAACAAAGCCTTATAAAGGTTGTGGGTCTTCTAGCCTAAACTCTATAGATTGTAGTACTTCTATCATTGTTTGGCGATGATGGGGTGAGGTATTGATTATTTCATTCAAACTCATATTCAATGATGTTTGGTGAATCTATTTTATAACTACTCATTGGAATTATTTAGATGGATTAGAGTGAGAGGGTCCCAAGATGGACACTTTGGGTTTTGTTGAAGGTAAAGGTGCTTGATGTTGGTTGGGTAGTTGGGTGGTAGAAGAGGGATATGTCCATGGAATGGACACCTTTATCTTTTTCTTGTCCTTTTTTTGGGCTTATGATCATGTGATCATATGGATGTTATGGATTAAGGGAGGAGTGAATCTAGGTGATTGCTTTGGTTCCTCTTCACTTTGAGGTGGGAGTGGAGGAGTATTAGGTGTTGATCAATGGCTATTAGTTTTTGGATCAATATTGGGCTCATAAGAATCTAATTTGATAATAATTCATACTCATGATATAATTGATAGGCTATCACTTAGAGAGCATTACAGTTCTCCATGTCATGCCCATGTGTCCTATAGTATGAACATACTAATTTGTCATTATACCAAGATGGTTTAAGATTATGTCAGTCAAATGGTCTAGTAGGTGGTAAGGTTAAGCAAGATGTTTTTAATAGCCTCTAAAGGATAGTTGATTATGACTCAAGAAATGGTGGTAAAGGTATAGGAATCTTTGTTTTGGTAGTTAGGGTGGAAGCCCTTTTACAAGTGGACTTAGTGGTATAGGTTTTGGGTAAATGAGCATTCATGCTGGTTAATTTTAGTTTTGGTAGAGTGGTTGATAGTTTTAGGTTAGAAGGTTTTGGGGTAGATTTTTGGGAGATAAGTGGTTTGTTTGTAGATGATTGAGAGATAGGAGGTATGGACATGGGTGGTTCAGTGAAAATAGGTATGGATGAAAGTAGGAGTGATGGTATAAATAAAAGTGGTGGTTGGGTTTTGATTGGGATGGTTGGTTTCCCAATTAAGTTAAAGGGATGAGGTCCCAAAATAGAGAGAAAAGTGGAGAGGGGAGGTAGACTTTTGGTTTTTGGGTTCTTAGGTGGTACTACCTTATTTTTTGGCTTGGATTATGATTTTTTTGATTGTTTTAATGGTTTTAATCCAACTTTACTGATAGGTGAGTAATTTTATGAGTACTAAATATGCTAAGGTTCTTGGTGGGTCTGGTTAGAATAGTAGATGGTGATTTGATGCCTTTGGGTGAGTTTAGTTCTGATGGTGCTACTATAGATTGATGGGTAGAGGTGTGTAATGGTTAGGTTATTGTGATAGTGAATTTGATAGTGGAAAGGGTAGGTTGTTATGATAAAGAAACCTCCTACTTGGTTCTATAATGGATTTCAAGTTATTGCCAAAAGGTGGTCCAATCTAGGTTAGGGTTAGATATGAATTCTAAGTTTTTAACCAATTTAGAGAAGGGTTTATAAATGGGTCTGAATCTCCTAGTATTAGATTGAAAAGATATACCTAGGGGTTGAGGGGAAGGAATGATTACTTTATCCTTTTCCTAGTTAAAATAATCCAATATCTAGGGGGAACTCTTTAGTGAGAGGTGTAGGTAAAGTGGTTTCTTCTTTAGGAGTGATCGCTAGAGGAAGAGTAGATTTTTGTATGATTAAGGAAAATGATAAAGTGGGAGTGATTTCCTCCTCTGATGTGAATATCAAAGGAGAGGTTGGTGACTCCACTACCTCAATAAGTAGAGTAGGGGAAGAGGTGATTTGGTCTATGGTCTTCTTATTAGTAAGTTCACCAAGAACCATATTGACGATATGGGCCTCATGAGCATGAGAAGATTTTGCTTTGTTTTTTTTGTTGGTAGAAGGAGTGTGGTTGGGAAATGGTTGTCTGAATATGTCAAGAGATTGATTTGGGGATGAATTGGGGTTGTCTAAAATAAGTTCCCCCTTATCAATGAGAGTTTGATAAATATTTTTGAAGGTATTACACCTACTAACATCACATCCAATGAATCGATGGAAGGATCACAATTCATTTTCCTTGTACCAACTCGGTACATGATGAGAGGAATTGAATTAATGTGGAGGTTTTATTAGGGCAAGTTATATGATAATTGATTTTACTAATTTCTCCAAGACTAAAGTGTGTGACTCCCCAAGTGGAGTAAATTGCTTCTAGGTGTTACAATTTGGGTTCCTAGTATTTGGAAGAGTTATATTGGTTAATGATGTTTGGAGGGTGGTCTTAAGGATAACCACATTTGTGGTCACCTTGTTTTTAGAGTTAGTTTTGGTTTAGTTGTTAGGTTTAGAGGAGGAAGCCTCATTTTATTTGAAGGTGGAATTCTTATTTCTTAATTTCAACTTCATATCATCAATGGCTCTATTTTATAGTGTTTGTGTCATGGTAAAAGCCTCATCAAAGGTCTTGAAAATGTAAACCCATAAGGTAGAGGAGATGCGTTTGGTGCAGGCCTAGGTAAAGAGTTCAATAAACTTAGATTAGGGTAGAAAGAAGGAGAGTTGGTTTATCAAACTTCTCTAATGGGCTATGAATTCAGTAATGGATTATTAATTAAATTATCGAATGGAGTAAAGATCAATGATGGAAACTTTCTTAGAGATGTTTATGGAAAATTGATCTAGGAAAATCTAACATAGTTGGGAAAAATAAAAGAGAGAGTGCTTTGTAAATAACACTATACAAATCTAGTACCATACCTAATAGAGACATGGGGAAGGTATGAAGAAAGAGAGAATAATAATAGGCAATCATATAACATAGATTCCTATATGTTTGTGTTGTTGAGGGTCCTCTTTATTCTAAAATTTAAAGAACTTTAGAAGTTTCCATTAAGGAAGATATGGTTTAATGGGGATGGATGGGTGAATTGGTTCATTATATATTTGGTCATATGACAAAATATTATGAGCTCTAGAAATAAACAACTCCAAAGTAGTCATTTTGTCCATTAACATTTTGACAAGGTCAATTTGGGGTTGTGTACCCCCATAGGTGTATGGTAGGTTATGCTAGGTTTGGGTAGGTATAACATATGTATAGTTGGTGCTGGGTAGAAAGGTTGACACATATTGGTAGATGGATATGGGTGGTTGGTATGATGTCACATATGAATACATGGAGTTAGGTGGTTGGGTGGAAGGTAAACGTACATACCCTTATGGGTTAGGGATGTGACTTTGGTTTGGTATAATGGGCACCTATTGAGAGATTAACACAGGTTGGGAAGGAGGTATGGTTGGGTTAGTAGATAGAGGGTAGGTTGTGAATTTGGTAATAATGGGTGGAAGGATGGAAGGTATGGGAACCACCAAGCTCTAAAATGGAGTGGAGGTAGGTAGGTTAGAAGTGAGAGGAATGGTAGTGACACCATTATAGGGTAATCCTATGATAAGGGAAGTATTAGTGATTAGAGGCTGGGTTATTCCAATATTAGGAGGGTTATTAGTTGGGGAAGAAGGTTCTTGGGCATTGCTCAGTTGAGTGGGTTGGTTTTGGATGGTGGTATCAGTGGGTTTATTGGTAGAGGATGATGCTTGGGTGACTAAATTTTGGGTGGAGATGGGGGAAATAGAAGTGTCACCCATAAGGTGGGATGGTATGTTGTAGGGTTATCCTATAGGTTAGAATATTGATTAAGATTTAAGGCCCTATTTTCATGAAAGAGACTCATTATAATTTCAACATGTAATCTATATCCTATTATGCCCCACTTTGGGTTAAATTTAGAAGGTCAAGAAGTCAAACATGCATGTAGGATGCAAGTGAGATAACTAAAGACAAACTCCAAATTACAAGTCAAGATAAGTCAAAGTCAAACACCAAGATGAAATATAGGTAAATAAAGTTAAACTTTAGGATGAATGTAAGATCAAAAGGAGTCAAGAGCAAGTTCAAAAATAGATAACTAAAGATAATCAATATCTTTAAGGTTGAAAACTATTCAAACACATGAAAGAATCTGTGACTTTTCAAACATTAAAACTACCTTATCTCTCTCATTTACATGACATATTCTAAGGATATCAATTTTAATTAATGTTTAAGCTAAAAAATTACTACATTGGAATTCTAGGAAGTTGTTTGGAAGTTTGAAGTTTTAATTAAGTTCAGTTTGAAGTACGAGTGAAGTTGGACTAGACAAGGGACTCATCTCTAGTTGTTTATCTCCCCTCTCCATATTTATTTTTTCTATATGTACATTCATTTTTGAATGATTAAAGAGATATTATGCCTTTTTATTATATAATATCTACCAAAAAATTTACTACCTCACCTTTGAAGCAATAAAGAGTTAATTTTTTCTCCATTTTCAAGTTGTTTATGAAGTGTGTTCTTAATGTTCATTGATGTAACTTAGTGAATGACTAATTTTCTTATGTTTATGTCTGATTCTCTCACATTTATGTATAAAATAATAACTCTTTTATGTCATATAAATTTCCTAAGTCTGATTCATACCTAATTTATAAGTGAATTCAATTAATTTTCATTCCTTCCAAGCTAGTGTGAATGTTTGTCTAAACCTCTATGTGAAATACTAATGCAAGAGTCATTGTATGAAGATTAAGTGAATGTGTACATGTTATTTAGATTCAAAATTATTTAAATTATAGGCATAATTTACCTTAACATTGGTTCATCAACCAAAATTTTAGTTTTCATTTACATTTTCGGATTTAGCATTCCTCCTACCCTTTTTCCTAGTCAAAATATCATAGAATTAGATAGTTTATAGAGAATTAGATGAGTGCAACAAAGGTAAATATAAATTAATCTATATATTCTCTCCAGTATAATTTCACACACCTTGGATATTTTCCATTGTATCAATAGGAGTGAGAATAGGCACATGTTCTTGTAAGGCTATACTTCTGAGTGATAACACTTATTGTATTTATTGAAAATTCAGATTTCTCCTACTTAAAGCATCAACAAACTTGTTACATTAACCAATTTTATTTTTAATAAAAAAGGATAATCCACGTAATAAATCAACCCACTTATAATTCCTTTGATTCAATTCATTTTGGTTTCTAATAAACTAAAAAACATGGTTTTCATCATAAAGAATAAACTCCTTATGCATTAGATAATGCCTCCACTTCTTCAAAGCCTATATTATAATATTGATCATAATTTGATTATTTAATTTTGTACTTATTAATCTTCTCACTAAAATAAGTAATTATTTTTCCTTTTTGAATTAGGATAACTCCAATTGCAGTCCCACTTTCATCACATTCCACTTGGAACAACTTACCAAAATCAAGTAATGCAAGACAAGCTATTCTGTAATCTTTTTTTTCAAAATTTGAAAACTTCTTTCAGAAATTTTATTCCACTTAAATGGATATTTATTTATTTTTATGGTCTTCACAATAGGAGCATAAATGAAACTAAAAAAATAATTAATTTTTAATAAAAACTTTCAAGAACATGAAAACTTCCTACCTCAAAAATGTTCCTTGGTGTATGACATTATTCTATAGATTTTACCTTGTCCTTATCCATCTTTAATCCTTCTTGAGATACAAAAAACCCCAAGTATATTATCTCTATTTCTATAAAAGTATAGTTAAGAATTTGATTATTAGATTTTCCTCTTTTGATCTTCTTGAATTCATTCTTATGTGCTCAATATGTTCATCTTTTGATTTATTGTAAATCAAGATATCATTAAGATAGACAATGACAAATTTACTTAGGAAAGGTTTAAGTAGCTCATTCATGAGCCTTATAAAGGTGCTTGTAGAATTTATCAATACAAATGGCATCATAGTCCATTCATATAATCCATCATTTATTTTTAAAGTTGTTTTCCATTCATCCCCTTCTCTAATCCTTATTTGATGATATCCACTTTTGAGATCTTTCTTATAAAAATACTTAGCACTACTTAGGAAATCCATCAAATCATCTATTCTAGGTAAGTTAAATTTATATCTGATAATGATCTTATTGGTATCATTTGAATCAACTCACATTCTCTAACCTCCATATTTCTTTGGTACCAAAATAGTTGGTACTATATAAGGACTTAAACATTCTCTAATCAATCTTTTGTCCAACAATTCTTGTACCTATTTCTTGATTTTTTCATTTTCTTGTGGATTCACTTTGTAGGCTACTTTATTTTTAAGGTTTTCTCATAGTATGAGGTTAATATGGTGACTAATACTCCTTTAAGAAAACTCACTTGTAAAATCATCCATAACAATGTCAATGAATTCATTCAACAAATTCTGAACTTCTATGGGTAGCTCATTCAACTTATTAGTAGTAACCATTATTTTTGGCTTACCAATGAGAGTAAAACTTACCTCTTATTCATATGCTACAAGAATTCCTTACCATTTGATAATAGCACCTTTGAATATGTTTTTTGCCATCCTTTTCAAAATTATAAGTGTTATTTCTGCCATCATGAATTACCTTCCTATCATATTTACAAGGCCTTCCTAAAATAAAATGACATGTGTCCATGGGAATTACATCACACAAGACCTCATCCTTATAAATTCTTATTTGAAATTCTACTTTAGATTACTCATTCACTAATATATGATGACCCTTTTTAACCAAGATACTTTATAGGGAGTTGAATGTATTACTTTTTTTAGATTTACCTTGTTAACCATTTCGTTAAATACCATATTATATGTACTCCCACCATCAATGATAACTTGATAGCACTTACCTTGATCTTTATAAGTATTCTTAAAGAGTGTCTTCCTTTGAGGAAATTCTTTGATTTCCTTAGTAGGTTTGAGCAATATCCTTTTCATGATTAAGGATTCCCTTACTTATAGA
Source organism: Torreya grandis (assembly GCA_037957365.1). Classification (NCBI taxonomy): domain Eukaryota; kingdom Viridiplantae; phylum Streptophyta; class Pinopsida; order Cupressales; family Taxaceae; genus Torreya; species Torreya grandis. The sequence goes on along the minus strand of JARHVA010001554.1, from coordinate 2,797,323 downwards.
ACATATTCATGGATAGGTGAACTCACACTCTCTTTTTATTTATCTTGTGATATTTGATCATTACCATGACTTGTATATGTATTTTCAAGGCATTCATAAGACCTATGCCCAAGTTTTCCACACTTAAAACATCTATGAATAAATCCCCTACCTCTTCAATTAGTGAATGGTCTTCTACCTCTACCTACCTCTTGAAGATTGTTCTTATCTCTATGAGTTGCTAGCTTCTCCTTATTGGTTTTTAGTTGATTACTTCCTCCTTATTATCCTCTACCTCTGTAAATTCTACCCCTTCCTTTTGTATGTTGATGTTGATTTCTAAATATTTTTTTTTCTACTTTTAAGGCATACTAATATGCCTCTTCAATTGTTCTAAGTGTGATAATAATAATCTCATCATGTATGTTAAATCTCAGCCCATTTATGTATCTATCCACCTTCTCCATACCCTTTTCAATGTAGCTAGATCTTATTATCAATATGTATAATTCTTTAGTATAATATTTCACTAACATTCCTTTCCATTTTAAATTTTGAAGTCTTTTGAAAATATTGGTTTTATATTCTTTAATCATAAATTTACCTTTGAGCTTGGCTATCATCATGTCTTAGCTCTTAATATTTGGCTTTATTTTTCTTCTCCTTTATTCCTATACATTATCCCACCATAAGGATACATGACCCTTGAGCCTAGTCATGGAAAATTTAACTTTATGGTCTTCATCAATGTTTTAATAATCAAATTACTTATCCAAATCACTTATCCATTCTATCAAGGCCTCCACATTTAGGTTACCATCATACATTGGAACCTCTATCTTAGGCTTTGCACTAACACCCATTATTGCCTTCACTAATCTTTCTTTTATTATTTCCTCCTCTATTTATGAAGGTATTTATTCTTATATATGTCTCTCATATTCTATATCATTGATATCTCCCATATCATCTCCTCTTCTTTGTGCCAATTCCATGGCTTATAGCCTAGCATTAATATTTTGGATCTCTCTATTCAAAATTGCTTGTATAGGTTATCTCCTTGGACCACCTCTTGATCTTGTTGATTTTTATCCATTCCTTATATAATTCTCATTGATTTGATTTATTTTATTATCCTAACTAATATATTTATCCTTGATTGAGTTATGATACCACAATTTTATGTCACTTGATGGATCTTTCCTTCTTTGCTCTCTTAATGGAAGCCTACAACTTTTGGAGATAATTAATTGAATCTTGATATAGAATATTTACTACATGGAAACATATTTTATTTAACTTAATACCTATTATATAATAATTAAAATACTTATTATATTGTTCTGATATTCAAATAATTCCTTTGTATGGGTTCCAAACTTTCACTAGTTTACTTGAAGACCACAAACCTTATTTTTGCCTCAAAATTGGTACAAGATTATTTTAGGGTAATGAGGCCTTAAGGATGTTGGTTTTAAATATTTCACCTATTAATTAGTATTTTATATATCCTTTAAATGAATATATATTAACTCAATTTCTAAGAAACTAATCTTATTTCATTGGTTTCTTTAAGAGATCAATTCTGGACCAATTCTAAATTTTAGGTCTCTAAGCTTAATTAGATTGTAATAGGCCAAATTAATAATGAGGTTATTTGTACACTTATAAGATACTTATTCAAGGTTATTTTATGATATAAAAATGGATTAAATATTCTGAACAAATTTTAGACTTCATTAACAAAATGTTTAGCTCAAAAATATTCTTGATTGTCCACTAGACAAACACCTACAAGAAAATATTGACACAATCAACTTTTTCTCATTTCGCATGGTCTCTTTCATAAAAAAGGATTTAAATAGTTTTTATACATGATAATTAATATTCATACAAAAAAATTATGATTTCACTAGTTAAAAATAAAAAAGTAAGTCATTTATTATTGCAAAACCCTATTTTAGGGTTTTTCTGAGTTATAGAGGCCGAGAGTCTCTTATTGATTGTTCATAAAATATAAGGTTTTTAAAATTGATAAAAAATAATTTAAATTAATATTATAGTACCCATATATCTAATCCAAACTTTAATTTTTATGCATGCACAAGTTTTCATGTGGTACAAGTAACTGTCAAGACTATTCTTACATAGAAAATAGGGGTATTATGAGTTTTAAGTAAACAAACTTCTATCTAAGCTCAAACACGTCACAAAATTTAATGATTAAAATTAATTTATTAATAATAGATATGACCACATAGGTTTCAAATAAATATTATCATTTATTGACAATAAATTTTCCAAAATACACTTACAAAACCCTTTTTTACTGACTATAAACTATCATCAAGCTCTTCAACAATGGAAATTTGATCTTATTATTCTTGTAAAAGGCATGGAACATATCCCAATAATAATTTTAAATTATAATATTCCTATTTTATATTATCCCAAGTTTATAAATTCCAAGTTTGGTTTATATTCTCTCTCAAATACTCAAGACCAAGATAGTAATATGACTTTTATTAATAGTATTTATTGTACCCAACATACCCACATTATTTTTTTAGAATAGGGACCCATTATCTTTATAAAAAATTCTAGGCCTATCATGATTGTCTTATAAATATAAATATTTATGTGTTTAAATAACCTTTCTATTCATAAAACCTATGAACATGCTTTGTTTATGTGGACTAACCTACTAATGCTCTTTGTAAGTTGTGTATGTATAGGTCTTGGTTCATTTTATTTTTCAATAAAATTATTTAGAAAACTTTTTAAAAATCATGATTAGTGGGATTTTGTTTTCAAAATATTTTTTCAAAATTGTATCTTTGATATTTTTTAGCACTTCTCACCTATATAATCCTTAGCATGAATTTGATCTTCAAAGTTTTTGTTTACAAATTTTATTTAGGAAAATTGTTTAGAGTTTATATTTTCATATTGGATTTTCCATTTATTATTCAAGACCTATTTTCTTAGAAGTTTTACACTTCATTTCATCTTGGCCTTCAGATGATTTATTTGGCAAAACTCTTTGATAGTAATTACTTGGCATGAAATTGGTCTTTGATGGAAGTATTTGGAACATTTGTTCAGCAAAAGTGTTCAAAACATTTGTTCAGTGAAAGTGTTAGAAAAAATTATTCGACAAAAGAATTCATAACATTTTTTTGGTGAAAGTGTTTAGAGAATTTATTTAGTGAAATTATTTAGTGGAAATGTTTGACATTTTGGTCTTTGAAACTTTTGTTTGGTAAAAGTAATTAGCTCATCTGGGTCTTTAGGTATAAAAGTGTTTGGAACTTTTGTACATGAGATTTGTTCACATCATAAACATTATTTTAACACTATATCTTAACTCTTGACTACTATGACCCCTAGTGGCATGTTAAACTAAATTGAAATAAGTGATGATATGACATTTTAAAAAATGACATGATGCAGTACTCCTATTAAGCATCAACAGTGCCTATGTAGCACACTCACCAAATGAAGTGGCAAAGTTTGAATTGAACAAACAAATCAAAATTATAGACATTATACATTAATGGTGCATAAAATAGAAATTAATGCCAAATCTATATCAAATCATTATATATAAATGACTTTCTCATTGATCACAAGCTAAATTTGACTCATTTGCTTCCCTGATAATAGACCCTAGCTACCAGTGTTTTGAGTGTATACTATACCTAGGAGATCCAAGATACTAACTTAAAAACTAGAACATTATCAACATAGTCAATTATAAATGTCATCCTCATCTAAGATATTTTGAGGAATCCTTCCCCTATAAATATATTATATAAAGTATTTGACTAAGTACAAGGATACATTCTTTGATCCTATAGTATTTAATAATGAATACAATAATTATTCGACACTATGGGAGGTGATTCATTAGGTTAATGTACACACCCATGATGAGAGCTTAACTCTATCTCAATGACAATTAGCTATAGACCTCCACCCATTCAAGTTCTAAGGATTGTAATTCATTTTATTAAATACAGAGGTCATGCCATGCATTAACCTCCTGTGAGACTTGTTATTCATTGTTAGGACTTGTTTCAAAGTCTTAACATTAGCTTAAGATGTTAGGTAGATAATAAATAGTATTAGGTAAATAATAATGTAAATATGCATGTACCTTTTATAGATACACACATTTAATAATATTTAGTTACTTTGATTTATGTTTTTGAGTTGAATAATTATAATTAATTTTCAAGTTGCATTCCCATAAGAAGTAGTTATTAGGCTAGTTGGTTTTACTGGTCATAGGTGAAATATTATATATACATGTTATTGTCTGTAAAAAGGGTTAGTATAATATAGACACCCTTTTCATGTAATTTTTTATTTTTATTAATAAATTACTTGTGGACCTACCTCAGTGGGTACAAGATTTACCTTAGGTGAATTTGCTTGGTCAAATCTATTAGGGTTCCATCAGTGGTATCAGAGCATGGTTGAGCATGGTAGTATGGTAAATGCATGGTAAAAGAAGGCATTATGATATTGGGGTGATTTTTATTCCTAAGACATAGAATATTCATGTGAAATTTAATTTCAAATATATAGTATGTTCTTTGATTAAATTTTTGTTGTGAAAACATTTGAAATATTGTTCAAAAGTCAACATTTTTTAAATAAATCTTTTTACAATCTTGTGATTATTATAAATAATACATTTTAAAGTTAATATTATTGATAAAATATTATTTTTCATGGCCATATTCCTATAAGAATCTAGTCATGCTTGTTTTGAAGCTTGATTCTTCCTTTTCAATCCTGTAGAAGTTGTTAGTTTCAATCCAGCTCTTAAAATTCTACCTAAACAAACCAAATAATCCATTTGTATGACCTTTTTTGGATTTTTAAACCCATTTAATATTATGGTACAGAATCTTGAAGGTTTTGGACTAAATATGAGCTGAATTTGTTGAATATTTCTATCTGTTTAGAGCTTTCAAAGGCAAAAAAACTAATTTTGACCATTTTAAGACCTCCAAAAGCAAATTTTTGGACATATACAAACCAATTTTAGACTTGTGTGACCTTCATATTCATGTGAAATAAATTTGAATTTAAACTGGGAATATTTTCTAAGTTTTGTTATGTTTTAGGGCCCCTAATTGCCAAAAACCTATTTTAAATCAATCTTGAGAGCATTTAAATAAGTTTTAATGAAATTTATGGCCTCTCTAAGCACTTTTAAAACCTCCATGGTTCCACATTATCTACATCCATGCTTCATGTTGTATAAAAAATATTTCAACATACTCAGATCTACCTAAAACTCTAAAAAATTCCACCTTGAATGAGCTTGTACGACCTTATATAAACCAACAAAGTCTAAAAAATAAATCCTAGTAGCCATGGCATCCCATAATGTTTTTATGGATTTTTAAAGAGCTTAAATTTTTTTTTTTCATTTGGTAAAATTTTAATATAGTTTGTCCAAAAAAATTTAGGGTTGTGAGGGGTCCACAAAAATTGGAAGCTTTTCATCTTTTTTGAAAGCTAAAAAAAATTAATGGATAATTATATTTCCTTGGAAAAGTAATATTTTTTTATTATCCATATAGTAAAATAAGCTTTAAATACATATTTTTACTCATATGTGTTGTAAATGCTCATAGAGCAATTAGCAAGCTTTTTTTTGTAAGAACCCTCGGAAGGTGGAGGTCCAATGTTCAAATCTTCATTTTGGTGAAAAGTGCAACTTTGTTATTTGTTGTTTGGGGAATATTCAACTTGTTTTTGAATCTTTTACATTATTTACATATTTTAAAGGGCTTAAATTTTGTAAAAGAGTGGTATTTAGTGAGAGAATAAGGGTTTGTAATTGGTGAAATAAGGGTTTACATGTATGTTATTTTGATGAAATTAGGGTGTAATATTTTTATTTTTGGTGAGGTTAAGTGGAAAAACCTTAAAAATCTCTATTTTTTATTTTACTTGGAGGTTAAGTGAAAAAACCATAGAAACATTGTCTTATGCAAAGTGTTCTCAGTTCATGTGTTGTTCTTTTCTTTTGTTGCACTTACTTTCATTTGTCGCATTTGATTTAATTTTAAGATGCCAAAGATTCAAAATTTTATTATAGATGGTGATAGATTAATTCTTTCTAATTAATTTGATTGGAAATATTTGATGGAATCTTCATTATCTTTCAATGAATTATGGGATATTTTAAAGAATGAAAGTCATACATTGCCTACAAAATAGGCCAAACTTGATAGTTTTAATCTACATAATTTTAAATCCCTGTATTTAATCAAGTGTTTTTATACTTGATCTACCTATATACATATTGAAAACTCTCCTCATAATTACAGTACATGGAAGACCTTATCTAATTTGTATGATAAAAATCCTAAGCTTAAGAAGATAGATATCCACATGCAGTTGTTTACTTTGTCATTAGAAGCATATGGGAGACTACATGTCTAAGTTGAAGAATATTACTATTAAGTAGACTAAGGCTAGGTTTATAAAACTATATGATGATCTCATAGTTACTACTACATTGAAAGGACTACTTGTGTCCTATAGAAACTTTATAAAAATATTACATTTCTATGACAAGATCACAGGCATCACTTTTGATAAATTGGTTGAGTTGCTTATTTAACTTGACCTTTCTCTCCCCAAGAAATCCAAGAAACTCAAGGAAGCCCATGTTATATATTTAAATCCTAGTTATTTTTCTTTTGGTCAATAAAAATATAGAAGGCATAGTCATAGAGGGGGTAGAGGTTATCAAGGAAGCATATTCTAAAATAGAGGTAGAGGATATCATCATAACAAATATTTAAATCAACAACATATCTATTCTCATTAAAATGAGATGAGTGATATACTATGTGGTCAAAACTCTTATAGAGGTAGAGGTTGAGGTAGATCAAACATTTAGTGTCATAAATGTGAGAAATTTGGCCATATTTCCTCTTAGTGTAGGATACCTTTTGACAAAATTTAGAGGCCAAAAAAAGTGACTAAGTCTAACTCTACTCAATATGTTGACCATGATTATGATGAGTCATGGAATGTTGCTCATGAATATTCGTTCACTGTTTTAGGGAACATTGATTATATCGAATATGATGCTAGAGATGAGTTCATAGATATGTGGGTTTTAGATATAGGAACAATTAAACGCATGACATTTAGGTAATACTTCTTTTGGAATTAAAAATAATCTTCTCTGTCTCTATTATCCTTGGTAGATAAATCTATGCAAACTCCATAGGGACTTGGGTCTATTCGGATTCTTCTTCCTAATAGATCTATCAAATACTTGGATAATGTTTGGTATGTTCCCATATTGCAAAAACATCTTCTTTCTTTAGAAACTATTTTCAAGAAGGGTTATCAAATTGTGCTTTAAAATGTACTCATTCATATCAACTTGGTGAAGGATGGATACAAAACCATGTATACAGGATTTGAGGATTGAAATTTTATTAGATTGAATTGTAAAGTGCTTCCTCCCATAGTGTAACTTATGGTAGTTATTGATACAAGTATAGGTACTATATCTACACATTGTTTATGTCATCTTCACTATGGAAATTTGAATGTTCACTCTTTAGTGTACTTGTAGAGATATGGTATGGTGAGTGGTTTGCCCATTTTTTGCAAATATAGTGTTCTTTGTGAATCATGTGTTTTGGGCAAACAGAATAGGGAAAATTTTCCTAAAAATTCTTCATGGTGAGATAACAAATGTTTATAGTGATACTTGTGACATAAATAAGTCATCCATTGGAGGGTGTAGGTATTTTATGTTGTTTATCAATTATTTTTCTAGGATGACTTGGGTGTATTTCATGAAAAAAAAATCAAAAGTTTTCACTAAGTTTGTTGATTGGTTACACTTAGTTTAAAAAGAAAAGGGTTCACACTTGACCACTCTTCATTTAGATAATGATGGTGAGTATACTTAAAATGAGTTTTTGGATTATTATTGGGAACATGGCATTTAATGACAATACATTAATTCTTATACTCCAAAGTAGAGTGGATTATCTAAATGAATGAATAGGACTTTATAGGGCACAACTCAAGATATGTTTCACTATAAATAGCTCAATGATAAGTTTTTGGCCAAAGCTATTGGTACTATAGTCTATTTGAGAAACAAGTCCCCTACAACTATAATTTTGGGTAAAACTCCATATTAGGTTTGGTATGGGTTTAAACCAAAAGTTAAACACTTTAAAGTTTTTGGATGCCTTTGTTTCACTTTAATTCCCACTGAACATAGAACTAAGTTATAACCACAAAGTCAAAATGCATATTTCTTAGATATTCTAAAACTAAAAAGGGGTATCATTTACTTTCATAGTATACATGTAAATTCATAGTGAGCAAAGATGTGGTATTTGATGAATTTGGTACTATGAACACTATAAAGATTGATTCTCAATTTGACAGGTTAGAGAGGAATATTAAAAAATTTGTTAAGGGATTGAATAATGAGGCTAACTCTCATAGGTTAAGGTATGAGATTAGTATCCCTTCTATTTATTCTACTTCATCTAGTACTTCATAGGTTCATGACTTAGAAAATGTTTAAAATTTTCTAATTATTCATTTAACTGGTGTACATGATGAGAATTTTGGTGTTCCTAATCTGAACAACTTGAACAAGTATCCAAAATGGGCTCAAAGTAATTTTTTTTGACTTGACAACAAATTAATTTGGTCTAATAGGTCCCAAGAGTTCTCATAAATAGGTGAACTATGTAATGGTTGTTAATACTTCTTCCTCTAAGCCATCCACTTTTGAGGAGGCTTCTATCGAATAGGTTTGGTAATAGGCAATGAAAAGTGAGTATGATGTAATTATTATCAATAATACTTGGGTTTTGGTTGATCCTCCTCCACATGTTCAACCCATTGGATGAAAATGTGTTTATAAGGTAGAGCATAAATCATATGGCTCTATTGATAAACATGAGGTATGACTTGTAAAAGGTTATGTACAACAAGAAGGAATTGACTATTAAGAAATATTTGCACCAATTGCCAAATGGCACGCTATTCATATGGTACTTGCCTTACCAACATAGAATGGTTGGAAAGTACATTAGATGGATATTAAAATTTATTTTTAAATGTTTATTTATATAAAGAAGTATAAATGAAACAACCCCAAGGTTTTGAGAAAGTGGGTGCAGAGCACAAAGTGTGTAAATTGATTAAAGCTCTTTATGGGATCAAATAGGCACCTAGGGCTTGGTATGAAAAAATGGATTCCTAATTGAAATAAATTAGCTTTAAACATATTTAATTTAATGATACTCTCTATATTCAAGTGTATAGTAAGAAATTGATAATTCTTGTTCTCTATGTTGATGACTTGTTTATCACAGGCAATGATGAAAACCATAAAAAGTTTATGAAGAAGAAATTAAAATATGGGTTTGAAATGATAGATCTTAGACTTATTCACTACTATCTTGGCATAAAATTAACTCATAATGTGAAAAGTATTTTCATTTCACAATCTAAGTATACTTTTGATTTATTAAATAGGTTTGGCATGAATGATTACAAACCTAACCTCACTCCCATGGAAAGTGACTTAAAATTGTCTAAGGATGATGGTAGTGCATTTTTGGATGTCACCAAATAGAGATAGTTAGTGGTAGGTTTGATATACTTGATGACTACCATGCCTGATATATCATTTTCAATTTTAATTTTATCTAGGTTTATGCATGAGCCTATAGAAATTCATTGGCATGTATAAAAATAGTACTTCTTTACCTCCAAGGAAGAAAAACATATGGCCTTGAGTACTTGTTGGGTATTATGATGTAGATTTTGGTCTATGTTTGGATGATAGAGTGTCCACAATAAGGTACACTATGCATATGGATTCAGCTACCAATGCATGGTTTTGTAAGAAGCATGATACAATGGAAAATTCATCAGTAGAATTAGAATACATTACAGCATGGAATGCTTCCATATAAATTGTCTATTTATTTTGTATTCTTGAAGATATTTAGATTTCTCAAATTGCTCCTACACATCTATACATTGATAATCGAAGTGCAATTAAGATGTCTAAAAAATAGTATTTCATGCCAAAGCAAAACATATGGATGTTAAATATCACTATCTATGAATGTTGGTGGTGAAGAAAGAACTTGATCCAATATATTGTCCAACTACTGATCAGATAGCTGATATTTTCACAAAACCCCTTGACATAATAAAATTTGAGAAATTCATAAAAATGTTTAGCAGGTGTCCAAGGAACTGAATTTAGGTTAAGATGTTAGGTAGATAATAAATAGTGTTAGGTAAATAATGTAAATGGCAATGCATATTTTATAAAGACACCCCCTTTAATAATCTTTACTTACTTTGATTTATGTTTTTGAGTTAAATAATTAAAAATAATTTTAGGGTTGCATTCCCATGAGAAGTAGTTATTAGGTTAGTTGGTTTTACTAGCCATAGTTAAAATATTATATATACATGTTCTTCTTTGTAAAAAGGGTTAACAAAATATAAACACCCTTTAAAAGGTTATCAGAGGTGCATTCCTACACCATTTGGAGCATAAGACCATTGTAGCTTGCATCTTGGGGGATGGATTTCAAAGGTATTTATTTCTCCCCATTAGAGATGTTACTTGTGATTTACATTGGGTATTCACATAGAATAAGGAAAAGTCCATTGAGAAAACATCAAATATTTAGATGGTTCCTTGGGAGACCATAAATTTAAAGGAGAAACATCTAGTGTCGATGAACAAATTTAGGATGGGAATTTGTATTTGGATAGCCCTCCTGAATAATTTATATAGCTATCCCACCATTTAATCCCTCTACCTTGAGTGGATTCTATTACTGGACTTACTACTGACCTTATAAATGACATTCACTCTAGGTGAAGTATTTAGTGAAAGGTTACATGAATAGGTGTTGCACAAAGATAAGAGGCCCTAGGGAGGCCATTTCAACATGATGTCCTACCTTTTCAATGATATTCTCAACATAGTTCACTTTCATAATGGGTCACTCTAGATCCCATCTCTAGACTTTATCAAGAATCATATATGTGATTCTTATTCCTTCATGCACATATACGTATACACTTGGAACATAATGCACATTGTAGAGGATGTTTACACCTAGTTATGGATGGTCATCCATGAATCCCCACTACCTAAGATATCCAAAAGCATTAAGGATACATTTTTTATCAAGTGAGACCATTGGTTGTACCTAGACTACACTATGATTATGGTCACAAGCCATAAGGGCATGTGCCTCCCCAAATATGTGTCTGAAAATTTGGCATAGCAAGATATCACCTACTAATTATGGAGGGAAATAGATGAGGATATGCACAATAAGAAGAAGATATATTTTCATATATTTCATCTCATTATTAGGATAATGTTCTACATAAATCATAAACATTTATATGAATATGGAAGGTATAAGGAGTACTAGACACTAGATACACTACCACACAAGGATTAGGATCCACATAGACAAGTATAGAAACACATCAAGGGCCTTGGAATTCACTAGCATCATGAGCCCTATGACCATGAATTCTTATTTATCAATGCTAATGATGATTCTAAGGTCAATAAATGGGCACAAATATTCTGGTTAGCTGAAGACCTTTTGAAAATCATTCAAGGACATCCATCTTTCTTAATTATAGATGCACAAACTAGACTCCCACCAACTAGAAGATGTGATACCTCATAATTTTAGGCTAATAAACCCTCTTATCCATTAAAATATCAAATAAAACCCTCAAAAACATCCCCTATAACATTAAAATTTATGAATAAGGACCCAAGAGTGCCTAATACTTCACTTGGAGGAGCACATGATGACCTCATTTATCTAGATTCTTTAGATTCTAAGGAACCTACCCAGCCAAGTGATACATCAATACCATAGGCTATTTTTATGGTTACATCAACCATAACCACATTTTAGGTACCTTCCATAGTTATTAAAACAATAATATGTTACAAGAGGAAGTTGAGGGCTCACCCCCCTCTATAGAGTCCTATTATTGAGGCACCATTAGTAGAAGGGACATCATTCAAGGTAGATGGAGGTGAATCCATGGATGAGGAGGAATAACTTCAAAGAGATAATATTCTTAGCCTCTAAGACACCAAGGAAAAAACACCATTACATGAGAAACCATCAAGTGAGTAAGCAGCCCCTTCAGTTTCCACTACTCTTATTATGTCTTGTGTTTATCCTTTTAGTGTTAGTTCATTTGATTCTATGTCCCTCAACCCTAGTGTTCCCTCTCTCCTTTTGGTACCCAAGGTATATATTATTTCCTTAGCCAAGTACCCAACTAACTCTTCTTGTTCTAAAGGTATAAGATACTTAATCTACCCCTATTATTCCTACTCACCCCGCTAATCCACCTCCTCTAATTGTGTCTTTTGTGTTTAGTCCTATTGTTTCTACTATGGTTACTTCCACCACTATCCTAACTCCCCAAAAGACTAATAAAAATGCAACCAATATGTCTAGGGGAGCATTAAAAAACCCTCAACTTCATATTTCATCTACTTAGTTGGGTTTACTAGTGCTTCCCCCTAGTTCTTTTCTAGACACTACTTTGGTGACAATGAAAAAGGTTGCAAATAAGAATCTAATATATACATTACACCCATTATCTCAATATGGTGGAGTGGATTGGTTTTTAAATAATTTAGACTTCACTTCTTGATCCACTACTTGAATAAGCTTTGAATCAATCCTTAAGAGAGTTGTTGGGTTAGACTATAGTTCAAGACACTCAACCCATATATACAACCCAATTAGTCTTCCCATAGTGGGTAATAGATATGTAATCAAAGGATTTTCAAAGGCCTAATCTTATAATTATAGAGTTTCCCATAGTAAGCTCTATATTTTAAAAATCTACAAAGAGTGTACAAAGGGTAAAGAAGAGGAAACTAGAAGATGAGACTGAAAGAGGGGTCATTTTGGAATAAAAATAAGAGGTATTTACCTTATCTAAAATAAATAATAAAATTTTTGGGAAGTCCCCATACATTGAGGATTTCAAATCCTATTTTGAAACCCGTAAGGATTCTCTAGTTGAGATTCATGAAGGAACTAAAATGGCTAGAAAGGAACTTGAATAAGAATTAGAACAAATAAGGGAACAATAGAAAACTATACACATTCCCATACAAATAGAGACAAATGTGCTAAATACAACATCTAGATTATATAATAGCCTAGAGCCTATTTCCAAAATAAGGGCTGAGTTAATACCTCATATAGTTGAAACTACCAAATTGTTTAATTCTTTGAAACAAAATTAAATTAAATTAAAGTTTCTTACTCTTTATACAACTAGTAAGGCATATGCCCACCTTAATTTGATGGTACCATTGGAGGATACCAATGCCCTCAATTTTGTATTCATTATGACCTAGGAAGCTAAAGAATGGATCATAGTGGGTGAGGCAGTAATACCTAAATATGCAGAGCATGAAACCCTCAATTCATATAATCAATAGGAATTAAAGCTCTTGTAGGAAAGGGACTCCATGGGTAGACTCATCATCAAAGCCAATTTTTATAAGCACCTTCAAAAGGTTTCAACTAGCTTTAGGAATGACTTATGAGGATGACATTGAAATAAATAGAATTCAACTAAATTTTGTAAGGAAAAAGGTCATGAAGGTAGAAATATTCAAAATAAATTTTAAAAATATGAAGGTTGAGAATGCAAGGATTATTAAATAAGTTAATAGGGTGCACATGCCTCCATTGCTAAATATATACATTATTAGGTACTTACATGATATTGGTGACAAACACCTTCAAGTGTTGGAAGTAAAGACTAGTTCAACACAAGATACAACTTCAATACCTCCAACAACTAGTAGAACCATGCAATCACCTAACAAACCTTAGTTGAAGGCTAATTTTGTATGTAGTCATGTAGATAGTATTGGTCCTTATCATTTATTAATACTTAATAAATGTAAAATTTTCTTGAACTATTTTTAAGCATGCACACATTGCATTAGAATATACATACTAACTTATTTTGACGTAGTAGTAGTTAGTTATGAGCATGTACACATGCAATTTTAATACTAAAAATAGAACTTATGTTCTAATTGTGTAATGTAACTATGAGTTTACATGGACTTGGAGGATAAATCGACCCCTCCCCAAGTCTATATATTCATGTAATTACACATTTAAAATGGTTGAAAGTTTTAGCAATACAAGAAGAAATCAGTTTTGATTGTCATGCAACTATGTTAGTGTTATTTCCTTCCATCTCTGTGTTATTGAGGTTGTGTATTTTTGGTTGTATTAATTTAGTAATTTGAAGGGTATAAAAGCTGTGGATAATTATAGTTTTTATCATTGATGTATATTAATCCTAGATGTGCAAAATCTACTGAAAGTTATTACATTTCATTGATTTTAAGTAATTAGTTGAAATTGTGTTAATATTCTGAAGTGTGTAGGAGTGTCTTCTCTCTGGGATAGTTTTCTAGGTGTGTGTTAGAGCTACCCTAGACACTTTTTTGGTAAAATATATAATCTCAAAACTAAGGGTGTGTAATAATAACTCTAAAAGGATCAACCTTAAATTAATACCATTAAGTTTCCTATACCATTTCCCCCAGACTACCTAACTATGTTTTCTTATGAGTGTGTAATAGCTACAAATAGAAAGCATTAGTCCTGAAAACACTTGTCCACAAAGGGACCAACTTAGGAAGTGACCCATTGAAACCAAAAAACCTTCTTTTATTCTCTACTCTTCCTTTCTTTTGAATTTTATTTGATTGAGTCATACCCACTCTACAATAGATACTCTCATCCATCCAACTCATTTAGGTTTTGATTTCTATACTAGGATTCATTTCATGACAAGCAAACTAGGTTAATAACCCACATGCTCAACCTATTATTACACCACAATGTTGTTTAACCCATACCTAAAACTCATGGCCTAGAGTGGAGTGTTAGTCCAATAAAACAAATCAAAATAACACACTAAAATTCTAAAACCTCTAGCCTAGACACTAGAGACATCATAGGTAACAATAATTCATATGGAAACACAACTAAAACATAAAATAAATTACTTTTTTACCTTACTTAGAGATCTAAATGGATTTTTAAAATGCCTTTCTCAGTTTGTGCATCAATAAATCTTTATAAATAAAGCTTTTTTGGCTTCACCTCCCCTTGGCACCTTGGCTTGGTTGCTTGGCTTATGAATTTAGCATAGTAACACTACTTGAGGGGCTTGTCTCTCTTTAAATTAGCAGTATAACACTACACTATCAAAGTTTTGAAGACATTTAGGCATAATAAATTTACACCAAGAGATATTAAACATCAATGGGTATGTCCTTGTATTTATAGCCTCAAAAATTAAGTCTCACCCAAAGTGAGTTAAGGTTGAGTTTAAACATGGAATGGGTTCAAATTAACCCTAGGTGAGTAGATACTAACTCTAATTGAGTTAAAATTTGTCATGTAATTATGATTTTTAATTACTAGGAATGTCTTTAAAATTAGATATTTTGGGATATTTTTGGAAGAGATTGACAACTCATAAAGGTAATGATGAAAGGGCTTGTTATTTTGAATTTTAGAATTTCTATTTTTAGATATTCATTCATTATAAATGGATAAATAAACTAAAAATTTAATCTTGTTTAATTAGTTAATTCAATTTGATTATCATTGTATCTATTTTAATATTTGATCAAGTGCCTCACTTAATGGGTCCATAGGCCAAATTGATAGTTGTTAGGTCTTAATGTGATTGGGGATGAATTTATGAGAGGTTATTATTGCATATGGGCTAGTATCCCAAATATGGATGCCTCAACATGATTTTAAGCATTGATGAATGATGTTCAGCCAAAATTGGTATGTTTAGTGATTCATAGACTTAATTTGCAATGTTTGGTAAGAATAAGTCTAAAGTCTGATCAGAAGCTAGTTGTTCCTAGAATTGGGTGTCTACAATTTGCCCCTATTTGGGAAGACATTACAATCTATAGGCATAGTAACATCTTCTCAAATAATGAAAATTTCATGTATGCATAATGCCCTAACAGGTGATAGATAAGCTCTAGATGCCCTTTCACCAAAGAAGGTCGATGATCGGTCCCTCAAAATAAGGGAAATGATGGGACCAAAAAGGATAAAGGGGGTAGAAATTATTGATTTTCCCATAGGTGGTTGTAATTAGTGGCATAGTGAGTTATCTAGCTCGGTAAGATAAAAGGGATGATTTGCCCAAAGTTAGTTATAATCATTGTCATAGCTTGGTAAAAAGACAATGATTTTCCCAAAATAAATTATAATCATTAGCCAAAGGATAAGGTAATAAGAAAATGATCTACCCAAAGGTGGTTATAATCATTAAAATGAAAGTAATAATTTTCCCAAAGATAATTATAATCATTGGTAAAGTGTAAACATTCCCCAGTGGGGTAGATAGAGATAATGATTTGCCTAAAGTTGTTTATAATCATTAGCATATTGAAAACATGCCTTGGTTGGGTAGAATAATGATAATGATTTACCCAAAGATAGTTATAATCCTTAACCTCCATATAGATTAAAACATAATGATTTTCCCAAAGGTGGTTAGAATCATTATCACAATAGTTGGATTAAAACACAATGATTTTCCCAAAGGTGGTTAAAATCATTGGCATGGTAGTTAGAATGAAAATACAATGATTTTCCAAAAGGTAGTTATAATCATTATTATGGAAATTTAGAACAGGGGGCTTACAGGTAGAATCCATACTCATAAAGTAAGATTAAGTTATTACATAGGAGGAAGATGAATTTGGGTAACTTTCTATAATGGAGAAGAACATCCTAACTAGTAAAGATTAAAATTCTTTCATGATTTAATTACTCTGTATGTGGGAAGGATTTGGATGGATCGAGAATTTTTTAGGTAACCAAGGAAAATTACCATGGCCACATTTTTTATAAGATTTATCAGGCTAATTTTTGTTTGATGGCATACATCTTGATATAAAACACCATGATAACTTTTCCAAAATATGTATAAGTAATGACACGTGATCCAATAAGTAATCAAAAACATTACACCAATGCTAAAAACCATTATGATAATGTTGATGTATAAATATGAATGGACTTAAGTATGATGTGTAATGAATAACCCAATGGATGAAATTTTATTAATTCAAGTAACAAAAATGAAATCAAATAAATAGGAAAATAAACAAACAAATATGAAGACAAAGCACAGATAAACAAAGAAGAAAGATAGAGCAAAACAAAGCAATGAGAACAAAATGTAACAAACATAGACAATGGTTAATCATAGTGTTAGTGAAAAAAAAATGAAATATATAAGAAGACAAAAATTATACTTAGGCTATAGGATACAAAGAAACAAAAAAAAAAGATGGGGGGATTAGAAGAAAATGATGGGGGTAGTCGAGCTATCTCTAGATGCACCAGGCAATTATATTTTGCCTACATAATTTCATGGATGCAAGATCCAATATAAACTTTAGGATAAATTTAGTTATCCTAGGCTATAGGATAGAATAAAAATGATATTAAGAGAACATGATTGTGTTCTAGAATAATAATAGGAATGGTCTCACAAAATGGTGAGAGTGTGAGATGAATCCTAGTGGTCATTAATGTATCAAAGTTGAATACATAATGCACAAAAATATGAACTCATAAAATGGTGAGAGAATAAGGCTTAGGAGCCAAAAATTATGGGGAAACTAAATTATAAGTGGTTTCTTGTTAAATAGATAGGGGTCCTAACATCGTTAAGGCAAAGAAGTGGTCAATATGATAATTTGTGGGATTTTTGAGATCTTTCTCAAATATTTTTGGATTTTTGTAAGCATCTCAACTCAATTGAGAATTATGAGATACTAAATTATCCAACTCATAAAATGGTGAGAGCATGGAAAAGGGTGACCGAGCTAACCTCAACATGAATCAAGCGCTACCTACATAGTCCTAGGATGGGACCTCAAGCTACTATAGTTCTACCTTACAATGGAAGAATCCAACAAGGTAGTAGAAAGTTCATGAACTAAGAAAATGGCACATTATGGCATAGGAATGGAAAGATGGCACTTCAAGGCATGATAAAGGTGATTTTATTAATTTACCCATAAGCAATTATAATTATGAAATAATGGCATAGGTCAATGATACTAATTTTCCAAAAGGAATTTATAATTAGTAGCACAGAATGGAACACTGATTTGCCCATAGGTGGTTATAATTAGGAGCATTAGTAATGAAATGAAACAAGAAATTATGGATGCAACTACCAAACCATTTTCATACTTGTCCACAATACTAGCTTTATTTAGAATACTGAATCAACTACTAAAAATTGATCTAAATCCTTTCACTAAAGGTACCCAAAGAGTCAATGAAATGAAACAAGGTCAAAGGGGAGGGTAGGGAGGGTAAAAACAACTTTGGTTGATAAGGAAGGTAAAGTAGAATGGTATAAGGTATGGTACAAAGAACGATTACAATATTATGGTATAATGAAAATTTTCCTCATAGATAATATGTCAAGTCTATCAAGTGAAGTAATACTTGAGGAGTAAGATGTTCATCAACTCATCACATTCATCCTGATATGGTGTAATGATCCTATATGCTTTGGATCCATAATTTGTAACAATGATATAGGGGCCTATCCAATTGGGTTTAAAATTTCCTTTCTTCCTCTTCACATTTTTGGTGTGATTTTGGTTTTCTTTGAGCATAAGATTACCAAGCTTGAACTCTCTATGTTTGACATGTTGGTTATAGTGTCTAGAGAGTCTATTATAATATGCTTGAAGGATATTAATAGTGGCCATGTGTTTTTCATAAAGTAACTATAGATCTTATAGGTAAGATAATATATAATCTTCATCATCTAATATGTGAATCAATGAGATACATAGAGAAGGCAAATTGACCTTAATGGGAAGAATGGCCTCAGTGCCATAAACTAGGGAATATTCAGTGGCTCTTGTTGGAGTATGGTAATTAGTATGGTAAGCACAAAGGGTGAAGAAGATTTTGAGGTGCCAATCATGGCTATAATCATTGATAATATTTTTAATAATGTTGATAATGGTTTTTTTGGATGCTTCTATCTAGCTATTATCTTATGGGTAATATGTGGTAAAAAATGTTGGGTGATGTTGTATTCGGCACATAGTGTTTTGACATCCTTGTTATTAAATGATCTACCATTATCAAATTAATTTCATATGGGATACCATAATTAAAAATGATATTATTGAATATGTATTTATAAATTTGTTTTCCAATCACGTAAGTGATGGGTATAGCTTTAGCCAACTTAGGGAAATATTTGATAGTAGTAAGGATGTGTTTATGACCATCATATATGGTGGGGTTAATATTCCCAATGAGATCAAGGCCCTATGTTACAAATGGACATGGAGTAAGAATTAGTTTTAGTGTTTTGGCTAGGGCATGAATCACATTAACATGCCTTTGACATTTGTCTCACCTTTTGACATAAGCAACTGCATCTACATCCATAATTGGCCAATAATATCTAGTATGTAAGATTTTTTTGGCTAAGACAACCCAACTATTTTAGGATCCACATACTCCTTCGTGAACTTCATGTAAAACTAATGTTTCTTCTATAAAATTTAAACAACAAAGTAGAGTTCCATCAAAGCTATGATGGTAAAGGGTTGGGCCAAGTAAGGTTTAATGTGAGTCTTGGTGGGTAAAGACCAATATTTATTTGTGTGATAGGTCTGGTATCATGAGATGGTTGTGAAGGTAATTAAATAGGTCTAAATACCATATAGATTTGGGATAAACAATATCACAAATCATTATGATGGTTGAAGTTTCATGAGAAAACACTATAAGATTTTTAATGAAAAATTGATATTATTTTTCTTTGTCTATTTTATGGATCAAAAATCCAATTATGGCCAAGGCATTTTTTATTATTTTACTATCCCTTAGTATGTGCTCAAATATTATGTCATCAATCTAGTATTTGAGAGTGTCAACCATAGCCTTGTATGGCACTAGCTTGTCATCTTTAGTCTGAAAGTGGTATGTAACTTGATTGATGATTAATTGAGAATCACTATAAACCATTAGATTCTAAATATTCCATTGTATCACCTTATGAATCCATATGACAAGTTATTTGTATCCATCCACATTGTTAGTATAAGGAAAGTTGATATAGAATGATTTAGGGTTAAGATCCCCCTGTGGTATAATAAATAATAAACCTTCCCTCGATCCATGTGATGTGAATGATCCATCAAAATAAAAATTCTAATGTTTCTCCTTATAAGGTGTTTTTATGATGGTAATAATGGACTCGTCTAAGAATTAAAAAGTAAGGGGCTTAGTATCTGTATGGGGAGATTCAACAAGTTGATTTATAAGTATTTGTCCCTTTATAGATTTTTGAGAAACATATTTGATCTCAAAATTACTTTAGAAGCATGATCCATTTATCCATGTGTCCTTATAAATCTATTTTGGATAGTAGATACCTAAGGGGATCTACTTTGGAAATAACCATGTTCTTATTGTTAAGCATGTAATGTCACAATTTCTAGGCTACAAAGATCATAGTTAAACAAGTTTTATCAATAGGTGTATATTTGTGTTCATACATGAATAGTGTACAACTTAGATAGTATATGGCATGTTATTTTCCATTATTATTATTTTGATCTAGACGTGCCCATAGGGAATTATCTGTGGTAGATAGGTATAGTAGGAATAACTTTCCTAGCATTGGTAATAACAAAATAGGTGGATTGGCAAGATATTCCTTCAAATGTTGAAAATCTTTCTGGAATTATCCATCCTAATTAAATGCGACACCCTTATATAATATGTGTGTAAATATATGGAATTTTTTATCCAACTATGATATTAAGCATTTGATAGACTGAATCTTTCCCTACAAACTATGGAGCTACTTCAAATTGGAAGGTGGCAGCATCTTAGTAATGTCTTGTACTTTAGCAGGATCAAATTCAATTCCTCTATGAGAGATGATGAATCATAATAATTTTCCTAATGCAACACCAAATATACACTTATTTAGATTGATTCTAACCTTGTATTCATGAATTCTCTCAAATATTCTTTGTAGTACAGCAAGATGATTGGTCTGGGTCTTTGATTTACCCAATATGTCATCAATATAGTCTTCAACAATGTCATGTATCATATCATGAAATATGATAGTTATGAATCTTTGGTATGTGGGCCCAAAATTCTTGAGACCAAATGGCATAACTTGATACAAAAATATTCCCCATTGAGTGGTGAACGTTGTTTTGTGTTCGTCTTTTGGCATGATCTAGATCTCAATGTACCTTGAAAATCCATCAATAAGTGAAACAATTTCATACCCCATTATGGATTCAAATATCATGTCAATTTTTGGAAGATTAAAATCATCCTTAGAGAAATCCTTATTTATATCTCTAAAATTAGTGCAAATTTTGATTCTTTCTGGCTTCTTACTGATAGGAACAACATTTGAGATCCACTATGAATAATTGATTGATCAGATGTATCTCACTTCTAAGAGTTTTTACAACTCTTTCTTTATTAATACATAAATATAAAAATGAATCTTGCATGATTTTTACTTCATAGGTTTGGCATCAAGATGTAAAAAAAGATGGTGCAAAACCAAGGTGGGGTCCAAACCTAACATGTCTAAATAGGCCTAATCAAAGATGTCAACAAATTCCCTTAAATGAGATATAAATATTTGATACTTATCCTCATTGATGGATGTACCTAATTTTATCCATTTCAGGTCATTTGGAGTCTTGATGTTGACTTTTATAGTGTCTTCTATGAGGAGAGTCAAACCATCCTCCAAAATGGTGGGCAATGTTTTGAATTGGACTACAACTATAAAGTCCTCTATTTGGACTAGTTCTTCAAGCTCGCTTAAACAAGATGAATCTAAATCTCCTAATGGTATTGATGAACATGTTACAAATAATATTGTAAATGCTTAGATAATTCAATCAAAGGTAGGGTTTTCTTTAGAACTAAACTCAAACCTAAAATCAAGTTCATCATTTGTGGTCTCTTGATCTTCATTTGAGGAAAGATGAACACCCCCATATAAAGGTGCTTGAAATAGGTTTTCACCAGAATGTTTACCTTTCTTTTTAATTTTAACCTTATCTAAAATCACCCCAAAGATGTTTTAACTTTGGGACCTCAATGTTTTATTTCTTTGTTTTTGGCTAAAGGTGTTCACCCACTCTCCAAAATAGGTTATAGGATTTCGTTTGATAGAGAACCCTTGTTTGTGGCCTTTCAACAGAGCATTGTATTTTAGGCATAGAAAATCACAAAAGGCCTCATCATTATCAAACTCAATGATAGTAATTGTGGATTCTTGTTGGTCCCAAGCTATAAGTTGAGCGTGATAAAGATGAAGTGGATTATTTTGAACAATTAGAGTAAGGGTACAAATGTAATGGGTGTCAAACAAATTAGTATTGGCAAGGTCTTCATAAATGTTGTGATTGGACTCTAATTCATTGTCAGAATTGGCATCATTAGTCATTGGTATTGGAACATGAATAAGATACATGGGGTCACCCCCAGGTAGTTTAAATCTGAGACCATAAGTTATTTTGTACCATGTTATAGAAACTAGCTCAAGAGATCCTTGTTTATTTTGTCTAGGGCCTTTTCCTTCATAATCTTAGTTCTCTATGATTTTATTAAGAATGGGGTATTTGGAATTTTTGTAATAATCAGATAATTTGTCATTATATAACTAGGATTCATCATTGGCAAGTGGGTCCTCTTCTTGGCCAGTGGCCAGTGAAAAAATGACAGGAGCTAGACTATGAAGTTTGCCCTTTCTTTTTCATTTCCATTCCATACAAGGTGGCTTGGCTTTAGGTCTTCCATAGGACTTTGGGTTCTATGGAATCTTGACAATGTGAAACATTTCATTAGGTAGATACTCTCCTAGGCCATTATTAGAGATGGTAAAATGATTAGACATTTTAGGATGTGGCATATAGGAAGATAAATCAATCCTATCTAGGTTTATGGAATTGGCCTCTAGAAATTCAACAATTATTTCTTTACCTTTATCCTTTTTGGTAATTGTGTCTTGGAAAAATAAGTAATTATAACTTTTATACTTGGCCTCCAAATTTTTGTAATGTTCATAGGGATAAAAATCACCATTGATAGTGACCTCTAAGCCTAAATATGAGAAATTGAAACACTGGTGTAATGTAGAAGGTATTACACTAATTTCATGTATCCAAGGTCTGCCCAAGATCAAATTGTAAGACAGGTCTAGGTCTAACACATGGTAGAGTGTATCATGGGTCAAAGGCCTAATGATAACTAGTAAACTTATGGTGCCTTATGATTCCCACTCTTCATTTGCATAGGCCTTGATAGTGATTGTTTCTAGCTATAGATCAATTGTTGTATATCTGAGATGCTTGATGAGCTTTAAAGACACAATATTCAATCCCAACCCATTATTTATGAAGACATGTTTGAATTTATGTTGTGTTATGACAACTTCAATGTATAATAGATTTTTATAGAGAGGGCCAAGGGATGATATATCACTTTGGTCAAAGGTCAAATTTTGGCTTGGGGTGAGATGTCCAACCAAAGCTATAAATTTGTCTAGATTTATGTCATTTGGAACTTTGGATTGGCCTAAGATCTCTATTAATATATTCTTGTGAACCATAGATGTACATAATAAATCAAAAATGGAAATTTATGCAAGTATCTTTTAAATTTGTTCCATAATGTCAAATGTATTTTGCTTAATAGTGGTATATCTCTTGTTCCTAACTAGGATAGTGGATTGGATTGGTTTGGTGGAAGATGGTTGGGGGATAAGAATGGTAATATTTGATATCAAAGTTCTGATTGCATAATTAGGATTAGATATAATACCATTATTACTAGAAAGTGATGGTGGAGGGGGGCTAGATAGGATAAGTCTTGATTTTTAGTCCACTTGTTTATGGTCAAGGGGAAATGATGAGTTATAGATATAAGGTCAAAAAATAATAATCCCTAGTTTTTTGTGTACCTATTTATGATCCCAAGTCAAGGAAGGATCACTATCATAAATGGGTTAATTAGAATTATTGAGCAAAGGTTTTGTTCTATTAGCACTTGGTCTTGGATTAATGGTGATGGTGGAAATGTGACCTCCCACAATATGACCTAAAAATTTGGTTTAGTCATGTATAACTACATGATAAGTTTGTTGGTTATTAGAGTTGTTCTAGCCTTGGTTCCTCCTATTCAATTGATATTTTTATTGTTACTACTGATATTATTGTCGTGACTATTGATAATGTTGTTGCTTCCATTCTAGCCTTTATTGTTATTATTATTAATTATTGTTGTTATGTTGTTGAAAAGGGTTTTGGTATATGCATAAGTTTTTATTAGATGTAGACACTATATTATCCAATGTAAACTCCCCATTTTCTAACATATTTTCAAAGAGGTGTTTAATATGAACATAATAGCATAGATTATGTCCATGAACATGATGGTATTCACTATAATTCACTCTCTCTATACTAGTCCAAATAAGGAATATCTTTAGGATAATACATTGGTATTATCCAACTAATCATTTTAGTAATGGCTAGCTTTCAAAACATGGCTTCAATAGGTTCTCCAAGGTCACTGAAGAGGGGTTTGTAAAAGTAGTGGTTGTTACATTTGTGAAGCAAGTCTCGATTGTTGTGAAGGCTACACTTATTGAATGGGTTTTTGATGAGGATTAAGTTGTATTTGTGGCATAGGTTGTGAATATAGTGTTTTCACCATTTGGACATGATGTGATTCAGTTAATCCATTGCCAACAACATTCTTATTACAGCTGAATTACTTAGATTTTTTGTAATTACTAGCCTAAGTTGATGTTGATGCTTGCACTTAGACTTGGTTATGGTTTTGATTTTGGCTTATTCCTTGGTGTTGGTTCTAATTTTGATTCGATGAGGTTAAATTGATAATCCCTTTATTAATAAGGGATTTTTTTATTACCAAACTTTTTTTGATGATCTATTTGAAGGTATGTGCATAATACAACTCTAGATGATAGGATATTTCACTCTGTAAATTTTTGGTAAACACAATGGCCAATTGTTTATTTTGTAAGATATGCATGAAGTGGTTATAAATTAATCTCAATCTCTAAATATTTCTTTAAAATCTTTCACCAACTTTTTACTTCACTTGAGTCAAATCTACCAATGAAATCTCATGTTTAAGATTATAGGAGAAATGTTACACAAATTCATTTGAGAAGTTGTCAAAATTAGATACATAATTCTTTGGAAATTTTAGGAACCATTCCAAATCCTATCCAACTATACTTTGAGGAAACAAGAGTAAATAAATGTCACTATATGACATTAGCTAGAAATCAAAAAAGAATTTTTCCAAATGGGCCTTAGGGTCTTCTTTACCCTTGTATTTATCAAATTTTAGTGGTTCATACCCTAGAGGACATGGTATCTATAGATAATCCATGTTTAATGGGTAGGAACACACATCATTTAACTTGAACTTCTTGGTATGTTTCCCTACTTGGATGGTGGAAATTGCATCCTTAATTTGTTGTAGTTCTTATGCCAAGAAACTAGGTGGAACATTAGCTTGAGGTGAAGGTTGGGCAGTTGAAGATGGATAACCTTGACTCAATTATAATGGAGTAATGGTCTATTATATAATTTTGGTTTTATGAGTGAACAAACTAAGAATATACATCCACATACTAGGATTTGGTTATTGAAATTGCATGTGTTATTATGTGATATTTTATTTTAAACTCAGTATATAAGCTGATTTTGAGGAAATTGTGGGTGTGATGGAAGTATATGGCTCAAGGTAAGGTATTATGTCTATTTGGGTTGATTATGGACTTAATTATAACTATTAAAACTTGGTTTAATAATGGGGACTTGTTTTGTACCAATTCTATGTTAGATTTGTGGCATGTGTTGAACAAAAAGAAATTACTGCCTAATTAGTACTTGTTGGATAGTGATACCTCTTTATTGTGTGAACACTTAATATGGATTAGATGCTTATAAGGTGTTTAGAATTTTTATTTTACCAATGGTCATACATTATTTATTAGATAATTTTTGTGATTTTAAAGGTACATTAGTCTTGACTAGAGAGGTATGCTTGTCACTACCATCAAGGTGTAACATTTGTTACCCCCTATTGAGGTAGAAAAATATTATGCCTCTATGACTATGGTATATTGGAATGTGCCTATTATTTTGGGATGTTATACATCACCTATTTTTTTGGATTATCATTCATCACATTTTGTTGAAGGCACTAGTCGATACTTGATTATGTAAGCTATGTGGTTGCATGCTAAATAAAGTAGCTAGTTGATGATTATAAGTAACTTGTTATGGTTGGGATGTAGGAGTTCCTAACCCATATAATTTTAAACCAATCATGGTATTAATTAAAGGAACTTTTTATTAATTATTTTTTGGTATAGTTAAACCACTTTATCTTGGATTAGATGACACTTGCATGTTATCTACCATGTTTGGTATATTATTCTATGTAGAAGCAGTAGTCACTTCTTTGATAGATGGGACATTAAAAATGTCACCAACTAAAGTGATTTGTGTGAATGGTTCTATACCTTAATTATCTTATATTTTCAATTTGATTAATACCCCTGTAGAAGGAGTTAACTCTATCAGTGAAGCATTTTACATGGACAAGGTATTAAAATTGCATGCTAAGTTCAAATAGGTTTGGTATGTTATTTGCATTTGTATAAAGTGATACTCCATGAGGCCATTTAATTTTAAAATCATATTTTGGTCTTGATATGACATCAACATGTGCACTTGAGGATTGATAGTAGAGGCTTTTTCAATGGTTTGATTATAAGGTATGTTGAGAGGCACTATAGCTAGACTAGGAAAATTTTCATGGGGGAAGTTTGTTGGAAACTTGACCCCTACCTCCATGGTTATAACTAAAACATCATCCTTATTTTAAATCAAGTGAATATAAAAAAAATAAGAATCATATGTTGATGGCATAGTAATGTAATATGGTTATTTTTGAAATTGTTATACAATTGATGGTACACTAGTAAGATATTATATGGTTTGCTCTTGGTCCTACTCTAACTATGGAGGTGTGTTAACCAAATAATGGGATAATTTATCTTGGTTTTATTCCCAAAATTGAGAATTTAAAGGAGGATAAGTAATTTTTATCATAAACTACATCATCACCATAGGAGTAATGAACAAATTTGTCTCATGCAATCACATTATCATAACCTAGATTGTACAGGATTATACTATGAGTGTAATGATACATATCCAAATTAATGATTAAAATTTCACATAAAGGATTAAATTTATTAAAACTCTAAAAAACAAGGTCCAAATGACAAAATGTTCAAACTTGGTCTAACTTGGTCTAAAAGTGGAGTTGTATCTCCAAAATGGCCTGTTCTTAAAACTTGGTCTAAAATAATCTAACATCAAATGTCTTACACAAAAAGGTCAAGTGGATGAATAAAAACCAAAATTATAAACTTAAGTATAAAGTGTTTCAAACTATTCTAAATTAGTTCTAAACAAAAAAAGGTTGCTAGGTCTTTTGGAAAACAAGCCACAAAAACTAGGTTCAAAATAGGTATTTCTAGGTCTTTTAGGAACAAGGCACAAAAGCTAGACTTTAAACAAAATGAGGTCTAAAAGGTAAGAGAATTAATCTAAAAAAATTGAAACACTTTTTACATAAATTAGGCATTCATATTTAAACATAAATTTGATCATTTGTAAAAATACATGGAACATTAGGCACATGGAAGATAGACTACTTCCCCAAATTTAGGCACAATAATAGTCTTTAAATTGAGCAAGAAAATAGTCAAGTTACACAACCCAATAGTGAAAGGTAAATGTTTAGGCCAAAATTACATAAGGCATAGGCATAAAAAAAATCAATGTTTGGATCTAAACTTTTCAATGCAAATTTTGAACTCAATTTAGAAGATTAGGCTTTCTAAAATAGACAACAAACTAGACAAGAACAAATGGCATGACAATACTAGGTATAGATCCAAAAGGCACACACAGTTTTAGTTTTGTAAGTTAGACATAAGATAATAATTCTTTGAAATATCTCAATTAGCGTAACAACATTTATCATGCTCTAAATGTATTACAAATGTTTTTTTTCATATAAATTTTAGGCACAAGACATGAAATGAAATGGGCAGTGTAATGATGCCTTTTTCAAATAAATGGCACGTGTAAATAAAGGTTTGATAAACAACTAAGGTAAATGTGTGGTGTCAAATGGGTGGCATAACACCTCTTCAAATAAAGGATTAATGTACAAAAAAGACTCATTGTTGATGTTATATGATAAACAAATAGTTTATACTCAAGACCATGTGAGCAAAAAGGATAAAATGATAAAATAACTAAGTGTAATGTCCTAAATCCTAAAACTGAAAAGGTTGCATTGTATTGTTGAATTCCATATATATAGTTACTCGTGAGAGGATTTTAAATTGTTAATCCAAAAATTAAAATTTCATGAAAAGTAGAGTTTTTATACCCCCTTTTCTCTCAAGAGTTTGTATGATGACATGGAACTTTGAGCTACTCACCCTACATCAATAATATATCTATGACAAATGGGGTTATCTAAACTATCAATTTTCATTCATTTCTAAGTGATTCCGTATTTGTGGAAACACTAGGTCATATCACGTCATTTGGATCCACATCAACTAGTTTGTTTTGAAAATGTATATTCATTTTCACAATCACTACATCTATCAATTGATTAGTGTAGTAGAATGTCTAAGTTTCCCCTATGTTCTAAGGTCAAGTATCACTATCAAAGCTTATTTTAACCACTCAAAATAAGTTTCTCATTGGGTCACCCTAAATTTATATATCCCACCATGGAGTGGGGTTAAAATGATGTTGGGAGATGAATTCTTGGGTCAACGCTTCCCTAGATAACTTGTGAGGGGGAAATGAACTTCCATGTACAAGCCAAAAAATCATGAAATAAAGATAAGTCAAAGGAATTTAGGGTCATTTTGAGGTCACCCAAATCATACGTATTTTTGGGAGGGCCTTAAAAACTTTCCTTCCATGTTTTTGGACTAAAGTGATAAATACAAAGAGTGAGCATTTTTTATCACCCAAGTTCCCTAAAGGGGATGAGGGGAGAGCATACACATGACATTCATTTTTATAAGTAAACACTTTTAATAAACAAACATAAAAATGAAACTCTTATGACTATTTAGCTAAAGTGAGAGTTAATTTTTATAAAACCAAATGAAATATGTCATGAAGTTTGAGCCCCTTGGCTTTGTTGTTGATAATTACAAAAACTTCAAAAATAACTAAGAGATGAAAACAACTAAGTACATTTTAAGCACCAAATACAATGTGTGTAAGATTTAACCATGCTTAAAATTTACTCTTTCCACCTTATAAACTACAAATTATTAGAGGTTTGCCTACTTCAAAGCCCAAAATTAAGTGAGAAAATAACATTAAAATTTAGCTCTCATGTTTTTGATTTCTTATCTCAGAGACCAATCATTACCGATCTATAGAGATCGATGTCAATTACAAAAATTGACATCAATTAATTAGATCATCGATGTTTCTTGTAAAACACATAAAAAATTCTATTTTAACATAAAAAAATAATAAATGAGCTTAAAACACAAAAATATCATAGATATTACAAGAAATGGGTTATACAAACAACATGCAGATCATCAAACACAAAATGAAGGCAAGAAAAATTGAGTAAAACCATTATTATCCATATTCCCTACCTTGTTCTATTATTCTTACATAGAGATCATGGTCTATTCCTATAATTGATGTCAATTTGGAAAATTAGCATTGATCCTTGCAACCTGTGACTTGCTTAAAAGAAAAAGATATAAAAAAATAAAGTTAAAACTTGAAACTTGAAGATTTATATGCATTCATTATAAAAACTAAAACTAACATATCAATCTCCTTTTCCATATTGTATATTCAATCCCATCATGCATGACATGATGTGAACAAGGAATACGTAGAGGGGAGGTTAATATTGTGTTAGGCTAATAAAACAAATCAAAATAACACACCAAAATTCTAATATCTCTAGCCTAAACACTAGGGAGAGCATAGGTAACAAGCATGCATATTAAAACACAACCAAAACATAAAATAAATCACCCTTTTACCTTATTTTGAGCTCCAAATATCTTATTGAAATGGCTTTCTTTATTTTTGCATCAATAAATCTTCATCAATGGAGCTTTGTTGGCTTCACCTTTCCTTGGCACCTTGGCTTGATTGCTTGGCTCATGAATTTGGCATGGTAACACTACTTGCAAAGCTTATCTCTCTTCAAATTAGCATTATAACACTATACTCTCAAAATTTTGAAGACATTTAGGCATAATAACTTTACATCAAGAGATCTTAAACATCAATTGGTATGGCCTTATATTTATAGCCTTAAAAGTTAATTCTCACCCAAGGTGAGTTAAGGTTGAGTTTAAACATGGAATGGGTTCAAACTAACCCTAGGTTAGTTGAGACTAACTCTAGTTAAGTTAAAATTTATCATGTAATTATGATTTTCAATTACTAGGCATGGCTCTCAAATTAGATATTTGGGAATATTTTTGAAAGAGCTTGATAACTCATAGAGGTAATGATGAAAGGGATTGATATTTTAAAATTTAAAATTTCCATTTTTAGATATTCATAAATATCAAATGGATAATTTGAATAAGCATTTAATCTTGTTTAATTACTTAATCTAATTTGATTAACATTTTTATTCTTTTAATATTTGATCAAGTGCCCCACTTAATGGGTCCATAGGCCAACTTGATAATTATTAGGTTACAAGGTGATTGGGGATGAATCAGTGAGAGATTATTGTTTCATATGGGCTAGTATCCCAAATAGGGATGACTCAACATGATCCTAAGCATTGATGAATGATGCACAACAAAAATTGGGGCATTCAGTGATTCTTATAATTAATTTTCAATATTTTATAGGAATCAGTCTAAAATCTGGTCAGAATTTAATTGTGGCCAGAATTGGGTGTCTACAAGATGCACCTACATCAAAATATTATACCCATAATTTATCTTATTCATATCAAGGATTTTAAATTCATATTTATTGACCATATATCATAATGCATCAAAATATTAGAATTGTTTCAACATATGGACTCATTTTGTGGGACAATCAATCTTTGCTTGAATATGTCTTGTAACTTGTTATCAGCCATAGGTTTCATCATCTTAGAAACCATGGTCTTATAACAAAGCACATAACAATTTATGGGTTCATTAGGTCCTTAAGTTTTTTAATCTGATCATAATACAACTTCTCACTAATTCTAATTGAAAATTATGCTAATAAATATTTAGCCAAAGGATTAAAGGCATGCACTAATTAAAATGAGAGGTCATAAAATCATCACAAAGCATAGTCTTTAAGACTCTTTAGAAACAAATCAGTCAACAATTTATCATTAGAAATATAGTCCAAGAATGTTATGTTAAAGGCTCTGATATGTTGTTCTATATGACCTTTAACATGGTATAATGTAATTTTAGGTTCCATGAATCATATAGGTAAGGGATAAGCTAAAATATCTAAGTCGGATGAGTTATGTAATAATTCTTGAGAATCAGTCAAATGGCCTACTCTAGAAGAATCATGTTCCAATTTTAAAACATTATCTTGAATATTAAGGATAGCTTGCATAAGGATTTGATCAGTAGGCATAAAATATAGTGTAGTGATGGAAGATGTCACATGAGTAGCCATCCTAGGGGGAAAATTATATAGTGTAGGAATAATCATATAAATATGTGTGATACCTTATGTTTCACCCACACTATGAGTGGGCATCACATGTATATACATAGTGATAGTATTAGTCGGAGTAGTGGTCTAAAAACATATTGTATATTTGGTGATTTTAAAAGGTAAAGTAACATCATTGAAGGGCTCATGTTGTTCCTAAAATGTGAAAACCTTAGCATTTTTTGCATTCTTAGCATTAAGGATTACTTTCAAGATCTTATCCAAATCATCAGGTTGTTTACTAATTCGACCTTGAAAATTATAAAGTGTTTCCACTTTTGAAATATCTAGACCATAAATTACATTAGGATGTATTCTATCATAATATTAATTTTTATGTTCATTGTTACCTTCATAAGTGTTTTCAGTTTCAAACATATCATCATTCATAACATGTTCCTATATTATGTGTTCATTAATAACATTGTCATCAATAGAAGGATAAGGAATTTGAATTTCATCTATTTTATCCATTTTATATTTTAAATGCACACATGGTTAGACCAAAGGAATTGAATTATGCTCAATTTCAACACCAATTAACCTATCATTTCACTTTATAGGGATAAGAGAGCTAGCCTTATAAGATGGAAAAGAATATGATCATGAAAACATCAAGAAGGCTAGTGCTAAAATAGATAGATTACTGCCTAATAAGGTGAAATTTAAATCAAATATAAAACCCTAATGATAAAGAAATATAAAACACTAAGAAGGGAGGATAAAACTATAAGGTAAACCTAGGGTTTTCTATGCTCAAAATAATGTTTGGGTTCACTAGAATGTTTTAACTTATTTTGGGTTTAGTGATCTAAATAAACCAAAGTATTGAATATTTAGATTACATAGGATATAACATAAATCATTTAAATATGAATATAAAAATAATATTGATTTTAATTTACTATTTATATAAATGAAAAAAGAATAATGTGCTTATCTTATTTCTATATTTATGATCTTTTTCTATGCATAGTGGTTAGAAATAGTCTAAAATACCTATGTAGTTACTCAACTTAGGAAACTAAGTATCAAAATATTTTAGGACACTATCAGTAAGACTTAGACACCTAAAGTGATTGGATATGTCAATTATCTACCAGAACTATCTTTGTGATTATCTCTAATCTATTCTACCACATATCACTCCACCTATCTATAAAAAAGGTTAATTTTATACAATCAATCCTATGTGAAAATTCATATTTTGTTCTCCTTTGCCTTGAAATCCTATATCCCCTTTCAACACTTGATTAACCTATAAAAATGGGTTAAAAATATGGTTTGTAAATCCCCAATCATGTTTGCATACATTTTAACACTTCAAAAACCACACATAAATCTCCCACATCTATGTATTTGTGCTCAATAGTGACCTATTAGAATATAATTCAACCCTTTAGCTTTTGAAATTTTATGATATTAAAATTTGACCTTGTTCTAGGGGTTCAAACATAGATTATGGACTATTCCTTTAAGGGGTTTTTAGATTTTGATGGACTAGGATAGTGCCTAAAGGATTTATAAATAGATTTATTAATGTGCAAGTAATTTTCTAAGTGGTGACCAGGTGAGAGATAGAGAAGTGATAAATAAAAATGGTCTTAGGCTTGATGTGTATAAATATATGACTCTTTGGGTGATTTCCCTACATAACCAACATGAAAAACTTATGGGATAACCCAATGAGAGATTTGATTTTGAAAATTATCCTTTTGGAAAACCTAGGACATTGTCTGTGAAGGTAGACATTGCTAGTAATTGGTAATGTATGATTTTTTTCATATCTTTCTAAGATGAAGAAAATAGGAATCTAGAATATGGTGATAGTCTACATAAGATAATATTTTTTTAGGCACAAATTATGGATATTATGTATATGAATGATGTAAAATTAGGAATTCCAATTCCATAGGTAGAAAATTTGATATGAAACATGCAAGAGTTGTATGTGTACACACAACACTTCTATTTCAAGGATAGGTCAAATTTTATATTTTTAAGTGTCTAATACTATTTTTTTTATTTGATAGGGTAAAATACCTAGTTTTATAGGGACTAAGAACCATAGTTAAAAATTATGAAAAAGAGTAGAAAGCCCCATGAACTGAAACAATAAAAACTGGCAAAAACTTGCTAACACTTCCTTTGGAAGGCAAAGCAATAGACAGGAAAATAGAAACTAGTTTAGGAGGGGGGAATTCATTGGTTCCTTCTCATCCTCAGTCTTCTTATCTATCCCACCTTAATTTTTTATTTTAAATTTTAGCCCTTGTTTTTTTTCCAAGCCCTTTAGTATCATCCCTAGGTAGGATCATCTATTATCTCTTCTATACCTATTCATGCATTGAGGTCCTCTTGATGGGAGTAATGCTAGGGATCTTAGGAGGGGGGTCTCCACCACTATCACTTATTGATTCATAATGGTTATGTCTACCTTAGTATAATGGGAGAAATTTTGAATTATTTTGTCCACTTGTCTATTCAGGGCATTCCATTCTTATATAAGTCCCACCAGATTCATCCTGACCTCATGTAGCTTACTATTGAAATTTTCCAATTGTTTTTTATTGTGTTTGATCTCCTCTATCAAGGGATATTTTCCTTTCCTATCCACCTCTATATAGGTACCCTCATCCATTAGGATCGATTTGGGTTTAAAGATAATTAGTTTTAGAGAAGGGTCTTCATCAAAAACCTTGGATAAAGGGCTAGCTTGGGGGTACTAGCAGATGGACAATAGGATCCTGATGTAGAGTCTTCCTCAGGGGAGTCCTCCTCATATAGGACCCCTCTAGAGTAACCTCCATACCCCACAGGGTTTCACCATGCTTAACAAGAAGTAGTATGAGGCCTTGGTATAGGATAGGTTAGCATCATTAATTTGATAGGTGAGAGCGGTGTTCTCCAGATATTTGAGAATATAAAAAGGGAGGATAATTTTATACCATTGAAAGTTATTTAACAGTAAAAAGTGATGAGATAAAATTAATGTTTACTTACCTTCAAGTTTCAATTATTTCATAACTTGCAGGCATACTTCAAGTTATTGGCATGGGAGATTGGCTTGGGGGAAGCCCTTTTGTCTATCTTGATGAATTCATTTATATGGAAAAACCTCTAAAGTAGCTCCTAATTTTTTTATTGGCCTTTATACACCTTCACCCCATCATATGTCATACCTTTATCTTCTCCAATTAACTCCTCCATGATTGATATTTGAATTCCTCTCATCTCTATGACCCTCTTATTCCATCTAGTAATAAAATATATCACTACACCCATGTCATGCTTAGTTATCCTAATAAATTCAATCATCCCACCATGATGGAGCTTCTTCCATACTTTCTTTATGCCTTAAACTTCAAAGTATGAGGTTGGTTCCAATCGATCCCTATCACCCCCCCCATTTTTGGTGTCTAATACTAAATTTATATGGCTACACCAACATAATATAAGATTATACTAATGTAAAATCATCCCATAAAGATGCAGATATTATGAATGTCAACTTTCCCTTATTTATGCCTACAATGTTATACATAAACTAGTGTAAGATATCTATTATTCATATGACACCTATTTTAATATTATATTCACAGAAATTTAGATCAAATTTAAAATTATAAATTTATAGAATCATTGTGTAATGAGGTTTCCTCTATAAAAAGATAGTGGAGGAATTATTTTCAAGCTTTTAAATTTAAAGCCATTTTAAAAAATAAAAGTAAATACACTTAGAGAAATGGAACACACTTGTAGGAATATAAACACACTAACTAAAAATAAAATAAAAACTTAGAGGAATGGAAAAAAATTTATATCAATATAAACACACTTAAATAAAATTAAAACCTTACTATATCTCCCATTATCAAATTTTTATAGAAGACTATATGTTTTCAAGTTTGTTACCTTCTTTGTGCCCATAACCCTTCCATAAATAACAAAAAGTGAATGGTTCCTTGGATCCCTAGAAAAAGTGATAAAATAATAGGCACACAATGCAACCATCGATATATCAAGGACATTTCCTTTGGTGCAAGGGGTGAACCCAACTTTGCATCACTTTGAATTATTAACCATGTAATCCTTCAAATAATTGTCAACCTGAGTCATCCAAACTTTCACCAAGGCTTATGCCTTATACACCATTCACAAGACGGATATATATCTAACATATCTACAAAGAATATAAACAAAAGAAATGGAAATAAATAACAATACTAATCATATTCTAATGGGATATGAATTTTTCCTACTTATATAAACAAAGGATCACTCTTTATTTCATCCATAGGAGATATACATGCCCTCATTAATCCATACATGGAATAAAAACAAAATATAATGTAAGAGAAATGTTATTTAATAATTGAATATTCTAGATTTTCATCATTTTTCCTCCTTTAACTCATATTGTCTCTTTTTTCCTATTATTCCTCTTACGTTCCTCCTCATTTACAATACAATATGCCTCTTCATAAATAGAGAGGATATCAAACAAAATATAAAATAAACTATAATAATCTCATAAATATCCTATATCTAGATTGGTGACTAACTTTATGTGAGGAAAATACAATCAACAATATAAATATCCTCTAATTTAGGAAAAATGAGAAGACCATACTAGTTCCAACATACATATATATGTCACACTACAAAGTGGGGCAAGGCTATAATCATATTTTTTTGTAAAAATGATATCAAGTATATAATTAGGAATTCTATGTAAGGAAATGACTCTAAAGACACACATAGATCTAAAATTTAAAATGGGTAACCTAAAGGGAGATAAATTCAATTATGTGGTAACCAAGAGGTATTTTAACTAGGGATTGTAACCAAGGGGTATTTAACTAAGGTTTTTATATCATGAAAAAATAACATGATATAACCTAAGAATGGGAAGACAATAACATACTACTATAGCATATGCATATATATAAACCACAATAAAATAAAGAGTTTAGGTATAGGTATATTTACCTATGGTTTATTTGTCAATGCTTTAATCTCCCCCAGCTCAAGTGGCACTTTATGAGAGTTATTATAAGTGAAGCTCAAGATATAAAGAAGAAAATCTAAGTATCCTTATTTGGATACTCAAAAAAATAGGTGTACCTTGATGGGTAACTTCTCTCCTTAAGACTCCAAAGACCTTATGCAAACATAGACCTCCACAAGTATAATCTCATATACCCTGATTCTTCTTCTTCTGCTAAAGGAATTTTTGTGCATAAGGAGATAATAATGGTGTTTTACTTATATAAAATAGCATTTAGTGTTGGCAATTTTCTTTAATAGAAGATAAGGTTAAAAATAAGCACCACAAAGAATCTAGTTTTCCCATAGCAATAGAATACATCTCCAAGTCATTGAGATAGAGTATTCTACTATCTTGATAAATGTGGTAAGTTTTTGGCACTTTGAAATTTAAGAAGAAACATTATTTTAATAAAAACCATGCCCTAATAGACATGACTATTAGATTGTATACATATATATTTGATAATTATATTGTTGTGTTATAGATAATATGGATATAGGTGAATATAAGAGAACATAAGAAAATAAGAGAGTATATGAGATAATTATCATAGTGATAAATAGTATAGATGTATAGAGTAAAGATATCTATACAATGTAACAAAATTTTATGCTTATATATATATATATATGAATAAGGAGAGTAAGAGTAGGAAATATCTATATACAATGTATTGTGTGTGGATTAATGCACTTAAAATTTTAATGGTTGTTTACACTAAATAATAACTTAAAATATTAAATAAATAGTTTTGGTATAGGGATATTTACCTTCGATTTACTTGTCAATGATTTAATCTACCATGGCTCAAGTGGCACTTTATGAGAGATGTTATAAGTGAAGCTCATGATATAAAGAATAATACCTAAGTATCCTTAGTTGGAGACTCCAAAAAACATGTGTACCTTGAAGGGTAGCTTCTCTCCTCAAGACACCAAAGACCTTGTGCAAACATAGACCTCCATAAGTATAAGCCCCCATACCCTGATTCTTCTTCTTCTACTAAATGAAATTTTTTACGCACAAGGAGAGCATAATGGTGTTGTAATTATGTAAAATGGCATTTAGTGTAGGTAATTTTATTCAATATAAGATAAGGTTAGAAATAATTAACACAAAGAATCTAGTTTTACCGTAGCAATAGAATACATCTCCAAGTCAATGAGATAGATGATTCTACCATCCTAAGTAATGTGGTAAGTTTTTGGCACTTTGTAATTTAAAAAGAAATATTGTATGAATAATAAGCATGTCCTGCTAGACATGTCTATTGGATTATATAGGTATATATATTTGGTAGTTATATTATTTTGTTTTACATAATAGAGATATAGGTGAATAAAAGAGAACATAAGCAAATAAGAGAGTTATGAGATAATGAACATAGTGATAAATAATGCAGAGGTATAGAGTAAAGATGTATATGTAATGTAACAAATATTTATGCTTATATATTTAAATAAAGAGAGTTAGAGTAGGAAATATCTATGTACTATGTATTGTGTGTGTATTAATACACTTACAATTTTAATAGATTCTCACACTAAATAATAACTTAAAATACTAACCTCTGTACAAAATTTTCTCTGACTAAGGACATCTCAAATCTCATAAATATTTATATTTGGATCATATATTTTATGTCAACATTCAGTGGAGTTGTACAAAATTTGGTTATTTAACATCTAAAGGAAAATATCCATTGGATTTTTGGAAGCCTACATTAATAAAAATTGAGGAATGAGAAATCTCTCCAAATAAAGAAGAACTACTGAATCACTCCCTTGGTAAAATAATCCTTT
The DNA here is from genome assembly GCA_037957365.1 of Torreya grandis. Taxonomy (NCBI): domain Eukaryota; kingdom Viridiplantae; phylum Streptophyta; class Pinopsida; order Cupressales; family Taxaceae; genus Torreya; species Torreya grandis. The sequence continues at coordinate 2,758,448 of JARHVA010001554.1, read as the reverse complement.
TTATAACCTCAAGATGAATAATTTTAGGTAGCATTTATGAACTTATGATGTCCTTGGATACTAAGACATGAAAAACATATATAAGGTTCTTGACTTTACATCAAAAAATTAATTACATGAACCACAGAAAATATTGATACCCTTGCATAAATTAACTAACCTTAGACCTAAAAGTTCAATTATTAGTTTCAGACCACACTTGATTTTGTTTTGATCATCTAGGATCTTCAAGGTTGGACAAACTTTGATGGAAAAAGAGCTAAAATTTTTGATAATTCACAAGGCATGTTTTTGGAAAGACTACCATTCCTTATCCACAACCTATTTATAAATAGGGGGTTTGTGAAGGAAGGAAAATAGTTCCTTTGGGGGATAATCACCTAAGGGATGGTGTGTGTAAAGAATAAGGATCTTGAAGAGATGTGACTCATTTGAATATCTAGCATAAATGGTTGGGGAAGTTTAAATAATTTTAGGGAGTAAGAATAATAAGCACCAAATTAGGTAATGATTAGTTAATAAGGGTAATAGAGGAGTAGTAAGAAACTAAAAGTAAACAATTGAAAGGAGAATATGACCAACAAGGAAGCAAGGGAAGAATATAAGAAGAAAGGCTTAGATCAAGATCTAAGAAGGAGATATAGAGGAACAAAGATAAGATAGAATGTTATGGATAACTAAAACCATTGAGGACACTAGTATAGCCTCCACCATTTAATAACCTTATATTGAAAATATAAACATCAATAATCTATCTAAAATAAACTAGTTAGCTTTAGTACCACTAAAATATGTATAATAAATAAGAGATATGAACTGGATAGAATAAATCTCATATTTTACATTGTAAAAATTTATGGATGATATTCAGAAGGGACTTTAAAATTTAACTACATTCATGAGAACATTATAAATATTAAAAACATTAAGAGAGGAATACTATATGGTGGAAATAAGTACCACCCTGAGTGGACAAGGCATATGAGATATTCAAGAACTAGATAAAGAAATTAGGATAAGTGACAAAATAATAACATAGATATAAGAATATAGGGATATGGAAACATAATAAAATACATAATGGATATGATAATTTATCTTGCTAATTAAATAATTTAAAACACTATAAATTAATGGAAATGAGGCACTACATGAAAATATTAAAAAATTACAAATCATTAAAAAGATAAATTTGGAAATAAGGCAAGATAAGGTAGAAGAAATAGGAAATAGTATCAAGGATAATGTATAGTAAATAACAAGGAAAGATAATGAAGAATTTATTTTGGAAAGAGAGAGATAAGTTGACCTAAGAAATATATAAGAATAAAAATGTAGAGATGGAATAGAAATAAGAAGATATAGGAAGCAACACCCTAATTCAAAACCTAAACTAAAAGAGAACACGCTATAAAATGAAACCTTTGGACCAAATGCCATCACACATGCCACTTCACATCAAAATAGAGATCCCTTACATGAAACAACAAGATATACATATGGGATGTTAGGTAGAAAGTAGTTACAATAAATTAAGTGAAGAAGTCAAACTTAGAAGAGAGATTTTAGTGAATTAAGTAGAGGTATTGGTAAAAAAGTATTTTCAAGAGGAATTAAAGAGATATAAGGGTAGTAATAGACCCCTAGTGAGATGAAAAAAGGACACTCAAAAAATAATTTCAAGTAATAGTTCTAGAATAAGTAATTTGAGTGATTGAAGTACCACCAACTCAAGTATAGAAAAAAATATTTAAACAATGACTCAAAATAGAATTAATTTTCCTTTATATGACAAAGACACCCAATATACAAAACAACATTTATTAGTGTTATATTTTTACTAGATAGGCCACAATATTAATAATGATAAAATAATGTTTTTTTATTAAAAAAATGCATGACATATAAACTCATGGACACATGATAAGGACTTCAAAGGAAATTTTTATTTTCCAGATATCCCTGCCAATATCATTATAAAGATATAGTAATTAATACTAAAAGATAAGTATAATTTTAAATAATAAGATCAATGGTTTAAATCAGTAGTGCAAAAATTGGAAGAACCCCTTAACAAAGAATAATGAAACAGAATGGTTTATTTCTATCTTAGTCCCTTATCTAAAAGACAATATGGATGGAAAGATTTTTAACACATATACATAAGTATTGGAGATGAACTCTAGACTATAAGCTAAATCCTAGAGAAGGTAAATTTAATCCTCCCTCAAATAAAGTATGGAATGATTACAATAGGAATTGGCACAACTAAGGATAAAATAGGAGATCCAAATGAAGGGATATGATTACATTAAATCACATTTAAGGAGAGATCTACATGACCATAGATATGATGCACTATATATTACACATATAAACACTCCAAGATAGAGTGCCTTCATCATGAGACAACAAAGAGAGTGACAACAAGTAGAATGTCACAAGTATCAGTTGGTATGTCACTATCATTCCAACAACCCATCTATATGAAGAGATTATATTATGTAAATTTTGAATGTATGATTAACACTAATGACACTTATGGCCAATTATATAATTTTCACTACCTATAAATCAACTTATGTAGTATAATACATGTGGATACTTTAATCATTATAACCCTGTCTACCTAGGACATAATGCCATGACAGACATAAAATACATGAATAGAATGAAAATTCTAGTAGTTAAATATATAACAACAACACCATCAATAATATTTAACCCCATCATATTTAAACCTAAGAAAAACTACTAAAACCTACAAATAATATAAAACTTAGCACCTCAAAATCCACAAAATTAATTTTATAATAATAATCATGGCAGATATAGAAGGGGAAATAAAACTAGAAGAAAAAGAGGATACTACAATGGAAGAAGAGGATATTAATGAGGATGGAAGTATAACCAAGTGTATAAATAAGGCTATATCTAGGAATGAACCCCTCTTGTATGTTACAAATGCACAAAGATGGGACACATAATAAGAAACTACATTGAAGAATCATAGGTTGAATGTAGGTTTTTTAAGGAAAGAGGAACACATGACTCATTCTCATGTTGAAATAAATGAAATAATATAAAAATGGTTGTATGAATATTATATATTATAAAATTAACCACCCCAAAAATTAGTTAAGCATGTCAAGAAAGTTCTAAGGATATTTGAAACTAAAGGTCAATGTAATGAGGTAAAACATGCTAATGAGGATGGTAATATTAATGATGGATCATAATGTTCCTATATAAGGGTATCCTTATTAAATAAAATAAATATTTTTTTATTATTTATTAGAGAATATAAATACTTTAATAAGAAAAAATAGCTGGGGATAGTGATTAATGAACCAAAATAAAGAGTGATAGAGACTACCAAGAATGGAATTACCACTAGAAAGGGGAAAGAGGAGGTAACATAATTCTAAGTAGACTCTAAATAATATAGTGATTAAGACTACCCAAACATATATAAATGTGATTATAAACCAATTTTCTTTATCACAAATCAAGTACAAAATTATTAGGAACAAATAAGCGACAAAGTATTTGCTCGGTCAAATAGAAGTTGGAGAAAATAATATTGTGGAAAATTAAGAAAGGAAGAACTTGAATCCAAAAAGGAAAAAATAGAAAAATTTAATAAGGTAATAATAATTAATTGAAATTGTATAGGATAGAATGCATTACTTCTATCAACACCTTAAAATTAGAGAGGAAAATATATCGTCAAAGGGAAAACCCAAAAAGGCTAAAATGGGTAATTATTGGACTGAATCAGAGGTATATAGAATGATTTAATTATTAATATATTAAATAATAATTGTAAATTATGAATATACAATTCAATAAATATGTTAAACCACTAAGGAAAATACCTTATCACCTTAAACTGAATGTTAAGGCAAAAGTAAAAATTTAACTACATAAAATGCTAGCTAGCAGTGTTATCACACCATTAGAAGATTGGAATGGATAATCATGATGGATATTAATAATAATAAAAAATGATAAATTCAAATCTGTGTTGAGTAAGTATAGATAACTAAACAAAGCGTGTGTACACAATCCATTCCCTACACCTTTTACAAAAAAAATTAGAGAATGTGGCAGGAAAAGAGGTACATTATTTCATGGACGTATTTTTCAAGATATCAATAGGTGAATATATCCCTATAATACACCTCAAAAACCATGTTTTCCATATAATGGGGATAATTTTTGTATATTATAATTCCATTTATCTTGAAAAAATCACTTGTGGCATTCAGTTTCATTATGGTAACTAGTTTTAGAGACTTTATCAATGAATTTTTGGAAGTATATTTGGATGACTGGATAGCATATGAATTATTAAAGGATCATGTCCAAGCATTGAGTCTAATTTTTACATAATATATTAAATTTAAAATTTCATTGAATCTAAAAAAATGTGTCTTTGTAACTCCATTTTGATCACAGTTAGGACATATCATTTGTAAGGATTCATGGTGGATCCACTAAATACAACCATAAACCTAGCACCCCCATAAACACTGAAAAAATCATGAAATTATTGGAATAAACTAGGTATCACCACAATTTCATCTGAAACTATGTATAAATCAACACCACAAATGAAGAATTATTAAATAAAATGAATAATCAAGCAATTGCATGAACCTTGAAATGCTAAGAATCATTTGATATACTAAATAATAATATTTCCAATACACCCATACTTATTTTTCTAGATTGGACAATACTATCTCATGTTTATTGTGGTGCATTATGGATATAAATATTATTAGTGTTAGCACAACCACATGGTAAAATAGATCACACTAATTATTTTATGAGTCAAAAACTAGCCAAAGCATAAATGAATTACTCAACTCTAGAAAGAGATGAAATTCTAATGTTGTATGTGGTACAAAAATTTATACATTAATTAATAGCTACACCATTTATATTTTTCATAGATCATGAACCTTTAAAATATCTAATCAATACACCATTCATACAAGGGAGAATATGTCACTGGTTAATTCTATTTCAACAATTTGATTTTAAAATCATGGTGAAACCAAGATGAATAAACAATGGGCCTAATTACTTATCATGAATAATTACAAGACAAATAAGGGACCAATTAAGGATGAGTTCCATATATCTCATTTATTCTTAATTGAGGTGATTCTCAAAGATATAGCAAACATTATGAAGTTTTTGTCATATGGCAAAACTAGTTGCACGATATTATCGATATAAGTTTTCCCATTTACACTCATATAAAGATATTTATTTAAGAAAGGTAGGGATGATAATTTTTAATAAGAGTAACACTATCACATGAAAGATATGACATCATGCAAGAAGAAATTTATGAAATTATATGTGGACATAATTCAAAATAAAGAACTATGAAGAAGATATTACTGGTAGGACTATGGTGGCCCACTGTATTCATAGATGTAAACAAATATGGAAGGAAATATGACGTTTTTTAGAGGGTAGGAAAACCCAACACTTGAGATGATATTCCTTTGTAGCTAATTATAAAGTCAATACCATTTGATAAATTGGTTATTTACTTCATTGGAAAAATCAAACCATCAACAATAAGAATCAATTCTTGATTCATAATCATAGGGGCAAAGTCTTAAAGAGATGCACAAATAAAGTACCTATTAAAGATTATGCAACAAAAAGTATAGCTAAATTATTATAAAAAATATTATTACTATCTAAAATAATTTAAGTACTCCTTAGTATCCACAAGATAATGTAATAGTGAAAGCTTTGGTAAGGAATTGGAAAAGGTTCTATATTCAAAGTGTGTAGAATAACAATAGGTGACTAGGACACTAAAAAACATGTGGCACTTTTGGCTTACCACATATATTATAAAATACTTACCAATTATTTTCCATTTCAATTAGTTTATGATTTGTAAGCTGTTGTACCCATGGAGTATATCTTACCAAGATTAATAATGGTGGTAACATTTAGGATGAATGAAAATTAATATTTAAAATAAATACCAGTGGAGTTAGAGAAATTAGATGAAAAAATATTTATAGCAACTTATAATCAACTACAAGAGAAGAGAAGAACAAAATCTTGGGATGACTACCATATTAAGAATAAATAATGTTAGATAAATGATAAGGTATTTCTATAGAATAGTAAGTATTAAAATTTGGTAAAAATTTAAATTAGATGCTTAGGACCTTATATAATTAAATAAATTTTGGGTTCAATAGCATTCATAATATAAACATTATCAGGAATGATGAGAGAGGGATATTGAAATGCCACATGACTTAAAGTCTATAAATCAAATTAACATGGTGAAATGTGAAGAAAAAATAAATAAATAATTTAAAAAATAATGTTGAGGGCTTATCAAACAATATAAAAATAGAATACAATTTTGAAAAAAAAATGTTGACTGTAGTTTATATCAAACCAACACACCCAAATTTAAAATCTACAATAATAATGATGGGAAGCAAATGGAGAAATATTCATTAATACCACAAATTAATAAAGATAAGTAAGATGAATGATAACTACAATTGAATCTCCATTGATAAATGACCAAATTGTTAAATTCCATGGATGAGAGGCCATGGAATACCTTCTCATTCATACACTTGCTAATTTCTTGATTGCCTCTTTCTTATCAAAGATTCATTCTTTTATAAGCCCAAAAACGATTTTAAACCTCTACAACTTATATTTTTATAGAAAAACTTTTCAAATTCCTTTTTGACACATACAATTATTTCTCCTTTAATTACAAATAATGTAAATCCATACAAAAATAGATGTCTCATCTCCAGACACTTAGATGAAAGGCCCGATTTAATAAAGTGTCTAAATTTTTCTCCATTAAGATGCATTTGATTAATTCTACCTAATCATAATCTTGGCCTTTATCACCTAATCTCCCTTTTACTCTAACTAGGCTCATCCCATTTGTCAAACATCCCATATCTTTTACCTAGTCTTGGCCCATTTTTTAGACATTCCATATCTCTACCTAGTCTCATCCCATTTTTCAGGCATACCATATCTTCTAATAAAAATTATACCCTCAACTTCTCATGCCATAACTCTATTCTCTTCTAATTTAACTATCTATAAAATCCCTGATACATTTTTAATTTTTAAAAAATATAAATAATTTTATTTGGTCAAACCTCCTCTAACATGAAACTTTTCCAAAATATAAAAGTACTTCACTTTTTTCATACAAATATTTACTTTTTGAATATTTACGTGAAGGTGTCACTCTTACCAACTCCATTCATAATAAATATAACTACCATGATATTAAAATAAAAATAAAACCATCATTTTTTTATAATTATAGTAAATAAGTAGCATTCATTCCATCCTCAAGCTTTCTAAATGATTCATTGGCCTAAAGTTAAAATCATCACCTCCATGATGTGTTCCTCTAGCCACAGCCTTTAACTCATAAATACATTTGCAATTCCCTAGGATAAAAATATCAAGTCTATAAATTGGTATGCATCACACCCATTGGACATAAGGAGTGACAGTAAATGTTTTCATCCCAACATTTAGGTAGTATAGACAAAAGCATACACCAAAATTATTTTAGTTATTACATGATCATGTTTTAAATCATATATGCATTAAAACTAGTTTTTGATTCACATAAACTATTTTAGAATAAATCAAAGATCAACATCTCATGGGAAATGTGGGAAACCTTTTACATGAAGAATTTAAAGGATTATTTAATGTAATACTAACCTATTTGGGTGACCATATTTATTTTTGAGACATGCCAAATCCAATTCTAAAAAAGTAGGTAATGAGGAATCCCAATAAAATCTCCAATCATCACTAAATTTGTAGCCAAAAATCTCCATACCTCAACTTTCAAAATAATTTTTAAGGTCGATAATTTATGGTATAATCCAATAATGATATGATTTGGTAAATATCAAGATAATGGAATTAGAATGCCCACTACTATGACACTAGATTTTGATCATTTTTCTAAATATAACAAATTAAAATTATAAAATTTTGGAGGTGGATGGGACCTCTTTACAAGTCATTATCTCTTTGAATCAGAATTAAGAAGTAAAAGTATCAGTATTTCTTTACCTCCATGTAAATCAAATTTCAAACTTGTCCTTCAACTCATTTTTCCATCACCGTTGACTTTTGAAAAATATGTACAAAGTCTAGAACCATGATGCCTAAAACATAATCTTAAAACAACTGTGACCTCCAATTATGAGCTTCAAATTTATATACCAACTTGCTCATATTGACATCCTCATCTGGTAATAACAATATCTTTATGCACTAGTATCTATTTTTAAAACACCTTTCTATCAATCAAGCCACCAAAAATAACTTTGTAGTTATAACCAATAACTCATAAAGGGTGAAATTACAAGTTATCAAGGTTTGAATCCCAGCACCATGGAGAACTTGACATGGCCAAATTCCAATAGACATACCATTATTGACTCTAGTTTATATCAAACCAACACATCTAGATTTATAAGCTACAATAATAATGAACATAATCAAATGAAGGATGAATATTCATGCATACCACCAATTAATAAAAATAAGCAAGATGAATGAAAACTACAACTTAATATCCATTAATAAATTACCAAATTGTTTAATTCCATGGTTGAGAGGCCATGGAATACCTTCTCATTCATACAATTTTTAATTTATTGTTTGCCTCTTTCTTAGCAAATATTCATTTATTTATAAGCCCAAAATGGATTTGCAACTTCTACAACTTCTCTTCTTATTGAATAACTTTTCAACTTTCTTTTTGACACATATACAGTTATTTCTTATTTTATTACAAAAAATTTAAAGCCCATATGCCTATGCTAACAAAAAATGGGAAAACACAAAAAAATATCAAAAAATATATAAAAATTAGGTAATTTTTTAATAAAAAATAAAAATTATGCCCAAGAAAAATTTTATGAAGTATAAGAGAAAGAATAAATAAATCACCAATAGGCCCATGTAGATATGTCAATAAACTCCCTCATAAGGGATGTAAAAACTTTATGTTTCTCCTCAGTGAGGGATGAGCCTAATTTGATCCACTTTAGGTCCTCTAGAGGCCTAATATTAACCTCTGAAGTGTCCTCCATAAGGAGTGTAGAACCAAATTCTAAAATAGTTGACAAGGAGGTAAACTAGTTGGCAATGGCAAAGACCTCTAGTCAAACTGGCTTGTATAATTATCCCAAGATGGATCAAAATATCCTAATGTTGGTAAATTATATGAAACAAATATGGTAGGTCACTCTTGAAAAATATATGAAAAATATTTATTCTCCTCATTACTGATTTGACATCCATAAATAGGCCTTAGACTATAAGTTTCCTATGTTTCATAGGAATAGGGATGAACATCCTATCTAATGGCACCAAAAACCAATTTTCACCAAGAGGCCTACCTTTTTATTTACTTTTACCAAAATGCCTCAAATAAATTTTCACTTTTAAACCTTAATGTTTGATTTTATTTTATTTTTTGTCCAATTAAATTCACATGTTCTTTGAAATAGGCAGTAAGATCCAATGTAATAGAAAAGCCTTGTTTGTGATCTCCAATAGGAATGTGATTCCTTAATCCTAGAAAGTTGCATATGGACTCATCATTTTCAAACTCATATAATGGAATTATTGACTCTTTTTAGTTATAGTCTATCAATTATGGGTGATAAAGGGTTAATGTAAAAGGTTGATAAATAGGGTTAACAGGACAAATAACATGGGGGTTAAATAAATTTGTATTGTCAAGGTCATCGTAAATATTATAATCAAACCCTACATCACTACTAACATCATCTTTACTAGTCGATGGTGTTAAAATGATAATAAGGTATGCAAGGTCACCCACATGTAGTTTAAATATAATACCATGGGTTCCCTTGTACTTGGCCATTGATACTAGCTCGATCATGCCTTGTTGATGTAACCCCAAACCTTTGCCTTCATAATCTAGGTGATCCATGATATAGTTAGGAATAGGATAATTTTCATTTTTGTAATAATTAGCTAACTCATCAATGTAAATTCATGAATCATCTTTGGCTAAGGGGTCATATTCTTAGCTAGAGGCTAGTTTGAAAATAATGGATTTGTTCAGTTGATATTTACATTTGGTCTACCACTCCATGTGAGTGGTCTTGGTCTTGGATCTTCCATAGGTTTTTAGATTTTGTGGCAATTTTTCAATATGGAATGAGTCATGGTTATTGTATTATTTGAAACCTTTGTCAAGTAGATGCATAAATAAGTTATAAGTTAAGTTGTTTAGGTAAATTTAATTAGCTTTTGGTCTTGATTCAATGGATTTTCCTTTTTTGGCTCTTCATTTATTAGATTTGGGCATAGGATTCATACCAAATTGATAGTTATATCTTTTATACTTTAACTTGAGATGTTTACAATATAGAATGGCTAAATATTATCTAGTATAGTCACTTCCATTCCTAAATGGATAAATTTTATACACTGATGCAATGTGGAAGGTATGGCCCTAATTTCATGGATCTAAAGTCATCCCAATAATAGATTGTAAGATAGTTCTAGGTCCAAAACATGGCATAGAGTGTCATTGGTCAAAGGAAAAATGACCATTAGCAAGCTAATAGCACCTTGAGATTATTTTTCCTCATTATCATATGCCTTGACAACAATGGTATATGGCTAAAAGTTAGTTGTTATATATCCAAGAAGTTTGATCAACTTTAAAGACACATTGTTGAGGCTTGAACCATTATCTACAAGGATGTTTTTAACTTTATGATTCATTATGCCAACCTCAATTTATAATGGGTTATTATGTATAGGGACCAAGGATGACATGCCCCTTTGGTCAAAGGTAAGATATTGGGTAGGGGCCAAATGTCCTACCATAGCTTGGAATTTGTCTAGAGTGATGTCATCTAATTCAAAGGACTGACTCAAGTACTCATTCAAAATGTCTTTATGGATGCTATATGTATGCAATAAATCCATGATAGATATTTTTGTAGGTGTCTTCTTTATCTATTCCATAATATCAAAGGTCTTACCTTCAATTTTGGTAGTTGGATTATTTTTTATAGTCATAGAAGATTGAATGGGCTCATTCATGGTATTTGGTTTGAGTCCCTTGATAATGATCTTAGCTTGTCAAGTTGCAATTACACAATATCAATTTGGTATTTGGCTTTGATAGTTAGTTTGGGAGGTAATATGGCTTGAAATGGTAATTTTAGGGTGGTGTTAATCCTACCTAATAACATGATATGAAGAATAATTATCAGCATAAAGGTATTAATAGGCATTATCAGTTGATAGGCATTATTAGGCAAAGGTCTAGGTTTGTTAGTATTTGGTTAAGGGTTAATGGTTATAGTGGAAACATCATCACTTGAGATGTGTCATAAAACATTTTTATAGGTAAATGTAATAGTATGGTGTCCTCCTTGGTTGGTTTGGTTATCTTTCCCTTAGTTCCAACCATTCTACTATTATTATTATGGATGGAATTATTGTTGTTGATTTTGTAATGGAGTTCTCTATCATTTTTTATATTATTTTTGGTATTTTTGTTATTTTTTTTATTTTTATGTTGGGGAAATGGATTCTAATAGATTTATAAGTTATGATTGGTCATAGGAGCATGGGTATCTCTTTGTATCTCTCTATTTTCCAACATATTCTCAATCAAATGCTTGAGTTGGATATACTAATATATATAATGTCCTTTGACATTATGGTACTCACAAAATTCATGTTCATTGTACCAATCAAGAAAATTAATCCCTTTAATAAATGTCTTGGGTATCATCCAACTAATCATATTTTCTTAAACCAATTTTTAGAACATAAATTTAATAGGCTCACCAAGGTCACTAAATTATCTAGAAATGGGTGATCTTCTCCTTGGAGGAGGGTCTTTCAATTTATTTTGATTATATGGTTTTTGGTTTGTGTATATCTCAGCTAAATTCATGGAGGTGGTGGTCTTTTAATGGGTGGAGGTAAATGGACAGTCGATGTTTACCCCATTTGAACATGACATGATTTAGTGACCCCATTACCAATAACATTATTATTATAGTTGTAAGGTTTTGGTATCTCATTGTTTTTATCCTGAGGGGGCATTGAATATGGTATTTGAATTGGGTTTTGATTATGGTTCTAGCCTTGGTTTTAGTTTTGTTGGCCTTGATGTTGATTTTGGCTCTAGTTAGAAGAAGATAGCTTGATTATCCCTTTGTTAACAAGGGTTTTCTCAATCTATATTCCTTTCTCTATAACCTATTTTAATGTATGATCAAATTTTAGTTTAATATGGTAATATATCTCACTATGTAAGCTCCTAGTAAATATCATGACCAATTATTTATCTAGAAAATTATGAGTAAACTAGCTTGCATTGCTCTCCAATGTTGTATGTAGTGAAACTTTCACCAGTCTTATATTTAACTTAGCCTAGTTCAACAGCTATAATATTATGCTTGATATTATATGAAAAATGTTATAAAAACTTCTTATAAAGATCATTGAATTTAGGTACATAATTCTTTAGCAATTTCAAAATCCATTTCAAGGCTTGTTTGGCTAGACTCCTTGGAAAGAGTAGAAGTAAGTATATGTTGTTATATACCATTGGCTAGAAATCAACAATAATTCTTTTATATGCTCTTTAGGGTCATATTTTCCATTATATTTATCAAATTGAGGCTACTCATAACCTGATGGAAATGGTATTTTTATATAATCCATGTTGAATGGATAAGAGCATATTTCATCTAATTTGATTTCCTTTGTTTGCTTTTTGGTTTGTATAACTTGAATTGCATCCTTCATTTATTTCAAATCTTGGGAAAAGAAATCATATGAATTGGTATGTTGATGTTGGGGTTGTGTGGTAAAATGTGGATTACCTTGATCGAGGTAGACATATTTTAGAATGTTTATCTAATTGATCAGATGACTAGGTATACGTATCTATGCATTAGGATTATATTGTTTATATAGAATATGCTATGGTTGAAACACATTTGGGTTTAGATTGGATAAATATCCTTGGATATAAAATTATGGTTTTGTTAAGGGCATTTGGATTTTTGGGATATGTTTATATCACTGGGTTTGGGAGGGAACTTGTTGTCTACTCATCAAACCCTATTGTATAAATAGAACACCTTGTTGACTAGAACCTTATTATTGAATGTTTTTAAACTTGGATCCCTATTGTATGTGTGATAATCATTAGGTGAAAGGTAATTATTTCCTATCACTTAGTACCTATTGTACATAATAACCTTGTTATTGTTTGCACACATGTTGGATAGGGATTTTTTAGGGGTTTGGCATTTATTGTTTTTCACCAACTAGCACTTTTTGACCAATAGAAATATGTTGTGGGTTAGGAAACATTTGTGATTATTGAGGTATATTGGTCTATGCTTGTTATGGTGGAATATTTATTTCCCTTATTGAGGTAGCATAGTGTTTTGTACTTGTTGAGGTGTTAATTTGGTCTATTATTGGTTTGTTTCCCCTATTGCACATTCATGGAAGCAACTAGTTGAAGAGTATAGGTTATTTTTTGTGTTTTGGAAATAGGCATACCTATTCCCTATTATTTAAATCCACTCATGGAATTAGCTAGAGTAATATTTTTTTGTTATTTTGTATTAAATTAGACCCACTTTGGTTTAATTTGGAGTGCACTTGCATGTTATCCACAATGTTTTGAGTGAGGTCTTCCATTTGAGTGGTAGTTTTTTCTATTGAAATGGGGAAATTAAACATGTCACCAACCAGCATATTTTGGCTAAATGGATCTGTGTTTTAATTTGAGAAACCTAAAGTATTTATTTGTGGTCATGTTGATGGAGATATCTCAATAAGCAATGTGTTAGAAATATCCATTTCATTAAAATTATGATCTAGGTTGAGATAATTCAGGTACACTTATTGTACCTATTGCATTTGATCATCCATAGGACCCTTTCCTTTCAAAAGCATACTTTGGCTTTGTTTCAACATTTGGACTAAATCTTGACTATAACTAGTTGATGCTTGTTTGAACTATTGGTTTTGAGGCACATTACTAGGAGTTCTACTCAAACTACTTAGACTTTCATGTGGGAAGTTTGGAATAAATTTAGCTCCTACTTCGATGGCTCTAATGAGAATTTCATATTTGTTTTCTAAAAAATGGTGATCAAATAAGTACAAATCATAAATTGTCTATGTTTTTGTCTTAAAATAGTAGGGATCTTGTTGTTGGCTTTGTTCAATGAAAAGTGTCACTTGAGCAAGGTATTATGTTATTTTCTCTTATTTTTGGCTTGGATAGGAAGGTGCAGTCACAAAATACTATATTAATGGGTTTGACCTTTGTTCAACATATGTAATATTATAATATGGATAGGGATCCATCTCATAAGCTATGTTATCGCTATGTGGCTCTTAAAAAAAAGGGTCACTAGTCACAAAGTTCTCATAGTCTAGATTATACATAGTCGTACTATGTGTGTAACGAGGCATGTTCAAATAAATGGCTAGGTCTCATGAAAAAAAAGGTCTAAAAGGTAATAAATAATTAATTTATAAAAACAAATAACATTTGGGCTTGACATAAAGGGGCCCAAAGGGTAAAATAACTAAATTAGGCAAAGGTAAAGACAATACAAACTTAAAACTAGTCTAATAAATAGATACTAATTTTCCTAAAGGTGGTTATAATTAGTGGCAAAGGTAACACAAAAACTCAAAACTCATCTATGGATAAGGTATTTATTTTCCCAAATGTAGTTATAATTAGTGACAAAAATATCTAGACAAGGTAGAACAATTGTGAACTATGTCAAAAGGATAACAATGATTTTCCCAAAGGCAGTTATAATTGTTTAACATGAAAAATGAGGCTAAACTCAAAAATAAAAGGTTGATCTAAAATAAAAACCTGAAAAAAATATAAAATAAGGTAGTTAGTTTGGGTAAACTTGATAAAACAACTCAAAAAATAATCTAATGCTAAGGTAACTGGCTAGGAAGACCCTCAGTAATTGGCTCACTAAGACTTAGTATTTGGTTCACAAGAGACTATTTAATGATGGAACAAGGACATTTCAAAACTTAGCACAATAAAATTCAAACAAGGCACATGAAAACAAATTGGCTTAAAAGGACACTAAAAATAAGGCACAAGACAACAAACAATCATTAAGTCTAGGCAAGGGGTCTTTTAGATCAAATAAGATATCAACCTAAGTATTACAATCCAAACATAAAACATAGGCTACATAAGCCCAAATTAGATGAGGCTTTGGCATAAACCTAATTACTTTAGTATTTTGAATTCAAAATATTGAGTTTCAAATTTATTAAAAAAAGACTTAGATGTTCTAAGGAAAATGGTCTAGACCAAAACAAGTAGTCTAACCGTATGTTTGAAACAAAAGGTATAACAATGTTTTAGAACCTAGTTTCAAATACAACAATTATTTTAGAAAAATTTAGGTAGCATAATAATGCTCCTTCAAACAAATGGTGAACAATGGTTTTGGACTTTAAAATCCAAGGAAAATTTTTGAGATGAAAAGGGTAGCATAACTACACCTTCTTTAAACAAGTGACATACAAGCATTTTTTAATCAAGTGGTTTTGAAATAAAAAATCTAAGGAAAAAGTGTGACACAAAATAGGTAGAGTAACACCTCTTAGGATAAATTGGTATGAAATTAATGTGATAATTTTTGGACTCAATTTGACTTTTTTTTTTTTTAAATATAGTCTAGAACCCTAATGTAAATCAAAGAAAATAAAAATAACATTAATGGCTCATCATATCCCTAAAATTAACATGAATGTGCATAGTTTCTACCAAAGTTTCCATTGATATATCAATGCTAAAAAATAATTAAATGTTAATCCAAAAATTAAAAAATAGGTGTACATAGATTTTTTATGTCCCCCTCTATCTCTCAAGCATCGGTACGTGTCACAAACTTCGAGCAAGGAGTAATCGGCATTTGGAAATAAATTTTAGGGTAAGTAGGGTTGATTAAAATATATAAGTTTTGAAATTCACTAAATTTACCAAGTGTGGCTAACACAAGGTAATTTTTGACGTAGTGGATTGCACTCAGGGCAAGTGGCTAAGCTCCTGCCTTTCCACACGCAACAATGGAAACTCCCCTCTCGCTTGTGGGACTGACGAAGCTGGAGGGGAGAGTCTCTATATGAGGGCTAGATCCCTCTAATGTATCTTTTAGGCCCTAGTTTTTCCTACTAACAAATAAAATGAAAAAAAGGGGGGGTGAAAAGGGAGAGAGATGCTGAAAACAAAACCTAAGTCTAAAAAAATGAAAAGGTGATACACCAAAAAATTTTACCCACCCAGCCTGAACATACACTTTTCACCAAGAAGAAACACCCATACACTTCATTTGACATGGGAAACTCTTCTATTTCAGTGAGTCAAGGGTCCGTAGAGATACAGGGAGGAAGGAACTAGCAAAGGTGTTTTGAAACACACTTTGACAACCTATTCACAGGCACCTATATTCTTCCTGTAGACACTTCTGGCAGACTTGCAGAAAGGAGACTTCACAATGCATTGGACATGTTGTAATCGGTATGTGAAAAGCATGAAAGACAATGAATTAACACAAAAGAAGAAAATAGACATATACTTTAAAGTGCAAGTCCAGATAGAGGTAAAAAATGCTAAGTCTTGATTAAAGGTAAAATCTGGCAGAGCTCTGCCTTACAAGCTCAAGAGGTTTTGGGCAGAGTTTTATCTGAAGGCTAAGAGGGTCAATCCCTCTTAAATTGAGAATTTTTACAATATATAGCAAGAGGAAGAGAACTTGGAGCTTCTTTTGAAAAGAGTTTGGCTACCTTTGATGAGCTGGCCCATGTGTGCTAAAAACATCAAAAAGAAGAAGTCACTATTACTGATGTATTCTTCTAGAAGAGGCCTACTAGAACCATGTTATATAATCACTAAAATTGACTTTGGTATTCAAGCATTAATGTGAAATCATAGGTTGTGCCTCTTTTTTTGCAAACAAATTGTGATTTGTCCCCCTTTAAAAGATGGGGTGTGCCGTATACTATTTACACCATTTGGTGATCATCTAGCAATAAATCACCTTCCCTTTACCACTTGGACTAATTTGTCTCTTTCTGCACCTTGTCCCTCTCTGCTCTTTTAGCCCTCAGGGGTGATCTTCTGGTGGGTCACTGCATTCCTTGGGCTCTTTTCTTGGTTGGCACTCAGGCAATTCAAAAGCAAACGGCTATTTCACTATCTTAAAATTGGCGTTCACGCAGCCATCACCTTGAAATTGAATACCCAATGGCTAGCCCATCTCCTTAAAATTGATGTCTTTTGAGATGTCACTGTCCTTGGCAAATTCCATCAGGTTTCTTCCTACTTCGGCTCTTCTGCTTCATGAGCTTTTGTCCTCCTTGGTTAGGCTTTTCTTTCGGACTCTTTTCTTGTGGAAAAAATGTCCATAAGAATGATCTCACGCTCACCTCCTTTCCTTTGGAGTATTTTCTCAGGTTTTGTGTTGCAACCCTTTTTTGAATTTCTTTAGACTTTTTATTCGAAGGAATTCCTTCAGACAAAAGTCTGAAAGAATTCATGACTAAACAAAAATCTAAAAAACTTACTTTTTGTAGCTATCTTTCCTTTAAAGTGCTTCCTACCCTCTGCAAGGGATTTTGAACTTAGAAATTCCCTCTGCAAGGGCACTTTCCCTTCAGCTTTAGGATGCCCCCTTGAACCAAGCCATTGAATTGATCGATTGAACCAAAAATGGTTCAACGGTTCAACACTACGTGCCATTCACTTGAACCAAGCCTTTGAACCATTTGCTTGAACCAACCATTGAACCAATCCATTAAACCTAGTGGTTGAACCAAGTGATTAACCAAGTGGTTGAACCAAGTGGTGAACCAAGGCCGATTGAACCAAGGCATTGAACTTGAGTGATGAACCTGCTAATTAAACCAAGGTGTTGAACCAAGGCATTAAACCAATTCAATGGTTCAATGGTTTAAAGATGCCAATCTTCCTTGTGAATTTCTTTAGACAAGATCCCAAAGAAGCCTTGTAAAACCTAGCACTTTTTGAACTGATTCTTCATGCGCCAAAGGCTAACCCTACAGAGTTCGTAGAAGTCCCTGTGAAGTCCGTAGAAAACCTGTAGAGTCCATAGAAATGGACCTATAGAGTCTATAAAAATAGACATGTAGAGTCCATAGAAATTCTTGGACTTGTGCAAAATCAAAAAAATGAAATGGCCTAGAACAACAGGGGAAGAAGGGGAGCAATTTTTGGCCTGTTGGGCAAAAAATGGTCAACAAATTGGTGAATTCCAAGGGAAGCATGCCTGTTATGATTAGAGACTAGTTGCCTTGTAGTCCATTGGGCACAGAGTCAGAATGCAAATTTGAAGAAAGGTTAGCAATAGCCCCAAAGATCCAAGAATTAAACATGAAGCTTTTTACCCCACACACAAAGGAAAACACACACAAGGCTAAAAACACTACCTGTGCAAACTACACTTACGGAAAGTAGGAAAAGAAACTAAAAACAACTACTATATATAGCTAACCAGGTGTATTTTCTTCCCTCTTGGATCAAAGGAAAAATTTCTTAAGTCCCCTTCCTGGCAAGAAGACTTATGGTGCCAGACAAGTGGCTGAATGAAAAGCAGATTTGGTGACCTGCTCCTCTTGCCTGTCACCTGTATTGGCTGGTATCTAAGTAGATTAGATTTGAACATGCTTCCAACATATACATACTCTATTCATTCTTGGGAGCTTGTTAAATGTTGGTCCTTCATGCTGGCATATCTCATCAAGAAATCAATCGTTGCTAGCTCATCACCATAAGCCCCTCGATATGCATCATTGACTGGCTTGTTCTCTTCTGCCTCACGCTCGGGCTCCATGGTATGACCATCCTATTTGATGATTTCAAATAAAGTATCTTCAAACTCACCAATCTCTTGAAAGGATAAATTTTAAATCTTGTAACCCCTCTGCATACTTATTTGAGTCCCAATGCTACCTTCTCCACTCTTAACCAGCTCATAGCCTCCTTGAAGAATAGTGTAGCCTGCCCCAATGACTTCAAATGAATCATTCAAAACATGAACAAGAGATTGTTCATGCTCCTCCATGAAATTAATGGTGATCTCTTCCTCATCCATACTCATGAAGTCTCCCTAATCAGTCATGAACTAAGCATACTCCTCTTCACTTGCTTCCTTCAAGATAGGCTCCTCCTCGAGAATAGGGAAAATGGAAGGTTGATGGATGAACTCATGTGGAAGAGGAGGCAGTCCTTGAGAAAGAATCAAATGATTCTCCTCTTTCCATTTGCTCAACTCTTCAACTATATCAGGTGTGGCCTGATAGCTTTTTTGGAGGTGTGTGGATGGAGTGTGTTCAGACATGGAATCTGCTATTTGGTCTAAAACGTCCATCACATGTTTGTAGAGGAAACTTGCTTTAAACTCGAACTCTGCAATCTACCTATCTATATTTTCCTAGAAAAGCCTTTCCTGGAAGTGACAATCATCATCGGGAGTAGGAGCAACCTCATATTTTTCAAGGGTTAGAGGAAAACCTTTCTCTTCCTCTTCCTTTTTGCCCCAAGATTCCACTGTTTGTTTCCAACTCATGACCTTGGGACTAGAATTTTTCTCCTATGAATAGGCAGCAACTTTATCCTCTTCAAGGTTATGAGCTGGTTCATGATGTTCCTTCTTCCAGATTGGAATTTGGAGATCAAGTTGAAAGACTTGAGGAGGTTGGGGAAGATTTGGGAGGGTCTCCTCATGTACAAGGAGAGCTATCTGAAAAGAGGCATGCTAAAAAGCTAGGCATATAGGATTAAAGGTAGGATCGATTGATGCTTTGAATGAGTCAGAATGAGTGAGTGGCATCCGATAGAAAGGATTTGGCACACAAGAGGGGGTTTTATATAGAATAGGAGGGGGCACACAAGGCTCATCAAAATATTTTGGTGCAGTCTCCCCTACAAGGTCTAAAAACTCCATCTCCTTTTCTCCAAGCAGTCTCATCTTAGCCTCCAATTCCTCAATCCGCTTAGCCAGATTATCCTCATTTTGTACCTCTTAGAGCTCATAAGAATCATTATAGATATGGGGAGTACATGAATGTTGGCATGAAATGCAAGAAGCTTCCTGAGGAAGGGTGGGAGGGACTTGAAAAGGACTAACCTCATTTTGTACCTCACACTCTTGGACAATGTCTTTCTCCTCGTTGTTTCATGACTCAACCACTTTATTCCAGCTTAAGATATTTGGACTGGGAATCTCCTTTTGGGTTAACAGGGCCATAATGTGAGAGGGTAGTGAGGGTTTAGATTCCACTTCCCTTACTACCAAAATGGATTGTTGCATTTGAATATTTTCCAGTTTGATCTATTTATCAAGATTATCTTGAAACACAAGATTTACTATTTCAGAACTTTCCTCAACATGATTGGGGAAAGGACTTTGACAGGCTTGACTTGGTTCATAAGTAGGGGCTGTGTATGACTGATATGATACTTGGGGTAGTGATTATGTAGGATGATAGACTTGGTAAGGTTGCCTCTCATAAATACTCAGCTTCTCTTCCAAATATGTAATCATACCACTCACATCCAGCATCTCACTTGTAAGCCTTTGTCAATTGGCTTTTTCAATAGGATCACATTCACTCTTAAACTAATCCAATGCATTTCTCACCGATGGATGACATGATCAAGAATTTATTGTCCACATCCCCTTTTGGTGTCAAGATCTATTACATACTTTTTGTATCCCAGCAGTGCTCATTTGAAGGTAGAAACAGGTTGATTGGCAAAGAGACTGGGTCGAGTAGGAGAAGTGACACATTGAGAAGACTAGGCATAAGGCTGCTATAGTTTATGATAGGGTTGAGACTGGTCATATGAAACCTGATAAGGATCAACATAAGTCTGGTAAGGATCATAGCTAGACTGGCCAAGGAAAATAGGATCCATGGCTCTAAATGATGGAATTATACATGCCAAAATACTATTTCTTGATGGCACCAGAACTACTTAACCAGTTGATTTAACTCAGAGTCACCATTGGTGTTGATGAAAAAAGCCTCCAAAGGCTAGTTGGCTAAAGAATACACCAAAAATTCTTTAACTCTCTGGACATAACTTGTCTTAGTTGGTCCCACCGGGCATGCCAAAAACTATTGACATAGTGGATTGCACCTGGGGCAAGAGGTTGAGCTCCTGCCTTTCCACACGTAACAATGGAAACTCCCCTCTCACCTATGGGATTGGCAAAGTTGGAGGGAAGATTTTCTAGATGAGGGATAGCTCCCTCTGATGTATCTTTTAGGCCCTAGATTCTCCTACTGCTAACAAATAAAATGAAAAAAAGGGGGGGATGAAAAGGGAGAGAGAGATGCTAAAAATAGAACCTAAGTCTAAAAAAATGAAAAGGTGATACACCAAAAAAGTTTACCCACCTAGCCTGAACATACACTTTTCACCAGGAAGAAATGCCCATATACTTAATCTGATGTGGGAAACTCTTTTGTTTTAGTGAGTCAGGGGTCCATAGAGATACAAAGATGAAGGAACTAGCAAAGGTGTTCTGAGACACACTTTGACAGCCTATTCACAGGCACCTATATTCTTCCTGTAGACACTTCTGGCAGACCTACAAAAAGGATACTTCACAATGCACTAGACATGTTGTAATCGGTCTGTGAAAATCATGAAAGAAAATGACTTAACACAAAAGAATAAAATAGACATATACTTTAAAGTGCAAGTCTAGATAGAGGTAAAAAGTGCTAAGTCTTGATTAAAGGTAAAATCTGGCAGAGCTCTACCTTACAAACTTGAGAGGTTTTGGGTAGAGTTTTACCTTAAGGCTAAGAGGGTTGATCCCTCTCAAAATGAGAATTTTTACAATATATAGCAAGAAAAAGAGAACTTGGCGCTTCTTTTGAAAAGAGTTTGGCACCCTTTGATGAGCTAGCCCATGTGGGCTAAAAACATTGAAAATAGGAAGTCACTATTACTGATGTCATTCTTCTAGAAGAGGCCTACTGGAACCATGTTTTATAATCACTAAAATTGACTTTGGTATTCAAGCATTAATGTGGAAACACAGGCTGCACCTCTTTTTTGCAAACAAATTGTGGTTTGTCCCCCTTTAAAAGATGGTCCATGCAGTTTACTATTTGTGTCATTTAGTGATCATCTAGAAATAAATCACCTTCCCTTTTCCACTTGGACTGCTTTTTCTTTTTCTTCACCTTGTCTCCCTCTCTCTTTTAGCCCTTGGGGGTGATCTTCTGGCGGGTCGCTGCGTTCCTTGGGCTCTTTTCATGGTTGGCGCTCAGGCAATTCAAAAGCAAATAGCTATTTCACTATCTTAAAATTGACATTCATGCAGCCGTCACCTTGAAATTGAATACCCAACGACTAGTCCATCTCCTTAAAATTGATGGCTTCTGGGATGTCACTGTCCTTGGCAAATTCCATCGGGTCTCTTCCTGATTTAGCTCTTCTACTTCACGGTCTTTTATCCTCTTTGGTCGGGCTTTTCTTTCAGCCTCTTTTCCCATGGATAAAATGTCTGCAAGAATGATCTCACACTCACCTCCTTTCCTTTGGAATATTTTCTCGAGTTTTGTGTCACAGCATTTTTTGAATTTCTTCAGACTTTTTGTCTGAAGGAATTCCTTCAGACAAAACTCTGAAAGAATTCATGACTAAACAAAAATCCAAAAAACTTACCCTTTGTGGCTATCTTTCCTTTGAAGTGCTTCCTGCCCTCCACAAGGGCTTTTGAACTTAGAAATACCTCCACAAGGGCACTTGACTTTCAGCTTGAGGATGCCCCCTTGAACCAAGCCATTGAACTGACCGATTGAACCAAAAATGGTTCAACAGTTTAATGGTTCAACTGTTTAACACTGCACGCCATTCACTTGAACCAAGCCTTTGAACCGTTCACTTGAACCAACCATTGAACCAATCCATTGAACCTAGTGGTTGAACCAAGTGATTAACCAAGTGGTTGAACCAAGTGGTGAACCAAGGCTGATTGAACCAAGGCATTGAACTTGAGCGATAAACCTGCCGATTGAACCAAGGTGTTGAACCAAGGCATTGAACTAGTTCAATGGTTCAATGGTTCAAAGATGCTAACCTTCTTTGTGAATTTCTTCAAACAAGAGCCCAAAGAAGCCTTGTAAAACCTAGCACTTTCTGAATTGATTCTTCATGTGCCAAAGACTAACCCTGCAGAGTTCATAGAAGTCCCTGTGAAGTCCATAGAAAACCTGTAGAGTCCATAGAAATGGACCTGCAGAGTCTGTAGAAATAGACATGTAGAGTCTGTAGAAATTCCTAGACTTGTGCAAAATCAAAAAAATGAAATGGCTTAGAACAGCAGGGGAAGAAGGGGACCAATTTTTGGCTTGTTGGGTAAAAAATGGTCAACAGTAACATCACATCAATTGGGTTAAAACTCTCTAACTTACTATGCAAAGGTCTATTCCTTTACATAATGACTTCAGTCATGTACTTATTATTGAAGTTCAATGTTTAGTGTAAACTAACTCAAGTTTTCATTTGAATTGGAGAGGCCAACCCCTTAGCCCCCTAACAATCCTAGTATCATGTGACTAATTTATATACCCCAATATGGAGTGGGGTTGCTATGATGTTGGGAGATGAAACCCTAGGTCAATTCACCCCTAAAGAACTTGTGAGGAGGAAAAAAATTCTCATGCATAATCCAAATACAAGAAAATAAATGAAAAGACTTTAGAGGTCATTTATGGGTCACCCAAGTCATAAATAAACAAGGCAATAACCAAGAACTTTTGGTCACCTAAGTTCCCTATAAGGGATGGGGGGAGAACAAACATGCTATATTTTTTGGTTTGCCACAAATAAAAAATTTAATAAATGAACTTGAAACTATCTAATAAATAAAGAACAAACAAGAAAGTGCAAAAGCTCTTAAGAGCTCTAACTAAAGTGTATGTTCTTTTTAATAGCACAACTCAAATGTGATTTAAACTTTGACCCCTTGTCCTTGTTTTCACTTGTAAAAATGTTGAAATGCTAAAATGCAAGTTTGATTACATTAGTTTTAAGCACCAAACAAAAGTATAGGTGAGATTTAGAAGTGTTTAGGCCTCTCTTTCTCCACCTTGGTTTCTTAAAAAACATTAGGGGGTCTCTTGTCTTTATTTTAAAAATCAAAT
Source organism: Torreya grandis (assembly GCA_037957365.1). Classification (NCBI taxonomy): domain Eukaryota; kingdom Viridiplantae; phylum Streptophyta; class Pinopsida; order Cupressales; family Taxaceae; genus Torreya; species Torreya grandis. Next base: position 2,734,118 of record JARHVA010001554.1, on the reverse strand, counting down.
AGATAAATAACATTACATTTTGAGCTCTTGAGTTTTCTATTTTTGTCTCAAATAAGTCATCATCAATTATTGTAGTGATTGTTATTGATTCCTATGATTGACATTAATTTGATAGGATCATCAACATTTCTTGCAACCACACAAAAAAAATGTGTTTAAAAATAAAAATGCTTGATAAATAAGTTTCAAACTCAAATTTATTATAGCCCTGTAATAAAAATGTTAGAGAGGAAATAAATAGATTGTTAGGCACCAAAAAGAAAGCAAGAAATAATAATTTTCACTATGTTTTTGGGTTGTACTGTTTTAACATAGAAATCATCATTGATTACTACAGAGATCATTTCTAATTCCTATGATCGTCAAAAAAAAAATTTGATCATAATCAATCCCTATAACTCTATTTAAAAATGACATGAATTTAAAGCATAAAACTCTAAAATTGAAGATGTAAATGCTCTTTTTAAGAAATCTAAAGGTTACACATCATTTTTCTTGACCATATGGGATGTGTGGTCCCATCGAGTGTGTCATCATGTATCTTAGGATTCTAAAGATCACAAAAAATCTCATTAGTTTCTTGTTAGTAAAAATGATAAAAATCCATGCATAATAATACACTATAATTAAACACTCTTTCCTAATAACTAGGGGAGCATAACATAATGAACAAGATCACAAAATAGAGATTAAAAAAACACAAGTATTTTACCTCATTTATCAAATTTTATGTCCACTTGCTGGCATAAGGATGTTCATGCTCAGTCTATAACATTAGAGACTCTTTTCAATGCATATCCATAGTTGTAGCACTTTTCCAAGTCACTTATGGCTTTACTTTGCTATTGGCTTAGCTTGGTGTGAAGCTTTGCATAAAATAACCTTACACACAAAATATTGTTGGCATATGGAGTGGGAACATTTATTTATATCTATAATAACTAATGCTAACCCTAGGGAGGTTAGGTTAAATTCTAACTTTGGTTGAGTCTAAAATAACCTAGGTTGAGTCAGGCTAACTCTAGGTTGGGTCAAAGCACTTATAAAATATTAACACCTCAATTTTAGATATTTATGAGGCATGAAAACTCACTTTAGATATTTTTGAGGTTTTGACTAACCTTTTTGGAATAAAATCACTTTATTAGCTCCTTTGACCTTTGACTTCATATTTGGCTAAAAAATTCTTTTTTTATAATTGAGATTCACTAATTCAACTTGGAATTTTTACTTAGGCATGTTAATTAAGATTTTCAATGTAATTAATCTTGATTTGTTATTTATGTATTTTGGTAATTATTTTAATTTTTTTCATTTAATAGCTCAATAGGCCAAAAGTGGCAAATTACTAGGTCATAATTTGACTAGGGTTGAAACTGAACTAGGTTACTAGTGCATACAAGGTAATTCCCTAAATAAGCAAGTCTCTCCATCTTTTTGAGAAATTAAATCCCTTACGTAGATGACTTTTAGAAATTTCGGTGATTTTTAGGCTTAGATTGTGTTGTGTGCTATAAATTAAGTTTAATCCCATTTTAGGCATAAGAGTGGCCAAAATTGAGTGTCTACATCTATTAGTTTTGAGGATAGTGAGATTGTAGATGATAATTCAGATATGTATTCCTTATTCATTTGAACATACCTTGATTACTAACATGTACACAATGTTATGATTGATAATGGTATAAGAAATAATGTTTCCACCATGATAGTACTTATATATTTTGGTTATACACATGATTATTTACATCCTTTGACTAAATCAGTTAGAGTATTTAATGGGACCTCACAATAGGTTATTGGTGAGATTGACTTACCTTTATATGTTAGCCCAACATATGTGGTCACTACCTTTTTCGTTATCCCTTACATAGTTATTTTTTATATGTTATTGGGTTGATCTAAGATGCATACACTACACACAATAATTTCTACAGTGTATGGGTGTTTTAAATACATTCATGCCTATAGGGTAATTATAGTTTTCAAAATTCTATATGAACATCCACTTGAAAAAAATAATTTTATACCAAGGTAGTTAATTACAAAACATACTAAAATTAATCCTCCACAAAAGGGTAAGCAAAACATAATCATATTTCCTAGGTGGCTATTACTTGAAATACCCTTGCAACAGAGACACATAGTGGATTCCATAAAATCCTTATCTATTATGCACCATATTCAGATATCCAAAGCACCTAAACATGTTCCTATTACTTTTACTTCAAATAAATTATAGAGAATTTAGTAATGGGTTCCATGGACCCCTACTCTTGTTATTGTTTCTTCATGAACATAGATTCCTATCATTTATATGTAGAGAATCATGTATCCTATAGTGACAAATAATACATTTATACATGATCCTTGGAAGTGAGACCATTTTCTTGCACTAGGTTCCTAGTAGAGTGATACCTGTGAGTATACCTTGTATTAGATCATAGAATAGTCTTTTGTTTTTGAAATATTCCAAAAATACCAAAAAAAATTAAAAAGTTCAAAAAATCTTAAAACAATTTTAGTATTTTACATGTTTTATTATCTCCTTGGAATCTATGTTGTTAGCTCCATGTTGGTACCTAGCATCTCGTTTCTTTTTATAGACACATGTTTCATGCATATTATGACTGTGATGTAGTCATACACTAATATATGATCTATGTAGTTTTGGATGTTGAACCTCCCCTCTAATCATGTCACATGGACATTGGGGGCATCTACCTTATTTGATCATGATACAATTAAGTTATATCATTTTGTGGTCTTTTTTCATTATCATGTTTGATCTTATGTACTTACACATGCCTTTATACATGCTTATATCTTTTGCAGTGTAATTGACATCATATATACTTAACATTTTTTTTCTAACATACATACCTAATATTAGTATGATATGCTTATGTTAGTTTTTTATGTTTCATGATTCCCTTTTATGCACTTGCTTGAGTGTCTTCTCTTGCTTACTATTGTATTTATATTTGAGCATTTGAATATGCTCCATTGTTTGTAGCCCTCGTGCCTTTTTTTGCTTATCTTTGACATTTGCATGTGTCATTTTTGGTTGTATAGAAATTTTAATATGTTGTTTTATGATTTGTGTACATTTGACTAAGTAATGTCCCTTTGATTATGTTGCATTTGAACATGCCCCTTGTTTGAGGTCTCTTTGGACCATAGTCTTTTGATTTGCATTTGATTGATCTTATATGTGTGTTTGATTACTCACTGATCTTGTATTATTATAAACTATAAGTTTCCATGATCTATATCATGCATCTTAAGACTTTATGTGATCACATTCTACATGATTTAATAATATATCTACCTAGACATGTTTTTTTCTTATATGCTACATGATACATACATAGTTTATATAGTTATCTTATCAAGTGTTGAGATAAGGTAATTACCAATTTATACTTCCCTCACCTATAAAGAGGGGGCATATCATTGGTGGCATTTCATGGAGGCATGGACTCCACATTTTTCATAAATCTAGATTATGATGGGAGCATGTTATGGAAACATGTTCTCCACAATTATACCAATTCTTAGTTTCAGATGCATAGCGGAGGCATGTTTCCCACACTTAAACCAATTTTTAATTTTATATTTCAATGTGGGTATGTTGTGAAAACATGTTCTCTACACTTGCATATTTTTTAAATCAACAAAATTACATAGTTATATGATTCAAATACACATTTATGGCATAATTCTATACATTAGTACAATTATTATACCTAGGTTTCAGCATGAGACATATATAAGGTGCATATGTTATGCAAAGGGAACCTAAATTACAAAATCAAAATCCATTTTTAGGTTACAAATATTTTTATAGACTTTGGCACATCAAGATTAACTTTTACAGACTGTTATTAAGTTAATATATTATAGTAATTGACTCACTTTTGGCAAGGTTGAGATGATTACATCACTCAATATTATCAAGCTTATAATTTGGACTTGATTAAATCATCCAACTTCACTAGATTGATAGTGTGAGTTTACTTGGATCACTCATTCTCACTAGGTTGTAAGTATGATTGGGTTACATGGTTGAACTAATAGCAATTGTTGGGTGGTAACTCACCTTTTCACCAAAGTTGGGGAAAAGGTTTACTCCAATCTCTATATACATATGCACTTATAGATTTGCATTTTTAATAATCTCATATCCTAAGCTTCATATTTGTTGACCAAATTTTGGTCCTTTGGGCCAAAATTAGGCACCCCTATTTGTAAAAAATCATCTAAGTCTATATCTTTGGCCAGGTTCAATACTTAGTATTTCTTTGAAAGAAGTGTTCTTTGTCAAGCCCCAACAAATATACAAGTATAATTATTTTAGAGGGATTTTTTTGGTATTTTTCTAAGTGTTTAATATTTCAAGTTTTTATCTTTAAGTTTTTGTTTAAGTGTTGAATTCTTTCAAATAATTTGTTTGAGATAGATTTTCTAAAGGGCAACTTGCAACTTTTTTGAAGGAATTGTTTTGGACATTTTGTCTAAAACAGCCTTCCCAAAGGGTATCTTTCTCATAAGAAATGGTCCACTTCAACTTTTATAAAGGGTATGTTTCAAATTTTTTGAATGACTTTCTCAAGCTAAAGGACACTTTCAACTTTCTTGAAGGGTCATTTGCAAGAAGGCCAAAAGGTACTTTTCAGAAAGTCCAAAAGGTATTTCAACTTTCCCAAAGAGTATTTTCTTTGGAAAGTGGACACTTACAAATCTTCCAAAGGGTCACTTGAAATTTTTCTAAAGGGGAACTTGCATTTTCAAAGGATCATTTCATTTTTCTAAAGGACACTTTCATTTTTATCGAAGGATACTTTGCAACTTTTCCGAAGGGCATTTCAAATTTTCTGAAGGGTAGGTGACAACTTTTTTGAAGGACTATTTCAGGCTAAGTGGACACTTTCAACTTTCTCGAAAGGCATTTTAACTTTCTTGAAGGGATGTTTTCAAAAGCTCAAAAGATTTTTTCCATGGGAGAGTGGACCATTTCAAAAATCTAAAGGGTATTTTCCTTTTAAAAGAGACACTTACAATTTTTTCTAAAGGGTCACTTGCAAGAAGTTGCAGGGCATGTTTCCTTTAAAAAGGGTCTTTTTCACTTTCCCAAAGGGTCATTTCAAAGAACCAAAAAGGGCTAAACAAAATTTGTTTGAGGAATTCATTTAGAAAACTTGAAAAGGTGCCAAAGTCTAATTCTTTAAAACATTTTATTCGATACAATAAAAACATAATTTCCTTTGGATTTTTTATCTATGAAAATTATTTGAGGCATAAAGGACCGAGAGAAAATATGAAATAAAAGACAAAGGAAACAAAAGACCTGAATAAATTCTTTCAGCAAAAGTGTCGAGACAATAAATCTAAGGAAATAAAAGTTTGAAGAAACACCTAAAAGGTGACGACCCATAGAACAACAATTTTAGACTTTGAAAACTAGCCATTGAAGTTTAAAAGAAAGGATAAGTGAGAACCTGAAGGTGAGGATAAAGGTAAAAAGTAGCAATTGTAACTAAGGTTTTGGTTTAGTTGTAACAAATGTAACTAATGTTGTTGGTTCAGTTGTAACTCATTGTAACTGACTCATTTGATGACATGGTAAATGTAACTAATTCTTTTAGGATGACACATGTCCAAGTGACCCTTGAACTTCCTTTGATTACTCCACCTCTCAAAGGCTATATATATGCATTCTTTTGGCTTGTTCAGCATCCTCTACTAGTTATTGGGGAAACTCTAGCTAGATTTGTACTCAAATAACTCTTGAAGAGATACATAAGTGTGATTACCTCTTATATGCTATAATATTGAGTAATGATTGAATAATTGTTGGTCTAGTCTATTGAAAGATTATCTTTTTTAGATTTTACTCTTGATGGTCTACTAATTTATAAAAAGAAGATTGTTGTAGGTCTTTGCTAGTATTCTTTTCTAAGTGTAGAGATATCTTAAAAGTGATTCATGACTGTAGCTTTCTTTGGATTATTCATTTCCTTCTTAATAATCATATACCTTCTTGAATCTAGCATATGAAATACTGATGTAGCAATGGGTCTTGAGTTGTGAGTCCTATGAAAGAAAACACATTTTTTTTTCTTTAAAGTAGTGGTTTAAATCAATTGGGAGGATACCAAATATTGGTGCATCACCATTTGTTTTCTCAGTTTTCTTCTTGAACTCTTTTCATAACACACTTGATAGATTAGAGAGAGTTTTAAAGGTGCATCAAGGGGAGCTATCCCCTAATCTAGATATTCATCTCAACAAAACTGGCACCCACAGCAAGAGAGATGATTTCATTTTGACTCATGGATGAGGAGAATTGAGCATCTCCTCAAAGGTGCAAATCCAAGTGTTAAAAATAATGATACATATTTTTAAATTAAGTTCTCAAAAGGCAATATGGTTGCATCGATAAATAGGTGTACTCTTAACCTTACTTTATTTATTTTAAAATATTTTAATGCTTTTTATTTTATATTATATGCTCTAATTATATATTTTAACATGATCTTATTTGTAGGTCAGTCACTAGCAAAGCACTCAAGTTGGGATCATGCAAAGGCAAGGTGTGTTATACACACCCAAGTATGCATTTTTTCCTTTAAACTAAAAATTTCATTACTAGATTAAAGGGGGAATATAAGTACTAAATATGATTTATATAGCACTTCAATCTTGTATACTTGGAAATTACCTCTCATGATTATACCCTTCAAATCCTAAGACCTTCCTGCTACTAAAAGGCTAAAATCCTCTATCTCTATACTTATTTTTCATCTCTTATTCTAACCATATGCTATTTTGATGACCTAGGCCTTGTATACTAATCAAAATACTATTACCTACTTATTATCATCCTCTATAAATTTTAGACTTGTACCTATTTTCTAACTTCTTGAAAACTTGCATCACATCTAGATGCCTACATCGACACTAGTGTCATGTGCCAAACTAATTATCCATTACCCTAAAGTCATCAAATTTTCAATTATAGCATGCCCTTATGGTCAGCATAAGTGCCTTATTTCAATATATCTTCTAAAATAATTGGTATAAATACATGATAAATATTAATTCATTCCTCACCTAGGATTAACCTAACAAGACATAAGGTAACTTACCAAAAGTACCCAATCAAGCATTCAAGTGAGCAAAGCTTCCCTATTTTCTCCTATTTTAAAAATAGTAAGAGGGACAACCCATCTACAAGTTTTAAGTACTAAAATAACAAATTGTGAGCCACACTTACCATGTTACAAGTTAGGTCACTATATGTACTTGATTATCATATGTTGCATCTATATGCACACACAATCTAACACATAGGGATAACTACATAATTTTGAGGCCTTTTTTGAATTATTGGCTATGTAGGTAGTCCCCATTGATAGATGGGTCTTTGGGGTAGCTCAACATTATGTGCCCATTATTTAACCATAAATTAGGGTTGAGGAATCTAAGGTTAAATTGGTAGAGATAGCATAGGGCATAAGGATAATAGGCTATCTCTAAAGTAGGCCAATTAATTTACAAACTTAGATTAAAATATATTAAATTTATTATGTTGAGATATGCTAAAAATAGAAAGTACATCTATGCTAGATATTTCAATGATAATGAAAACAAGATAATTAGTTGGTTTTGATGCTAATATAAATATGTGTCTAAAATAGGAAAGAATCAGAGTAGAAATAGATTCTAGAACTTGTTCCCAAAATCAGCTACGCTCATTTTTGGAACAACCCCTACGAAACTTGTTCGTTTCATGTTTTTCTCTCTAAGTTAATTTTTTGAGACAAGTTTTTCTTGTTCTTGTGTTTTCTCAACTGGAATCATTCAAATTTTGTAACATTCCTTTATTACATTTTCCCCAAAATGTGAAAATTGTTACAATCTCGATGTGACCAAGGGACATTTTTCATTTCCTAGAGTTAGTCTTTTGTTAGATTTTCATGCAAGGGCAGCAAAAAATGCCGCCAATGCATCTTTTGTTTCATTTCCATGCAAAGGTAGTGGTTTTTGCTGCCTTTACATCTGACATGTAGGGGCAGAAATTTTTGTTTCCTTTGCATGTGTTTCTTCCCTCCCATGCAGGAGCGGCAAAATTTTCCGCCCCTGCATATATTTCAATTTTCAATGCAGGATTAGTGATTTTTGTTGCCCTTGCATTGCCTCAATTTTCACATGTAGCATTTATGACCATGAATATTGAGTGATTGGGGGAAATTTTTTCCCCATTTAATCTCTTTTTGATCCATTTCTACCTCACTTCATCCATTCCTCCTCCTGCCTTTTGCTTTTGGACGATCCAATGAACGAGAAGAAGCATGTTTTCACTGGATTCAAGCCCTCATCACACGTTATTTTCCAGGTAGGTCTTTGCTTTTGTGTTTTATTTTTTTTTCATTCTTCTTTCTCTTTCCTTGGTTAGTTTTCTTTTTATTTTTCCTTTTCTTACCTGATGAGGTGTTTCTCTTCTCCCCCAATGCGCCTCAACCCTCCTTTTCCCTTTTTTCATGTTTGGCCTTCTTTTCCCCCCACGTTAAGGTGGAAAATTTTTCCACCCTCTCATTTCCTCCTAAATTCTTACCTGTGTAAGGGCAAAAAAAAAAATTACACTAACACAAATCTATTCTTTGATGTGCACCAGTGGTAATTTTTGCCACCAATGCGACCCAACCCAACTTAGGTGTAAGGGTGTCAAAAATCACCGTCGTTACACCTAACTTTCCTAATAGGTGCAAGGGTGGGGATTTTTACCACCTTTACATGTTCCTCCCCTCCAACATGTATCGGTGGCAAAAATTACTGCTGATGCATTTCCCTTTCCCCATGGCATGTAGGGGCTATACACGCAAACTCGTTCCACATGCAAGGGTGGCATTTTTTGCCACCCCTGCATCCTTTTTCTCTAACTCTAGGGAATTTTCATTTCTTCCATTTTTTGTGCCCACTACCTCTTTCCCCTCATTTTCTAACCTGCTTGAACCTCGGCCCTTTCAAGCACACTTCCTTGGTCATGATCACCTGATGTGCAATTTATCCAAATTGCCAATTTTTTTTAATTACACAATCATGACTCTTATTGTATTTCTTCCCAAAGATTCCCCTTCAACAACGTACTCTCAACCAAGGCTCATCTCAATTACTGAAGCTTCTTTGAAGAATTTTAACCCAATGAAGTATCAGTATCAAAGTTTTTTCCCAATCACCTCAGTCACTTCTAATGTCAATGACATTAGAGACATAGAGATCAACCATGTGGATATGGCTAAGTTTATGGAGAGAACCAAGGCAAAAAACCTAAGCTCAGAGATGAAAATAATAATTGAAAGTAATATCCACCTAGTCTCCTCTTTCCCTGTGGTGACACATCACACTGAGTTCATCCTCCAGTGCACCCAATTCTATAACAAAGAGACCAGGGCAGTGTCAGATGCTAATAGCAACATAATAATTTGATTGGACCCCAAATTTATTGATAAAATTTTCATGCACCCTCTTGCTACCGATGTATTGAGGATTGACTTCATCGAGGCTCAAAAGGAATATGACAAAGATCCTGAGAAGGCGAAGAAGGTTATCAACAATAGATGGATCAAGGCTCCCAGAGCCAACTTGTCTAGATGGCCATGAAATTTTTTGAGGAGAAATTTCATAGAGGAAGTTGGCAACTTAATTACTCTTCTCAGTAGAGTACAAGGTCTACCATCTTCTTCTCTATTCCATGAATGGATGTATCCCTTTATCAAGATAATTCTCCAAGGGAAACAAGTCATCTTTTGGGGTGAGCAGATCAGTAATGCTCTTCATGAGAAATTAACCAAAGTGTCTACTACTTCAAAGTTCTATATGACTTCATACTTAGTATACATTATATCTTCCATGAGAACCTTTTCAGGTTTGACGACAGAAGGAGATAGAAGAACTACCCCTGTTTATTAATATTACCCTCAGCTAACATTAAAAGGATCAATCCATCACTTTAGGAGGGTAAATGACAACTTCTTCTTGGTATTTTTGTGTCTTTTCAATCCTCAATTAGAACAAAAGAGAGTATCAAATGAAGCATGGACTATCATCAATAATTTTGGCTGCATGTTTTTACAATTCCCTACCTTTTGTTATTTATGGGTTGGCTTTTTTCAAGGCTATCCCTATATGCTCCCTAGATTTCCTTTTGACAAATTAGTTCTAATGGAGCTATGTAGACATATTATTGTCATACACAATAAACAAATGGAACTTAAAAAACTAGGATTTAGGTTCCCAATAGAAATTGGTAGATACTCAGTTTTGATTGCTGCCAAAGCAAGGGTAATGGAGACAAAAATGCAACTTGTCACCATGAAGTAGTTAAAAAGAAGGTCTAATTTTGACTATAGGGGTGTTAAGGACATGATCAAAATGAAGACTCAATTTCATGAGCCCATGATTGAAGACATCTGGATAGATTTGAGAATAGCAGAAGATATCAGAAAAATGGATTATAGTAGACTGTCTCTAGGGCAAATTAAATATCTAGGGCTCGTTGATATTCCCCAAATTTGGTAGATGATAAAAATCTAATTAATATCAAATACTTAGCTAAAAAAGTTGTTAAATCTCCTCTTCTTCCAATCCAATGGTCCCAAAAAGAGTTGACCTCTTTAAGAATGAGATTCAAACCAATATTGGCTAACACCAATGATTGGCTAGTGACCAAAGGAATCACATTGAAGGAATTCATCACATGATCAGAGGCTGAATTCCAAGAGGAAACAAGGAAGAGAGTAGAAAATAGAACCAAGAATAAAGGTGACATTCCTTCTTCTTTTAGGCCTCACAAGCCTAGGATCATCTTTGTGTTGAAGAAATTAAAGGTTGCTGAGAAAGAGCTAGAATCAACAGATATGGGGGTTGGAGAACAAAACACTCAAGAATAGGTGGAAAAATAGATGGAAATAGATGACAAGCCTATTAAGCAATAGGAAATAGAAACTCTATCTCCACAAGAGGGGGCACAACCAGTTGCAAGGGTTTCTTCTTCTCCACCCCAATCCCCTATGGCACCTCCTTCACCCATTTCTCCCATTAGTATTAACCTCTCCTTCTAGATTTATTTTTAGTGACCCTGAAGGCACTTTTGGAGATGTTCTTTGATCACCAAGATCTATCCCTAGTCTCTCATCTCCTTCTTTCAATATTGGAGATAGTTCCACCATCGACCAGCCAACGGCTGATACAATCTCACCTGCTACACCCACTACGCCTATTGTTCCCACTAATAGTGCAGATGTTACCCCAGTGACACCAACTATAGGGACTATTTCTATAGTAAGTGCTTCTACTCTCCCACCTTGGTTATCAACTTTCACACCTAAAATAAAAAAGCAATCCATCTCTGTAGATGACTTTGATTTTAGCAAAATAATGCCAATGAAAGCTAAGACCCTCAAAAAGCCAAGGATCCTTTCAAAAATGGTTGAGGAAAAGGGGAAAAAAATTTTGGAGATAGCCAAACCTCCACATGATGTAACCCTAGAGAATTTTGACATGAGCAGCTCTTCCATTTTTCGCGTTGAGTTGGGAAAAGTAACTCATGAGGGTGCAAAGAGTGATCTACAGTCTGCAATGGATATCATGGTCCAAAAATTTGATAGGGAGAGATATGAAATATTATTACAAGGCAAAGGTAGAACAATTGATTGTGGTATTTAGGAGATTCACTTTTTCCCTAGAGGCCGCAACTCTAGAAGCCTTTTCTATAGATGATCCTGTTATCCAAAAAGCAGAGAAGACCTACATGAAAGGGAAAGTACTTGAAGATTACATAGAAAAGATGCATACACAAGGAATTTCCTTGCTTACAGAGGTTTCCAAGAAGATAGATAAAATGAAGAAAATGAGGACAGAGTTAGAAGACTTGATCTCTCTTATTTCTCAAGATATTGATAGCATAAACAAATATCTTAGCAAGTGGGTAGAGATGAAAGATCTGAAGAAACACACCTTAGTATTGATCAACATCATTGCCAACAAAGATTCTTATGTTGAAATCAAAGAATCACTAATATACATAATCTAGATACTTAAGGAGCTGATTGATTACCTTGAATCTTCCAAGGATGCCAGTGAAAAAAGTGACACTGGCCTATTGAACAGATTAGAGGAATTGCCTTACAAACTCACCTCTCGAGACAATCAGTTTCTTTCAATAGAGGAAATGATTTAAGAATTCAAAGGTATGATCCAAAGTTAATTTGAAGAGAAGGCATCTTCATTGACTTTTGTGGATAACATTCTAGATAATCAATTAACTCTAGATAATCTAAGAACCAAGTTAACTAGTCATGCAAAAGCAATCACAGCATTGAAAGATGCTACAATCAGAGCTAAAGTAATCTTCAAGAATACCATTGCACCAGATAGTATAGGAATACATGCATCTATCACCATGTATGATGGTCATCTAAAGAAGTCTGGTGGCAAGAGTTGAATTATTCCTCCATTCTCTCTTCTTCATTATTCTCATGTACTTTGTAATTGACTTGGAACATTCACATATGTACTTTTGTCATGTGAAAGTACATGCACTTTTGTAATATGTAATTACATGTAAAAATCTGAAAATTGTCCCAAAGTCAATGCTAACTCATCTTTGACTAGGATTTCAATATTTTAATCTTTTTCTAATTTTGAAGGTTTTTTCCCTATATATAGAGGGAACCTCTTTTGTAAAAGGATATCTCTAGATAATTAAGATTAAAAACTCTACTAGAATTGAGACACTTCTTGAGACTTTGTGTTTAGTTTTTAAATCATATTTTGTTGAATGAATGAGAAATAGGTTAATTTCAGACTTTGTGTTGAAGTAATTTGTGTTACTTAGGAAATAGTTCTTACATTCTCTTTCCTGATAATCTCTCATCTATTCGATTTAATAATCAAAGTGTGTGTATTGAAATTATCTAAAGACAATTCTAAAGGATAAAAGAAAGACTCTGAGTTGCTTTTATCTTGGTGATCTTTTTATCTATTGTATTTTTAGGTGAAGACTTTGGGCTTTGCTTCACTCTACTATTATGTGTGCTCTAAATTAGTGAAGGAGACAATGAAAGACTTTGTGCTTTCATAGATTTTCTTGTAGATCTAGTTACTACTCCAAAATATTTTCTACTATTTGTTGAATACCATTCTTGAAAGAAGAGGAATGTTCTCAGTCATCAACCAGGATCTCTCTCTCTTGTTCTATGAACATCATCTCTGAAAAAGAGAGATGGATGGTGTTATCCTACCTTGAGTCTTATTTTTCTCTTATTTATATACATATATAGCATATAAGTGATTTATAGGGAACCTCCCCTTGATGAGAGGAGAGATTTATCTCATTACGATGTGGTAAACCCACACTTTTTGTTGTATAAATCTCCTTATACTGTGGTTGATATACCTATTTTGTCATCAGTTAGTTGACAACAAAATATTCACCCAACAGCTTTTCGTGACTCCGCTAGGGATTACAAACGTGCATTTTAAAGCCTTGAGCTTCAACTTGAAGCATCTCTATTTCCTTTTTTTATTTTACACTCTGACAGATCCACCGTACATGCGAGGCCTTAGAGCTCAAGGTATTATTGATCCCATATTTGAGTTGGTATGACAAACTAATTTTGAGATTTCTCCTGCACCATCTCACCTTCAGTGAACTAGGAGTTTCCCTCCTACCAATGCCAAATCTCCCATACCCAGTGAAGCTTCTAGTCTCAATACTGGTAAGGTTTTGTCTATATTAACCCCACCAATATTTGTTATCCAACCATTTAATCATCTTATCATAATGTCCCAAGGTCCATGGGGTAATTATTTTGGTCCTCTCAATCTTACCCCACCTTTACATGAACTACCTCATAGTTTGAGAAAGAATTTTCCTAAATTCTATGGCAATGGGAAGGTTCATCCTGATCAACATATTGCTGCCTTTTCTATAGCATGCAGTGTAATAGGTGTGGAATATGAAGATGTGGCAGTGAGACTTTTTGTAGAAACTTTGCAAGGTGCTGCCATGGATTGGTTTAACCACCTCTAAGCTTGCACTATAAATGATTAGAAGACACTAAAATCCAAGGTCATGGGTAGGTTCAAACCCATTAAAGATCTGCATGCCTTGTTGGCTCAGCTTACGCAAATTAATAAGGAACCCCATGTGCCCATGAGAGATTTCATAGCAAAATTCAATAAGCTGAGGAACCAGATTCTTACGATCACTCAGCAAATGCCAGAGAATCTCAAGTGTTTTTTCATCAACTCACAACTTCTTGAAGTAAGTTTTCTATTGAGGTGGGCTGGCCCTATGGATCTCACTGTGGCTTAAAATTTAGCTGTTGAGATTGAGGATGATCTTATCTCAGTAGGTAAGATCAAAAAAGACTCTAGTAAAAATAAATTGTCTTCATTTGCTGAAAGTTCTTCTACAAGCACCATAGATCCTATGGTGCAAAAATTAACAAATGAACTGTTATCTTTGAAAAGACAGATGGCCCAAGGTATGTCTACTCCCACTTATCAAGATATGCCAAGAAGAACATTTCAGAACCAGTCATATCAAGGCAATGCTACCAGAAACCAAGGGCAACTAACTCGCCTGCCTCCCCTACATGGGAAGCTTGCCATTGAAGTAGCACCTATTAATTCAGTAGTCGGTTACCTAGAATTTGAACATGATTTCTTGATTTAACCTAATTTGGACCAATAAGATGATGCTAATCTCTTTGAGGAACAAGAAGAAGAATTAACTAGCGACTCCAATATCGGTTTCCTAGATTATCAAGACGAAGCTGGAAGTAAAGGAGAAGTGTTTGATGGATCCTATGCTATTTTTACCAGATCTCAAAACCAGTCAGCTTAAAAAGCTAACAAAGAAAAAGTAGGATAAGAACCTTAGTTGGTAGTCTCTATCGCTAAATGAGGGATTTCATTGCCTTTCCAACCAAAGGATCAGGTAACTAACAAAAAATTAAGTACCTCAAACCGTCCCATACCTTCCACTTCTATTTATTAGACCAGTGCCACACCCACTAAAGATCAAAATGATGGGCATTCTTCCTTCATCTCTAATTCATTTCAATTATTTGATATAATTGATCACGACAAAAAGACTAAGATTCAAATGACTGAGATTGAGTATTTGTGAGCTAATTTTGAATAGTTTGATAGGTTGGCAGAATATGTAAAAAATAAAGTTATTCCCATAAGACAAGATTCTTCAAAGGCAACTCATGATTCCTCCAAGGATAAATCCACCCAAAATAATCTTGTCATGACCCTTTTTGCTCTCAGAAAAATAGAACCTTTTTATGTTTTCTTGTTGATAAATGGTTATAAATTGAGTAATTGCATAATAGACTCTGGAGCTTCTGATAATGTTATGCCTACCAAGGTGGCAAACTCCCTTGGTCTAACTTTGAATAAGGCTTTTGGGAGGTGTTTTTCTATGGAAAACAAGCAAGTCCCACTCCTCGATCAAATAAAAGATGCCCAATTTGCATTCACAGTTTTTCCAAAAAAGAGGATAAAAATGACGATTCTGGTGGATGACGTTCTGGCCTCTTACGGCATCCTTCTTGGACAAAATTTTTGCAAGGATGTTGGTGGTGAGCTAAGCATGGACTTGTCTGAGACAAGGATCTCAGCAAAGGTGTTATGAAGAGATTGCTTCCTGAAAAAGAAGCGAAATATGTGGTCACCCAATCATCAGCACTTGAAGGTCAAATTTTATTTGAGTCTTCGGGCATGGATAACTACTTTCTATCTATAGACGAAGTTCATGAGGCATCTAATGAAGCTCTTATAGGTAAAAACTTGGAAATGTATTCATCTAGAATAGCAGGAGAATTGGTGAAGTGCAATGAAAGTATGGAAGAATCTCTTCCTCTAAATGAAGAAGTTTTCAAAGAAAAAGTAGTGTCTAGTGAGGTATAGATTCTAGAATTTGATGGCAGCTATTCCTCTACCAATTTAGGTGTTGGGGTTATGTTGGTATCTCCTCAAGAAGATATTATTCCTTCATCCTATAAGTTTTAGTTTAGCAACACCAACAACATAGCTGAGTATGAGTCCCTATTGCTTGGATTACAAGTTGCTAGAGAAAAAAGCATCAAACTCCTTCATGCTAAAGGAGACACTGAATTGGTGGTTTGTTAGGTAAGAAACATTTATCAAACCAAGAACAAAATATTGCGCCACTACCACAATTTAGTCTAGGACCAAATTGAAAACTTTGATGCTTTCAGCATCTCTACCATTCTGAGAGAATTTAATGACTGGGCTGATGCATTGGCTATTTCAGCTACTCTCTTGGTCCCCCACCTAGAATTTAAAGGAAACAAGTACACTATTAAATTGGTCTATCGACCAAGTGTACTTGATAATGCTAGTCATTGGCAAGTATTTAACAATGACAATCAAATCATTGCCTTCTTGGAGCAAAAAGATAGCTTTAAATATCTACATTTTGAAGGTAGTGAACCTCAGAAGTGTGAGCCAACTTTTGAATCAAATACAGACATAGGTGAAGAGTTCCTAAAACTTAAAGGGAATAAGATTCCCAAAGTCCTAGTTTTCTTAGAGAAATTGTTTGATAACCATGACAGATTTATCAAACAACAACAAATGGATTCAAGCTCCTCTCAGGAGTTTGATCAAGTAAATTTGGGAATCAAGGGAGATCCTAAGATGTTGAACATTAGAAAATGCTACACTCTTGAGGAGAAATTCAAGTTCACTACTCTACTCCACCAATCTATAGATGCCTTAGCTTACTCCTATGATGATCTGAAGTCACTCAGACCTAAAGAAATCCACTATAACATTCCTCTTAAAAGCAATTTAGTGCCTTACAAGCAAAAATCTAGACAGTATAACCTGAAGATATCAAGTACTATTCTGTCTGAAATACAAAAGATGCTAAATTCAAAGATAATCTTCCCAATCCATCATTCCACATGGATTTCAAACATAGTTCTTTTGAGGAAGAAGAATGGCAAAATTTGAATCTGTGTGGATTTTAGAAACTTGAATTAGTCATATTTAAAAGAGAACTACCCTCTCCCTATCATGGATCAAGTTATATAGATGGTGATAGGTTCAGAGATGTTATAAATGCTACACAATTTCTCAGGGTACAATCAGATTGAAGTTGAAAGAGCAAACTAGTATAAGACTACCTTCACCACACCTTGGGGCACCTTCACTTATTGAAGAATGCCTTTTGGTCTAATAAATGTAGGTGCCATATTTCAGAGAGCAATGGACCTCACTTTCAAAGATGAAATGGGTAAGTTCATTGTAGTATACCTTGATGATTTAACAGTATTTTCTAAGCATCATTCTAACCATGCACACCATTTACAACAAGTGTTGGAATGCTATCATCAAAATGGTATTTCTCTAAATCCCAAAAAATATATTTTTAAGGTGACAGAAGGGAAACTTCTCAAGCACATTGTCTCTTGAGAAGTTATAAAAATTGACTTCAAAAGGGTCAACTCCATCCAAGAGCTTACTCTGCCTACTATTAAGACTGCGGTTCACTCTTTTTTCAAAAAAGTGAATTTTTTATGAAGGTTCATCCTTGAGTTCACTGAGAAAACTCACCACATTGTCAATATGATGAAGGGAAAAACCACCTTCAGGTGGACTACAGAGGGCAAATCAACATTCGAAGATATCAAAGAATCAATCACTTGTGCACCAATTCTAATTTGTCCAAACTACACCAAAGACTTCAAAATATATAGTTATGCTTCTGAACATACACTTTTAGCTATTTTGGTTCAACAAAAACAATAAGGTGTGGAATCTCCTATTTATTTCATGATCTATCCTCTTAAAGCTCATGAGCTAAAATATTCAAACATGGAGAAACATTCTTATGCAGTGGTCAAAGCAGTTAATCATTTTAGGTTTTATATCCTGAATTCACATACTATGGTTTTGGTGCCTGATACAACGGTGAAGTCCATTCTGACTCAATAGGAATTTGGTAAAAAGAGGGGTAATTAGATTGCTAAGATTTAGGAGTTTTATCTTGACATCAAACCTACCAAACTTTTGTGGGGAAAGGGCCTTTGCTAGTTGATTGCTGACAATATCCCCAAGGAAGTAGAAAATAAAGAAATGGAGATCGGAGATGTGCCTATAGTCCTCTTCATTGCCACTATTGATGAGTGGTATTCTGACATTGCCCATTTTATAACCTATGGTGAGCGTCTTACTCATCTCTCCTACAAAGAAAAATGGAATGTTAAACTAAAGGCTACTAGCTATGTTTTGTGGGATAATAGTTTGTATAAAAGAAGTCTTGATAGGGTATTTCTTCGTTACGTCGATAAGGTGCAACAAGATAAACTTTTGGAGTCTTTCCACAATTTGGCTTGTGGAGGACATTTTTTTGCACCAATAATAGCCCATAAAATCCTATGAGCAAGGTATTATTGGCCTACACTATTCCAAGATGTTTATAAATGGGTGCGTAGATGTGAATTGTGCCAGCAGTTCATCAAAAAGCCTAAACTAGCTGCATTACCCCTCAAGCCAGTAGTAATCAAAGAGCCTTTTCAACAGTGGGGTATTGACTTCATTAGTGTAGTTAACCCATATTCAAGTGCCAAAAATGATTATGTCCTTACGACAACTGACTACTTTACCAAATGGGTGGAAGCCATCCTAACTAAGCATGCTACTTCAGAAGTGGTGTGTAATTTTCTTAAGGAATATATTATCTCCTAGTTTGGAGTTCCACTTAAAATTGTAAAAAATAATGAAACCTATTTCTCTTCAAATGAGATTACTCAGTTCTGCTTCTATTATGGAATTACCCTATCCCATACTTCTAATTATTTTTCATAAGAGAATGGCTAAGTAGAATCAAGCAATAAGAACCTAGTTACTATTATCAAGAAATTGGTAGATGATAATCAATGAACTTGGCACAAAGCTTTGATTGATGTTTTATGGGCAGATAGGATTACACCCAAGAGGTCCATAGGCATGTCACCATTCCAACTTCTGTATAGTTTGAATGCAGAGATACCTATCACTCTAGAACTACCATCAGGTTAGCCAAGGCAATCAAAGATTCAACCTTCAAAAATTCAATTGACAAGAGGATCATGTGTCTAATCGAATTGAATGAGTAGAGAACCATGGTGGTGGACTAGATTACTGTGCATCAAAATCAAGTGAAAAAACTTTTTGATAAGAGGACCAAGGTTCATGATTTTAAAATTGGAGATCAAGTCTTATTGTGGGACAAGAGGAGGGAACCAAAGGGAATGCATGGCAAATTTGATTCTTTGTGGAGAGGTTTGTTTACCATTCATCAAGTCTATGGTGAGAATAGCTTCTTGCTAGAGTATCAAGATGGAGTGCCATTTTCATTGCCCCACAGTGGGTAGCATTTGAAGTATTTCAATCCTTGAAGTTTTAGATGAATTCACTTGTACATTTATATAATTTTTATGTTTTGTTTGTTTTTTGTCATGTCTTTTCCTTTTTAGCTTGACTCTGTAGCCTAATGGCTTAGATGAAGGCACTTAGAGACTAGTTTCTACACCTATAAATTAGCTTGATCAATGAAAGTTCCCCAACAGGAACCAACTGTTGTTTCCAAAATTAGCTCTGCTTGTTTTTGGAATCACCCCTATGAAACTTGTCCATTTCATGTTTTTCTCTCTAAGTTAATTTTTTGAGACAATTTTTTCTTATTCTCACATTT
Organism: Torreya grandis; assembly: GCA_037957365.1. NCBI lineage: Eukaryota > Viridiplantae > Streptophyta > Pinopsida > Cupressales > Taxaceae > Torreya > Torreya grandis. Next base: position 2,714,332 of record JARHVA010001554.1, on the reverse strand, counting down.
TCTCAACTAGCATCATTCAAATTTCATAACATTCCTTTATTACATTCTCCCCAAAATGTGAAATTTGTTACAATCTCGATGTGACCAGGGGACATTTTCCATTTCCCAGAGTTAGTCTTTTATTGGATTTTCATGCAAGGGTGGCAAAAAATGCTACCAATGCATCTATTGTTTCATTTCCATGCAAAGGCAAAAAAAAATTTCCCTTTCATTCGACATGTAGGGGTGAAAATTTTTTCTGCCTTTGCATGTGTTTCTTCCCTCCCATGCAAGAGTGGAAAAATGTGTTGCCCCTATATATCTTTCAATTTCTAATGCAGGAGTGGTGATTTTTGCCACCCCTGCACTGCCTCAATTTTTGTGCATGGCATTTATGACTGCATGTGTTGAGTGGTTGGGGGTGATTTTTTCCCCATTTAATCTCTTTTTGATAAATTTCTACCTCACTTCATCCATTCCTCCTCCTATCCTCTGCCTCTGGACGATCCAACAAGCAGGAAGAAGCATGTTTTCGCTAAATTCAAGCCCTCATCACGTGTTATTTTCTAGGTAGGTCTTTGTTTTTTCATTTTATTTTATTTTTTATTTCCTCTTTCTCTTTCCTTGGTTATTTTTCTTTTTCTTGCCCGATGAGGCGTTTCTCTTCTCCCCCACCGCGCCTCGACCCTCCTTTTCCATTTTTTCCCGTTTGGCCTTCTTTTCCCCCCACATTAAGGAGGTGAATTTTTCTGCCCTCTCAGATCCTCCTAAATTCTTACCCATGTAAGGGTGGTGAAATTCACTACCTTAACAAAGATCTATTCTTTGATGTGCACTGGCTGCAATTTTTTTTGCTGATGTGACTCAACCCAACTTAGGTGTAAGGGCGGCAAAAATCACTGACATTACACCCAAGTTTTCTAATAGGTGCAAGGGCAAAAATTTCTTTTCCCTTACATGTTCCTCCCCTCTAACATGCATTGGTAGTATAAATTATATCTAATACATTTCTCTTTCCCCCTGGCATGCAGGGGCGATAATTTTTGTCACCTATGCACGCAGACCTGTTCCACATGCAAGGGCAACATTTTTTGTTGCCCCTGCATCATTTTTCTACATTTTTATCTAACTCTAGGGAATTTTCATTTCTTTCATTTTTCATGCCCACTCCCTCTTTTCTCTCATTTTTCAACTTGCTTGCACCTCAGCCCTTTCAAGCGCACTTCCCTGGTCATGATCACCTGACGTGCAATTTCTCCAGATTGCCAATTTTTTCCTAATTGCATGATCATGACTCTTATCACAATTCCTCCCAAAGATCCTCCCTCATCAATGTACTCTCAACCAAGGCTCATCTCAATGATTGAAGCTTCTCTGAAGAAGTTGAAGGTAATGAAGTATCAGTATCAAGGTGTTTTCCCAATCACCTCGGTCACTTCTAATGTCAATGACATTAGAGACACAGAGATTGGCCACGTAGATATGGCCAAGTTTGTGGAGAGAACCAAGGAAAAAAACACAAGCTCAGAGATGAAAAGAATAATTGAAAGTAACATCCACCTAGTCTCCTCTTTCCTTGGGGTAGCGCATCACACTGAGTTCATCCACCAGTGCACCCAATTCTATAACAAAGAGACCAGGGTAGTGTCAGATGATAATGGCAACATAATAATTCAATTAGACCCCAAATTTATTGATAAAGTTTTCATGTTCCCTCCTACTACTGACATATTGAAGATCAACTTCATTGAGGCTCAAAAGGAATATGATAAAGATCCTGAGAAGGCGAAGAAGGTTATCAACAATAGATGGATCAAGGCTCCCAGAGCCAACTTGTCCAAATGGCCAAAAAAAATTGAGGAGAAATTTCATAGAGAAATTTGATGACTTAATTACTCTTCTTAGTAGAGTATGAGGTCTACCATCTTCTTCTCTATTCCATGAATGGATGTATCCCTTTATCAAGATAATTCTCCAAGGGAAACAAGTCATATTCTGGGGTGAGCAGATAAGTAATGCTCTTCATGAGCAATTGACCAAAGTGTCTACTACTTTGAAGTTCTATATGACTTCATACTTAGTATACATTTCAACTTCCATGAGAACCTTTCCAAGTTTGATGACAGAAGGAGATAGAAGAACCACCTTTGTTTATTAATATTACCCTCAGCTAACACTAAAAGGATCAATCCATCACTTTAGGAGGGTAAATGATGCCTTCTTCTCAATATTTTTGTGTCTTTTTATCCTTAATTGGAATAAAAGAGAGTATCAGATGAATCATGGATTGTCATCAATTATTTTGACTGCATGTTTTTATAATTCCCTACCTTTTGTTATCTACAGGTTAGTTTTTTCCAAGGCTATCCCTATATGCTCCCTAGATTTCTTTCTGAAAAATTGGTTCTAATGGAGTTATGTAGATAGATTATTGTCATACACAATAAAAAATGGAACTTAAAAAACTAGGATTCAGGTTCCCAATAGAAATTGGTAGATACTCAGTTTTGACTGCCGTAAAAGTAAGGGTAATGGAGACAGACATGCAACTTGTCACCATGAAGCAGTTCAAAAGAAGGTCCAATTTTGACTATAGGTTTGTTAAGGACATGATCAAAAGGAAGACTCAATTTCATGAGCCCATGATTGAAGACAGCTGAATAGATTTGAGAATAGTAGAAGATATCAGAGAAATGGATTACAATAGACTGTCTCTGGGGCAAATTAAATATCTAAGGCTCACTGATATTCTTCTAAATCTAGTAGATGATAAAAATCTAATTAACAGTAGATACCTAGCTAAAAAATTCACTAACTCTCCTCTTCCTCCAATCTAATGGTCCCAAAAAGAGTTGACCTCTTTAAGAATGAGATTTGAACCAATATTGGCTAACACCAATGATTGGCTAGCAACCAAAGGAATCATATTGAAGGAATTCATCACAAGATTAGATGTTGAATTTCAAGAGGAAATAAGGAAGAGAGTAGAAAATAGAACCAAGAATAAAGGTGACATTCCTTCTCTTTCTAGGCCTCACAAGCCTATGATCATCTTTGTGTCAAAGAAATCAAAGGTTGCTGAGAAAGAGCTAAAATCAACAGATATGGGGTTTAGAGATCAAAGCACTCAAGAACAGGTGGCAAAATAGATAGAAATAGATTACAAGCCTACAGAGCAATAGGAAATAAAAACTCTATCTCCACAAGAGGGGGCACAACCAGTTGCAGGGGTTTCTTCTTCTCCACCCCAATCCCCTATGGTAGCTCCTTTCCCATTTATCTTATTAGCATTCCTTCCTCTGGAGCTGCCTCTCCTTTTGGATTTATTTTTGGAGACCCTCAAGGCACTTCTAGAGATGTTCTTTGATCATCAGGATCTATCCCTAGTCTCTCATCTCCTTCTTTCAATATCAGAGATAGTTCCACCATCGACCAGCCAGCAGTCGATACAGTCTCACCTACTACACCCACTACACCAATTGTTCCCACTAGTAGTGCAAATGTTACCCCAGTGACACCAGCTATAGGGACTATTACTATAGTAAGTGCTTCTGCTCTCCCACCTTGGTTATCAACATTCACATCTAAAAGAAAAAAGCAAGCCATCTTTGCAGATGACTTTGATTTTGGCAAAATAATGCCAATGAAAGCTAAGAGCCCTAAGAAGCCAAGGCTCCTTTCAAAAATGGTTGAGGATAAGGGGCACAAATTTTTGGAGATAGCCAAACCTCCACAAGATGTAACCCTAGAGAATTTTGACATGAACAGCTACTCCATTTCTCGCGTTGTGTTGGGGAAAGTAACTCACGAGGGTGCAAAGAGCGATCTACAATCTGTAATGGATATCATGGTCCAAAATTTTGATAATGAGAGAGAGATAAAAGATTATTACAAGGCAAAGGTAGAACAATTGACCATGGTAGTCAAGAGATTCACTTTTACCCTAGAGGTGGAAACTCCAAAAGCCTTTTCCATAGATGATCATGTTATCCAAAAAGTAGAGAAGACCTACATGAAAGGGAAAGTACTTGAAGATTACACAGAAAAGATGCATACACAAGGAATTTCCTTTCCTATAGAGGTTGTTGAGAAGACAGATAAAATGAAGAAAATGAGGACAGAGTTAGAAGACCTCATCTCTCTTATTTCTCAAGATATTGATAGCACAAACAAATATCTTAGAAAGTGGGTAGAGATGAAAGCTCTGAAGAAATGCACCTTAGTATCGATTGGCATCATTTCCAACAAAGATTCTTTCTATTGAAATCAAATAATCACTAATATACAGAATCCAAGTACTTAAGGAGCTGATCGATGACCTTGAATCTTCTAAGAATGCCAGTGAAAAAAGTGACACCGGCCTATTGAATAGATTGGAGGAATTGCCTTATGGACTCACCTCTTGAGACAATAAATCTCTTTTAGTAGAGGAAATGATTCAAAAATTCAAATGTATGATCCCAAGAGAATTCAAAGAGAAGGCATTTTCAATGACTTTTGTGGATAACATTCTAGATAATCAATTAACTCTGGATAATCTAAGAACCAGGTTAACTAGTCATGCAAAAGCAATCACAGCATTAAAAGATGCTACAATTAGAACTAAAATAATCTTCAAGAATACCATTTCACTAGACAGTATAGGAATACAGGCATCTATCACCATGTATGATGCTCATCTGAAGAAGTCTGGTGGCAAGAGTTGAATTATTCCTCCATTCTCTCTTCTTCATTCTTCTCATGTACTTTGTAATTAACTTGCGACATTCACATATGTACTTTTGTCATGTGAAATTACATGCACTTTTGTAATATGTAATTACATGTAAAAATCTAAAAAATGTCCCAAATTCAATGCTGACTCATCTTTGACTAGGATTTCAATATTTTAATCTTTTTCTAATTTTGAAGGTTTTTTCCCTATATATAGAGGGAACCTCTTTTGTAAAAGGATATCTCTAGATAATTGAGAGAAAAAACTCTACTGAAATTGAGACACTTCTTGAGACTTTGTGCTCAGTTTGTAAATCATATTTTGTTGAATGAATGAGAAACAGTTTAATTTTAGACTTTGTGTTGTAGTAATTTGTGTTACTTAGGAAATAGTTCTTACGTTCTCTTTCCTGATAATCTCTTATCTATTCGATTTAATAAGCAAAGTGTGTGTATTGAAATTATCTAAAGACAATTCTAAAGGATAAAAGAAAGACTTTGAGCTACTTTTATCTTGGTGATCTTTTTATCCATTGTAGTTTTAGGTGAAGACTTTAGGCTTTGATTCACTCTACTGTTACGTGTGCTCTAAATCAATGAAGGAGACAATGAAAAACTTTGTGCTTTCATGGGTTTTCTTGTAGACCTAGTTACTACTCCAAGAGATTTTCTACTATATTCTGAATAACATTCCTGAAAGAAGAGGAATGTTCTCAGTCATCAACCAGGATCTCTCTCTTTTGTTCTGTGAACATCATCTCTAAAAAAGGAGAGATGGATGGTGTTATCCTACCCTGAGTCTTATTTTTTTATTATTTATATACATATATAGGATATAAGTGATTTATAGGGAACCTTCTCTTGATGGGAGGAGAGATTTATCTCATTATGATTTTGTAAATCCATACTTTGTCATATAAATCTCCTTGTACTGTGGTTGATATACCCATTTTGTCATCAGTTAGTTGATGGAAAAATATTCACCCAACAGAACTGTCATCAAATTATAGCTTTAGCACTTATGTGATCTTGGAAACTTATGTCAACCTTAGATGGTTGTGTTAATGATTCTATCTAACTTAGATGTAGGTGTTTATATAGAATACCTACATGATCTAGATGTGACCACCTAATATATTTTGGGTTTTATGTCACCTTTGCTATGGTGTGCTAAAATATGGACCATGGATTATCTCTCCTTGTCAAAAAGCAAAACCCTAGTTCTTCATCTCCATGGTGGTTATGGGAAAAATTAGTTATTGAACACATAGTGTTGAGATACCTCAAATACCCCTCTTTTAGTGAGTGATGCCTACATATCTAATAATCTAAAAAGGGCCTCTGACTTATTTATGTAGTTATCCCCTACATGTTATCTTGTGTGTGCATACATATGCAATGTGTGATAAATAATTACATAGAGTGACCTAGTTTGTAACTTAAAAAAATTGGATCATGGGATCATCCTTAAATAATTAAAACTTATATATGTGTTATCCCTATGACTAATATGTAAATAGGGGGAAATAGATAATATTTTCTCACTTAAGTGCTTGATTGAATGCTTTTTGTAATTTTCCTTGTGAGAGGTAAGAATTTTTTAGGTGAAAAATGAATAAGGATTGATCTTGTATTTATACCAATATTTTTCTATAATATCTCACATTAAATCACTTAAGCTGACCATTGGAATACATTTCATTATTAAATTAGATGACTTTAGGGAACTAGACACTTGCATTGGAATAGGACACTAGCATCAACGTAGGTGTATGACTAGGACATAAGTGTATATAAATATGGAAAACAAGCATAGGTCTAAAACTTGTAAATACAAAAGATAAATAGGTTTGTAGCATTTTAGATAGGATAGATATTTTGAGTCATTAATTTACACTAGTTGGACTAAGAGATAATCAATAGGCACAAAGAGATAGTGTATGCAAGACTTTCAAAAGTGGAAAGATTTTAGAAGCTAAAGGAAAATACATGATATGTATTTTCCAATTGTTCAAGACTGAGGTTCTATATAATTCAAAAATAGTGTCTACATTTCCCCCTTTAATAGAGTAAAGAAATTCCTAGTTTAAAGGAAAATAAATTCATATCTAGGTGTGTTTAACACATCTTGTCGTTGCATGAGTCAAACTTGAATGATTTTTTAGTGGCTAACCTACAACTAAGAGCATGTTACAGTATATAATCAATGCATATAATCTAAAATTGAATCATTAAAATGATTGATATTGAAAGATAACAAGGTTTAAGAGTGCACATGTGTATCGATGCAACTACCTTGACTTTTGGTAATTTGATTTGGAAAATATGTATCATTACGAATCATTAAAACTGAGATTAGGAAAATATAAATCTTAAAAGTGCATAAATAGAGAAAAATTTAAGGACAAAACTTTCCCCCAACCTTGAAGATAAAGGTGGGTTTTTACCTGACAATTAAGATTAGCTCAACCATGCAACCAATCATACTTATAAGTGAGTGTGAGTAAACCAAGTTAACTCACACTATACATCTAGAGAGGTTGGATGATGTAATCAAGCATAACCTATAAAATTGGAAATATTCAATTATTTAATCACCTCAACCATACCAATAATGAATTAACTACTCCATTAGATTGGCTTAATATAGTTTGTAAAAGTCTAACATATTGGGTGATCATAATCTATAAAAGTGTTTTGAAATCTAAAACTAATTTTGATTTTGAAATTTAGGTTACCTTTGCATAGAATATGCACCTAATATATGTCTCTTGCTAAAACTTGAGTATACTAATGGTACCAATGTATAGAATTCTACCATAATTATGTATTTGAATCATATAACTATGATTTTTGGCCAAATTAAAAATTATGTAAGTGTGGAGAACATGTTTCCATAACATTTCCTCATTGTATATATGAATTTGAAATTAGTTTATGTGTGGATACCAAAACATACCCCCACTATATATTTTAATCTAGTGAATTATGAATGTTGAGTATTATCATTTATGTCAAAGGTTCATCTTGTGAAGGTTGATGTTAAAGGTTATTAAGGATAGTTGGTAATGTGTGATGTGACAAGGTTCATGGAAGAGTGTTGTTATGAGACAGAGAAAGAGATAGTTTTAATATAATTAATTTCTTATGTCTACATGATTTATATCATTGTTAATGTCAGCATGGAAGGTACATGTCATTGATGTCAAGTGCATAAGAAGCATAGTCATGACATGAAGAGGTATGTGCATGGTGAAATGAATGAACATTGGCATGTGAAGGTTGTACAGAATTATTTGAGAATTTTATTAAAGTATAGAATCATTCATAATAATGTAAAGGTGAGCTTATAAGGTTAGGACCTTTAATCTAAGTCTACACCGAGACAACTCCTAGACCCTGCCTAGCCTAGTAATGTATGAAGATAAAATTTCAAGGAAAGTGCACACATGAGAGCATGGATAGAGGTGATATAATTTTTTTTAGGTATGATCACAAATTTTGAGGTCAATATTTGAAGTAAAATTGCATGAGTCACTATTTTAGGCCTTCTTAAGCTCATAGAATGAGATATTCAAACCTGAGAAACACTTTTAAGCATTTGTTGGCATGTGTAACCTTTGTATGGGAGTCTTATATGTTTTATAGAGATGTTTAATGGTCATATTTAATATCTCTAGTAATTATTTTTGGATTTGAGTTGTATTCCTTTATGAACAATCATTAGCACCAAAACATCTCTTAAACCTTCATAAAACCCTAATAAGGACCCAATGTGAAATATTTTTTTTTCAAACCAGCTCAAGATGGATTCAAATGCTTAGATAAGATATTTTATCATGTATTAAATTCTCCCAAGTACCTTGGTGGTGGTTAGTCAAATGAGAGAGAAAATATGTAGGTATAGACTAATTTACCAAGAAATTATTGTAGCTCTCAAAATTTAAATTGGTCAAGAGGAGTAAATGGATTCTAGAAGAAGCTAGAGACTCATTTTACACTTCCATAATGTTTTATTAATAGGTTATATCCTTCAATTTCTCTAAATTATTCATCCAAGAAAGCCAGCCATAGATGGACCTAATGGTACAGATAATGTAAAACCTAGGCAGAGATAAAGAGATAGATTTGAAGGTTTATACATGATAGATTGATGCAATAAAGTGCATGAAGAAATTATTAATTAATTTTAATTAATTATCATGATTTTTATAAGATTTTAATGTTAGTGTATATGGTGAAAATATTTCTCACAAAATGGATTGTCTAGTTTAGATAGGACTATGAGACATAAGATCAAGAAATTGGTCTACAAGACCAATATTTTCCATTAGACCATATGAATTTTATATCTAAGGATGTTTTATAGATATCATAGGACCATTTTTATGCATCAAGAGTCATTAAAATTGAATAAATAATTGTTTAATGTCTAATTATTCATGATTGGTTCTTGAGGTGTTTTGGCAGTTCAAAGTAAGCAAGTTGTAGAGATGTTATTGAGCCCTTATTTCCTAAGTGAAGGTGTTCCAAGAATTTGGTGATGACCCTAAGGTGATGGAGAATATTTATTCATGTTTCATTTTTCATGGTCGATTATCTTAAGTGTGTTTAATCTTAATTTTTTAAGATAGACTTTTAAGGTATACAAGCATGGAGGAGGTCAAAAGAGTTAATTGTATAAGTGGTTAAATGGTTTTTTTAATTTTTTTATAAGGTCATATTTTCCCAATAATATTAATTTTTGGAATTAAGAAGGAAAACCTAATGCAATTAGGTCTTCATGAGACCTGAAGGAAGAGTAAGGCTAAATTGAGTTGTGGCAAACCAAAAAGGGTTTGAATTGTAATTGAACCATGTTCATAAGATTTTTTAAGATGTATTATGTGGTTAACATAAGAGGTTAAAAGTGTGTGGCTAACCTAAGATGTTGAAGGTGTGTGGCTAACTAAGTGTTATGTGATCATGAGATTAGTATATATACAAGATAGTTTAGGCCTATTTGAAAGTGTGTGAAAATAAGAAAATAAAATGATGCATGGTTGAGTATAAGAAGGCCTTTAAATGAGTTATATACCATAATATAAGATCATATATGTGTAATGTCATTAAAATTATGAGGTGGTTGAGTTGGTACTGAGTCACTTAAGATTTTGTACTTCCTTGCAAGTAGATGTTTGTTAAAGTCTATTAAAGTGGGTGCTTGAATTTATTGGAGTTGGTGCTCAACTAAATCTATTATTTTGTTTCATAGGATATTATTCCATTTGTATAAATCATAGTGGTTTTTATTCCCATTGAGGGTTTCCCACTAATACATATGTTCTCATGTTTCATGCTCATATGAATGGTTCTTTATTTATTGCTAGATCATTATGTTTCTTTCATGGTTCATTAATGTTAAAGGATAATTTAAAGAAAGATTTTTAAAATAGTAATTCACCCCCCCCCCCTCTTAGTAATTATGATTCCTATAATTGGTATTAGAGAATGGTCCTTTAAAGAAGGCCTAATAGCTTAAAGGAGATCTTAGAAGCACAATCATGTCTAGTCATAAAGTACAAGGAGGTTTCTCAACCTACAAGGCCCCTATTTTTAGTTGGACTAAATATTCATTTTGGATAATTATAATGAAGACATATCTAATGTCCTTATGCTATGACATATGGTAATCTATTGTTGATGGATTCACTCTACCTCATACAATACCAACTGATGCAATAGGTAAGAAGGTAAGTGAAAATAACTCTAAGGTAATGAATTCCATCCTATGTGGTCTTTCAGAGTTAGAATTTGTAAAGGCAATGCATTATGATATAACCAAATAAATTTGGGAAAAGTTATAAACCATATATGAAGGAGATACCAAATTTAAGTTGGCAAAATTTTAGATGCATTGAAGGTATTTTGAAAGTCTAATAATGAATGAGGATGAAAATATTACATATTATCTATTAAGAGTAGATGAAGTGGTAAATGTCATCAAAGGTCTAGGATAAAAGTTGGAAGAATCAATAGTAGTATAAAAGGTATTAAGATCCTTGACATCCAAGTTTGATTTAAAAGCCTCTACTATGGAGGAGATCAAATATTTCAACAAACTATAGATGGATGAGCTTCATGGTATCTTGACTGCCTATGAAATGAGAACAAGTGATAGAAGACCTTCCAAGAAGGAAGTTGCAGTCAAAGCTGACAAAAAGTCACAAGGTAAAAATTTCAAAGATGATGTTCATACAGATATTGATGATGATAAGATAGAATCCATGTTTGTCATAAAACTAAGGAATGGATCAGGTAAGAATAAGGGAAATTTTCCATTTGAGTGCTTTAATTATTGTAATATTGGACACTTTTCATCCAAGTGCCACAACAAGGGTAATAATGAGCATGAGGGAGAGCATGATGAACATCATGGTGAGGATAAGAAGTTATATAAGCTTAAAAATAGCAAAAATAGATTCAGGAAGTATGAAGGCAAGAAAGGATCATTCAATAACAAGAGAAGTTTTTATACCAAAGAAGATAGTAGATCCTCTAATATAAATGATACAATTATATCTGATAGTGATGATGATAGTGTTGATCATTATAGCAATGAAACTCTATTCATGGCAATAGAAAGAGACAATGAAGGTTGCCTAAAAGGGAAAAGTCTTATGAAAGATAAAGAATCAAATGAAGAAGAGTCTGAAGTGAACCTTGAGGCAAAATTGGTGATTTCTCTACAATATTTGAAGTTCCAAAGAAGGAATAATTAGAAACTGAGATCATTGGTTAAGGGGTATGAGGAAAAAATCAATCTCTTTAAAGAGAGACTAAGTAACTACACTAATGAACATGAAGAGATCATTAAATATTTGTAAACTTAGATGGAGATTGTCACTACAAGTCTTAAGACTAAGAAGGAATAATGCACCAAAATTAGAATATAAATGGAGCCCTTGAAGGCATAATTAGATCTAGAAAAAATCAAATTAAAGACATCAAATTTTTGAAAGGAGCACTAAAATTCTTGGTGATATTTTGAGAAGTTATAGGTCTCTACATGATAAAAGAGTTCTTGGGTTCAAATAAGACTAAAAGGAAAACAAAGAGAGTTAGAACTCAAAGTACAAGGGACTATCAAGAAGTGATGGTACTGAAAAATTAAAAACCTGTGCAAAAACTTTAAAATATGAGACCCAAATTGACCATCAACAAGACAAGAAGAATGTAACTCCTTCAAGAGACAACAAAGGTAGAGATGAATCATTCAATAGTCATCAAAACACAATTTTAATTATACAAACAAGATATGTAAATTCTTTCAATGGTTACTTTTTCTCATGCAATCAATATGGACATAGAGCTATGGATTATAGACATCATGATAGAATCAGTTTCTCATAGAGGAATAATATGGATGCTCATTTCAATAATAGAAGAATTATAAGGTATAATTATGATCAAAGAGGACATATTACAAGGGATTTCAAGATGAGGCATATGAGGAAGATCAGTCAAGACAAAAGGTATGCAGTTACGCCACTAAGAAGTGGATCAAGTCAACCCCTATGAATAAGGTGATGGAGGAGCAAAATACTAAAAGATAAGAATTTATGCTAGCTCATATTTACTTTCACGTCTGAGATGAAGACATGAAGTGGTATATAGATATTGGTTTCTCAATCCACATGATAGGTGACAAGAGCACATTCATTTTATTGAAGAATAATGTTACAAGGAAAATAAGATTTGGAGATAACATAACTATCAATATTTTTGTCAAGGGTATCTTGAGTTTGGATAATGAGAATACCTAGACAAATTATGTGTTGTATGTGGAAGACTTGAAACATAACTTGCTTAGTATGAGTCAAATTTGTAACCAAGGACACATACTAACCTTTCATGATAGAGGGTGTGATATAAGGAGATCCAAATCAATTAGGCTAATTACCAATGGTAAGAGGACTAATAATAATCTGTATGTCTTGAATGATATCAATAAATATAGATGTTTTATGAGCAAGATGGATGAATTTTGGATATAACACAAAAAAATTTACCACCTAAATTTTGATAATCTAGTCAATATTAGCTCTAAGAAGTCTGTGAAGAATATGCCTAAAATCATAAAACCTACAAATACACTTTGCAAGGCATGTCAACATGGTAAGCAAACTAAAAGTAAGTTCAAGTCTAAGGATTATTATAATAAAATACATTTAGATTTAATACACACTAATATTTGTGGACCTACAATAATCTAAATCATTTAAGGAGATAATTATTTCATGTTACTCATAGATGACTCCACAACAATGACCTAAGTAGCACTCTTGAAAGAAAAGTCAAAAGATCTTGATAAGTTCGAGGCATTCAAAGCTCTAGTTGAGAATGAAAATAATGTAAAGATAAAATAATTAAGATCTGATAGAGGAGGAGAGTTCTTATCTAATGAATTTGATGACTTCTATGAGGTCCAAAGGATAAGGAGATAGTTATTAGTGGCTAGGATACCTCAGTAGAATGGGGTAGTGGAAAGAAAGAATAGAAAAATAAATAAATGGTAAGGAATATGCTTAATAAATCAATATTATCTAATGGATACTAGATATAAGTAGTGAACACTACATTCCACATTTTTAATAGAGGGTAGATAAGGATTAATGGCAATAAAAGCCCCTATGAACTATTAAAAGGTAGACCTGCTAATGTGGACCACTTTAGAGTGTTTGGAAGGAAATGCTTCATTAAAAGAGATGAGGAATACTTAGGTAAGTTTGATTCAAGGTTTGATGAAGGAATAGTGTTGGGATATTTATCGGTAAGCTCAGCCTATAGATGTTATAATAATAGGTTACATAAGATAGTGGAAAACAATAATGTGAAGATTGATGAGACCATTTCTAATAAGTCACACTCTCAGTCAAAGGATGCATCATATAATTTGGACTTCAATAATGAAGAATAAAAAATAGAGATATATGAGGAATAATAAAAAGTTGAAGAAAGACAAGATTTAAAAGGCCCCTCAAAACAGATTCAAAGAAACCATCCTGAATCACAAATCATTGGCAACAAACATGCAGGTATACAAATAAAGAAAAAGACAATAACCTAAATCAAGAGAATATTTATCTATTTTATAAGATTGAACCTAAGATCCTTGTATTATCAATCAAAGACAAGTTTTAGATAGGTGATATTAATGAAGGGTTAGACCAAATAGAAAATAATGAGGCTTGGGAACTAGTTCCTAGGCTTAAAGACAAGAATGTTATTTGCACAAAATGGGTGTTTGGGAACAAGTTGAATGAAAATGGAGAAGTTACTAGGAATAAGGATAGATTGGTATGCAAGGGGTATACACAAGTGTAAGGGGTAGACTTTGAGGCTAAGTATCAATATTGGAGGCTATCAAATTATTCCTAGCATATGCAGGATTCAAAGGGTTCAAGGTGTATCAGATGGATGTCAAATCATATTTTCTAAATGGGAACTTAGAAGAGGAGGTATACATAGAGCATCCTAAGAGTTTCTAGTTATCAGGTAATAAGGACTATGTATGTATATTGAAAAAATCTCTTTATGATCTAAAACAAGCTCCTAGAGCTTGGTTCACTTGATTAGACAAGTACCTACTGGACCAAGGATTCAAAAAAGAAGCTATAGATAGTAATCTATACATAAACATATAAAATGACCATTAGTTGATAGTGGTTGTCTATGTGGATGACATCATATTTGGTATAAATAGTGAGATTATGACTAAGGCCTATGTAAATATGATAAAGGAGTTTGATATGTCCATGTTGAGAGAACTATCATTCTTCCTTGGGTTACAAATCATTCTATCAAAAAGAGGTATAATCATTTCACAAGATAAGTACATAAGAGAGATTTTGAATAAATTTGAGATGGAATATTTCAAGGTAGCTAGCACACCTATGATCATAAGGTGTAATTTAATCAAGGAGTATGAGTCTCCAAAGGTCAATAAGACACCATATAGGTCAATTATTTGAAGTTTGTTATATAATACTACCTCTAGACCTGATATCATGCAAGTATTAGGTCTTATGGGAAGATTTATAGTATACCTAAATGAAAATCATTTGCAATAATTTAAAATAATACTTAGGTATCTCAAATTGACTATAGATTTTGGGTTTTGGTATCCAAGGATCAAGGTGTTTAACTTAACAGCCTATATAGATGCAGACTAGGCAGGAAGTTTAGACGATAGGAAGAGCACTAGTGGAGGAGATTTCTTCTTAGGAGAGTGCCTAATATCATGGATAAGTAGAAATCATCCATCATTGGAATTATGTACTTTTTAGGTTGATTATATTGTAAAAAATTCAAGTTGCACTCAAGTCTTATGGATGAGGTAGACCTTAAGGGATTACAAAGTGGAGTATGATAGTCCTAGTCCTATCTTTTGTGACAATACAAGTGCCATAAGAATATCAAAGAATCTATACATGAATAAAAGTACTAAGCACATTCCCATTAGGTATCATTTCTTAAGAAAATAGGTAAGTGAACAAAATGTCAAGTTTGAGTTTATATCTACTAAGGATCAAATTGTAGATATTCTAACCATGCCACTTCCAAAGATAATATTTGAACATCTAAGATAAGAATTGGGTGTAATTCCTACCCCTAGCAATCATTAAGAAAGTCAAGTGCTTAGCTGGAGATAATTAGTTAGTTCATTATCTCTAAGATCAGGTGAGTAGTGTTAAGAAAGTATGTAGAGACATGAAGATGGGTTGAAGAATGTGGCCAAGGCTAGAATCATGGTGGAAGTTTGTGGAGTTTAAGTAGTGAAATGAAGATGGATATGATCCATCTCTATGGAATTAATGTGTATGATGTAATATGAGTGTTCTTATGTATTTGAGTCATTTTAAAGGAGGTATGCATGGAGATAGGGGAAGCATGTTTGTATGATGCTTCATAGACTCATTATCCTATGTATTGAGTTTTTAGTTGCAAGAGGTGTGATCCAAGAAGTTGTAGGGACATCTTTGTCATTAATGTCAAAGTGGGAGAAATTTAAAAATGGGGAAGAAAAATCTTGATGAGATAATTTTCTGATAATGGTTGCCATCAATGATAAAGGGGGGGGGTTTTGAGTATTGTCATTGATTTCAAAGGTACATCTTGTAAATGTTGATGTCAAAGGTGATTAAGGATAGTTGGCAGTGTGTGATGTGATAAGGTTCATGGAAGAGTGTTGTCATGAGAGAAAGAGAAAGAGAGAATTTGAAGAAAACTAATGTATTATGTCTGCATGATTGATAGCATTGTTAATGTTAGCATGAAAGGTACAAGTCATTGATTTCAAGTGCATAAGAAGCATAGTCATGACATGAGGAGGTATGTGCATGGTGAAATGAAATAACATAGGAATGTGAAGGTTTTATTTCATTTTTTGATAATGTGAGTAAGGTATAGAGTCATTCATGAGAGTTTTAGGGTAAGCCTATCAAGGTAGGACCTTTAGTCTAAGTCTACACCCAGACCACTCTTAGACCCTATTTGGCCTAGTAAGGTATAAAGATCAGATTTCAAGGAAAGTATGCACATAATAGCATGGTTAGAGGTGAGATAAGTGGTTTTATGTATGATCACAAATTTTTAGGTCAATATTTGAATTAAAAGTGAATGAATCACTATTTTACGCCTTCTCGAGATCATAGAATGAGGTACTCAAACCCAAAAAGCACTTTAAAGATTTTATTTTCATGTGTAACCTCTACATGGGAGTATGAGATATTTAAGATAGATGGGGAAGATTAATAGCTAAGATATCCAGGTATTATTTTTGTATTCAATTAGCATTCCTTTATAAACAATCATTAACACCAAAACATGTGTTAATCTCCATAAAACATTAATAAAGACTTGATGTGAAATATTTTGTTCAAATTAGCTCTAGATGGATTAAAATGCCTATATAATCTATTATATCATGTATTCAACTCTCCCAAGTACCTCTAAGTGGTGGTGATTATTCAAATGAGAGAGAAAATGTCAGGTATAGGCTTATTTGTCAGAAAATTATTGTAGCTCTAAAAAGTTGAATTAGTTAAGAAGAGTGAATAGATGGTAGAAGAAGATAGAGACTAATTTTACATTTATAATATGTGTTATGGATAGTTTATATCATTCAAGTGATCTAAATTGGTCATCCAAGTAAGCCAATCATAGACAAACCTAATGGTGTGGATAATGTAAAACCTAGACATAGATGAAGAGATAGATTTGAGGGTTTGTGCATGATAGATTGATGCAATAAAATGTATGAATAAGTTATTTAATAATTTTAAGTCATTATCATGCTTTGTATAATCTTTATATTTTAGTGTATGGGTGAAAATGTTTCTCAAAAAATGGTTTGTCTGATTCAAATAAGAATGTGAGACATAAGGTCAAAAAATTAGTCTGTAAGACTAGTATTTGCCATTAGACCACATAAATTTTGTATCTAAGTATATATATATATATATATATATATATATATATATATATATATATATATATATATATATATATATATATATATATCATAGTAATTTTTGTATGAATCAATAGTCATGACAAGTTTCTACACAAGTGTTGGAGGTCTAATTCTTCATGACTAGTTCATGAAGTCATGAATAATTAGACCTCCAACACTTGTGTATAAACTTGTCATGACTATTGATGCATACAAAAATTACTATGATATATATATATATATATATATATATATATATATATATATATATATATATATATATATATATATATATATATATCATAGTAATTTTTGTATGCATCAATAGTCATGACAAGTTTATACACAAGTGTTGGAGGTCTAATTATTCATGACTAGTTCTTGAGGTGTTTTGGCAGTTCTAAGTAAGCAAGTTGCAGAGATGTTCTTGAGCCCTTATATCCTGAGTGAAGGTGATTCAATAATTTTTTGATGAACCTAACGTAATGGATAATATTTATTCATATTTAATTTTTCATGGTTGATTATCTTAAGGGTGTTTAAGCTTTATTATTGTAAGATAGAGTTTTGAGGTACATAGGCTTAATAGGGCAGTTTGTCTTAAATGAGCTTTCATGGTATGAATGAAGGATGAAAGTCTAATAAAACATGGATAAGTTCAAAATATTTCATTATATAAGTGTTTTAATGGTTTTTTTATTGTTTTATAATTCCATTTAGGTCTAATAATATCAAGTTTTGGTGTTAAGAGGGCAGACCAAATACAATAGGTCTCCATGAGACCTAAAGGAGGAGTAAGGCCAAATTGAGTTGTGGAAGACCAAAATGGGTTAAAATTATGATTGAACCATGTTATTAATATGTCTTAAGACCTATAATGTGTCTAACCTAATATTTTTAATGTGTTTGGCTAATCAAGTGGTGTGTGACCATGAGACTAGTATATATACAAGGTAGTTTAGGCCTATTTTAAAGTGTGGGAAAATAAGATAATAAAATGATGCATGGTTGAGAATAATGAGGTCTTTAAATTATTTTTATACCATAAAAAAATCAAAGGTGGGGAAGGTGATAAAAAAAATTGAGGTGGCTATGTAGTGTTGAGTCTCTTAAGGAATTGGTGCTTCTTTGCAAGTAGATGCCAAGTGGGTGCTTGACTTTATTGGAATTAGTGTTCCAATTTGAGTTGGTGATAAAATTAATTTGGTATTTTTTTTAATAGTAAAATATTCCATTTTCAAATATCATAGTGGTTTTTTCTCCCCTTAAGGTTTTTCTCACTCATATATGTGTTCTCTTGTTTCATGCTCGTATGAATGGTTCTTTATGCATTGCTAGATCACTATGTTACTTTCATGGTTCATAAAAGTTAAAGTATAATTTAAATAAAGTTTTTTAAAACATTTATTCACACCTCCTCTTAGTAATTATGCTTCCAATAGTGAAAATGTGTAAGTCATGCCCCTATGGCAAGCCCCCTTTTAAGGTGAGGGAAAGTATAAATTGGTAGTCGCCTTACCTCGAAAGGATAAGATAACTATATAATATATGTATGATCCATGTATCATATAGAAATAACATATCTAGGTAGATATATTATTGAATCACAAAGAATGTGATCACATTAAGTCCTAAGATGCATGATGTGAATCATGGTAACATCTAGATAGTAATCGTATAAGCTCAATAAGTAATCAAGAACACATACAATAGCACTTAGAATCAAATCAAAATATAGTGATCTGAGGAGACCTTAAATAATGGGCATGTTTAAATGTTTCACAATCAAATGGATATGACTTATTCAAATGTCCAAAAAGAAAGGAATGGCATATTTAAATGTCAACATACAACAAACCAAGACATATAAAAATGTCACAATAAGAAAAGACAAGCATAGGTACCATAATCAATGGAGCATATCCAAATTCTTGAACAATTGATATAATTCATGATAATAGGAAACAAGGAACACACTCAAAGAAGTGAAAAAAATAAAACATAGATAATAAATAACCAACATAACATTGTATACTAGCCCATGGATAATATCTATTAGCAAAAAATGTGAAGTACATAGCATATCAAGTAAATTATGAAATATGTAAACATGTATAAAGGCATGTGTAATCACATAAGCTCAAGCATGATAATGTAAAGTGATCATATAATAATACAACCTAGATGTCAAATAAGTGGATGCCCCTAATGTCCACATGGTATAAGTAGAGGGAAGGACCAACATTTTAAAAGGCATAAATAATGTATCTTTGTATGCCTGAATCACACTCAAAATATGTGTGAAACATGTGTGTATATGTAAATAAATGATATTATATCTTCCAACATGGAACCAACAACATATATGTCAAGGAGCTAATAGAACATGTAAATGCTAAAAATATTTTTCAATTTTTTTAAAGTTTTTTTTATTTTTTGGGTATTTTTGGAATATGTGAGATATCTCAATCAATATACTTACCAAGTGTATAATATTTTTTTTTTATATATATGTTTTAATTCAAGTGTACCTAGGTGGTATAGGCATTTTCCCAATTTTTTTATAATTGTAAATGGTCCCAACCAATTTCGTTTGAACTTTCCTTTTTTGTCGTTTTATTCATTGGTATTATTTTGATTTTCTTTTAGTATCAGGTTGCCCACAATAATTTTTCGTGGCCAAATCTTTTTTTATATGTGTTCCTAACACAATATTGATAAACCTATAAGTATTCAATAGTCATTTTTCATTTTTCACTCAACTGTTCTAATTGATGCAATTTATTTTCATGATATTCATTATATTTTATAATATATTTGAGAGAATAATGTAGGGAAGGTATCTTGAGTTCAATCATTAGCACTACCTCTATACCATAAACCAAAGAATAAGGTGTATCATGGGTGAATGTGTGAACAATAGTATGGTATTTTGATAAAGAATATACCATCTATTGGGGTCAATATATGATGTATCATTCAACCATTTTTCAAATATTTTGACAATGTTTTATTTGTTTCTTCTATTTGTTCATTACCTTGTGGGTAGTAAGGCTTATAAAAGGTATGTTTGATTTTATACTTAGTGTAAAAGTGTTTTACTATCTTTTTTTTAATGATGATACATTGATAGTAGTAATAGTTGAAGGAATGTCAAAATGGGAGATAATACTGGTCATCAAAAACATGCATATGTCATCCCTCATAGTAAATTCAAGTGGAATTGCCTCCACCTATTTTTTAAAATATTTTGTAGCTATGATTATGAATTTTTATTCATTAATAGACATAAGATTTATCTTTCCAATCAAATCAAAGCCCCATAAGGATAATGGCCATGGTGAGACAATCAATTGTAAATCATGATATGGTGCATGGTTCAATTTATTGTATTTCTAGCATTGTAAGCATAATTTGGAATGTTTAATGCATTCTTGTTCTATGGTAGGCCAATAATAATCTTGGATTAATAATTTTTGGGACATGGACTTACCACTAAAATTTCCACCACACTCGATATCATGCATTTATAATAGGATAGTGTGTGTCTCATATGTGTTTAAACATTGAATTAGTTATATGTTGAAACCTTGTTTGAATAGATCATTTCCATTAATGACATATGAATTGATTCTCATTGTAATTTTTGTTTGTCATTTCCTATAAAATGGTCTGGTATGTAAGTTTGGTAGAGGAATTATAACTATCATTATACTATTTTGTATTTCTAGAAATATAAGTAATAGCATGAATGGATAACACATCCATTCTATCAGAATAAATTAAAGGACCATGTAATTGGTTTATAGTAAATTTTATATGGTCATCCCTAATATCAAAAGGCATCAAAGATATTTCACTATCCATTGTATCTACATGGAAGTTATCTTAATGAGGAATATTGTCAATGGAAAATATATCAAATGTCTCCTTAATTTCATCCACAATTTATTTATATGGCTGTAAATGTTCTTCTTTAGTTTGGTAATGACTAGTAACTTGATTAACAACCAACTGAGGTCACCAAAAACTTGAATGTCCTTGATATGAAGATTTTGTGTTATTGATAACCCAATTATCAAGGCTTCATATTGTGTGATATTATTTGTGCAATAAAAAGATAACCTATAAGAGAATAACATGTATTCACCCTCAGGAGTGAAAAATATAATACCTGAACCCACTCCTATTCTAAATTTGGATCCATCTAAAAACGTTCAAGAAAAGTTTTGCTAATTGGAAAGGGAACATGTAATAGAGTTGTAGCTAATTAATCAGTTATAACTTGTCCTTTTATTATTTTTTGGGATAAAAATTTGAGATCAAACTCTATAAGTTATATCACCCATTTTGTAATGCAGCTAGTGAGGTGTATTTTATTCATACATAACATTAATGGACCTTATTTAATTATAACATGGACCTCATTATTGAGCAAATAATGTCATAATTTTTGTGTATAAAAAACCAAAGCTAAACATAATTTTTCCATTGTTGTATATTTTTTATTCATAATCTACAAAATGGTGACTAATATAATAGATTGCCCATTCATTTTTAGCATCATAATATTATTATAATAGGGTTCCAAAGGCCTCATGAATGGCTAAGATATAGAGAAGCAATGGTATATCCAAAATAAGAGGCATGATCAATGGTGATTTTGATAAATACTCTTTAATTTTATCAAAAATTTGTTGGTAAATGCCATCCCAAATAAATTTTGTGTCATTTTTATCAAACAGTCAAAGTAATTATTTTATTATCCAACCGATCAATGAAGTGTTAAATAGTTTAATTCTACATTGTAAACATCATAACTATTTTAGGTTAGTTGGTGGTGGCATCTCAATAATAGATTTTACCTTTTTTGGATCAACCTTAATGCTTCACTAAGAAATATTGTACTTGAGAAGCTTTCTGGAAGACACTCCAAAAACACATTTTTGGGGATTTAATCATACATTAAACTTTTGCAAGCATTCAAATATTTTTTGTAAATCAGTAGCATGGTCTTGGTGACATTTTTATTTTATGAGTAGAATGAATAGAATTAATACATAGATATAGCCTTGAGAAAGAGATCGAGCAAAGGGAAGTCTAAAAATGATTCAAACATGTGTCAACTTGAGAATGGAATAGTTACACTGCATTCTGTAAGACATTTTATTTTCAATTATACCAATAAGATCAAGATGATCTTAACTACATTTTACCATAAATGGGTCCATTCATTAGAAATTTGTTTAGATTTTAGTTGTTCCTTATTAGCTTTCCAAGCTGTGAAATGGTATAACAACTCACTCTATCGACCTACCTATTTCCATTTACTTGTGCACATATGTTTAGAATTATACCATGTGTTACTTCCATATTTGTTTTTACGTTTCCACCAAACCCCTTTGAAAATCCAATGGCTATTTTCATAGTTTGAATTTGATGTCCTACAGGCTATCACTCCTTTGTTTGAATCCCAACAGCTAATTTATATAGTCTAAACTTGACATTCTGTGGGCCATCACCTTGGCTATTTTCTTTGGATTTTTTGTTTCTAGAATTTTTTTAGACTTTTTGTCTATAGCCATTTTTTTTGAAATAATTCATTCAGCCTTGTTTCCTTCTTTTTTTTCAGCTTTCCTGATTGGTCCATTTCCTTTGGACAAAAAGTTTGAAGGAATTTTTTCCTTTGTAAATTTCCCTTCAAGCTTTTATCATGGTCCTCCTCTTTTAAAAGTTCCCCATTTTACCTTTTAAAAGAACTTCCCAAAGGGAACAACCCCTTCAGACTTCTTGCCAGTGATCCTTTGACATTATTTATAAATTCCACCTACCCTTCAAAACTTTGTGAAATGTCCCTTCTTTTTTTGAAACAATCCTTCAAACTTTTTGTTTGAACCTTTTCTTTTGAAAATACCCTTTTATTCATGAAAATTCCCTTTGAATTTTTGATTGGTCCTTTAAATTTGTGCAAAAGATCTCATCAAAAACCTTGAAGTGCCCTTCTGAAAAGAATATACCCTTCAAATGAAATGTAAACGACCCCTTTGAATTGAAATTAACCTTCAAAAAACCTACAGCTATCCTTCAAAATTTTGGAAATGGTCCACTTAGCCTCAAAGATACCTTTGAAAAGATGAAACGTACCCTTCAAATTTTTGAAAAGGTCCTTTTCAGCTTGAAAGAGTCTTTCAAAAAGGTTGTCACATACCCTTTGGGAAAATTACTTCGAACAAAAAGTCTGAAAGAATTCACCTAAGTAAAAGGCTTAAAAAAAAAAGTCCAAAATAATTTGATAAATAATTAGAACAAAAACCAAAATAAATATACCTTAGCAGAGGACTTAGCCAAAAGACTAGAGAACAAAGATTTCAAAAAGAAAACACTTGGGTTTTTACATGTAAAAGACTTCAGCTTTTTATGATAACACTTCTTACATACTGGACATGAAACTTGCATACTGGACATGAATAAAGGTATAGACTCATATGCTTTTTTGAAAATAGGGGTGCCCAATTTTGGCTTGAAAGGCAAAAATGTGGTCATTCTTCATTCAGCAAAGTGGATTATTCAAAAATAAATGGAATGGTAGGAATAGAATTGTGTCCATCATGTTGGACATTGGTATCATCACTCTCTCCAAAGTATGTATGAGTAGGGGTGGCATGAAGAACCTATTATTATGATAGAAGTAAAGGAGATCTTCATGTTCCCCCAAGTACTCAAGTAAAGACTCATCATTTGAGAACTCATCTAATGTCAAAGTTTTTAGTGAAGTGATATCATCAATCAAATGAGATATGATTAATTATAGAACCATTGTATAGGTATGCATATATTCTAATTTGGCCTTTTGGAAACAAGGCTCACTATGAATATATGTCTTATCACTTAGAGATTGTCCTAGGAAACTGTTGACCATTTTTTTCCCAATAGGCCAAAATTGGTCCCCCTTTTTTCATGTTGTTCTAAGCCAGTACTTTTGATTTTGCACGAGTCTTGCAAATTTCTACAGACTCTGTAGGTTTTCTACGAACTCTGCAGGTCCATTTCTATAGACTCTGCAGAGCTTGGATTTCTACAGACTCAAAAATGAGGTTTTCTATGGACTCTACAAGTTTTCTACAGACTTCACAGGGACTTCTAAGAAATCTATAGGTGTAGTCTTTCAACAAAGTTCAAAGCCTTGGTTCAATCGGTGAAGTTCATCGCTTTGGTTCAATCAAATGGTTCATTGGCTTGGTTTAAAATTTTGGTTCAATGTTTTAGTTTAATTAGATGGTTCAATCACTTGGTTCACTCAGTCAGTTCATTGGCTTGGTTCAATGCATTGGTTTAACACCTTGGTTCAATGTTTCGGTTCAAAGCCTTGGTTCAATTGGTAAAGTTTAATGCAAAGTTCATCAACAAATTTCAAAGGCTCGGCTCAATTCAAATGATTCAATGAGCTTGGTTTAATGCTTGATTCAACACTTAGTTTAATGCCTTGGTTTAATGACCACTTGAACCATTGAACCGGTTTAATTAATTAGTTCAATGGTTGGTTCAAAGGAGCAGTTCAATGTGAAAAGTCAAGAGAGCCTCCCGAAGGACAAGTGCCCTTATGGAGGGCACTTAGTTGGCAAAATCACCCTTCAGAAGGGTCAATTTCAATAAACCAAAGGGCACTTTGAAGGCAGCTAAAGGAATTCAAAATGCATAAAAATACTAAGGCATTGAATGAATTCTTTTAGACTTTCGTCTGAAGGAATTCCTTCAGACAAAAAGTCTGAAGGAATTTGGGGGAAGGCCATAGAAGAATGCTGAGAAAATTCTGAAGGCAAAGTGACCAGAAAATTCTTCCAGACTATTTGTCCTTAGGCAAATTGTCCATGAAAAAGGCCCACAGGGAAGAAATCTGAAGGAAAGAAGTTTGTAGAAAAAGGCTGAAGCAAAAAAGCTAAAGGAAAAGTCCAAGGGGTGATGGGCCTGCAGACGTCAAAGTCAAGCACAATGAACTAGCCGTTGGTTTTCAATCGATGACGGGTGCATGGACATCAATTTTAAGATAATGAAATAGTTGTTTGATTTTAAAATGCTTAAGCGCTAACTAGAAAGGAGCCCAAGGAACACAGTGACCCATTAAAAGATAGCCCTGAGGGCTGAAGGAGCTAGAAAGGGACAAAGCTAGGATGAGACAAGGCAAGGAAAAGACAAGACAGTCCAAGTGGTGAGAGGAGGTGTCAACTCAAGGATTTATTCTTGCATTTGGAATAGTGTTTGCCAGGTGGTCACAAGATGGTGCAAACAATAAGTGGCATGGCTTTTTTCTCCAATTTGCATTTATAAGTAGACAAGCCACACAAATACCTTGAAGGGAGCAATATATTCATAGAAACAAGGTGTGGTCTATGCTTCCTCATTAATGTTGGGATACTGAAGTCAAATTAGGAACTGACAATCAAATGGCTTCCTCTTCCCAAGGCTCAGAGCACACATGGGCCAGCTTGCAAAAAAGGCACCAAGTTCTCTTCCCCTTTCTCTATATATTGTAAAACTTCTCATTTGAAGGATTTGATATCTCTCAGCCTTAAGGCAAAACTCTGCCCAAAAATCTCTCAAGCTTGTAAGGCAGAGCTCTGCCAGATCTTTACCTTGAATCAAGACTTAGCATTTTTACCCCTATCTAGACTTGCACTTTAAAGTATATGTCTATGTTCTTATTTTGTGTTAAGTCATTATTTTTCATGATTTTCATAGATCGATTACAGCATGTCTAGTGCATTGTGAAGTCTCTTTTCTACAGGTTTGCCAAAAGTGTCTACAGTAGGAATATAGGTGCCTATGAATAGGCTGCCCAAGTGTGTCACAGAGCACCTTTGGTAGTTTCATTCCTCCCTGTATCTCTATGGACCCCTGACTCACTGAAACAAAAGAGTTTCCCATGTTAGATGAAGTGCATGGGTGCTTCTTCTTGGTGAAAAGTGTATGTTCAGGATGAGTGGGTCAACACTTTTCTGGTGTATCACCTTTTCATTTTTAGGCTTAGGTTCTATTTTTAGCATCTCTCCCTTTTCATCCCCCACCTTTTTTACATTTGATTGTTAGCAGTAGGAGAAACTAGGGCTTAAAAGATACATTAGAGGGAGCTAGCCCTTATCTAGAGACTCTCCCCTCCAGCTTCACCAGTCCCACAGGCAAGAGGGGAGTTTTCATTATTGCATGTGGAAGGGTGGGAGCCAGGCATCATGCCCTGAGTGCAATCCACTGTGTCAACAATTTTTGGCACACCTAGTGGGACCAACTAGGACAAGTTGTGTCCAAGGAATTGAAGAATTTTTGGTGTGTTCTTCAACCAACCAGCCTTTGGAGGCTTTTCCATCAACACCAATGGTGACTCTGAGTTGAATCAGCTAGTTAAGTAGTCTAGGTGCCATCAAGAAATCACCTTTTTGTATGTATAATTCCTTTGCACAAAATCATGGGCCTTGTATTCCTTCATATGAATTTGATCAAGCTTAGGGTTTTTATGGAATCCCCTCAAGCAGCCCTCATAGTTGCCCTTCAATGATAAGGGAGGTGGTGTTGGAGTTTGAGAAGTAGGTAATGGAAATAGATAGATTGAATGAGTAGTATAGACATCAGCAGGAGCTGATGTACAAAGAGGCATGTTTGTTTAGGCAAGCTCAGGCCTTGCAATCCATAGAGGATGAGGTAGCAAAATGAAGGAATCCATTTATGTAAGGTATTCAACCTTGTGTGCCCCCTCTTATCCTAAAGAAAGTCCCCTCTTATGCACCAAATCCTTTCTATCAGATAGCACTTGCTCATTCTAGCTCATCTGATACATCAATCAACCCTGCTCTTGACCCCGTGCACCTAGCCTTCAAGCATCAAAGGGAACTAGAACAACCTCCCATGGACATGAACCTTGTAAATTCCTTAGATTTTGAATCTTCCTTTGGGGGGAACATCATGAACCAGCACATCTCTCTCAAAACTGCTCCTACTCATCATGATGATGTTGGTGACCTCCAAGAAAGACTCTTTCAAGATAATCTAGCTAAGCAAATTGAGGAATTAGAGGTTAAGATGAGACTACTTAGAGAAAGAAAGATAGAACTTTTAGACCTTATAGAGGAGCCCCAAGACCTTGGAGAAAACAAAGTTGATGCCTGTTCATAGGAGCAAAATTCCAATTCTGAGATCCTAAATTGGAAGAAAATAGTAGAATCATGGGGCAGGAAGGAGGAGAAGAAAGGTTTTGCTCAAAACCTTGAAGAAGATGAGGTTGCTCCTACTCATGATGATGTTGATGACCTCCAAGAAAGGCTCTTCCAAGAGGATATGGCCAGAAGAATTATAGAGTTGGAATCCAGAGAGAGATTCCTCAGCCAATGTGTGATGGATGGTTTAGACCCAATGGTACATTCTATGTCTGAACACACCCCATCTACACACTTCCAAGAGAGCTATTAGGCAACACCTGATATTGATGAAGTGTTAACCAAATGGAAGGAGGAGAATCATTTGATTCTATCTCAAGGATTGCCTCCCCTTCCACATGGTTGTTTCACTTCACCCCTTCTCAAGGAAGAACCTATTCTGTAGGAGGCAAATGAGGAGCAGAAGATCATTCTACAGTTCTCCAAGAGGCTATCATGAGAAAAAATGAAGAAGAAATCCTCATCAATGCTTATTTTGAAGACACTATTAGCAATGGGCAAGACTCAAGTCATGCATACATGTGGATGTTCCAATAGTATGAGGAGGAACATAAGCATGGTGAGTTCTCTCCCCCCTTATTCGATGAACTTCCTTGTTGCTTTGATGAGGAAGATGACCCTGCCATGGAGCTAGAGTTGGAGGTGGATCAAGAGAATATCTTTGAACTTCTAGAGACCCTGATCTTTGAGGAGGAAAAGGAGAGGCCAGTCTCTCTTGAGGAAAACCTTAAAGAAGAGAGTTTTGAACAAAGAGGTGATGTTCTATGGGATGAGCAATCAGTTTGTGATTCCATTTTAGACATCACAATAGTCACCCTTATTCAAGAAGGCCAAGAGGATGCACAAGATGAGTTTGATAGGGTTTTCAATGAGGCAGAAGGAGACAAGTCAAGCCATGATGCATTGCAAGGGGATCATGCACAATAAAGGGCTTATGGTGATGAGCCAGTAGCCACAAATTTCTTGGTGAAATGCACCTACATGAAGGACCAGCATTCAACAAGCATTCAATAATAAGCAAAGTACATATATGTTGGAAGCATGTTTGAATCTGATCCACTTAAATGCAGGCCAATCTAGGTGATAGGCAAGAGGAATAGGTCACCAAATCTCCTTTTCATTCAACCACTTGTTTGGCACCATAAGTCTTCTTGCCAGGAAGGGGACTTAAGAAGTTTTCCCTTTGATCTAGGAGGGAGGAAAACATTCCTAGTTAGTTGTATATAGTAGTTTGCTTTCAATTTCTTTTCCTACTTTCCCTAAGTGTAGTTTGCACAAGTAGTGTTTTTAGCCTTGTGTGTGTTTTCCTTTATGTCTAGGGTAAAATGCTTCATGATTGATTCTGGGATCCCTCAAGGTAATGGCTAACTCTTTTAGAGCTACACCTGACTCCGTGCCCAATAGACTAAAAGGCAACTGAGCTCTAAGCATAGCAAGCATGCTTCTCCTAGGAGTCACTAATTTGTTGACCATTTTTTGCCCAATAGGCCAAAAATTGGTCCCCCCTTTTTCATGCTATTATGAGCTAGTACTTTTGATTTTGCATGAGTCTTGCAAATTTATATGGACTCTATAGAGTTTGTATTTCTATAGACTTACCAATGAGGTTTTCTACGGACTCTGTAGGTTTTCTATAGATTTCATAGAGACTTATACAAAATCTACAGGTGTAGTCTTTCGGCAAAGTTCAAAGCCTTGGTTCAATCGGTGAATTTCATCACTTTGGTTCAATCAAATGGTTCATTGACTTGGTTTAACACATTGGTTTAATGTTTTAGTTCAATTAGATGGTTTAATCACTTGGTTCACTCATTCAGTTCATTGGCTTGGTTCAATGCGTTGGTTCAATGTTTCAGTTCAAAGCCTTAGTTTAATCGGCAAAGTTTAAAGAAAATTTCATCAACAAAGTTCAAAGGCTTAGCTCAATTCAAATGGTTCAATGAGCTTGGTTCAATGCTTGATTCAATGCCTTGGTCAATGACTGCTTGAACCATTGAACTAGTTCAATTAAATGGTTCAATGATTGGTTCAAAGGAGCGGTTCAATGTGAAAAGTCAAGAGAGCCTCCCAAAGGACAAGTTCCCTTGTAGAGGGCACTTAGTCAGCAAAAGCACCCTTCAAAAGGGTCAATTTCAATAAACTCAAAGGGCACTTTGAAGGCAATCGAAGGAATTCAAAATGCGCAAAAAGACTAAGGCATTGAATGAATTCTTTCAAACTTTTGTCTGAAGGAATTCCTTTGAACAAAAAGTCTAAAAGAATTTAGGGGAAGGCCGTGGAAGAAAGCTGAGAAAATTCTGAAGTCAAAGTGACCAAACAATACTCATAAACTTTTTTTCTATGGGAAAATTATCTACGAGAAAGACCCATGGGGAAGAAATTTGAAGGAAAGAAGTCCACAAAAAAAGGTCGAAGCAAAAAAGCCGAAGGAAAAGTCTACGGGGTGACGGACCTGTGGATGTCACAGTCAAGCACAATGAACTAGCTATTGGTTTTCAAGTGATGACAAGTTTGTGGATCTCAATTTTAAGATGGTGAAATAGCTATTTGATTTTAAAATGCTTAAGCGCCAACCAGAAAGGAGCCCAAGGAACGCAGTGACCCACCAAAAGATACCCCCGAGGGGCTAAAGGAGCCAGAAAGGGACAAAGCTAGGATGAGACAAGGCAAGGAAAAGACAAGACAATCCAAGTGGTGAGAGGAGGTGTCAACTTAGGGATTTATTCCTATAGTTGGAATAGTGCTTGCCAAGTGGTCACCAAATAGTGCAAATAGTAAGCGACATGGCTTGTTTTCTCCAGTTTGCATTTATAAGCAAAAAAGCCATGCAAATGCCTTGAAGGGAGTAGTCTGTTCATAGAAAAGAGGTGTGTTCTATGCTTCCTCATTAATTTTGGGATGCTGAAGTCAAAGTAGGAACTGACAATCAAATGGCTTCCTCTTCCCAAGGTTCAAAGTGCACATGGGCCAACTTGCAAAAAAGGTGCCAAGTTCTCATCCCCTTTCTCTATATATTGTAAAACTTCTCATTTGAAGGATCTGATATCTCTCAGCCTTAAGGCAAAACTCTACCCAAAAATCTCTCAGGATTGTAAGTCAGAGCTCTACCAGATATTTACCTTGAATCAGGACTTAGTATTTTTACCTCTATCTGGACTTGCACTTTAAAGTATATGTCTATGTTCTTCTTTTGTGTTAAGTCATTGTCTTTCATGCTTTTCATAGATCAATTATAGCATGTCTAGTGCATTTTGAAGTCTCTTTTCTGTAGGTTTGCCAAAAGTGTCTACTGCAGGAATATAGGCACCTTTGAATAGGCAGCCCAAGTGTGTCGCAGAGCACCTTTGGTAGTTTCCTTCCTCCCTATATCTCTACGGACCCCTAACTCACTGAAACAGAAGCTTTTCCCATGTTAGATGAAGTGTATGGGTGCTTCTTCCTGGTGAAAAGTGTATGTTCAGTTTGATTGGGTCGACACTTTTCTGGTGTATCACCTTTTCATTTTTAGGCTTATGTTTTGTTTTCAGCATCTCTCTCCCTTTTCATCCCCCCCTTTTTTTACATTTGTTTGTTAGTAGTAGGAGAAACTAGGGCCTAAAATATACATCAAATGGAGCTATCCCTTATCTAGATACTCTCCCCTCTAGCTTCGTTGGTCCCATAGGTGAGAGGGGAGTTTCCATTATTGCGTGTGGAAGGGCACGAGCTAGGCGTCCTGCCCCGAGTGTAATCCATTGCATCAACAGAAACCTAGGCCATGCTAATTTATGATATTCATAGGAGAGATAGGTTGAGATATACATTTCTCATGTTTCCCCACCCCTTATCTTTTATACCCATATCTAAGAAAATTTTGAAAACCAAAATCAGGTTTATAGGATTGCCTTACAAGACTATCCATTTATTGGACCATTACACAATGTGTGAAAGGACTAGTATCCATTGAACATGTGAAATATATCCTCAATGGCTAAATTTTAAACATGCATGTAAAGTATATAGAACTTCATACATCTCATATATCCAAGGTTGTCCCAAAATTATTTTATAATTAAAATCACTTGGCATAACTTGGCACAATGTAGGAAATATATGAGGTCCTACAATGATGTTCAATGATATTTGCCAAATTTTCATCATGAAAAGTTATCAAATCCTTTAATTCTCATGGTGGAGGGTTACAAGTATTTAGGTCTAATGTCAAGTAAAGAAAGAAAGGATATGTTACAAATATTGAGTCTCGAACCATTATCCATGAGAATTCTTTTAACTATTTTATTTATCGCACATACTTGAATGTATAGTGGTAAATTATAATTTATGAGGTCTTGAGGTCATAAGTCTTATTTCTCTAAATAAATATTATTATTAAGTTCATTTAATACATTTTAACATGAAATCCACATATGGAATTTCCACATTACTTGGTAAAAAGGTCATGTGTTATACATCCAAAAGAATATCCTTGTAATGTGAAGAATGATGTAATATGTCCAAGAGTGAAGTTTTAATAGTAATATCATTGGAAGAGGTTGTAATATGGTGGGAGGAGAAAGATTGTTTCATGCATTCTCTTTGGCATTTTTCGGTAATAGGTAGAATTTTATTGTAAAAATTATGGCAATAATAATTATGCAAGAATGAATTGGATTTGCAATGACTAGGTTTTGAACTCCTTAGATATTTTATTGAATTCACCATACATGAAACATAACAAGTAACGAATATCATAATGTATTGTAAAATTAAGTATCTAAGAGATATATCCATATTAAACATGTCTATAGAAAAGGGAAATTTCTTATTTTTAAATTTTGAACACTTTAAAATTAGAATTCAAAAAATAGGAAATCAAAAAAAAACCCTAGATCAAAAAAAAATGCATTCACATACATCAGGTTCACCAAATGTTTAACCCTAAATTGGTATTGGAGAATCTATGGTTAAATGAGTAGATATATCCTAGGTCATAAGGATGATAGACTATCTCTAAATCAAGCCAATTAATTTGTAAAGTTTAATAAACATATACTAAATTTATTATGCTAAGACATGCTAAAAATAGAAAGTAAATATATGCTAAATATTGAAATAATAATGAATACAATATACTTACCTAGTTTTGATGCTAATACATATCTAGATTTAGATTAGGAAAGAATTAGACTGGAGTGGATTGTAGAACTACCATCAAATTTTATATTAAGCACTTATGTGACCTCAAACACTTGCATCAATCTTGGATGATTGCATCAATTTTTATTTCTAACTTGGATGTAGGTGTCTTGTATGGAATACCTACTAGTTATAGATGTGACCACCTAGAATATTTTGGGTTTTATGTCACCTTTGCTCTAGTGTTCTTAGATATAGATCATGGATTGTCTCTCATTGTCAAATAGTAAAGCCCTAGTTCTTTATCTTCATAGTGGCCTAAGAAAAATGGGTTAATAGGCACATAGTGTTGAACTTCCCTAAATACCCCACTATCAATAATCACTACCTACATAGACAATACTTTGAATAAGGCCTCAAACTTATGTAGTTCTCCCCTACATGTTGGCTTATATGTGTATAAGGATCTAATGTGTGATAAGCAAGTACATAGAGTGGCCTAGCTTGTAACATAGAAAATTTGGATCATGGCATGTTCTTTTAGTACTTTAGATCTATAGATGTGTTTTACCTATGATTGATATGTAAATAGGTTTAAATAGGTTACTTTAGTGTTTTATTGAATGCCTTTTTTAATTTTCCTTATGAGAGGTAGGAAGTTGTTAGGTGAAGAATGAATGAGGATTGATCTTATATTATACCAATCTTTTTAGATATTACCTCACATTAAAGAACTTAGGCCAACTTTATGAATATGTTTCATTTGTAAATTATATGACTTTAAGGAAATGGAAACTTTCATTGGAATAAGACACTAGCATTGACGTAGGCATCTAATCAAGACATAAGTGTCTAGAAAGATGGAAATATGCACATGTCCAAAACTTGTAGAGACATAAGATAAGTAGATTTGTATCATTATAATTATGATATAAGGTATGAGTCATCAACATAACATTGGTCATAAAAATCACAAATATATAGTGTATGTGAACCTATAGGTAACACAAAAGGTCTAGAAACTGAAGGTACATCCATGATATGTATTTGACAAGTTTATAATAATGAGGTGCTATATAATTCAACAATAGTGCCTACACCTACTAACCTATTTTTCCCATTATCTCTATGAAGATGAAGAACTATGGTTTCACTATTTGACAAGGATAGACAACTCATGATCTAGATCTAAACACACCAGAGTGAAGGTGACACATAACCCATAATATCCCAGATGGTAACATCTAGATTCAATGGGTATTCCATAATATACACATGTATCCACTTTAGATATTTACATCAAGGGAACCATCCCAGATTGATGCAAGTGCCTAAGGATATAGGTTATAAATTTAGAGAATCTAAATATTAATCTAATGCATTGATCTAATCTATTTATAGCTTGTTCTATATTTGATCTAAATGTGCATAATTGACTTGATAAGTACTCTTGTTTTCATTTTATTGATATATCGATTAATGGTTGTACTTACTATTTATATAATATCTCATTATTTAAATTTAGAATATTGTTTATTTGAGTTTGAAAATTAATTTGCCTACTATATAATTATTTATCATTCTTGTGCATAATCATTTCTATATTATTAACCTAACCAAATAAATAATAAAATTAGAAAATTTATACAAATATAAACAAGACAAAGATCATCATAAACTAACCTATTTTGATGAGGATGATATTGGGAACTTAAAATGAATGTTGAAGTTGGTAAAGCCCTAGATATAGTGAATAAATTAACACAATTTTATAAGTACTAGAATAAAAAACAAAGGGAACATTAGGTACAAATAATTGATAAAAATAAGAAAAGAAAAAAACTAAAAATAATGTGTTCAGAACAAGTGAGAAGTGGAATAAAACAACAATATTACTAGATATTAAAATAGATGGTCATGAGGTAAGGAAAACCTTATTCGATCTTGAAGTAGATATAAATGTCTTATCACACGATACATGGGAGATACTCATTAAACCATAAATACATGTCATAATATATGATATTGCAATGGTTGATGGCACACTAAACTCACCAATATAAATATTAAGAGATGTTCAAATTGAATTAATGGGTATGAAAAATAAAGTAGACTTTGAAGTGATTGACATATATGATATAAGCTACCTAGCCTTGTAAACATTTTATTGGTTCATTGACTACAATGGCACATTAAATTATAAATAAGAATATATTACATTTTAAGGGAATGTGTTTCCATTAGAAACAAGATGGGAGTTGCATGGTCAAAGAAATTATGTCTAGATGATGAAGTGATTTTGATGAGCTCTCTAGCATATATACATTAAATAAAATCACAAAATTAGAATATGACCATGAAACTAATGATGAAGGATAAATAATACTTGAATTGGCATAAACATATTCTAAAAATGGTATTAAGGCTTGGATTTATGGATAATCAAAAATAACTGTCAAGAAGGTATGCCACATGATGAAAATACCATCTTCAAGAAAAACTATCTCACTTAATAACAAAATACCATAGATAAAAAGGGCATACTACACTAAATGAATATCCCATTCCAAAATACCAAAATTTACTAGGATCATAATTGTAAAAGGCTACCTACAATAGTGATAAGGTTATTTCCTCAGGAATAAACAAGGATGTAGTTAACTGATGACATCATGACTATCATTATTACAAAATGGTGTAACACACACAAAGATACCATAAGAAATTGAAAATATTTTAGCATCATACTTAGGATAAGGTTTATCAAATGTTAAATATATTTTTTATAAATAAATAGATATGTGAGAATAATGAACCCAAAAATACACATTGAAAACTATGAAAAGATATGGACTACAAAAGGATAAACTAAAAGATGTCTTTGGGCACAATTATTCTATTGAACTCCATATGCATATCCAAGACAATGTTATATTCATGAAGATATTAAAAAAGGAACATATAATTAGAAAGACATTAAAATATATTTATGCATAATTTTAACTTTTGGGACCCAGATACTAGGGCATGTTGTGCATTCTAGAAAATTAAAACATTCTTAATCATGCCAGACTCTATTGTAAAAAAAAAATTATATAAATAAAATTATAAGAGATAATATTAGGACATATGGATGACTGGGAAAAAATTGGCACAATCACAACATAACTAACTAAAAATGCTAAAATAAATACCCACATAAGATAAGTTGGGAAAATGATACACTATAAAAAAATCATAAAACAAGAAGAGAATGATGAGGAGAAGCCAAAAAATATAAAAAAGAAATATAATAAGGAGAAATAAAATCAAATTATACCATAAAGGACAAGACACAATATTTCTACCAACCCCTCAAAATAAGAGAGGAAAATATAGCTAGAGAAGGTGACCACAAAATTACAAAAGTCATAAATTATTTGGCCAAAGAAGAGGTTGAAAATATACTTAAATTATTAAGATAATCTGAGGACCTATTTCCATGTACATTCATTGAGATAAAAGGAATAAATGAAAATACTAGTACCATGAAAATATAGTTAAATAATATGTAAAACCATTACACAAAATACCATACCAACTAAACCTAATTGTGAAGGCTAAAGTACAGATTGAACTCGATAAAGTTTTAGTCAGTGGAATAATAATCCCCCATTGAGGACATGGAATGGATAATCCCTATGGTTATCTAAAATAAGAAAACATGAGAAATCTACATCTTCATTGATTTTAGGGAGTTGAATAAGGCATGTTTACATGATCCCTTCCCAACACCATTCACATAAGGAATATTAGAAAGTGTTACAGGAAGAGAGAGATATACTCTTTTATCGATGGATTTTATGAATACCACCAAGTAAGGATAGCCATTTAAGATCAACCAAAAACAACACTTTCAACTGAATGCCAATTTTTTATGTATACAGTAATACCTTTCAAATTAAAAAATGCTTTGACACTTTTTAGTAGAATAATGGTGGATGCATTCAGATATTTTATCCATGAGTTTATCTATGTACACCTTAATGATTGGACAATGTATGGATTGATAAAATACCATGTTCAAGTGTTTCACCTAATGTTCCAAATATGTAGGCAACTTAACATCTACCTCAACTTAAATAAATGTATTTTTACCACACCTTTTGGTTCATTGCTAGGACATATAATTTGTAAGGAGGGATTGATGGTATATCCACTAAAAAAAAATTATCATAAATGTACCACCTCCCAAGACACAAAAATAAGTTACAATAATATTGGACTACATTATTTATCACCACCATAAATTTTGTATCCATTAATGCATCGATAAGAGATTTATTGAAGAAGTAGCATAGCCAACCTCTAGAATGGTTGAAACATTATCAAGAATCCTTTCATAAGTTAAAGAAAAAAATTGTAGATGCACCAATATAAGTAGCGCCTAATTGGAATATCTCATTTCATGTTATTGTGGATGTTTTATAATATCAATAGGAGTTGTGTTGGCATAATCCCTTGGTGACATAGACCATCCTATCTCATTTACAAGAAATAAATTGATATAGGCATAAATAGATTACTCTACCACAAAAAGGGAGGAAATTTTTATGGTGTATGTAGTGCAGAAATTTATACATTACTTATTGGTAACCCCATTTATATTCTTTGTCGATCACAAGCCACTCAAATATTTAATCAATAGACCACTTATACATGGAATATTTTTAGTGGTTAATATTATTCAAAGATTTTGAGTTTAAGATTATGGTCAAACCTGATAGGATAAACAATGAGTGTGATTACCTATCTTGCATTACTATAGGATAATACTTACACCCAATTAAGGATGAGTTTCCTAGATCTCATCTCTTTCACATTGAGGCTATTCATAAGGATATGGAAAATATTTCCCAATTCCTCTCAAGCAGTGAGCTTCCCTAATAAGATGGCACATGTGAATGGAAAATATTGATAATTCAAGGTTTCTATTTTACACTAATTGATGGAGCACTATATAATGAAGAAATAAGTGAATTATTAAGGTGAGAAATGTTACCACACAAATGAGATAATATTATAAGAGAAGCACATGATGAAGTTACAAGAGGACATAACTATGGATAAAGTATAGGTAAGAAGATAATGCTTGTAGGCCTCTGGTGGCCAACATTATTCAAAGATGCACATAAATATGTTATGAAATGTGACATATGTCAAGGAGTTGGAAAACATAATGTAAGAGATGAAATGCCACTCTTTTTAGTGTTAGTAGTATCCCCATTTGAAAAATGGGCCATTGATTTCATTGGGCCTATTAAACTTGAGACATAAAAGAGTAGTATTAGATTCATTATTATCAAAACATAATATTTAACATGATGGGTAAAAGTGATACCCATAAAGGATTGTATAGATAATTCATCTTCATAGTTCCTATATGAGAATATAATTACATGGTTTAGGTGTCCATTAAGTATAAAAAGTGATTATGGCAAAAATTTCATCAAGAATACAATTTCATAATTACTTAAACACTTTTTTATCTAACATAACAGGAGTAAATAAGACACATATGTTTCTAAAATCACCAACCCCTATGTAAAATGTGTCTCAAACAAATTAACAAGAATTATAAAAAATATTGGAATAGAAGCAGCGTTTAAGCCTTTAAACACCTTTTGTACCTCTCTTGATTTTTTGAAATGTCCTTTAAGTCACAATAAACAAAAGGTTATGTACTTAATTCCCTAATCATTTTGAAACCCATTTATAGGTGAAACTTGGAGGTCCCTCCAAATCAGACTTAAAGA
This sequence comes from Torreya grandis, assembly GCA_037957365.1. NCBI lineage: Eukaryota > Viridiplantae > Streptophyta > Pinopsida > Cupressales > Taxaceae > Torreya > Torreya grandis. The sequence continues at coordinate 2,676,032 of JARHVA010001554.1, read as the reverse complement.
GCATTATAGAGATATCAATCATTTTCATGTCAAGATTTATGCTCTTATTGAACATTCTCACCATAAAAAACACCAAATGTGCATTAATAAGGTGAAATTAATTATTAAAAAAGATAATTTTTTAAGGTGAAAGGTTAGAGAAACCATTGAAATTGAAAAAATACTAGCAAATCTTAACAAGGATAATGGCCTAGGCATTGGAAATTATTGGAGACCAATTCTTAACCACCTTGGTAGATGAATTAATTCTTATCCACATAAATGATTATTAACCTTTAGTTTTTTTTCACCATATAATTCATGAGGTTGATTAACCATATATTTGAGCCTTTGGTTTATTTGTTTTAGTATTTATAGGTTCCAACTCTTTGTAATTATCATGAAATAATTTGCATATACTTCTCTCCCTAATGATGAGTAGATATAACATACTCAAAACTTCATAATATTATTTCCTTTATCATGGTGAATCCTAAAATTTCACTTTTAAATAAAAGTACTCTCTACCACCCTCAAGCAAATGGGATTGTTGAGGCATCGAACATGGTATTAGAGAAGGCATTGAAAAATATATGTAAGGCAGATATTGGGACACTAAAATACTAGTGTTACTATGGGATTACCACACTACCTAAAAAATATTAACTAAATATTGCTAGTTAGTATATGGTTTAGAAGTGCCAGTACTAATGGAGTATATATAGCCAAGTTTGATAATAGTAGTGACATTTAGATTAAATGAGAAGGATTCCATTGAAGAGAGATTTATAGAATTGGAAAATCTTGTTAAGAAAATATTTTTGGTGCATAAAATGAAACTCAAGAGAAAATATGCCAAAAATATTAACATGATAGACATATTAAGGTCAAGGAATTTCAATTTGAAGATAAAGTGTTAGTTTATGATAAAAAAATATAAAAAATTAGACAAGTTAAATGTAAGATGGCTTGGGCCATATATAATCGAGGTCATACTGGACTCCAACACAATAACATTGAGAACTCTTTCAAGCACACTCAAAAAAGGGTTTGTGAATGCATCTTGATTAAAATAATATATTATAGATAATTGTATTAAAATATGGTGAAAAATAATAATGGAACTTAAGGGGTAACATTGTCCTCCTAACTAGGTGATTTGAGTGAGGATATTATGGTACCTAATTTTAGACATCTAAGTAATTGGTTTTTTATCATGTTACCCCCCCCTAAACTAGGAAGACATCATCCTTCCAGATGGTTAAGTTGAGTGATGATATTATGATATCTTATTCTAGATGTTTATATACATGGTTGTTGATTGTGACAACCCACTAGTGGGATAAATAGGAACAATAGGAAATAGGAGATGGGGTGGGGAGGGGGGGGGGGGAATGAAAAAAAGATAAAAATAATTTTGAAATAAAAACAAAAAAATAAATTTGAAAAATAAAATGGAAAAACATAAAAATATTTTTGAAACAAAAAAATTGAAAAAAAAATTTAAAAAGTAGGAAAAATACAAAACCCCAAAGAAAGAGATAGATAGATAAAAAGATATGTGAACTTTGATAAGAGTAGAGAATGTTTTAGAAATAATCTCAAAATAATGGTAAATAAATGAAGATCTAAATGAAATAATGTAGTTATATTTGTCTCCAAAAAAAGATATATCTCGTGGTTAGTTGAAATTAAAAAATGCAACTAAATATAAATAGGTTTATGGCGAGAACTATAAAAATATTTAAATATGAAAAAATGATGACATAATAAGGATGAAAGTAAATAAAAAGAATGAAAATAAAAGGTAGTTAAGAAACAAATTATATAAAGTAGCTAAAAATGGATACATGTAATAATTGATAATAAAGACACTTTTGGAATGCCATAATTAATGGCCAAATTATGGGAATTATAAAATAAGGGTTTCACTTAATAAAAAAATACACAATATTCTAATATTGACACTCTTCTCAAATTTTTCATGAAACAACAAGACTCTATTTGAGATTTTTATTCAATATACAAAACCAAGATATGGAGGTGCCATAAGTTGTACGTGTAGATCAAATTAAGTAGCCCATATATAAGAAGCACTCAGTCAAATCAGAAAGTTTGGATCTGCATGGTTCATTCTCTACTATTACATATTTGGTAACACGCTTTAAATATATACACAATTACATTTAGTCACACTTTCCAAAGATTACCACATAACTATAGAACCCAAGAAAAGGGAAATGATTTAGTAAAATCCACAAACACAATAGTGGGAATATATGGTGGAATATAACATTCTCCCAAGAATGAAACTAAATGTATGGATTCAATTCCCCTACATTAAATTAATGGTGATTACCAAAAATGTTGTACTAAATTGATCACATTAAGATGACTTGTATTTATATCAACACTATAGTATCACATTAGATGTCATACATCCAATGACTAGGTTAATAAATCAAGGGCATGACACTCACAAGTATGATGGGAAGAAAAAAGTCATCACAAAATCAATGGCCAAAATCACAAGCATCGTGTTCAATTTATGATCTCTCTTCATTCAAAATATAAGAGACCCTAGAGTATGGTATGTAAAAAAATTAGTTGCATAGAAGGTATACTATACAAATAAATAGTGTATGTAATGAATTATGATGAATCTATAACTTATCTTACTTAATGGATTCCAAGCTCAAATAACACAATCATACCAAAACAATTTATTTCATAGTTATTTATATCATGACATGAACAATTTAGATCCATTAAACCTAACTAAGGGATCTCTTACCACACAATACCAAAGGAGAGTTATAAATCCTTTAGTAAAATGACATTATGAAATAACCCTAGCTAGGCCTACAATACATAAAAGAGATCTAATCTAGTGTTCACTAAAAATTATGACATAAAAGGGGATAGTTTAAAAATAAAATAAAACATGCAAAGATAACTCTACTCAAGTCAATGTAGAGATAAACTAAGGAGTACAATATTTATCCTACTACTTTAGGCAATATTTATCTATTAAATAAAAGAATAAAATTTAGGAATACTTACCTTGAAATGAACCTATCTTGCCTCAATCTCTCCCTTGGCCAATGGTGTTTTGAAAGAATTTGTTGTGTCTTTGTAAATATCACATTATAGAAATCATATATATACTAAAAGACTCCTACTTTTCATCCAAGACTTTCCCACAAGACAAACTTCTTTACCTCCAAGTCAAAACCCTAAGCAATCACTCCTCAAGTGTAGAAATAATAGAATTGTGAGTTGTAGCAATGAAAAAATGAATGTTCCTCTCTCCTAGATTGAAATGAATAGGGTATTTATATATAAGGATTGACCCAAAACCCTTCCATAAATTTAGTTGATAAAGTCAAATAGCTTGATCTTATTAGGTAGGAAAAGTAGCCATTAGGTCTCAAACTAGGTTAGTTGGTCCAACCTAGTTCCGTAACATGTAGATTAACATTTTTATAACAAGAATGACTTAGTTGATTCCATCATATTTGATTTACCTAGCTAACATAGTATGAATGATGTAGTCAGTCTGGTTGATATAGTAGGATGAGATGAATGATAGAGTCAACCTAGTTGATCTAGTAGGAAAATAGGCTAAAACAAATAATATAAATATAAATAAACATTAGAGTAGAAGTTGACACTTAGACATGGACATATAATTTATTATACTTTAAGTTATATTCTCTATTTATACTTTTAATATGTTTGAGAGTGGTTTCGAACCTCTAGGATCTATAATGTAAATTCCAGATTTTGGAGGGTCCTATTGTATTTCAAACTTAGCCATATTTTATGGTTTTAGGATTTTATACTTAACCATATTTTAGGGTTTTAGAATTTCAAACTTATCCATATTTCAAGGTTTTAATATTTTAAGGAGGCATCATAGGAGGTAAATGGATATACACTCTAAATAAGTTGGGATACATATCCATGACAATCTTGCAAAGCACTAATGGTCTACCTACCCCTTTCTAGGTACACCTTTTAAGGCATGTATTTGGAGAGATTGAAACTTGATAGGTTCTTACAAGAGATAAAGTGTTAGTAAGTGATAAATATTAAAAACATTGTGTGTATACAAATAATATTCAGCTACTACAAGGATTGTGTGAATTGTATAGGACATGGTGACCACTAAGATGTGGTACAACTTGAATTTTACACTCTATGATCAATACTATGAAAAACTCCACAAAATCAAGCAAGGTACACCTGATTTATGTTATGGCTCTCTCCTAATAGTCCTATCCATGTGCTTCATGCATACTACTCCAAGCCATCAAAGGCTAGTTCAATAAGACCCTAATATGCCTATAAAATCATAATGAAAATTTCATTATAATCCATACATATAGTAGAGGAAGAGGTAGTAAATTTTATTGAATAAAAGAGAACAATTAGAAATGTGGTAATTGGGAGATTTAAAATCTCCCTAGGAATAATTCATAAATATTTCACATGGGTTAATTTTATAGTGGATGTTACTAATGTCTACATAAAACTTTTCTCTAGGAAATATACACCACTTTTGCCCCTCCCCTTTGAGGTTACTGATGAGAATATTGAGATAATGATTGTTGAAGATAGGTATTTACCATAAGATACTAGATTAGTACAATTCTTGAGTGAAGTAGGAGCTATTTCTCAATCTATGGCATAATATACACCTCATGTATTAGAGATATCAGTTGTAGTTTAAATACATGAGACACCATCATTGTAAGTATATGTAAAAACCTCTCAAATAAATCCCATGCTACATAGATCATCCCAACTATAAAAATAAACTTTAGGTATGGATCCACTAGTTAGGGAATAAGAGGAGGAGACTACTACATTTGTAGTCAAATACTCCACTACTTGTAATATATTACAAGAATAATAAATGGTATTAAAATTTTCTCTATCATATTCTTTGAGGGTAAATATATCCAAAATAAATGAGGGGATTTATATAAAATCTAAAAGAAAAATTCAAACAGAGGATGAATTAGAAGTCTCTCCCACATCATCTTTAGTAGTGGGACAAATATTATTAAAAATGAGTTATGGGGAATAAAAATAAGTTCATCATAGATTACACATAAAACTAAGAAAAATCAAAAAAATGGTAAAAATAAAAGGCCTCTGAGAAACACTTGTGACTTATTCAAAAACAAAGTCATCAAAATGAGTACAAGAATAAAAACATAGAAGTGAATCAAAGGATTCCATAGTATAATTTATGACATGAAAACATTTATTGGGTTGTGTACAAATAAAATATTCATACCTAATATAGGTAAATTGTATAAGGATGAACGAGTAGAGGTTCAACATAGAATAGTTAGAGAAATTATAGATTATATAGAACTCCATCCATTTACTTTGGATGATACACTAATAGGACTCCTTGCCTACCTATATTAAACTAGAATAAAAATAAAAGATAAAATCAAATAATCTCAAATGATAGTAATAAAATACCAAGAGGAGGCATTGAAGAAGGTAGTAGAGGAATCAACTATCTCCTAGGGATATAGAAAGGCTGAGATAAATCCAATAGATAGAGTTAAGGACTAAATAAAAAGTTGATTTGGTAAAAAATACTTTGGAAAAATAAAAGCAAATCCAAAGATTGAAATAACTAGAATATGATACAACTCAATAGAGGATATAATTATAAAAATAACTACTTGATGAATAAATAAAAATAAAGGAAATTATAGAGATATTTATCCAACATGATAGATAGATCCTAGAAAAGGAGAAGAAATAAAAGGAGGAAAAAATAAAAAATAATTGGAAAAATAAAAGGAATAAAAAATAAGAATATATGAGAAAAATAGAAGAAGAAAAAAAAAGGAAAGTAGATGAGGAAAGGAGAGGAAAAGAGGAAAATAAAAATCAAGTAGAAGATGAAGAAAAAATAAAATAAGTGAAACAAAAATAAGAGGAAAAAATAAAAACAAATGAGGAAGAGAAAGTAAAGAAGAGGAGAAAAGGAAACAAGGTGTTTCTATTCAAAATTCGCTTTTCAGATTTAAGAGAAAGAAGAAACTAAAAAGTAATGCACAAGGCATGGGAATTACCTGGACTAAAGATTGCACACCGTAAATCCAGACGCTTGTGGGCACTCCTCTTTGGCTGTGGAGGAATGACACCTGTAAGAAAAAAAGGAAACTTGGACAAGAAAATGTTAGATAGATAGGCGGTGGGTTGCCAGGCAAAATCCTGTTCCCAGAAGTATGAGAACTTCCTTAAGGGAGGTCAACCCACTGTTTTGATAAGATAAATCTGATAAAAAGACAGAATGCTAAAAAGGACTGAAATGATAACAAACTGAAAGAGAAAAGGAAGCAAAGGCTTACCTGGAAGAAGCTGTCGGCCTGGTTACAGTCGCCGGCGTCGGTGGTCCTACCGGCGTCGGTTGTCTAAGGTGCCGACGTCGGCTATGTTGCCGTCGTCGGTCGGGGTAATGACCGGCGTCGGTCGGGGCAATGGCTTCCAGACGGGTCTGGTCAGGTTTTGGTCTGTGGATGGTCTGGGTCTTGATCTGTGCTCTGTTTAAAGATGGTCTGTGGACGGGTTTGAGTCTAGTTTGAGGTAGTCAGGTGGTCTGTGCAAAGATACAGGGGAGTCAAATGGACAGAAAGGGACAGAGAGGTACAGGTAGCCAATCAGGGAGATAGGAATCCGGGTCTGGGTGACAGTCAGAACTGAGGGAAAGAAGTGCTAAATCTAGTTTAGAAATGACTAGAAAGCATAAAGAAAACAAACAGAGTACAACATACCTGTGCCCTGCTGAAGAAGGTGTTGATGTTACCGCTTGTTGAAGCCCTGTTGCTGATGAAGATTCCCTGTTGTTCACCTGTAGAAGATTGCTGTGTACCTGAGGGAGAGAGTCAGATTGATTGGGAGAGAGGTCAAGTGAAAGGACTGATACAAGGGTCTGATATGAAGGTTCAAGAGTCGGGATGCGAGAGCTAGAGACGCAGAGAAGTGAAAAGGAGCCAAGAGAAGCCAGAGAGGAAACAGAGGCCGAGATAACGGTGAAGAAAACCGTTATGAAGGGTGCCGATGCCGGCAATATCACCGACGTCGGCCGAAGGCTGACCGACGTCGGCGGCTGAAAGGCTGGAGAAAGGCTAAAAATAGCCTTTCATCCGTTTCCCAACGGCCGGGTCAAACGAATGCGAGGATGAAACGGTCGACGGAGGTTAAATGGGTGAGAGGAGAGGTTGGAATGGGAGTCTAAGGCATTAAATGGCCATGTGGGGAATAAAGGGGATCCAAGGAGGGTATCCTAGGGTGGCGAGGTGGCAAGGAGAGGGAAAAGAGGCCTTATTTAATTAAAAATAGATGTTTATTTTCAATTAATAAGACCTAGGTAGGTTAGGGATAGTCGAAGTGGCAAGGGACCAAGGGGAGAGAGGAAGACCAAGGGTTAGACACTTTTTAGGTGTCTACATTTGCCCCTTTTTGTCTTGTTGGTTGTTCCAGACGAACTGCAAGACAAAAACAGGGAGTGGTTGCCCCAGGTGAAGGATGATGGAGATTGCCCCGAAGTAAGGATGAGGTATTCCCCCTCAAAGCAGGAGTCGAGGGAAGGAAACCTGATATCGAGTGCTGATTTGATGAAAGGTGGATGAGAAAGATGAGTCGTGAGTGAAAACACTGCAAAAGTCGTGATTGCGCGTATACCACTGCACAAGATGGTCAGGTCAAAAGTGTCGCAGGTCAAGGGTCAAGGAGTGCCAAAATTGAAGTAACCGGGCCCCAGCATTTAGTCGTCTGCTGATCGGGTCACTCAATCTAAGCTGAAGCTCCAAATGGTCGTCGTGTCCCAGGTATCCAGGGCTCAGGAAGTGCTCCCAGAAACACGAAAAAGCCACAAGTAGTAGGGATCAATTGGCTCGTGATCCTATACTTGCGAAGGGTCAAAAATAGTCTGCGGACAATTCTGCTAACCAACCGTGAGGTAGCACACACGCAAAAACAACCAAGGCAACATTGGCTTGGAAGAAGGTCAAAGAAGATACGCATGATCTCCAATGGTCATTGGTCAAGAGGATGGATGGACGAAAGGATGCGGCCAAGCTAACCCCAGAAGACCCCATGTCAACTGAGTGATGCCTACATAGCCCCTGTCGTAGGGGCCTCAGGCCGATGTAGTTCTCCCTAAAAGGGAGGAAGGGTCAGAGGGATTGATTGGTCTTGGTCAAAGTCGATGATTGGTCTTGGTCAAAGTGGACGGAGTTGGTCGTGATAAGAGTCAAAGAAGAGAAGGTTTGTCCATCATAGAGATGAACAAATGGGGGTGGTCGAGCTAACCTCAGAAGATGTGGTATCTGAGTGCTGCCTACATAGCCCTGGTCATAGGGCCTCAGACCAATGTAGTTCGGACGAAGTGAGAAGATTGGTCGATGATTGGATGTGGTCAAGCGTCGAAATGATGAGGCTAAGATGAGGATAAAATGATGCTACGGATGGTGTATTCTGTAGAATTGGTCGAGAATCTTTCATCCCTAGCAAGTTTCCATAATCACGATGGATGTATGCTAAAAATGAATGAAGGTCTATTTATGCTTTAGCAAGTATTGGTTTATGCTTAACATAAATTGGGTCTGGTCGGTAGTCTCCATGTGTATTGGTGTCCATAGAAACTATGTGAAATGGTCTAGGATGATGTCAGCTGAAAATGATGAAAATGGCTGGGTTTGAGATGAGTCGACAATTGATGTGATCAAAGTGTAGAGAAAAGATGAAAGGCGAATCGCTCTTTCATTGACAAGGACCAGAAAGGAAGCATAGATAGGGGTTAGTAGAACCAAAGCCCCGTTCATGCATCACGTCGTTGACCAGTGTTGAGTTAGAGCGGTAATCGAATCACTTAGACATTAAAGTGAGCTCGAAGTCCCTTGAGCAGGTGATAGGAGGATAGGGTAACCCAGTTTAAGAGCAGGAATAACCTTGCCCCTTTTATAGGAGACCCTGAGACAACTACAAGCCAAGTCCGTGACTCATTTTTTTTTTTTTTTGGCGCAGGCTGATCGATGCGGGAAGCCTACATAGAGATGTCTTTTGATGTATGGTCAGGTTGCGAAGCTGATCAATGCGGGAAGCTTCTAAGAAAAGTTGCTGTTTGTAGCAAGATTAGTCATAGCCATCCTTCGAGGGAGTGGTCTATATTTTTTCTTGATAATGTTTGAGTAGCTGTCCTTCAAGGGATCAGTCTACTAGCTACAGCAATGATAGTACAGCTGTCCTTCGAGGGATCAGTCTGTCTTTTTGATTTGACTTGATTTTGTGACCATGGATATGTTTTGACATCTTGATTTGTATATATTGATAGAAATGAGAGTCACGGACAAGACTGTAGAAGTTCAAGGACACCCCTTTTATTAGGACAAAGCATCCATGCATCATAAAAGGGTCGTAGAGGACTTGTTAAAGGGGAATAGGGTTGAAAGGGATGAGGATTAAGAGGACGAGGATTGCTCAAGGGACGAGCTCAAGTTACGTGTCAAGTAGACGAGTACTCGACTAGCAGAAGAATGGTCGAAGATGCAAGACATAAAAAGGGGTTTAAGGTCTAATAAGACCCTAGGCAATGCTTTGAATGTTATGATAAGATCCAAGTCAATTAGGAGCAAACTTGCCCCAATTGCCTCTTTCCAGATTGGTCAGGTGTTGATTGATGGATGTGAAGTTGGTTGACATTGTTGTTGGTTGGTTGAAAAAGGTTGAATGTTTGGTCGAGAGGTCTAGTTGATCGATATTTGGTTGAAGTTTGGTTGAGACTGGTCGAATAATTGGTCGGGGGTTGGGTCGATGGACACTTGGTTGAGATTTAAGATTAAATGAGTGATTGATATGTGGTAGAGACTGGGTTGAAGAGTTGGTCGAGGTTTGAATGAAGGATGAATTCCCCCAGTGGGTAGGGAGAATGTTTAAAAGATTGGTTAAGGTTGGTTGAGGTTTAGTGGTAAGATGGATGGTATTAATGTCGAATAAGGGGGTCAAAGGCGGCAAAGGGACCACAGTCTGGCGTGGGGATCCCGATTTAGGTGATGAGGTTGGAGAGGCATGAGTCGGGGTTGATGTCTTGTTGAAGAGGTGGTCAAGAGGATCCTTGATGAGAAGGGAATCCTTTCTCCGTTGTTGACGAATGACAGCTTTAAGAGCGCAACAACGCTCAGTGTCATGTCCCGGAGTGTGATGAAAATGGCAGAATGTAGAGTTATCGAACCAAGACGGTCTTGATCCGAGAGGTGATGGGTGAGGCGGTGTTGAAGGTTTGTTGATGATGTGGTCGAGAAGAAGGGTGTCATTCTCCAAACATTGGCGAATGACGACCTTGAGGGCATGACAATGCTCCGTGTCGTGTCCAGGCGTGCGATGATACGCACAAATGCAAGTGTGGTCGAACCAAGGTGGTTTTGGTCTGAGAGATTGATATTGTCTAAGAGGCGGGAGGTTGAGGTGAGAGGACTGCAACAAGTGCCGTAAGAGCAAGGCATATGAACCTGCTAACGGGTCGGGATGTCTTATTACAGTGGGGGTTGGTGACGTTGGTTTGGGAGGTGAAAGAGGCATAGGTCGAGGGTTTGGAGAAGATGTATGTCTGATGGGATGAGGGAGTAATGGAGGCAACGTGCCTCGGTGAAGTATGGGAGTGGGAAGCACTCCTATTAAAGTGGACGGATGTGGGCCCAAGATTGAAGGTAATGACGAAGGTGGGGGAGGAATTCTCCGGTGAGGTCTAGTGGTCTTCGTGTGTTTGGGTCGAGGGCCACCGTTGTGCGAGGCGAGGTTAGATATGGGTTTGGGTTTGGATGTGGACGGAGGTGAGTGAGATGTAGAAATCGCATGCAAAGGGCAAGAGGAAACCGTGATTGGGTCTTCCTCGATTGAAATGGGTGGAGAGACTGGTTCTTCTCTTGGTAGAGAAGAAATAAGAGAGGGCGGCTCCTCAAGTGGGCAAAGGGCATGGATGATCGTGCCTTCTACTTGTAGTTGAGGAGTAGGTAAGGTAGGTTCTTCGGACGGAGGTGGGCTTGATGGTGTTGATGTGGTCAAGGCGTCTTCCAATACAAGAGAGGTAGATGGAGGACTAGTAGGAGAAGAAGGTTCCTCATCCTTTAATGGAAGAGGTTGGTCAAGGACAAGAGGCAAGATGGTGCTAATCGTGTGAATGTCATGGTCTTGACAGTCATTGGTCGAAGTCTGGACGTTGTTTTGGGTAGGTGGATGATTAGGGAATGGTTGTTTGAAGATGTCGATATCTTGGTTAGGAGGGGCGTTTGGGTTATCTAAAATAAGATCCCCCTTGTCGATCATGTCTTGGACGATGTTTTTGAAAGTTAGGCAGTTGTCGATGTCATGGCCTTGGACGTGATGAAAGGGACAGAAGTCGGCCTCCCTATACCATGTAGGGATGGCTTTTGAAGGGTTGAATTGAGGTGGTCGGATTGGAGGGAGATTGAGGACCCCCTGCTTGAGAAGTTTTTCCAAAATAGAAGCGTATGGTTCTCCAAGTGGAGTGTAAGAACGCTGAATGTACCGTTGTTGGAATTGTTCGGTGATACTTGGAGATGTCGAAGGTTGAGAGTAATTATTTGTCATCGATGATGGTGATCTAACGACCACAGTGTTGGCCACTCCTTTAGATTCGGAATTGGCAGAAGAAGAAGGTCTGGAAGAAGAATGGCCATTGGATTTAGCGTTGGTATGACGCAATTTGACCTTATCTTCTTCAAGGGTGCAGAGTTTGAGCTTTCGAGCCATGATGAAAGCTTCGTCAAAAGTGCAGAATGTCTGAATCTGCAAGGTAGAAGAGATGTGTCTGGCACATGCTCGAGAGAAGAGCTCGATGAGCTCAGGTTGAGGCAAAGAGAAGGAGAGATGGTTGATCAGGCCTCTCCAACGAGCGACAAAGTCGACAATTGATTCGTCATCAAATTGCCTGATGGAGTAAAGGTCTGTGATTGAGACTTGTTTGGTGATGTTGATTGAGAAATGGTCAAGGAATAGTTGGGCGAGTTGGATGAATGAAAAGATAAAGTGTCTGGCAAGGGAACTATACCAGTCAAGGGTTGGGCCAGAAAGGGACATAGGAAACGTGCGTAAAAGTAATGCATCATCATGGGCAATAGGATAACAGGCATGTCTAAATGCCCGTAGATGTTGTTGAGGGTCTTCCTTACTCTGAAAGCGAGTAAATTTAGGAAGCTCCCAATGGTTAGGGTATGGTCGAATAGGGACGGAAGGATGGATGGGCTCACTGCAAATTTGCTCATATGACAAAGTATTGCTTGAACCGGAAATAGAGGCTTCGAGACTGGACATTTTATCCATCAGCATCTTGATAAGATCTGCTGACAGATTGGCGGGTTGAGCACCCCCTAAGTTGTAAGGCACTTGGAAGAGGTTAGAGGAGGCGTGCGACATAGTCAGTTGTATAATGTACGGATGACTAGTCGCAGGGGCAGAAGTGGAGGCTAGAGGTGGTTGCGTTATGAAGGTCGAAGGTATGGGTTGACTGGGCACCGCCAAAGGTGGTTGAATGGCGGCACTGGTAGAAAGACAGGTTGGCACGCCTACATTTATGGGTGCAAGAGTGTGAGGGGTCGAGACAATCAAGTTTTGATATGATGTAGAACTTGGTTGAATTGTAGGTGGTTGAGGGGGTAATGGAACCCCGATGGAGGTCGGTCTAAAAATAGACGGGGAGGCCAAACTTTGCGTATTGGCCATGGTTGGATTAATAGTTGAGGTGAAAGGCTGAGTCATAAAGGGTTGGGTGGCGAATGGCGTGGATGTCGTCGCCATGTCACCCGAAAGGTCTCGCATTGGGTTTCTCGCGAGATAGTTTTGGAGGGCTGCGGTGTTGAGGTCCAAGAATCTCTCGAAATCCTGGTCCCCTTCAGGGATGATGGGAAATTGAGTCGGGGTCGGGGTCGAGGTCGGGGTCAGTCCTGTAGGAGTTCTTTCAGTCTCCAAGTGGAACTCCATGATAGGACTTGGTAGAGACGGGATAGACGGAAGCGGTTGTTGGCTAAAGTGGTTGAGAAGAGAGTCCTGGTTCCAGAAACTGTGTTCTTGCAGTCTCAGAAAACCAGAATGGAGTTTTGACAGAGAATAGACAGGTTTTAGGTTGTTGGTTTTGAAAAAAAGGATAGTGACAGAGACCGACGTCGGTTTAAAAAATGATGTCGATAAGAAATGTGGCCGACATCGGTCAGATAACCGATGCCGGTAACAGAGAAAGGCCGATGTTAGTGACAGAACCGATGCCGGCGACAGGGGAAGCCGACATCGGTGGCAGAACTAATGTCGGTGACTGTGTTTTCTAGAGAACCAAAAGGTTCTTGGAAAACAATGAAGAAAGCGTCCTCACTCACTCAAACAAACAGATGAGAAGAGAAGAATAGAGAGAGACAGACAAGCCTAAGCGATAAATCCTAGGAATTAACCTTAGAAATTGTGGCTTATGCCTTAGATGAATGTTTAGGGAGATTGGCTGAAAAATGGGTCCTAGAAGAAGGTGGTCTAAAGATGGTTTCAGGTGTTGTTTTAGGCACTCAAAGATCTGTGTTAGGGTTTGGTACGTGGCCTGGTGCTAAGGAGCAAGCTCCCCTCACTTCACGATTCCAGTGGTTAGCTGGTCTCACTTAGCCAAGATATACCTCGCCTAGAGTTTAGACTCCGCCAGAGAATGGAGTGGGCTTCCCCCTTGGTGATGAAATCCAAGTAGGGTCACCGAGACAGGTAAGGTATCCGCTGGGGGATGAAATCCCAGTCGGGCCTTATCTCAGGTAAGTTTTATGTTCGTTTTAGTGCATGTGGTCAAGTAGTGTAACATCAAGTGTCTACGATTTATTCAATATGCGGATTAAGTTACTAGATGTGGACTAATGCAAGCACAAGCAGAAATGAAAGTGCAATACGTTTTAATGCCCAAGTTGAAATGTGATGTTCGTTATGAAGACAAGTTTGAGAAAAGGTTGAGAGTATGATGTTTAGACTAGTCTAGAATGCAAGGAAGAAATATTCATTTTAGTCCTGCTTATAGTGTCATTGAGAAGAAAAGAAGGAGGAGAAAAGGTAAGAACCTAATGCTCCTAAATGAATGAAAAAGAAAAAGGAACCCAGGAGGAACCTAGGGTCCCACCGGGCGTGCCAGAGATGTTTCTATTCAAAATTTGCTTTTCAGATTTAAGAGAAAGAAGAAACTAAAAAGTAATGGACAAGGCATGGGAAGTACCTGGACTAAAGATTGCGCACCGTAAATCTAGACGCTTGTGGGCACTCCTCTTTGGCTGTGGAGGAATGACACCTGCAAGAAAAAAAGGAAACTTGGACAAGAAAATGTTAGATAGATAGGCGGTGGGTTGCCAGGCAAAAGCCTGTTCCCAGAAGTATGAGAACTTCCTTAAGGGAGGTCAACCCACTGTTTTGATAAGATAAGTCTGATAAAAAGACAGAATGCTAAAAAGGACTGAAATGATAACAAACTGAAAGAGAAAAGGAAGCAAAGGCTTACCTGGAAGAAGCTGTCGGCCTGGTTGCAGTCGCCGGCGTCGGTGGTCCTACCGGCGTCGGTTGTCTAAGGTGCCGACGTCGGCTATGTTGCCATCGTCGGTCGGGGTAATGACCGGCGTCGGTCAGGGCAATGGCTTCCAGACGGGTCTGGTCAGGTTTTGGTCTGTGGATGGTCTAGGTCTTGATCTGTGCTCTATTTAAAGATGGTCTGTGGACGGGTTTGAGTCTGGTTTGAGGTAGTCAGGTGGTCTGTGCAAAGATACAGGGTAGTCAAATGGACAGAAAGGGACAGAGAAATACAGGTAGCCAATCAGGGAGATAGGAATCCGAGTCTGGGTGACAGTCAGAACTGAGGGAAAGAAGTGCTAAATCTAGTTTAGAAATGACTAGAAAGCATAAAGAAAACAAACAGAGTACAACATACCTGTGCCCTACTGAAGAAGGTGTTGATGTTGCCGCTTGTTGAAGCCCTGTTGCTGATGAAGATTCCTTGTTGTTCACCTGCAGAAGATTGCTGTGTACCTGAGGGAGAGAGTCAAATTGATTGGGAGAGAGGTCAAGTGAAAGGACTGATACAAGGGTCTGATACGAAGGTTCAAGAGTCGGGATGCGAGAGCTAGAGACGTAGAGAAGTGAAAAGGAGCCAAGAGAAGCCAGAGAGGAAACAGAGGCCGAGATAACGGTGAAGAAAACCGTTATGAAGGGTGCCGACGCCGGCAATATCGCCGACGTCGGCCGAAGGCTGACCGACGTCGGCGGCTGAAAGGCTGGAGAAAGGCTAAAAATAGCCTTTCATCCGTTTCCCAATGGCCGGGTCAAACGAATGCGAGGATGAAACGGTCGACGGAGGTTAAATGGGCGAGAGGAGAGGTTGGAATGGGAGTCTAAGGCATTAAATGGCCATGTGGGGAATAAAGGGGATCCAAGGAGGGTATCCTAGGGTGGCGAGGTGGCAAGGAGAGGGAAAAGAGGCCTTATTTAATTAAAAATAGATGTTTATTTTCAATTAATAAGACCTAGGTAGGTTAGGGATAGTCGAAGTGGCAAGGGACCAAGGGGAGAGAGGAAGACCAAGGGTTAGACACTTTTTAGGTGTCTACACAAGGGGAGGATGAAATAAAAATATATAAGGAAAAAAAAAATGAAGAGGAGTCAAAGAAGAAAACGAAGGAAGAAAAATAAAAATCATAACAAGAGTAAAAAGGGAAGGGCAAAGAGGTTAGCAGCCCTTCTACAAGCTCAGTGGAAACATTAGATACTAATAAGATACCATTATGGAGTGCCATAGGAGTAATAATAATGGTTCAACTTATTATAACTACTCCTTTGGATCCACTAAATTAGATAAAACTAGATTTATCACAATATAAACATATAACATCCATAATCATGGTCCCACCAAGTTTTCTTCAATCTTTTGCAAGCTGACATATTATATTAGCACTCAATAAATTGACCCCAATAGATAAATAAATAGTTAGAGAAAATATAATCCATAATGTTGGGATACATTAGATGACACAATGTGTGAACCTATAAAAAGGCATCAAAAAGTGTTTAATTACCTTAACCAACACCAGATCAAAGTATGATCCGAACACAACTTGGCCAATAGAGAAACAAGTGGAGGAAAATGTGGATAATTTCATCAGTCATGTTAAAGCCATAGTAGATAAGAGATTAATAAAACTATAGACTAGACTAGAATATGAGGAAGAACTATTAAGTCCATTGTTAGGAGAAAATCAAACCAAAATAACAAAGTATAGGGAACAAGTGGAGAAACTACAAAACATAATGGGGGATACAACCACTTACTTTGCTTATTCAATCAACTAGCCCATATGGGCCCAAGATAAAAAGAAGGATTAGAGGAGATGGAAGGATAACTAATATTAATTTTACCATATTTATTACTAATGAAATACCTTCTAAAGTAGAATGAGCTAAATGGATAAGTTTGCATGAACAATACAAGGAAAAACAATCCACACATATGTATTTATGAGGACATTGAAAATTACTAGATTTTTCCAAATACCCAAATGGATAAAATGGAAATTCAAATCTAGGGTCATGAAGCATACTTTCAAATACTAGAGAAATTTCCAGCTCCTAAAGACATAATACTGGAAACCAAAGAGAATACAATGATAGAACATAATATTACATAGGCTAAAGTAATATTTTTGAACTAGGAAACTTTTTATAAAGGGATGATAAACAAATATCAGAAGCATCTACCCAAGGAGGGGGGGTCTATATCATGAACTAAAAATTTGTTTAAGTTAGTTTATGGTATTCATTTAGATAGATTATTTTTGTACCTATGAAGATCTTCAGAATTTGTCTCAAGGACAAGACAAAGAAATAAAATTTGGGAAAATTTTGACAAGATTTTTAGCAATTAAAGTTCAAAACCATGATTACCACATAATCTCTAACT
The DNA here is from genome assembly GCA_037957365.1 of Torreya grandis. Classification (NCBI taxonomy): domain Eukaryota; kingdom Viridiplantae; phylum Streptophyta; class Pinopsida; order Cupressales; family Taxaceae; genus Torreya; species Torreya grandis. Next base: position 2,659,045 of record JARHVA010001554.1, on the reverse strand, counting down.
CTACCACAACAACCAAATACATCTCTAGGTTGATGGGACAAAAGCTTCTAGTAACCTAGGTAACACGGTAAATATTGATCTTTGTGGTAACATATGATAACTTGATTGAAGAAAAGGCATGTCTTACATAGACATGACTATTAAATTTTAATGTAACTAATTAGTCTTTATATAACAACATTGTAATAGAATGGATATAATATATAAGAGTTGAAGTGTAATATAAAAGTGAATTAAGAAGTTACATATTATAGTGATCTTTGTAATAACATAGCAAAGAGTGAAATTATAGTAAAGAGTGTGACAGTATGGAATAGATAGATCTACAAAAACTATAAACATTTATTTATATTATATTTATATGAATAAGAGATGTTAGATTAGGAATCAATATGTACTTTGTAATGATTAATGTGAATGAGCACACCTACTTTTTATTTATGAATGCATAAGATAATTTACTCTGACTAATACTAACCTTTTCACCACTTTAATATTAATTGAATTTAACTTGAACAACATAAACATATGTATCTAAAGCTTCAAATTTTATGTCAACAAAGAGGTCAAATTTTTTTTTAAAAAATAGCTAAATCAAAGATGTCAGATCTCCAAGACATTATTTTAGTTTCCCTACTCTGGTATCCCACTATCAAGGCACTTAAAAGTATTTTATATCTAAGTTATGAGGATTTTATCAAATAGTGATGGATCCTAAGCATTTTACCATGATATATCCAAACTCTCAAAAATAAACATTAGAATACAAATTAGATTACAAGGCAATTGAATAATTGAGGTTAGATGCTTTGGAATATGTTCCCTCTTTTTAATAGCATAGGGAACACAATCAAAGTATTTGTAATCCATGATCATGGATATTTCATGTATTTGGATACACTTTACATCACCCATATGGTCATCCATATAATGACAAGCTTACTAAATCAAGGAGACAACACCTATAAATATGACAACAAAATATATATAAGTACCATGTCCATCGTAGCACTCATAGAAACAAACCCTAACTAGAGGTCCCTCTCCATTCAAGGAATTCAAAATCTATAAAATTTATATGCAAAAAGGTAAATATCATGGAAATTCTACACCAATCATGAGGATTATACAACAACTATAAGCCTGAAGATTACATGGGACATGGTGATGAACAACATGTAGTTTGACTTATACACTAAACTCTATGAGTAATTCATGGAGAACCTTGATAAAATTTAATCAAATATTCATGAGTTCTATTATGTCTCTCTATTCATGGTACTTTTAATGTATTTCACTAGTATTATACTTAAGTGAAAATAAAAAATTTGGTGGGATCAAACTAGAAGCATAGGATAACAAGTAAAACCTCACTTTGACTCATACCACATAGGGGAGGGGGTCATATTAGATATTTTGGCTTGGTATATGGGAGTAAGATCCATGGTCTTAGGTAGGTATATATTCTTTTCAAACATAGTATATAATTACTACATAGATGTTATGTTTATTGTAGATGTATATACCTTATACATTTTAAGAATAATATCACACCTCTCCCTCCCCTACCCTATGAGGTCTCTAATAAATATGTTAAAATAGTAATAATGGGTGATAGAGGATTGCATGTGGATCCTTAGATAGCACAAATTAGATACAATACATAAGAATAAACCCTAGTCTCATAAACCCCATCACCTCTAGGAGAAACAAGCTCAAAAGCCCCAATATTAATTGAGCTCAAATATTCACCACAAATAATGGAGATAATTATCTCCTTGTGAATAGGTATCACGTCATGAAAATAAATTTAGTTACAAAAGGATACCTAAGAATAGAACCATAATTACAAAAACATAAGGAGAAAATTTGAAGGTTTGTAGTAAAATATTCCATTATAGGAAAGGTTCTTATGAAGGAAGATATTGTAGCAAAGGGGACTCCACCCTATTCTTTTCAGATAGAGAAGAAACTAAGTTGGGGAAAGGAACATAAAAGATTAAAAATAAAAAATAAAAAAGGAACATGAAATATTATAAATAGAAAAATAAAAATAGATGAACAACCAAAAGTGTCTACTACTTCATCCATGATATATCTTGGGAATCTTTGCAAAAAATGAGTGGAAAAAAAATATAAAGGATCCCTTCACTCCAAAAATATATATTAGGTAAGAATTAAAAAATCAATAAGGATAAGATCTTAGAAATAATAAAAGAAGGAAATGTTGGTTGCTTACCCAGAATCAAAGTCCTCAGAATAAGAAGGAAAACAATAAAGGAGTGAAGTAGAAGTTACCATAAAAAGAGAACCTAACATCATAACACTAATGTAAGAAGGTATAAATAAAGGGGATTGGAAAGTGTATGTAAGATTATGATGGGGTAAAAATAAATAAAATAGAAGGATAATAAAATCCTTGATGGACTATGTATAAATCACCCCATGATGTTATACAATTACTCCCACCTACACTCCAACATGATATAATTGATACCAAATAAAAAATAAATAGTGGAAGAATACTAATAATATGTAGTGTAAAAATCAATACAAGGAACAAAAATATCTCATGAAGATAAATAAATACTTCAGCTACTTTAGAAAATAGAAATAAGGACAAAAAAACTAAATTGGTGGCAAAGAAATTAGAAAAAAAATGAAAAGCCCTAAAAGAGATGGAAGCAACTACCACACAATAAATAAATGCATTAGAAAAATAAGTGGGGGATAAAAATAATATAATTTAAGAAATAGTAGAGATAGCTACAAAACAAGCCTAACAAATTTTGGAAAGACAAAAAGTAAAACTATAGAAAGCAGAAAAAGAGAAATTAGAAAAAGAGAAAGCAAAGCAAGAAGGAATGGATAAGGAAAATTTGGAGAAATGAATAATAGAGGAAGCAAAGATGGAGATTATAGTAAATGAAAAAGAAAAGGAGGAAATAAAAGAAAAGATAAAGTAGACAAACAAGAGGAGGAAATAAGAAATAAAAAAGTAGAGAGAGGATAAAGAGAATAAAAAGGAGGAAGAAGAGAAGCAAAAATAAATTAATAGAAAAGGAAAATAAAGTCAAAATAAAAGATAAAAAGGGAAGGAAAATAGAAGAGGGACTAAGAGGAAAAATTAATAAAATAAAAGGAAACAAAAACTCCATTGAAGAGTTTTATAGATATAGGGAAGGAAATTGAAAGGCAAGTACATGGTGCTCTAGAGGAGATAGGAGACATTCCATCTTCTTCTATAACAACTATAGACTCCCTTAGGAGAATTAAAGTAAATATAGCCAAGAAGAGACAACTAACTTCTAGTATAGTGTTACCACCTAACCTCTTACAAACCACATCAAGAAAACATATTACAGTATCACTATAGGAATTGACACTAATATATGAAAATACAATCAATAAAACTATTAAGAGTGAAAGAGTGGAGTGGATATCTAAGTGTGTGAATTTTGAATAAGGGATAAAAAGGACTTTCATTTCCTTAACCAATGCCAAGATGAAACATGATACAGACTTAATGCTTCCAATTGAGCAAAAATTGGAGGAAATAGTGTAGAATTTCATCGGTCATGTTGGAGACACAATTGACCAAAGTGTTATAAGAGAAAAATATATAAAATAATATGAGGTAGAACCATTAATACCACCCCTGGGAGAAAATCAAAAAAATAGAAAAGAATATAAGGAATGGATTGAGAAACATTTTTTTCATAGTCTATTAGCTAGCCCTTGCGAACCTAAGATAAAAAGAAATAATTTTAATAATTTGAGAGGTACAAGCATACCCTCCACTAGTTATGACACCAATAGAATCCATTCAAAATAAGATCAGAAGTAATGGATCACTCTATAAAATGAATAAATGGAAAAAAATATAGAGGGTATTTATCTTTGAAGAGAGGGATGAAAATTTATCATTATTGAGTATTCAATGGAGAAAATGGAAGCCAAGATAGCAAAATGTGAAGCCAAAAAACCTTGGAAGCTACATCAACTCTAAGAGATATTATGAAAGTGGCCAAGGAAAACACAATGATAGAATATAATATCTTGGATGCAAAAGAAATATTTATGAATTGGGAGACTTTTTCATAAACCATGATAGATAAATATTAAGAAACATATACCCAAGGAGGGGTAATCATTGGCGAGAAGGAAATCTAAAATTTTCATAAAAGTGGTGGCATTGTCCTATAAATCTAGTCAGGTAATTTGAGCATGGATACTACACTATTTTATGCCAGACATCTAAGTTTATAATCTTTGATCATGTTATTATTCCACAACAAAAAAATGATCAATTTTTTCATCAGGCAGCAATGAGATAATTTTTAGTTGAACCTGTAATGATTCTTCAAAGTTGTGTCAATGATGAGACAAAGTTATAATAGCCAGGAAAATATTGGTAGTAATATTCAACAAATATAAAGTTACAAATAATCAACACATATACTCTAATTTTACTGCATCAACATAATACATCTCCAGGTTGATAGGACATAGGATTCTACCATCTTGGGCAACATAGTAAGGTTTGACACTTTGTGGTAATAGAGGAAACATTGAATGAATATGAAGCATGTCCTATAATACATTACCATTAGATTATAAAGTTATATAGTTGATATTTAGACCATTGTGTTTTAGACAATAAATATTTAGGTGAATAGAGGAGAATATAAGGGAATAAGAGAGTATATGAGATAATACACATAGTGATAAAGAGTGTGGAGGTATAGAGTAAATTGATCTATAGAATGTAATGGATTTTTTATGCTTATATATACAAATAAACAAATCTAGATTATCAAATATCTGTATATTGTGTATTTTTTATGGATGCTAAAATTTTATGAATGCTCACACTAATTATTTAATAACTTAAAGGACTAACATGTTCACAACATAGCTATAAATAAGGTCATATAAAACCTCATAAATATTTATACCCAATTCATAGATTTTATATCAACACTTAAAAACCCTATATACGGTTCCAACTCCTAAAAGTTTCATATGAAATATGTCGATAAACTCTATCTAGATTGATACAGTATATAGAAATGGAGTGAAATCAATATTGTGTCAACCATAAATGATATGATACAAAAGGCACAAAACTATATTGAATGGGGTTAATATAATAAAAAATTGACCACAAGTAATAAAAATATTATGTTAGCAATCACTAACATAATATAAAGCACAAATAATGCTACAAGACTAACTTGACATTGCCAAAATAGTAGGGAAAATGCATGGAACTAGGCATAAGAGGTAGAAAAAAGGGATAAAAGCACAAAAAGAAACTAGAATAATTAGATAGCATGATATTAAGTGTATACAAGTATAATATGTGATCATATAGGAATATCTCATAAAGTAACACAAGTTTTTCCACCCCAATCCTGGTGCACTCCTTTGGACATGCACTTAAGGATATTGATGCACTAGTGAGACTTGTAAGATAAATCGCCAGTAATTAAAAAATAAAGGTGTATACAATAAAAACTCCAAATAATCCCATAAGAATCTATTGAATCTAAATTAGTTGCTAAAAAATCTAAACTAATTTAGATTTAGCTAAAAAAACTCAACTATATATATTTAATCAAACTAGTTGAAAATAATCTCAACATAGTCTAATTAATCCAAATTATTATAAAATAATATCAACTTATTTGGATTTAACTAAATTATTTGGAGATTAATTCAAATTGTATGAAAAATAATTCCATCTAATACTATTTACTATCTCCAACATATTTACAAAGCTTAACCAAACTATTTGGAAATATATTGGCTTCACAACAAGTGCTAAGGAACCCTAAATATACATTTCATAGGAACCACTACATGGTAAAATTTAAAAAAATTAGAAATGAGTAGGAACTTTGTTTTAGTTTTTTACCATCATATTTTAGTGGTAGCGAAAGGTAATGTTTCTAAAGTTGTGTAAGAAAAACTCTCAACAGGAAAATACTATAATTCTTCCCTTATTATATTTAATTCATATATGATATGTTGTGATAAAACATCCATAAAATGGATAATAATTTTATTTGTGACATGATTAGATAATCATTTTTATGTTTATAATGAGGCCAAAAAATAAACGTTTTTTGATCTCATCAATGTGAGTCTATCAACTATGGCCAAGACAGTGAAGTTTCAATCCCTCATTATCATTGAAAATTAAATAAGTTGTTAATTAGTCACTATAAAACATTATTTCCAAAAATAATTAATTAAAAATTCAACTTTTTTCTATCATATGCCACATGTCTCACATATTTGAGAAACCATGATTGAATCTTCTTATGCACTTATTATTTCAACCTCTTGTATCTCCCATATCCTTAGGGTCCTCTACTTAGTCTCCCTCATCCTTATGTGGCAAATAATGGTGTTAGGTGAGCCTTGTCACACTATTCCCTTCACATCTGTATAGGTCCTACATCATCAAACCCTAGGTACATATGCCTCACATCCTCTTCCTCCTTATCTATCGACTCATGCTCATTAAAATATAGTACCATATACTCTTTGACCCTCTAGTGGAATATTTTTTTATGATTCCATATAATAATGGATGGGGCCACATCTTATGTTAGCCTAAATTATCCTAGCATTCACTCATACTAAAAATACTTATAATTATTTGTATACTAACACTAGTAAAATATAGTCCTCCTAATTTGCCTCATTTTTTTGGCATCCTTAGCCTAGTATATATGGTCCTTATATGACCACCAAGTTATTTCACCCTCCATGAAACAATATAAGGTCCTCTAAAAATCTTGAATATTAAGGTCCAACCATCCCTTTTATCCTTTAAGGTAATGGGTATACTTGTGAGTGTTGTCAAATGATCATATGACAAACACTACAATAGTTTTCCCTCTACAATCCATATATTTTGTGGATAATAAAAAAATTCATTGAGTTTTAGATACACCTAGGTGATCATGAAATTTCCCCATGTGTAGATGGTTTTCCTCTCTTGTATAGCATGTACCATAATATGTAGGTCATTTTATCATGCCACACCCCTATCTCAACTACCATGATGGAGCTAACTAGTACAAGGATATAAACTATGGTGTGTCCCCTTATAAAATCACCCTAAATCCAAATCATCCTTTACAAGAACCATGAGTCTTTGAATATAGTAATCATGATCCCTATGCTCCTCAGTTGCTTTGGCATTATCATCATAACTTTTTCTCACTTGATAGGAAGATTGAAGATGAATCATACATATTTTATTTCGAATGTCATCTCTACTTATGGATATGATTTTAGTATTACATTGTATAGTTTTGAGTCAACCTACATTGACCCATATTTCACAAGTATTGGTTCACAAAAACCCATATCTCATGAGTATGATTGATTCACTCAACACTCATTAAATCTAGGTGATCGTCATAGGGTAAAAGCATCAGGACTGCTCGAAAGGTCACCCATCCCAGTATTGATCTGGCACAAACATGTTTAATCATGGATTTTCCCCCACAATCAATCATAGTTAACTTGTGATCCCATTTGAAAAACCTTCAAGAAGTGTTTCCTTTATGAATCATTCATTATGGAGATATTTAATTATTTTAATTTATATAAGTGGTAATTTTTATATTATGCAATAAATTATGGATATAATTTTGAGACTTAACCACATAGTTTGGATTCAACCTATTTTGACCCACATTTCACTAGTAGTGGTTCAAAAAAACCCAACTCTCATGACTATGAATGGTCCACTCAACATTCATTCATAGGGGTGAAGTACTGGCACTTTTCACGAGGTCAGCCATCCCATTACTAATATATATCAAGCATGCTTAATCATATAAATTATACCACAATCAAATATACTTAGCTTTCAAACACATTTGTAAAACCTTCAACAAGTTTTGTGCCTTATGAACCATTCATTATTGAGATCCCTAGATATTTAAATTTATTTTAATAGTCATTTTTACATAGTGCATCAAATTATTGATATGATTTCATGATTCAAATACATAGTTTAGATTCAACCTATGTTGACCTATATTTCATGAGTAGTGGTTCACAATAATGCATCTAGCATGTTATAAACTAGGTGGTATAAGTGTCATTATTTCACTAATTATCCAAGCAATGAGTATAGAAAATTAAAAGTGCATATAGAGATGGCATGTTATGTGCATAAGGTCAATCATGTTAAGATGCACCCAATCAACCCCTTATAACCCTAGTGATTGAACTATGTTTAATGCATCAACATGGTATAGCTCATACACATGTATGGTTTCTTACAACAAGATAAATAAAGATAAGACCAATATTTTGTCCAAACAAAATTTGCAGGTCTAACTATCAAAAATGTCAAATTATATATTAAGTAAAGATTGTATAATTTTTTACTAGGACTGTACAATTCAGCTCAAGACTATATAGTCTCATACTGGGACTATATATTCCTAGACTAGGACCGTACAAATCATTTTAGGAGTATAAAATGTCTTTTAATATTATATAGTAAATAAATTAGGGTGAAAATATCCCCTCTATCATATATACAAATGTAAGAAAAAATAAACATATGAAAAAAAATATTAAAATTTGGGGAAATGTTATTTAACAACCTCATCTTATTATTTAGAGTGGAAACATCCCTCAGACAGTCCAATTGGCATTCAATAAATGATTTCCAACATCCTATGGTATATGTTTCTCTAAAACTCTAGCTAAAAAATTAAGTTAATGATTATTTTTCATGTAAAATTTGTATTTTGAGGGAAAACCGCAAAAAAAAATCATTTAACAAAGATTTTATGTTTCCATAGTCCATAAAATAACAAGTGATCTTTTCTAGAAGAAACTATGTCTATTTTTTATCTTTAAAACTAGACATAGTTTCTTCCAAAAAATATCACTTGTTTTTTCATTTAATTTGTGTAATAATACTCTTATATGTCAGTTGATGTAAATGTTTTTGATAAAATTCTTTGGCAATTATTCCATGTCATCACAGGGAAATATCCAATACATGATTTAAATTGATGCATGATGATACAAATTAAAATTTATTTAATTATCTATCCCTTTCTATTTATTCTTATTCTATTATGTTATTTGTATTATATTTGGACTAGTTTGACAAAAATCAACACACAATAACAATTCTTTGTATTACTCTCACAATCATAACTTATAACTTTATAGGCAATGAAATCTCCTATTAAGGTGGAGTCAATCTTAAACATAATCACCTCTAAAATAATCTACAACTTATTTATGTGATTTTGTTTTAACAACCAAAACTCACTCAAAAAATAATATACTAAACTCAAAAAATGAGTTATTATTACAATCACATTTATATTATCCTTGATAATATAAATTATACACACATTAAAAAAATTTAAGAATATAAATTCCTAATATGAACCCCCTTATTTTGAACCTAGGGAAAACATCAATCATGTTTCTGCACCTATGCTCATGATTTGGTGATTTTTTTAGGATAACCACAAACCTTAATGATGGTTTTACATATGGCTTACTAACAACCAAAAATGTATGGTTTTGAAATGGTTTACCGACAACAACAAAAATGTGTTTTTTTAAGTGGCTTACCACTAACCACATCATAATATACAGTACTTTTATTATCTCTCTTCACTATCTCACATTTGGGTAAAATACAAAAAAAATTCAGCTCACTTGTTACAAATGTGAATAGGAATATAACATATATTCTTATTCACACACAACTAAAATCAAATACACAAATACAATAAATGTGCCACCAAATCATATGGGCCATATCATTGGTGACTGATGAGAGGCTCTAGAAACATCCTTCCTCTATTTTCTTTGACCTCCTTCATAAGAAGTTGCTTACTCAGTCGATACAAATTTGAAGCACAAATGTTTTCACATTGGGTGTACTTCTAGTTCAATGTGAAATACTACATAGGATGTTGGGGTTGTCCTAAAATACATTTTTAAGACAAATATTTTATTTGTATAATTTTGACTCTATATGACATAAAATATGACTTTGACACTTTGTAATTTGTATACATATAATAGAAATATAATAAAATAGACCTTTGACTTTACTCAATGTATTTAGATCTAAACCTAAATGATTCATTAACAACATTATAAAAACTAGAGATAATAATCCCTATATAAACTAAATGTAATAAAATTTAAAATAAATTTAATTGAACCAAAAGTTGTAATTTAACTTAAATAACAACATTGACATCATTAATAAAACAAACTTTTTTAATAAAGCACCTAAAACCTAAAAATTCATGACCTTATTTGTTTTAAAGCTTTTAAGCATGGAGAATTACATTGGAGAATTTATCTATATGTAAAAATCATAGAAAACATGACCCTATGGATGATGCACAAGAAATTCATACACTGAAATGGAAAACTATAAAAACTTCTTCATTGATATAGTTATACGCATACACACCGAGCAAGGAGATGAAATAGAATATTGAATAACACTAAACTTGATCTAATATGAATGGAAAAACTAAGTTGAAAATCACTTTGATAGATGAGATATATTATTTATGGTGTATTTTTTAAATCTCCACGTGGTATAATATAGTAAGTAATAAATATTTATATTCTAACAAACTATGTGTTCATTACTAATAAACTACAGTCTCATATGTAATGTGTTGAATGAACTATAGATGATTCCAAATGTAATGTGATGATTAGTCTTTGAATGTGAAGTAACATATCTCCAATATCCTTTGTTTATAATTTTTTGGATATCATAGGAGATGATGTTGTAAATGTGGTTAATGAATTCATTGATTCTACTTAGATGTTGAAAGAATTTGATCACACCTTCCTTGTTTTGATTTCTAAGAAGGAAGGAGTTAAAAAAATTTAAAAATTTCATCCTATTATATTTTTTAATTATATATATAAAATCATTACTAAGATATTTTCTTTAATATTACAACCAATCATGGAAGCTATTATTGAGGTACAGCAAGGAGGTTTTATACCAAGTAGACAAATACAAGACAGGATCATCATAGTTCATGAATCAGTTCACTCTATGGATAAAATCCAAAGTGTTGGTATGGTGCTAAAATTCGACATGGATAATGCTTATGATAAATTATATTGGAGATTCTTAGATATAGTCATGTGTCAATTTAGTTTTAAAAATAAGTTTAGGAGAATTATAAGATCTTGTATCTCCACTTGCATGTTTTTGGTGCTTTTCAATGGTGTGGCACAAGTTTTTTTCAAAAATTAAAAATGAGTGAGACAAGGGGATATACTATCCCATTTCCTATTCATAATTATGATTGAATCTTTGAGTAGATTTATTTCAAATGGTATGGCAATAGGTGAGATAAAAGGCTTCAAACCTGCTAGAAATGTAGATTCAGTATCTCATCAATAATTTGTTGTTGATACCATTCTCATGGTAGAGGCATCCATTAAGTAATTAAAATCATTAAAACACGTCTTGATTATGTATAAAAAATATTCAAGTCAAAATGTTAATTTTAAAAAGAGTTCAACTTTCTTTTTTAATATGCCATTAGGAAGACAACTCAAAACAATGGGTTGCCAAATCAAACAAACTCCATGTTCTTATTTGGGCATGCCTCTCTTTAACAATAATATACCAATTACAATTTGGAATCCTTTGGTGGAAATATTATAAGTAAAATTAGTTGGATAGAAAGGAAATTTTCTATCTCAAATAGGCAAATTATTGCTTATCAAAAGAGTGTTTCAAAGTGTTTTGATATACTTCCTTTCTCTTTTTAGTCTACCCAAGAGCATAGAAGACAATATAAATAAAATCCAAAGGAATTTATTATGAATAGGTATGGAATATAGAAACTAAAATCATTTGGTGGCTTGGTAAAAAGTTTGCATAGCTAAAAGAAATGGAGGGTTAGGCATCAAAAAATTAAATTTAATGAATAAAGTTCTCCTATCCAAATTTGTCTAGAGATTTATCAAAAGTAATAGCACTTGGGATTTTATTTTAAGATTCAAATACCTGAATGGTAGAAATTCTATGTGTGTTTTTGAAGAGGAATAATTTTTTCAAAGATCTCACTTTTGGAATTTCTTAAACTCAAACAAAGAAGTTATCTCTTCAAGTTCAAAATGGCAACTAAGAAATGGGAATCATGTCAATTTTTAGAGAGATGCTTGGATTTTATACCAGCATTTAAATTCACTAGATCTATGGTAGTGAATTCAAAATAAATATGATAATAAGGTTCAAGATTATTGGCAAATTACATAAGGTACTAGAAGCTGGAAAAGGTTGACTATTGATAATTTAGATCAGGAAAAAAACACAATTCTATCTAACCTAAATAACTTTTTGAGAACTTATCATCTATCAAAAACCATCAATGAAGATCAGTTAGTGTGGAAAACCTCTATATATGGACAATATCAATTCAAATATAGATATAAATTTTAGGTGAATCTCCCTAATAACTATGTGAAATAGGATAGATTATGGGACAAGTACCTGACTCCCAAAGTTAACATTTTTTTATGGGTAGCCATTCAAAATAAAATCTTATCTATGGAAAATTTAAGGAAAAGAGGATTCATTTTGATCAATAGGTACCTGATATGTGAAAATTATAATGAAATTGTCTTTCATCTGCAAGTTGATTGTCCTTTTGTTAATGAGGTTTGGAGCTTCTTCCTTAACAAATTCAATGTTTTTTGGGTTATTTTGGCTCTATGTTTGACTTCGGGTAGTCTTGGAAGTGTCCTTTTCAACATTATCTTCTTAATAAAATATATAAGATCATTTTTCCTCATGTCATTTGGGGAATTTAGGGTGAAATAAAAAATGGAATTTTTAGGAACAAGAAGTGTTCAAGTTTAACTTTTAACCAATAAGATTTTTCAACTTATTGTGGAAAAATTAATGTCAAATCCAGTGATTAAGGTAAAGATTTACAAATATATGAAAAATAACTAGATTTAAATTGGAAAATTGATTCTTTATGCATTGGTAAGATTTATCCCAATGATGAAATAAGAAAGAGGACTAAATGGAAACCTCCACCTAGTGGATGGCTAAAGCTCATTTTTGACATAAATTTCAAAGGAAACCCAGGACCCACAAGAAAAGGAGGGATTTTAAGAGATCACCAAGGGATGTTTATTGATGATTTGCTAGTGATACGAGGACCAAAACAATGCATTGGATTGAATCTCTAATTTCCCTTTACAGGTTAAAGTTGGATAAAAAATTAGGTATCCAACTTCTCATCATTAAGGGAGACTCAATGAATATAATAAATTATCTTTCCAAAAAAACTCAGTGAGTTGAAACATTAAATAAGTGGTGGATGAGTCAATTTATATTATATATTTTAGGAAATAATTGGTCATACAACATCTCTATCAGGAAGGCAACAATATTATTGATTAGTTTGTCAATAAGGGAGTAAGCTCTACAAGTTTTTCTAGCTAGACTGTGAGAGAACAATTACCTCAAGATATTTAGAGGATTGATGAGGAAGTGTTTATTAATGTTTTAAATGGTTGATAATGTGGAGGTTTTCTCCATTTATAATAATAAAATTCATTGAAACTTTATAGTTGTGACTCTTTGTTTTGTTATGTTCTTTTCTATTCTCGCTACTTTTTCCCTCTCCAACATACCTAGAGAGAAGATTTTAGAATCATGTGGTAGAAGATAGGGTCATATTAAGATTTATCAATATTAAAATCACTTCAATGATATAATCGAGTTGGATGACATGATATAATCAATGAAAATTGTCATTTTGAACTTAGGGAGCCCAAAAACCCCTTGTTTTAGATTGAAGAGCAATAGTCAGATCTTTTATTTCATCACGGGGCTTCTCAACTAAATAGAACCCAAAATTCTTAAAGAGGTAAAAAATAATGAATAATTTTGGGAGATCCTCTAGATGGGTGGAATGGTTAACTTTATGCAAAGAATATAAGGTCATGATAGGCATGTCCCAACCTTATTTGTGAATTCTTGGGATAACAGAACTTTGAACATCAATGGATTTTTGTTGGATATCTCTAAACAAATGATCACCCACATCACTAGGTTGGAGATGGAGGTAATAAAAGTTTATAAAATGGGTAGATACTATAAGAAGGAGAAAAATAGCTTCCTATTAGAAAGAGAAACATTTGAGATATTACAAAATGGGTTTAACCATGAATCCTTGCCAAGACCATTTGGAGATGTGGCTTTCTACCTCATGTATTACATTACATTAGAAGGTAGATTTAATATTATTCATTATTATCTATTTGAATTTTTAAATTAATTTAGGCATGCTATACCCTTGAGTCTCCCATTCTATATTTTACTTTCAATGGAAACCTCCATTGAAAAAATAAAAAAGGGTAAATACATAGTTCCTAGGAATGAAGGAGTAATTTTACTCATTCATAATTATTTCAAAGGGATGAACCAAATTACCCCTAATTTTATAAAATCTCATAAAAATAAAGAAGCTGTAAGGACCAATGAATTCAGGAAAGTAAAGAAAATTTGGATAAAATATCCAGGAAGTAATACTTCAAAGGAAAAAAGACCAAAGTGCGGCTAAGAATCCTCCAAATTCTCAAACCTGAGGCATTAATACCTTATTGGGAAGTGTTGCTAATTATCCACTTGATTCAATCAAGAAAGTGATAAACACTAGAAAAATAAGGTATTTAGCTAGGAATTATATCATGGTGGAGGAGGAGCTTAAAGGTAAAGAAGACATAAATACATAGAAGGGGGATGAAAGGGAGAATATTAATTCTCTAACTAAGAAAACTAACACAGGTAAGAGGAAAATGAGGGATGGGCCCTTGAATAAATAGGTGGAAGATCCAAGCATCTAATGGCATGATCCAAATGAAAATTTCAATGTCTTGGCTAACTTTCTCACAGGTAAACAACATACTAATAAAATTAAAGAAGAACTCAACTTGTAAAAGTCGATAATGAGGTAGTTTTTTAGGGAATTGTCTAAACTCAAATAAAAAGGGAAAATACTACAACAAGATAATGATAGATTAATACATAAATAATATGATAATGATCATAATCTAAAAATTTTGGGGCTCAAAGATAGTTAATGTCCTTAAATTTGAAAATAATAAACTTTAAAATAACATCATTTTCTTGGTTAATTACATCAAGGTAGTTATGCGTGAAGGAATCAAAAATGTAGAGAATATAAGAGAACACATGGGGTAATTTTTTGAAATGAGGACATCTTCCGAGGGAAAGGGAAATTGCATTTAATGTAGTAAATGCTTCAAAGACATTGACAAGGAAAAATTGCTTCTTCATATTGACTCAAACCTTAAATGAACAAAAATTTATTGGGAGGATGTTTTGGGCAAATTAGATATGTAGAAGGTTTTTTGTTCTCTTTCAGTTATTTTTTGCTTATGGTATTCCTTTTTCTACTTCAGGGTTGTATTTTGGTAGTATTTTACTTATTTCTAAGTCTATTTTATTTTGTTTCTCTTGAGGAGTTGGTTAGTCCTTTGCTCTATTTTTGTTTGTAATACTTCTAGGATTTGAGTACCCCCCACTTTAACCTTAATAAAAAAACATATTTGCTTCATCTAGTCCCCCTGATCAGGGTAAACACATCACCCCAGTGAATTAACAGTGAGTTATATGCTTTTGACTTCTTGTAGAAATGCTAGATCATGATTTGATGAATGACTCAACATATTTATGGGTGTACAAATATATTAAGCAATTATAAAATACCTTCGTGTAGTCTAAACATATATTAATACTACCTTAAAAACTATCCATTTAATGTAATCTAAAAACAAATAATGATTTTTATTTAAAAAATTATTTCTCACTCAGGTGACTACCATTCATAGGGGAAATTGAGAAGTATGGTTTCCCCTTGATATATTTTAAAACTCCATTATGGGCACATAATTTATGTGGATCTAATACCACATATTATAATTGGACTAGATTGAGATAAATCAACACACAATAATAATTCTCTATATTACTCTCACAATCATAACTTATAAATTTATAGGTTATGAGAGTTCCTATTAAGGTGGATTCAAACCTAAACATAATCACCCCTAGAATAATCTACAACATAATTATGTGAGTTTTTTTTAACAACTGAAACTCACTCAAACAATAATATACTAAACAACTCAAAATATGAGTTGTCATTACAACCACATTTATATTATCCTCAATAATATAAATTATACACACATTAATAATGTTATGAATATAAATTCCTAATAATTTTATGACATCACCACATGAATGATGATGATATTAAAAATTATTTCCTTATAAGATAAATCTTCTCTCTTCTTGAGATGTGTGTTTCACTATGTTCCATATGTTTCACTCATATCTCTACGGGAAAATATATAATACATTTATTTTTATCACTATTTTGATGTTTCTTATATCTTAGTGCACACAACTTATTCATAATGATATTGGAGTGAATATTTATCCCCTGATGACTATATGATTCCAAATTTAGTTCCTAATGCTCAGTGACATAGTGACTTTCATTTGCGTTTGAATATATAGGCTCATTTTTTGATGACATGCATTTTTTCAAATCCACCCTATCTTTATATATCCTTCAATAGTATGACAAACCCATTGGAATTTAGTTTCATATTAGGTACAAAGGAGGTATATTGATAGTAATTAATTTAAGATTCAACATTTACTATTTTATGTTCATCCATGTTTGTGTAGGAAAGGTAAGTGTGGTTTTGTAGGTTCTAAGATAACATTTTATTTAATCATTACTTTAATTTACCAAAGAAATAATATAAACCACTAAACTATTGAAATGTTAATTTATATTACAAACACTATAAAACCTAAATGTAAAATATAGAATTTGAAGTGATAATATAATTAATTAGAATATGAAAACCTAGATTGGATCTTCTTTATGGTGACTATACAAGTAAATCTCTAATGTAAAACTAGATAGAAATATATGTGATTTATGTCTCAGCCAAAAATAGAATTTTATGATGTAGTAGGATAAGAGTGCACTAGGAGGACAAGGACACATTGTGTCCTTGTCCTTTGACTATGGTAGTGTTTAGGTTGACTATTTTAGACACTAAATAAACTATATATCACCTTAGTCTTATATACTTGGAAAGAGCTTCTCATGTTTTTACCCTTCAGTTCTAAAACCTGCTGGCTATCAAAAGGCTTGCATCCACTATCTCTTATGCCTATTGATTATCTCTTAGTCTAAACATATGTTATTTTAACAACCAAGAATTCTATACTATTCAAAATAATATTAACTTTATTATTATCATCCTCTACAAGTTTTCGACTTGTACCTATTTTCTAGCTTCCTAGACACTTGCATCCCAGTTGGATGCCTACATCGATGCTAGTGTCATGTGCCAAACTAAGTGTCCAATTCCCTAAAGCCATCAAATTTAAAAATAAAATGTATCCCTCTAGTCACCTAAGTACTTTTATTTGAAATATTTCCAAAAGGTATACACACACACACACACACACACACACACACACACACACAAGATCAACCCTCATTCATTCCTCACCTAGAACAGACCTAAAAACTCATAAGGCAACTTACCAAAAGCACTCAATAAAGTATTAAACTAATCAAAGCTTATCTATTCTTTCATATTTCAATATCAGTCATAGGTAAAACCCATCTATGGGTCTAAAGTCTTGAAGGAGCACTCTATGAGCCATATTTTCCAAGTTATAGGCTAGGTCACTTTGTGTATTTGCTTATCACATGGTGTATCTCGATACACACAAGCCAACATGTAGGGGAAAAATACATAATTTTGAGGTCCTATTTACATTATTGTCTACATAGGTATCACTCATTGATAGAGGGGTCGTTGGGGAAAATTGACATTATGTGCCCAACTAACCCATTTTTCCATAGTCACTTCAAGGGTGAAATGTTAGGGTTTGATCATTGGACAAAGAGAGATATCTTTTATGAAAGATTTGAACACACTAGAGCAAAGGTGATAGAAAACCCAAAAGTTTTCAAGTGTTCACACTTAGATCTAATTGATATTCATTATTGGATATATGTATTTAAGTCAAACAATAACATCGATGCAACTGTCTAGATTTGATGCCAGCATTTGAGGCCATAGAGTGAAAATTTATAGAATATGATGATTGGTTTAAAATCTATATATATTACACTTTCAACCTATTTCAACCTAGATACTAAATCTAAATTATATAGCATATTAATATTGTATACTTGGAAACTACTTCTTATGGTCATACCCTTCAATTTTAAGACATTCTTGTTGTCGAAAGGCTCACATTTGCTATCTCTTGTACCTATTACTTGTATCTTAGTCTAACCATATGTTATTATGATGACTAGGCCTTTATACTACTCAAAATTCTATTATACTACTTATTATCATCCTCTAAAAATTTTGGACCTATACCTATTTTCTAGCTTCATGGACACTTGGGTCCCATCCAGAAGCCTATGTTAGCATTAGTGTCCTATGCCAAACTAAGTGTCAAGTGCCCTAAATTCATCAAATTTTCAAATTAAATTTATCCCTATGATTATCCTTAGTGTTTTTATGTGAGATATTTCTAAAAGGGATTGATACATACAAGATTAACCCTCATTTATTCTTTACCTATCACAAACCTAAAACCTCACAAGGTAACTTACCAAAAGTACTCAATGAAGCATTCAAGTGAGAAAATATTCATTAATCTTTCCTATTTCAATATAAATCATAGGTAGAACCCATATATAGGTATAAATTACTAAAGGAGCACCCAAAATTCCATGTTAGCAAAGTTACAAGATAGGTCACTCTATGTATTTGGTTATGACATGTTGCATCTCGATACACACACAAGCCAACACATAAGGGATAAATACATAAGTTTGAGGCCCTATTTAGATTATTATCCATGTAGGTAGTACACATTGATAGAGGTGTCCTTATGGTATATTGACACCATGTGACCACTAACCCATTATTCTCATAGTCACTCCAAGGGTTAAAATCCTAGGGTTTATTCATTTGACAAAGAGCAATAGCCTATGCATGATATATAAACACACTAGAGCAAAGGTGATATAAAACCTATAAGGTTATAGGTGGTCCATAAATCCAATCAATATTATATACTCTATGCTTGCATCTAAATTAGATAGTAGTGTCAACACAACTGTCTAAATCTGATGTAAGCATTTGAGGCCATAGAGTACAAATTTCCATAATTTGATGATTGATCCAGTATCTAGATCCAATCCACTTTCAACCTATTTTAACCCAAATATATATGTTCATAGTGAACCAACTAAGTATTTTTTGTTTCTAATTTATTAAAATATCAATCAATAGTTGTACTTTTCAATTTTAGCAGATCTCAACATTAAAATTTAGAATATTGTTTATTTAAATTTGTAATTAATTAGCTTGCTATAAATTTGTTTATCACCCTTGAGTTTATTCATTTCTATATTATTAACCATACACTATATTTACCCATCTCAATTTAGGGTTAAACATTTTATGAACCTAACCTTTGGTCCCAAAAACCCTATATATTAATCTAGGATTTATTGATTCTCTATTTTTCATCTCTAATTTTTTATTCAACAAGATTTCACAAGTTAAAAACTAGATTTTATTTTATTAAAAATATATGTAATATGGATGCATCTATAGCCAATTTTGGGATCCAATTTATGATTAATTTATGGTTTGTTATTATAATTACTTAATCATACCTATCATTCGACGAAATGGTAAAATCCATAAATATAATGAGAGGGTTTTAAAATAAATCAACACTTAATCTCTCTTCATAATTCCTTTTTTGATATTATAAAGTCAATATCAGATGTCAACATGCATGTTCTCAACCATTTGCTCCACCTAGATCTTATTCAAGTGATAGTCACCATCCCACACCCATTATTCACCCATGGATTATATTGGATTTTATTTTCCATGTTGTCATTACTTAAAAAGGTAAAGGTGTCCAAACTAATTTACCACTTATTAATATACAACAAATTCCTTTTAAGCCAAAACTAGTAATATAATATAAGGGATACAAGCTTGTTAACCAATTGAGCAACATGCATTCCAAGATCTCAATCCTTAAAATTATAAAAAAATATAGTATCTATAAGGATATCATATATGAAACACTGTGTGATACCTAAGTTTCAAATGATATTGAACCAACTTACTTAGCAAATATCATGCAATCTCTCAAAAATATGTAAAACTCATTACCTTTAATCCAATGGATTGACCATCCAAATATATTATTAACATACAAGTGATTATGCATAAGAAATTAATAAAAAGGGTTATCAATGATAATGAATCAAGCCTAAACATTTGTATCACAAAATTCCTAACCACCTTGTGTATTAGCACTAATCTTCTTCAAAAACTAGTTATTCATATCAAGGGATTTGATAACTCACATATCCCTTTGGTTGGCCAAACAACATTTTATGTGATAGTGGGACCAAAATTGTTCCAAATAGTTTTTAGGTAATGTCTTAGTCATTACGTTATAATTTACTTTTGGGTAGACCTTAGATACATATAATGGAGGTTGTCTCATGTACACTATATTGATGTATAAAATTCATACATAATGGGACCTTATTTTCAATGTTTGTTGATGATGAACATTTCAAGTTTTGAAAAATGATACATTATGATACATAAGGCATCTCTATAGTGGTTCCACCTAAATAAAGTAATCCACTTGACAATATACATAATTTCAAAATAGGTGAGTCAATTACAATAGATTTTTTATCCCAAGATGTAAATAAATCACCACACACTAAGATGCACATAGATGCCCATTAAGAGTAATAAATAATTTCCAAATGAACCAATGATACAAAAACCAAAATAAAATCAAACTTTATTAGTCAACATTGAGTAGCAATATGGCCATGTTTCAGATTACTATGGTAGTGATGATGATCTAAACCATGATATGATAAATGAGACATTGAAAACAATTAATTTGGTCCAATTATCCATATTTATCATAACCTATTCACACTTATAGGTCCTAGTACATATAATCTAAATTCACCTATAAAGGATACAAAACCAAATCAAAATAAAGATGTAGAAAAAATAAAAGTTGAACATGTAAATGTTAGTTATTCCATACATCTATCTTGGCTTCACACATTAAGTCAACCTTACAAGGGAAAAATATAGATATGTAATGTAAATAATTTGGAGATGTCTCTTATGAGACACCATAATAGATTATACAAATCATAGCAAACCAAGATACTATGGATACAATACTCTCTATGTTACTTGAACCTAAGATGATATCTTTACCTCATAATAGGCACAGATCAATAAAAATATTTTTTCATAAAGAAGTATTACCGTATTTTAACTATCATCATATAATTATCCATCATACAAATCATTGTGAGGCATTAAAAACCCAAATTCAAAATTACAATAATGAAGGGCACATACAAATTGTGCCTAAAAAATGAAAAAGACCCAATACTTCCAATTCTTCAGAAGAGATCCATCCTTTAAAATGACCAAGGCATGAAGCCTTAACCATTTATACAAATATTTATGGGGTTAGTTACAACATCTCAAGGTGGATATAAACACTTGGAACACAAGTAGCAGTATCACCACACTACAATAGATGGGACATCATATATATGAATTATGATATTCTTTATCCTTTCCAAAATCTCTATGGTACATTATATTACCCATTACATATGGACCAAAGGTAATAGACCTTGATATATGGGTAATGGACCAATAACCAAATTTGACTCTACATCTTGGGCAACATTGATTAACCAATATGCAAATAATTATTAGAGCCAAATGTCAATGCATTATTTTATAGCATGATAACAAAGAAATTTATATCCCTCATGATGAATATGAGGACAAGAAAATACATGAAATATTTGGTAGAGGTTTACTATCAAATATATAATAATTTTCAACAAAGTATTATAAATAGTTTTGGTAAGTAAGACCACCACGGAGCACCTTGGATCTTAAATTTGAAGAGTTGTTACACTAAACTAGTTTTAAATATTCTAAAAATACCAAAAAAAAATTAAAACATTCAAAAATCTAAAAAATACTCAGCATTTACATACCTTATTATCTCTTTGGCATCTATGTTGTTAGTTACCTATTTGTAGATAACATATCATCTATTTATATATACATATGTGTTTCACACATCTTTTAAATGTGATACATGCATACCCAAGCACATGATCTATGCTCTTTCATATGTCAGACCTTCCCTCCACTTATGTCATTTAGACATTGGAGGCATCTACTTATTTTATCATGATACACCCATGTTATATCATTTTACAATCATTTTCCATTATCAGGTTTGATCTTATATATTTACACATGCATTTATCCATGCTTATATCTTTATCAATGTACTGGATATGGTATGTGTTTAATATTTTTTTATAACATGTATATCTATAGACTAATATGATATGTTTATTTTGGTTGTTTATGTTCCATGTTTTCCATTTATGCACTTCCTTAAGTGTCTTGTCTTGCATTGCCTTGTTTTTTAAGCATTTGAATATGCTCCTTTATATTTTACCCCCATGAATTTATTTGCCTATTTTGACATTTTAATATGTCATTACTTATTTTATTGAAATTTTAGTATGTTATTACTTGCCTTGTGTATATTTGACTAAGTCATGTCCCTTTGATTGTGTGGCATTTAAACATGCCCCTTGTATGAGGTTTCCTTAGACCATTATATTTTGATTTGATTTTGAGTTATCTTATGTGTGTGTTTAATTTCTTATTGAGCTTGTACCATTACTATCTATATGGTTCCATGATTCACATCATGCATCTTAGGATTTGATGTGATCATAAACTATTTACCTCATTATTATATCTACCTAGACATGTTACTCATATGCTACATGATCTTTACACAAATTATATAGTTATCTTGTCCTTTTAAGGTAAGGTAACTATTATTTTATACTTCCCCTCACCTCAAAATTGGGTCCATATCATTGGGTGCATTTCATAAAGGCATGGATTTCACACCTTCATAGTTTTATATTGTAGTGGGGGCATGAAAAAAAGGCTTGACCTCCCCACTTATTTAGTACTCAGTATTTTTAGATTATAATGGGGGGATATTATGGAAACATGTTATCCACATGTATACTAGTTATAAATTTTATATTTTGGGAACATGTCATGGGAACATGTCTTCCAAACTTACATAGTTTACAAATTGCCAAATTACACAATTATATGATTCAAATACACATTTGTGGAAATATTATATACATTGGTACCACTATTATACCCAAGTTTCATTTTGAGACATATGTGAGGTGAATATTCCATGAATACTTATAAATACTTTAATCAACATTAAGATGGACTTTTATGGATTATTATTGAGCCAATCTACTACAGTAGTTGGTTCACTTTTTACAAGGTTGAGGTGATTAAATCATTCAATATTACCAATATTATAGGATGGATTGATAAAATAATCCACCTACATCATATTTATAGTGTAATTTGACTTGGATTACTCACTCACCAGGTTATAAGTATGATTGAGTTATACAGTTAAGTTAATCTCAACTATTGGGTGGCAATTCACCTCTTCTCCAAGGTTGGGGGAGAGATGACCTCTAATATTTATATATATTTTCACTTTCATGTTTTAAATTTATACTAATCTCAGCTCCAAAGCTTCACAATAAAGGACCTTTTCAAATCAAATTTCCAAAAGGCAAGATGGTTACATCGATACATAGGTGTACTCCTAACCTTAATCTCTTTACTTTCAAACATTTCAAATTATTTAATTTTAGATTATATGCATTGATTATATATTGTAACATGATCCTGGTGTCATTTCAATCACTATAAAATCACTTAATTTGGAATCACATAAACACAAGGTGTGTTATACACACCCAGGTATGCATTTATTTTCCATTAAACTGTCAATTTCATTACTAGATTAAAGGAGGGGATGTAGACACTAATTATGAGTTATATAGCACCTTAGTATTATATACTTGGTAAATACTTCTCATAGTTTTAACCTTTATTTTTAATACCTTCATGCTACTAAAAGTCTCACATCTACTATCTCTTTTGCCTATTGATTATATCTTAGTTTGGTCATATGTTGTTTTGATGACCAAGCCTTTTGTAATGCTCAAATTGTTATTAACCTAATTATTATCATCTTATGAAATTTTTGGACCTATACCTATTTTCCAGCTTCTTAGACACTCGAATCCTATTCATATACCTATTTGATACTAGTGTCATATGATAGATTAAGTGTCGAGTGCCCTAAAGTAATCAAATTTGCAAATGAAATATATCCATATGGTTAGCCTAAGTTATTTCATATGAGATTTTCAAAAATGGATTGATATATATAAAAATTCAACCCTCATTCATTCCTCATGTAGTCATATAAAATTTGAAATTTGGTTACTTGAGTATGGCTAATGACACCTAATCCATAGGTCCTCCTACTTGCTTACACAACCCTTTTTAAGCTTTTATTTCACTAATTTCCAGTCATCTGCAGCCTTCTAGACTTAACCCTTATAGACCTAGATAGTTCTTATAGGCCCAGATCCATCCCCCCAAATCTCATTCCCTCTATATAATAGTTCTCGACTTAGATAGGAGCATTGAAACCCAAGGTGTCCTATTTCTAGCACTATTATCCAAGTGTACTTTTGTTGCTAAAGATTTGATTTTCATGAATCCTTATCCTAATTCATGTTAACCTAATATGAATTCATTTAACCCATGATCATTCATTTCCCTATAAAAGGCCATTCAAAGTCTATTTATAAGTGTTGGCACTTGTTTACAAGAAATAATCAAGAATCCTAGAAAGATCACTCAAGTACTTATCCCTATTCTCTACATATAGCCATCTAATAGTATTTCAAGCTCATTCAAACCCTCATACTATTCCCTAGTCATTCTAAGTATACCAAATCTTGAATTTACTTGAATTTTCATCACACTATTGCACAAATCATTTCAATGAGAGAACTACATATAGCTTGATCCCTCTTCAGAGTATTGGTATGTAGGCAGTGTGCCCACATATAGGGTGTGAAGTGCATCAAGTGTATCCTTTACACACTAACCCCTTGTCTCTCTTTTCAAAGTTGACATTCAAGTTCAATAATAAAGAGTTATTAGATATTTTAATATTAAAATAGATGCACAATGAGCTTTATAGACTTTTGAGCTTCAATATTTCACTTATGAGGTAACACAGCCCTACCGAGCAGAACCTAGAAAACTCAAATCACCTAGACAAAAGCATTGGAAAAGGACTATAACACTGAATAATAAGGTATCCCACTTTTAGTGCTCCTATCCAATCCAAAAATAAACTCTAGGATCTTATTTATGACTATCTCCTAGGCCTACACAAAAATTTCTAGACCTTGCAACATCTGTCTCAATCAGTTTCTAGCTAAGTTTAATTTTCTCTCTATTATTACTATTTTAGAAAAGGTAAAAATATAATTTGTTTACATGGCTTAAATATTTCACATTATTTACTAATTTACCCTACTCATACCCATTTATTTAATTAGGAATAAAACTCCATTATTCTACAAAAACAACAAAACATATACATCAGTTTGAGACATAAGATGTAGGACTTGATAGATGATAACCTACTTGATTTTGGCACTTCATTTTATCCTTCATAGGATAAAGATTTGAAAATATTCTCAAATCCATTTTGATATCATTCCAAATAGGATATAGGGGACACATCAAGGGTTCACCATGCATATCATGCACATCCACCACCAGTTACATACCAAGCAGCTTTAATTAAGTCACATCCTTTAAGCAGTATTATTGGCATGTATGAGTCTAGAGTTTTATCTATACCTTTGATATCCTTCTTAGATCAAGATATTATGGAGGATAATTTAGATTATAATGCACTCTTTATCAAATCACATATTCATAATCAGCACATTCATAGTGTTCTCATTAATAATGGTTCTAGTGTCAATATATGCACCATTACATTATTATATCAGTTGGGCTATTAAGATAAATATATCACCCCAACAAATATAGTTATCAGCAAATTTAGTGGGCACATATAGAGTTAATTGGGTGAGATTTTACTTCCTTTACAGACTGGTCCAGCACATGTGACCACACATTTCACTATAGTTCCCAGTGTAGGAGTTTTTGATATGTTACTTAATCACCCATGGATTCAAAAAATTTGAGAAGTACCATATATAGTTCATAAATGCATGAAATTCATTCATGATAATTAGGTTATTATAGTTGGTGGAGTTACATATGAGTTACCACTACCCACTTCAGATCCATCTACTTTGTAATCACCTATTCTAGCTTCTCCACTAGTTTTAGTTTTCCCACCAGTTATATTTCTTCCTCCAGTATAGATTTAGATAAAATTGAGGAATCCATCACCAGTAAAGAGGATTCATACACCCAAACTATATTATTCACACCCAAACTAGTGTCATCGATATCTCATGCATCTACACATAGAGCACATATTCAAAGATCTTCTCCTAATTCTAAATGGGTCCCTAAAATCCCTATAGTTGCATCCACTTCTCAGAGTTATAGAGAAACCCCATAGTTAGTGTCTACTTTAGATATTTTAGAACATCTAAAACACATATAGATTTTAGAATCACAATCTCATCGTTTCCATCATGTTTCATGATCATGCATGATACCTTTGTTTGATACAAGACACCATGATAGGGGTTCCCGTCTAAGACTCATCGGTTAGTATCATTTCTTCTTAGTCTTTCCTGTACATAGCTTAATTCAAAAATACAAAAACAATATAACATTTAAAAATCCTAAAACATTCAAATATATCCAAAAACACAAAAACATTTTGATTATGTGCATCATCCATGATTTACATTGCTACTACTATGATAGGACTTACATTTGCTATTTCATGCTATTATTTGTTGATTTATCTACATTACCATGCTTCACTTAATCTTCTTTGAGTGTGTATAATGACATCTAGATCCTCGACTACTTCACACTACCCATCGAGGGGGTAACCTACTTCAACATTTGAGACACACATTGATATACATACCCACTGGGGGCATCTCTACATGACTACACCATCTAGGTTATGTCATTCCTACACTAAACACTCCAAGCTATCATGTTAATGTACATTACTTATTAGACTACATAGATTACTATATCAACATTTCACTAGTATTTAGCATATGTATATCTCTTTGGCATATCTTTAATCTTGTACTAACATGTCTTTCATAATTTCACTCTCACTTTAATTAGTTAGATGTGATTCTATCTTTCCAATTATTATATGCTTTCTCTTCTTGCTTATCATAGTTTGTTGGATTTCATTTCTAGTTCCTTCTTGTCTCCTATGTTTGCCTTAGGATATTTGCCAATGTCTTTTGCTTCTATTCATGTGTGTGTACCTTTGGACATTTTCCAATGTCCCTTGCTTGTACTCTTCTATGTGCTTGTGGCCCTTGTGCCAATCTTGCTTGTTTTATGGTATGTGTATATGGCATTTAAATATGCCTTGTATGCTTATTTTGTGGTTTTAGTGGCATGTGCCCATGTCCCTTATTTACTTCATCACTTGTCCACTCTTGTATCTTCTTACTTCTTACTCCATATGCTTGATTAATTTTTCCATTGTTTCAATGTCATGATCCATATCATGAATTTTCCTTGCTTTCTTGGATGTCATGATGGACATCATGTTCCGTCCCTCCTTGCTAACAATTAACAACTAACACTTTTGAGTCTAGTTCAATACATTGCACATGTTATTACATTGTTATATCAATCTAGGCATACCCCTATTGATCTAAAAATCTCTTAATACAAATATTAATATATCTTAATATATCTTATTGATTAGCATTATTATATCATGTATATTTCTAGCTTAACACACTTGTAGGGCTTCTTCTTCTAAGATAAATTAGTATAGGGTACTTATTCCTACCCTTAGAAGAGGGATCAACAAATAGGGGTTTTATTATAGAGATTAGAGCTCCTAAGTGGTCAAAAAAACATTTTTTTAGAACATTCAGAATAGAATCCAGACATCAAACTAGGTAGAACAAACTAGGTAGACATAAAAGAATCCAAAATAGTCATCAAATTTGGCCCTAGACAATAGCACCAAATTTGGACTACAATTTTAGATAGTAGGGTGTCTTACTTTTAGTGCTTCTATCTAGATATCATAAAAATTATTTTTTTATAGAAATAGAAAAGAAGGTTAGTTTAGTCATAGGTTTGTCAGTATAGAGCAATCTATATTCAACATGTTTTAGTACATTATTTGCTCAAAGAATCTAGATATAGGGGGCATCATGCATGACATGATGGCTCTCACTTCCAATTTCAAATTATGTATTTGATATAGATTTTATATTAGAATCCATGTTCCAAACACCAGTTATTGGGGGTAATGTGCACGTCACATTGGTCCTCCCTTTTTTTGAGTTCAATTTATTACCTAGGCATTCTTAGTAGTTATGTGCCTTACTCCATCTACAAGTGGTTGGCATATTTTTCAAGTTAAAATTTCATACAATTTTAACTTCCTAAGTACATGATTTCTCAAGTTGGCTTTCACATAATCCTAGTGTATTAGTTTCATAGTGGATTTCATATAGGCCTAATCTCAATCTTTTGAAATGGCCAAGAGTGGCCTAGTTTCTAGCATACATTCAGCTATCCATGCCATATTGTTAGATTTTCAAAACATCCATGGGTTCCATGAGCCATCTCATATGACATGTATTCTATATTGATATCACTTCATAGCTTCACTTCATGGGGGAATGATGGATCCAAAGGGCTAGCCTTTGTATTCTTGAGCCACCTATTTAGAGGGATCGAATACATAGTCTGGACATTGATTATCACATGCATGATCATCTAGCTTCACTCAGTAGGTGATGATGGAGCCAAAATTCTAGCCTTTATATTCTTGAACCACTTTCTATGGAATTTATCACTCAGCTCCATTCATGATATAAATTTTGGTATAGCATCATCTAACATAATCCAACATTACTCAGCCTTACTTAGGATCACATCAAGTTTTGTATTTGTTTGTGTACTTGATGAGGTGTATTCATTCCTTTCTCTTCCTTTTTATTTTACTCAAATTTTGTATATTCTTGTTTTATATCACATATAATAATAACTAATCTACTCTTTGTTTCATTTTATATATTCACACTTGCATAATGTGCTCTCTCTATGCACATCCATCATTACACAGCTTCATGAGCTTCACCTTCATAGGTAAGTTTAGGTGCACTTTCTATTTTTCCTTTATCCTAGTATTTTGCTTTTTTGCATCACTAGAATAAAGGTGAGGGAAATGTAGTCATATAAAATGTGAAATTTGGTTACTTGAGTATGGTTAATGACACCTAATCCATAAGTCCTACTTGCTTGCATAACCCTTTTTAGGCTTTTCTTTCACTAATTCCCAGTCATCCATAGCCTTTCAGATTTAACCCTTACAAACCTACAAAGCTCTTTCAGTCCTAGATCCATCTCCCTAGGTCTCATTATCTCTAGAAAATAGTGCCTAACTTGGACAAAATTGCTAAAACCTAGGGTGTCCTATTTTTGACATTATTGTCCAAGTGTAGTTTTGGTCCTAATAGTCATATTTTCTTAAATTCTTATCTTAATTAATGTCAACTTAATGTGAATTCATTTAACCCATGATCATTAATTTCCATGTAAAATGCCATTCAAATTCCATTTAGAAGGGTTGGCACTCATATACAAGAGAGAAGAAAGAATACTAGCAAGATCACTCAAGCACTTATCCCTATTCTCTGCATATAGCCATCCAACATTATTTCAAGCTTATTCAAACCCTCATACGAGTCCCTAGTCATTATAAGTACACCTAGTTTTTCATTTACTTACATTTTCATCACACTATTGCACCAAGCACTTCAATGGGAGAACTACATATAGCTTGATCCCTCCTTAGAGTGTTAGTATGTAGGCATCATGCCCACACACTAGGTGTGAAGTGTACCCAACATATCCTTTACACACTAACCCCTTCTCTCTCTTTCACAAGTTGCCATTCAAGTTCAAGCACAAAGATCTCCTGGGTATTTGAAGATTAAAATAGACACACAGTGAGCTTCAAAAACTTTTGGGCTTTGATATTTCACTGATGAGGTAACATAGACCTACTAAGAAAAACCTAGAAAAATTAGATCACCTAGAAAATAACATCAAAAAAAGACTATAGCATTGAATAGTAGGGTATCCCACTTTCAACACACTTATCCAATCTAGAAATGAAATCTAGGATCTTATTTGTGATAATCTCCCAAGCCTGCATAGAAATTTCTAGACCCTGTAACATCTATCTCAGTCAGTTTCCAATTAACTTTGATTTTCTCTCTATTATTACTATTTTAAAAAAGGTAAAAATACAATTTATTAATACAAATTGGTGTCTTAATTATTGCACATTATTTACTAATTTACTCTGCTCAAACCTATTTAATTAATTACGAATAAAAATCCATTATTTTGAAAAATAATAAAACACCTCACCTAGCACAGACCTAAAAACCCAAAAGGAAACTTATCAAAATCACTCAATCAAGCATTCAAAATAAAAAAGCTTCCTTATTTTTTCCTATTTCAATATCAATCATAGGTATAACCCATCTACATGTATGAAGTACTAAAGGATCACTTTGTAATCCATATTTTTTAGGTTACAAGCTAAGTCACTCTATGTATTTATGATCACATGCTGCATCTTGATACACACACAAGCCAACACATAGGGGATAAATATGTAAGTCTTATGCCCTCTTCATAGTATTAGCTATGTATGCAACACACACATATATAAGGGTCTTTGGGTCATCTTGACACCATGTACACTAATACATTTTTTCCACATTCACTCCAAGGGTGATAAGGCTGAGGTTTGATCATCTGATAAAGAGTGACAGCATGTGTGTGAGATCTGAACACACCATAGTAAAGGTGACACAAAACCTAAAAGGTTTCAAGAGTTTGTACTCATTTATAGTTAATATTATGCACTAGACACTTATATCCAAGGTAGATAGTAGCGTCAACATAACTATAGAGATCTGACACAATTATCCAAGGGTATATAGTACAAATTTCTAGAATCTGATGATTGATCCAAAATCAAGATTTGGTCCACTTCCAAAAAATTTGAACCCAAATCTACATACTCATAATTAACTAGCTAAATACTCTTATTTCTAAGTTCTTTCAATGTTAATCATTACTTTTACTTTCCATTTTTAGCATATCTCAGCATTTAAATTTATAATATTAGTTATCTGAGTTTGTAATTAATTAGCCTTCTATATATCTATTTATCACCCTCATACTTATTAATTTATATATTTTTAACCCTATACTTTATTTAACCATCTCAATTTAGGGTTAAATAATTATACATGTTATTTTATTCTTTAGGTACTCATGATTGTTTGGGACGGTTTATTGATACCCTGCAGGTGCCAATTTGATGTGCAAAAGTGCTTGTAATAAAAAAATCTTAGTAATTTTACATTAAAAAATAGAGATAAATAAAAAGGGGAACCAAATAAGTGGAATAGTTGATTTATCCTCAAAAAACTCTAGGTAATATAAGTGTTGCCTACATATCCTAAAAGGGCCTTAGGCCAATGTAGTTCTCCCTCCTAAAGTGAGTGTATGAATATTTATATTTGTTATATGGATGAAACTAATAAATTAACTTGAATGCTTGACAATGAATTCCCTTGACCTATAAAAAAATATCTTTAGATTTGACCTATGACTAATGTAAAAAATCATAACTTGAATTGGAAATTTTAATGCTCTTTTGCTCAATATGAAGTGTTTTTTTTGTAAGATTGTCAGTTAGTGTATTGAGTGACTTTGATATGCTTATATAGTGATAAATTCAAAATATTTATGTTATTTGAATTTGATAAAAACATAGGAGGACCAACATGGAACATCTTAAATTTGAAAATTAACTAGTAGAGTATTGGGGGCAACGGCGTACTAGTGGACAAGGCTAAGTTGTAGCCCTATCTCACTAGTGTGGTCTCGCCTATGAAGGATATATAATATTGAAACTTGTTGAAAATAACCTATAAGAATAATAGATATGTATGAATGATTTTTTTAGTATTTTTAAGATCGTAAGAATAATATTGAAGTATCTCATAAATATTTCAAGTTGATGAAATGGATAATATGCCAATCAAGATAAGGATGTCAAGATTAAACATTGTCAAGAATTTAAATATTAAATTTGAGTGTTTACATTTACCCCCCCCCCATTTATTTTAGTGATGCAATGAAGTTAAATTATTAGAGTAAAGGATATGTTAACCTAAATGTGTATACAACTTTATCTTTTGAAGTGAATTTTGATTGTGCAAGATGCCTTAATGTAAAACCTTCAATAATGCCATTAAAATTAGTTATTGTTCATATTTGAAAATTCAAAAGTTGAAACTTGAAATTTAAAATTTTAAAATAAAGAAAGGAAAGAATGCACCTAAAAGAGTATGTAATATAATTTCCACATATATTGAAGTGTATAAGTATGTGTACCCCCTTGTTGAGGAATTTGAAGAAATTTTAAACTTATGGAAAATTGAGAATGATCAAGTCTAAATTTAAAAACTGGTGAAAGCCCTAGAGTTGGAATGATTGTATGCCCCAACTCTCATCTGAATGTGTAGAGTGACTTAAAAATGAATGAGTTTCATGTCCCATGTATTGTATTGAATTTATATACAATGCCAATTTAACTTGAAACTATCTAAAATATGTAACTTGAAATTATTTTACACATGCCCATGCATGTGCATCAAGTTTATGTGAATGTGTATTGAAGTAATAATGGGAATGATTGCACATGCATCTAAAATTTTATTCCCAATGAGGCTTTAATTAATAATGCAAGAACATTTTTATGCCCCCTTTTAAGATGAGGGACATTGCCTACAAGTCACTTGTCTCAAAAGAAAACATGTAAAATATGTGGAAAATATAACCATGTGGTATCATGTGAAAAATTGAAATTTATTGCATCATAGTATTGAATTGCATTTGAAACATGTTTAGATAGATATAAAATTGAATAACATAAGTGGTATGTGCATGATATGTATCATGGAACTAACTAGAGTAAAAAAATAAATAATGCATTATATAAATCATGGAACCATAATAACAAGCAATGATAGTAAAATTTGTCTCACATAAGGCTACAAAGGCCATATAAAAGGTACATTTGAATGTCTCATAAACAAATAAGTCTAAGGGCCACATGTAATTATAATGTTGAGTCCATATAAGTAAGAACGTGTATATGTTGCACATACAAGGCCAAGGGTCACTAACTTATCATATAGTAAAGTAAGAATTTTTAAAAGAAACATAGAATAAATGAGACTAGTTTACATTGTGTTATATGGATATGTTATTTTCTAACAATGATATTGATTATAAACATGTTGAAGTGTTAACTAAGAATGAAGAGATGCCCCTAACTTGGCAAGGTTGTTGATTAAAAAGGGAAGATCAAAATTGAATAATCATGTAATAGTATGTCATGTATCACACTCATATACCTCATGAAAAGCATTACATACTAAAAAATAAAATAAGGTATATACTTAACATTAAATAAATAGAATATGGAAATAAAGAAGCTGGAAACATTTAAAAATGTTTTTGAAGTGTTGATTTTGAATTTTCAAAAAATATTTTGATTTTCAAAAAAAAAATTGAACATATTTGAATTTTGATTGAAATATTTGAACTTTTTCAAGATTGGAATTTAGAAGGATTTGAAATTTACTTAAAAGTAAGGATTAAAAAATAATAATAAATTAGAGGGATTTGAACAATTCACAACAAGGTTCTAAATCATAGTGTGGAAAGAAGGAAGGCAAGCAATATGCCCCCAATGAATGTGTAAATGAGTCATAGAAATTTAGCATAAATTATTAATATATACAATAATGTGAATGCCCACAGTGAGCAAGAGTCTATGTGTGTTCATGTAGAATGTATTAGTAGATAGATTTGATCATGTAAGTGTAATGGAAGCATTGGAATCATAAATATACCATAATAAGTAAGTGGACTACCATACAAAATGTGCATTGAAAGCATTGAAAGATAGGTGATTTGAATTGTTTGAATTAGTTTGTGTTTAACCCTAAAAATCTAAATGTCATAGATCTAGGGTTAAGAAAATAAAAATAAATGATCACAAGGGTGATAAATAGATCTATACTAGGCCAATTGTTTACAAAACTTAGATAGAACATATATTGAATTTATTATACTGAGATATGCTAAAAATAGAAACTACAACTATGCTAGATATGACAATGACAAATAAATAAGATACTTAGTTGGTTCTAATGCTAATATAGATATAGATCTTGAATAGGTAGGAAGTAGACTAGGATAATATTTTAGAATAATCACCAAATTCTAGTTTTTATGTCTCTATAGCCTTGGACACTTATGTTAGCCTTGGAAAGTTTCATCAATAGTAGTGTTTGAGTTAGATGTAGATGTCATGTATAGAATACCTACTGGGATAGGATGTAACCACCTAGATGCTTTTATGTTTTTTGTCACCTTCACTTTATTGCATTAGATCTAGGTCATGGACTGTCACTCCTTGTCAAATAGTAAAACCCTAATTCTTTTTACTCATAGTAGTTATGGGGAAAATGGTTTGGTGGGCACATGGTGTCAAGTTTTCCCAAATACCCCTCTATCAATGAGAATTGCCTACATATCCAATACTTTAAAGAGGGCCTCAGACATATGTATTTCTCCCCTATGTGTTGGCTTGTGTGGGAATCATGAAATATGTGGAAAATAAAGTATAATAGTGACCTAGCTTATAACTTAGAAAATATATATCTTGGGCTACTCCTTTAGTACTTCATACCTATGTATGTTTTATCGCTATGACTAATATTTAAATAAGATAAAATAGGGAAGCTTTTCTCACTTGAGTGCTTGATTGAATGCTTTTTATAGGTTACCTAGTGAATAGGTGAGAAGTTTCTAGGTGAAGAATGAATGATGGTTGATCTTGTATTTATACCAATCCCTTTGGAGAAATAACTTGTATTAAAGCACTTGGGTTGACCATTAAGATACATTTCATTTGAAAATTAGATGACTTTAGGGCATTAGACACTTGTGTCGAAGTAAAATACTTGTGTTAAAGTAGGACACCTATGTCAACATAGGTTTCTACCCTAGACATAAGTTTCCAAGGAGTAAGAAAGAACGTATACGCTTAGAACTTTTAAAGGTGGAAGATAAGGGGTTTCAAGAATTTTGGCCAAGATGGAAGGCCTGGGTCATCAACATAATACTAGTTGGACTAAGAGATAGGCCAAGGGGCATAAGAGAGAGTAAATGTGAGACTTGTATAAGAAAGAAAGGTCTAAAATTGAGAGGAACAACCAAGTTCTAATTTTTCTAAGTTTAAAAGACTAAGGTGATATATAATTTAAAAAAAATTCAACATTTACCCCCACTTTAGTCTAGTAATGAAATTTATAGTTTAAAGGAAAGGAATGTGTACATGGATGTGTATTACACACATTATCTTTACTTGAGTCCATCTTGAGTGCCTTATTGGTGACTAGCCTACAACCAAGAGAATGTTATAATACATAATTATTGCATATAATCTAAAATTTAAATAATTTGAAATGATTGAAATTGAAAGATCAAGGATTAGGAGTACACTTATGTATTAATGCAACCACCTTGCCTATTGGAAATTTGATTTGAAATATGTATCATTATAAATCACTGAAACTAAGATTAGGAAAAATATATAAAAATATTAAAGTGCATATATATAAGGAGATATACAAAAATATATATAGGAAGACACATGCCCCAAAGCTTGGAGAAAAGATGAATTGCCACCTAGAAGTTGAGACTAGCTCAACCATGCAACCCAATCATACTTATAACCTAGTAATTATAAGTGAACCAAGTCAACTCACACTATTAAATTGGTGAGGCTAGATGATAAAATAAAATCCAACTTAAAAACTTGTAAATATTTAGTGATTTGATCATCTCAACCATACGAAAAGGTAAACCAACTACTATAATAGATTTGCTCAATAAAATTCATAAGAGTCCTACTTGATGGGTGGTGATAGTCCCTAAAAGTGTTTAGAATATAAAAATAATTTGTATTTTATAATATTAGGTGCACATTGCATAGCATATTCTGTTAGGGTGTGGAGCTAAAAGCTTCACCAAGGAGCATACCAAACAGGTTCGGGTCTACACAGACACCGGCGTTGGTCAGGAGAGACTGACGTCGGTCAGTTGTAGTTGCAGAGGTGCCGACGTCGACAGTGGGTCAGCCGATGACGGTAACAGGCGAACAGGCAGGAACCAATGTCGGTTACCTGTGTGTCTAAAAAGTGATTTTCGAGGACAGAAGCAAGTGTTTGCATGATGAGTTTGAGTTGTAGTCTCAAGCTCGCGTCTCTATTATTAGCAATATTATTTTTAGAGCCATTGTTCAAGTGGCTTAACTGTTTGTTGTAAGAGCATGCTCAAGTTTCCTAATTCTATATGTAGAAAAGATCTTCTTAGCTTATTGTGTGAGTATGAGTAGAACATTGTGAATGTTTGAAGGACAGTACAGAAGTTGGATCAATCCAGGTTGTTGGAATTGATTGTACTTGAGAGAGAGAGCTCTTGAGGAATAGAGATCTAGTGAGAGATATTGTGTGCATTTGAGAGAGGTGTGGAAGAAATAAGTTTCTTCAATTGTATTCCTTTTGTAAAGAGTTTTAATACAAGTTTTCAGGGTGGTTTCTTGTATCTCTTGTTCTGTGCTATTTATCATTCTAGTTACTTATCTATTTGATTTATTTCCGCACTTATTGCTTTCACAAGTGTAATCCATTGTTGGTTGATCCCCAACAAGTGGTATCAGAGCTCAGGTTCACTAACAGGTGGTTCAGATCTGTGTAGTGTGTTTGGATTATAGGTTGCTCACAGGGGTTTCTGCAGGGATTTCTGCTTGAGTGGGAGAAGCAATGGCAGAAGAAAGTAAGTTGAGAATGGAAAAGTTTAATGGCAAGAACTATCAACATTGGAGAATGCAGATAGAGGACTATCTATATCAGAAAGATCTTTACTTACCATTAGGTGGGATTGCAAAGAAGCCCAAGGACATGGAGGATGAAGAATGGGAAGTTCTTGACAGAAAGGCTTTGGGGACTATAAGACTGAGTCTAGCATCCACTGTGATATCTAATTTGTCACAGGCAAAAACTACGGTAGAGTTAATGACTACGTTAGCAAATTTGTATGAAAAACCCTCCGCTTCTAATAAGGTATATTTAATGAAGCAGTTATTTAATTTACATATGCAAGAAGGTGGATCTGTATCTAATCACCTGAATGATTTCCATGGTATTGTTAACCAATTAAGTTCAGTCAATATTGTATTTGAAGATGAAATAAAAGCTCTTTTAATATTATGTTATTTGCCTGAAAGCTGGCATGGCTTGGTAATGGCAATTTCTAATACTGCATCTGCTTCGAATATTTTAAAAGTAGAGGATGTTGTTAGTGTTATCTTGAATGAGGAAATTCATAGGAAAAGCATAGAAGAGACATCTGGGAACGCTTTAAATCTCGAGAGCAGGGGAAGGCAAAAAGAAAGGAGCAAGAGGAGATCAAGATCTAAATCTAAGGGAAGAGGTAGATCCAAATCCAGAAATGGCAGAAGGCCACAATGCTATAACTATGGAAAGTTGGGGCACATAAGCAGAGATTGTTGGTCAAAGCCTAAGGAGGAAAATCAGCACGAAGGAAAGGAAGAGGCAAAGGTTGCAGGTATTGCACAAGATGATCTTATTTTCTCTTTGCATAATAATATAGAATCTTGGGTATTAGATTCTGGTGCATCTTTCCATGCTACCCCTAATAGAGAATATTTCAGTGACTATATCCATGGAGATTTTGGAATAGTGTACTTAGGGGATGATGAGCTTTGTAAGATTATTGGCAAAGGTAAAGTGCAGTTGAAGATGCAGAATGGCAACACATGGGTGTTGAGAGATGTGATGCATGTTCCTAGTTTGAAGAGAAATTTGATTTCTGCAGGTAAGCTAGGTGATGAGGGTTGTACAGTAACTCTCACAGCAGATTCTTGGAAAGTAACCAAGGGTGCACTTGTTATGGCCAGAGGTAAGAGAGAAGGTACTCTCTATTTGTGTAATTGTGTTACTAATAAATCTCCTTCTATATTATCTACTTCAGATGTGGATGCTAAATTGTGGTACTCAAGGCTTGGCCACATGAGTGAGAAGGGGATGTCAATTCTTAAGTCTAAAGGTATGCTTTCAGATTTAAAAAGTATGGATCTAGAATTTTGTGAGCATTGTGTATTTGGAAAACAGAAAAGGGTTAGTTTTCTCAAGACTGGGTCTACTAAGAAAAGGCATAAGTTGCAGCTTGTTCACATAGACGTGTGGGGACCGGCTCAGGTAGCCTCTATTGGAAGATCACGGTACTATGTTACGTTCATAGATGATGCTACAAGGAAGGTATGGATCTACTGTATTAAAAAGAAATCTGATGTTTTTGAGACTTTTAAGATTTGGAAAGCTATGGTTGAGAATGAAACAGGCAAAAGATTAAAGTGCTTGAGATCTGATAATGGCAGTGAGTTCTACAGTCTTAAGTTTAACTGGTATTGTTACACACACAAAATTTGTAGGCAAAGGATGGTTCTAAGGACACCTCAGCAGAATGGTATTGCTGAAAGGATGAACATAACCATTATGGAGCGTGCAAGATGTATGAGATTGCATGCTGGGTTGCCCTTAGAGTTTTGGGCAGAAGTTGTTGACACCGCAGTGTACCTGATTAACAGAGGACCCTCTACAGCTCTGGATGGTGGAATTCCAGAAGAGGCATGGACAAGTAAAAAGGCTGATCTCTCATATCTCAAAGTTTTTGGTTGTGAAGCCTTTGTACATGTAGATAAGGAAAATAGAAAGAAGCTTGATGCTAAGTCTATGAGGTGCATGTTTATTGGCTATGGCTCAGATGATTTTGGTTTCAGATTTTGGAATCTAGGAACTAACAAGGTAATTAGGAGCCGTGATGTTGTTTTCAATGAAAGAGTGATGTACAATGATCAAATAAGGAAGCTAGATCAATCTGGGTAGAGCAATGGAGAATTGGACGAAGTTATGGTCTAAAATGAGCTCACGGGAAAAAGAAATAATCACTTACAGGAAAACACAGAGACCGACGTCGACAGGTTAGGAACTGGCATCGGCAGTACAGAAACTGATGTCAGTCATACAGAGACCGACGTCGATAGAACAGGCACCGACGTCGGCCAGGAAGAATCGGTGTCGGCCAGTAACAGGTCTACAGGTGGCCGAGGTCGGTCACTGTCAGAGAATTTGGGTGGACAGCGTGTTGAGAATGAGTCCAAGACACCCATCAGGAGGTTAGAAAGGGTAAGTAAGCCTCCAATTAGATATTCTCCTTCCTTATATTATTTATTGCTAACTGATGGTGGAGAACCAGAGAGTTTTGAAGAAGCATTACAGGTGGAGTCCAGAAGTAAGTGGGAGCGTGGCATGGTTGAGGAGATGGAGTCCTTAAGAGAAAACCAAACATGGGATTTGGTTGAGTTGCCAGCTGGTAAGAGAACGTTGAAGAACAGATGGACCTACAGGTTGAAGGAAAGTGAGGATGGACAGATGAGATATAAGGCCAGATTGGTTGTGAAAAGATTTACACAAAAACTAGGTATTGATTTTGGTGAGATTTTTTCTCCTGTTGTTAAGATGACTTCTATAAGGGTTGTATTGTCTTTGGTTGCTTTTGAGGATTTACATCTTGAGCAACTAGATGTTAAGACAGTGTTTCTTCATGGAGATTTGGATGAGGAAATATATATGGAACAGCCAGAAGGATTTGAGGTCAAGGGTAAGGAGAAGTTAGTGTGTAGGTTAAAGAAAAGCTTGTATGGCCTCAAGCAAGCTCCTAGACAGTGGTATTTGAAATTTGACAGGTTTATGACTGAGCATGGCTACAGTAGGTGTCAATCTGACCATTGTGTATATTTTAAGAGATTTGATAACGGTAGATATATTATTCTATTGTTGTATGTAGATGATATGCTGGTTGCAGGATCTCACATGCAGGATACCTCTGAGCTTAAGGTGAAATTAGCTCAAACGTTTGCTATGAAGGATTTAGGAGCAGCTAAGAAAATCCTTGGCATGAGCATTAAGAGAGAGGAAAAATCACAGGTTGATATTGTCTCAAGAAGATTATGTGGACAAGGTGTTGAAACGGTTCAATATGCAGGATGCTAAACCGGTAAGCACACCTTTGGCTGGACATTTTAAGTTGAGTAAAGGACAATGTCCTAATTCACATGATGAGGTAGAGTACATGAGTAAGGTTCCATATTCTTCTGCGGTAGGAAGTTTGATGTATGCAATGGTGTGTACTAGACCAGATATTGCCCAAGCAGTGGGAGTAGTAAGTATATGGCCAATCCAGGTAAGGAACATTGGAAAGCAGTTCAGTGGATCCTTAGATATCTAAGAGGAACCAGCAGTAGACACTTGTGCTATGGAGGTTCAGATACTTCTCTACATGGTTATGTAGATTCAGATATGGCAGGTGATTTGGATGGCAGGAGGAGCACCACAGGTTATGTTTTTACTATAGGTGGAATGGTAGTTAGCTGGATATCTAAGTTGTAGAAGGTTGTTGCCTTGTCAACTACAGAAGCAGAGTACATTGCAGCCACAGAAGCTAGCAAGGAGATGATATGGATGACACGGTTCATGGAAGAGCTTGGAAGGGAGCATGGGAGTTGCAGATTGTATAGTGACAGTCAGAGTGCAATCCATTTGGCTAAGAACTCAGCCTTTCATTCAATAACCAAGCACATACAGCTAAGGTACTACTTCATACGGCAGGTATTGGAAGATGGTGAGTTGAAGCTGGAGAAAATCCATACAGACAAGAATCCTGCTGATATGCTAACCAAGCCGGTTACTAAGGAGAAGTTGAATCTTCATTCAACTTTTGTTGGTCTTCATGATTGAGTTGAAGATGGAGGAGCTAGAAGATGTTGCTGTACAGGTACTGGTGTAGCTGTTTATCTCCAAGTGGGAGATTGTTAGGGTGTGGAGCTAAAGGCTTCACCAAGGAGCATACCAAACAGGTTTGGGTCTACACAGACATCGGCATCGGTCAGGAGAGACCGACGTCGGTCAGTTGCAGTTGCAGAGGCACCGACGTCGGTAGTGGGTCAGTCGGTGACGGTCACAGGCAAACAGGCAGGAACCGATGTTGGTTACCTGTGTGTCCAGAAAGCGATTTTTGAGGACAGAAGCGAGTGTTTGCATGATGAATTTGAGTTGTAGTCTTAAGCTCACGTCTCTATTATTAGCAATATTATTTTTAGAGCCCTTGTTCAAGTGGCTTAACTATTTGTTGTAAGAGCATGCTCAAGTTTCCTAATTCTATATGTAGGAAAGATCTTCTTAGCTTATTGTGTGAGTATGAGTAGAACATTGTGAATGTTTGAAGGACAGTACAGAAGTTGGATCAATCCAGGTTGTTGGAATTGATTGTACTTGAGAGAGAGAGCTCTTGAAGAATAGAGATCTAGTGAGAGATCTTGTGTGCATCTGAGAGAGGTGTGGAAGAAATAAGTTTCTTCAATTGTATTCCTTTTGTAAAGAGTTTTAATACAAGTTTTCAGGGTGGTTTCTTGTATCTCTTGTTCTGTGCTATTTATCATTCTAGTTACTTATCTATCTGATTTATTTCCGCACTTATTGCTTTCACAAGTGTAATCCATTGTTGGTTGATCCCCAACATATTCACCTTAGATATGTCTCATGTTGAAAATGTGTATAAAAATAGTACCAATGTATAAAAAATTTCCATAAATGTGTATCTGAATCATATAACTATGTGTTTTGGTTAATTTTAAAACTGTGTGGATAACATGCTTCCAAAGCATGCCCCCACTATTTATAGA
Organism: Torreya grandis; assembly: GCA_037957365.1. Lineage (NCBI taxonomy): Eukaryota > Viridiplantae > Streptophyta > Pinopsida > Cupressales > Taxaceae > Torreya > Torreya grandis. The sequence goes on along the minus strand of JARHVA010001554.1, from coordinate 2,616,705 downwards.
GAAATATGAAAAGTGATATAAGTTCCAATGTGGAAAAAATGTTTCAAAAACATTCCCACACTATAATATAGAGATGTTGAATACTAAATAAGTGTGGAGAACATGTTTACAAAACATGCTTGTATTGTATATCTAGAACTATGAATGTGTGGAAGCCATGCCTCTATGACATGCTTCTATTAAATCTAAAAATATAAATGTGTGTGTTTAATACATTCCTTTATTAAATTCCCTCATTTATATTCCCCCCCCCCTTTTAGGTGAGGGAATAATAGGAATCAGTATTTATCTCACCTTAAGGGATAAGATAGCCATATAATTGTGAATGAACCATGTAACATATAGGAGAGTATGTATAGGTAAATGTATCATTGAATCACATATAATGTGATCATCTTAAGGCCTAAGATGCATGATAAATATCATGTTAATATATAGATAGTAACATTAAAAAATCAACAAGTGAATCAATCACACACATAAGAGCACTCAAAAGCAAGTCAAAAGGAAATGGTCATAAGATAACTCAATAACAAGGTAAGACACTCAAGGAAGTGCATGAGTGAATTCAAAATAAACCAGTATAAACATATCATATTATCCCATGGACCCAATGTGTTAGAAAAAAAATCAAGTACATAACATATCCAATACATTGTATAAGATGTAAGCATGGATAAAGGCATGTGTAAGTACATATATGAGTTCAAAACATGATAATAGAAAATGACCATAGATTTATATAAATTATAAGTATCGTGATCATATATGTGGAAGCCCCAAATGTCTTGGTGATGTGATTAGAGAGAAATCTCAACATTTTTTTAGTTAATCAGTCACTCATGAGCCCTTATATATGATCTTGTTGAGAGTCATGTCTTAGTGTCAATGGTTTGGTGTTGTATGTTATTTTATAAAGTTTAAACAAGGTCTTATTGGGATGTTGAGGTCTATATATGTGTCTTATCCAATTAGTTGTATGCCATGATATTTGAAGTGGTCTTTTGCAATGTAGTTTAGCAAAGTTTAAGGTAACTTTGGAAATATTAAGGCTATGTTGTGAAAGTCAAGGTATAAGTGATGCATGGTAGAAATAATGAGGTGGTGATCATCAAGGAAAGCATGATGATCCATGAAGGATAAGTGGACAAAAAATTAAATATAATGAAGTATCAATATTATCTCTCTAAACATTTTGAGGAGTTTAAGGTAATTTTGGAGATATTAAGGTTTCATTTGTTTTGTCATATTATTTGTTACAATTTTCTAGTGTAACCCCTTGATGATATATCAAGTGTGAAGGTGTAATATCATTTATAGAGGTCTAAAGGGTATTTTGGGGATAATTTGACACTTTTTTAATAACATATTATTAAAAAAATTCCTATACACTTGGTCAAGGTGTCACAATACTTCTTTTCCAATGTACACTCACCTTGAAAATAGCTTTGCTCATTATTCAAATATCCAAACATAGTATAATAAATAAATGGTATGGAAAAGGAACATGAAAATATGATTGATATGTTACATCACTGATATAAAATCCAAGAGTAAATGCATGGTCATCTATTTCATATCTCTAATAGGGTATTTTAGAGGAATATGCCAAGTTTTCTTGATGAAGGCAGGTCCATAAGTGATTATGCAGCCTCAAACTTGATCAAGAGATTTCATTGAAAGGATTTTAAAACTAATTATGGTTTTTTAATATCCCCAAAACATTATCCATCCTCATAAATATCAAAACCATGTAGATAAATAAGTTTCAAATCCAAAAAAGGTAAAAAACCATTCATGGTTTCCATTAGGTCACTTGCAAAGTGAAGATAGTCATTTTGATGAAGTTGTTTCATGAAGGATGAGATGTATAAGACCAAATTATCTTAGGGTATGTTAAACACACATATTCCCTTCAAATCCATGAAAATATTTTTTGGATTAGGGGGTAGAGATTTATGAATCATTATTAAGAAGTTTACAGCCTCTTAAACCCTCTTAAACCCCACTATCATTATTTTGCTCTTGAAATGACATGTCTATGTTTTATGAATGCATGTAAATGGTTTTATGGTGTTTATTCAATTCCAATTAACCCTTAAATATAAAAATTTATAGAAATTCCCATTGGTCATGATTGTACTAGCAATAAATTACTTTGTTCTATTTTTTTAGACATGACAGTCAAGGTTTATTGAGGTTATGAGGTGTTTATAGCATGAAGGTGATTGAAATAAACTATAAGTGATTTTTATAATCTCATACAATCCAAATAAGATATCTCACACCATATCTAAGAAAGCATCCAATGCAAAGAGGAGTGAAATGTGTAGGGACATATATGCAAAGTTAAGAGAGTACAAGTTTTGGACATTTTTGACACTTTTAAAGGGTTTTGAGTTTATGTAAGAGTAAAAAAAAAATGATATACATTTTTAATAATCCTTCATACCCATTTCCATTTTCCCCAAATCTTTCATTTACCTACAAAGTGACTTTCTAGTGTTGATTCAACATACATGCCTTCAAATGGGATAAACACAGTCTTGTAGGTAAGCAGATTTGATGTTTAGGGAGTAATACATATGAATAAAAGTTTTATACACTCAGAGATAATTATTTATTTATTTAAAATATCATTAAAATATTTTTCATACTATTCATAATAATATTTTATAGAAAATTATAGGTGATAGGCTATGTTATTGGTCTAGTGTTCTTAAACATGGTTCAAGTATTGAGGGAATAAGTAATAGGTATGTGACCAAAAATGAATTATAAAATAAAATTTGTGGATAATTATCTTAATTAATCTAGCCTAAAACCTATTCCAAACATTAAAATAACAAAAGTGACAAGAGAACAATGCATTCATGCATATACAGATAGATTGTGTCAAGTTTACAAGTTGAGAATGAAAGTTTCTTAGAAAACCCTATATATTTTCTCATTTGGAAAGTTTATAAAATAGTTAAAACTACATAAACCTTGATCTTAAGATCATTCAATGTCATAATATTCAATAAATTCCATTTAAATAGCATGTTTGAAATGACTTTTTAAGCCTAGATAGGCACCTACATGCCTGGATACAAAAAATAGAGAGAGAATATGCATTTTTTAGTTGAACATAAGGTATAAAGGTTAATTATATATTTTAGGGACCATGAATAAAGGTTATAAAATGATTTTATTCATTTTAATGAGGATAAAACATCAAAATATGGCAATTAGGGTCAAAATTCCTAAACTATCAAGAAACCTTGGCTTGGGTTAAAGTAAGTGATAAGAGGTTTAAAGAGTCAAATCCTTTAGAAATAATATGTAGAGATCATAAGTATTGTATAAATACTATATAAGGTGTTTACAAGTCAAAATAAATCATTTGGAACCCTTTTTTTCTCAAACAGTCATCTCGACCTTCACCTATAACCCTACAAAGCTCATGAAGGTCAACTTCTTTACATGGGAAGTCAAATGAGCTGATGCATGGGACCAAATGCCATTGGAGTATTTTTAAGAGGTTTATTCCCTCAATTTTCATTTAATTTTTAATTAAATCAATGGTATATACTTTATAAATTATTGTTAAGAATATAAACATGTCTAAAACCCTTGCAAAGAAGATAAATAGTTTTAAAACCCTTGCAAAGTCCTCAAAGAGATCGATGACTATAAATGACTATATAATAAACTCCAAATCATATTAAATTCCTTTAAAACACCTGGATGAAATCTACAAGACTCGTAGGCATATGTCAGACCAATAATCTTGGCACATGTGAAGGGAAAAGTACAGTAAAGAAGCCTAAAACTACATTTTTTGACTAGTTTGCAAGGTTTTTGGGGGTATTTGAGTTTATTAACTAGTTAAAGAGGGTTATTAGGCCTATAAATATGTATAATGACCTTAAATTATTCATTAAATTGTCTCTCATACTGATATAGTATGTTTTTAATCAATAAACTAAACCAAGTGAATAATGGCCCTTGTTTGCATTAAAAGAATGATGTTTACAGGCCTTCTTAAGGTCATTTAATGACATGAGAATATTAAAGAGCCCATATAGACATATAATACCACTCTATAATGACCCTCCAAGTCACAATCAAGTAAATTTAAATGACTACATGTAGGTTTGAATATATCAGCACACATGTAGTTATTGATGTCAAAGTAATGTGTACTCTCAAAGACTAATACAACCTTCTAATAACTCTTTCAAGCTTATATTGAGATGTTTCCACTTTATACTATGTTTATTCATGTATTGAGGGATGTTATGACATTTTAAACCTATTATTCACCTTTTATAAGCCTAGAGTAGTATAAGAGACTAGTTCCATCAAAAGTCTCTCAAGAGACCTTGTGGTAGTTCAACATGTTATCAATAACTCCTAAGAGACCTAATGTAAACACTTAGTTTTGGCCACTTTCATGCCTAAACTAGGATTAATCTCAATTTATAATAAAATGACACATTTAATCCTAGAAATCACTTGAATTTTCTACTTTTATTCACACAAGGGATTTAATTACCTAGAAACATGACGACGCTAGCTTATTTGGTGTATTACCCTATATGCATCACTAACTTGATTTAGTTCTAACCCTAGTAAAATCATGACCTAGTAATTTGACACTTTTGGACTATTAATATTTTAATTCATAACATTTAAAATAATTTCCAAAATTTAAAAATCACTAATCAAGACTAATTAAATTACAAATCCTAATTAACTTGCCTAAACAAAAATTCCAAATCAAATTAGTGAATTTCATTTACCAAAAGGGAATTTTTAGCCAAATATTAATTCAAAAGGTCAAATATCTAATAAATTGATTTATTATCTTCTAAATATTTAAAAATATAAGTCACACCTCACAAATATCTAAAGTGAGTTGGCATGCCTCACAAATATTTGAAACTAAGGTGTCAAGATTTTATGAGTGCCTTAATCAAACCTAGAGTTAGACTAACTCAACCTAGGTTACTTTAGATGCAACCCAAGTTATAATTTAACCTAACCTCCCTAGGGTTAAATTTATTTCTTTGATATATAAATATAAGTGCCCACACAATATGCCAACAAGCTTTTGTGTGTAAGGTTATTCTACTTGAATACCTTCTTGAAGCCTTTGAGAGTAGTGTTATAATGCCCAATTTATGCCAAGCTTCACACCAAGCCATAAGTGACTATTGTATATATGATAGAACCATGGAATAAAATTTATATAAGACTCAAATTATCAAATTCCAAGCATGAACATCCTTATGCCAATAAGTAAGCATCAAATTTGATGAAGGAGGTAATAAATTTGTTTTTTTTTTATCTCTATTTTATGATCTTGCTTATTGTATTATGTCTCCCTAGTTCTTAGGCAAGAGTGTTTAGTCCTAGTGTATTTTTATGCTTGATATATTTTTCATTTATACTAACAATGGAATAATATACATATTTTTTACTCTTTAAACACCTAAGGTATATAATGACACACATGGTGGGACCACGCATCCTGTATGGCCAAGTAAAATGTTATGCTAACCTTAGTTTTACTAAAAAATGCATTAAATTCTTCAAGTTTAGAATTTTAGCCTCAAAATATATGTCATTATATTTTTTAAGTAAATATTATCTTTACCCTATGTAATGGAGACTTATACATTTCTATGATCTTTAGTTTTATAGAAACAGTGGCTTTGCGTTAGCAACTTTGACCTGCTAAACAATGGATTCACAGAATCGAAGGCTTTGCTCCTACTAAATGGCATATTTTCAAGGTGATATTATTATCTATTTGATTGTTTTATTTCTTATTTCAATGGCCTCACCCTACTAAATGGTGACTTTACCAAAGTTTCTCTTTGTCTATATTTGCAGAAATCATTGCCTTCACCCTGTTAAATGGTAGCTTCGCTCTATATTTTTTATAAAACCTGAGATCTTAAAATTTAGTGTTGTTTATTCACTTGATTTTTGGATTATAATTAGGAAAACCCCCTAACATTTTTCAATACCTAAGGTGGAGAGATAAAATCTTAAACATCACTAAAACCTCACATACATTTTTCTTGGTATTTAGAATCGACTTAGTTATATTTGTCTCTTAGTTATTTTTGAAGTTTTGAAAAGTAAAAACAAATACAAGGGGCCAAAATTTCAAAAACACTTTGATTTATTTCTATTAAAAATAACATGCATTTCAATTAGAGCTCATAAGAGATTTTTTCACTTTATGTTTATTTTTCATTATTAGCTAAATTTCAAAGTTTGTTAGGCTATTTTTTTTGTTTGTGGAAAATTAAAAGCTATTTCATGTATGCTCTCCTTTCATCCTCTTTAGGGAACTCAGGTGACCAAAAGTGCTTATTTTATTATCATTTTTTAAAAAGTTGTGTCAAAAAAAATTTATGTTCTCCCTAAGCTCTGAGTGACTTGGGTGACTCAAAAATGACCTCTAAAGTCTTTCCATTTTTTCATTTATTTCCTTTTATACATTTGGATTGTGGGTGGGAGTTCATAACCTCCCAATGAGTTATTTATGGGTGAATTCATCTAGGATTTCATCTCCCATAATCATACCAACCTCACTCCACAGTGGGGTATATAAATTAGGAAAACCATTGGATGGGATAGTTATGAGAAGTTAACTTGACCATCCCATTGGGTACCTAATCCATGCATCATCCAGACATCAAACTCCACTAAGAATTACATGGCTAGAGTCACTATGCAAAGGAATAAACCCTTACATATTAATTTAGGAGGTTTAGACTCAATTTACATGATTTTGCCTTTGTATTAGCCATACTTAGGACCATTTAGTACATTCAATATTTATAGATTTTAGTCAAAAACCCACTTATCATAGAATTTCTCACCAAATGTAGAGTGATCCTCACTCTAAGTTCTTGCCATGTATTAATTATTGAGAGATAGAGGGGGGCATAAAAACTCTACCTACACTTGTACTTTAATTTTTGGATTAACATTTAATTCCTCACAAGCATTGGTGTATCATTGGAAACTTTGGTAGAAGATACGTGTACCCATGTCAATTTTAGATATAGTACAAGCCATTAGTGTTCTATTTTATTTGATTTACATGTGTGTTTTTAGACTAAAATGGTTTTTTTATGTTGTCATGCTAAAAAAAGTCTAAAACATCACTTTTTTCACACTTCTTTAGCCTAAGATGTGTTACTATGTCCATTTGTGTTGCACTTGTTGCCTTAGAGAGTCTATTTCAAAACCATTTATGCGTCTCTTGTTTAAATGGGGTGTCGTTATGCTTCTCATTTTATCCCATTCTTTTACCTTAGATATTCTAGTCCAAAACTAGTTACCATGAAATTTTTTTGAAGGAGCATTGTTACGCTACTTAAATCATTCCAAAACACTTGTCACTTTTGAAACCACATTCCAAACTATTGTTGTACCTCTCTTGTTTCAAATGTGTAGTTATGTTTCCCATTTTTTTCTATCCCTTTTACCTTAAAACATTCATGTCTTTTCATATTAAATCTAAAACTCAACCTTTTAAAGTGAAAATCCTTAACTAATTAGGTTCACATTGAATCCTTGTCTAATTTAGGCTTAGGTTGTCTACCTTTTGTGTTTGGTTATGTTACTTGGGTTGATTTCCTATTTGATTTAAAAGACCCCTTACCTAGACCTAGTGATTGTTGTTTGTTTTGTACCTTGTTTGAGCAATCTTTTCAGTTGAGTTGTTTCCATGTACTTTATTTGAAGTTTATTGTGCCAAATTTTGATTGTCTTAGTTTCATTGCTCCAATAGTCTCTCATGAATCAAATTTTGAATCTTAGTGAACCAATTATTGAGTGTTTTTTGGCACATTTACCTTATATTAGTTTTATTTTAATTTCTTTCATGAGTTCTTTATTTTTGAGTCCAACCTTTTTTTTCACATTGGAATGATTATAACCACTTTGGGAAAATCATTGCTAACTACTGTTTCTAGTTCATAATTGCTTTACTTTGTTTAGACACTTTTGTCATGATTATAACCACCTTTAGGCAAATCAATACTTTATTCATAAACACTTTTGAGCCTTTATGTTAATTTTTCCATTGATTATAACCTCCTTTGGGCAAATCAATGTCATTTTGTTAAACTAGTCTCGCATTTGTTTATTCCTAAATTTGCCTAGTTTAGTTGTTTATCCCTTTGTGATTATTTTATAGAGCCAAAGGTCCTTTATTTTTAGACCTTGATTATTTGTTACCTTTAGACCCTTTGTTTTTCATGTGACCTATCCATGGATACAAATATGCATCATTACACATGTAGCAAAACCATTTATAATCTAGGTTATGATAACTTTGAGACAAATGACCCTTTTGTTCAAGAGTCTTATGACAATGTAGATTTATGAGAGATATCTTTATCCATCTTATAACATCCCATATTTAAAACAAAGGCATGACCCTTGAGTGCAATATTTGGTAACTATGCCTCATTATTCAAGCCAAGAGTTAGAGAAAATAACACAATATCTTGCTCAAATTATGCCTAACATTAAACCAAACCAACAACAATATCACTATAATGTTACAATTCCAACATAGACAAGCCATGATTTGTACTTATTTGAATGTTATTTATTTGAGAATAAAGATGAAGTGCTAGTTATAGCTATCAAAGTAGAAGCCAAGTTTTTTCTAGATTTCCCACATGAAATTCTAATCAATTTGATTATAAGTCCTATTAATGCACCTCAAATTTAACCATTTAAATAGGCATCAACAATTTATAGTAGATCTCTAGTCAAAATGCCACAATAAAACCAAACTATGCTTACAAAAGGGAAAGGTATTATGGATGAACAAATGGAATAGGTATAGAAAGCATATTAAAACTATCTCAACCTATCTCATAATATTAATGCAAGGGATATTTCTAGAATGTATCTTATTAATATAGCTCCATAAATAGGGTAATAAAAATATGCTTCAAGCTATGTAATCCAAAATATAAACCCCTTTATCCAAAGCATGTCAGTTGGTGATATGTATAATGTTCATATTTTGATAGAAAATAATGCTTCTCAAATATAAGACACCAGTTAAAATATTATGGATAGCATGAAAGTGCATTCCAATTTAAACCAAAGTGGGTATACTTTACTACCAAATAAGACACAATAGAGTCTTTTGAACAACACCATGAGTGGATTGAAATAGTTTTGAATAGGTATGCCTATTCCCCAAAATAAACAAGAAACCTCCACTCCTCAACCAATTGCTTCCTTGAATGTGCAATAGGGGGAACAAGCCAACAACAAACCAACTTACCACTGCAACAAGTTCAAACACTATGCCACCTTAACAAGTTATAATAAATGTTCTACCATAATAAACATAAACCAATGTACCTTATCAATAAAAGATGTTACCTAACCAACAATGTGCTCTTATTGGTTAGAAAGTACCATCTGGTTAACAATAACAAATGCCAAACCCCCAACACTTATCAAACAAAAAATTACCAAACCAATAGTCACCAAACCCCCAATAAGTACCGATTTAACAAGTGTTTATTCAACAACAAGTGACACTTCAACAACAAGTACTAACCAAAAAATAGGTGTTTAGCCAACAACAAGGTTATTATGCATAGTAGGTACTAGGTGTTAGGCATCAATTTCCTTTCACTCAATAGGTATTACATGTGCAACAAGGATCCAACTACCAACACCTCCAATAGCAAGTATCTAGTCATCAATGTGTTCCTTATATATGATAGGGTTCAATAAGTAGGCAACAAGTTCCCTCCCAATCCCAATAATACCAACACATTCCATATATCTTAATGCCATTACCACAAAACAATTCACTATCCAATTTTATGTAGCTAACACAAACTAAAGTGTATTTCAACAACATATTTTGTACCCACAGTATGACCCTAATACATAGATATGCATTCCTAGTCACCTAGCCAATTTAAATAGCATCCCACAATATACCTACCCTAGTCAGAGTAATTCACCTTTTATCTTGAAACCTCCATAGTAATACCCCACCCCTTTTTATTTCCTTGCCTAAGAGTTTAAATAAATGAAGGATGTAATTTAAGTTATACATGTTGGAAAACAAACAAAAAAATTCAAACTGAATGAGATATGTTCTTACCCATTCAACATGGAGTATCTACAAATACCAATTCTAATAGGTTATGAGCCACCTAAATTTGATAAATAAAATAGAAAAGGTGACCCTAGAGAGCATTTAAAGGAATTATTTATTTCCTTCTAGCTGGTGCCCTATGGCAATATATACTTGCTTCTACTCTTCCCAAAGAGTGTATCTAGAGAATCTTCAGAATGGATACTAAAATTACCAAAGAAATTTGCACCTAACTTAAATGATCTCTCAAAAAAATTGTATAACACTTTTCATATAATCTCAAGCACAAGGTTACTATTGTGGATGTAGGCCAAAATAAATATAAGAGTTGTGAAATCTTTATTCCATACTTGCAATGTTAGAGAACCTTAGCAAGTTGGTTCACCAACAACCTCCTAGAAAAATAGTTGGCTAAAAGATTACTAAGATCTTATACAATAAAATATCATACCATCTTGAGCTATAATGTGCTCATACATTTGAATAAGTTATAGTAAAAAGAATATATATTGAGAAATCCCTTGTCAACAAAGTCATAATCAAGTTATCCTTTTCCAATCAAAACCAAAACTAGAATCAAGGCCTAAACCATAATCAAATCCCAAATCAAATATCAGTTTCAATGTCACCTCAAGCCAAAAACAATGAACTACCTAAACCCTACAACTACAATAAGAATGTTATTATCAATGGGGTTACTAAAATATGCCATGTCCAAATGGTGTAAACACTAGCTATCCATTTATCTCTACCCACTCAACAACCACCTCCTCCATACATTCAACCAAGACCTTCACAAAAATAATCGCCACAAAATCAAAACCAATTACAAGCCCCTCCTCTAGGAAGAAGACCACCCACTGACCGATAATTCAATGATCTTGGTGAGCCTATTGAGTTTGTGCTCTAAATATTGGTTTAATAAAATATGATCAGTTGACTGATACCAAAGCCAATTCATAAAGGGATTCTTTTTCCTGATTAGTACAAGGAACATGAATTTTTTGACTAACATCATGTTAGAGAATGTTCCATAAGATAGTGTATCCATTTCAAACATTTGCTTGAGAACATGTCAAAAAATAGAGAGATAAAAAGAGACACCCATGCTCCTACAAAAAATCATAACTTGGGTATCTACCAGAATCTATTTCCCTAACATAGCAATAATAACAACTAATATAAGTACTGATAACAATAATAATAGTGGTAGATAACTCCATCACAAAATCAACAACCATAATGCTAGCCATAAAAACAATAGAAAAATGGTCAAAACCAAGGGGAAAATGATAAAACCAACCAAGAATATCATCATGTTATTGAATATACATTTAAAAATATTGTAGGATATGTTTTAGGTGGTCATGTTTCCATCATAACTATCAACCCTAGACCAACTAAAAAAAACCTAGACCTTCATCTAATAATGCCTATTTATTGAATGATACCCACCAACCTCCTTATGTCAGTGATTCTCTTATGGGCCAACTTGACAATCAGGCACCATACCATCCTAGAATCATCATTCCAAGCCTCATTACCTATCCATCCAATTACCAAATCCAAGTACTATATTGAGATTCTACAATCACAATTCGATGAGCTAGGGTCACCATCAAAGGACCATAGCCAAATGCTACAAATGAGCTTAATCAACCTTATGTACCTATCAAAAATAAACCAACTAAGGGGAAAGCCTATGATATTATGGAACAACTAAAGAAAACACTTTCACACATATCCATCATGGATTTGTTGTGCACATCTACCATCTATAAAGACATCTTGAATTAGTATTTGAACCAATCCCTTATGCCAAATGATATCACTCCAAACAAATTCTAAGCCATGGTAGGACACTTGGACCCTAGCCAATGTATCACCTTTGACCAAAGTGATATGTCTTTTTTGGGCCCTATACATATTAACCCATTATACATCAAAGTTGATATAATGAATCATATATTTAAACATGTCTTTGTACATAATGGTTTGGGTCTCAACATTGTGTCTCTAAAGCTGGTCAAACATCTTGGATATATAGCATCCATTTTGCATCCAAATGCCATCATTATCAAGGCATATTATAATAAATACTAGGAATCTTAAGTAACCATTATCTTTTCAGTGGTCATTGGCCTATTAACTCATGATACTCTTTTCCATGTTTTAGACTTGGAACTATCTTACAATTTGTTATTAGGCTGACCCTAAATCCATGAAATCATGACTATGCTTTTTACATTACATCAATGTATGAAATTTCCACATTCAAGAATGGAAGTGACTATACCTAATGATCTTTAACCATATCAATATTGTAAATTCCTTGAGGCTGAGTATAAATGCTACAACTACTAGTTCAGCATTAATCCTATGCCCAAAGCAGATAGATATAAATATGAAAAGGGAAAATCCATTAAATAAGGCCTAAAATCTAATTGCATTAACCTAGATATCTTAGCCTCTACCTCACTCATGCCTCCATCAAAAATTTCTAACCATTTTTCTATCATTAACAAACATCTTGGAGAATATGGCACATGTAATGCATTCCATATTGCCAAATCACCTAAAAATCATAAAGCTTATGGGATACAAAAGGCCAAAACTACTCATATGGAGTGGGAAACCAAAGGTAAATATCAGTTTAACAAGCCCATTATTTTTAAACTAGGTTCTAGCTTAGAACATGACCCCTCAGTAGAATATTATGCATGCCTCTTCACTAATGAGTTATTCAAGTGTTACCAAAGTGCAAAGTATCCTATTCCAAACCATAATATAGATCACCTAGATTATGAAGGCAGAGGCCTTAGGTTACATCAATAAGGCATGATCGAACCAATCTTAGTGAATAAGTACAAGGTAACCCAAGGTATCATATTTAAATGGCCTGGGGGTGACCCCACATACCTTATTAGCATTCTAACACCAATGACTAGCAACAACGATGCTAACAATGATGTAGGGTTTGATTATAGCATCTATAATGACCTTTCCACTACAAAATTGTTTGACCCCATGGCATTTAACTCATTAGCCTAATTTTTCAATCTTCACATTTAACTCTTTACCATCCATAATTGATATATTGGGACCAACAAGAGTCAACAATGTCATTAGATGAGTTCAAAAATGATGAGGTTGTATATAACTTTATAGGATTGAGGAGTCACATACCTCTTGGATATCATAAGTAAGGCTTTGCTATTACATTAGATCTTGCTACCTACTTTAGAGAGTGGGTGGACTTCCCTAGCCAAAAACAAAAATAAAATCAAACATTGAGGTCTAAAAGTGAAAACCTCTTTGGGGTGCTTTCTGACTAATGAAAAAGTAAAGAGACAAGTCTCTTGGTGAAAATTGATTACTAGTGCCATTAGATGGGGATGTTCACCCCTCTTTTTATGAATCACATGAGACCTCTAACCCATAGTCTATTTATAGATTAGATATCAGTAATGAGGAGTGGCAAGATTTTACATAGATTGTTCAAGAGTGCCCTGAGGTATTTTTATCATGGTTGATGCTAGCATTAGGAGATTCTGATCCATCCTATTTAGTAAAATTAGATAAGGCAATCCATCTAGAGGACTTTACCATTTCCAATCAAATCAACTCCTTACCAACTATTCTAGATTATGGTTCTACACTTCTTGTAGAGGACACTTCAGAGGTGAATATTGGGACTCTATAGAACTAAAAGTGGATTAAACTAAGTGTGTCCCTCACTAAGGAGGAACATGAAGTTTTTAAATCCCTTCTAAGGGAATTTGTGGACATATTTTGCATGGTATTATTTAGACATACTAGGTTTGGACCCCCCTTGGTTGTACAACATTTCATTATAAATCATGATTCCAAGTCTATTAAATATAAGTTATGTAAGATACTTCCTCGTATTGTTGTGTTAGTAAAGAAAGAGTTGGAAAAAATCCTAGATGCAAAATACATCAAGCAATTAACTATTTAGAATGGATTTCAAACATTATTACCATGAGCAAGAAACTAGAAGGTGTTAATATCTACACCAATTTTATAGATATTAATAAAACCTACCTAGAAGATGACTTTCCTCTACCTAATATTGTCATGATAGTTGACTCAATGTTTGGCTATGAAATTCTCTCTAATGGATAGCTATTTAGGGTATAATTAGATCAAAAATGCACTAAAAGACCAGCACAAGATAGAATTCAATACTCCATGGGGAATGTTTTATTATTAGGTGATGTCATTTGTACTTAATAATATCAAATCCAATTACTAAATAGCTAGGATAGTGAATATTCATGACATGATGCATGACATTATTTAGGACTATATCAATGATATATTAGGTAAATAAAATACCTATGTCGATCACCTAGCCATGATATAAAGAATATTTGAGAGATTTCATGAGTACAATGTTAGGATTAATTCAAATAAATGTGTATTTGGCATCACTTATGTAAAAAATTTAGGTTTTATTATCTAAAGTCTGTGCAATTATAGAGATACCACCACCATCTACCTTGAATCAACTATGTAGTTTATAGGGAAAGATTCAATCTACTAGATGCTTCATCTCATAATTAGCTAACAAATGCCATCCATTTATGAAATTATTAAAGAAAGCTGTTACATTTTCCTAGAATGAAAAGCATCAAAAAGCATTTGATCAGCTTAAATAATATCTTGCCAAACCACCTATTTTGTTGCCACCAATGCGAAACAAATCAGTGCTTCTTTACTTGTTAGCAATTAATAATGCCCTAGGGGCACTTTTGGCATAGCACAATGCATAGGTAAATGAATAAGCCATGTGTTATCTGAGCTAAACATTGGTCATGTATGAACATAACTATATAATGATTGAAAATGCCTATTTATAAATGGTGTTCTCATCCCAAATTTTATGTCATTATATGCTAAACAATAAGACCATTTTTATTTTCAAAGTAGATCCACTCAAGTATCTACTTTCTAAATTATCTCTACAAGATCGTATGATAAAATAGATCATGTTATTGAGTGAGTTTGAAATTAAATATGCCAAATAGAAGGCCATTAAGAGGCATGTACTCATAGATCATCTTATTGAAGCTCCTAATCAAGATACTCAACCTCTTACATTTGGATTTATATATGAGGCCATTAAAATCATTGAATAAGTAGATGCACCTCTCAAGGCTGAATGGTGGAAGATGTACTTTGATGGATCATTCACGACTCATAGATTAGGGGCCAAAATATTTTTTATTATGCCATAAGGGGATCTCATCCCCAAGTCCTTTTGCATTGGATTTCCCTATATTAATAACATGGCTAAGTATGAATCACTCATTATAGGGATTCATCAAGTAGTACAATGGAACATTCAACATTTACTAGTGTATGGTGATTCTCTATTAATCATTAATCAGTTCATGGCCTAATAGTATACCAATGAGAACTTTGGTACCCTATAAAGATATGGTTGATTCTCTTAAGCCGTAGATTTCTGACATCTAATTTGAAAGAATACCTTAGGCCAATAATATAACAATTGATGTTATAGCCACTATTGGTTCTATGATCCAAATTAGTGATTGAGTCAAGGATTATCAATTTTTTGTTGAACACATATTAGCATCAACACATTAATAATCAGCCATCGATATGGTTTGTGATATTATTGGTCCAATGTCTCCCTAGTACTCTGATATGTATGTCTATCATCAAAACCAAACTATACCTCCCAATGTATCACATAAAAAAAAAATCTTTCACCTAGAAAGTCTCTTGTTATACCCTACTTGGACCAACCTTGTATCATAGAAGCTATGATGAAACTCTAATTCATTGTTTAACTTCAAAAAAAATCATACTAGTGTTGAGGGAAGTCCATGAAGGAGTGTGTAGATCCCACACCAGTTGGGAAATCTTAGCCTAAAAGTTACTACACATTGGGTATTACTAGATAACGATGGAAATAGATGCAACTACATATGTGAAGAGGTGTGTCAAGTGTCAAAAGCATGTCAATATAGTTCATTCTCTAGCCAAAACACTCAAATCATTGACAAAACCATGGCCATTCTCAATTTGGATACTTGACCTCATTGGGAAGATTAAACCCACATCCTCAGATGGCCATAAATATGTCTTGACTGCTACTAAATACTTCACTAAGTGGGTGGAAGATATTTCCCTCACTTACATCATTGGTAAGAAGATATCCAAGTTTATATTAAATAATCTCACTTGCCACTATGGTATCCCCTCTAACATTATTCTAATAATGGTAGATCATTCAAGAATAAATATGTGAAATCACTTTGTTTTCAATACTACATCAAACAACATTTCTCTACCACTTACTATCTGCATGGAAACAACCAAGATAAGGCTTCTATTAAAACCATTATCAATATTCTAAAGAATATTGTCAATGACATTGGTCCTAATTATAACTTATAGCTACTTAATTCACTCTGGTCATAGAGTACCACATTCTATACTCCAATAGGAGCTACGCCTTATTTACTTATTTATGGAACTGAAGCCATTTTTCCTATTGAGGTTAATTTGCCTTCTCTATGAATTTCATTGAAGCACATCATCAATGAAAAAGACTATAGAGTGGCTCTCTTGAAGGAGATAGACCTAATTGATGTTAAACACTTGGTCTCCTTGAATAATCTTTAGGCTTATCATAACTAACTAAAATTATAATAAGTGTGTTAAACATCATGAATTCGATCTTGGTGACCTATTACTAAAAGAGCCTCAAAATAATATCAATGATGAGTCCAAGAAAAAGGGAAAGTTTTAACCAAAATGACTAGGACCCTATGTAGTTATTGCCAACTAAGGTTCTAGATCATATAGGCTCACTAGACTAGAGGGAGATGAACTTGATGAACCAACGAACATAATGCACCTCAAACATTTCTACACCTAAGGGATCTGGATTACTATCTATAAGGATCGTCTAAGTTATGCCACATTTTGCCTATTATTCGTATTATACCCCTTACCATTCTAACATATCCTTAACCCTTCACCAATGAGTTATTTTATTTAATTAACCCCATATATCATGTTTGGTCTTTGTTATAATTAATTTTTACTTTAAGCATGTTTAGTGGTTGATGATAGATTCAATTCTAGCATTTATTTAAAAATAAAATGTTTAAATGGTAGTATATGAAAGTAGTATGACAGTGGTCCTGGTAATTTCATTATTCATTTGTTATTATGTTCCCACCTTTCGCTACTAATTATAAATACCTATGGGAAAATTATTACCACTTACCCTTTGTTGTTGTTTCCTAATTATAACTATCTATGGTCAAATTAGGAGCAACACCTTTACCTTGCATTGTTGTATCACCTTGCCATTATGTCATCATTTGCCTTACCATTTGCCTTTATTTGAAACTTGTTAGTACTTAATTGGATGCCTTTTATGTAGGTAGAACTATAGTTACTTGAGGTCCTACAAGACTATGTCATTAATGTTTGATTCACGTTGAGGTCAACTCAATCACCCCTAAGCCATGATCTCACCATTTTACAATTTACCTAAGCCACACTCCCATCATTTTGCAAGCATACATAATCCATGCTCTCATTATTTTATGATCTGGACCAATATGTGTCTCATAATTCTTGATTGAGTTGAGATTCCTACAAAATTCCAAAAACATTTGCAACAGTTTCAAAACCCCTAAACATTTGTAAAAGATATAGAAAATATTAAAAATCACAAAATCATGAAAATTGGCTTAGAATTTCCATACAAGATATAAAGCCATCAAAATTTTCTAGGATGGGCCATATTATCTATTTATTTTATTTATATACCACCTTAGTCTTTTTCCTCCCATTTCTGAGAGAACTACATCGACCTGAGTTCTGTACAGACTATGTAGGCAACACTTAGATACATGGGGTGTCTTGGGTTAGCTCAGTGGCACCTTCTTTTGGTTTTTGACCACTTCTTTGCCTTAATGATTTTGGGACCCTTAACTATCTCATGAGTAACCACTTGTCATTTAGTTTCCCCATCCTTATTAGCCTTAAGCCACATACTCTCGCCATTTTGTGAGTTCATGTGAAAAACATTATGTATTTGAATTTGATACACTAATGACCACTTGGATTTATCTTATGCTCTTGACATTTTATGTACTCACTCTCATTTCAAGCCTTAGATGTATTAGATATTATGAATTACAAATTTAATTCACTAGTAGATACTTGTCTCTTAAATTTTAGTGTGGTTTTAGCCTAAACCATACTCTCATGATTACATAGTTTATTTGTGTTGATATTTTCATGATTGTGAAACGTCATCCTCTCTTTTCTCATACACTCACCATTTTTAAAAAACATTCATATTTTCATCTACAATGTTAATCATGTTTTCTTATCATTCATTTTATTGTATCCCATATCTTTGGAAAACTACATTTGGCCTAAAGTTCACATTGGATCTTGTGTCCATGGAACTATGTAGACAGTGTCCACTTGCCTAGTAAATATAGAGTCAGTTTGACTACTCCTTCCTTTTCTTTTATCCCCCCCCCCCATTTTGTTTGTTTTGAGTGTCATTATATCCTATAGCCTAGGGGAAATGTTGTTTTATGTTTGTGCCATTATCTTCTATAGCCTAGGGGCAATGTTTGTCATCTTATTTGTATCATTGTTTCCCTTTAGCCTAGGGTCAACCTTGTGTCAATTATTCTTGTGTTGTTTTACCATTTTCATTACTACCTAGCTTAGGTTTCACCCTATTTCTAAGAGTAACACCTCTATTACACACTCACAAATAATTTGTTTTCTATTTGTGTTAACATTGTGATTAACCATTGTCTATGTATTATTGTTTGTTTAGCTCAATTTGTTTGTTTTTTTGTGTTTACAGTAGTTTGTTTACTACAATTTTCTTTGATTTATATTATTTAGTTGTTTTAATTATTTTTAACACTTGATTTATTTTTTATATTTACACTTGGGATTTGATTATCCATGTCTTATTCCTAGGTTATTTATATTATCATTTAAATTAAGTTTTTTATGCTTAGAGTATACATTTCCATTTTAGTTATCCATAACTATCATGCATAATATCACAAGATAAATAAAAAATGTGCTCACATGAGATATTCTAGCAATGTAATCGTAGCATCTCTCCAATATATCAAAAACTAGCCAACTACCCTAACACATGCCTCAATCCATGAGTAATAAATAAGGGCAATGAATGATTTATTGTGTTTATACAGATGTGCATCTCTGAATAAGAATCCATATAAGTCATAAAACATAATCATATGATAACTAATAAAACATATCATAAACATGAATAGAGCATACATAATCATAAACATACATAATGTTAAACATCCATAAAGCTATTCAATGATAATCAAAGCTAAACATGAGATAAACATGATAATAAGCATGACATCATATATATCTATTAAAACAATGTCATATACATGTACATTAGCCTTGAAGGACCCAAAATTTAATGTCAATATATCTCAAATTTCTTATATATAAAATATATATACATATCATAATGGTGTCTCTAAAATACATAAGTGCCGATACAAAGGGTACAATGATAATTATGCCAAAATGTCAAGATCCTTGTAATCAACTCTGGGTCTATGTATCCCTAGGACCTATAGATGGAGGTGGGCCTAGTGGCCTTGTGGCCCTAGTGGTGGTGGTCATAACTGATGAATTGATTGTCCTAAGGCACCTAAAGTATGAGTCTTGGTATAAGACCACCCAGATCTATTCCCTACCCTCTATGTATCCCAGACCTCAAAAGTAACAACCTATTGCTATCTGGCCATCGTAAACTCATAGGCTCACCTATATTAAGATGACTCATCCTTAGCCTAAAGTTTCTCTAAAATCATCTATAATAAGTCAGCTTGTGTGTTGGTTCCTTGAGTCACATCTCACTCGCATCTCAATTGATCCACGATAGCTAATACCTGATCATGCTCACTAATATCTTGATCTCCCTTTATGATGATTTGGCCTCCAAGTGAAAAACTATGGCATCAAATCATTGAGCATATGATGATAGAAGGGGATGTCTCCTATGTGCTAATATCAATAGGCTCCTATCTAAACCCCATCATAAGCCAATGGCTCTTCAACATCTCACATCTTGTGCATCTTCACTGGTCACTCCATCACAATCTACTCCCAACCCCATACCATGAGCAGTGTATAGGCTCTAATGTTGCATCCATTATAGCATGCTATTAGGTATAATTATTTGTATAACTATGCAATAATAGTTGTTCCTTGGGAAAATCAAGTGAAATCCTGTAACATGATCCTAACCCCACCACCCAAACCCATATAGAAGTCTCAACCACTATTTTTAGGCTGCAAGATGTAGCTAACAGTGTCCATAAACATAGTAACCTCATAATTAATCAAGGTTGGTGGTGAAGGATCCCCAATAGGTAGATCATCTAGTCAAATATCAATATAGGTCTTGATCAAGTCTATATCAACCTTCACCTAAACCTTGGGGATACCTTGATATCTACATAAATCATCCAACACTACCTATTATTATTTTGGTGGTGTCTAGAACAAGTGCCTCTTATGCATTGATAGCTTGAAGATACGCTAGGTGTCCTCAATTGTGATTGTGGCCTCCCTGATCGAAAAGTGAAAGGAAGACATCTCATTCTGCCATCACTCCATTAGTACACTTAAATAATCTTGATCATCCTTCATAATTATTATTCATGCCACATCATACGGCTATAACATCTGTAATAAGACCACCATACCCTTAGTCTAGATTTGTGGGGTCTATAGACAATACAATTGCATCTCATGATAGGTAAGCACTACCAATTACTCTTATAATCACACATGGTTAGTGTCAACCTAATTACATACTACTAATAGAATCCTATGTCTAGCTTGTTCCTCTTCAATGACCCTCTTCTAGAGGTTAGATCCCTTACAGGTCCTCAAAGTCAATTCTTTTTGTCTCTTAGTGTAAAGCCATTATTTTGGTATTTTTGCATATTTTTAGGCAAATTCATCCTTTCTATTTTCACAAAAATGGTGACTTCACCTAAAAATGGGTGAAATTTCCATTTTGGTGATTTCCACCATTATTTGGCATTTCTTACGATTTTTAGAAATGGTGGCTTCGCATGAAGTCTCAAATTTCCTTAGTGAAGCTGCCATTTTCCCTACCATGAAAATGATGACTTCATCATTTTTTTAAATTTCAACATGTAATTAATGCTAATAAATGATATAATTCACAAAATAAAGGTTTACTAAATGGTTCCCCATTGTATGGTGGTTGCATGTGCTCCTTCACTTGCTTTGCCACATGTCATCATGATCATCCATGGACCATTTTATCTTAATAATTCACATAAAAAACTAGAGTTAAGTTTATAAATAGGCTAGGGTGAAAATGAATTTTTATTCACCCCAAGGGTGAATTATAACCAAAAATTTGGATTTTTACCCCCTAGGGCCTATAGTTCATTATGTGCACTCTAAGAAGTGTAGTTTTCACATCTATGGTCCATTTTGCACATTATTTGAGCGTATATGATTTATTTTTAGGTCATATTATCACCAAACCATTTTTGTGGGGCCTCCCCTAAGACTAATTTAACAAGATGATTTTTTAACCTATATCCCATGTTTATTTGAACATGCATCTTTGAACTCACATTTAGGCTATAAATGTGTTGTTATCCTTTACCAACTCATCGTACATCCATTTTATATATTTTTCACATAATCTACCCTTTCCAATCTCCCTATTATGGTAAATTTTATTTTTGACCAAGTTAATGATTCTAATGACTTATGGGTAAATTATTATTTTTGTGTCATGTTCCTGATTATAACTACCTTTGGGTAAATCAATGTTTCTCATTTTTCATTTTTGATTATAATCACCTTTGGGAAAATCAATGTTTTTTCCTTATATTTGTTACTTATTATAAACACCTTTGGGTAAATTAGTGTTTCCCATTTTTTTATTAATTATAACCACCTTTAGTAAAATTAGATCCTATTTCACCACCCTAGCGGGGTATCTATCTATGCCACTACTTATAACCACATTTGGGAAAACTAGTGTCACACCCTTCATTTTTTATTATAATCACCTTTGGGAAATTATGTGACTCTTCCACTTTATTATAGATTATAACCACCTTTTGGCATCTACCCCATTACCATCTAGATCATGTCATTTTCTTTATTTTGAGGAACATTTGACGATTCTATTTTTTTACTCGCTCTCTCGAGGGGGCATAAAAGTATTATCAAATGTCTTTTGGGGAATGAACCATTTATATTAACAATTTTTGCATTGTTTTTTATTATCTTAGAGTACAATTGATTACTTTTGTATAAGCAACTAAACACGAAATTGAAACCAGAAGTAATAAGTAACTAGAAATCAGAAATAGCAAATAATAGGAGATACAAGAAACAACCAATCTATATTATAATCTTCCAGAAGGAAATACAATGAAGAAATCTCTCTCTCCTCACACCTCATAGATGTACAGTAATTCTCCCTCAAGGGTTCTCTCTCTCAATCAATTACAATCAACTCAATTACTGAATTGTACATGCTATGAGGATCTAACCCTACTATATAGTATACTACAAAACTAGGGTTCATGAGCCATGCATTTGCCACCCTTAGATCCACCTCTTAAATCAAAGGCTCAAATATGTTCTAAAAATATAAATTCTTGAAATGTACAGAAGTCGGTGTTGGTCTGAAGATGACCGATGCTGGTCGACCCCTAATTGATGTTGGCTGATGCCAGTCAACCCCTAACTGATGCCAGTTGGTTCTGACTGATGCCAATTACTGTGTAAGCCCCACAACCTCCACATTAGCTCATTAGTGAAGTTTTTAGCTCCACAACTCAATAATCTCCCACTTGGAGATAAATAGCTGCACTTGTACCTGTACAACAACATCCTCTAAACATCTCTAGCTTGTTTCTCCCTCTTCAAGTTCAATCTTGAAGACCAACAAAATTTGAATGAAGATTCAACTTCTCCTTTGTTACCAATTTTGTTAGCATATCAGTAGGGTTCTTATCCATATGGATCTTTTCCAGATTCAACTGTCCATCCTCTAATACATGTCTAATGAAGTAGTACCTAAGCTGTATATGTTTGGTTCTTGAATGAAAGGCTGAATTCTTTACCAAATGAATTACACTTTGACTATCACTGTACAATCTACAACTCTCTTGCTCCTTTCCCAACTCTTCCATGAACTGAGTCATCCAAATCATTTCCTTGCTAGCCTCTATGACTGTAATGTATTTTGCCTCTGCAGTAGACAAGGCAACAACCTTCTGCAACTTTGAAATCCAGCTAACCACCATTCCACCAATAGTGAACACATATCATGTGGTGCTTCTCCTACCATCCAAGTCACTTGCCATATCTGAATCTACATACCCAAGTAGAGAAGTGTTTGACCCTCCATAGCATAAATTCCTACTGCTGGTCCCTCTCAGATATCTGAGAATCCACTGAACTGCTTTCCAGTGTTCCTTTCCTGGATTGGCCATAAACTTGCTGACAACTCCCATTGCTTGGGAAATATCTGGTCTAGTACATACCATTACATACATCAAGCTCCCAACTGCTGAAGCATATGGAACTCTACTCATGTGCTGAACCTCATCATGTGATTTAGGACACTGTTCTTTGCTCAACTTGAAGTGTCCAGCCATAGGTGTGCTTACCGATTTTGCATCCTGCATATTGAACCTCTCCAACACCTTATTCACATTATCCTCTTGAGACAAAATCAAACTATGATTTTTCCTATCTCTCTTAATACTCATGCCAAGTATTTTATTTGTTGCTCCTAAATCCTTCATGGCAAATGTGTGAGCTAATTTTACCTTAAGCTCAGTAATTTCTTGCATGTGTGAACCTACAATAAGCATATCATCTACATACAATAACAAGATAATATAACTACCATTATCTAATATGTTAAAATAAACACAATAGTCATATTGACATTTACTAAAGCCAAGCTCTATCATAAACCTATCAAACCTCAAATACCATTATCTTGGAGCTTGCTTAAGACCATATAAGCTTTTCTTCAACCTGCACACAAGTTTCTCCTTACCTTTGACCTCAAAACCTTTTGGCTGATCCATATATATCTCTTCATCCAAATCTCCATAAAGAAATAATGTCTTAACATCAAGCTACACAAGATGCAAATCCTCAATAGCAACTAAAGACAATACAATTTGAATAGAAGTCATCTTTACTATAGGAGAGAAAATTTCACCAAAATCAATACCTGGTTTCTATGCAAATCCCTTTACTACCAACCTAGCCTTATGTCTCATTTTTCCATTCTCTCCTTCCTTTAACCTATATACCCATTTGTTTTTTAGTGCTTTCTTTCCGGCTGGTAACTCAACCAAATCCCATGTATGGTTCTCTTCCAAGGAAACAATTTCCTCATTCATGCCATGCTCCCACTGTTTCCTGGATTCTACCTGCATTACTTCATCAAAACTTTTTGGTTCTCCACCATCAGTGAGTAACAAGTAGTATAAAGAATGGGAATAATGAATTGGAGGTTTACTTACCCTTTCAAACCTCTTTATGGGTGTTTGAGACCCATTTAAAGCTTGTTGTCTGCCCAAATTTTCTTCTGACAGTGACCGATCCCAATCATCTCTTATCAATGCCAGTCTACACCCAATTGATGTCAATTCCTCCTAATCAACACCAATTTCTACCTGACTAACATCGGTCTCCACTTGACCGACGTCAATTTTCACCTGATCGACGTCAGTCTCTGTGTTTTTTTGTGAGTGATGATTTTTAATCATGAGCTCATTTTGGATCATAACCTCTTCCAAATCAAGATTGCCCTACTCAAAATTATTTAGCCTCTTGAGCTGATCACTGTACATCAATTTCTCATTAAAAACTACATCACGGCTTCTAATAATTTTGTTAGTTTCTAAATTCCACAACTGGAATCTGAAATCTCCAAAACCATAACCAATGAAAGTACACCGCATAGATTTAGCATCTAGCTTCTTTCTATTTTCTGAGAAATGAAAGATCTACCTTTTTACCTTTCCAAGCCTCTTCTAAAATTCCACCATCCAGTGCAGTAGAAGGTCCTCTGTTAATCAGGTAAACTGCAGTATCTACAATTTTTTCCCAAAACTATAAGGGCAAACTAGCATGCAACCTCATACTCCATGCATGCTCCATTATTGTTCTATTCATCCTTTTAGCAACTCCATTTTGCTGAGGTGTCCTTAGAACCATCCTTTTCCTATGTATTCCACTCATAGAATAGTAACTATTGAATTTATTACTGTAGTACTCACCACCATTGTCAGATCTAAGGCACTTCAATCTCAAACCTATTTCATTCTCAACCAAAGCTTTCCATTTCTTAAATGTGTCAAAAATATTGGATTTCCTCTTTATGCAATAAACCCATACCTTTCTTGTAGCATCATCAATGAAAGAAACATAATATTGTGATCCTCTAATAGAAGCTACCTGAGCTGGTCCCCACACGTCTATGTGAACAAGCTCCAAGTGTTTCTTCTTTGTTGATCCAGTTTTGAGAAACCTCACTTTCTTATGTTTCCTAAAAATACAATGCTCACAAAAATCTAGATCTATGCTTTTCAAAATTGAAAGCTTATCTTTTGACTTAAGAACATTCATTCCCTTCTCACTCATGTGACCAAGCCTACAGTGCCACAACTTTGTATCTACATCTGAAGTAGATAAAATAGAAGGAGAATAATCAGTAATACAAGTAGATAGATAAAGTGTACCTACTCTCTTACCTTTTTCTAATACAAGTGCACCCTTGGAAACTTTCCAAGATTCAGCTGTGAGAGTTACTATGCAACCCTCATCACCCAACTTTCCTGCAAAAGTCAGATTCCTCTTCAGGATGGGTACATGCATGACATCCTTCAACACCCATGTGTTGCCATTCTACAATTTCAGCTGCACTTTTCCTTTCCCAACAATTTTACAAGGCTCATCATCCCCTAAATAAATTTTTCCAAAATCTCCATGGACATAATCATTGAAAAATTCTCTATCTGGGGTTACATGGAAAGAGGCACCAGAATTTAAAACCCATGATTCTAATTTATTATCCAAAGAAAATATAAGAGCATCATGTGCAACAATACCTACAACTTTTGCTTCTTTATTACCTTCATGTTGATTTTCTTTGTTATCCTTCAACCAACAATCTTTCTTTGCATGCCCTTTCTTTCCATAATTCCAGTAGGTTATTCTTCCATTTCTGGATTTGGATCTACTTCCCATCTTTGACCTTCATTTCCCTTGCTTGCCCTTCTCTCTTTGCCTTCCCCTGCTTTCAACACTTAAAGCATTACTTGATTTTTTTCCCTGTGCTTTTCTTACAAATTTATTCATTCAAGATTACACTAACAACATCATCAACTTTCAAGATATTTGAAGCAGATGCAGTTTTACTAACTGCCATTACCAAACTATGCCAACTTTCAGGTAAAGAGCATAAGATTAAGAGAGCCTTAATTTCATCATCAAAAACTTTTTGACTGAATTTAACTGATTTACTATTATATGAAAATCATTAAGATGACTAGATACAGATCCACCTTCCTGCATTTGTAAATTAAATAATTGCATCATATGATATACTTATTCGAAGCTGAGGGTTTTTCATATAAATTTGCTAAAGTATCCATTAACTCTACCATTGTCTTTGCCTATGATAAGTTGGAAAACATAAAAGCTGCCAGGATCAACCTTATAGATCCAAGAGCCTTTCTATCAAGAACATTCCATTCTTCATCTTCCATATCTATGGGCTTCCTTAAAACCCCATCCAACGGTAATACAGATCTTTTTGATACATATAATTTTCAATCTGCATCCTCCATAATTGATAATTCTTGCCATTGAATTTCTCCATTCTTAGTTTACTTTTTTCTACCATTGTTTTGCTCCCACTCAATCAAAAACCCTGTGAGTGAATTCTGTAATCAACAAACACTAACACGCTCTAATACCAATTGTTAGGATCTTAGATTACAATTGATTACTTTTGTATAAGCAACTAAACACAAAATTGAAACCAAAAGTACTAAGTAACTAGAAATTAGAAATAGCAAATAATAGGAGATACAAGAAACAACCAATCTGTATTAAACTCTTCCAGAAGGAAATACAATGAAGAAATATCTCTCTCCTCACACCTCGTAGATGTATAGTAATTCTCCCTCAAGAGTTCTCTCTCTCTCAATCAATTACAATCAACTCAATTACTGAATTGTACATGCTATGAGGATCTAATTGTACTATATAGTATACTACAACACTAAGGTTCATGAGCCATGCATTCACCACCCTTAGATCCACCTCTTAAATCAAAGGCTCAAATCTATTCTCCTAAAAATATCAATTCTAAAAATGCACAGAAGTCGGTGTCAACCTAAAGATGACCGATGTCAGTCAACCCCTAACCGATGTTGATCAATGTCGGTCGACCCCTAACCGATGCCGGTTGGTTCTGACCGATGCCGATTACTGTGTAAGCCCAACAACCTCCACATTAGCTCATTAGTGAAGCTTTTAGCTCCACAAATCAACATTGTTTTTAAATACATTACTATGTCTATGTCTCATAATGCCTTATCAAATAGAGGCAAACTGTAGACACTTAATTTTGGCCACTTTCATGCCTAAACTAAGATTCAATTGAATTTCTAAGCAAATTATACATATAAGCCTAAAAATCACCTGAATTACCTAATTTTATTTGTATAATGGATTTCATTGCCTAAAAACATGATGAATCTAGTTTATTTAGTGTATTACCCTATATGCATCACTAACCTAGTTCAATTCTAACTCTAGTCAAATTATGACCTAGTAATTTAACACTTTTGGCCTATCAAGCTATTAATTTATAACATTTAAAACAATTTTCAAAATTCAAAAAACACTAAGAAAGACTAATTACATTTCAAATCCTAATTAACTTGCCTAAACAAAAATTTCAAATCAAATTAGTGAATTTCATTTACAAAAAAAAGGAATTTTTAGCCAAATATGAAGTCAAAAGGTCAGATGAGCTAATAAAGTGATTTATTATTTCCTAAATATTCAAAAATATGAGTCATACCTCACAAATAGCTAAAGTGAGTTATCATGCCTCATAAATATATGAAGATAAGGTTTCAATATTTCTTGAGTGCCTTAACCCAACCCAGAGTTAGACTGACTCAACCTAGGTTAATTTAGATTCAACCTAGGTTATAAGTTAACCTAACCTCCCTAGGGTTAGATTTAGTTCTTTGAGCTATAAATACAAGTTCCCACACCATATAACAAAAAGATTTTATGTGTAAGGTTATTCTATTGGAATACCTTCTTAAATACTTTGAGAGTAGTGTTATAATGTCCAATTTATGCCACTTCAAACCAAGCCACAAGTGACTATTGGAGAGATGTTACCACCATGGAAGAACATTTCTAGAAGACTCAAATAGTCATAGGCCGAGCATGAACATCCTTATACAAAGAATTAAGCATAAAATTAAACAAAGGAAGTAAGAAATTTTTAATGTATACAAAAAAAGTAAGAAATTTGTAATGTATTCATCTCTATTTGTGATATTTCTTAGTAGGCAAGAGTGTTTAGTCCTAGTGTATTGTTATGCTTGATTTTTTGTCATTTGGACTAACAAGGGACTAATCTAGATATTTTTTAATCTTTAAACACCTAAGTTACACCTAATACATCTACACATTAGTTCTTAAATATGGTTTACATGATGAATAGAGGTTACATGATCTCCTACAAGATATCCATGAGGTTGACAGGTTGTTGTGCTAGGCTTCAAACAAGGAATATGTCTTGGATGAAAAGATATACTTTTCCTCATTTCCTAACATTAAACAAAACAAGTTTTGACATGAATTTATAGGTTCTAATGATATATTTAATAGTATGAAAAGGCTTAGGCTTTAAGTATCATTCTCACTAAGATGATAAATGCATTATCAAGGAGGTCAAGTAGGCCATGTGTCAAGATAACTTGTAACTCCTTCAGCTAAGAAAGGGTATTTTCAAAGTGAAGAAAGATGAGCCATAGGATATTAAGAGCCAACTCTATGCCACCTCTCATAAGGACATCATCAAGCTAAGCCAACACATGTTTAGGATGAATAATAAGATTGTTTCTTCACCTTCTCTTAGAATTTTAATTAGTTTCATGATAGATGACAATCATGATGGACTTCTTACATGTCTATCCTCTCTCTTTATTTTTAATTCTTCTATAAATACTCTTGAAAATGACATTGTAGATTATCCTAAAAGTTAGTATGGTGAAGCCCTATTAAAATTGATACTTGTTTATTGTTTTCTAAGTGAATGCAATTTTATGTTTCCTTATTCATCTCACATTTAGTGTGTTCATGGTGAATTGTTGATGAATGATAGTGTTGATGTTCAATATACTTGCATTTTTACTCTTCATTCTTGCTTATTTATGAGTAAGTTATCTTCTTATAGGTCATATGGTGTGTATCAAATGGTTATGCAAATGTTAAGTATGGAAAACCTTCATTAGTGCCTAATTCTAAGCTTATTGATTATCCCTTTAATTGATGTATTAGCTATAACCTTCATATTGAAATACTTATGCTAGAGACTTGTTTGAAGTTGTGTGATTAGATTCAATATTTTTTTAACTTTGTTATCAACTCATAGATCATAAGAGGAGACCTAAAATTTGGTACATCACCCCTTTTTCTATTTGATTTCAAATTTATCTTTCCCTTTTCATTATAATTTGAGTAGGTGTAGTGATGATATAGGTGTAGCATCAAGGGAACCAACCCTCTCTAGAGGTTCTCTTTATCCATAGGCCACACACAGCCTTGGAGAGTTTCCATTGTGTTAATTGAGTAAAGGAACTTGAAACACCTCCTCAAAGGGTGAAAATTAAATTGAGAACACATTCATAAGTGCATAAATTATGTATCTATGTATGCCTATATCACACTCAAATAAAAGCATGAAACACATGTGTATGTATAAGTAATTGATTTGTTATCCATCCACATGGAACTAACACATAGATGCCATGAATCCAATAAAATATGTAGGTACTGAAAATATTTTTGTTTTTTTGAATTTTTGAATGTTTTGATTATTTTAGTATTTTTGGTATATGTGAATCTTTGTAATCTTAAGTTATATCTTTGACATTGTTTACATCATGGTTGTATAATTTGAAAAGGTACATAGTGTATACAATAGAAAGTAAAGTTGATCTATAAATCAATCTTAGCTCAGAGAATATAAATTCAAACTAGCCTTTATGTTTATTGGTACATTTAGATCATCAAGGTAATGACCAATATGGATCTAATAAACCTAAATAAGGGGTCTCTTACCATAAAATATCAATAGAGAGGGTTCCAAATCCTCTATTTTATTAATTACACACAATAAATCTAGCTAGGTCATATGGTTTGTAACGATAGAAGTAAATATAATCTAGTGCTCACCAAAGATTGTGGTACAAATAGGGGATAATAAACATAAACAATAAGCATTCTAATACTTCTACTCAATTCAATATATAGGTAATCCTAAGCATGGAGAGATAAATACATTCATAATATATTACTTATGCAATTCTATCTACCAAAATAGAGGAGTGAGAGTTAGGAATACTTACCTTGAAGATGAACTCATCGAGGCTCAATATCTCCCTTAGAAAATGGTGTTTTTCAAGAGGGTGTTTTGGTTAATAAGGATCACAAAGATAAGTCATATCTAGGATACAAGACTTTTCCTAAGCATCCAAGACATTTCCACATAACAATATCTTCTCCAAAAAAGTATGAAACCCTAGGCAATGACTCCTCAAGTAGAATGGTGGAAGAGTAGATCATAAAGAAGCATAAATGAATGATTCTCTCTATTGGAAATAGGGTGAAAAATGTGCTTATATAGCCTAATCTAACAATAAATCCTTCCAAAATTTTAGTTGACACAATCAGTCCAAGCACCTTAGTTGTATGGAAATAGAAGGTTTAGGTCCTAGACTAAGTTGATTGTGCTGACATAATCACATGACATGCTCAATTCTTAGAATAGGGTCAACCCATTTGATTGTGTTCTAAAGATGGTAAAAATATGTTTATATTAGGTAGGGTCTATTTAAGGTGGTGATATTCTTAAAGAAGAGTGTAAGGGAGGTGTCAAAGCTCAAGAAAATATATTATAAGGACTTATGTTGGTTTTAAGTGGTGGTATAGGGAATAACAATCTTGTGAAGCACCAATGGTCTTCCCACGCTTTTCTTAGTGCACTCTTTAAGGTGTGTACTAAGAGAGATTGAGACTTAATAGGTTCTTATAAGAGAGAAAACATTAGTAATTGATAAAGTTTAAAAATATTGTGTGTATACAGATAACATGTTCCTCCTACACTTTATATGTGTAGTAGAAGAACCAATGTTATCATTAAAAATATGTATTAATTTTCCTTTATGAGAAAATGAAATACCTTGCTGATTTGGATCAACCTTAGCTTCCATTTGATATAACCAAAGAGTACCCAGTGTAAATGTATATGTATATGTGGTAGACATAACCCAAACTCTTGTTTGGATTACTTTAGGATCACAAGCAGTTTGTAATGTTATGTGTCCTAAGGATTTCTTCCAACTAACATTTCTTTGTAAGTTTGTAGACCAAATCCAACCTATTGAAAATGTCTTATATTAACTTTAGTTTTTATTTGTGTAATATCAATATGGGTATGCCAAAAATAAACACCACCCATGAATAAGGTGATTTTTAAATCTAGTTGTTCCGCATACCATTTGAGTTATTTACTTTGAAGCCCCTATTGTGAATTATATGTCATTTACAATTATGGTTATTTTTTAGAATGGTCTTGTAAAGGAATGTTAACTATTTTATGTTTCTGTTGATCATCAGGTTGTGGACTTGATTCCTTCAGAGGATCATGAAATGTAATCTTTTGGTCATTAATAAGGTCTTGTATCTTATGATTTAAAGTAAAACATTTATTTGTATAATGCCATGGTCCTTACTGATAATCAAAATGAGTATTCACATCATATCCTATAGTTATAGGTCTATTCATATAAACCTCTATAGGAAGATAAAGATGAATACTCGATTAGCTTGTTATCAATTTTTTTAAATGAGATATTTTATTTATTTACAAGTTGTTTTAGTTTTTATTGTAATGCATAAAAATCATTGTTGTGATGTCCATTAATTCCATGATAATGAAAAAATGGTTTGCCTTTAATTTTTCTCAAAAAATAAGGAGGGTGATCATAATTACAAAGTAATTTGATTAACCTTTTTTCAAATAATGTATTTAAATTATCACGTGGATGATCATTAAAATAAAATTTTAATGGTTGTACCTTCATTGATGTAAAGGAATAAGTATGATTAATAACTTTAGGAATTGATTCATTTCCTTTGTGTAATACTTTGATTTTCTCAAAGGTAAATCCAACATTATGCATTGGACTATGAAAATCAAGCTATGCCTTTTTATTAGGGAGTTATTTAGTCATGAATTTT
Organism: Torreya grandis; assembly: GCA_037957365.1. NCBI lineage: Eukaryota > Viridiplantae > Streptophyta > Pinopsida > Cupressales > Taxaceae > Torreya > Torreya grandis. Next base: position 2,583,863 of record JARHVA010001554.1, on the reverse strand, counting down.
TAGAATATAATTTAATATTTAACTTTTTGTTCAACCCTAAACTAGATTTGGATCCTAATGTGGTTTGATAGGGTTAAGAATATAAAAATGAATTAGCACGAGGGTGATAAATAGATCTATAATAGACCAATTAATTATAAAACTCAGATAGAACATATACTAAATATATTATACTAAGATATGATAAAAATGGAAAGTATAGTAATGTTATATTTGTCAATGATAATGAAATAAGATACTGAGTTGGTTCAGATGTTAATAAAAATCTATATTTGAAATAGGTAGGAAGCAGATTGGAAGAATATTAGGAAACAAGCATGTAAAGTAGATGGAACCGCATATGTTTCATGTATCTAAGGTTATCCCAATAATATATTATATTTTTCATCATTTGGCATAACTTGGCACAAAGTAGGTAATGAATGGGGACATATAGTATTATTCAATGTTATTTGTCCCAATACTTGTCATGAAATATTATCAAATCCCTTAATGTTCATATTAGATGGTGCAAAATCTGACGTTTCAATGCCAATTTTCGAGAAAAAACTATGTTACAAATGTTGATCCTTGAACTATTGTACACAAGAACTCATTTTACTATTTTATTACAAACACATGTTTGGATGTAGAGTAGAAAACAACTATTTATAAGATGTTGAGGTGGTAAATCCTCCTTTTCAAAGGATATCTTATGTTTGGTCCCCTTAATTGAGTTTAATATGAAGTCCACATGTGGTGATTTGACATTTTGTGGTAAGGTTATTGTATGCAATGCTCTCACAAAATTAACCTTGTAAGTGGTGACTTGTGTAACAAGTCTAATAGTGAAATTTTATTCATGGCTTGATTATGTCTTTGGGATATTTGGCATGTGCTCATGTTGGTTTTATTGATTGTGAGAAGTAAATTTTGTTGTTAAAGGTAAGTATTGATAAATTATATTGTTTTAAGACACCTCTTTACAACTAAAAGTATTAAGGTTTGTGTTGTGTGTTACATAATATTTGTGAAAGCAACAAATATTATTATCATTTGGTACTTGGTATCATGTAATGCTTCATATAGGATATATTTATATGTATTAGAGTGATTTAAAATTTTTAATATTGAAATATTAGGATACATGACACCCGATGTATCAATAAGACAATTTTTCATGAGTTTAAGTTTAGACAACATTTGCTCTATATATATATATATATATATATATATATATATATATATATATTGATACATATTGATAAAAAAAAATGGAAATATGATTTTTTGTAAATTTTAGTTTTTCTTTTTGAAAAATAAAAAATCAATTTTTTGTTTTGAAAATAGGAAACCCTAAGTTAGCTAGGGTTAGAGATAAAATATTGGTTTCACAAAAAAATTAACCCTAAAAATCTAAATGTGGGGGATCTAGGGTTAAGAATATAAAAATGAATAATCACAAGGGTGTATAAATAGATTTATAGCAAGCCAATTATTTATAAAACTTTGATAAAACATATACTAAATTTATTATGCTAAGATATCCTAAAAATGGAAAGTACAAATATGATATATGTTAATAAAAAATAAATAATATACTTATTTGGTTCTAATGCTAATACAGATCTAGATCTAGAATAGGCAAGAAGTAGAGTGGGAGAATATTTTGGAACAATTATTGTTAACAATTTTGCCACCATTAGTCAAAGTTGCTTATGTGTAGTTTTTCAAGAAGAATATATTCATGGATTAAAGTTCCAAAAAATTATTAAAAACATAATAAAACCTTAATCAGGCCAAAATCATTTTCAGAAACAACTTGCAATTCCAAATTTTGACAAAGGTTTCTTTTGTTCCTCAAACTAGCTATTTGAAAGCTAGTGAAGACAATTTTCAAATGCTTGGTAAATGAAGGTGAAGAGGATTTGGATAAAATATTATTATGGGTATTTTTTAGATCCTATAACATCAATATTAAATTTATTATTTTTATGCTATATTCACTTAAATTTATGAACAATTTTTAATAAGAACAGGTGCTCTAAAACCCTTCTTAAACCCTCATGGCTCAGTTTTATACATTATGTTTGTATTTTTGAGTTATTTTTTGAAAAATAAAGGTGGTGTGAGATATTATGTAGAATATAATACATTTATAAACATTAATTAATCAAAATTTTATGTCAAATAATGGAGAAAGGCGAAGGTATAAGCATCAAGGTTTTAAGCAAACAAGAGAAACAGTCAAAAAAAGTAGATTTGATAGGGTTAAATGATTGGTTAAGAACATAAAATTATTGGAATGATAATATTGGATATTATATATATTAATTTAAAAATAATTAGTTATTTATTCCTCATAAAACTCAATAAAATGGTAAAATACATACCTATAAGCATTCAAAAATGAAATTGGTCAAACTAGTCAACATAAAAAAGTGCATATTTTGAGTTTTATTAAATGAAAACTATTTAAATTTTACAAGGGGGAAAATTTTTATGTATTTTAATATTTAATTTTTTTTTTAAATATGTAATACACCTTAGGAAATATAAAATTCCAATATGCAGGTTTGATCATGAAGAGAATGAAGGTTTCTTCACTTTTTTGCTCACAAATAGAGTTGGAAATGGATGTTTTAGGTCCATCCAATGGAAAAATTTATTTTATAGTGTTTATAATTAATTTAAAATTAAAAATAAATAATCATAAAAATAAAACCAATTCAAAATAGGCTCATCTCAATGAAAAACATCTCCATGTCATCCCTAGGGCAGCAAGTAGGCACTTTTTTGTGAATTTTTCTTAGAGAATTTGGTGAATATTTTTAAAAAAATATAGGTATAAACCATTTATAAATATAAAACAATCATATTAAGAGTGTTTTTCTAGGCCTGGAACTCATTTTAGACCTCCAATCCAAATCAGGGTTTCTTGAGAACATGAGAGCATAAAATGATATTTTTTGGAGGTGTACATAGAGTTTAGAGCTGAAATTTTGTTATAAGGTATATGACACAATTTTTATTATTTTTAAATAATATTTTTATCTTTATATATTCTAATTATTATATCCATCAAGTTTATATCTCTCACAATGCATTTAAGAAGTTTGTTAAAGTTGCACAAGATAGGCATATAGAAGAACCAGTTTGAAAGGATAATTTTGTCATAATAAAGTGAATAATATTAAATAATATTAAATGGATAATTAAACACCCACATTATACCCTCTCTCTAAATATTTTTCCCCTTTTTGGGCTAAATAAATTAATTACAGGTCAATAACAAGAAATCTTCAATTAGCCATACAAAAGTGGAGTTCCAAAATATGAAAATGTAAATAAGTGGAGTTAAGGTATTGATAAAATTGTATCCATATTTTTAGAAAATGTATTCCTTTAAAAATTAAACATTCATCCCACTTATATTACGCCCCCCTTTGGGCAATTTTTATAAGAGACATGAGGCCAAACGTACATGCAAGATAGCTCAAGTTGAACTCCAGGTGTGAAGTCAAGATAATCCCAGTCAACTCAAGATACAAGTGAAGGTAATCTAAGTATAAATTTAATATTAATTAAATACCAATAATTTTTAACTAAATTCCAAAAATATTTAAACAAATAAGATCAAAAGTTCCATGTAAAATCACAACAAGTTAACTTAAGATTCAAGATGCATGAAGAGCCCTTTCACTTGTCAACTCTCCTTATCTTTCTTAGAATTCCATTTTAAAATAAATAAGGTTTAAAATATATTATTATACATTTAAATTTGGTGTAATTAAATGTCGAGTTCAATTTTGAGTTGAATTTGGAGTTACAGTGGAATTAATGTTGGCCACATTGGGCCTACATACTAAAATTTGTCTATTCCAGGATAAGAAACTAAGCAGGATCCTGATTGAAGAGAGACCCAATGTCATAATGAGCATATAAAATTCAAGAGGAGATCACATATCATTTTCAATCTTTTAAAACACTTTAAGCAGGTTTAAAGTGTGAATTTGGTGATCTTAAGGAGTCAGACCATCATCAGCATGTCATGCAAAAATAAATAGATCGGTCTAATTGCACATTTAATAAATGCACTAAAAAATCCTCTCAAGGCCAAAATATTACATATACATTAATTTATTCATGCCTATATCATCCTCTACAAATTTCATGTCTTGATGAGCTTATTATCTCAAGATATAAAGCTTCAAAGTTAGACTTATAGACTACGATGTGCAAGGGGACATCAAGTTAAAGCTTCATAAAATAGAAATTTGAATTCAAATACTCATAGGTTTAACATCGAGCTGAAAATTTTCCAAATCTTAGGATCTATTATCAAATCCAATAGTTAGCAAGCAATCTACAATGTCAATGGGTCCCAAAGATCTAATGGTGAGCATTTGATCATACATTGAAGATAAACAGTGAGCATCAAGTTAAAAGTTTAGTATTAATGCATCAATGACAAGTGTCAAGATATCAGATACCTATCAGATGGATCAATGGTACATTTTAATTAAAAAGGACAATGGGCCCAAATATATTAATGGAGTGCACTTAATCATACCAAGCAGATCGATGGTTAGTAAGGGTCAAAGAGTCAAAGGATCCCAAGGATGAACAAGCTCTTACCAAGTGTCACAACTAAATAAACTATCATACAAATCAATGGTATGAATTTGATTCATGCAAAGGAAGATCAAGGATCTCAAATCAAATATGAGGCCACCACATGACATAAGCATGGAAGTAGATAGACTAACAATAAAATTATGGGAAGGGATGCATAGCTAACAAATGGCACATTTTTAGAAACAAAAATCAAGATCAATGGATAATATCAAAAATTTTAGCCAAATATGGTCGAATTCAAGCTAGAGAAGATATTTCAAAGGGAAGCCATGGAGGCAAACATGTCAGTTTTGATGGGTTAATCACCAAAGCTAGTAGCATGATTATGACCCTTTTCTCCACTCTTGTATGCTAAAAATGAACTAATAATGAGAAATAAACATCAAAATAAGATTAAAATGGATTGATTTAGTTGTTGTAACTACATCAATGTTGAAAGGAGATTGCAAAAGATTGACCCAGTTCTTGTAATAGCTTTGATGTTAGAATTTAACTTGAAAATGACTTGATTCCATAATTATAACCTTAAAGAGCATCAATGCAGACCAAAAATGGATTGAAAGGGACCGATAAAAAAAATTTGGTTGTTTTTCAAAAGTAATCTTAGACACAATGATCTTTTCTAATAGCATTAATACCAGAATGATGGGAAATTTGGGTCATTATGCTCCCTTATCCATCCTTCTATGCATGATCCCAATCTCTCTCAATTCATTCTGATATAAATATAGGCTTATAATCCTTGAAATGGATCCTTTTATTTGGCATGACTAGACTCTACCAAGATTTGTACAGTAACACCTATTTGATGCAATAAAGATTGAATTCCTCCATTTGCAAGCTGAATTAAAATGTGTTTCATGAGTTCATTAATGTGGATAAGTGAATGTATGTCTTTCTTTCCTCTATCTAAATTCCCTCACCTTAATTTAGTGTTTTTTTAGTTCTCATAGGTCATTTTAAGTGCATATATAGTATTTTTTTTAGTTTTGAAATTGATAATCGCCCTCCCATGGTAGGTTGATAGTTAGTCAATGCCTTATTATGAAATACTTATGTGGAAGATGATCAGAGAGTGAATGAAGTGATCTTATGAAATATTTAATGTGTCTTATAGTGTTTCTTATGCAATTATAAGGATTAAAACATTTGGTGCATCACCTCCTTTCAATATGCTTTCATGAATTATTGTCAATCTCTTTCCCCTTTTCCTAATGAAAAGCTAGTTTAGATTTAGCATAGGTGATAGACCAAAAAAAATTCAACCTTATCTAAAGATCTGACCCAAGATTAGGTGGCCCATAGCTTAGGTTCATTTTCATGTTGTACTAGGTTTGAGTAGGAGGACCTGAACAATCCTTTTTCTTAACTAGGGTGCAACCTCGAAACACCAATAGTTAACTTGACTAGCATGTGGAACTCTTTTCTAGTTTGGAGCTAATTTATTCTCTCTCTCTTGTTATATTATATATGTATTCTCTTTTGGAGAAGAATTATTATCATATTATGATTTTTTATTACTGAAATTCTACCAAAATTTTATACTATCTCACCTTTGAAGCAACAAAAAGTTGATTGTTTCCTCCATCTTCAAGTTGTTCATGAAGTGTGTTCTTAATTCATTGATAGAACTTAGTGAATGATTATTTTTCATATGTTTGTCTAAATATCTCATATTTATTTTAAAAATAAACATTATTTTATGTCATATAAATTTTCTAAGTCTAATTTCTACCTAATTAGGAAGTGAATTCAAACATTGTTCATTCCTCCCAAGCTAGTGTGTGTCTGTCAAGACCTATGTATGAAATATTGATGCAAGAGCCATTGTATGAAGACGAAGTGAATATTTTTAAGTTATTTATATTCCATATTGTTTCCATTATATGCATAATTGACTTTAATATTGGTTTATCGCCTTAATTTTTAGTTTTTATTTCCATTTTTTAGTTTTGGCATAGCTCCTTCTACCCTTTTCCTAGTCAAGAAAGCATATAATTAGATAGTTTAGATAGAAGTAGGAGAGTAACAAAGGTAAAAAAAACCCTTCACATACATGTTCTCTCCAATTATAAGGTCCCACACCTTGGATATTTTCCATTGTATTAATGGAGGTGAGAACAGGCACACATTCTCATCAAGGGTGTACTTCTAAGTGACAATAGTTTCTCGCACACTCAATGGAACAATAGCACAGACCATTGATAAAAATTAGTGTTGGTTTTAAAAATTTGTAGTAAATACATTTCTCAAGTACTCAATATCTAGTGACTCAAAGTTATAAATAGTTGTTTTGAGTAATCCAAGTACCTAAAACATCAATTGGTATGTATTTCAATCCTCTATTTTGTGAAAATGCAACTTTGTACCTTCATATCCCTCATATCAAGATGAGAATATTTATGGACTCACCTAAATTGGCATTTAACCATAAATATATCCATATTCTTGTGAAATTTACCCCCCTTCCACCCCTAATCATGTTTCCAATTATCCTTGGCAAAGTCATACTCTTTCTAATCAACTTGAAAAAAGTGTGCAAGAAATAATACTTGAATTTGAGAGACAATGTATGGAAATTGATAGGGAAGAGGAATATAATAGGTATCAATAATATCTTGAATATCAAAATTATATACATTAGTAAGAGATATAATCATTGAAGAGATACAATGAGCCTACAAGAGAACCAATACATCAATTTTCTATGATAGTACAAAAAATTGAGTCCACAATTCCATGTTGAAAACAAGAACTAGAACCCCTTGAACCTTCAAGAGAGATTACTTGCTTCAAAATTTCAAATCTTAGGACTCCTAATCCTATGAAATATCCTAATACCATTCCATCATGAAAACCTTCTTGGACCAAAACCCCTGATTATGTCATGCCTACTCTTGAGAAAGAACCTCTTCCTATGCCAATCCAAAATAAAGAGGTGGAGAAAGTTGTAGAAGCCAAACCAAGAGAGTTTTCAATATTATTGGTCCCTCCACCCATTCTTCAAATTAAATTTGCCTATGAATATGATTGTGAGAGGTTAATTTTTGAGTGGAGAGAAAAGTATGAAATATTGAAGCATGAAGACCTAACACAAGTTTTTTCCATTCTTTCAAAGAAATATTGAATAAGAGCCTTATTAATGCCTCTTCAATCCCAAATCCCATTCAACAGTAGCCAATAATGACCTATATTTATATACCACCAAATTGAACCTCTTTTCCTCCCACTATCTCCCTTTTTTAAGGAGAACCTATTGTATGGAAAGCAAAAGAGGAGCATGTAAGTGAATAGGAGAATTTTTCAAAAGAAGATAATCAATATTTGTGTTGGTTAAATAAGATTCAATTTGGCATATAAAAATATCATGTTGTAGCCCTTGAGGATAAATAAAAACATATAGAAGTTTTAGTTCATTCCAATCATGATGAATATGCATTGGGGGTTATAATATCTCCAAATAAATCAAAAATTAATAACCCTCAAGAAAAGGTAAATTTTTGTTCTAAACTTCCTTTTTTCCTTCAAATTGATGAGCCTCTCCCTTGATGTAAAGAGGAATTTTATGAGACACAAGAGGACCTAATTGATATACAAGCTAATGAAAGGAAGTTTTAAGACCTGTTTAAGGTAATTAGATCAGGTTTCACTCTTATGCAAGGAGAATATGGACTGACAAAGATAGAAAAGGGCAATTTTGGCAAGCAAGACAACATGCAAGAAAGAGTTAGTCCTCTAATTCTAACATTACAAGAGGTAATTACACTTAATGATTAATTATTTGATGTTATTAAGAAATTTTATCAGCCTCTCAATCAATTTGAATACTTTTGTTCACTCTTGGAAGATGACAGTGAATATTTATGACATGATGCATGACATTATCTAGGACTATATCAATGATATATTAGGTAAATCAAATACCTATGTTGATCATGTAGCCATGATATAAAGAATCTTTGAGAGATTTCATGAGTATAATGTCATGCTTAATTCAATTAAATGTATATTTGGCATCACTTATGTAAAAAAATTATGTTTTATTATCTCTCAAAGGGGCATTAAAGTTGACCCAGCTAAAGTCTGTACAATTACAGAGATGCCACCACTGTCTACCTTGAATCAACTATGTATTTTATAGGGCAAGATTCAATCTACTAGATGCCTCATCTCATAATTATCTAACAAATGCCATCCATTTATACAATTATTAAAGAAAGGTGTTACATTCTCCTAGAATGAAAAGTGTCAAAAAGCATTTGATCAGCTTAAACAACATCTTGCCAAACCACCTTTTTTTTGCCACCAATGTGAAAAAAAATTGCTTCTTTACTTGTTAGTAATTGAGAATGCCTTAGGGGCACTTTGGCATAGCACAATGCATAGGGAAAGGAATAAGTCATTTATTATCTAAGCTAAACATTAGTCATGTATGAACATAACTATACAATGATTGAAAATGCCTATTTATAAATGTTGTTCTCATCCCAAAATTTATGTCATTCTATGATAAATAATAAGACCATTGTTATTTTCAAATTAGATCCACTCAAGTATCTACTATCCAAATTATATCTACAGGATCGTATGACAAAATATATCATGTTATTGAGTGATAAGAGGCAAGTACTCATAGATCATCTTATTGAAGCTCCTCTTCAAGATACTCAACCACTTACATTTGGATGTCTATATGAGGCCATTAAAACCATTGAATAAGTATATGCACCTCTCAAGGTTGAATGGTGGAAGATGTACTTTGATGGATCATTCACGACTCATAGATCAGGGGCCAGAATATTTTTTCTTATGCCATAAAGGGATCTCATCCCCAAGTCCTTTTGCATTGGATTTCCCTATACTAATAACATGGCTGAGTATGAATCACTCATTATAGGGCTTCATCAAGTAGTACAATGGAACATTCAACATTTATTAGTGTATGGTGATTCTCTATTAATCATCAATCAGATCATGGCCCAATCTAGACCAATGAGAACTTTGGTACCCTATAAAGAGATGGTCGATACTCTTAAGAAGTAGATTTCCAAAATATAATTTGAAAGAATACCTTAGGCCAATAATATAATAATTGATGCTATAGCCACTATTGGTTATATGATCCAAATTAGTGATAGAGTCAAGGATTATCAATTTTTTATTGAACATATCTTAGCATCAACACATGAATAATCAGCCATCGATATGGTTTATGATATTATTGGTCCAATGTCTCCCTAGTACTCTGATATGTATGCCTATCATCAAAACCAAACTATACCTCCCAATATATCACATTAAAAAAAAAAAAAAAATCTTTCACCTAGAAAGTCTCTTGTTATACCCTACTTGGACCAACCTTATATCATAAAAGCTATGATGAAACTCTACTTCATTGTTCAACTTCAAAAAAAATCATACTAGTGTTGAGGGAAGTCAATGAAGGAGTGTGTAGATCCCACACCAGTGGGAAAATATTAGCCTAAAACTTATTACACATTGGGTATTACTAGATAACGATGGAAATAGATGCAACTACATATGTGAAGAGGTGTGTCAAGTGTCAAAAGCATGTCAATCTAATTCATGCTCTAGCCAAAACACTCAAATCATTGACAACACCATGGCCACTTTCAATTTGGATACTTGACCTCATTGGGAAGATTAAACCCACATCTTCAGATGGCCATAAATATGTCTTGACTGCTACTAAATACTTCACTAAGTGGGTGGAAGATATTTCCCTCACTTACATCATTGGTAAGAAGATATCCACATTTATATTAAACCATCTCATTTGCCACTATGGTATCCCCTCTAACATTATTTTGATAATGGTAGATCATTCAAGAATAAATATGTGAAATCACTTTGTTTTCAATACCACATTAAACAACATTCCTCTACCACTTACTATTTGCATGGCAATAGCCAAGCTGAGGCTTCTATTAAAACCATTATCTATATTCTAAAGAATATTTTCAATGGCACTAGTCCTAATTAGAACTTATAGCTACTTAATGCCCTCTAGTCATATAGTACCACATTCTATACTCCAATAGGAGCTACACCCTATTCACTTATTTATGGAACTAAAGCCATTCTTCCTGTTGAGGTCAATTTGCCTTCTCTATGAATTTCATTGAAGCACATAATCAATGACAAAGACTATAGAGTGGCTCTCTTGAAGGAGATAGACCTAATTGATGTTAAACACTTAGTCTCCTTGAATAATATTTAGGCTTATCATAACTAACTAAAATTATAATAAGTGTGTTAAGCATCATGAATTCGATCTTGGTGACCTATTCCTAAAAGAGCCTCAAAATAATATCAATGATGAGTCCAAGAAAAAGGAAAAGTTTCAACCAAAATGACTAGGATCCTATGTAGTTGTTTCCAAATAAGGTTCTAGATCATATAGGCTCACTAGACTAGAGGGAGATGAACTTGATGAACCAATGAACATAATGCACCTCAAACATTTCTACACCTAAGGGATTTGGATTACTATCTATAAGGATCATCTAAGTTATACCACATTTTACCTATTCTTTGTATTATACCCCTTACCATTCTACCATATCCTTAACCCTTCACCAATGAGTTATTTTATTTACTTAACCCCATATATCATGTTTGGCCTTTATTCTAATTAATTTTTACTTTAATCATGTTTAGTGGTTGATGATAGATTCAATTCTAGCATTTATTTAAGAATAAAATCTTTAAATGGTAGTTTATGAAAGCAGTATGATAGTGGTCCTGGTAATTGCATTATTCATTTGTAATTATGTTCCCACCTTTTTCTACTAATTATAACTACCTATGGGAAAATTAGTACCACTTACCCTTTGTTGTTGTTTCCTAATTATAACTATCTATGGTCAAATTAGGAGCAACACCTTTACCTTGCATTGTTGTATCACCTTGCCATTATGTCATCATTTTCCTTACCATTTACCTTTATTTGAAACTTTTTAGTACTTAATTGGATGCCTTATATGTACGTAGAACTATAGTGACTTGAGGTCCTACAAGACTATGTCATTAATGTTTGATTCATATTGAGGTCAACTCAATCACCCCTAAGCCATGATCTCACCATTTTATAATTTACCTAAGCCACACTCTCATCATTTTTGCAAGCATACCTAATCCAAAATCTCATTATTTTATGAGTTGGACCATTATGTGTCTCATAATTCTTGATTGATTTGATATTCCTAAAAAATTCCAAAAATATTTGCAACAGTTTCAAAACCCCTAAACATTTGTAAAAGCTATAGAAAATATTAAAAATCACAAAATCATGAAAATTGGCTTAAAATTTCCATACAAGATATAAAGCCATCAAAATTTTCTAGTATGGGCCATGTTATCTATTTATTTTATTTATATACCACCTTAGTCTTTTTCCTCCCATTTCTGAGAGAACTATATCGACCTGAGTTCTACACAGACTATGTAGGCAACACTTGGATACATGGGCTATCCTGGGTTAGCTCAGTTGCACCTTTGGTTTTTGACCACTTCTTTGCCTTAATGATTTTGGGACCCTTAACTATCTCATGAGTAACCACTTTTCATTTAGTTTCCCCATCCTTATTGGCCTTAAGCCACATATTCTCGCCATTTTTTGAGTTCATGTGAAGAACATTATGTAATTAAATTTGACACATTAATGACCACTTGGATTTATTTTATGCTCTTGAAATTTTATGAACTCACTTTCATTTCATGCCTTATATGTATTATATATTATGAATTACAAATTTAATTCACTAGTAGATACTTGTCTCTTAAATTTTAGTGTGGTTTTAGCCTAAACCATATTCTCATGATTACATAGTTTATTTGTGTTGATGTTTTCATGATTGTGAAACATCATCCTCTCTTTTCTCATACACTCACCATTTTTTTAAAACATTCATATTTTCATCTACAATGTTAATCATGTTTTCTTATCATTCATTTTATTGTATCCCATATCTTTGGAGAATTACATTTGGCCTAAAGTTCACATTGGATCTTGTGTCCATAGAACTATGTAGGCAGTGTCCACTTGCCTAGTAAATATAGAGTCATTTTGACTACTCCTTATTTTTATTTTATCCCCCCCCCATTTTTTTTGTTTTGAGTGTTATTTTATCCTATAGCCTAGGGGAAATGTTGTTTTATGTGTGTGCCATTATCTTTTATAGCCTAGGGGCAATGTTTGTCATCTTGTTTGTATCATTGTTTCCCTTTAGCCTAGGGGCAACCTTGTGCCAATTATTCTTGTGTTGTTTTACCATTTTCATTACTACCTATCTTAGGTTTCACCCTATTTCCAAGAGTAACACCTCTATTACACACTCACGAATAATTTGTTTTCTATTTGTGTTAACATTGTGATTAACCATTGCCTATGTATTATTGTTTATTTAGCTCGGTTTGTTTGTTTTTGTGTGCTTACAGTAGTTTGTTTACTACAATTTTCTTTTCTTTATATTATTTATTTGTTTTAATTATTTTTAAAACTTGATTTATTTTTTATATTTACACTTGGGATTTGATTATCCATGTCTTATTCCTAGGTTATTTATATTATCATTTAAACTAAGTTTTTCATGCTTAGAGTATACATTTCCATTTTAGTTATCCATAACTATCATGCATAATATCACAATATAAATAAAAAATGTGCTCACATGAGATATTATATCAATGCAATCGTAGTATCTCTCCAATATATCAAAAACTAGCCAACTACCCTAACACATGCCTCAATCCATGAGTAATAAATAAGGGCAATGAATGATTTATTATGTTTATACATATGTGCATCTTTGAATAAGAATACATATAAGTCATATAAAATAATCATATGATAACTAATAAAACATATCATAAACATGAATAGATCATACATAATCATAAACATACATAATGTTAAACATCAATAAAGCTACTCAATGATAATCAATGCTAAACATGAGATAAACAAGATAATAAGCATGACATCATATATATCTATTAAAAAAAATTCATATACATGTACATCAGCCTTGAAGGACCCAAAATTGAATGTCAATATATCTCAAATGTCTTATATATAAAAGATATATACATATCATAATGGTGTCTCCAAAATACATAAGTGTTGATACAAAGGGTACAATGCCGATTGTGCCAAAATGTCAAGATCCTTGTAATCAACTCTGGGTCTATGTATCCCTAGGACCTATAGATGGAGGTTGGCGTGGTGGCCTTTGTTGGCCCTGGTGGTGGTGGTCAAAACTAATGGGCTGACCATCTTGAGGCACCTAAAGTATGAGTCTTGGTATAAGACCACCCAAAACTGTTCCTTGCCCTCTATGTATCCCAGACCTCAAAATTAACAACATATTGCTCTGTAGACATGGTAAACTCATAGGATCACCTATATTAAGATGACTCATCCTTAGCCTAAAGGTTCTCTAAAATCATATATAATAAGTCAACTTGTGTGTTGGTTCCTTAAGTCACATCTCACTTTCATCTCAGTCGATCCACGATAGCTAATCCCTGATCATGCTCACTAATAGATTTATCTCTCTTTATGATGATTTATACTTGTACCTATAATATCCTATCTATTTCATCCTTTATCCAAGTTATATATTCCTATAACCATGTCATATAATCATCTCTCATATCTAGGGTGCCATTTATGTTAGATACCTAACATTATAAACTTTTCACCTCCCATACTTGAGCATTGACCTCCTGCTTATGTATACCAATGTCCCTACCTATTATGGATATACCAAAAGGCCCTACCTAGCCTAGATCCACCTATTTTCATAAAGGCCATGCCTTAAGCCAACCTATGCCACTACCACCACTACAGAGCTAAATTCTAATATCATGACATTTGGCCCTTCATATCTATCTCTTCCATCCCAACCATCATCATCATTATCATTATCTCCAATATATATCTCCTACTATGTGTTTCTACTATTACTCAAGATCTCAACCTGCATCTCCTCAATAGCCATTAGATTATGACCCCCTTCTAGTAGTGGAGTTGTCAACCTCAAAGGGCACACTTGTACCCACTAGTGCATGAATGTTGAAGTGATCCCTACATCTACAAATCCTATTACATAGGCTTGAGCAACCCATGGTATGATAATATATCTCATCATGGCCTTGTTCCTCAATATCACTGGAGTATCCCAACTAAACTCTCATGTGATTTGTGTAAACCACTATGGCCCCTTAGGTACTCTTGTGTGTGGCTCAAATTCATGACTACTAAATCCATATGGTACTTCTCAATAATGTGTGACTACCTCTAGGTAAGAAAACATTTGGTAGTCATGTAATCCATGTACCATCCATCATAAAACCATTATAGCCGGTATGCAAGGTAAGGCCTCCAAGTGAAAAACTATGGCATCAAATCATTGAGCATATGATGATAAAATGGGATGTCTCCTTTGTGCCTATATCGATAGGCTTCTATCTAAACCCCACCATAAGCCAATAAATCAATCAAAGTGAGAAAAGGCACACATTATTAGCAAGGGTGCTTGTTTGAGTGATAATTGTCACCATATTCTAGATTTTATGACTCTATAACCTTAGACACTTTCATAAATCTTGGATGATTACATTAAAACTAGTGTTTAAGCTGGATGTAGGTGTTTTGCATGAAATACCTACTATAATATGATGTAACCACCTAGATGCTATTGTGTTTTATTTTCCTTTGCTCTAGTGCATTCAAATCTAGGCCATGGACTGTCACTCCTTGTTAGATAGCAAAACGTTAGTTCTTATTCCTCATAGTGGTTGTGTAAAAATGGGCTAGTGGTCATACAATGTTGAGCTACTGAAAAACTCTTATGTTAATGAGTGTTACCTACATATCCAATACTTTTTAGAGGATCTTAGACTTATGTAGTTATTCCCTACGTGTTGGATTATGTGTGAATCATACAATATGTGGAAAATAAGTAAACAAATGACTTATCTTGTATCTCTTGGGTTATTCCTTCAGTTATTTAGACCTGTGTATGTGTTGTCCATATGACTGATATAGATATAAGATAAAATAGAGAATATTTGCTCACTTAAGTTCTTGATTGAATGCCTTTTATAAGTTTCTTGGTGAGTAGGTATTAAATTTCTAGGTGAGGAATGAATGAGGGTTAATCTTGTATTTATACCAATCCCTTTGAAAAAATAACTCACATTAAAGCACTTATTCCAACCATTAGGATACATTTTATTTGTAAATTAGATGACTTTAGGGCACTAGATAATTGTATCAAAGTAGGGTACCTACATTGATGTAGGTGTTTGTCTCAAATGCAAGTATTTAGGGAGCAGGAAAGAAAGTGTAGGTTCATAACTTGTAGAGGTGGAAGATAAATAGGTTTTAAGCTTTCTAGGTAAGATAGAAGGCCTGGGTCATCAACATAAGACTAGTCAGACTAAGAGATAGGCTATGGGTCATAAGAGAGAGTAGATGTGATCCTTATAGAAGTATTAAAAGTCTAAAACTAAGAGGAACAACTAAGGTCTGAGTTTGCCAAGTATATAAAATTGAGGTGTTATATAATTCATAAATAGTGTCTACAATTTCAAAATCAAGAGGGCAAGTGCTCTGAGTCAAAATAAAGTCAATGGATAGAATAATTCTTATAATTTTGGATTATGAGATATATTAGATAAAAAAAATTATGCATATGCTTGAATTTTGCTATTTTGGTATGAATTGATAGACTTACGACTAGTTAATATTATCTCTTTTTTTGAATTTTAGCATTAAGAATTAAGTAAATTACCAAATTGATGGGGAAATTAATGTTAATAATTAATTGTTTTTTTATTTCTTGTATGTGTAATATTTGTTTCATTATGTGTATGCATTTCCTTGTACTCAAGTTGTAACTGCATTGACTTAAGAATCCATACTTATGTAGGTAACTTAGTTGGTACTTTTGAATTTTGTAAATTTTGTACCTTATAAATTTTTGTGTTAATGTTTTTTTGTTGCTTATATCATTAATTTGAGAATTATTGAGTATTTTGTAGAAATATTTTGTTTATCATGTAGGGATTTGGAAGATAAAGATGAATACTCGGTTAGCTTGTTATCAAATTTTTTAAATGAGATATTTCATTTATTTATAGGTTGTGTTAGTTTTTATTGTAATGCATAACAATCATTGTCATGATGTCCATTAATTTCATAATAATGACAAAATTGTTTGCCTTTAATTTTTCTCAAAAAATGAGGGTGATCATAATAACAGAGTAATTTGATTAACCTTTTGTCCAATAATTTATTTAAATTATCACGTGGATGATCATTAAAATAAAATTTGAATGGTTGTACCTTTGTTGATGTAAAGGAATAAGTATGATTAATAACTTTAGGAATTGATTCATTTCCTTTGTGTAATACTTTGATTTTCTCAAAGGTAAATCCAACATTATGCATTGGACTATGAAAATCAAGCTATGCCTTTTTATTAGGGAGTTATTTAGTGCATGAATTTTTAGAATATAATTTAATATTTAATTTTTTGTTTAACCCTAAACTAGATTTGGATCCTAATGTGGTTTGGTAGGGTTAAGAATATAAAAATGAATAATCACGAGGGTGATAAATAGATCTATAATAGACCGATTAATTATAAAACTCAGATAGAATATATACTAAATATATTATACCAAGATATGATAAAAATGGAAAGTATAGTTATCTTATATTTGTCAATGATAATGGAATAAGATACTTAGTTGGTTTTGATGTTAATACAAATCTATATTTTAAATAGGTAGTAAGCAGATTGAAAGAATATTTTAGAATAACAGCCAAATTTTAGATTAAGTACATCTGTAGTTATTGACACTTGCATTAGTCTAGGATGGGTGCATTGATTCTAGTGTCTTGGTTAGATGCAGGTGTCCTATATGGAATACTTGATAAAATGAGATGTGACCACATGGATGATTTTGGGTTTTACTTCACCTTCATTCTTATGCATTTAGATCTTTTTCATGGATTTTCACTTTTTATTAAATATTAAAACCCTAGTTCTTCATCCTCGTAGTGGTTGTGGAAAAAAATGGGTTAGTGGGCACATAGTGTTAAGCTACCATAAATATCCCTCTATTAATGAGTGTTTCCTACATATCCATTACTCTAAAGAGGGACTTATACTTATGAATTTATCCCCTATGTGTTGGCTTGTGTGTGAATCATGTAATATGTTTAAAGCAAGTACAACAATGACCTAACTTTTAACTTAGAAAATATAGCTCTTGGGTTTTTCTTTTAGTACTATAAACATGTAAATATGTTGTCCCTATGATTGATATGAAAATAAGAGAAAATAGGGAAGCATTTCTCACTTGAATTCTTGATTGAATGTTTTTGGTAAGTTATTCGGTGAGTAGGTAAGAAGTTTCTAGGTGAGGAATGAATTAGGGTTGATCTTATTTTTATACCAATCCCTTTAGAGAACAACTCAAATAATAACACTTAGGATGCCCATTAGGATACATTTTGTTTTAAATTTATATGATTTATAGGGCATTGGACACTTGTGTCTAAATAAGACACTTTTATGATGTAGGTTTTTGTCTAGGACATAAGTGTCGAGGGAATAGGAAAATAGGTATAGGTTCAGAACTTGTAGAGGTGTTTTAACCTTTTAGGGTTTTAATAATGTAAATATTATGTTTGATTAAAGGGTTGAGTAGTCTAAATAAATCAAATAATATGCATAAAATAACTACTAATTTATTATAGATTTGACTAGCTTTGACTTTCTAAAAATGGTATAAATATGTGAAAATAAAGACTTATTTAAAAAACACCTGATATGGATGATTTGAGCATTAGAAATTGAGATGAGAAAAATTCTAAGTGTCATCAATTGGATCCCTATATCATAACCCTTCCTAGATAGTAGCACCACATTTGGATAATAAGGTCATGTGGCTCTGGTATCCTAATATTGGCTTTAATTTATTCTCTCTAAATCATTTATGGGCTTTATAGTTTAGGTCTTGTTCCATTTTTGGTCCAATTTTTAGGTTTGTATGATTAACACTTTTCTTATATCTTTATTTTCCTCCAAAAACCCTAGATTTTCATGTGTGTTAGGGTTTGAATGAATACCATGTTAAAAAGAGGTTAGTGGGTCTGATGTGTTAGACATGTGATCCACACCCCTATGTGAGCATGCTACCTACATACCAATACACTAAGGAAGGATCAAGTCTGATGTAGTTCTCCCACCTAAGTTTTTGGTGCAACTACAATTGAATGCTATAATGATAGTGGCCTTGAGTGCCTTGAGTGTGCTTGAGATTTTAAATCTAGAAAATATAAGGTTAGGGTAGCTATAAATGGTAATATGCAGAAGTAGGGAAGAATAAGAATTAATAACCTTTATTTTTCTCAACTTATTTCATGTCTGAATGGATAGTTTGCATTTCATTTCCATCTAGTGGATAGAGGTCTAAAATTCATGTATTTATAGTGTTCTTTAGCTTGTGCAAATAATAAAAGATGCTTAGGATAATATTAGGAGGTTTTTAACATTAAAAATAGATTCATTTGGGAAAGACAAGGTAAAGGACATTAGTGTTATTTTGGGAACACTAGGGCCACATGGATCTAGTGTCCTTAATGTGGCACTAATGTCTAGTTGGAAGACTATTGAGCACAAAGGGCCAAGATCGAGAAATGAGGGTTTGATACTACATTTAAGCTATTTAGGGACACCTATGGTCTATACAAAGGCTAAAAATGTGTGATAATAGGCTCTAGGATAGGTCTAGGGATAATATAGGAATAGGTTACCTCAATTATCACTCTTAGCACTCAAATACAACTTTTAGGTGATTATATTTGCCCACCCTTATGATAAAAACACAACAAAGCAAAATTACTAGTATAAAGGAAAAAGAAATTTACCTAGACTTACCTAGGAAGTGAAGACCATTAATCTAAGTCTAAGTATGTGAAGTTGGGTCTACATCTGTGAAGTATGATCCAAATCATGACCTGTAAATGAAATGTGCATAAATCAATCCTTACTTAAAAGATATCAAAAGCAAAAGACTGTGTTGAATAAAGAAGTAACTAAGTAAAACTAAGTAAAGATATGGGAAAGAGGAAAGGAATAAATATACCTTGTTTAGTAAGTGAACCAAAGCATGAACCTAGTGATAATATGTGTGTGTGTATATATAGTGATCAAATCATTGAATAACTTGGATTGAGCTGGTACCTTGCTTAATCCTCATATGTGGGTGGATCAAGAACTCAATCTAGTTTTAACTCCATCATTGCCCACCCCTTCTTGGTGGATTATGACCTATGAATAGCTTGGATTGGATTGATACTGTGTTTAACCCTCTCATTTGGGTGGCTTAAGAACTCAAGTAAGTTATGACTCCATCATTACCCACCTATGTTTAGTAGATGTATCAGAAATTGAACTATATAAAGTGTTGTAAATATCTAGCTGAGTATATATAACTATGTATGCCAGTTCTATAGCCACTCAGGTACAATAGGTGGCTATGGGCCACTCAAGAATGTCAATCACTATAGATAGAGTAAGGCATGAAAATTGGTGATAACCTAGAATATGATGTCAAGTGTATATAGCATAGATAATGACATGGAATTTGCCATTCCATATGATCAATCTATGTGTAACTAAGCTTATGTAAATAATGTGTTGTGTGCATGCCCCCAATCTAATATCTGAGTATATTGATTCTATACTAAGTTCTAATAATTATATCTAAGTATGTAAACTAAATATGGGGATTATCATGTCATGCATGATGCCCCCAATCTGAGCAATTGATATGAATCTGAGCTAAACTAGTGTGAATCTAAGTAAATTATGAGCATAAATGTCAAACCTATAACTAGATCTGTGTAAACTTGTATTATACCTAGTGTATTATTCTATTCAATCTAAACTATCTTGAAACTAGGGATACTAGACAATAGCACCACATATTATACAGTAGCACCATGTGGAACTAGTGTCCCTATTTGGGAATTAATGTATGTTTGGTCTAAAATTTGTGTTACTATACTGATTGTTGATTCACTATTTTTCCTATGTGTTTAACTGTGTCTAATTTTTTTAAACTAATATTATGTGTTGAAAATGTTCTATGAGTGTAATGTAGGTTATTGATCTATGTGACAAACCCCTGTGAATGCCCCCTCTTTTGAGGGTAGTTGTTGAACTTGTGCAAGAACTATCCTCAAAAGAAAAAGCTCTAAAATATGTCTATTATCTAGAGCATATATGATAACTACATGATAATTTAATATAATGTGCAAACATAGCATCAAAATGTAAGAGAATTTGAGCATAAGTATGTAATTTAAGATGTATGTCATGTATATAATTACACAAAGGTGTCAAGATACATTTAATCAATGTATATAATAGAAAATATAAGTAGAACTAAAAATTACCTAAGGGGATGGGGTATGATGTCCATCATGACACCCAAGTAGGAAGGGTAGATGCATGAGGTCCCTCATAGCATCAAGAATTGGTGTCTGTAACAAGTAAAGATAAGTGTCATGTCCATGACGCATATAATAAAGCGCACATACAAAACACATGAGGCAAGCAAAGTAGGCTAAGGGACCACAATACAAGGGACATGGTCACATGTCACTAAATTTGAGAAAAGAAGACATACAAGGACATGTTTAAATGTCCACATACCCAAGCAATAAGTAAGTTGGCTTAGATCCACATAAGACATGTTCAAATGTTTGCATAAATAATTAGGAAAGTACAAGCAAGGGACATGGGCACATGTTCAAGGCATACATATTGTGAATAGAATTAATATAGAGCTAAAGAACAATTTCATATTCAAATGCCCTTGAATATAAAAGGAATAGAAATACAATCAAGTCTAAACTAGATAAGCTATAAATGAAAGCTTGCATGAGTATGTAATACATATCCGTGTAATATCTAAGATGTACATATGTTGAGTCTAAAATAGTGATAGTCAACCAAAAAAAATATGAGTATGAGTAGAAATGATCAATATCAAGATATAATAATGTTAAAACTAGAATGTATAGAATGTAAATATAAAACCTAGTAATATAAATTGTGTATAATATGACCCCAAGTGGGTGAATGTTTTAAATGAATAACCATGAATCAATGTTTATGCCCCTAGTGGGTAGATAATAGCAAAATTAGATTAGTGTAAGGGACCTTAGTCTTGTGAGCAATCTACAAGTACTTGAAAATAACAAGTGAATCATGTAATATGATAAAACTAACTATACTAAGATAGCTAGCATATGTAGTGTCTACAAAATATAATAAATATAGTATAGCAATGCATATGATTTATAAGATTTGTGTTTTTTCAGTAATATTTAGGTGTTTGTATGTTTTTACATGTTACATTATTTTTGTATTTTCTAGATATAAGCTATGTAAAAGTAACATGAAAATGAACTATGTACAAGGAGAAAGAGAGAATGAAAGTATGTACAAGAGGGTAGGAACCATACTAACTAATGAGTCGCATGGGAGACTCACTATCACTATGACCTGTGTTAAATAAGGGAACTATGATTGTGTGTGTTGTGTGAAAGGAAATTGTGATCCCATAATCTACTATACTGAGTGATATGTATCTCTATCTAATTATGTAGTGGTGCTAGTAATATGTGGCACTAAATGTACTAGCCTATGAATTGTGATCTAAATCTATGAAATTGGATGAATTGGCCTATGAATGATGGTAAGCACTATTTAAACCTAGATGGCATGGTGAATAAGTGATCATACTAAGAATGTTGTGTAGTTTTATAAATATCCTTTAGAATTAATACTTCTCATCATGTATTACTAGTAAATAGATTTGTAGACTCTATATAAAATATCTTAATCAATTGTCATGTTGAAAATGCATTTTTTTGTGTATCATGTATTGTAAATATCTTAATTGGTTGTCAAACTAAAATTGTGTTCTATTTTGCATCATGTATTATAGATATCTTAATTAGTTATTTAACTAAAATTGTCTTCTATTTTGTATCATGTCCTGTAAATATCTTAATTGGTTGTCAAACTAAAACTATGTTCTATTATGTCTTACAAATATCTTAATTGGTTGTTGGACTATGTTCTGATTTTTGTGATCTCTGTTGGTTGAATATTTTGTCGATCAGCGTACTGATAAACAAAATAGGTCTGATTAGCCAAAGTAGGAAGATTATTCATCCAAATGTGTAGGTTTACCACATTAGCAGGGGACTGACCTCTCCTCTCATCAAGGGGAGGTTCCCTATATATATATATATATATATATATATATATATATATATATATATATAACAAAAAATAATACTCAAGGGTAGGGAAAATCATCCATCTCTCTTTCTTCAGAGATGATGTGTGTAGATCAAAGGAGAAACTCAAGGAAAATAATAGAAAGCTCTCCTCTTCTTTCATAAGTACTGTTCAACAAGCCACAAGAATACTCTAGGTAGTAACAAAAAAATGTAGCAAAAGATGTAATAACTAGCAAATCAAGATGCAGCACAAAATCTCCACCTGGATTGCTCAAGAATAAGAAATAACAATGGGGGCACAAAGTCATCTCAAGGTCCTTTACACAGGAAAAAGAAAATACAAACACACTAAAGGTACTTGTGGGGGCACAAAGTCATCCCACGGTTGGTCTTCAGGACACCTTTCTAACCACTTCTACTAGTTTTTCTTGTTAAATCAAATAAATAAGAATGCTTCTAGGAAATAGACATACGAACAATTCCCTAAATAACACAGGGTATTTCCAGCACAAAGTCTGAAAAGGTCACTTGCTTTCTTATTCAAATGAAGAAAATGATTAACAATCTAAGCTCAAAGTCTCAGTAAATGTCTTTCAATTTTGGGTAGATTTTTTGCATCTATCACAAAAAAAAGATCCTCATAACAATAAGAGAGATTACAATATATAGAGGTCGAGAGAGGTTTGGCGCGTTTATCCCATGGAATAGCTCATGCTGCACATGTAATGCTTTGAATGCACTTCTAGTTCTATATCTTAACTTGACTGTCATCTCCTAAAATTAAATTATTCTCTTAGTTCCCTCCCTTGATTGCACTATTATTCACTTTGCCTTTATTCTTAAACAAGTTGTGTCTTTTAAAGACTTGAGAAATCTACATCCATGTTTTTAGGTTCAAGAGGTCTATCAGATCTAAAAACTATGTTGACACTCTAGATCTTTAGTATTATTTCCTCCACTTTGTAGTGATTAGGGCTTTCACACTTAAGTCTGCAAAAATCAACAAACAATTCATTGCAACCAATTTTGCATCCTCAAATCTGCCATCGTTTGAAAAATATTTCATGCATGGATATTCCTAGTTCTTTTCTTCATCATTCCTCCCTTTTTGGATGTTGAATCGGGTCCTTAAATTTCCTCTTTATTCTTTGGTCACTTTCTGCTAAAAAATTGACATGTTGCAGCATCCACTTAGAAATAGGCGAGGACATGCAGCAGTTTTTGCTACTATTAGAGGCTTTTAGAAGCATTTTTTATGATTCCAATGAAGGATGACACGTGGCAGTTTCCACTGCATTCTAAAAAATGCTTATGAGAAGCTTATAAACTTGTTTGAAACTCAGATGTAGACACGTGTCACACTCCATAGAATTATAAATGAATAAGTGGAAGCTTCCACTTATCTTTGGAGAGTCAAGAGGATGATGACACATGGCATGTTTCACTTTCTTCGGTAGCTCACTGATGGTCCACCATAGTTTTTATGAAAACAAGAAGTAAGAGGGAGAAATTACAGAGATTGACACTTGTCAACTTCCACTAAACTTTTACAAGGGACATGTGGCATGTTCCATAGCTTCTTTGAGAAACATTTATTGATAGAGGCTTTGAAACCTATTAGAAATTTAGAATCATAGATGTAGACACGTGTTACTCTCCGTGGAGTTATAATAGAAAAGGTGGCAGCTTCCACTTGCCTCTTAAGAATCCTGTAGAGGATGATATGTAGTGGCTTCCACTATGACTTTGATGGACACGTGGTGGCATCTGTCACATTTTAGAAACACTATAGAACTGTGTGAAACTCATTTGGATTCATGCAGATGATGCCACTCATCAGCCTTCACTGATTTCTATAAGGGAGATGTGGCACGGTCCAAATACATTTGTTATTCATGTGGATGCAGACACTTGGCATGTTCTGCTTCATTTAGCCACTCATCCCCGAGCCCACCATGGTCTTTACTCGAAATAGTGAAGCTAAGGGAAGAGACTGTGGATATTGATGCTTGGAGACTCCCAACAAGCTTCAGCAGGGACAAGTGGCATCTTCCATTATGATTAGAACAAAGTGCAATGGGGCTCGGCAGATGACATGTGGCAGCTTTTGCTTAACTCATTCTTTTCGGGGCACTCCCTTGAACCATTTTGATTGAACCAACTGATTGAACCAACTTTGGTTCAACAGTTCATTGGTTCAATGTCTTTGTTTCGGCTAAGTCTTGACCATTTAAAATAGTTTCTAAATTACATTGAACCTTTGAACCTTTGCTTTGAACTGACCGATTGAACCAACTTTGGTTCAATGGTTCATTGGTTCATTTCCTTGTTTTGACTAAGTCCTTTTGATCTTCGTTGAACCAAACGTGTTGAACTTATTAAACCTTGATGAAGCACTTAAATCTTGTCGATGATGTTGAACCTTTGAACTTGTTGAACCATTAGTCCTTTAATTGAAAAAGCTTGAATAATTCCCAATTTTGAAAGCTTAGAACAATTTTTTGAAATGAGAAGAGATATTTTGGTCTTTGCAAGACCAAATTAACTTATATGTTGTCCCAAAAATAAGTGGCATTTTTTGGGGGACAATAGCTGGCTCCTGTTGGGGAACTTCCTTGAGATGAGAACTTGGAACAACTGAGGGGAGTAGAAACCAAAATCTTCAGTGCCTTTAAGCATGACATTGGGCTACAGAGTCATGCTACCCAGAAAGAAAGGTGACAAAAAAAACATGAAAACAAATAGCACAAAGCAGAAAAGACTACAAATATACATATGTACAAACAATTTTATCTGATACTTCAAGAGTTGAAGTGCTTCAGATGCTTCCCATTGTGAGGCAGAGAAAAGGGTGTGCCATCTTGATATTTCAACAAGAAGCTATTTTCACCTTTGAGCTCATGGATATTAAAAGGGCCTCTCCATAGGGAATCAAATTTTCCATGCATTCCCTTTGGTTCTCTTCTCTTGTCCCACAGCAGGATTTGATCTCCAACCTAGAATTCTCAACTC
Organism: Torreya grandis; assembly: GCA_037957365.1. NCBI lineage: Eukaryota > Viridiplantae > Streptophyta > Pinopsida > Cupressales > Taxaceae > Torreya > Torreya grandis. The sequence continues at coordinate 2,557,870 of JARHVA010001554.1, read as the reverse complement.
TTCACTTTCTGGTCGAAGAGTTTCTTCACCAGGCTTTGATGGATTGTGATTCAGTTTGCCACTATAGTTATTTGTTCTTCTAGCTCAGTCAGGCACATAATTCTCTTATCAAGGGCACTTTCATATGTTTGATCTTCAATTGCCTTGACCAATTTTAATGCTGGAAATTCCAAGGTGATTGGTATCTCTGCATTAATACCATAAAGAAGTTGGAAAGGAGACATACCAATTACCCTTTTGGGTGTAATTTTTTTAGCCCACAAAGCATCAATTAGTGCTTTATGCAATGTTCTTTGGTTGTCATCAACCAACTTCTTGATGATAGTCACCAGTTTCTTATTACTTGATTCAGCTTGTCCATTCCCTTGTGAAAAGTAATCAGATGAGTGGGAGAGTGTAATTCCATAGTAGAAACAGAATTGAGTGATCTCTTGGGAAGTGAAACAAGTTGCATTATCAATGAAAATCTTAGTTGGGACCCCAAACTTGGAAATGATGTTCTCTTTCAGGAAATTGCACACCACTTCTGAAGTAGCATGCTTGGTTGGAATTGCTTCCACCCACTTAGTGAAGTGTTTGTGGCTATGAGGACATAATCATGTCTAGTGCTTGAAGATGGGTTTATAGCACTAATAAAATCAAGGCCCCATTGCTGAAATGGTTCTTCTATGATTACTAGCTTGAGAGGCAGGGTAGCTAACTTAGGTCTTCTAACAAACTACTAGCATAGTTCACATTTCCTTACCCACTTATACGCATCTTGAAAAAGAGTAGGCCAGTAATATTTGGCCCAAATGATATTATGGGCATTCACAAGAGCTAAAAAATGTCCTCCATAGGCTTGATTGTGGAAAGATCTCAAAATTTGGCTTTGTTGCTCCTTCTCCATGCAGCGAAGGAACACTCCATCAAAGCCCCTCTTATACAGGCCATTATCCCAAAGGATGAAATTTACCGCTTTCAACTTGATAGTCTTCTCTCCTTATAAGATAGGTGAGCAAGACATTCAACATAAGTAAGGAAGTGAGCAATACCTAAATACCACTCATCAGTGGTAGAGATAAAGAGGACTATTGGCACTTCTACTTCTTTTGATTTTCGATGCTCTGTTCCTTCTGGCTTATTGTCAGCAATTAATTGGCATAAGCCTTTTCCCTGAACAAGCTTTGTTGGTTTGATGAGTAGATCAAACTCTTGAATCTTTGAAACCTAATTGCCTCTTTTCATCCCAAACTCCTGCTGAGTTAGTATGGATTTGACTATTGTGTCAGGAACCAAGGCAGTAGTACGTGAATTCAAGATGTAGAAGCGAAAATGCTTTACCACCTTCACCACTTCATAAGCATGCTTTTCCATATTTGAGTATTTCAGATCATGAACTTGGAGAGGACAGCTCATGAAGGAAATGGGAGACTCCATACCTTCTTTATTCTGTTGCACCAAAATCACTAAAAGTGTGTGTTCTAAAGCATAACTGTACATGGTGAACTCTTTTTCATAGTCTGTACAAACCAGATTTGGGGCATGAGCAATGGCAGTCTTGATATCTTTAAATGTTGACTTGCCTTCATTTTTCTAGCTGAAGGTGGGCTTTCCCTTCATCATGTTTATGATATGTCTAGTCTTCTCAGCAAAATCAGGGATGAACCTTCGTAAGAAATTCACCTTTCCAAAGAAAGAGTGAACGGTATTCTTACTTGTAGGCAAGGTAAGCTCTTGGATTAACCTGACTCTATCTAGGTAAATTTTTATGCCTTCTTTGGACACAATGTGTCCAAGAAGTTTTCCCTCTATTACCCCAAAAATTGACTTCTTGGGGTTCAAGGAAATGCCATTCTGACGGTAGCATTCCAGCACTTGTTGTAAGTGGTGCACATGATTTGGGTGATGCTTAGAGAAAATAGTCAAGTCATCAAGATAAACTACAATGAACTTTCCCATCTCATCCTTGAAAGTGAGGTCCATTGCTCTCTAAAAGGTGGCACCAACGTTTATCAAGCCAAAAGGCATTCTCTTATAGGCGAAGGTACCCCAAGGTGTGGTGAACATAGTTTTATGTTGGTCTACTTCAACAACTTCAACCTGATTGTATCCTGAGAAACTGTCTAGCATTGATAACATCTTTGAACCAGTCACTATCTGAAGCACTTGATCCATGATAGGCAAAGGATAGTTATCCTTCAAGGATGACTGATTCAAATTCCTAAAATCCACACAAAGGCAAATTTTGCCATTCTTCTTCCTCACAGGCACTATGTTTGCAATCCATGTGGAATGATGGATTGGGAAAATGATCCTAGCATTTAACATCTTTTGTATCTCAGATAGAATAGTACCTAACATTTTTGGATTGTACTACCTAGGTTTTTGCTTGTAAGGTACTGAGTTAGCCTTCAGAGGGATGTCATGTTGGATTTCATCAACTTCAAGTGAATTCAGGTCACTGTAGGAGTATGCTAAAACATCCATGTACTGTCTGAGCATAGAAGTAAACTTGAATATTTCCTCAAGAGTGTAGCACTTCCCAATGTTCACCATCTTGGGATCTTTCTTGGTACCTAGATTCACTTGATCGAACCCCTGAGAAGAGCTTTCCTCTGTTTGTTATTGTTTGATGAATCTGTCATGCTTATCAAATAGTTTCTCAAGGGAGATCAGGCCTTTGGGAATTTTATTCCCTTTAAGTTGCATGAACTCTCCATCTATGCTTGAACTTGATTCAAGGGTCATTTCGGGCTCTTGAGGTTCACTGCCTTCAAAATGCAACCGTTTAAAACTGTTCTTTTGCTCCAAGAAAGCAATGATTTGTTTGTCATTGTTGAACACCTACCAATGACTGGTATTATCAGTTACACTTAGTTGAGATACTAGTTCAATAGTGTACTTGTCTCCTTTGAAGTCTGAGTGGGGAACCAGAAGAGTGCCTGAGACAGCCAAAGCATCAGCTCTATCATTGAATTCTTTGGGAACTACAGAGATGCTGAAAGCATCAAAGTTTTCAATTTGGTCCCAGATTAGATTACAGTAATGGTGCAATCTCTCATTTTTGGTCTGATACAGGTTTCTTACCTGACAAACCACCAATTCAGTGTCTCCTTTAGCATGAATAAGCTTGATACCTTTGTCTTGAGCAGCCTTTAATCCAAGCAATAGGGATTTATACTCAGCTATGTTATTAGAGTTACTGAATTGCAACTTGTAGGATGAAGGAAAAATATCCCCTTGTGGGGATATCAACACAACCCCAACTCTTGAACCAGTAGAGGAACAGCTATCATCGAATTCAAGGATCCATACCTCATTAGACATTGATTTTCCTTTAGATTCTTCCTTGTTTGGAGGTGGAGATTCTTCCATAGTTCCAGCTGAACCAACCTTCAGGTCATCACTTTTGGGAGCTTCAACGGGCATTTCATGAGCTTCTTCAGTGGACAAAAAGTAGTTACCCATGCCTAAAGATTCAAACAAAATTTGAGCTTCAGGTGCTAATGATTAGGTGACCACATATTTTGTTTCCTTTTCAAGAAGCAATCTTTTCATGATGCCTTTGACTAGGATTCTTGCCTCAGACAAGTCCATGTTTAATTCACCACCAACATCTTTGTAGAAATTCCAGCCAAGAAGGATTCCATAAGATACTGGGACGTCAGCCACTAAGACGTTCATCTTGATTCTTTTGTCTGGGAACACTGTAAAAGCGAATTGAGCATCCTTAATTTTCCCCAGCAATAGTACCTACTTTTTTTCCATGGAAAAACATCTACCAAATGTCTTGGTTAGTGTAAGGCCAAGGGATTCAGCCACTTTGGCAGGAATGACATTGTTCGAAGCTCCAAAATTAATGATACAATTGTTCAGCTGATATCCATTTATTAACAAGGATACATAGAAAGGCTCTATTTTCCCAGGAGGAGCAATGACAAGATTTTTTTGGATAGACATGTTCCTTGGGAGATTAGGAGTTGATTTCTTAGCTTCTTGTCTTGCTGGGATGTTTTGGTTCTTCACACATTGAACCAATTTATCCAACTAATTAGGGTTGGACTACAGGAATTCAAATTCAAACATTTAAACTTTGGCTTTCTTTATATGATCGATAATGTCAAATTTCTGAAATGAGCTAGGAATAGAGGATGGGAGCTCATCCTTTTGATTCTTGGTAAGGGGGGAACTGGACTGTGGATTTGGAGTAGAAGGTGTAGGGTTATTTGGTGTACTCACCTTTCTTGAAGTTATCAAATCTTTTGGCTAGAAGGGAAGATTACTTCCACTCTTAGCAATTGAGATTGATGGTTGAGGTCACTCCTCCATCTTCTCTTTATCAGCTTCCTGAGCTGATTGATTCTTAGACTAGGTGAACACAGCATATGATCCCTCCATTGCATTACCTTCACTTCTGGGTTCATCCTGATAGTTTAGGAAACCAATGTTGGAGTTGCCAGCTAATTCTTCTTCTTCTTCAGTGAAGAGATTAGCATCATCTTCAGGGTTCAACTCAGGTTAGAATGAGAAACCTGAGTTAGCTTCAAGATATCCAACCACTGAGTTGGTTAGAGGTGCTTTAATGGCAAGGTTCCTCTATGGGGAAGGAAGCTGATTCAGCTGCCCTTGACCCCTGGCAATATTGCCTTAGTATGTCTAATTTTATAATGTTCTCCTTGGGATATCTCTGTATGCAGGAACGGATGATGTCCCTTGGGCCATTTATCTTCTGAGAGCTAACAATTCATTTGCCAGCGTCTACACCATGGGATTAGTAGTGGTTGTAGATGAGTAATCAAAAGATGAAAGAAGATTTACCTCTATTTGGATATCTCTTTATCTTCCCAACCAAGATAAGGTCATCTTCTACCTTAGTAGCCAAGTCCTAAGCTCTAATAAGGTCTATCTGGATAGCACGTCTTAGTAGAAAACTCACTTCAGGCAGTTGTGAGTTGATGAAGAAGCACTTGAGGTTTTTAGGGGTCAGCTGAGTGATTGCAGGGACCCTGTTCCTCAACTTATCAAATTTGGCAATGAAATCCCTCATTGGTTCATGAGGTTCCTTCTTCATTTGTGTGAGTTGGGCCAAAAGGGTATGTGCATCTTCTGTAGGTTTGAATCTAGCTTCAAACTTGGCTTTGAGTGTGTCTCAGTTAGTCACTAATCTAGCCTGCAGATGGTAGAACCAATCAACAATAGTACCTTACAATGTCTCCATGAACAGTCTAACTACCACATCCTCAAATTCCATTCCTATCACATCATAGGCTATGTTGAAGGCTACAGTGTGTTCATCAAGGTGAACTTTTCCATCACCAAAGAATTTGGGGAAATTCTTCCTTAAACTGCATGGAAGCTCATGTAGGGGTGGAGTAAGATTGAGTGGGCCAAAAGAGTTACCCCAAGTGACTTGAACTGCCATGAGTGGATTATTGAAAGCAAGGATAACAAATCTAGGTGGTGTATGTATAGGCAAAGTTTTGCTAGTAGTAGAAAAAGCAACTCTGGCTTGTGTTGGTGACCTGATGTTGGTAGAAGGAAAACTCCTGGTTTGTTGAAAGTGAGGTTATGGAGGAGACAACTCAAAATTAATCTATTGCACCAACTCAAAAATAGGGTCAACAACACCTTGAGCTTTCTAGCTTTTGGTATAGCATGAAGTTGCCAGATTGTAGAATAAAAATAGGAAAGAACCGGTCCTGCTTCAGCTTGAAACTTGAGGCTTCAAACTGTGTGTTTATTCCCCAGTGGAGTCACCAAAAACTGTTGGATGAATATTTTGTCGATCAGCATACTGATAAACAAAATAGGTCTAATCAGCAAAAGTAGAAATATTAGTCATCCAAATGTGTAGGTTTACCACATCAACAGGGGACTGAACTCTCCTCTCATCAAGGGGAGGTTCCCTGTAGGTATGCTATATATATATATATATATATATATATATAGAAAATAATACTCAAGGGTAGGGAAAATCATCCATCTCTCTTTCTTCAGAGATGGTGTGTGCAAATCAAAGGAGAAACTCAAGGAAAATGATAAAAATCACTCCTCTTCTTTCAGAAGTACTGCTCAGTGAGCCACAAGAATACTCCAGGTAGTAACAGCAAAATGTAGCAAAAGATGTAATAACTAGCAAATCAAGATGCAACACAAAATCTCCACCTGCATTGCTCAAGAATAAGATATGAAGAACAATGGGGGCACAAAGTCATCCCAAGGTCCTTTACATAGGAAAAAGAAAATACAAATACACTGAAGGTACTTGTGGGGGCATAAAGTCATCCCACAGTTGGTCTTCAGGACACCTTTCTAACCACTTCTACTAGTTCTGCTTGTTAAATCAAATAAATAAGAACACTTCTAGGAAATAGACATATGAACAATTCCCTAATTAACACAGGGTATTTCCAGCACAAAGTCTAAAAAGGTCACTTGCTTTCTTATTCAAATGAAGAAAATAATTAACAATCTGAGCTCAAAGTCTCAGTAAATGCCTTTCAATTTTGGGCAGAGTTTTTGCTTCTATCACAAAAAAAAGATCCTCATAACAATTAGAGAGATTACAATATATAAAGGTCAAGAGAGGTTTGGAGTGTTTATCCCATGGAACAGCTCATATTGTGCATGCAATGCTTTGAATGCAATTTCATTTTTGTATCTTAACTCAACTGTCATCTTCTAGAATTGGATAATTCTCTTAATTCCCTCCCTTGATTACACCGTTGTTCACTTTGCCTTTATTCCTGAACAAGTTGTGTCTTTTAAAGACTCGATAAATATACATCCATGTTTTTAGGTTCAAGAGTTCTATCAGATCTAAACACTATGTAGACACTCCAGATCTTTAGTATTGTTTCCTCCACTTCACAGTGATTAGGGCTCTCGTACTTAAGTCTACAAAAATCAACAGACACTTCATTGCCACCAATTTCTCATCCTCGGATCTACCGTCATTTGAAAAATATCTCATGCATGGATATTCCTAGTTATTTTCTTCATCATTCCTCCCTTTTTAGCTATTGAATCAGGTCCTTAAATTGCCTCTCTGATCTTTGGTCACTTTTTACTAAAAAATTGACACATGGCAGCATCTACTTAGAAACAGGTGAGGACACGCGGTAGTTTCCACTGCTATTAGAGGCTTTTAGAAACATTTTTTATGAGTCCAACAAAGGATGACATGTGGCAATTTCCATTGCATTCTAAAAAAATGCTTAGGAGAAGCTTATAAACTTATTTGAAACTTAGATGCAGACATGTGTCACACTCTACAAAATTATAAATAAACAGGTGGCAGCTTCTGCTTATCTTTGGAGAGTCAGTCAGATGATGACACATGGCATGTTCTACTTTCTTTGATAGCTCACAAAGGGTCCACCACAATCTTTATGAAAACAAGAAGCAGGAGGGAGAAATTATAGAGATTGACAGTTGTCAGCTTTCACCAAACTTTTGCAAGGGACACGTGGCATGTTCTGTGGCTTCTTTGAGAAACATTTATTGATAGAGGCTTTGAAACTTATTATAAATTTAGAATCATGGATGCAGACATGTGTCACTCTCTATGGAGTTACAATGGAAAAGGTGGCAGCTTACAATTGCCTCTTGAGAATCCTATGGAGGATGATACATGGCAGCTTCTGCTATGACTTTGACAAAGGACATGTGGTGGCATCCATCACATTTTAGAAACACTATATAACTATGTGGAACTCATTTGGATTCATGTAGATGATGCCATTCATCAGCCTCTATTGATTTTTGTAAGGGAGATGTGGCACAGTCTGAATATATTTGTTATTTGCACATATATAGACACTTGGCACATTTTGCTTCATTTAGTCACTCGTCCCCGAGCCCACCATGGTCTTTACTTGAAACAATGAAGCTAAGGGAAGAGACTGTAGATATTGATACTTGGAGGCTCCTGACAAGCTTCAGCAGGGACAAGTGGATTCTTCCATTGCAATTAGAAACAAAGTACAATGGGGCTCAGTAGATGATATCTGGTAGCTTCAGCTTGACTCATTCTTTTTGGGGCACTCCCTTAAACCATTTTGATTGAACCAACCAATTGAACCAACTTTGGTTCAATGGTTCATTGGTTCAATGTCTTTGTTTTAGCTAAGTCTTGACCATTTTAAATAGTTTCTAAACTATGTTGAACCTTTAAACCTTTGCTTTGAACCAACCAATTGAACCAACTTTGGTTCAACGGTTCATTGGTTCATTCCCTTGTTTCGGCTGAGTCCTTTTGATCTTCATTGAACCAAATGTGTTAAACCTATTGAACCTTGATGAAGCGCTTAGCTCTTGCCGATGATGTTGAACCTTTGAACTTGTTGAACCATTAGTCTTTTGACTAAAAAAGCTTGAATAATTCCTAATTTTGAAAGCTTAGAACAATTTTTTGAAATGAGAAGAGATATTTTGGTCTTTGCAAGACCAAAATAACTTATATGTTGTCTTAAAAATGAGTGACATTTTTTGGGGGACAACAATCTCTTGTAAAAATATTGATCAGTGGTCAAAATAAGACTCTACTCTAATCTTTGCAATTATTTCCAAATATTTTAATTGGTGTGCAAAATGAATTTGTTCTCTTATCTCTATAGTTATTTATAAATATCTTCATTGGTGTGTGAACTGAAGCTATGCTCTAATATCTATAGTTATATCCAAATATCTTGATTGGTATTAAAACTAAAGATGTGCTTTAATCTCTATACTTATTTCCAAATATATTGATTGGTGTGAAAAATAAAGTCATGCTATGATCTCTATAGTTATTTCCAAATATTTCGATTAATGTGTGAACTAAAATTGTGCTCTAATCTTTGTGAACTGGATACCATCTCTACTAAATCTATGATGCACAAGATCATTTATAAATAGGTTTTCTATAAACCACATGACTCATATGATGAATAACCAATGGCTCCTAAAAGGGAATGTCCTTATATAACTCTATCATAGAGGAGGTGATCCAGGAGACTATGGAGACTAAGATCTTAGTGCCCCCTATATGAATTCTATAATACCTCTGTTTACATATTGGTCATTGTGGTCTCAGAATACATAATAATGATCATCTAAATGTCCATTTATCCTATGGAAATTGCAATATGGTTTATTTTGTATCATGTGAAAGTGGTGTGTTGGATGGTGATGAGTATAAGTAAGGGTGATCATCCCCTTATTTAGTAATGTGAATAATATGTCATAAGTCTTATCTCTATCTAAAAATTGTATGGCCCTAATACCAGTGTCCTATGTTTGACTCACTATAGGAGGTGCTCTGTAAAGTGCCTTCTTTCCCTTGTTGAGTATTTTTATTAGTTGTTTTTATTCCACTGGTTTCTTAGTCAAGAGTGGAGTAGGTTCTTGTACCATGTTAGATGATTATGTCTCTAAGAAACCTGCATCCAAATCTACCTATAAATGTGTAGAAATCAATCCCAATTATTTCTCAAATGCTATAGCTATGTTACATAGACTTCATAATGGTTTGGATGTCTGATATAATAATTTCTCCTTAAGAGGAAAAATGAGGTCTCTAGTAAAGATATATTGTACCTCTAAATCTTTTAACTGGTAAATCAATTGATGTAAACATGATTTGAATCTTAGAATGTATTTAGTTGTTGGTTCTATCTTACCCTAGTGTAATGAAGGTAACCTCTTATGTGTGATTTGAGGTCCTTTATTCTATATGTGGTGCCTCAAAAAGACTAATTCTAACTCCTCATATGTATGTAGTGACCCACTAAGGATTGTATGCTAGAACCAATTTAGTGCTTCCCCATATAGGGACCTTGGAAATAATTATAGTAGAGTCAACTTATTGGTGACATAAGTCATGGATTTATAATAAGCTTGAAGGTGCAAGTATGGGTCTCCATCCCCATCAAATGTAGGTAATATTGGTATCTGAAAGTTAGATGGTAACTTTGTAGTGAAACTTTTGTGTGGAATAGGGTTTCCATAGATGAAATTGGCATCATCCAAAGATGGGTATGATTTATTATCTAATGTTATATGGTTTACTTATTTTTTCATAGCACCCATGGCATGCATCAAGTTAATTACCACTTGTGAAGGTATATTATCATCATCAAGGGGTTAACTTAATGTTTGTATTTTATTATTTATCTTAACCATTGGTAGGAAACTTTTTTAGGGAGGATTGATTTGCTCTTTGTAACCTTTAGAGGTGTGATAACTAGGACCTAATTAGAGGTAAATGAGTTATCACCCTTATTTAATTTAGCTTGAGAAATAGGTTTTACTATAGTAAGGGGGTTTGAGGAAGATTCATTGGTATCTCTTATATTGTTAAGTTGTAAAGAAGTATCACATGTTACTTGAATAGAAGGTAATTTATTCTCAAAGTAAATGTAAATTATGAACACAAGAATAATTATGTGTGTGTGTGTCTTATTTACATGTGATCTAGTATTTGTTTGAATAAGATAAATAGGTGAAGTAGGAGAAGAAAGATAAGGTGTAGATTCCATTTCCTCTTCATCATAACTACAATAATTATCATTATCCCATGGTTCATCAAAACCAAAATTTATTTCATTTGTAGAATTAAGAGTAGAAGAAGTATTATCCACATGCTCATTGAAAGAGAGAAAAGAGGAATATTTTAACTTTTTGCTAATATGCATTGTGCCATCATATGTAGGTGTAATTCAATCCATTTGTTTACTATCTATGTGTGGAATGCAAGCATGATTATCACTTTCAATTTTTGAAGCAAGGGAAGAAGAAGTATCAATCATGTTTTATTTTTTTGTATTATGACATATAGGAGAAGAATTAGAGACATTTGCATTATCAATTTGTTGTAAAGAATCATTGCATTGAGATTAGAATGTCAAAGAAGGTGATAAAATAATTTCATCTACCTTAGTTTGTGCATTTTTAAAAGGTGTAATATCAATGGTACTTATTTTTTCAAATTTATCTACGAAGGGTAAATAAGATGAATTATTCGTATCTACTTTACTTGAATCATGCAAAAGTGGCTTTTGTTTATTGCACTTATATTGATTTAATTTGAATAATGAGGTAAAAAAAGTATTTTAAAATATAGGATCACATTGGAATAAATCACTACCAATAAGAGGTTATTTTGGAATTATATTATTAATTTGATCTTGAGGAGTAAGAGAAGAGTGAGAAGAAAGAGAGTATGATGTATCTCATATATCCTCATGTTCATTTTCATTTTCATGATCATAATAATCCTCATATCCATCATTATAAAAATAGTCATCATCATCATTATAAATGAAGTCATTACTATTCTCTAAGGTATAATCTTGAAAATTAGTCCATTCATTGTTATAATCATGAAAAAAATTCAAATTTTCATCAATTAGGTGAGGGGTAGAAGAATTTTTAGATTCCATTTTAAACTTTCCAAAGAATATGATGTAAACAAAGAATATCAAACACAAAAGAGGTAGAATATAATATAACATAAGTATATGTGCAATTTGAAAAAAATTGAAAAAAATGTGTATTAGAAAATAGGATTGTAATTGAAACTCTAATTGCAAGTATTTGTATGCATAGGTACCTAGTATGTGGATCTAGGGTTTTGAATTAGGGTTGTGTTGCAAAAATTTAAATTATATTAAATAAATGAAACCTTAATGTAGGATTGATTAAATTAGCTAGATTATGCCAAAAAATTAGAAAAATAAAATTTTGTAACCCTAAATTAAAGAATAAAAATTTGGAAAAGGTAAACCCTAATGAAAATTAAGGTTTTAAAAAATATTTGAAGTAAGTCAAGTTCACCAAATATTTTAAACTTTTAGGGTTTTACTAGTGTAAATCCTATGTTTGATTAAAGGTTGAGTAGTCTAAATTAGTGAAATAATATGCATAAAATAACCACTAATTTTTTACAAATTTGACTAGCTTTGACCTTCTAAAAATTATATTAAATATGTGTAAATAAATAATTATCTAAAAAACACCTAATAAAGATGATATGAGTACTATAAACTGAGATGAGAATAGGTTTGAGTTTCATCAACTGGATCTCTATATCAAAACCCCTCTTGGATAGTAGTGCCACATTTGGACAATAGCACCATGTGACTTTATTATCTTAATATTGGTGATGATGTCCTCTCTCCAAAAACATTTTAGGTTTTTTAGATCAGGTCCTATTTTAGTTTTATTCCAAATTTTAGGTTTGTGCAAATAATACTTTTTACTATAGATTTATTTTCCTCTAAAAACCTTAGGTTTTCATGCTTGTAAAGGTTTCAATGAACACAATGATAAAAATGGGTTAGTGGGTCTAATGTGTTGGACATGTTATCCACACCCATATTGGACATATTGCCTACATATCAATACTTTGAGGAGGGATCAATCCTAATGTAGTTCTCTTGCCTATGTTCTTGGTGCAAGTGCAAGTGCAAGTGAATGTTATAATGATAGTGGCCTTGAGTGCCTTGAGTGTGCTTGAGATTAGATAAAAATCTAAACTTAGGGAAACTGTAGATGATAATATATATAATTAGGGTAGAAGAGGGATTAATAACCTTGATTTTGCTCAACTTGTTTCATGTTTGAATGGGTATTTTGCATATAATTTCCATCTAGTGGATAAAGGTCTAAAAGTCATGTATTTATAGTGTTTTGTATCTTGTACGGGCAATAAAATGTGCTTAGGCTGACCTTAGAAGGGTTTTACCTTTGAAAATATATTCATTTAAGAAATATAGGGTAAAGGACATTAACATCATTTTGGGGACATTAGTGCCACATCACTCTAGTGTCATTAACATCATTTTGGGGACATTAGTATATTTCTAGGTATGAAGGGCCAAGATCAGGAAATGAGGCTCTAAAACTGTGTTTAAGCTGACTAGGGATGCATGTGGTCTATAAAAATGCTAGAAAAGTGTGATAATAGGCTTTAGGATAGGTCTAGGGGTAATCTAGGAATATGTTGTCTCAATTATCACTCAAATACAGCTTTTAGGTGGTTATAAGAGGCATAAGATAAGCAATTTTTTAGTATTTTGGGCAAGCTAGAAGTCATGGGTCATCAACATAAGACTGGTCAGACTAAGAGATAGGCCAAGGGAAATAAGAGAGAGTAGATGTGAGACTTGCATAAATGAGATGGTCTATAACTAAGAGGAATAGTTGAGGTCTAAGTTTTCCAAGTGTACAAGACTGAGGTGTTATATAATTCAAAAATAGTGTATAAATTTTACCCCCTTTAATCTAGTAATTAAATCACTAGTTTAAAGGAAAGGAATGCATACCTTGGTGTGTATAACACACCTTGTCTTTACTTGATTCCAACTTGAGTGCTTTATTGGTGACTAACCTTCAACCAAGATCACGTTACAATATATAATCAATGCATATAATCTGAAATTGAAAGTATCAAAATGATTTAAATTAAAAGAGGATAAGGTTTAGGAGTAAATTTATGTATCGATGCAACCATCTTGCCTTTTGAAAATTTCATTTGAAATGTGTATCATTATGAATCAATGAAACTAAGATTAGGACAAATATATAAATATGGGAAAAGTGCATATATCTAAGTATATAGAGATAAAGAGAGAGATAATAGGGCACATGCCCCCAACCTTGGAGAAAAGATGAATTGCCACCTGGCATTTGAGACTAGCTCAATTGTGCAACCCAATCATATTTATAACTTGATGAGTGTGAATGAACCTAATCAAATCACACTATCAAATTTGTGAGGTTGGATTACAATCAAGTCCAACCTAAAACTTGGAAATTTAGTGATTTAATCATCTAAACCATACCAAAAAGGTGAACCAAGTATTATAGTAGATTGGTTAAATATAGTTCATAAAATTCCAACCTAGTTGGTGGTGATAGTCCCTAAAAGTGTTTAGAATCTAAAATAGATTTGGATTTTATAATATTATAAATGCATTACATATAATATGAACCTTAGATATGTCTCATGTTGAAACTATGTATAATAATGCTACCAATGTATACAATTTTGCCATAAATGTGTATCTGAATCATATAATTATGTGTTTTGATCAATTTGGAAATTTGAACAAGTGTAGGTGTCATACTACCATAACATTCCCCCACTATACATGGAAAAATCTAAAAATTGATAGAAATGCCAAATTGGAGAACATATTTTGAAAACACGACCCCACTGTAATCTGGGTATGTTGCATACTAAATAAGTGTGGAGAACATGTTTCCAAAACATGCCCCCACTAAATCTAAGATTGTGAATGTGTGGAATCCATGTCTCTATGACATGATCCTAGTGAATATATAATTTTAAATGTATGGAATCCATACCTTTATGACATGCCCCCACTGATATGCCCATCCCCTTTGAGGTGAGAGAAGAATATAAATTGGTAGTTACCTCACCTCAAAAGGTTAAGATAACCATATAAATGTGAATGAACCATGTATCATATAGTAGAACATGTCTAGGTAAATATATCATTGAATCACATATAATGTGATCACAACAAGGCCTAATATACATGATAAGTATTATAATACTACCTAGGTAGTAACAATACATTTTCAACAAGCAAATCAAATACACACATACAAGATCACTCAAAAGTAAGTCAAAAGGCAATGGTCCAAGGAGATCACAAACAAGGGGCATGTTCAAATTTTACATAATCAAAGGGACATGACTTTGTCAAATGTCCAAAAATTTAAGAATAACATATTTAAATGTCCATACAACAAGAAATAACATATTCAAATGTCAAAGAAGAAAATAAATGGACAAGGTCCACAATCAATGGAGAATATTAAAATGCTCAATAGAAAAAGAAAATAACAATGAAAGACAATCAAGAAAGTGCATAAATGAAAACATAAGTAACTAGCATAAACATATCATAGTATCCCATGGATCAAATGTGTTAGTAAAAATGTCAAGTACATAATATATCAATTACACTATGAAAGATATAATAATAGATAAAGGCATGTGTAAGTACATATATGATATATGATAATGTAAAGTGACCATATAATGATATAACCTAGAAGTATCATGATTAGATAAGGTGGATGCCCCAAACATCCCGGTGATGTGAGTAGAGGGAAAGCCCAACATCTAAGAGTGCATTAATCATGTATTTATATGTGCTTATATCACACTCAAATAGATGTGTGAAACACATGTGTATGTAGAAGTAACTAATATGTCATCCATCAACATGGAAATAACACATAGATTCCAAGGAGCCAATAGAATGTGTAGCTGGTGAAAACATTTTTGGATTTTTGAATGTTTTTTAGTTTTTTGGTATTTTTGCAATATGTGAAATGACTACCCTATGATCACATCTAAAGGATGTGTTGTAAATTTGGCTTGTAAGGACCAAATGCCAACCCCTACAACTAAAAATTTTTCATGTCACCCACCTAAGCCTTTACATGATGCTATCATGAGCCATGATGTCTCATATTTGTTACTTGAATCATTCAAACACTCCTAAAGGTGTCATTGAGTCTATTTGTGATCATAATATGTCTTAGATATTTTTGGGTCTTTAGATGATGTGATTGATAATCATGATGTCTTTGATTGTCATATGAAGGGAGTAAGTCTCAATGTTTTGTCATTGTCATGTCTCATTTCAATTAGTGTCAAGTGTCATTATAATGTTTGAGAATGTTTTTAGATCTTTGATAAGGAATTGAATTGGTATTATCATCTAAAAGTGCCTTAGTGAAGATGGTGAAGATGGCAACTGATGACTCATCATGAGATTCTCTAGTATATTTGGTATATGAAAGGTATGGGGATGGATATAAGCTTTGAAGTGTGATAAAAATACATATAAGTCTATTTTAAACCTTTTAAAATGTTATTACATACTCTTTATGACATTTAGTGGCAAATATCCTTTGTGAAGCTATGTGTACATTATCTAAAAGGAAGGTTTTGGTTTTAAAATGGAAAAATCACACCTAAAAATGCCACTAAAGCATCCATAATATCTTTAAACACCCTTATGATCATGACTACTTTAATAAAATGGTTTCATGCTTAAGAAGTATCTCCTCTACAAGTCTAAAACATTGTTTGGCCTTTAAAGAGTTCCCATGTGTGAAATATTACCCCGTTTTGCTCTCAAAAAACTTATTTTTTTTTAATATTCCCTTTGACTCATACTCTTCCTCATGTTTCCCTAAATTGGCATATCAAAGCTTAAAGTCTGGAGAAAATGCATGAGAAAGGGTATTTTTATGTGTTTCATGTAGAAAGTATGGATTTATACAAACTTTTCCATACAACAGAGGTCAGGAGTTTAAAGGTCAATTCATGGTAGTAATTTTAAAGAGGATTCATGGTAAGAATGTTAAAGATAGGCTCAAAACTAGTTCTCTTAGTTCATCAAGCTCCTTTACAGCTTGAGAGAGTCATTCAGGTTTTTAGACAGTACGGTCATGAGAGAGAATATCAAGATCTAGAATTTTAGTCAAAGGAAGGGGCCTTAGAGAGATTTTATATTTAGGAATTGGTTCTCAGTTTGTCTCTCTCTCATTTATGAATAATCCTTTATAATTTAAGGCAATCACCATGCCTTTTTCATTCAGTTAAGCAACTAGTTTTCTAAGTTTTCTCCCCTCTTGAACATGATGATAGAAGAATGGAAGTTTATGGATATATTTAAGATTTTAAACCACATTCCTATATAATTCTAGAACCTCATCTCACACATGTGAAGTATATGGATCTAAAGAAGACATACATTGCTAAATTTGTAGTTTACAGGCAGTTTGATGGTTGTTTAGTTCATGGTCTTAGGATGTCAAAACACAGTTAATAATTGTATGTGAGATCTCATTATTGTCCATATGTCCTCTCTTTATGTTTCTCAAAGTTTCATCAAGATTCATATCCTAGAGATCACCAATCAGTCTTCAAACACCCTCATACTCTCAATTTAGATTATGTTAAAGTTGTTTATAGAATCTTAGGTTTATTTTTCACTATGTATACCTCCTTTAAGATCCTCCAAAATGTTATACCCTATTGAGGCATATGTTTATATTCACTTTGGACCCTTTTAGATTGTATAAATTATGGATTCATGTGCATTTCACCTCCCTCATGTGTCATCCCATTTCATAGTCCTTGTCACTACCATTTCACCATTGTATAAGCTTATCATTCCACTCCATTCTTAGTTGCATATATCCCATCATCCATACACGTATCACTACCTATTTATTCACATTCACCTCATGAATCCATTGTCAAAGAGGATTCAAGAGTGTTTGAGAAACACCATGGTCATGAAAATGTTGTAAATCCTTAAAACCCTACTCAAGAGGTTAATCTCCACCTACATCCAAGGCAAATACAATAAAGAATATGCTTCATGAAGTGATTTATAGAATAAACTAGAGGATATCTCATTGAAAGACATTGTTTCAACTATCTCCCTAAGTTGTAATAAATGGAATAAAGGTTCATCAACAATGTTTTGTGACCTTCTCAAGGTTTAATTCCACCTCTATCCATATAAAATAACCCTACACAGTCACCTATAGTTGTCATGAAGGTATGGTACATGGTCATTATGAAGGTTAGATCATGGCATAGATGCATAAGAAAGAGTTATCAGAGATTTAAGGGTTATTTATCCCTATTTTAGACTTAATTAAAAGTTCAATAGTCTAAGGAGGCATCCAATGAACTTGTAGTCAGTGTCTCATAAGATACCTACAGGATACAAATCATATCTATAGCCAATAAGTATATTGGCAATCTTGAGATCTATTTGAGTTCTTGAAGGCTAATTGAGAGACCAAAAGCATGGTTGGTATGATTTTGGTAACCTCAATGAGGTAACTCATTATAATATAAGTTCAAGGTTTCTCTAGCTTAGGAAACACCATAAGAGAGGTTATAACTAACCTAATGTAGGTATATAGCTAAGTAGAGCAGGCTTAGTCTTGTGCATTGAATTGGAGATGAAATTGTGATATATAAACTAGATATTTTGACCCTGATAATCACTCTAAGAAATTTCAATCTATGAAGGAATTTAATAGTGAGGTATCAACCCACAACACACTATCAACCATTCCCAAGGACACCTACATGTATGGTATTGTGTACTATGAGTAAGGTAAGGAAGTTGAGGAGAGAGATAAGGATATATGAATGATGCCTTAAACT
Organism: Torreya grandis; assembly: GCA_037957365.1. NCBI lineage: Eukaryota > Viridiplantae > Streptophyta > Pinopsida > Cupressales > Taxaceae > Torreya > Torreya grandis. The sequence continues at coordinate 2,539,668 of JARHVA010001554.1, read as the reverse complement.
TTTGAGATTGATACCTATTAAATAAGGCCACTAAAATAAGTTGACATGTAGGTCTCAAGCCTAAGAACCTAGTCCTAACTCTAATGAAGACACCTATAGGTAACTAAGAAAATAGTTAGTCTTGAACCTAGTAAGGATATAAGAACAAGAGTGTATGAGAGATTTGAAACCTATTTGAAGACTATCCAAACTGATAAAATGGTTAAGATGAGTCAAAATGTTGATGATAAGCTCAAATACCTAAGAAACTCAGCCATCATGCATCTATATACACAGTTAACACCCATAGTCAATGCATAAAATCTAATTTTGGCAAAATTTATGATTTTGAAGACTCTATAGGTGGAGTTAGGCTTTCAATTTTGGTGAAAGTTATAATTTTAGGTGGTTTCTACTATTAATTTTATTCTTAAGGTTAAAAAATCAATGGAGACATCTATTGTTCTATCTTAGAGCTCCTACAATTAGTTAAACAATCATGCATGAGATCAAGAGAGTCATTTGGAAGATGTAAGGACAAAGCAAGGGGTTTAAACTTCATGAGAGGATTTTAAGATAGGAAATCATGATGTTAAGTCCTCATATAATATATATATTATGTGACATTCACGGTTTCAAGTAACATGCCCTTGAGGGCTTGCTAAGAAGAGAAGACCTAAGATAGCCTATTCATACAAGATTAGATATTAAGCATACTTTGTGGTTGTTTAAAGGTTGAGAATAACTTATAATTTAGTGAGAGATACATGCTAAGTTTCTAAATCTATGATATCCTTAGTTAGAGGTTTGAAAGCACCAAACTCAGTCACTAAGGGCTATACAAGTTGGACTACCATGAAACACTAGGCAACATATGAATACGTTTGAGGTAGAAATGATGAAAAAACTTGGCCTAAGGATGTTGTTTAACTTGGGATAAGAGTTAAAACTCCATCAAAAATTTCTTTAAATGAGTAAGATCCTCTCAGGCCTTAAAACCCCAAACATATAGATTCGCAGTATAATCCTATAAGCAATCTTATGAAAGAATGAAGCAAGATTGAGGTTTGAGTAGCTAAAGATAGTTGTAAAATGTTAGAAAAAAATGAAAATAAGATTATATGATAATTTTTAATCCCTCATATCACCTACATTTTCCTTAAACCTCCAAAACTCAGTAAAGGCCTTTTAGGCCTAGAAACCAATTTTGAAGCCAAGAAGACCCACACCACCATCGAAGTATAAGCAGCCTTTTCTAAGAAAAATTACTTCCTTAAGAGGTGAAAAAAGATGATTCAGGTCCTAATGAGTTAATTTCAAGTATATAATGAAAATATAAGATCAATTTAGGTCTCAAGAACCATTTCAAATTCCACAGTGTACACAGTCAGTTTGAGTGGCCTGTTTGGATGCTCATATCTTTCATCACCAAGGGACTTGGAAAAATTATATTAGTAGGATTTGAGTACCCATATGTAATTAATATTCATTAATAAAATATTTTATTTGAGTGGTACAATTTTATGAATAATTTATAATACTATAAGATGGTCCAGGATACATGCAGAGAGCTCATGATCAACTTCCCTACATATATATCCTAACACACCTTTTTCATGGGAACCCAAGACTCTCAAGAATTTTTAAGGGTTATATAGACTAAATATCCATGGAAACAAGTTTTTTTTTGAGTTTTATACTTTATGAACCATCATTAAAATGGTGGACCTCCAAAACCCTCCTTAAACCCTACTACAAACTAGTCTTGAGAAAAGTGAAAATTATTTCACCCAAACACCTATAAATCACCTAATGAACACTTAAATCATGAATTAAACTTAGATAGGGTCTTTAACATGGTATCATGTTGTACAAAACTATATAGACCTATCAAAAAATAGTGTTTTTAGGTAAAAAAAAGTAGAAAGAGAAGTAAAAGGTAGTTTAAAATGATACCAATTAGTGAGGAAGGAATTTTGGCACTTTTTTCACCTTATAAATACATTTTATTCCCAATGATATACCTATATATTCCTTTATGAGCCTCTTCTAATTAGCCAATCTATAAGAGTGAAGGACAAGGTGACTTAGTCACCTAGTTTGACAAGTTTGCAGGTGTTTTTTTCCAAAAAGGATAAATGTTATGTTAATAGGCATTGATTCAAGCCTAAAACTCAATTATTCACAAGTTTTCAAGGTTTCATGTAGGATTTTATGGCCATCAAGTACTAAGATTTAAGCTATTAGGCTTAATTGGCCTAGTAGACCTACTTGGTTAAATCAAGTAAAGTTGAGAATGGCATAAGGAAAATTTTGAATGAGTTAATGCAAAATAAATTAGTTAATGTATATTAATAATTCCACATAACTAATATTTAAGTGGTATTTCCATGCATAATTTATCTTTACATGGCACTTCCATGCATAACTGGTCTTAAGTATCAATCCATGCATAATTGATCCTTAAGTAACTTCCAATACAAGATTTATTTGATAAATAAAGGCATATCATGCTTAAATATAAGGTTTAATTATTCAAATACATCTTTATATACCTCATTTCAATGCATAAAGAATCATGCAAGAGTACCAAACATGGAGATATTTCTTGAGTATTGTTTGTAACTATTTACAACTAAAGTAGTGCTTGAGTTAATGATAGATTGATGATATTTTATTCTCTCCAATATACTATTTTATCCCTCTTATTAGCTCCTCATTTTCTATATATTCAGGGCTTTATGCCTTAAAAATGATCCCTCACTTAGGTATGCAGAAATTCTACCAAGTTTTGTACTTGATAGACCTATTGAATTAATGAATAAACTATTTAGCTACTCCATTATTAGATTATAGTGTGTTTATTTTTGTTTATATATGTATAATTGGTATAAATATTCCATTATCATGTCCTTGTCACACCTATATGTTGATTAGTTGTCTTATGTCAGATGTGTGAAGTGTCAAGGTTTGGTAATCATGTTGTGATTGTAATAAGATTGAAATTACCTCAAGATAGGCCTCTCTCCCTTCACCTCCAAGTTATATTCACTCATCAGGGCCTTCATATGAAACATTATTTCTTAGGATCATTGGAGATAATTTTTTAGCCTATTTTTGATTCATTAGTTTTATTAGGAGTATAAGATTGAGTGTTTGAATCATTTAGGTGCATCACCATCACTAATATAGGTTCTCCTTTTAAGTTATCTTTTCAAAAAAAATCACCCCCTAAAGCAATATAGGTTTAAGAAAAGGATTCAAATTTGATACATCAAAGTAGTTATCCTCATAATCTAGATGTTTGGTCTATCATAAGTAAACCATAACTTGTAGACTAATCTAATGTTAGTCCAAGTTTGAAGGAGTACTGAATAATCTACTTCACAAGGTAAAACTTGGGTTGCTAGAAATTTTGACATGCTCGATGGACCACATTATTCTATTGGATTACTCATTTATAACATCTTGGTCTACACAAGTAGCTTCAAGCATTCATTTGGTCATCATCTCTGAGGTAAGGAGGATTCTTGTTCATAGTTCATTGATTTTCATTTGGATTGTGATGAGCTATAGAAGCCTATGGAGTATATTTTTGTCATTCATCTCCTTATTAATATCCCCATGATCCATCCCCATTCCATTAAGATCTATATCCATTTCATTACGACACTTATCATCCCTAAATTCACCCATATCAACTCTATAATGAGACTCACTAACCTTATATTGAACCCTATCAGTAGTATGGTGGCTCCGACCAACCCTATAATACCCCTCATAACCTTGTTACCCTCAATATGATCCATATTAGTTCCAAGATTAGCCTCCTTACCAAAATTTCTCTCCCTCTTTCCCTCCCCAACCACCCTTCCAAGACACACATGATTTTTATGATGAGTTGGAGGAGATGAAAAGGATGAACCAAATCATTGTTAATGAAATATTAGCCTTGGAACAATAACAATCATGTAAACAATCTTAAGATTCACTACCTCATGCTACCCCATGCAACTATCCATGGATTTTAATTCCATATTAGTAGGAAGTTTTTCCAATCATGCCCTAACATACAATACCTTTCATGCAAGAGGCTCTTAAACCCAAGTTTCCCAATTGGAAATAATTAAAATAGTCAAGTAAAAGCCAAGATGTTGAAGTCAAGGAAAAGCATGAAATCATTCAGCCCCTACCCCTCCCTCCTTAATATCCCAAGGCCTTCCCCTCATCAAGGTCCATTCAAGACAATATATAGTAGAGAGAGGAATTTATGGTTGTCAAAGTTGAATATCCCCATGAGTATAATGAAGCATCCATGGTAACACCTTTGGATTTGTCTCATCTTCTTGATCTTTTCCAAGATTCCACCATGTCATTCCTTGAAAAGGATCCTCTCCTTTATGAGATAAATTAATAATATTTAATAGAGGTGATATAATATGAGAGTCACTTGAGTGAACATGAAGATGAAATCATCATTGAGACAACCCTTAGCAATGATAGGTATGATTCAATCTTTCATAATGTAAAAGAGGATGAGTTGCAAGAGGTTGTTAGGATGCAAGATGACCTATAAATATAAAATGAAACACAAGAGAAATATGTTTCAATTGAGCAAGAATTAAATGGTTCCCATGAACTCCTTAGTCACATGGTATTTACCCTTAATCATGATAGTCCACAAGAACTTTCAATAGTTATAAAAGACAAGTACAGGCTAGCCAATGAATATGAGGAATAAGTTGAATTTGAGAGCATGATAAATCATAAAGTTGATGTTGAAGATGAAACAACTTCAAATAACCAAGTAGAGATAACAAAGGATGATTTTTAGCCTCATGATCATGATCAAAAAAGTGATATTTTAAACTATGATATGTTTGCTCTTGTACCTTCTATTATTCAAATTGAAGAAAATCTAATCACACTTTAGTTTGGTGAGAACCAATCAATGGACTTGTTTGGTATCATCAATATAGGTTACTCTTTACTTGAAGGTGATTTATTTTAGGTTGAGATAATCAGATCCATTAAACAAGGAGTCAACCCTCCAAGTACACCATTCCAAGAAGTTGTATTATCAGAAGATGACTTGTTTGAGATTTTAAAGAAAGGTTATCAACTCCTCACTTAATATTCAAATGTCTATCCACTATTGGAAGGTATAAATGAACTTAAATGGCCTTAAGAAGTCATGAAACCAGATGCATCTCTCTTAGAATCAATCCTTATAGCCATAACACAAGAGACACTTCAAGCTATCCAATATGACCATCAAAAGCTTATGACTAAGGAAGAATTGATATTATTGATGTAATAAAGATATATATGGGAGGAGTATGGCTGGATGTTGAACTCACATGTACAATTCATGCACCTAAAAGTAAAGCTACAAGTCCCATTTGCTTCCCCAAGAGGCCATGAACATGTTAATGTTCCTAGCTGCAAGTGGGAGCTATTAAGATGTGGTAATCATACTTCATGGTGCCATGGTGGTGAATCAAGTTTTCCATTTGACCCTAGAGGAAATAATCTAATCTGAGGTTAGTTTTTTTAGTTTGTTTTATCTTGCTTCAATAAGTGGTCAGCACTAGTTTAGATTATTGTCTTGTTTTTGTTTTCCTTAAGTTAGGTGTGCTTCTTAGTTTAGGTGTGTGCTTTATGTTGTTTATGTTGAGTCTTGTTATTTATTTCAATAAGAGGTTTCTCAAATAATAAAATATGTATAGAAATCTAAGGGAGTCATTAAAACCATGTTATTATGTTTCAAAAATGTCATCATCATGGAAAATAGGTGGGTTCTCTTGACCAACAGGCTGGTCAACCCCTATGAGTCACCAAAAATATTAGTAATTTAGCCTATCAAGGCCAAATTCAAACCCCTAATACTAAAATCTTTTCATGGAACCCACCTAATCCTTTACATGATGCTACCCTGAGTCATGATGTCTCTTATTTGTTTCTTGAAGTCATTCAAACACTCCCAGAGGTGTCATTGAGTGTATTTGTGATCATCAAGTGTCCTAGATGTTTTTAGGTCCTTACATGATGTGTTTGATCATCATAATGTCTTTAATTTTCACATAAATGGAATAAGACTCAATATTTTATCATTTTTATGTCTCATTTCAATTAGTTTCAAATGTCATTATGGCATTTGAGAATGTTTGGAGGTCTTTGATAAGTAATTAAAGTGGTATTATGATCTAAAAGTGCCTTAGAGAAGATGGTGAAGATAGTAATTGATGACTCTATTGAAAAAATTTTGGCCCTTTAGGCTAAAATTGGGCACCCCTATTTGAAAAATTAGCCTCCTAAGTCTATACCTTTGGCTAGGTCCAATATGCAAGTTTCATTTGGAAGAAGTGTTTTATATAAAACCCACAACAAATGTACAAGTCCAATTCTTTCAAAAAGTTTGGTTTTAATCTTTTGCTAAGCCTTTGCATAGTAATCCTTTTGGGTCTTTTTATTGGACCAAGTGTTATTTCTTTCAGACTTTTCATTCATCCAAGTGCCAAATTCTTTCAAATAATTTGTCTAAGATATATTTCCTGAAGACGAAGACTAACTCCTTCGAGAGAATTATTTTCACAATTTCCTCGAAGGATCTTTTCAAGCCGAAGGGGTCATTTGAAAATTTTTTGAAGGGCACTTCAAATTTTTTGAAGGGCACCTCCATCTTTTTGAAAAGGTCATTTTTAACTTTTTTGAAGGGAACTTCAACTTTTCTGAAGGGGCATTTGTAGGAAGGCTGAAAGGTACTTTACAAAAAATATGAAGGGTATTTTCATAGGAAGGTGGACAAAGTATAAGTTCCTAAAGTCATCTTCAACTTTTTGGAGGGACATTTCCAAGTGCTGGAGGGTTATTTATAGATTACCAAAGTACCATTTCTTTTGGTCAAAGGTAAAAAAGACAAAAGTCCAAAGGGCCAAATGGAAAGTCCAAAGGAATTATTTCAGAAAGATTATCCAATTAATTCTTTCAAAAAACTTTTCTACATCTAAAATAGGTCAAAGCCTAGTTATTTTAGACATTTTGTCCAATATAAAGGAAACAAAAGGCCCAAAAGATTGTTTGGGAAAATTGTCTACAGGAATTGACAAAGAAAATCCCAAATGAATTCTTTCAAGAAAAGTGTCGAGACAAAAAAAGTTCAAAGGAGAAAAGTGTTTGAAGAATGAATTATTTTGAAAGGATTTGTTCGAGGGAAATAAGAAGTTTGAGGGAAACAAAAGTTTGAAGAAAATACCCAAAGGATGATGGTCTACAAAACATCAACTTTAAACTATAGAAAATAGTCATTGGAGTCAAAAAAAATCTTGGTAGGAACCTGAGAGAAAATATAGAGGTAACAAATGGAAAGATCCTGAGCATCTAGTGTAGACAAAACAAGTGAAAAATAGACAAGTCAATGGTTTGAGTTATTGTTGACAATTGACCCAAATCAAGGAGATTCCATGAAATTGACAAACATAGGTGTCTAAAAGATAGATAGTAGTTAGAAGGAGCATTTTATAACTATTGTCATGAGTTTTATTTCCTTGAATATTGTTATGTGCCAACTCTCCTATTTTTTGGTTTCCTATGTCAATTCTAAAGATTTTATGCCACTTTTCACCATTCTTATGACTTGTTTTAGATAAGTAGACATCCTGACATGGCATGACTCACCCCACACCTCTTTCACATGTAAGTTTAATTGATTCTCACATATGGACACATGTCCAAGTGACTCTTGAACTTCCTTGGCTTGACCTCTCTCTCAAAATCTATATATATGCATTTTTTTGGCTTGTTTTAGTTGCCTCCACTAGTTATTGGGAAAAATATATCTATATTTGTACTTGAATAAATATGAAAGTGTTTTTTCCACTCATATGCTGCAATATTGTGTAATGACTTGAATCTTGTTGGTCTAGTCTAGTGAAGGATTGTCTTTTCTAGCTTGTACTCTTGATGGTCTACCAACTTGCTGAAAGGAGATTATTGTAGATCTTTGCTAGTATTATTTTATAAGTTTAGAGATATCCTATAAGTGGTACATGATTGTATCCCTCTTTGGAATTATTCATTCCCTTCTCAGGAATCGTATACCTTCTTGAATCAAACATATGAAACATTGATGTAGCAATGAATCCTAAGTTATGAGTCTTGTGTGAGAAACATATTATTTGTCTTTAATTAGTGGTTTTAGTAAATTTAGAGGATATTATACATTGGTGTATCACCTTTTCATATTTTTATTTATTTCTCTTAATCCCTTTTCATATCTAAGTTATTAAGTTAAAGAGAGAGCTTTAAAGGTGCATCAAGGGGAGCTAGCCCCTTATCTAGAGATTCATTTCTGAATATTATCACCCACATCAAGAGAAATGTCTCCATGGTGCCACTTGGATAAGGATATTTATGCATCTCCTAAAATATGTGAATCCCAGTGTCAATATTTTTTGGCATGCCCGATGGGACTTTAAGTCTTAAAAGATTATTCCAGATTGGTGTTGGTCTTAGCATAGATGAAGATGAAAGAAGCATATATATTCAATACCTAGCAACTCCATTAAATAATTCAAGTCTTTATTTTATGATCATTCCTTATTTCCATGCCAAAGGTAGCCACTAGGTCTGCTGCTAAAGAGACACCTTTTGAGTTTATGTAACTACCTCCATATTCCACCAAAAGGTATATATTTGTAAGCACTCATCCTTATAAATAAGATTTTGTGTTTAAATATTCTAAGTTTGTATTACATTCCATTCCTAACATCCATAGTGGTCATTCTAATATGGCTAGAAGATAACCTTGTGTGCCTTTCATCAGGGCATCTCCCTTGCATCTTGCCCAATATGATCAAATTCCAAGAGCATCCCTCAATATTATCCCATATTTTAGTGGGGATGGTCCTATTACTACCATTGAGCAAATTAGGAATATTTCAAAAAAAATTAATACCCATGACATCACCCAATAAAATGTATCTTTTAGGTTGTTGGCCTAGTCTTTAAAAGGAAAAGTTTTGGATTGGTATGGGACTCTACTTGTAAATTTCATTAGCTCATGGGATGAATTGGGAGATTTATTGAATAATAGGTTTGGGGAGAAGAGAGACTACCTATCTCTGGCTCATCAATTTACCATAATCAAGAGGGTGCCACATGAATTCATGCAAGACTTTAATACTAGGTTCCAAAAAACTTGGGATAGAATCCCAACTCTTGTGACGCCAACCTCAAACTATGCATTTTTGTATTACTTTAAAGCGTTGAATAGTGACATTGCCATGATGATTCAATCTATGGGTAGAAACACATTACCTATTACCTATGAAATATCCATAAATTCTAATAATTATCTTGTCCAAATGGGAAACATAGCTCATAGGCCTCCAATGCCACTATTCCCTGATTTGCATTCTCCTAATCAAGGTGCATTGCCCACTTTAGCCCCTTTGCCTAATTAAGAAAGGCCTATCATTTCTCCTTAAAATTAAATCCATGAATTTAAAATCTTTCTTCAAAGTGTTAAAAATAAGTTATTTTCCCTCAAAATATAACAAGCTCAAGGTTATAGGCCATATCAAACATACAATCAGTTTGGGTAAACAAGTAGACCTCCTTTCCAAAATAATGCACGAGGACAAGGACAAATCACCCATGGAAAGCCTTATCAAATATATAATCCTAATGGTCCCTCACCATCCAAAGCCCTATTCCCCACTCAAAACAACTTGGCCCAAGAACAACCCAACTATCCATCTTTCGAACATGGTCAAGAACATGTTGCTTATGCAAATGACATGCACAATCAAGGCATGGTAATACAAGATAATCAATATTTCCAAGTTTAAAATTTTGAGGTATCTATGAAAATAGGGGTGAAAATTTGACAAAATAAAACTGGTGATACCCTCATAAATCATTTGGAGGGTGATTTTTGTGCCATTAATTACTTGGGAAATACAAGCAATCAGAATACTAGTGTTGCCTCTAATACTAGGTCCAAAAGGAGGGTTGTTGATGAAGCTCAAGGAGATAATCAAGAAAATATTGGGACTCCTACATCATCTCATATGGTAATTGGGTCTAATAAATCTCCTAAACTACAATAAAATAATAGGATTCTAAAATGTAGGCCAGTTGCTACAACTTTACCTCCAAAAGCTACATCACAAGGTGTCAATGTTCATAACACACACACACACACGTAATCCTTCCATAAATGTGGTAGAACAAATGAAGAATATTAATATAAACATATAATTTTTGGATTATTTAAAATTTCTAGGGTATAAAGATATACTTCAAAAGGAATTTCATGGATCGGGTAAATAGGCTGGCCCATCTAGAAATGACAATGTGGTTTTGGTAAATGGAACTCAATCTATGGATGGTCAAGTGAAGAAATATGAGAAGACTCCTAATTTTCACCTATCTATAATTATTGGTGATTTTTTTATTCATAATTATATTATATATAATAGATCAATCACATCAGTTATGCCCAAAATCATAGCAGATAAGCTAGGCCTCAAGTACAAACCAATGACTAAAGGAGTTTTACAATTGGATGGATCACCAACCAAGACTTTTGGGATAGTTAAATGTTTGAAATTGATCCTTAATTATTTTCATACCTTTTAAATTCCTCATGATGTGGTGGTGGCATATTTTCCTCCCTATTTTTCTCTTTGCTTATCAAGAGACTTCACATCCAAGATAGGTGGATATTTGGCAACCAATTGGTCCTACGTGGTGTTTAGGAAAAAGTATGGCACTAAAGTGGAGATTAAGTTATAACCTATCCATAGATATAACTTTTAACCTTACTCACCTAAGGTGTTAAACATTAATTATGCTATCATTGATGATTAATAACTTCATATTGACCAATCTTTGTCATCTTCCCTTGAGGGAGTTTCTGATTTGTTCCTATATGAGTGGGGAGATTACAACTATGAGCATGATCCTTAAAATTTTATTGAAGAATATAGTCTTGGATTATATTATATTCATGATAATTAATATTCCATGTCTAATTTGATGAAGTCAAGTGAGGATGTGAATGTCTTATGGCAGCTCCTCTTTGATGGGTCTAAAAGCAAGATTGGGGCCGATGGTGGAGTAATGTTGGTTTCACATTCAAAGGAAAGGTATTTTTCAACCTTAAAATTTTATTTATCTAGCACCTATAATCTATAAAAATATGAATCCCTTATTCATGACCTTAAATGGGCTAGTAAAATAGGTGTTAAAGAATTACAAGTGTTTGGTGATAGCGAGTTGGTTGTCAAACATGTTAGAGGGCAGAATTTGACAAAAAAATATTTGCATAAGTCCTATAAGCATAGAGTGTGGGATATTTTGGAGTATCTGAAATCCTTCAACATCACTTATATCTCAAGAGAAGATAACAAGCATGATGATAGGTTGGTAGCAATTGGAGCTCAGTTTGATGTTCTAAAAGGGATAAAAGAGGACAAGAATCAACTTCATCTAAAAGTGATTGTAAGGCCCTCCATACTGGATAATGTCACTAATTATCAAGAGTTTGATAATGACCATCAAATATAAATTTTTATATAGGAATAATTTGATTTTTCTTCTAATAATCAGTCTAAACTATAGTAACAATATCGAGGGCAGATTATGCAATTGAAATCTAACAATCTTTCTAAAGGCCTAGTCACTCTTGAGATCATATTCAATGATGATGACCATCTAAATAAAGAGAAGATAATCATATCTACCAAGTATGAAAACTATGATAAGGTTAATATATTCAAAGATAAATTGCTTTCACTTGGGAATGTATGTACTAGTGAAGAGAAGCATGCTTTCATTGATTTATGCAAAGAATTTTTTGATGTTTTTGCATTGGAGTATAGTGATTTAAAAGGTTTTGACCCCAATCTATCTCAGCATACTATAGATTTATATGATAATGTTAATCCTATTAATCAAATTCAAAATCCAATCAATCCCAAGATTTAGCCTCTCATGAGGAAAGAACTCACCAAACTAATTGAGTCCAAAATCATCTTTCCCATTAAGCATTCATCTTGGTTGGTAAACCTAGTTCCTGTTAGGAAAAATAATGGAGAAATAAGGTTATGTATTTATTTTAGGGACTCTAATAGAGTGTCTTTGAAATATCATTACCCACTCCCTTCCATGGAAAAAATCTTGCAAGTTGTGGCTGGTAGTGAAAGGTTTTCTCTCCTTGATGGGTATTCTAGGTATAACCAGATTCTAGTAAAGGAAAGTGACCAATATAAGATAGCCATTACTACTAAATGGGGTAAATATTCTTATATAAAAATTCCTTTTGGGTTATCTAATTTTGGATCTACTTTTCAACGTGCAATGGATATAGATTTTCAAGGACTAATTAATGATATTGTGTTGGTGTATCTTGATGACATAACAGTTTTTTCCACGGATGCAAAAGATCACTTGAACTACATAAGGTGAATTTTTGAGAGGTGTAGAGAGTTTTTAATCTCTCTAAACCCAAATAAGTGTGTGTTTGATGTCCATGAACTCAAACTATTAGGACATATTATTTCTAAGAAAGGCTTATCCATTGATCTAGAAAGGGTGAATGTCATCTTGGTATTGTCTTTCCCTAAACATAATTAGGGTCTAAAAAGCTTCTTTGGTAAGATCAATTTAATTAGGAGATTCATTCCTAATTTCACTAACTTTGTCAAGATCTTGACCTCCATGCTAAGGAAAGATGAAGTATTCACTTGGACAAGAAGGAGGAAAGAAAGTTTTGAGGAGATCAATCAAACCATTGACCAAGCTCCTATCCTTTAAAGTCCTAACTTTTCAAAAGATTTCAACCTATATACTTTTGGGAATGAAGAGGTAATCTCTTCAATGCTTACTCAAGATAATGATGAAAATTGTGAACATCCTATTGCCTTCTTTAGTAAAGGTTTGGAAGGCTATGAGATAAGGTACACATATGTTGAGAAATAAGTACTTTCAATTATAAGGAGTTTAAAGAAGTTTAGGCATATGTTGTCTAACAACAACATTCACATTTTTTTGCCTCATCCTAGTGTGAAATAATTTTTGTTGAGCATATATTTGAATGAAAATAAGGCAGGATGGATCACAAGGGTGATGGAATATGATGTGGATATCAAAACCACCAAGTTAGTGGAATCATCTCACTTCAGACTTGAAAGAGCAAAAAGAATTTATTTTGGTACTTTTGGATGAATTTGTGATAGTTTCACCTTCATCTATGAGAAATTAGACATAGGACATGATCCACTTCCTTCAAACTGGTGAGTGTCCACAAGGTCTTGATAGGGCCAAGAGAAGGTACTTTAGGCTGAAATCCATTCCTTATGTACTTATTAATGGAGTGATATTTATAAATGACTTTTCAAGTGTGATTTTAAGGTGTCTTGATTGAGATCAGATTGATAAAGTATTTTTTAATTCCATAATGGACCAATTGGTGGTCATTTTATTCCTAAATCTATAGTTGCTAAGATAATGAGGGATGGATACTTTTGGCCTAGATTGTTCAAGGACACTCATGAGTGGGTAAAAAAATGCCAAAAGTGTGCTCATTTTTATGGTAAACAAAATCTAGCTACTTGCCTCTTCATCCAATCCATGTTGAACAACCATTTATGCAATGGGCTTTGGATTTCATAGGTCTAATCAATCCACCTTCTAGTGTTGGTCACAAGTGGGTGTTGACTGCTACTGATTAATTTACAAGATGGGTGGAGGCCATATCTCTTAAGGAGGTGAATGAAATATCAATCTTATACATCTATGAAGGTATAGTAACTAGGTTTGGATCTCCTTCAATAATCATTTTAGATAATGTATTAGCCTTCCTAGGAGCAAGAACAAGTGAATGGGATTTGAAGCATGGCATCTATCTTAGTTATTCCTCCAACTGTTACCCCCAAGGGAATGGACTAGCTAAGTACACAAATAAGAATCTAATCAAGATTATAAAGAAGACAATGGAGGAGAATCAAAGGACTTGGCACACCAAGTTGAAGATAGCCCTTTAGGCTAATAGGATCACCCCAAAGAGAGAAATTAGGAATCCACCATATACACTTGTCTATGGAAGGGAAGATCGAATTCCTATCTCACTTGAGTTACCAGATTTAGATTTACCTATTAGCTATAATTGATGGAGAATGATAGCATGGAGATCAATTTATGTGATTTAATGCAGCTTGAGGATGTAAGAAATCAAGCTATGCACACCATGACAACTCACCAAGAGCAAACAAAGAAGTATTTTGACAAGAAATCCATGTCGAAGAACTTTAAAGAAGGAGACATTATCTTGAAATGGAATTAAAATAGGGCCAAACCTAAAAGACACACAAAATTTGATGCTTTATGGAGCAGCCCATATGTGATCACACAGTGTAAATAACATAATGCTTTCCAACTCTCAAAGTTGGATGGAGAGGAGCTACATATCCCAGTCAATGGGATAAATGTAAAGCATTATTATTGAGGTTCTCATTTTCCTTTGTACATATTTTCTTGTTTTCCTTATGTTCCCTAAGTGCTTACGCACATGTGTGAGTTATCTTGTGTCTTTCTTTGCTTTGTGTCTTATTTGTTTTGTTTATGTTATGTGTTGCATCTTATGGCATGGGTTCTCTTTCCAAGTCTAGTGTATTCTTCAAGGTTTTGAGTCATGGCCAATGCTTCCTTATTTGAGTGTCCTTAGATGACTCCATGCCTAATGGATTAATTTAGATATTGGTCTAGTTAGTATAGTAGGCATACTACCCTTGTGAGTCACTAATTTGTTGACCAAATTTTGGCCCTTCAGGCCAAAATTGGGCACCCCTATTTGAAAACTTAGCCACCTAATTCCATACCTTTGGCTAGGTCCATTATGTAGGTTTCATTTGGAAGAAATTTTATATACAAAGCTCGTAACAAATGTATAAGTCTCATTCATTTATAAAGTTTAGTTTTGGTCTTTTACTGAGCCTTTACATAATAATCCTTTTAGATCTTTTATTTGGACTAAGTGTTATTTCTTTCAAACTTTTCATTTGGCCAAGCACTAAATTCTTTCAAACAATTATTTCGAGACAGATTTCCTAAAGATGAAGACTAATTCCTTTAGGAGAATTGTCTGCACAATTTCCCTAAAGGGTATTTTCAAGATAAAGGGGTCATTTTCAAATTTTCCTACGGGCACTTCAACTTTTTTGAAGGGCACCTCCATCTTTTTGAAAAGCTCATTTTAAAATTTTCTAAAGGGCACTTCAACTTTTTTGAAGGGGCATTTGTGGGAAGGTCGAAAGGTACTTTATAAAAAATCTAAAGGGTATTTTCATAAGAAGGTGGGCCAAGTAGAAGTTTTGAAAATCATCTTCAACTTTTTGGAGGGACATTTCCAAGTGCTAAATGGTCATTTACAGATTGCCAAAGGAACATTTCTTTCAGTCAAAGGGCAAAAAAATAGATGTCTAAAGGGCCGAACAGAAAGTCTGAAGGAATTATTTCAAAAATATTGTCTGAGGAATTCTTTTGAAAAACTTGTCTGCATTGAAAAGAGATCAAAGTTCAAATCTTTGAGATATTTGGTTTGATACAAAATAAATAAAAGGCCCAAAAGATTATTTGGTAAAATTATTTGCAAGAATTGCTAAGGAAAATCTTGAATGAATTCTTTCAAGAAAAGTGTCAAGACAATAAAAGTTTGAATGAGAAAAGTGTCAAAAGAATGAATTCTTTTAGAAGGATTGTCTGAGGGAAATAAGAAGTCTGAGGAAAAGAAAAGTCTGAAGAAAATACCCAAAGGATGATGGCCCACAAAACATCAACTTTAAACTATTAAAAATAGCCATTAGAGTCAAAAAAATCTTGGTGGGAACCTAAGAGAAAATATAGAGGTAACAAATGGCAAGATCTTGAGTATCTGGTATAGACAAAACAAGTGAAAAATAGACAGGTCGATAGTTTGAGTTATTGTTGGTAGCTAACCCAAATCAAGGAGATTCCACAAAATTGAAAAACAAAAGTGTCCAAAAGATAGCTAGCAGTTAGAAGGAGCATTTTATAATTATCTCCATGAGTTATATTTCCTAAAATAGTGATATGTGTTGACTCTCCTATTTTTAGTTTCAAGTGTTCATGGATGGTCTTTGATGGAGGTAGTTTCCTGTGCCAATCCTAAAAGTTTTATGCCACTTTTCACCAATCTATGATTTGTTTCAGATAAGTAGACCCCATGACATGGCATGACTCACCCCACATCACTTCCACATGCAATTGTAACTAATTCTCACATATGGACACATGTCCAAGTGACTCTTGAACTTCCTTGTCTTGACCTCTCCTTCAAAAGCTATATATATGCATTCTTTTGGCTTGTTTTAGTATCCTCTGGTGGTTATTGGAGAAACTCTAGCCAACTTTATACTTGAAGAAATCTTGAATAAATCTGGTCGGTCTAGTCTAGTGAAGGATTGTCTTTTCTAGCTTGTACTCTTTATGGTCTACCAACTTGTAGAAAGGAGATTATTATAGGTATTTTATAGTCTTTTTTTATAAGTGTAGAGATATCCTAAAAGTGGTACATGATTCTATCCCTCTTTGGAATCATTTGTTCCCTTTGCAAGAATTGTATACCTTTTTGAACCTAGCATATGAAACATTGATGTAGCAATGAATCCTAAGTTGTGAGTCTTGTGTGAGAAACATCTTATTTGTCTTTAGGTAGTGGTTTTAGACAATTGAGAGGAAATTATACATTGGTGCATCACCTTTTCATTGTTTTAGTTTTTTATCTTAATCCTTTTTCATATCCAAATTATTAAGTTAGAGAGAGAGCTTTAAAGGTGCATCAAGGGGAGATAGCCCCTTATCTAGAGATTAATTTCTCAATATTATCACCCATAGCAAGAGAAATGTCTCCATGGTTCCACTTGGATGAGGAGATTTAGGCATCTCCTCAAGGGTGTGAATCCAAGTGTAAACAGACTCATCAAGAGATTCTCTAGTATATTTGGTATATGCAAGGTATGGGGATGGCTATAAGCTTTGAAGTGTGATCAGAATACATAGAAATATATTTGAAACCTTTTAGAAGGATATAACATATTCTTTATGGCATTCAGTGGCAAATCTCCTTTGTGAAGCTATGTGTACATTGTATAAAAGGAAGGTCTTAGTTTTAAAATCTAAAATTACACCTCAAAATGAAACTAAATCATCCATAATATCTCTAAACACCATCATTATCATGACTTTGCATTAATCAAAGAGTTTCATGCTTTGGAATTATCTCTACAAATTTAAATCATTTTTTGGCCTCAAAGAGTTCCCACATGTGAAATATTTCCCCATTTTTCTATCCAAGGACTTATTACTTGTTCTAATATTCCCTTTGACTCGTAATCTTCCTCATGTTGCCCTAAATTGGTGGATCAAAGCTTAAAGTGGGGATAAAATGCATGATAAAGGGTATTTTCATGTGTTTCATGCAGAAAGTATGGATTTGTATGGACTTTTCCATACAACAGAGGTCAATATTTTGAAGGTGGATTCATGGAACGTGTTTTAGAGAAGATTCATGGAAATAATGTTAAAGACAGACTCAAAATTGGTTCTCTTAGTCCATGGAGCTCTTTTGTAGCCTGAGAGAGTCTTTTAGGTTTTTAGATGGTACAGCCATGAGAGAGAATATCAAGATCTAGAATTTTGGGTAGTGGAAGGGGTCTTAGAGAGATTCCATATTTGGGAATTGGTTCTTAATTTATATCTCTCTCCTTTAAGAATAGTCCTTTACAATTTAAGGCACTCATAATGGCTTTTTCATTCAGGCAAGCAACCAGTTTATTGAGTTTTCTCCTCTCCTGAGCTTGATGATAGAAGAATGGAAGTTTATAGAGCTTGTAAAGATTTTAATCCACATCCCTATATCATTATATAACCTCATCTCACACATGTGAAGTATATGGATCTAAAGAAGACATACATTACTAAATCTATAGTCTACAGGTAGTTTGATGGTTGTATGGTTCATGGTTATTTTAGGATGTCAAAACATAGTTGGTGATTGTACGTGAGATATCATTCTTAACCATATATCATCTCTTTATGTTTATCATAATCTCATCAAGATTCATAGCCTATATATCACCAATCAATCTTAAAACACCCTCATACTCTCAGTTTAGCATATGTAAGGTATTTTAGCATATGCTAATGTTGTTTATAAAATCCTAGGTTTCTTTTGCACTATGTATACCTCCTTTAAGAGCCTCCAAAATGGTATAACCTATTGAGGCATATGATTATGTTCACCTTGGACCCTTTTAGACTATTTAGATTGTGGATTCATGTTTATTTTGTCTCCCTTGTGTGTCATCCTATTTTACAGTCTTTGTCACTGCTATTTCACCATTGTATAAGCTTATCATTCCACTCCATTCTTAGTTTCATATATCCCATCATCCATACACATATCATTACCTATTTATTCACATTCACCTCATGGATCCACTATCAAAGAGGAGTCAAGAGTGTTTTAGAAACACCATAGTCATGCAAATGTTATAAATCCTTAAAACAAAGTTCAATCTCCACATACATCCAAGGCAAATACAGTCAATAATATGCTTCATATGAAGTGATGTATGGAAGAAACTAGAGGATATCTCATTGAAATAACTTGTTTCAACTATCTCCGTAAGTTGAAATTAATGGATGAGAGGTTCATAAATAATGTTTGTTGACCTTCTCAAGGTCTAATTCCACCTCTATCTATATAAAAGATCCCTATATAGTCACCTACAGTTGTCATGAAGGTATGATACACAGTCATTATGAAGGTCAGTTCATGGCATAGATGAATAAGTGAGAGTTAGCAGAGATTAAAGGGTTATCGATCCTTATTTTAGACTTAATTCAAATCTCAATAGTCTAAGGAGGTGGCCAATGAAATTGTAGTCAGTGCCTCATAAGATTCCTATAGGATACAAATCATATCTATAGCCAATAAGCATATTGGTAGCCTTGAGATATATCTAAGTTCTTGAAGGTTAATTGAGAGACCAAATGAATGGTTGGTATGATTTTTATAACCTCAATGAGGTAACTCAATGGAATAAAAGTTTAGGGCTTCTCTAGCTCAAGAAACACCTCAATAGAGGCTATAGCCAACCTAAAGTTGGTATATAGCTAAGTAGAGCAAGCTGAGTCTTGTGCATTGAATTGAAGGTGAACCTATTATATATAAAGTAGAGATGTTGAACCTAATAAGCACTCTAATCAATTTCAATTTATTAAGGAATTTAATAGTGAGGTCTCAACCCAAAACACACTATCAACCATTCCCAAGGACACCTACAAGTATGGTGTTGTGTAATATGAGCACGATAAATAAGTTGAGGAGAGAGACAAGGATATATGAAGGATAACTTAAAATTTTGAGAGTAATACCTATTGAATAAGGATATTTAAGGAATTTTACATGGAAGTATCAAGCCTAAGAACACAATCCTAACTCTAATGAAGATACCTACAGGTGACTAAGCAAATAGTTAGTCTTGAACCTAGTAAGGATAGAAGAGCAAAAGTGTGTGAGAGATTTGAAACCTATCTGAATAATATCCAAAATATTTCAAGGGTTAGTAAGAGTCATAATGTTGATGATAAGCTCAAAGACCTAAGAAACTCAGCTAGCATGTATTTATATACATAGTCAACGCCTAAAATCTAGTTTTGGTAGAATTTTTGATTTTAAAGTCTCTATAGGTGGATTTAGGCTCTTAATTTTGGTGAAAGTGATCATTTTAGGTGGTTTTAACTATTAATTATTTTATTAAGGTTACACAATCAATAGAGACATTAATTTTTCTATCTCATAGATCCTGCATTCAGTTAAATAGTCATGGATGAGACCAAGAGAGTTATTTGGAAGGTGTAAGGATAAAGTAGGGGGTTTAAACTTCATGAGAGGGTTTTTAGATAGGAAATCGTGATTTTAAGTCCTCATAAAATGTATAGAGTATGTGATATTTAGGGTTTCAATTAACATTCCCTTGAGGGCTAGCTAAGAAGAGAAGATCTAAGATAGCATGTCCATACAAGATTAGAAATGATGCATACTTTGTGGTTATTAAAAGCTTGAGAATAGATGATAGGTTAGTGAAAGACAAAGTATTTTTTTAAATATATGATATCTTTAGTTGGAGGTTTAAAATCACTAAACTCAGTCACTAAGGGCTATACAAGCTTGACTACCAAAAAATCATAGGCAACATATGAATGCATTTAAGGTAGAAATAATGGGAAAACTTGGACTAAGGATGTTGTTTACCTTGGGATAGATTTAAAAATCCACAAAACTTGTCTTTTGAGGAATATCTTCTCAAACCTTAAAATCCCAAATATAAAGATTGGAAATGTAATTTTATAATAAGTCTTATGAAAGAATAGAGCAAGTTTGAGGTTGAGTAGCCAATGATAGTTTTAGAGGGTTGGAAATAAATGAAAATAATATGATATGATGATTTTTAATCCCTTGTATCACCTATAGTTTCCTTAAACCTCCAAAACTTAGTAAATGCCTTTTAGGCTTAGAAACCAGTTTTGATGCCTAGAAGACCCACACCACCATGGAATCATAAACATAATTTCCTAAGAAAAATGACTAAACGAGGTGGGGAAAGATTATTTAAGTCCTAATAAGGTAATTTAAATCATATAATTCAAAGATAAGATCAATTTGGGTCTCAAGAACCATTTTGAATTCCATAATATACATAGTCAGTTCGAGTGGCCTGTTTGGATGCTCATATATTTCATCACCAAGGGACTTGGACCAAAAGATATTATAAGTATTTGAGGACCCATATGTACTTAATATTCATGGAGAAAATATTTTTTTTTAGGGGCATAGATTTATGAACCATTGCTAAGACTATAAGTAGGTCCAAAATGCATGTGGAGAGTGCTATCATATAAATTTGCACCCTTTGAGGAAATGTCTCAACTCTCCTCATCTAATTGGCACAATTGAAACACCTCTATGTTTTATGTAGCCTAATTAATGAGGTGAATCTCTAGATATGGCTAGCTCCCTTGATATACCACTTGTATAACACTACTACACCTAAACTTGTGAGGGAAAAGGGAGAGAAAATTAAAAGTAAACTATCCTAAGGGAGGTGATACACCAAATTAGTTGATGAATACCAACCAGCTACATGTTATACATGAGAAAAAGGGACTAACCAAACATACACTTCTCCAATCTACATCTTCTCACATTAATATTTTATTATGAGGTTAAGGATGAATGGTTAAGTTAAGAGGACTATACAAGAGGCCTTGAATGTCACTAGTGAATAGACTAATTCACTCAACCTTAAAACTTCCTATAACACTTCACATTACCTACAAGAAGAATCTTTCCAACTGAAAATAGGTGAGAGAATGAGACATGTTAAGGAAACAAGAGTTACCACTAAGCAAGATCAATCATCTAAGTAAAACACACTATGAAAAATCATGGAAGAGGTAAAAATTATCTATATTTATTTAACCATGGTATGTAAATTAGTATGGCTTCAACATACTCAAGTGGCGAATAGTTTACAAAGGCCAAAATGGCTAGTTCTTATAGAACTTGAGAGAGAGAGGAGAAGAGGGAAGTCTAAAGGTCATAAGGACAATTTTCAAGCTAAGAGAATGAGTTACTTGTGCATGAGAAGAGGATTTAAAATATACCTTGCAAGGTTAGAAGATACAAGTGGCTATTCAAGGCATGAAACTCTTGAAAAGTGGCATAAAATTCTCTTTATTGGCTCAAAAAATTTCCTTCATGATTTATCCCTATTTGAACATTCAAAAAGTGACTATGGATAGGTCTAATTATTTTAATGAGAGGGAAGGATTTAAAACATTCCTCTCCATACATTATTTTTAGTTTTGATCATCTAGAATCTTCCCAAAATGAGCTTTCACCATCTGTAGTCAAAATAACTCTTCTTTCACACACCCTACACACTTGGCCTAAAAATTGGATTTATTTGATCATTAAAATACATAAAATAGGGTTAATTACATGTTCCAAGACCCTCCATGGCCTTAGAGGCAACAGGCACAACTTAAAATCACTTCCACTTGGAGTTTTCACACTTCTCACTACCACATTCACTATGCCATCTTTGATTGGTTGAGATGAGAGCTAATGTTAAAAAACTTATGAGTTTTTCCAAGGCATTAAACTTACATTGTGAGTTATATTAATTCCTAATATTCCTTCAAAGTTTATTTCATCTCTTCAAACCTCTTAGAACTTACATAATGCACAAAATAAATAGAAATACCCTATTTTGTACTCATCCATATAATTCCATAAAAGCAATCATGATGGTAGGGAACCTTATTGAGTCATCTACATCCTTCAGTCATCATTCTATGCAAACTATTCCATTTTATTAGCTTTCTAACTTTATTTCCTTCATCGGGTTTTAACTAAGGGTTTGCAAGGGTTTTAGGTAGTTTCCACTCTTAAGCTTTGTTCATAAATACCTGAAATTTAAGTTGAAAAAAAATATCATTAAATTATATTTTAGGACCCATTTTAACCCCTCTAAAATTCCATGACCTCCATGCAAAGTCTCATGAAATATGTGAGCATTTAAAATCACTCTATCGACCTTGTTTTCACATTTCCTACATGTTTGGACTATCTCTAAGCTAAAAGTAAATTTATTAGAGGTTTATCTACATAACACAAGCTCATAAATTTCTAAATTCATCCCATTAACATGTTTTAATCAGATATAAATCTCACCAAGATCTATAAA
Source organism: Torreya grandis (assembly GCA_037957365.1). Lineage (NCBI taxonomy): Eukaryota > Viridiplantae > Streptophyta > Pinopsida > Cupressales > Taxaceae > Torreya > Torreya grandis. The sequence continues at coordinate 2,516,848 of JARHVA010001554.1, read as the reverse complement.
GTGAAGTTGGACCCCCAATTGGCTCTAGGTCACTTTAAGGCCTAATAGGCTTAGCATGCACCCTGCTACTTTTGGTTATTTGGAGTGGTCTCTCATGGATAGGATGGTGTCTCATGATTTTTAATACTTAATTAAATCTAAAAATTCATTACAAAACTTTCCAATCACTCCTTTTCATTTCTTCCTCTCATTCACCAATTAAGCCTAATTGGAGTTTGCTTGGTTGAGTTGTGTGCAAGAGTGTTTTGGTCATTTTGAAAGGTCTAAGCTTTAATTATTACCTCATATAACCTATTTAACTCCAATACACCTAAAAATATGTTTCTTTATGTTCCCAAATATTTCCATCAAGTTCTTTACCCTTTTTGGCTTCATTTGCTTGTTTTGCCAAAACCTTGATTTTCCTGAATCGCTAACCTTTGAGATAAAACAATGAGATATATCACTCCATTTCAAGTAAAATTTAAGGTTTTATGAGTTTTATTATGTCCTAATTAATATTTTTACCAAATTTATAAGTTATATTCTTCCATTTAGGTACCTAACCAACTCAATTTATCCAAAAAAGGCCTCTAAAAGGACTGTTTTCTTGCATTTTTCACTTCCACCTAAGAATGACCTCTCAAGGATAACTCAAATATGCTTAGGTTTATTAAAAAAATTAACCAAATTAAATTAATTCTAAATAATCTTATAATTCACCCAAAACCTCTCTTATCCCTTAGGTCATTCATCCTTACCCATTGAACAACATAGGTTTCCTAGTGCAACTGTACGAACTGCTACCTTTGGGCTAGTAAGAAGAGTAGATGGTCAACTTGAAAGAAGTTTGGAGTTTATTAAAACACCTTATTGACCTATAATTAATATTTATCAATTTTTTTACAACCTTATTTATCTTCTTAATCATATTCATCTCTTACCTTCATTAAGACTGAATACTCAGTTGCAGGTGCATATATGACCTTAAGAGGTCTATATAAACTTATATTACATAGAGAAAATCTCATGGAAGTCATAATGATATTAATTTAGGTTTTCATAGGATTTTTATCATTCCAACCCCTTCTATACTTTCTACATGCACCTTGAACTCATAAGACTGAGTTCTACCTTTAGATTGTGTCACCCTACCAAAATGACTCTTGTAGATGTGTATTTGCTTAATTAGACTTTGGTCATGATTTTTAGAGACCCGTCTTGAGTATTCAAGGTCACATATCATATTTATATACATTTATTCACCTTATATTCCCTAAAAAACCACCTAGACACCAATTATATCATATTATCTACCTACTCAGCTATAGGTGTTCAGTTTCCTATAAAGGGGCACCTGTAGGTCTCCATGAAGCTTGAAATACTATACATCAATGTCATATTGATGACCTTCATGCTATTTTGTACACCATTTAATCAGTATGACCATACCAACATGATAATGTGTTTTGTTTTCTCCTTATGATGTCAAAGGTCATTCAAAACTCAAAACCTGTAGCTATGAACGCAGGGCTTTAGTGCTTTCAAAGGCACCTTTAGGATGTCAAACTTCTATCTTACACTAACCTTCTGACCTCCATATTTGACATATCTCTTATCCATGATATAGGTTACAATGTTTACCTATTTATATGTTTCAAAATTCATTATAACCATGTTATATAACCTCCACCAAAATGCCTTGGATCTTTGTTTTCATAGTTTAGGGATTTGGTCTCTAAAACTACAATCATCATCCTTAAAAAGGTTTTTCATAGTTGCTTACCACCCTAACACCTTACATAGGTTTTTTATGACTTCAAAACATGCTATTATTTGAAAAATTACCTTACCATGATCCAAATTTCCCATTCAAATACCTTCATAGCTCTAAGGTACCAACTATAGGTGGTCATTCTCACACACAGGTAGTAAAGTAGACTTGGGAAGTATACAAGATAAATATCCTTATAAACACTTTATATTCCCTCACCAAGTATTAAAATACACCATTTTTCACTCTAAGATATTGATAAAACTATCAAACTCTCCATCTCATCATGACATCATCAAGGAGGTTCTTGTTGGTGCATATGAGTTGTATGCAGTTAGTGAGCATGGATTGGAGCAACATGTGTGGATGAATGGTCTCAATAACAACTCTAAATCCTTTTCAATCCTTAAAATTCACATTTTTCCCTATGATAATATTGATACAAGCTCTAAAACATCTATTTCAATGTATAAACCTCTGACAAACACCTATTACAAAGTAGATAGGGATAGCTAATGATTGTTTGGTGTGATGAATGAGCTTGTAACCAGTCTTGCACTTACCCAAAAATCCAAATGAATATCCTTAGCTCTTTATGACTTTAATAAGTTAATATATCCTCACTAAAACTCCATGGATATGCTAAATAGGCTTTCTATATGTGACTGCAAGTGAAAGTGAGTGAGGAGTTGACTTATGAGGACAGTAAGACTGAATGTTCACCAAAGCATGGTGTGATGAAATAAAACATAAAGGGAGGGAAAATTTTGCATTTATTCATGTGGAACACCATATTCTATTCACGTGAGACCTCTGTAGAAGACTAACATTCTGTAACAAGGAAGAAACTGACTGAAGCTTCACAATGGTGACACATTATTGCAAGATGAGGCAATTTGCCCATCAAAACACCATAAAACATGAAAATAATCATGGATATAATATTATAATATATTCAAAATCCTATATATTCAACATCACCAACTAGTTTATATGGATTCGCCCAAAATGGATCAAAACCTATAGGGTACATGAAATACTGAGAAAAAAAACATAGTTAACTTGTTAGAGATGGTTCATAAAGCATGGTTGACTAATATTTTCACTATTATTATTTAAATTAATCTAAGTGTACTACCACCTACCAAGATCATTTGACTTTAAACCTCTTCAATTGTCAATACCAAGCACAAACCTGCTGACCACTTCTATGTGTCTAGAAAGGCAAAGAAGGAGCAGCATGGTTTTAACTTAAAAATGGCATTTATAGATAATTTCAAGCATTTAAATGAACCTAATAAATATTAATATATGTTCCATGGCCTTTTCCCATGTGTCACCTTCCCTCATGGGTCATACAAGTGCTAAACTCCTCTTTTTCTGTTGATTACTTGATCTTCAGTTAGATAACCTACAAGTTTCATATGAGACTGGCTTTCCTAATAGGAAATGACTTATTTGACATTCTTAAGGAAATTAGGACACTTGAAAACCATTTCACTTGCATTTATGACCCCTAAAAGCCCTCTAAATGACTCAAAATGACATATAGATTAAAATGACTAAGATCAAGGCTAATATATCATTAAATGACATTAAAATACCTATAACATACCCCATGAAAAATTATTAGACCCATAAAAATAATTAAAACTCAACTTTTTACCATAGGGGCCCTAATGTGACCTGTAGGTTCAAATTTGGTTAATAGAGAGCTCATGGTCGACTTCCCTACATACGTATCTTGACATAAATTTTGCATGGGAACCCAATATTCTTAGTAAATTTTAAGAGGTCTATGGACTAAATATACATGGTAAGAATTTTTTGTTTGGAGGTTTGTACTTTATGAACCATCATTAAGATGGAGGACCTCCAAAACCCTCCCTAAACCCTATTATAGACTAGTATTGATAAAAGTGAAAATTATTACATCCAAACATGCATGAATCACCTAATAAACACAAATTAGGAAGTACACTCAAAGAGGGTCCTAACCATTGTACCATGTTGTATATAGCTATACAGACATATCATAAAGAGTGTTTTTTTGGGGTGAAAGAGTAGAAAGAGAGGTATAAGGTATTTTAAGATGATGTCAATCATTAAGGAAGGAACTTGGCACTTTTTTCACCTTATCAAGACATTTTATGCCCAAGTATCTACCCGTAAATGCCTCTATGAGCCTCTTCTAATTATCCAATCTACAAGAGTGAAGGACAAGGTGACTTAGTCACCTAGTTTGATAAGTTTGTAGGTATTTATTGCCCAAGAGGACCAATTTTATGTTTTGAGGCATTGATTCAAGCCTAAAATAACTTTTTCACAAGTTCTTAAGGTTTCATGCAGGCTTTCATGGCCATCAAATACTAAGAGTTAGGTTATTAAGCCTAATTGGCCTAGTAGACCTACTTGGTCAAATCAAGTAAAGGTTAGAATGGTGTAGAGAGACTGTTGAATGAGTTAATGCAAAGTAATCATGCCATATAACTTATTTTTAAGTGTAAATTCCATGCATAACTAATCTTTGAGTGGTAATTCCTTGCATAATTGGTATTTAAATGGTAATTCCATGCATAATTGGTCTTAAGTGTCAATCCATGCATAATTAATCCTTAAGTAACTACCAATATAGAATTTATTTGATAGATAAAGGCATATCATGCTTCAAGATAGGGTTGAATCATTCAACTACATCTTTAATTACATCATTTCAATGCACAAGGAATAATGCAAGAGCACCAAACATGGAGAGATTTTTTGAGGACTATTTGTAACTATTTGCAACTGAAGTAGTGTTTGAGTTAATTATAGATTGATGATATTTTATTCTCTCCTTTGCACCATTATTTCACTCTTCTTCTCTCCTCATTTTGTATATACCGAGACCTTTAGGCCTTAAAAGGATCCCTCACCTGGGTATGAGGAAACTCTATCATGTTTTGTACTTGATAGACCTCTTGAATTAATGAATAAACTATTATAACTACTCCATTATGCTTGTTAAAATGTGTAAAGTGGTATAAATCTTCCCTTAACATGTCCTTGTCACACCTATATGCTAATTAGTTGTCTTATGCAGGTTGTGTGAAGTGTCAAAGTTTCATGATCATGTTTGGAGTGTAATATGATTGAAAGTGCCTAAAGATAGGCCTCTCTCCCTTCACCTCCAAGTTATTGTCACTCATTAGGACCTTTATATAAACCATTATTGCTTAGGATATTTGGAGATAATGTTTTAGCCTATTTATGGTTCTTTAGTGTTGTTAGGAGTACAATATTGAGTGTATGAATCATTTAGAAACATCACCATCACTAGTAAAGGTTTTCCCTTTAAGTTGTCTTTCTAACTACCTTCACCCCCCAAATCAAGATAGATTCAAGAAAAGGTTTCAAAGTTGATACATAAAAAGAGATATCCTCATAATCTATAGATTTGATCTAGTTATAGGTAATCCACAACCTATAAACCAATCCAATGTTATTCCAAGTTTGAAGGAGAACTGAATAATCTAATTCATAGGGTGTAACTTGGGTTGTTAATAGGTTGCTCATAGATATCTCCCCACTGTGAACCTAGTGTAATAAATTGGTGATGCTACCAAGGAACATGTATAAATGCAATATTTATCACTATAGTATCTAGGATTCTCTACTTATTTATAATGAGACTCTATGGTCATGAGGAAATAGTAGGAATAATATGATTATGGGTTTGTGGAACCCATCATTGAGTGTTCTATGGTTTATTTAGAATAATAGTAATAGGAATATGTGTAGGTGCTCTAAATATATAAATATGGTGAGTTTATGATTTCATGAAACCCATTGTGGATCTCTAATGTAATGGTCTCTAAAGTATAAATGGGATTACCTATTGCTTACCATTTTGTAGTGGATTAGCCTTAGTAGACTTGATAATTAACTAACTAATTATAAATTTCTTTTTTTCAAGAGGATGCTCATATGGAACTCTATAAACTATAATTAACTAATTAGCATAAATGTATTTAACACACCCATGCATTGTATAAGGTACTAATTGAAGAATATGTATCCAAGGGCATCCCAATAACATATTATAGACATGTGTGGAAGGTACAACTAAAAAATTAGTAACCACATGTGTAGGACCCATGTGTAAAGGTAAGTCAATCTCACCAAGAACCTTTTGTGAGGTCCCATCAAATGCTCTAATTGTTCTGGTAGAAGGCTATAAATCATGGTGTGTATAACCTAAGTGCATAAGTAATATCATGGTGTAAATGTTTTCACTTTCACCATTATCAATCATAACACTATGTAAAGGTTGATTATCAAGGAATGCTCGAATGAATAAAGAATGAAGATCAAATTCGTCATCTTTAATCTAACTGTCATTGAAAGTAATATAAGGTATCTAAACCATAAGAGGTTTATGTCATGTATAGGTATAAATAATCCCATATAATGGGTGCTCATAGTGTGATGGAGGAGTATGTGCATAATATACCATTTTCACTTTCACATCCTTCTTAGAATGGTCTTACAAAGGATTGTTAAATATATATTTTTTTTGGTGATCACCAGGTTGTGAACATGATTCCTTTAGAAGATCATCAAACATAATCCTTTGGTCATTGATAAGGTCTTGGATCTTAAGATTCAAGGTAAAACGTATGTTTTTAGAATTCTCTGGGCCTTGGTGATAGTCATAATAAGCATTCACATCATATCCTTTGGGTAGAGGCCAACTCATCAACCTCTATAGGATGAGAGAGAGAATATTACACTCTATTAGCTATGAGACTAATGAAGGGGGGGAGTCAGGTAAGCATGTAAATAGTCTCCTTAGTGCATTAGACAATACAAGATGATTAGGTTACTATCAAACTACATTTATCATGGTGGTTGTTTCCTTTTTATTCTTAAGAGGTTTTACCTTATAACTTGATTTGATTGTAAATTTGGCATTAGATGTAGATGTAGTCAGTGTGTCTGCTACATACTTAAGTTTGTTCAATGAGATAACTTTCATTTCATGGTCCTAAACAATATAGCACAAGTCATAAAAGGATTTAAACTTTTTAAAAATTATGGACTCATGTAAATGAGTAAGCAAACTTTGCTTGAATATGTCTTGAAGTTCTTTGTATACCATAGAATTTGTCATTTTAGCCAACATTATCTTATACCTCAAGATGTATTCATTCATAGTTTCAATGTTTCCTTGTTTGATTTTTGTAATCTGGGCATAAAAACCTTTTTAGTGATGTTAATAGAGAAGTGTGCCAAAAACTGATCTACAAGTGGTTTGAATGATTTCATAGATTTGAGAGGTAAATCATAAAACCACCTCAAATCATAATCCTCGAGGCTCCTTGAAAATTATTTGGTCAAAAATTTATCAATTGAGGCATAATCAAGGCATGATGCATATAAAGATCAAAGATGTTGCTTAGAATAACCCTTGCCATCATAAAATAGGAACTTAGGTGAAACAAAACTAGTTGGCAAAGGGTGCAAAGATATCTCAAGTGAAAGAGGATTATGCAACACATTTTGGTTATCAATAGCATGAGGATACTTTAAATCCTTTTGTTTAATGTTTTTAACCTTATCCTCCAAGGTATTTATAACTAGGAGTGTTTGAACTATATATCCATTGGGGTTTAAGTTAGCAAGTTGAGTAGTCACCAATGGAGAAGTGAACATGGTTTGAGTAGTAATAGGCATTGAAAGTGGTATTTAAGTTCAAACAATTGCTAATTCCATGGTAGACGTAGCAATTTTTTTTTTAGTAAACAAAGGTTGGAAGACATAATCTATGCTTCCACTAGATGTAGGTAGATTGATAGGTATGAAATAAGTTATAATACCTTCTAAAGGACTCACCATCACTAGGTGAGGAAGCCTTAGCTTAATCATGATTACTTATTTCATCTCTTGTTGTGATCATAAGAATCCAATAAGGGAGATTCGTATTATGTTAGTTCAAGCAATATAAATCAAATAAACACACTAACACTTACACTCCCAGTCTAGATACTAGGGAGAGCTTAGTAATAAAAATTAAATGAAATCACAACAAAATCATATAAGATAGTAACTCTTTTACCTTCCTTAGGAACTCCAAATGCTTTGTTTAATGGCTTTCTTAGCTTGTGCATCAAGAATTCTTTGATAATTGAGATTGCTTGGTTCCTTCTCTCCTTGGCACCTTGGCTTGTAATGTTTCTTGGCTTAAGATTTGGGCATGGTAGCCTTTCTTTCTAAGAATTTGGGCGTTATAACACTACATCAAAGAGATTGTTAAAGATATTTGAGCATAATAACTTTGCACCAAAATAACTTATGGTTAAATATGCAAGGCCTTATATTTATAGTGTTAGGAATTAACTCTCACCCAAGGTGAGTCAAAGTTGATTTTAGGCTTGGAATGGGTTCAAACTAACCCTTGGTGAGTTAAAACTAACTCTAGTAGAGTTAATAGTTCTCAAGTAATTATGATTTGCAATTACTAGGCATGGCTCTCAAATTAGATATTTTCAAATATTTTCAAAGAGATTGACAACTAAAAAAGGCAATGATGAAAGGCTAGGATATTTTGAATTTCTTTTTTTAGATATTTATTAATTATAAATGGATAATTAAAATAGGCATTTAATCTTATTTAGTTTTTTAAGTGATTTTGATTAGCCTTTTAGCTCTTTCCAGATTTGATTTAGGTGTGTAAGTGCCCAACTTAATAGGTCTATAGGCCAAATTGATAGTTGTTATGCTCCAAAGTGATTAGGGATGAATCAATGAGAGGCTATTATTGCATATGAGCTTGTATCCCAAATATGGATGTCTCAACATGATTATGAGCTTTGATGAATGATACACAAGCAAATTTAGGATGTTTAGTGATTCCTAATCTTAATTTTTAATGGTTGGTAGGAATTAGTCTAAAGTTTATTCGAAGGCCAATTGTGGCTAGTTTTAGGTGTCTATAATTTGCCTCTATTTGAGAAGGCATTGCCAGCTATAATCATATTAACATCTTCTCAAAGAATGAAAATGTCATGTATGCCTACTTCTTCAATGGTAATGGATGAGTTGTAGATTACCCTTTAAGGGAGTGATTGGCAAAGGGGTTGGTGATCGTTCCCTAAAAAGGAGGAAATGATGGGACCAAAAAGATAAAATGGTTTGAAAAAGACTAATTTTCCCATAGGCAATTATAAAAAATGGTATACGGATTTACCCCAATTGGACAAATAAACAAGATTATTTGCCCACAAGTAGTTATAATCATTATCATATGCGGGATAAAAAAGGTAATGATTTTTCCAAAGGTGGTTATAATCATTGAAAAGAGGATTAGGGTAACAAGAGAAAGACTTTCCCAAAGGTAGTTATAATCATGAAATAAAAAGCAATGATTTACCCATAGGATGTTATAATCATTGGAAAGATAAACACATGCCCCAATTTGATGGATAAAGATAATGGTTTACCCAAAGGTGGTTATAAACATTATCATAATGAAAATGTGCCCCAGGTGGGCAGAACAAAGATAAAAGTTTGCCCAAAGGTGGTTATAATCATTAACCTCTAGATAAATCAAAACACCATGATTTGTGTATAGGTGGCTATAATCATTGTCTCTACAAGTGGGATGATACACAATTATTTACCCAGAGGAGTTTAGAATCATTGGCAGTATAAGTGGGATGAGATATAATGATTTCCCAAAGGTGGTTATAATCATCAACTAAATGATGAGAGTATGATGGCAAATTGTATAGTAGGGCTTACAAACTGAATCCACAATCAAGGAGTAAGAGTAAGCTAGTATAAAGGAGAAAGATGAATTTGGGCAACCTGTTAGTATGGAGATGCACATCCTAACTAGCAAGGATTAAAATTTTGTTGTGATTTAATTACTCTATATGTGATATGATTGGGATAGATTAGGAATTTTTTAGGTGCCAAAGAGATATATCATGGCCTCATTACTTGTAATACTTCCCATGTTGATTTTTGTTGTAGCATGTGATGGTAAGTATTATGATATAAAACACCATGAGAACTTATCCAAAATATGCATCAAGACTAACACTTAATCCAATAAATAATTGAAAATAATGCACCAATGATAAAAACCATGATGACAATGTTGACGTATGAATATGGATATATTCAAGAATAATGCACAAGGAAACACCGAATGAATGCACCTAGACTGAATCAAGGCACAACAAGAAAGGAAACAAATAGGCAAATAAGTAAACAAACAAATAAAACACCAAGAAAGGAAAGAATAAAAAAAAACAAAATAAAGAGAAAAAAATGAAATAAAAACAAACAATGGTTAATCATAATGTTAGTGCAAACAATAGAGAACAAACAAGATGATGAACATTGTCTCTAGGATATAAGAGACAACAAGAAAAACAAACAAAATGGGGGAATAGAATAAAAATAAGGGGTGTTTGAGCTAACTTCAGATGCACTAAGAAAGTGGACATTACCTATATAGTTAGATAGATGCAAGGTCTAATATAAACTTCAAGCCAAATGTAGTTCTCCTAAGAAATGGGATAGAATAAAATGATGAGAATAAAAACATGATTGTGTTATAGTGGAATATGGGAATGCGCTCATAAAATGATGAGAGCATGGGATGTGAGGCCAATAAGGAGGGGAAACTAAATGACAAGTGTTTTCTTATGAATTAGTTAGGGTTCCTAGAATCCTTAAAGAAAATAAGTGGTTGATGTTTAGGATCTTTTAGATCATTTTACAAATGTTTTTGGCATTTTCTATGTATCTCAACTCGATGGGTTTTTATGAGATACTAAATGGTCCAAGCTCATAAAATGGTGAGAGCATTCAAACTTAAAATTGTTCACAAAATTGTGAGAGCGTGACAAAGGGTGACTAAGATGACCTCAACATAAATTGAGTGTTGCATACATAGTCCAAGGATGGGACCTCAAGTCATTATAGTTTCACCTTATAGCGGAGGAATCTAACTAGGTAGCAAAAAATTTGTAAACAATAGGCAAAGTAGGCAAATGGCACAATATAAAATAGGAATGGCAAGTTGTCACTTCAAGGAATGATAAAAGTGGTGTTCCTAATTTTCCCATAGCTGGTTATAATTAGGAAATAATGTCATAGGTCAATGATACTAATTTTCCCACATGTGGTTATAATTGGTAACATAATGGTGGTACTCTAATTTTCCTAAAGGCAGTTATAATTAGAAGAACTGAAATGGAACAAAATAAGAAATGAAAGATAAAAATACCAAACCACTTTCATATTTTTCCAAAAAATGGCCTCTATCTAGAATATTGAAATTCAGTTGAATCATTTTGCTGAAAGTGCCCATGGAACAAATGAAATGGAACCAAGGTTAAAGGGGATGGTTAGGTAGGGTTTAAAATAAATTTGGTCAAAAATAAAGGTATGGTATAATGGTATATGATAGAATGGTATGGTACACAGAATAATGTCGATACTATGGTACAATGGAAATGGGCCTCATAGACAATATTTCAAGTCTCTCAAGTGAAGTACCACTTGAGGTGTATGATATTCATCAGCTCATTAAGTTCATCCCCATCTAGTGTAGCGAGCCTATATGCTCTAGAGCCATAATTTGCAACAATAATGTAGGGGCCTATCCAGTTGGGTTTGAACTTGCCTTTGTGTTTCTTCTCATCCATGGTATTTTATTAGTTTTATTTGAGAACAAGATCACCAAGTTTAAATTCTTTGTGTTGGACTCATCAGTTGTAGTGGCCACAAAGTTACTTCTAATATGTTTGCAGGCTATTAACTATGGCCATGTGTTTCTCATCAAGTAAATCTAGCTCTTTTAGGTGAGCTATCTGGTAAATTTCATCATCTAGAACATGTTTTAGTGAAATTTGAAAAGAAGGTAACTCATCCTCAATGGGAAGAATGGTTGTATTGCCATAAACTAGGGAATATGGAGTGGCTCTTATTAGGGTATGGTAATTAGTGCAGTATGCCCAGAGGGCACAAAATATTTGGAGGTACAAATCATGGTTGACATCATTGAAAATATTTTTAAGGATGTTGACAATGGTTTTATTGGATGCTTCAACTTGGTTGTTACCTTGTGGGTAATATGTTGTAGAAAAATGTTGAGTAATTTTGTAATTGACACATAGTAAATTGACATCCTTATTATTGAATGATATACTATTATCAGATATAATGTCAAATGGGATACCATATCAATAAATGAGGTGGTTGAATATGAATTTGTAAATTTATTTTCCAGTCAAGTGAGGGGTATAGCTTCAACCCACTTAGTGAAATATTCAGTAGTGGGAAGGATGTGTTTATGGCCATCAAATGAGGTAGGGTTAATCTTCCCAAAGAGATTGAGGCCTCGTGTAGTAAATGGCCATGGTGTAAGCATTGGTTTGAGTGTTTTGGTTGAGGCATTAATTAGATTGGCATGCCTTTGAAATTTATCATACCTTTTGATGTAAGTAGTTGCATCTACATCCATAGTTGGCCAATGTTGATTCTGCCAAATTTAAACAAATAAATAGAATTCCATCAAAGTTGTGATGATGAAAGGTTGGTCCAAGTAAGGTATAACATGAGGCTTGGTGGGTAAAGGCCTTGATTTGTTTGCATAATAGGTTAGGTGGCATAATATGGTCATGAAGATTGGTAAAGAGGTTAGAATACCATATAGATCTGGGACCAAAAATATCAAAGATCATTGTGACAATTAAAGGTTCATGAGCTGGTGCTAGAATATTTTCAATGAGGAATTTATATTCTTTTGACTTTTCTAGATGATGTATCAAAGAGCTAATGGTTTCCATAGAATCTCTTGTTTTGTTACTATCCCTTAGAATGTGTTCAAATTGTATGTCGGCAATCTATTGTTTGAGAGTGTCGATCATGGCCTTGTATGGCACTAGCTTATCATCCTTGGTTTAAAAGTGGTTTGTAACCTAATTGATGATTAATGAGAATCACCATAAACCTTGAGATATTAGATATTTGATTGTACTACTTGGCAAAGCCCTGCAATGAGTGCTTCATATTCGACTATGTTATTAGTACAAGGAAATTTGATACAAAATAATTTAGGGATAAGATCCCCCTATGGTGTAATAAATAATAGGCTTACCCCCAATCCATGTGATGTAAATGATCCATCAAAGTATAGCTTCTAGTGCTACTCTTCAAGAGGTGTTTTAATGATGGTGATAATGGACTCATCTATGAACTAACAATTTAACGGTTTTGTATCTTCAAGGGGATCTTCAACAAGTTGATCTACAATAACCTATCCCTTGATAGCCTTATGGTTGACGTATTCTATCTCAAACTCACTCAGAAGCATGATCTATTTAGCTATGTAGCCTTGTACAGGTCTTGGATAGTAGATACTTGAGTAGATCTAATTTTTAAATAACTATGGTTTTGTTGTTTAACATGTAATGTCATAGTTTTTGAGTTACAAAGACCATAGCTAAATAGGCTTTTTCTATGGGTGTATAATTGTGTTCATACATGACCAATGTACAACTTAGATAGTACATGGCATATCCTTTTTCATTATCATCATGATGAGTTTAAAGTGCTCCCAAGGCTTTATCTATGGTAGATAGATATAGTAGGAATAGCTTTCCTAGCATAGATGGCAACAAAATAGGCGGATTGGAAAGATAATCCTTTAAATGTTGAAAATATGTATAGCATTTGTCATCCCAAAAAAATGTGACACCTTTCATCAACAAGTGTGTAAATGGATGGTATTTATTGGCCAATTTAGAAATGAAGCATCTAATAGACTAAATCTTGCCCTACAAACTATGGAGATGCTTCAAATTGGAAGGTGGTGGCATCTCAGTAATGGCTTGTACTTTAGCTGAATCGACTTCAATGCCTCTATGAGACACAATGAATCCAAGTAATTTGCCTAAAGTAACACCAAAAACACACTTATTAAGATTGAGTCTAACCTTGTATTCATGTGGTCTATCAAATATCATTTGTAGTACTTATGGATGATTGGCCCTAGTCTTTGATTTTCCCAATATGTCATCGACATAGTCTTTAACAATGTCATGCATCATATCATGAAATATGATGGCCATAGCTCTTTGGTATGTGGTGCTAGAATTCTTGATACCAAATGGCATAACTTGATAACAAAACATTCCCAATAGAGTAGTGAATGTTATTTTATGTTGGTCTTCTAGTGCAATCCTAATGTGGTTGTATCCTGAGAATCCATCCATGAGTGAAATAATTTCATACCTAGCAGTGGAGTCAACTATCATGTCAATTTTTGGTAGAGGAAAGTCATCCTTAGGGTAAACCTTGTTTATATCTCTAAAATCAATGCAGATTCTAATTCTTTCTAGCTTCTTACTGACTGGCACAACATTCAAAATACACTCTGAATAATCCATCAGTCAAATATATCTCACTACTAAGATTTTTTCCAAATCTTTATTTAATAATATAGAAATATGAAGATGTATTTTGTGTAATTTTTGTTTCATGGTTTTGGCATCAGGATGTACAACAAAGTGGTGTACAATAAGGCAAGGTCCAAACCTAGCATGTTGGAGTATGCCCAAGCAAATATGTCAACAAATTTAGTCCAAAGGGATGTAAAGATGTCACATTACTCCTTAGTGAGCGACACACATTTGAGTCATTTTAGATCATCTTGAGTCTTGATGTTGACTTTTATAGTGTCCTCCAAAAGAAAATTTGAACCATCCTCTAGAATGGTTGGCAATAATTATAATTGGCCTATAATGATAGAGTCCTCTATTTGGACTAACTCTTCAAGTTACCTAAGAAAAGATGAATTAGAATCTCCCAATGGTAAGTATAGCCATGTTATAAAAACTATTGGAAACTCTTGGATGATTCAATCAAAGGCATGTTGCTCTTAAGAACTAAACTTAGACCAATATACAAGTTCTTCATTGGTAGTCTCATGTGATTCATTAGGGGAAAGGTGAACACCCCCACATAATGGTGCCTAAAATAGGTTTTCACTATAATATTGTCCTTTCTATTTACCTTTACCCATGTCCAAAAGTGCCTCAAAAAGGTTTTCACTTTGGGACCTCAATGTTTTATTTAATTGTTTGTGGCTAAGGGTGTTCACCCATTCTCCAAAATAGGTTGCAGAATCCAATTTGATTGAGAACTCATTATTTAATTTGATATCCTAATGGAACATTGTCTCTTAGGCCTAGAAAATTACAAAAGGCCTCATCATTCTCAAATACATATATAGGCACTGTTGATTCTTGTTGGTCCCAGGCCATAAGTTAATAGTGATAAATAAGAAGCGAATTATGGATAACTAGTCTAAGGGTACAAATGGTATGGGTGTAAAATAGATTATTATTGGCCAGGTCTTCATAATGGTTATGATTAGACTCTGCTTTATTTTCATCATCATCATCAATAGTCATTGACATTAAAACATGAATGAGATATGTGGGGTCACCCCTAGGTAATTTAAATTTGAGATCATAGGTTCCTTTATGTCGAGTCATAGAGATTAGCTCAAGTGTTCCCTATTAATTTATTCTAAGGCCTCTTCCTTGATAGGCATGATTTACCATGATCCTCTTTGGAATGGGGTATTTGTAATTTTTATAACAATCAGCCAGTTTGTCATTATACAATTAGGATTCATCATCTTCAAGTGGGTCCTCTTCTTGACCAATGGCCAGTGTGAAAATGATAGAAGCTAGACTATGAATTTTGCCTTTTCTTTTTCATTTCCATTCCATGTAAAGTGGATTGGCTTTAGGTCTTATATAATACTTGGGGTTAATCAAAAGCTTAGCAATGTGGAATGTATCATGGGTCAAATATTCTCCTGGGCTATTAACCATGATGGTAAAATAATTGGACATTTCAAGAGGTGGCATATGGGAAGATGAATCAAGGGTATCAGGGTCTATGCAATTGGCCTCTAAAAAATCAACAAGTATTTACTTACCCTTGTCCTTCTTAGACAATAGATCTAAACCAAAATGGTAGTTATAACTTTCATACTCAACCTATAAATATTTATAATGTTTATATGGCTACAAATCTTCATGGATGGTAACCTCCATACCTGAATGGGAGAACTTAAGACATTGGTGCAGTGTTGAATGGATTCTATGAATCTCATGCATCTAAGGTCCACCCAATATCAATTATAATATAGGTCCAGGTATAACACATGACATAATGTATCATGGATCAAATGCCCAATGATAACTAACAAGATGATGGTGCCTTGTGATTCTCACTCTTCATTGTTGTAGGCCTTGATTGTGATCTTTTTTGGTTGAAGATTAGATATTGTGTATTCAATAAGCTTGATGAGCTTTATAAACACAATATTTAGGCATGATCCATTATCTATGAAGACATGCTTCACTTGATGTTACATTATGATAACTTTGATGTATAATGGATTATTATGCAGAGGGCCAAGGGACAACATATCACTTTGTTTGAAGGATAACTAATGGCCTGAGGATATATGTCCAACCAAATCTTGGAATTTATCTAGGGATATGTCATTAAGAACTTATGATTTGCCTAACAACTCTATTAAAATGTTCTTGTATGTAGGTGATGTACATAGAAAATCCAAAATGGAAATTTGTGCAGGCATCTTTTGAAGCTGTTCTAAAATATCAAACATATTTTTATTCACAATGATAAATGACTTGTTCTTAGCTAGAATTGTGGGTTGGATGGGTGTAGTGGAAGATGGTTATGGGCCTGAGATGGTAATCTTTGACTATCAAGTTGTAATTGCATAATCGGTATTAGATACAAGACCATTATTGCTAGCAAATGATGGTGGAGGGGGACTAGATAGGATAAGTCCTAGTTTTTAGTGTGCTTGTATGTGGTCATGGGTCAATGATGAGTTATTGGTATAAGGTCCAAAACTAGTAATCCCTACCTGTTGGTATGCTTATATGCGGTCCCAAGTCAAGGAGGAATCATTGTCATAGGTTGGTTGGTTGAAATTGGTTAGAAATGATTCTATTTAATTAAAACTTGGTCTCAAATTGATGGATAAATTAGAAACTTGACCTCCTGTAAGATGACCTACAACTTTGTTGTAGTCATGTGCAACTACATGGTAAGTCTATTAGTTGTTGGCATTGTTTTGGCCTTATTTCCATCTATTTGGTTGACATCGATGTTGTTACTACTGATATTATTATTGTTGTCTAGGTTATTGATACTATTTTGTTGTTGTTTTGTCCTTTGTTGTTGTTGTTGATTGTTATTGTTATGTTGTATGAAAGGGTTTTGATAAATACCCAGATTCTAATAGGATGTAGATGCTCTATAATCCAATGTTATCTCCCCATTTTTTAACATATTTTGAATGATATGTTTGATTTGCATACAATGACATTGATTATGTCCATTAACCTAATGATATTCATAGAATTCATTTTGTCTCTACTAATCTAGATAAGGAATTCCCTCGAGATAGTGATATGGGATGGGCCAACTAATTAGATTAGCAGTGGCTAGTTTTGAAAACATGACTTTAATACATTCTCCAAGCTCACTAAAAACTTGACAAGTAGGCACATTTTGACTTAGAGGAGGGGTTTACAAAGGCAAAGGTTGTTGTGTTTGTTGAGCTAGTCTAGGTTATTTCAAAAGCTATGCTTATTGAATAGGTTATTGGTGAGGAGTAATTTGCATTTGTAACATTGGCTGACCAGATGGTGTTTACATTATTGGGACATGTCATGACTCAGTTACTCAATTTTTAATAAGATTCTTGTTTTGATTGAATTACTTGAATTTTTAATAATTACTAGCCTGGACTGGTGTTGATGTTTTCACTTTGACTTGATTATGGTTCTGATTTTGGCCATTTCTTTGGTTTTGGGTCTAATTTTAATTTAAAAAGGTAAGCTTGATAATCCCTTTATTAATAAGGTCCTTTTCAATTAGAAAATCTTTATCAATGATTTCGTTGAAGGTATGTGCACATTTTAGCTCCAAATGGTAAGATATCTCACTGTGTAAATTCTTGGTAAACATAGTGGCTAATTATTTATCTGGTAAGCTATGGGTGAAATGGATAGAAAGTTATTCCCATCATTATAGATAACTTGTGAAACTTTCACTGGCCTTTTGTTTGGTTTAAGTCAAATCTAATAATAAAATCTCATGTTTGAGATTATGGGAAAAAGGCTGCACAAATTTGTCTGCAAGGTCATCAAAATCAGATACTGATTTCTTTAGCACTTTCAAGAACCATTCCAAAACCTATCCTACTAGACTCTAGGGAAGAAAAATTAGGAGGTATATGTCACTATAAGCCACTAGCTGGAAAGTAATAAAGAATTATATTAAATGGACCTTAAGGTCTCCTTTACCCTTATATTTGTCAAACTTTGGTGGTTCTTACCCTAGAGGAAATGGTATTTACAAATACTCTATGTTGAATGGGTAAGAACACATGTCATCCAACTTAAACTTCTTAGTCTATTTATTGGCTTGGATGGTGGTAATTACATCCTACATTTTTTGTAGTTCTTGTGCCAAGAAAATTGATGGAACACTAGCCTAAGGTGGAGGTTGGGTGGTCAAAGGTGAATGACCTTAACTGATGTATAATGGAGGCATAGTTTGTTATGAAATGTTGATTTGCTTAGGGAATTGATCAAGAATATGCATCCATAGTTTGAGATGAGCTTGTTGTAATTACCTACCTTGAGGTGTGATATTCTAGTTTGGATTCGGTATGTAGGCCTAGTTTGGGGGAATTATCGCTGAGATGGAAGGATATGGCTTTGGGTGAAGTACTGTGCCTAATGAGGTTGAGTAGGGACTTGCTACCAACTAGTCAAACTTGGTTGAATGGAGGGAACTTATTGTGAAACAAGGTCCTATTATTGAATTTATGACACATTTGTAATGAAAGGTAATTATTACCTAGTTGGTATTTTTTCAAGTACCTATTAGTTGGGCAAATACTTGTTGTGAAGTAGATTCTTATTGGTTATTTAGCATTTTTTTCTGACTAATAAACATGCATTGTTGATTAGACAATATTTGTGACTATAAAGTCATGTTGGTCTATGATTGAAGAGGTATACTTGTCATTACCTGATGAGGTGGAATAGTGGTTTCCCCTATTGAGGTGGTAGAATGTTCTGACTCTATTGCATTGGTATATTAGACTTACATGTTGTTGTGGAAAGTTAGTTTTCACTTGTTATGGTGGAGTAACATTCATCATGTTTTTTTGAGGTAAAGCATTGGTTTGTTCTTGATTACTTAATCATTGTGGTTATATGCTTGAAGAAGTAGCTAGTTGAGGATTAGAGGTATTTTTTTATAGTTAGGAGGTAGAATTTCCTACCCCTATAGTTGTGAACCACTCATGGTGTTTACCAAAGGCACTTTTTGTGGACTATTTGTTTGTACTTTTAAACCACTTTGGCCTAGATTGGATTGTACTTGTGTGTTATCCACTATGTTTAGAACATTTGTCTATGTAAAAGTCGTAGACACTTCTTTGATAGTTGGGGCATTGAACATGTCACCAACTAAAGTGCTTTGTGTGAATGGGTATATACATAAATTTTATTGGCTTGCCATTTTGATTAAGACTCCTATTGAAGCAACTAACTTGATAAATAGAGCATTTGACATGGTCATGTTATTAAAATTATGCACTAAATTTTAATTGGTATCATATGCTATCTATATTTGTATAAAATGGTCCTCCATGAGACCTTTTCCTATGACAAGCATACTTGGGTCTTGGTATGTCATCGGTATGAGTGCTTGAGGATTGATAGAAGAGGCATGTTCAATGGTTTGATTATAAGGCATGTTGTAAGGCACTCTAACTAGACTAGGCAAGTTTTTATGGGGGAATTTTACTAGAAACTTGGACCCTACCTTCACATCTCTAATTAAAACTTCATCCTTGTTTACAAGCAAGTGATGATCAAAAAAATAGGGATCATATGTCTATGGCATTGTAACATAGTATGGTTGTTTTTGAACTTGGTCCACAATTGATGGTATGCTAGCTAGGTATTACATTATTTATTATTGGTATTGCTCTAATTATGGAGGCATGTTGACTAAATAGTGAGCTAAAGGATCTTAGTTTTGTTCCCATGATTGAGTGTTATAAAGAATATAAGGATCCATCTCACAAACTACGTCATTGCCATAAGGGTCTTCAACAATATTATCATATATGACCATATTATCATATCTTAGATTATACATGGCTCCACTATGATTAGAGTGAGACATATTCAAATCAATGATGAATGTTTCATTATAAAGTTATAGAGTTCTACAAACTCTTAAAAACAATGTGCAAAGGATAATTGTTCCAAACTTAGTCTAACTTGGTCTAAAAAGTGGAGTTGTATCTCCAAAAGGGTATGATAAAAACTTGGTACAAAATAGTCTAATTTTAGATGTCTAACATCAAATGTCTTACACAAAATGGTCAATTGGATGAATAAAAACTATAATACCAAACTCTAGGCTCAAAGTTTTTCAAACAAGTCTAATCTAAGAAAACAAAAGTTGATAGGTCTTTTAGAGAAGGCACAAAAGCTAGGCTCAAAATAGGCATGTGTTAGGTCTTTTGGAAAATGCACAAAAACTATACTTTAAACAAAATGAGGTAAGATATTTAATCTAAAAAATTTGAAACATTTTAACATAAACTAAGCATTCAAATTTAAACATGAACTTGGTCAATTGACATAAGGCATGAAATAAAAGGCATATGGAAGATAGACTACTTCCTCCTCAATCTAGGCACAAAAAATAGTTTTCAAATTGAATAAAGAATTAACATTAGTTACACAACCCAAAAGTGAAAGATCGATGTCTAGGCCAAAAATACACAAGGCATAGGCAGAATAAATCAATGTTTGGATTTGAACTTATCAAGGCTAATTAAAAACTCAACTTAGATAACTAGGATTCTGTAAAAAAATAAAAGGCTAGAAGAGAATGAACATCATAACAATACCTAGTAAAGATCTAAAAGGCATACATGGCTTGGTTTTGAATTTTAAAATTTGGACATAATGCAACAAGTATTTGAAATGATTTGAGTAGTGTAATGATGTTATCACATTCTAAAGATGTAATAAATGGTTTGGTTTTAAGACTGCAAGGCATAATATTTGAAATGAATTGGGTGTCATAATGACACCTCTTTTCAATCAAATGACAAACACAAACAAGATTTTTCTAAAGACTAACGCAAAAGAATGGTGTCAAATGGGAAGCATAATGCCTCCTCAAACAAAGGAATGATGTATAATCAAGACTCCTTTTGGCACAATAAGATAATAAATATTTTAGACTCAAAAACATGTAATAAAAGGATAAAAATGACATAAACACCTAAGTGTAACATCCTAAATCCTAAAACTGACAAGGTTGCATAGTACTATCAAATTCCATCAATATACTTGGTCTTGAGAGGATTTTAATTATTAATCCAAAAATTAAAAGTACATGAAAAGTAGGGTTTTTAGTCCCCCTCTTCTCTCAAGAGTTTTTATTGTAACATGAAACTTTGAGATACTCACCCTACATCAATAGTATATCTATGGCAAGTGGGGTTGATCTAAACTATCATTTTTTACTCATTTCTAGATGGTCCCAAAGGTAGATAACACTAGAGATGCAATCATGCCATTTGGATCCATGTAAACCATATTTTTATGAAAATTATCTTATCATTTTCACAACCACTACATCCATCACTTGCTTAGTGTAGTGTGATGTCTGAGTAGATCATACATTCCAAGGGTAGCAGTCGCTAATAAAGGTAGCTTAATCGCTCAAACTACCATTCTAGTGATTCACTAGCTTGATTTATACACCCCATCATGGAGTGGGGTTAAAATGATGTTAAGATATGAATTAATATGTCAACACTTCCCCAAAGAACCTATGAGGAGGTAATGAACTCCTTCTCACAAGCCAAAATGCATGAAAAATAATGACAAGTGAAAATACTTTAGGGTCACATTTGGATCACCCAAATCATACATATTTGAGAAGGGCCTTAGTGATGTTATTTTCATGCTTTGGACTAAATCAACCAAGGCAAATAATTAACAATTTTTTTCACCTAAATTCCCTAAATGGGATGGGGAAGAGCATACACGAATCAATTATTTTGCTTAAAATAACTTTCAACAAATAATCATAAAATGAACAACTCTTAGGAGTGTGTAACTAAATGTGAAAGTTCATTTTAGTGTACCAAAATGAAGTGTGTAGTGAATTTATAAGCCCCTTGGAATTAGCCAAAAAATCTTGCAAAAACTTCACAAACAACTAAGGTATTGAAAAGAACTAAGTTCATTTTAAACACCAGAGACAAAGTGTGCAAGATTTAATCATGTTCAAACTTGGAATTTTCCACATTATGACCTATAATTTATTAGAGGGTTTTTCTAATTAGAAGCCCAAAAGTGAATGAGAAAATAATATTTCAAAATGAGCTCTTGATTTTCCTATTTTTCTATCATAGAGATCGATGGTGATCCACACAGGGATTGATGTCAGTTCACCAAAATCGATGTCAATCGATCCAACAGGGATAGACGTCAGTCGATCTAATAGGGATAGACATCATTCGATAGATATCAATGTTGGTTCTTATAAAAACACAATACAATTTGATAGAAAATATGATTAGTAAAACAAGCCTAAAAATCAAATATCTCTCTAGATCTAGTAGGAAAATGTTTAAACAAATAATATGCAAGTTTTTGAACACAGAATAAAAATTAGAAAACTCAAGAAAAACTTGTTAGTCATGTTTTATGTTATGATTTGTTCTTCACATAGGAATAGATGTTAGCTCTGGGGGAATCGACATTGGTATTTTATAATCCACGTTGGTCTCTATGTAACTTGTGTGTTACTAAAAACAAAATTATGTGAAAAATAAAGTTACATGAAAAACAAATTTAAAACTCAAATTTTAAATATTCTTAAGCATTAATTAGAAAAACTAAGAGCAACATATTAATCTCTTTGGTTGTATGATATGCTTGAGGTCCCAATGAGAATGCCATTTTTTATTCTAGGAATCCAAGAATGGAGGTTAGTATTATGTTAGTTCAAGCAATAAAATTCAAATAAACACACTAACACTTACACTCCTAGCCTAGATACTAGGGAGAGCTTAGTAACAAAAACTAAATGAAAGCACAAAAAAACATAAAAGATAATAACTCTTTTAATTTCCTTGATAAATCCAAATGTTTTGTTGAATGACTTACTCGGCTTGTGCATCAAGAAGTCTTTGACAATGGAGGTTGTGTGGTTCCTTCTCTCCTTGGCACCTTGGCTTGTGATGTTGCTTGGATTAAGATTTGGGTATGGTATCCTTACTTGCCAAGAATTTAGGCATTATAACACTACATCAAAAATATTGTTGAAGATATTTGAGCATAATAACTTTGAACCAAAATAACTTATGTTCAATAATCAAGGCCTTGTATTTATAGCTTTAGGAATTAACTCTCACCCAAGGTGAGTCAAGGTTGAGTTTAGGCTTGGAATGTGTTCAAACTAACCCTTGGTGAGTCAAAACTAACTCCAGTAGATTTAATAGTTGTCAATTAATTATGATTTACAATTACTAAGCATGGCTCTCAAATTAGATATTTTCAAAGAGCTTGACAACTCATAAAGGCAATGATGAAAGACTAGGATATTTTGAATTTTTTAATTTCCTTTTTTAGACATTCATTAATTACAAATTGATAATTCAACTAGGCATTTAATCTTGTTTATTTTATTAATTAATTATGATTAACCTTTATCTCTTTCAATATTTGATTTAGGTGTGTAAGTTCCCTACTTAATAGGTCCATATGCCAAATTGGTAGTTATTATGCCACAAGGTGATTAGGGATGAATCTATGAAAGGTTATTATTGCATATGGTATGGAATCCCAAATAGAGATGTCTCGACATGATTCTGAGCTTTGATGAATGATTCCAAAGCTAATTTAGGACATTCAATTATTCCTAAGCTTAATTTTCAATGGTTGGTAGGAATTGGTATAAAGTCTAGTCCAAGGCCAATTATGGCCAGTTTTAGGTGTCTACACTTGTAACATACAAAAAAACATCCATTAAGGTCTTGCTATTATTTATATGAGTGATCAATGCTTATTTATCTTCCATTTGAAATTGGGTCTTTGGATTAACATTTTCCATTGCTTTGACAACTGAAAAATTCAAAATTTTTAATAAAGTATATCAAATAGAAAATAAGAAATACAAAACCCTAAACTACTTAGGGTTTTGAGCTCAAAGATTAGGTTCACCAAATGTTTAACTCTAAATTGGATTTGGATCCTAATGTGAATAGATAAGGTTAATAATATATAAATTAATAAGCATAAGGGTGATAAATAGATTTGTAGTAGGCTAATTAATTGTAAAACTTAGATAGAACATATACTAAATTTATTATATTGAGATATATTAAAAGTGGAAAGTACAATTATGCTAGATATGGAAATGATAATTAAATAAGATACTTGGTTTTGATGTTAATATAAATTTTGATCTAAAATAGGTAGGAAGTGAACTACAATAATATTTTAGAATAGTCACCAATTCTAGATTAAGTACCTTTATAGTCACAGACACTTACATCAACTTGGGATGGTTACATCAATGTTAGTGTCTAGGTTGGATGCAAGTGTCATGTATATAATACCTACTAAAATAAGATTCAACTATCTATATGTTTCTAGGTTTTTCATCACCTTCACTCTAGTACATTTAGATCTGGGTCATGGAGTGTTTCTCCTTGTCAAATAGCAAGACCCTAATTCTTCAACCTCATAGTGGTTGTAGGGGAAAATGGGTTAGTGGTCACATGGTGTCAATCTACCACAAAGAACCCTCTACCAATGAGTACTACCTACATATACAATACTATAAAAATGGATTTAGAATTATGTAGTTCTTGAAAGAGTTATCAAAACTCTTCAATCAAGATCTCTCTAATGGCTCATTACCAAAATCATTAATGCTTCAACATATATCTAGAAGAAACCAATTGAAAAGACAATTGTTATACTCAAATGATATACGAAAAATATTATGAAACATAAATAATCATGTATATTACAATTAATAGCACTTGCTTATATATGCAAGGTAAAGCAATATGAAAGCTAAACTAGCCAATGTGGGACTAAACCCCACATAAGACAAAACTAGGTAAACACAAATACCTAGAGCCTATCAAGCATGAGTAATATACTCTAACACCCCACCTCAAGATAATTTAGGGGATAATAATAGAGGATGCAGTGTGAAGTCATGTGTCCTTATGGATGCCAATCCATCATACCAGAGTACATGGATGTTGAGTCATTATAACTAATAAGTGAAAATAAGAATGATGTTGAATATGAGGATCACTGAACATAAACACTATGCTCCAAAGTACTAGGTATAATGATGAACCTATGGAATCATCATTTTAAAACCCTCTAACATGATGGTGAAGTGAGCACAAAGACTGGTGGGGCTGCCACATTAGTGTCACTAGTGGGGATACCACACTGATGTCACTATAAGAGTCACCAAGAAGGCCATGGAGTCATGTAAAAATCCTCATATGGGTTTTGGAAAACAAAGTGCCTGAATAAGATACCTATATACAAAGGAGTAATCAAAAAACACTCAAAAGTGCATAATACATATAACTCTCATAAAGTGGATAAAAAGAGACAAAACGTGTAGGAAAAACTCCCTCCCCCCCCCCCCCAAAAGAGAAAAAATAAGAATAAAGAGTTAGAAAAACCCCCAAATTTGATGTTGAATAAGTTCATACTCCATGTACTCACAAGTCAAAAAATAAATCAATCTGCATGAGTGGTTTGAATCCACTACTCAATCACAAAACAACTAACACTAGGCTTCACCAAAATTACTTCAATCAAGAAGACTATCAGTGGTGATGAAAGTACAAAAAAGTATAGCATGTACAAATAATGATCAACACCAAGAAGCATAATTTCCATCACACCCCCCATATTATTGAATATATAGAGTGAAAAAAAGGTCTGCATGAGTGGTATGAATCCACTACTTGAACATCAAACAAGCTGACACTGTATACACTAGAATAGCTCCAAATAAGGAGACTGTCAACTATCAAAAAAAATGTCAAAAATATAGATAAGTATCTCAAAGATGATTTCCCATGGTGATGATGGAAGAGACAAGCAACTAAATAAGTGAAAAGGTGACTAGAATAGATCACACAAATGCATGAAGGTAGATAAGTCTAAATCAGCAAATCTCTCATGGCACTTTATAAATCAATACAAGTACAATATAACCCATACATAAAAAACACTAGATGGAAAAAAGGAAGACATTGAGCTTCACCAAAATAGATCCAAATGAGGATACTATCAACTTGTTAAATAATCCATCAAGAGAGGTGCTCCTAAAATAAGCGAGCAAAAAATGTGTGTCTCCATTGAAGAAGGTGAGGTACTAAGAAAGGGGCCTCGAGAAGACATGACATAACTACCAATGTGTCTAAGTACTAATGCATGTTATGGGATGATGGAAGAGTGTATAAAATGGTGAAAAGAGCCATGTATGGAAAAACACCATAAAATAATCAGTAGCCAAAAATAACAACTTGTAAAGCACATGCAAAAGGACATCATGCTCAACCAAAAATGAATCTGAGATAATGCATGTGTGAAGTATAATATAGGACCCATATCATAGGAAATCCCTTATTAGTGACAATGCATACTCAATAATAGAACATCAATTTCAATTGAAAATGTGTCCATGAGTACAAAAAATTATGATAATGTAATTAAGGAGCAAGAAGGAAGTTTGTGTTTCTTGTGAGGGGGTATGACCTCCTACCAAACCGGACCTCACCTTTCAATCTCTAATAAATGAAAGATATAAGGTATGTGACAAAACAATGAATATTCCCTCACCAGATGATCAAAACATAGCAAATGTGTCACCACTAAAATGTCATCACATGACAATAAGCACAACGTAACACAACCTATACGAATATACCCCCTAGAATGTGGCACTTTATATTTTAGTGTGGTTTTATAATATAAATAGGCCTACTGCATGGAAAATTTAAAAACATGAACTTTTACAAAAAATGGTACTTGATTTTGAGCTACCGATCAAAAGTTATTAAATAATTACATTCCCATCAATAAGGCCTATTTAATAAAAAAATGCACTAAAAGTTTTTAAAAAATTATTATGGCTAAAGTGGACCTAACCTTTCAACCACTCATTGGAATAAGAAAAAAAACCAATAATCTCCTTAAGCTAACTAAAGTCAAAAAATAATTCATTGTCTTAACCTTTACAAATATTTGTGAATCATAATATATTGGTTTTAAATTAAAAACAATCAAAAATTAATGTCGTGCCCCCATACTTTAAACAAAGCCCACCAAACAAAAATTGGCCCCTCCATTTAAATGAAATCCTTACGTATAATAATTACCCCCAACTCAGAGGGTATTTATCAATCATAAGGGCCCCTCCAAAGAATAAAACTCCTGTTGGAATCAAAACCCCACCAAAAGCAAGCTTTATAATTTAATAATATCAAATTTGACATTAGTAATGGAAAGTTTAAATTTTTCAACAAAGTAGAATTGAATTTTAAAATACCATGCAAACTTGAAAAAGTCACTAATCCATGTGTAAATGACGTGGCCAGGAAGAGAAGGGAGAATTTAAACGCCTCTCTTTGTGAGGGTACTTCAAAAAGAATTGAACTTCATGCCTCTAGATAGCTCAATGAAAAGAAATGACAATTTAAAAAGTGATGTACCATCAACCTCTATCTCCAATTCTTAAGCGGCCAAGGTGTCCACATGTGTGACTAGTGCTCTATAGTAATTGCATCAAAAACCCCTTCCCATGCCTTTTAATGCCTAGAAAATGCTAAATGTTCCACTATAAGAAAACAAAAATGGAAAACACTGTAATAAAAACTTCCAATGCCACCTGGGAGGGACATTGATATGGTTAATCTCCTTCCACTACTTTAATTTAGTCCATCAATGTTCTACTTCACCACAAAAATAGAATGCCACTTATGCATACCTCTTTAGCACAGATCTTCAATGTAGTCCACACATTCTTCACACTACCAATGCATACCTAGAAAGGATGCCTAGATGATGGGAAAAAATAAGAATGTAGACCAAAAAAGGACATGTACCTAGATGCATTCCAATGCCTCCATATAAAGATCTAACATCTGGAAAAACTTAGATCTCCAACACCTTGTCTCTTCTCCAATGCATCCAAATCCTCCTTCCATGCCTTCAAATGCAAGCCTATGTAGGTAAGAAAAAAAATTCCAGCACCAAGACTTTGTAGGTGAATTATTTTGTATGACTAGTACAATGCAAACTCCAACCAAGGCAAATTTGCAAATAGGAAAAAAATAATGCAATCCTACAACCAAACTTTTGAAAAAAACTTTCAACACAAGAAAAAAATATCCACCAATCAAAAACTAATGAGTAATATAAAACTCATAGTGGCAAGAATCTACACTCTGAGTAATGGTTTTTGGAGATGGCTCTGATCCCATGAAAGAGTTATCAAAACACTTTAGCCAAGATCTCTCCAATGGCTTATTACCATAGCCATTGATGCTTCAGCATTTACCCAGAAGAAACTAATTGACAAAACAATTGTTATATTCAAATGAAATATGCAAAATATTATGAAACATAAAGAATCATGTATATTATAATGAATATAACTTTCTTATATAGGCAAGGCAAACTAATATGAAAGCTAAACTATCTAATGTGGGATATAATGCCACATAAGACAAAACTAGGTAAACACAAATACCTAGAGCCTAGCAAGCATTAGTAAGATACTCTAATAGTTCTCCCCTACATGTTTCCTTATGTGTGAATTGTATCCAATATGTGGAAAGCAATTAAAATAGTGACCTAGCTTGTAGCTTGGCAAATATAGTTCTTGGGCTGCTCCTTCAGTACTTCAAACCTAGAGATATGTCATCCTTATGACTGATATGGAAATAGGAAAAAATAAGGAAGCTTTGCTTACTTGAATGTTTGATTGAATGCTTTTAGAAAGTTTTCTAGTGAGTAGGTAAGAAGTTTCTAGGTGATGAATGAATGAGGATTGATATTGAATTTATACCAATCCCTTTGGAGAATAACTCACATAATATCACTTAGGCAAACCATTAGGATATGTTTCATTTGAAAATTAGATGACTTTAATTTCATTGGACACTTGCATTAGAGTAGGACACCTGCATCAACATAGGCATCTGTCTGAATCAAAAGTGTCCAGGGAGCAGGAAAACAAGTACAGGCTTAGAACTTGTAAAAGTATAAGATAAGCATTCTAAGCAAGATAGAAGGCCTGGGTCATCAACATAAGACTATTCAGACTAAGAGATAGACCAAGGGGCACAAGAAAGAACATATGTGAGAATTACAAAAATAAGAAAGGTTTATAACTGAGAGAAACAACCAAGGTCTGAGTTTGCCAAGCATACAAGACTGAGGTGTTATATAATTTAGAAATAGTGTCTACACTCTTTTACTTGACAAGATGATTGGACTTTATTATGAGGATCTTTGTTATGTAACTCAATGTTTCTAGACATGTTTTATTTTTGAACAAGACCCAATTGTTCCTTTAATGATAATGCCTCATAACAAAGGGCTAAATATGACTCACATGCATGATAGATTAGCTTCACTTTTAATGGATAAATAATACCTTGACAAAAAAATATTGGACTTTTAAATCAGTTGGTTAATAAATTAATTAATGCATACAAGTCTTAAATTTTATAATTAATCAAAAACTTTCTCAAGTTTGACTTGACGTAGAGAATGTAATCTCTCATAACTGACCCTAGGTCCCTTATTTTGAATATATTGTATCAATAAAGCTTCCTATAGCTCTAGATAGGTACTTAATGATCCACTAGGGAAGGAATAAGACCAACCAAGGGGATACCCTACCAGACTCTTAGGATATATATATAAGGCAAAAAACTGGGTTTTATCAGGGTCTCAAAACCAAGTACAGAATAAGATAAATAACATTACAAAACAAGCTAAAAGCATGCATATAATAAACATAAAAAATCCTTTAACAAAAACATACAAATAAGACTGGAAAAACTATTAACTATCAGTATTAGGGAAACTGATGAGCAACAACACAACGCAAAGTAGTTCATCATATTTTATCTAGGACTTCAATACATTCATCTGCTTCTAACTCCTCCTAGAGTTCATTGATATTTCTTTATATGAGGTCCCCCATAACATCCTTTCCAAAATTTTGTTTTTTCTATTTTTGACCCCTAGTGCATTTACAGGGTTCATCTAGAATTTATTTAGCATTCATCTTCTTAGTATTCACCTCAACATATAGAATGTAATTGGCCTTATTTTTGTTATTTACAAGTGAATATTTAAACTTACTCTACACATATTTCAATTATTCCCCAAGGTTGTCTATCTTGTACCTTAATTTTTTCATATCATTCTTTAACTCATCAGTGTCTTAATCAAGATCCATAAATTCATGATTGTCTCTTTTGGGCTCTATCTCAAATTTCTCAACTCTAACTTGAATTTCCCCCAAAATTTTCTTGTTATTATTAAATTATCTAGTCATATCTTTATTGAAACCAAGTTGGATATTGCATTCATGTTTTGTTTTATCTATTCTAGAGTTGATGGAAGTCACTTTTTGTTCCAAGTTATTTAAATCATAAAAAATACTTACCTTACTCCATCTTTAGGGAGGACAATGGGTATTTAGCCAGATAAGTCTTAATTTTTGTTAGATTTTCTTTATTCTTGGAAGAGGAGACCTAAATTATCTTATTTTGAGACCTAAGGGGAAAATGGGTTAAGGTTTCATCTCCTTCATCCCTATAATTCAATCATGGCTCATTCTTGATGTCCAACTCAACTCTATTCATAAGATGATCAATTGGGTGGTCGATAACAGGTGACCCATTATGTACAAGATTTAAAATTAATGTTTGATGCACCACAACATCAATATACCCATACTTGAATTCGCTAACAGAGTTCTCAAAAGGCTTTAACAAGTGGAAAGGAAGGCTTATAAACTCTCCACACCTAAAATGGTTAAGGAGAAGGAAGTGCTGGGAGTAAAAAATTTGAAAGCTCCCTCTATGGTGATATATTTCATGACCTGCAAACATACATCTAACCACAACCCTATAAAATACATACAAAGGATGTCATCATCAATTTCATGAAACTTCTCATTTTAGGCAAAAAATATATGAATGAATTCATATTTCCTACCATGATCTCTATAAAACTTTGTGCCATTTATGTTCATCCTCATGGATTATGTTATATTTTTATGTGTGACCTGAATAAGAATGCCTCTCAGATTCATCACTCTATTCTTCCAAGCTTCATCAAATTCAATCAAGAGAACCAGGTCCACCCAATGAATCCTCTTCATATAATTGGTTGATCCGCCTCTCTTTAGGATGTGCCAAAAATACTTGTTCTTATTAACATTTTTATAATAAAAAGGCTCAATCCTCTTCCTAGCTTCCACCCATTATAACATTGTAGGTCTTATAATTATTTTCAAGGTTCAAGAGAGGTTGAATGTCACAAAAAACAACATAGTTCCTACTTTTTAATTTATCACACAATGAATGAAGGAGGTGGAAGTAAAAGTCATGATTAGGCTAGGAATATTACCCTTGTCCATGTGATGAATACAACTCACATAGGGGTAGTAATGGGTCTCTATACTTCTAACCACCTTCCATGAAAACAAAGTTGTTAAAAAAATAAAAAGGAGATAAAAAAAGAAGACTCCCCCCACCAAATAACACAAAACTTAAATTTTAGATTCATCATTTAAAACATTAGTAAGGGGGATGGGAAGGGAAAACATAGAGTTCTAAGAAATGAAATTTGGACTCCAAACCTCCTTATTCACCATCCAATCTACACAATCGTTAGCCTCCCTATAATTATGGATAATTTTGAAGTCATCGAAGTTCCTTAGAATTATCTGAGCATAGACAATAACATTTTAAATCATTTGACTTGTCTTATAAGAATCTTTGAGACTGTTAATGATGTTAAGTGAATCTCCTTCCACAATCATAGATTTAAGACTTACATCAAAAGCCAAATAGATAACTTAAAGATTAGCTTTAGCTTCAACTAGGTGGTTAGTCTAAATCCCAAAAGGCCTCATAAAAGTTTCAATTAAACTACCCTTATTATATCGAATAACTCTCCAATAACTTGACCAAGGTTTCCTTTAGAGGCACTATCAAAATTTAATTTGAACTAAGAATCCAAAGGTTTCTCCCATTTGACCTCATTCATATCTATTAGTTTTTAACCTTATGATCCCTCCTTAGGGCTGCAATTTTCCATCAAAGGAGAATATTGGATTTATTAGTTGAGATATATATATTTCTTTTGAAATAAACCACCAACATGTTTTCCTTAATGGCTTTCCTTATTTTTAGACCAACTCTATAAAGGCTTATTTTTCTATTATGAAAAATCTTGTTGTTCCTTTCAGTCCAGAATCCCCAAAAAATGTGGGGGAGAGATAAACTCCAAATATTTCTAAGGAAAGAGGAGAACCATGGGGGTTTGGAATTAGGTTTCACCCATTCCAAGTTGAGGAGGTACATTACAATATCCAACATCTTAACAAAGAAGCGACAATCTTTAAAAATATGTTTCATAGACTCTTCCTCCTCTTCACAAAGAACACATCTATTAGGGATGGCCATGACTCTTAGTAAATAAATGTAATAATATTTAATGACCATTATATCTATTCATGGTTTATAAAAAATTTCTTATATGTGGGTAAGGGTCTCCACTTTCATAAAATGTAGGCATTTGGAAATTGGGAGGTAAAAGTACATATAAAATATTACACACAATAGCATTACCATAGATTGCATTGGATTCAACCCAATCATGATACACTTTACTCTTTAATGATAAATAATTTACTATATCTTTCAAAGCACATACAACATGAATTAATGATATGAATTCTTAGGAAGGCATGTTGATGTTCGTAAGAGATTCATTTGAGGGTTGAATCATATTATTAATTTTAGCCATTGGGACACTATTTATAATAAGAGAAGATGGTGGAAGGATAAGCTCTTCCTTTAGGTTAGGAGATTCATTTAATATATATGATTCACATTTTTTTAATTGATAAAATGGAAATAACTATCATTGGCAAGAGATGCATTGTCATCATGTGGTAACTCTATGCTAAGATTATGACATCATGGTGTAAGAGTGGTATCATGTGAAGACAAGCATGAGGTTGGAGTAGAGGCATCATCACAAGATGTTTGAAAAGGAATATTAGTGCTTTTAATTATAGCTTGTGATATGTTAGGGGAATATGAAGTAAATTCATCTTCATTGGTTGACAAGGGGGAAGAGCTAGGACATGTAGGCTCAATATCGACTATTTGTAAAGGAGAATAAAATAGCATCATTATTATTAGAGTTCATTTAGACTTCAAGGGAATGAGAAGTATAGATTTGTTTGTGAACAACATTATCCTTCTTTATAAATATTTCATGTGTATTGGTTTTATAATTGTGGATATGGTAAAGTGCATTGGCAAGGTGGAAAGATAAATTAGGTGTGCAAGTATAAGGTTCCTCCTTTTGGATGGTAAATGTAAATTTAAGAGAAAGTAGATATTCATTTTTAGAATGATATTTTTTCTTTAGATTATGATTTAAGTAATAAGGTAAAGGAGGATCCTGAGAAGAATCTAAAGGAAAATCCATAATAGAAGCTAAAGATGAATTTGAAGAGGAATCTAGAGGTGAAACTAAATAAGAGTCTAAATATGAAACCAAAGAGGAATCTAGAACTAAATTTTAAGTGAATTTTGTTGATGGTGAAAAATTTCACATCAACAAATCAACCCATTCTCCTATCATGAAGGTCAAGATGGAATTGTACCAGTTTAATAATAAGGGACCTATGGCTAAAAATCAGTCCTAAGGCATGCAATAAGGATCTTTTAAAGTTATATGCATTTAATATGTTCAATAATAAATCTAAATCAAGTATATAAACATTCACCAAGTTGATCAAACACAACATGAAAATCAACTAAATCAAGAGATTACTCATAGACAGTGCTTTCATCTAAGAAGTTAATCATTCCTTCAATGGTATATAATTCAATCTCAAGTTTGTTATAAATTGTCATCTGACCTATCAAACAGAGTAAAGTCTATGAATTAGATGATCTCTTGAAGGACATAAAATTAGATTGTGGAAAGGTGAATCCTATGTTCATGCTCACAACACAAAGGTGAAAGTAATCAATAACAACCAAGAAAACAGATAAACACTAAACAACTAACAACTACTAACTAAACCTAAAGAGATAAAGAAAACATAAACAATTAAGTCTAAACTAATAAGCAAATTAAACAAGAAAAGAATAAAAAAAATAAACTAACCTAATACTTAACTATCAACTAACAAAAATTTATTAAAGACTTAAATCTATATCTAAACTATCTAACTTAAGAAAAAATAACAAAGTAGATAATCTAAGAAACTAAATAAAGAACTAAAACAAAAACAAAAGACTAAACTAAGAAATAAAAATAGAAACTAAATTAAGAAAATCAAAAAGATAAAATTATATTAAAATTAGTGTTGATATAGAGTACAATAAAGCATGTGAGTCTCAAAGATGAGTTGTCTTGGTAGAAAAGATAAATTTCATTGAGAAAACCAACATTATTCCTTTACAATAACTTGAGTGATAACTTTGCAATCAAAATAGATCAATGAGATGTCGTAAAATAATGAAGTGTTCATCATTATTTAGGTTGAATACTTAGAATTTGTACATAAGACTGTAAATAAAAATCATCAAAAGATGTTAAGCTTATCAAACTTTAAATAATCACTATTAAATGATAATAAAAGTTGGATATACCTATGTTGCCTAAGCAGTTACTCAACTGTCATATAAGGTACCATTGTGTCTATCTCCAAGAGTTGTACTATCTTAGAGAAGTTGCATAGAAAGAAGAAAGATGAATGATTGACTTCAAAAAATGTATAAGTCATCAACCCTATGTTTTTTTCCCCTTTCAAATGAGTTCTTGATCTCCTTAAATACCTTCAAACTTAGTTGCAAATAAGTTATAACTAACTTTAGTTAGTTATTAGTTTATGTTAACTAATTGACTTTTTAAATATCAATTAATTAGGACAATCATTGGTTAAGGACATATTTAATTAAGACTTAAAAGTATTAATTGATCAAGTTTATCAAATATAGACTAGGGGTACTAATCTTAATGTGTGGAGACCCTCATCGATTAATAATATAATAGAATACATATATCAATTATAAAATAGATAAGTCAAAGATTAATAAAATTCCATTTATATTAAACCATAATGCATGTCAAAAATATTTTAGGCATATATATTTATATCAAAAATTAAGTCTACTATACTTCCCAGATTATTATCATTAAAACACCAAAAACTTGCTTCATTATTGTTTATCCCATGTGCAATACCATGCTTTCGAAAACAAATTATTTTTGTGAAATACCTTGATAGTAAAAATATTTCGACTGTATTATGTGAAAGATGAATCAAATGTCTCCATAAAACAACATTCAATTTTTTGAAAATAGAAATTTAAATTTATTTTCCATCTAACTTAAATTTGGCATTCAAATGATCATGAAACTACATAATTTCTAATTTGTGGTGATGGTCATTTGGCCGTCAAATTTAACATCATCAAAAATCCTATAGGTGATCATTTTACAAATTTTGTACAGCAAAATGAAATTGAACTAAATTCCAAAATCAAATGAAAATCCATTACTTATCTCCTATTTACTATCATGATCCAACATCCTAAACAACCAAAAAAAATACTCTTCTAATTTTGTCATATTCTCTTCTACCCATACTATTTTCCATGCATGTAAACTCTTTCCTAAAATTAAATCAAATTGCATGCATCATATGAAAAAATTAATAATTTTGTTCACCTCACTAAAATAAAAACCCTTACATTCATTTTAAAATATCCATTTCGAATACCCTTAGTTTGAATACCTTATCAGAATCTTCATAATAGAAAATGTAAAGACTCAGTTTCAAGAAAATTTATCTATAATCTTCCAAATCTTAACACATCCCAAAGAAAAACTCCAACAAAAATCTTTTCAATATTGATAACAAACATTCTTGCCTAAAATAAATCTATTAATTCATAAAGAAATACCCCTAGAAACCATCAGGTGAACCAACTCCACAAATCAAAAAGAATCATCAAATCTATAGATTTGCACATAGATTAAGAGAAACCACCTCATTTCTAGTTTAGCCAACCTATTCCAAACTTTTCATGTAACTTATCTTGTTAAGATAAGAAAAATAAATGTAAACACCATTGCCATTTACCAAAAGTTTGTGAAACCCAATATATCCGAGAGCAATTCGCATAACATATTAGAAAATTGAAAATTTCAACATTTTTTGTATTCCACACCAAAATAACTTGCATTTTATTTCAAAGATATAAAACCAATCAAGACAAAAGTTTGTTTTGCATGTTGATCACTTATTTTTCAATAATATCGATGCATAGGAAAAGCCATTGACTCATGCATCACAAAAATGACATGCAGATCCTAAAATTTCAAGTACCACAAAAATCTCAACTATGATGGAGAAAACTTCAACTTTCATCCTTTCCAAAATTATTTTCAAACTTATGCACAGTTGAAAACATTTCCAGCCATACAAATAATATATTTCTCAAATATACTTACAAAAATCACCAGTAACTCTCAAAACATTTTTATGCAATCAAATTTAAATGATTTTCTCAATCCACAACCTATATTTCTTCATAAAACTATTCAAAGAATTACTCAAAACTTCATCAATGCTCATGCAAACCCATAAACTCAAACCAAAACTATGTCTTCACTATAAATTGCAAATTTTCTCACAAATCACCATGATAGTTTTAAAAAGTTCAATCAATACTCCAAAAATATACCTAGTAATGCACCCTAAGATTTTTTTGATGAAATTCTCCACTACAACTCCAAGAACTTGACAAACCAATGCTCCACTTCCACAAGAAGCTTGCAACAAAATGAACCAAAAACCAAGAAACTTGAAACTTATATTCACCACCTCCTTATCGTAACCAATCGAATGTCATGCTCAAATCTCATTGGTTCACATTAAACTAAAATTACTATAGTAACTTTGCTAACCTATTTGTCGACAAAACTAAATTTAGTTATTACTAATTCTTTCACTAAAATATTCACCAAATTTTGCTATTCAAGGTGAGATCACTTCACATCAACTTCTTATACCACCAAAATCATTGGCATATCCTTAAGATTCAATACCATGCCTTTGCATTAAATATTCATGCCAACTCACCTTGTCATAGTGTCCATCATTTACTAACCAATCTCCAGCTCATCAAACCAACAAATGCACTGAGCTTGCTTTGTAATCAATCCAAAAGACCTTAAGACTTAGGAAAATAAACAAACTTTGTGATGAACCTTATATATTCATAATTATCAATGCTTTTAGCATCATGGTCTTAAATCATGTCATGTATATTATGATAGGCCTTTTGAATATCTTAAAGCAAGTAAATCATACATAAATATTACTTTAACTTCAAACAACACCTTATGCCATTAATATTTTATTCCAATAACAATTATAAGTTTAAAAATTAACCATTATATAAATTTGTATGCCCAATGAGACAATAGAATTCCATCCATGCTTCAAAACTTATATTTTTTTAATAATAGCTAGGATCTTGAAAATGATAATGGCTTAACATAGAATATCAAATAGGACTTTGGAATTTATGAAACATAAGAACAATGATCAAGATATGCATCATTAGACAAAAGAATCATGCCATAAACTAAGTAATATAGACCTAAATTTTTCAACAACATTACCAAATCAACTTAAGCACATCAATGTTTTGAATGCCCATTATATCACAAGTAATAAGCAGAATGATCTTTGAATCTGATATGTATCTTGAGAATAACTTGTTAATGCATTGATTTTTCAAATGTAGTGATTTCAAATATGATAATCATCCATGTAACACCACTATCTGTTCTGAATCAAAAATCATATTATATCATTTATGAAAATCAAATAATCACTATAAATCTATTTAAACTATCAAAACTAAAAATCAATTTCTCAATTGAAATTATCTCAAAATTGTTTGATTGAATATCTAGATAACTGATCACATTCAGAAATATATATGCACATTTTATTCATTAATCCACCATGACTTTTGAAACCACTTAGAAACATAAATATGAATTCATCAACTAATAATTATCATTTCATAATCAAAAATATGCATCTAAATATAATATTAATTGATCAAGTCCTCGACACAGTTTTAGATTTCATGATTAAGTCATCTCTATGGCAGAAAAAAGTATTGATTTTTGAAAAAAAAGGTGGGGTATGAAAAATAGGTATAACAGATTCTAGAGGTGACTTTGAATGGGAATCTAGATGTGAGTCTAAATAAGAACCTAGAGGTGCCTCTAAAGAGAAATGTAGAGGTGAGTCTAAATAGGAATCTAGAGGTGAAACCAAAGAAGAAGCTAGGCGTGAATTCACTTTCATGGACTCATGTTACCAAGTTTCATCAAAATCAAATTTTCTATTCATTTTTATATCATAAAAATCATAATCATCCACATATCCTTCCTCCAAAAGTTTTTTATTATTGTGATTTATCCATTCATCATCATAAATAAAAGGTATAACATGAGTAAAAAATAACTTATCTAGAGGATGAACATCATTAACATATTTACTTTTACTATCCATGATACATATGATGAAATTGAATATAGTAAATGCAATAAATAAAAAAATTAGTTCTATCAAGTAATCTTGCATGTAAAAAGAGCTATTATTCTTAATACAATATTATTTAAACCTAAATTAGATCTAGGAATCCTATTTTAGGTAGATAAGATTAAGAATATAGAAATGACAATGCACAAGTGTGATACTCAGATCTACAATAGGCCATTTGGGTGCTAAACTTAGATATAAATATGCAATGATTTTTTTATGCTAATAACAGGCTAAATATAAAAATTATAACTAAGATATATATGGAAATGACAAAGAAGTAATATACTTAGTTGGTTCTGATGTTAACATAGTGTTAAATCTAGAGTAGATAGAAAGTAGGCTGGAAGATCATTTTGCAATAGTCATCAGACTTTAGATCTGACACTTCTAGAACTCTAAACACTAATGTCAACCTGTGATGGTCGTGTTGATGATATAGTCTAGGTTTGATGAAAGTGTCTTATACTGAATACTTGTTGGAAATTGATGTGACCACTTGAATGCTTCTAGGTTTTGCCTCACCTTCAATTTGGTGCATTCATATATGGGTCATAGACTATCACTCTTCATGAATTTATAAAACCCTAATTATTCATATTCATAGTGACCTTGAGAAAAAATGGGTTAGTGGGCATACTGTATCAAGCTAACCCTAAGGACCCCTTTGTCAATGACCATTACCTACATATCTAATAATTTAAAGAGGGCCTTAAACTAATATAGTTCTCCTCTACATGTTGGCTTGTGTGTGAATCATGCAATATGTGAAAAGCAATTACAACAGTGACCTAGCTTGTAAATTGGAAAATATATCTCTTGCGATGCACCTTTATTAATTTAAACATGCAGATGTGATGTACCTATGACTAGTATGGAAATAGGAAAGTTTTGTTCAATTAAATGATTGATGGAGTGCTTTTGATAAGTTGCCTTGGTCTCTTTGTAAATGAAGAATGAATGAGGGTTGATCTTATATTTATATCAATCCCTTTGGATAAGTAACTCACATTAAATCACTTAGGTTGACCATTAAGATACATTTCATTTGCAAATTAGATGATTTTAGGGCACTGAACACTTGTGTCAGGTCAAGACACTAACATCGATGTTAGTGTCTATCATCGATGTTAGTGTCCAGGGAGTAGGAAAGTAGGTACATGCTCAAAACTTGTAGAGGTGGAAGATAAGTACATGTTAGGCCTTTTGGATAAGATATAAGGCTTGGGTCATCAACATATAACTATTCAAACTAAGAGATAGGCCAAGGGGCACAAGATACAGTAGATGTAAGACTTATGGAAATAGGAAAATGTATAGAACTAATATAAATAACCAACGTCTAAGTTTTCCAAGTGTAAAAGGCTGAGGTGATATATAATCCATAAATATCATCTACATTTAACCCCCATTTAATCTAGTAATGAAATTACTAGTTTAAAGGAAAGGAATGCATACCTGGGTGTGTATAACACACCTTATCTTTGCATGTGCCTAACTTTAATGCTTTGTTGGTGACTAACCTAAAACTAAGAGCATGTTATAATATATAATTAGTGCATATAATATGGGATTGAATGTACTTTAAATAGATTGAAATTAAAAGAGCAAGGTTTAGGAGTATACGTATGTATCGATGTAACTACCTTGATGATTAGAAAGTTGATTTAAAAAAATTGTATCATAGTAAGGCTCTAAAACTAAGACTAGGAAATATATAGATATATCTTGAAAGTACATATATCTAAGGAGATAAAGAGATAAAGAGAGAGGGAGAGAGATTGGAAGGCCCATGCCCCCAACCTTAGATCAAATATGATTTGTCACTTGGCAGTTGAGATTAGTTCAACATGTAACCCAATGACACTTATAACCTAGTGAGGTTGAATTATACAATCAACTCCAACTTGAAATTTTGGCAAGATTGAGTGATTTAATCACCTCAACCATACCAAAAAGTAAACCAACTAATGTAGTAGACTAGCTTAATAAAGTCTATAAAAGACCGATTGATGTATCTGTATGTAAAAGAGTTTTAGAATCTAAAACTAATTTGGATTTTATAATATTAGGCACAAATTTCATAGCATATGCACCTTAGATATGTCTCATGCTAAAATTGTGTATAACAATGGTACCAATGTATAGAATTCTACCATAAATGTGGATCTAATTTATATAACTGTGTGTTTTGGCCAATTCAAAAAATTGTGTAAGTGTGGAGAACATTCTTCCAAACCATGCCCCCACTATATATATATAAATTTGAAAACTAATATAAGTACCAATGTGGATAATGTGTTTCTAAAACATGCCCCCACTATAGTTTGGAGATGCTAAATACTGAATAGGTGTAGAGAATATGCTTCCAAAGCATACCCCCACTGAATCTAAAAACTATCAATGTGTGAAAGCCATGCCCAAATGACATGTCCCCATTAAGTATAAAAATTTGTATAAGTACCATATACTAAATAAGTATGGAGAACATTCTTCCAAAGCATACCCCCAATGAATCTAAAAAATGTGCCAAGTGTGGATAACATGCCTCTATGGCATGCCCCCACTAATATGCCCCACCTTTGAGGTGAGATAAAGATAAGAACTGGTAGTTACCTCACCTCAAAAGGATGATACAACTGTATAATCTGTGAATGGAACCATGTTGCATATAAAAGGAACATGTCTAGGTATATATAGAAATGAAATGCATAGAACCAATGTGATCACATAAAGGCCTAAGATGCATGATAAGGATCATGGAAATGTCTAGATAAAAACATTACAATGTCAACAATAAAATAAGTACACACATAAGAGCACTCAAAAAGTAAGTCAAAAGGCAATGGTTTAAAGAGACTACAAAATAGGGGCATGTTTAAATGCCTTATAATTGAAGGGACATTACTTAGTCAAATATGCACAAAAGTAAGGATAACATATTAAAATGTCCATACAACAAATAATGACATATGTAAATGTTAATGAAAGCATACATAGACACTAGGTCCATAAGTAAAGGATCATATTCAAATGTTTGAACAAGAAATATAATAGCAAGGCAAGACACTCAAGGAAGTACATAAAGTAAAGCATAAGCAACCAATAAAAACATGTCATAGTAGCCCATGGATCAAATGTGTTAGGAAAAAAAATGTCAAGTGTATATCATATCAAATACCCTTTGTAATATATAATCATGGATAATAGGCATGTGTCAGTACATATCTAAGCTTAAACATGATAATTAAATGTGATCATCAAACCATAAAACCTATGTGTACCTACATCAAAGAAGCAGATGCCCCCACTATCTACATGACATGAGTAGAGGGAATTCCTAACATCCAAAATAAAAATAAATCATGTACTTATGTATGCCTGTATCATACTTAAGTAGAAGTATGACACACATGAAAATATAGGAGTAACTGAGTATGCCATCCATCAACATGAAACTAACACATAGATGCTAAGGAGCTGATATAATATTTAGGTGCCAAAAATATTTTTAGATTTTTGAATGTTTTTGATTTTTTGGTATTTTGAGGTATATGCGAGACCAGTAAAAGTGCCACTAGAATCCTAGGATCTCATTAATGGAATGCCTCTATGTAGGCCCTGTATCATATATGCCATATGCACTCATAGTAAAATTAAAAACTATATCATGGTCTTTTGGTAATTTTATATTTGGTATCTTTGGTTTGCATTTATCCACATTTAGTTTCTCATTTGTCAGTGATGGATTCAATCGATAGGTACCAGGTCCTATAGACATGAATAAATTATGTGGTAAGTTATTGAGTAGATAAAAACATGGTTTTCTAAACTCTTTATCTATAGAATGCTCACCATCTATATGAGTAGTGAGAGTAGAAGCGTTTTGATATGAGGAAGTGCTTGTAGTTGCCCCCTTTG
The DNA here is from genome assembly GCA_037957365.1 of Torreya grandis. Taxonomy (NCBI): domain Eukaryota; kingdom Viridiplantae; phylum Streptophyta; class Pinopsida; order Cupressales; family Taxaceae; genus Torreya; species Torreya grandis. Next base: position 2,474,055 of record JARHVA010001554.1, on the reverse strand, counting down.
TAACCACATTTAGAACATTAGATTTGTCAAGTTTCTCTTGATTTTTGACCTCTTTTGTTATAAATCCTCTTTTGAGCATGCTTGTTTGTTTTTATTGAGTTTAATTTCACATTGCCTTTGAAAACTTTTATTTATCTATTTGTTGAATTTGTAAGTGTTTTTGTTTAGAATCATTATTGTGATGCATTTATTGTTATTTATGAAATTGTTCCTTGGGTACCTCATTTCCATTTGTAGGTTTTTGCTCTTTTGTATCGGTAAAATGCATATTTAAATTATTTGCATTAGTATAGCCTAATCCCTGATGGTCATTTTGATCATATGTAGAAATAAGATAAGTGATGCCTTGGAAATGTTTTCCCAATCCTCAACCATTATACCCAAATTTTTGTAAATATTTCATTCCAAACCCATATTTTTTGGAAAATTGAGTATCATTATTGAGAGGTAGATTTGGATCCTTTTCTTGATTTGAGTTTTCTTTTTGAACCTTTTCTTGCTCAAATTTAGGTATTTGCAACTATATTTGCTCTAAATTTTTCTTTTGTAACCACATTCATTGTTTTGGTACTTTTGATTTAGGATAAGTACTTATAATGTGAATGGTTTTCTTGAGTGATGTATCGATTATAAGATCACCACTATCTTTGTGACTTTGCATTTTGTTCTTCAATGCTAAATAATAATAAGTATGATGTTCATGCATTCTATGATATGCACAATAGTATTTGGGTCTCATTATGGGATGTAGAGGAGGTAATTTCATCACTTTATTTCAAATCATTTCTCTTATAATCTCACTTGGATTCTTAGTATCCTTTTGGTCACTTTTGGAATAATTAATTTTGGATGTATTATGTTTTAGCTTTGCAATTGGATAAGAAACCTTGTTTGACACAATATTGGTAGATGAGAAATCAAACGCATAATTAACACTACCATGTGTTGGATTTTGCATGTATGTAATATGATTTTTTAACTCTTTTATTAATTTTTTCATACTGGTGATTTGATCTTTTATGGCTTCAATAGCACAAACCCTAGGTATTTGAGATTGATTACCTTAATTTGAAACTATATGGTTGGTCACCTTACCCCTTAGATAAGTGATAACCTAGACCTGGTTAGAGGGATGAGAGCTATCACCCTCATCAAGGTTAGGAGGAGAAAGAGGCTCCTTTGTATCCATGTGAAATGTTTTAAAATTTGATATGAGAACATGATAAGAAAGGCTTAAAAATGCTAAGGAGAAATCAACCATGATACAATAAGGATATACAAATTTTATACTATTGGTTAAATTTTTTGAAAATTTGAGATAGGTTTTTCTGGAAAACTAGGAGAAGAGATGAACCCAAAAAAAAAAGAGAAATAGCAGTACATGTACGATATGTAGATCTACATTTACTAAAAATAGTAAAATGATAAATTTGTAAAATCCAAAAAAAAAATTGGCAAACCAAAAGAGGTTTTTTTCTATATAAACATTTATAAAAAACCTCTAATAAATTTGAAATTCGGTCTAATTTGTATTATAAATAAGCCAAACAATGTGGAATGTTTCATAGGTAAACCCTAAAATATTCCAAATAAAGATTCAACAATTGAGATAAATAAAGAATTGATTTTAGATATTTAAGAGAGGTTTTTAAATAAAATATATTTTTTTAAGAAATCTATAAATTAATGCCAACATAAGTATACCATCATTTTTATATGTCAATATTTACTAAAAATAATAAATTACAAAAAGTAAAAATTTTGTATCGAATTCTGGCAAACAAAAAGAGGTTTTTTATTATACCAACTTGAGTAGAAAATACCTCATATAAATTGTGAAATTTACTTGTTTGGAGGTTGAAATGTGGCAATCAAGGAAGAATCTACTTGCAAGCATAAGAACATGAAGCCCTTGTGACCAGATGAAGGTAAAATACTAGGGTAAAGTTTTAGATATGAAAATTCATCACAACCAGATAAAAGCCATAGATAATATTTTTATTGTATTCACATTGATTAGGTTCACCAAATGTTAAACCCTAAATTAGATCTAGGAATCCTATTTTAGGTAGATAAATTTAAGAATATAGAAATGACAATACACAAGGGTGATAATCAAATATACAATATGCCAATTGGGTGTTAAACTCAGATATAAACATACATTAAATTTCATATGTTGATAATAAACTAAATATAGAGAGTAAAACTAAGCTATGTATGGAAATGATAAAGAAGTAATATACTTATTTGGATCTGATGATAATGCAGTGTTAGATATGGAATAGGAAGAAAACAATCTAGAAGGTGATTTTCGAACAGTCATGAGATTCAGAATCAGATGTTTCTAGTGCTCTAGATATTAACATCAGTTGACAGTTGCATCGATGTTATTTTTTAGGTTTGACCTAAGTGTCCTATATGAAATACTTATTGTAAAATGATGCAACCACATGGATGCTTTTGGGTTTTGCATTATCTTCACTTTAGTGTATTCAAATATGGGTCATGGACTATCATTCATCATAAATTTATAAAACTGTAGTTCTTCATCTTCATAATGACCTTGGGGCAATAGGTTAGTGGGCACATGGTATTGAGTTGGCCCCAAAGATACCTCTATTAGTGAGCATTGCCTACATAGCCAATACTCCAAATAGGGCCTCAGACTAATGTAGTTCTCCCCTATATGTTGGCTTATGTGTGAATCTTGTAATATGTGTAAATCAAGTACAATAATGACCTATATTGTAATTTGGAAAATATAGTTCCTGTATTACTCCTTTAGTACTTTAGACCTGTAGATGTGTTGTTCTTATGACCGATTATCATGTCCCCCTTTTGATCATAGATCTATTAAAGACCCTTGGCCTTGATTTATTTCCTAAGGGCTGAGGGAAAAAGGAAGAAGAAAAGAAACACTTTGGGTTTATTAATAACACTTGTAGAAGTACTTTATTGCTATAAAATTCACTTATGTTATGGTATTTTAAGGGTCATGGGAACCTAAGCCACTTAAGTATATTATAAGGAGTGTTCTTTTAATATTTGAAAAAATATCTTCCCTCCAAATTAGAATGCACCCCTTGGGTTAATTGATATAAAAGAGAGTGAAAGTTCATTTTGAGGGCATGCATTTATGATATTTGAATTTTGAGGTCTTAAACATGAAAATATTAACCTTAGACTTAGAGATAAAAACCTTCAAGGCTAAAGAGGCATTATGGATGAAACCCTCTAATCCTCATTGAGGGTAGCATTAATTTGGGTGTTGAAATTTTTTTAACAAATCCATAAAATACAATTTTGACCCATCCTAGGGTGTGGTAAATTACTTGAAAGTGTGGTGACTAGTTCAAGAAGTGTGGAAACTTGGTTTGAGGCAATTTGACAATGGTTTGAGGCCATTTCCATGACAAAAAATAGGTTTGTGTGTTGAATACCCCTATCACTAGGGTTGCTCTACATTTAGAATAATGGAAACCCAATTTTAGGGTTTGTGTATCATCATAAGTAATTAATTATTTAATTGCAATTGGTCAACTTTATTGGGAGGCTCAATTTAGGGTTTGATAGGTTATTTCAAGCCTAAATAATACTCTAAATTTTCTTATAATTAATTATGTATTTATACATATTTTTCTAGGATAGTTTCTAGCATTTTTATATTGGAAAAAGTATTAAAAAAATAGTATTTAATTTGCTACATATTTTTGCATGTGGAACCAATAGTGATGAGTTGGTTGAATGATTTTATGCTCTAAATTCATTGGAATATTTTCTAAATTCCTACTAGGGTTTGGTAATAATTATTCTAGTTTTGTGAGAGTTTTGAATAACTAGGGTTTGCTAGAAAAATTAGAAATATATCTAATTTGTCTAGGTTTTGATTAAAAATATATATATATATATTTAGATTTGTCCTAAATTGGGGACATGACAAAGGTATTAGAGCCAATATATAGGCTATTAATGTGGGTTTCAAGATTGATTTATGCCCAAGAGTGACAAAGAACCAAGGTATTACCTTAGAAACAAGAATAAAGTTGCTAAAATTTTGTTTGAAGAATTAAAACAACAATTGGAAAACTTGGAATATCCAATTAATGAAATGGAAGATAGAGAAGATGAGATGCTTGATATGTATACAAAATCCCAAGAACAAATGATAATAGTTATGGTATAATTTATTTGTAACATTAAAGAGATGAGGGGTGGCAAGCCATCTAATGGTGATGGTAGTGTTTTAGGAAGTCACAACCTCACACATCAACCCACAAATGGGAATGGAGGATCCACATGTAGGTTTAACCAACCTAATTTTTGGTAAAAAGAAGAAGCCACTCTATAAAGGAAAGAGTAACCTACCTTATGGGATGGTTTATTGGGGGATTTTGAGGATTACATGACTTATCCTACTCATTTTAGGGATCAAATGAAGTTGTATGAGTTCAAATCTTGGAAGTATGGAAAACAAAGAGGCAATGGGGTTGGCCAAAGACCTAGGCACCCAATGGGAAATCCTACATGCTTTGAGAAATATTTTGCTTTCTAATTTTGATGGCTCTCCCAAGAGCTTAGTTAGGGTTTAGATTCAAAAGATAGATACATACCTTTTACTTAGACCTATGGTGGGAAATAATCCTATTCAATTTGACACCTTTCACTTAGAGGGAGTTGCCCATGAGTGGTGGCATCATGGGTTAATTACCCAAGGACACAAACTCATACATTCTTATGAGGATTTCGGCAAATGGATTATTGAGACATTTGATAGGGCTGATCTGGAACTTCATTTCAAAAACTTGGCTAAATTAAGGCAAAGGGATATAGTGAAGGAATATGTGATAGAATTTTAGAGACTTTTCATCATGGTAATATATGTTTCTAAGAAGAGATTGGTGGTTTTATTCATGGAAGGGTTGGTTAACTCCATTTAGGGTTTGGTCAAGGATTTTGACCCACCATCTCTTAAAGGAACCATTCAAAATGCACTTGATATTGAGTCTTCAACTCCCTAAGGTATAATTATACCATTTGTTTAGTAAAAATTTAATTATTTTAGGCCTTTTTTACCACAAAAAAGGCAATATATGGGGGCATCCAAAGAACAACTCTTCTGAGCCACAAAAACCAAACCCTTTGGGGTAGATTGTTAGACCAAACCAACAAGGTTTGGGATAGCAAAGGGAGATACCAAGATGAACAATGAGATAATAAATGAGCTAAGAAGGAAAAAAATTTGATTCACTTGAAAATATACTCGGATACTGGGTCACCATTGTTGTGAGAAGGGAAAGTGAACTACATTAAGGTATATTTAGAAGGAGAAGAAGAGGAAGAAGAAGAAGGGGCAACCACCTGCGAGGAGAAGCCTTTGGAAATCCTTGGAGGAGAGGACATGAGTGGAACCTTGGATTCATTATCAAGAGATCCTAAATATTACCCCTTTCATTTGAAAGGAATATTAAAAGGTAAGAGTGTTACTATTTTCATTGGTAGTGGGTCCACCCACAATTTCATTGATAGGAGTTTGATTGCTACATGTGGACTTCAACCTATCAAATTTAAAGGATACCATGTGATTATGGTGGATGGTATCACCATCCCTTATACCACTAAGGTTCTCAAGCTCAACATCATGTTTGGAACACATCCAATTTAGGATGACTTTTATGTAGTTGGTATTGGAGAGACCAATCTTGTCTTAGGAATCCAATGGTTGTACTCTCTTAGAGAGTATACAAAAAATTACCAAACTATGGAGCTCAAATTTGATGATGATGGGAAAGAGGTAATATTACATGGCTTGAGTGATAAACCACCCCCATAAATGACCTCTAAAGTGATGGAAGGGATCTTCCATGAGAAACGTTGGGTAGAGACAACAAGGGAAACAAGGAAGGCTATATTTTTTGAGTTGGGGCAGCCACCTCAACTTATGTAAATTTATTTCACACTTGGTTCGATAAGGGGTTCAAAGGTTGGAAGGTGTTATTCCTAAAAAAGTGCCAATAAAGTGAAAAAACTTGGGTACACAAAGCCAATAAGGTGTGTTGAAGACCATTCAATTCCATGTTTTAGAAACATTGCAAATTCTAAAAATGTTGAATTAAGATAAGTCTTTGAATGGGAAAAATCAACTTGTGGACAGCATAAAGAAATCTGATTTTTTCATGACGAATAAGCCCATGACATACTCAAAAAAATTTGAGTTTTTTGTGCAAATTCAAATTTTTACATACATAAAAAATTCTAAAAATTTTAAAGGGGCAAATTCTAGAAAATTTGCAGAAACTCATCCCACATAAAGTACCTAAAAATTGGAAGTTTTTGGGGAAATTCAGCCCCTAAAAAAATATTAAAATGGTAAGGAATTATATTTGGAAAAAATCAAGGAAGGTACAAGAAATTCTAAAAAAATGGTGTATTACAACTCCTAGCAAATTCTAGAAATAAGGAGGAAATTTGGTCCCTCACACGTGACACAAAGTCAGGGATTGTGAATTGGGAACCCTTCTAAGGTATGGATTTTTGGCTCCTTTTAGGTATGGTAAGTACCCCAAACTTTATTAACTTTATGATAGGTTACCAAGGGTGGAATTTGAATATTTAATTAATTTGGGTAGAACATACAATAAAAAAGAAAATTCAGAAATGTGAAAGGAAGGTGGTATGGTGGCTACAAATAATCTTCAACTCATGGAGAAAATAATGAGGAGGTAAGAGACATGTATGGTAGAATCATGGAAAGGTTAGTCACATTGTTTTAAAGGTATGATTTACAAATTTTTTGAAATTTATTGTTGCATAGAGGAGGTCAAACTGTGTTTTTTGTTCATGAAGGGGACTCTAGAGTCCATTGAAGGTCATGAGGGGTATGTGGAAACCCTACAAAAGAATATTCCTTCTAAGGTGCACATGTGAATAATAAGGGACATGAGGGAAAACCATGGTACTCTTCACCATGTTGTCCATGATAGTTTTAGTCCACTTGTTGTGAGCTTGAGATCCTCTTGATGCATGGGGATTATTGAATTCAAGGTGACACCTCAAAAGGATGAGTTTTGGGTGACCAAGTTCCTATGGAAGGGTCACAAGAAGTCTAATTTTTATATGTATAACCAATCAATCATAAGATAAGTGACTAATTTTACCATCCCTTTTGCATATGTGAGCACTTATTAGTTGTCAAAAGGTAAGATGGGGGGATTCAAGCATTGTGATGTGGTTCCCAACACTCCTAAATGGAAATGTTTTGATTCTAGATGCAATTTTTTACGGTGTTGACAGCATGGGCAACCCTCGTATGCCATCTAAGTGTAATGAAATTACTTATATATTCACATAGAATGATTTTATATTGCAGAGAATAAGAAAATATGAGAGATTACATAATGATAATTGACAGTAGAACATAGAGAAATGTAACAAGTAAATAAAAGAGCTATGTAAGCCACAAGTCGGCCACACATATCCCTAGACACACCAATGGTTAAGGGCATAACAAGCCCTTCCCCTTCAAAACAATGTTGTCCTCAAAATTTTGGAAACTCTGGATGTTAATGCATAAATGCTTCATTCTCCCAAGTGGCATCTTCACATGGCAAATTCTCCCATTTGATCAGGTATTTTGTAATTGCTCTAGAACACAGTTGCTTGGTGAACCATTGAAGGATCACCTCATGATCAAGAATAACTCTACCTTCCTCATCAAATTATGGTAATGTTGTTTGAATGTTAAATCTATGTCCAATGAATTTATTTAGGCATGATACATGAAATATTGGATGTATACGAGTGGATGAAGGAAAATCTAACTTGTAGGCCACACTGCCAATTTTTTGCAAGATCTGATAAGGCCCATAATACTTAGGGGATAACTTGTTATCCTTTTCTTATTGCTTAAATGACATCTATTTGTATGTAGATAAGTGAATAAAGACCCCAATCACCAATGTCAAAATGCCTCTCACTTCTATGTTGATCTGCTTATTGCTTTATGCGATTCTAGGCCATAGCTATATTTTCATACAAACTTGCAAGGACCTCTTGTTGATGGTGAATATGTTCTTCAACTGAACGAATGGACCTTCAAGGTTGAAGTGATGGATGGAGGCTGGTATCCATATAGTTCCAGAAAAGGAGACATTTTGGAATAACTATGAACAAAAGTATTATACCACCATTTAGCAAGTGGCAGCCAATGAACCCATTTATCCTATTTATCAAAAACAAAACAAGGGAGATATCCCTCCAAACATTTATTGACTACCTCAGTTTGTCCATCATATTGAGATGATAGGATGAACTATGAGCAAATTGAGTGCCTAAACATGTAAATAACTTAGTCCAAAAATTACTAGTAAAAATGGGATCTCTATCACTGACAATGATCTTAGGGGTCCCATGCAATTTCTGAACTATATTAAAAAAAACCAGAAGCTACTGTACTAGCACAAAATGGTTGGGATAATAAACAAAAATGAGCATACTTACGAAGATGATATATAATAACCATGATATCATTTTGACCATCAGATATTGGTAACTCTATAATGAAATCCATAGATACCTCTTCCCAATGCTGGCTAGGGATAGATAAAGGTTGTAAAAGACTTGGAGTTTTGATGGTTTCACCTTTGTTCTATTGACAGATCATACATTCTACCACATATTTTTGGAAATCCCACTGGAGACCTTCCCAAAAAAAATCATGGTTAATCCTGTGATAGGTTTTCAAAAATATTGAATGACCCCCAATTGAAGTTGCAGAAGTTCTTGAAGGCTTTTTTGTTTAAGACAAGAATTCTTACATAGGTACAATATATTTTTGTACCATAATGCATTACCTTTCCATGTGAATTTTTCAAACCCAACTAAACCTTGCTAAAGATTTTGAATCAAATCATGAGCAGTATTATCATGTTCCCATTCTGATCATGCTTCCTTTAGCTAATCTACTTGTAAAATGGTTATGCCACATAGCAATGCCTCAACTGAAATGAGCATCAATTATTTGTTGCAGATCAAGAGGTGGAGATGGTTGAGTTGTTTGTACTTCCATATAAAATAACTGAGCTACAAATCCCTCAACACCCTTACATAAAATCTTTGTCATTTGATGGGAGCTAACAAGTTGGGGAGATTTAACCTTTAATATTATTAGCTCAAATGTCCTTTTTTTAGAATGAAAATGCATGAATAATTCTTGAAAATTCATCTCAATAGTGCCCAAAGTGGTGAGCCACTAGACTCCAAGAACAATATCAACTCCACCCATCAAAATAGCAAACATAGGAGAATCCAATAAGTAGTCTCCCATGGCCAACTTAATACTATGACATTTTCTTGAATAGCTGACAATACCACCATCTACAATCATAACCTTAAATTCTAGAGCTAGAAAATTGAAACAATTCAAATGAGAAGCCAACTTACTATGGATGAAGTTGTGTCTGCTCCCAGAATCAATCAAGATAGTGACCTTTTATTTCTTAAGTAAACCCATCACCTTAAGAGTTTGGGGATTAATAATACTTGATAGGGAATGGCATGAAATAGTAGGCTGAGAGTATTTAGATTCCTTCTCAAGAACTTTTGCCTCTACATCATGTACTTCTACATCATCTTCATCATCATTGGCACCTTTAATGTAAAATAGCTTCTTTTCAGCACAATGATAGTCTTTGCTCCATTTTTCATCACAACCATAACACAACCCTTTGGCTCGCTTCTCCTAAATTTATCATTATGTTAATCTGGTGGGATATGGAAATGATGGTGCTAGAAAGTTGTGGTCATGACCAGTAGTGAAAGTTTTCCTTTTAACCATCTCTTTTTCTTCTATCATGCATGCCTTAGAGATAGCTTCTGATACAGATGTTGGGCCAAAAATTCAAACCTCATATTGGATGTTATCTTTGAGGCCACCCAAAAATAGATCCATCAATTTCTCTCAGTGATATTTTCCACCTGTAAAGAGAGATTCTAAAATTACTAAATATAATCCTTCACAGGTCCTATTTTCCACAGCTTGGCTAATTGGCTAAAATAGTTCTTAGAGACATTATTTTGATAATGAGCTATCAACTCCTCAATAAAAAATAGTCCATGTAAATGGAGCACCATTCCTTTTCGTTTGATCACATAACCAATGATACTAAATGAATTGCTTAGGTTCCATATACATGGATGCCACCATCACCTTTTGAGAACAAGGGGTTTGATGCAGCTCAAAAAAATCTCAATTTGGTTAATCCAAGTGAGAGGATCCTTACCATCAAACTTACGTATGTCCACTTTTGGTATGGGAGTTGTTAAGAGGAGGATTTGAATGCTAAAGTGGAGGGGTGTTAGGCTAAAACTAAGATGTGAGGGTAGTCAATTGCATAGTGATATAATATAATTCATTATGATCTCCATTAATCTCTTTGTGCATCCCTAAAACATCAACTTGGACTGCAACAAAGTCATCATGCCTCACCAAGTTTTTTATATCCTTTTGAAGCTAAAAAATCATTAGATCTAATGTTCCAGATTCTATATCATCGGTAGGAGTCTTAGGAGTTTTTGGTGCCCCTTTTCTTCTTTGAGTTGAAGTACCTACCATAAACAAACCCTAAGAGGGTTTTGACCCTAAAAAAAAGTATACGAGGAAATGGTATCGTTATGATCACCTTGTCAAGACAAATCCAATGATTACCTTTGCACACTAGAGTAAAATTTTAGTACCAAAAAAGTGTACCGATAGAATATACCATTGCGATCATCTTACTGAGATGAATCCAACGACTATAAGTGTGAAAGGGGATTAAAAAAATTCCAAACTTTTTTTTTAAAGTTTTTAGAGAAATATTGTGCTGATAAAAAAAATTAATTCTTCCCAAATTGCAAGTTATGTTTTTTCACTTTCACTGCTCCCAAAAGCCATGCCTCACCAGATCTAAAAAAAATGCCATAGAAAACTGGCCCAAATTGAAGCTCTGATACCACTTGTAATGAAATTACTTAGATATTTGCATAGAAAGATTTTATATTGCATAGAATACGAAAATATGAGAGATTACACAATGATAATTGACAGTAGAATAAAATATTGGATAATATAGCAAAGCCACTTTGAGGGGGAAACCTCCACAATAATACACTAATAGCAGAATACTTCACATGATGATTAAATACTAACTACTACCTCATATATATAGTCTACTTAGATAAGTTTATTCCATAGGCTGACCTATCTAAGAACATAGAGAAATATAACAAGTAAATAAAAGAGGTATGTAAGCCACAAGTCAAACACACATATCCCTAGACACACCAATGGTTAAGGGCATAACACTAAGGCATCCACACACATGCTTCCATCCACTTCACATTTGGAGAACTTGGTTAAGTATATAAGTATGGGAAGAGAAGGGAGCCACCCTCTAATGGAAAAAGAAGGAATAAGGTCCTCTATTTTTAATAACACATTTGTGTTTTGTGTAGGTATTGACAGATGGACATTTAAGGGCCAATTTTCCAACAAACATCTTATTGGATTAAACGTTTCCATCCATTATAATGTTGCCATTTCTATGAATTTCCCTTTTCTCATCATCTTTATTGTGTATCCAAGGTACAAGACCTCAATGTGAAGGAAAAGGAAGGATAAGAGTTATTGTATGCCATTTATAGTTTGCATAAGCAACCAAGAGTCTTCAAGTACACCATGAAAGGGATTTATCAAGGTATCTTCCTTCCATTGGAAGAATCGAGCATTGAGTTTCACATGAGATCTATGGTTGGGACAACCCATTGGGTGTTACAATTACTTGAGGATAATAAATTTTGGGTGGAGAGGATTGTCATGTCCCCCTTTTAATCGTGGATCCATTGAAGACCCTTAGCCTTGATTTATTTCCCAAGGGCTAAGTGAAAAAGGAAGAAGAAGGGAAACACTTTGGGTTTCTTAAGAACACTTATAAAATTACTTTATTGTTATGAAATTCGCTTAAGTTGTGGTCTTTTAAGGACCATGGGTGCCCAAGCCACTTAAGTGGATTATAAGGAGTGTTCTTTTAATATTTTAAAAAAGATCTTCCCTTCAAATTGGAATGCACCCCAAGGGGGAATTGATATAAAAGAGAGTGGAGGATCATCTGGAGGGCATGCATTAATGATATTTAAATTTTGAGGTCTTAAGCATGAAAATCAAAGACTTAGAAATGAAAACCTTCAAGGCTAAAGAGGCAGTAGGGATAAAACTCTCTAATCTTCATTAAGGGAAACATTAATTTGGGTGCTACAATTATTCATCAAATCTAGAAAATATTTTTTTAACCCTTCTTAGGGTGTGGTGAATTACTTGCAAGTGTGGTGATTAGGTCGAGTGTGGCGACTAGGTCGAGTGTGGTGACTAGGTCAAGGAGTGTGGCGACTAGGTCAAGGAGTGTGGAGACTTGGTTTGAGGATATTTGGTAATGGTTTGAGGCCATTTCCAAGGTAGAGAATAGGTTTGTGTGTTGAAGACCCCTCTCACTATAGTTGTTTTACATTTGAAATCTTAGAAACCCTCTTCTAGGGTTTAATGTATTATCATAAGTAATTGATTATTTAATTATGGCTAGGCAACTTGCATGGGAGGTTCAATTAAGGGTTTGATAGGCTATTTAAATCCTAAATAATACTTTGAATTTTCATATAATTTATTCTATATTTATCCCTATTTTTTAGGATATTTTCTAGCATTTTTTGATTGAAAAAAGCATTAAAAAATTAGTATTTAATTTTATGTAATTTTCCTACATATGGTGCCAATAGGTTGAGTTGATTGAATGATTTTATGCCCTAAATTCATTAGAATATTTGCTAAATTACTGCTAGGGTTTGGTAATATTTATTATAGTATTGTGAGGGTTTAAAATAATTAGGGTTTGATATAAAAATTAGAAATGTATCTTGCTTGGCTAGGGTTTGATCAAAAAATCATATTTTCATATTTTTATTTATTTGACGGCATTACATCAGTATGGAAATAGAGAATATTTGTTCAATTAAATGCTTAATAGATTATTTTTGATAAGTTGTCTTGGTCTCTCTGGTCTCTTTGTAGGTGAGGAATAAATGAGAGTTGATCTTGTATTTATATCAATCCCTTTTGGATAAGTAAGTCACATTAAATCACTTAGGTTGACCATTAGGATATGTTTCATTTGAAAATTAGATGACTTTAGGGCAATGGACACTTACATCAGGTTAGGACACTAACATCGACACTAGTGTCTATTCTAGACATTAGTGTCTAGGGAGTAGGAAAGTAGATATAGGCTAAAAAATTATAGAAATGAAAGATAAGTACATTTAAGCATAAAAGGCCTAGGTCATTAACATAGGACTGATCAGACTAAGAGATTGGCTAAGAGGCATAAGGTAGAGTAGATGTAAGACTTACAAAACTTGGAAAAGGTTTAGAGCTGAGAGGAACATATGAGGTATGAGTTTTCCAAGTGTACAAGACTAAGGTGTTATATAATCCATAAATATCATCTACAAATACAAGAAAAAATCAAGGTATAATAGGTGATCTAGGCAAGAGTTTGTATAATTATATGGGCTCTCAATTATACTTACTTATTCATATATTAGTGTTAATCCAATATTTCATAGCACTAACTAAAAAGGCTAAACCATGCCTATAGCCTGCTATCCCATCTCTAATGGTATGATGAGAGTAACTTCCTTAGGTGATGCTCTTCTCTCAAGTGCACCAAAAATCAAATAGCTAAAGAGACCTCCTATGGTGTAAACAATGGACCCTAGGACCTTAAGCATTTCCAATATACCATAAGGTATGGGGAAATAAAAATATGTGCAAAGTGTTATACAATGACTTGAGTATTTGGGTAGTACCCCTCACATCATAGTGTTTGTAAAACAAATATCCACTTATCCTGTAATGATAGTCACTATGTAGTTGTATAATTGCAAGAACAAAAATTCTAAAAACAAGCAACAAATAGTATAAAAGAAAGATAAAAGAAGAGATAAAAAGTTCTTTATGTATAGAGATCAAAAAAATTTAACTCTAAGTAAAAGATAAATATTTAAGTGTCAGATGTTATCCAAGGTGATAAGATAATTTCTTCAATGTCAAATTAAATTAAGGTCGAAGAAGATTGACTCATGGTGTATGATTTATATCCAAAGCCAAAGTTTATTTCTTTTAGTGTCAGGGATTTATAGAAAATTATGTTAAATCTTATGACAAAAATTAATAAAATATCAAGCATTATTCTAAAAACATTACGATTTCACCAAAATCTTTCATGGTTATTTTGATTTGCTAATGAAATACTAAAAACTATTAAACTATTGAAATGTTGATTTAGATTAAAAAATATATATAATCTAAATGAAAAATACATAATTTGAAATGAGCTATAAATAATAACTTCTAATATAATATGCAAACTTATCTTGGATCTAATTTATGCTAACTATACTAGTAGATATATAATGTAAAAGTGGTTGGAAAGATGTAAGAACTATGTCGCATCTAAAAAAATAATTTTTTGATGTACTGGGACATGAACACACTAGGAAGGTAAGGCCACATACATCCTTGTCCTTTGACAATAGTAATGTCCAAGTTGACTGTATAGGTGATTTTCCTATTTGGATACCTTCAATGGTTTGAGAGGGTTTGCTAATAACATGCAGGTGTCAATTTGATACACAAATGTTCTTACAATAACAAACCTTAGCTCCCCTATATAAACCAAATAGAGATCAAACACAAAAAGGTGAATTAGACAAGGGGAACAGTCAAACTATCCTCTAGAAAACCCCATGTAATCTGAGTGTTGCCTACATGTCCCAAAAGGGCATTAGGCTAATGTAATTCTCTCTTTTAGAGTGAGTGTGTGAATCTTGATATTTGATATATGGATGCAACTAATAAATTGACTTCAATATTTGATAATTAATGCCCTTACTCTATATTAATATAGCTTTAGACTTGGCCTACAACTATTGCATTGAATTAGAACTTGAATTGGAAAGATTATTGCTCTTTTTCTTAATGCGTAGTGATTTTTTTGTAAGATTTACAATTGGTGTATTGAGTGACTTTGATATACTTATTTATGGTAAGTTAAAAATATTTCTATTAACTTTGTTAAACTAACATGGAGTATCTCAAATTTGATTTTTTTCCATTAGACAACTGGGATAAGGGCACATTAGTGGACACGGTCGGGTTGCAACCTTGTCTAATTAGTACAGTGTTGTCCTAAAAGGACATAAGCTATGGAAACTTGTCTAACATGAACCTGTAAGCATAATAGGGATGCTTGAATGATGTTTATAGTTGTTATGACCCTTTTTCCTAACCATCCTTTTGTAATTTGTTTATTTAATAAAAGGCAATGGATGCATATGCTTTGTAAGATGTCCCTCAAGCTCATTATAATAGATATAATAGTAGAATGTATTAATGTAATCGTAGAATAATCCCACTTTCATGGGGAGTAGAAGTTATTTAGTGATAGATTACAATAAATAGGAGTTTAGTCTAGTATGAATATTTCCATGAATTATATTGAATTGAGCTTGCTCAAAGGAGGTTGTCCCCTCAAAGAGGCCAATGATTCTGCAATTTTGCTATTGTAATTCAACTCTACTTGTTTTAGTCAATATATTGTTTATATTTATAGTTTATTTCATAATTTTTGAAATTATTTCCTAACTTGTTCAAGAAGGATCCTATCAGCTAGTATCAGAGCACTTTTTAGGGCCTTTTTTCTATGACCCACCATATGCTCTCACCTTGCCTTAATAGGACCCTAGTGATTAGAAAGTGGTAACTGAACAAGAAGTGGTAACTATAGTAGGGATTTTCTAGAGTAGTGCCATTTACATATATATCTATTTTTCACATCTCCATTATAGGTTTGGATAAATGTAAATACATGTCTATATAACTATGAGAAGTATTTGTGCATAAGCTCTAAAACTCATTGTGAGGAGTACCATAGGAACCCCAAATTAGTTATCCCATTGACAGGACTTAGCAATGAAATGGAAAATGACCCCAACATAGTTGACTAGTTCCCACCTATGAGGTAAATCAAGATCTATCATTTAGGATTAAAGCTGTGGACACAAATTTTCTAGAGAGTGGTACTCATTTAGACATTGGTGGCTAGAGATATTTCTTAAAACCATTAGGTAGCCAAATAGACATGGGGCCCATATCCAACATATCATTTTGTGAAGATTATTAGTAGAAGGAACTACAGTTGAGCACAGTGGTAACTATAAACTTTTCAACCAACTTTTGATAGGAGTAACTATAGGAATCAGTGTCAAAAAAAACAAAAAATGAAAAAAAAAATCTCTCTCCATATATATCTCTGTTGATCCTGAAACTTTACCAGGACACCTAAAGTTTCATTCCATACCTTTTCTTCCTTGAGGTCCCATATCCCAATTCCACTTTCATTAGCTAGAAATCTCAATTTTTGATTTTTTTTTAGTTTTACCATAACTTCTTTAGTTTTTATCCTCTTGCTTCAAAACATTTCCACAGTGTTCCTCTCCCTTTATTAATCCTTTGTCTTTCTTGGAAAATTTTTCCAATTTTTCCATTATAGTTTCAAAATTTCCTCTACCTTCATAAATTCTACCCTGAAAGTGTGAAAAATTTAGTAAAAGTACATTTACCCCTTTCACTTTCATCCAAATTAAACATTTCCCTTATTGACCATGTCTTAAAACTTGTTTTCTTATCCATTGTAAAAAAAGACATTGATTATGGTTGTGACTTGTGGAAGCACCATGGAAAATGACATTGCTAAGCTTTGATCTAAATATGATGCTCTTCATTAAGACATATATGAATATCTTTCAAGCATCCATGATGAAAATAATGCACTCTAAAATCATGGGTATCATCACTCTAATGGTAGTTCTTCTTGGGCACCATTTTGCGGTCCGAAATTAGCTTTTCCCAAATTTGATGGCACTGAACCACTAGCTAGATTTACCATGCTAAACAATATTTTAGCTTGTATCACATGGAGGAAAGAGTCTCTATTGCTTCTTTTCACCTAGAAAAATAAGTTATTTAGTGGTATCAATGGTACTACAAGACACACACTGAACCTGAATGGACTGAGTTCACCAAACTCTTGCTTACCCATTTTGGGCTAGTGTCTATGATGACTTCACAAGAGCATTGACTAAATTTCATCAAACTGACACCATGTGGGAGTATCAAATAGAGTTCAATAAACTTTCCAATCACATGAAGGGTCTCTCTAATGAATTTTTCTAAAGTTGATTCATTAGTGGCCTCAAGGATGGGCTTTGATTTGAGGTTAAAATGTTCCAACCTCACACCATGATGGAAGCTTTGGCTCCTACCAAGATCTCTTAAGATAATATCACCTCCTAGCATCGCACTTCTACTTAGGAGCCATCCAAGCCCTCTTTACATCAGCGCTACACTAGAACCCCCATCAAATGTCTCAAATAAGCTAAAATGCATGCACATCGAGAAAAAGGGTTTTGTTATAATTATGATGATAAATGGGCTCTTAGACACATTCATAGAAAAAAACTATACCTAGTAAACATCAATTCTCCACCAGATACCAAAGATTCTATGGATACCATTGAGGACCTAACACAAGAAGATGATGGTTATGGGCACTCAGATTCCCCTCCTAAAATCTCCATGCATGCTTTGGCTAGAATCACCACTACTTAAATAATGCATGCCAAAGGATTTTTTAAGAAATAACCCCTCAACATTCTCATTGATTCTAGTATCACTCACAACTTCATTGACCTATAGGTGGTTAAGCAAGTAGATTGTTTCATACACCCTTATTCTAGCTTTGAAGTAATGATTGCCAATGTGGGAACATTACCATGTAAAGGGAAGTGCCACAATTTTCACATGTATGTGGGTAATTATAACCTCAGGGCTGGCATGGTTTCTCTATCCTTAGGTTGATGTGATTTTATATTGGGCACCTAATGGCTACGCACTCTTAGACCCATTATTTGGGATTTTTCTAAACTTTGGATGCATTTCACTAAGAATAGTCATCAATACACTCTATAACACCTTCTTCTTAGCTCTATGAGTGTTATCATCTCTCATCGCATAGAAAATTTTCTTTAAAATGGGTCATATGATATCATTTCCCAATTTTTCTCTTTGCACACTACGCCTCCACTAGATTCCTACCAACCTTCAGCTTTGCAAGATGTTTGGGTCAAGTATGTAGTTACCTTTTTGGAACCAATAGGATTTACACCTGACCACCTTGAATACCATCATATCTGGCTTCTTCTTGGGAGTACACCCCCAACATTCAGCCATACCACTACCCATTTCATCAAAAGGTTGATATTAAAAATATGGTTCATGACCCTTTATAGGTAGGCATCATTCGACTCAGCACTAGTCCATATTCTTCACCTATCTTACTTATTCGTAAGAAATATGGATCCTAGAAACTCTACATTGTCTATCAGGACATGAAAAAGCTCAAAATCAAAGATAAATTCCTTATTCTAGTCATTGATGAGCTCCTAATGAACTACATAATGCACAGTTTTTCTCCAAATTGGACCTGCACTCTGGCTATCATCAAATATGTGTTAATGAGGTTGACATTCCCAAAATGACACTTTGTACACATGATGGTCATTATGATTTCTTGGTCATGCCATTAGGGCTTACCAATGCCCCCTCTACCTTCTCGAGCTTAATGAACCAAATATTTTGGCCATTATTGCAAAATTTTATCTTGGTCTGCTTTGATGGCATCCTCATCTACAACCACACATGGGAGGATCATCTCAACCACCTAGATATAGCTTTGGGAATTCTTGTTGCAAACCACTCATGTGCTAAACATTCTAAATGTTATTTCGGGAAATTAGAAGTCAAGTACCTAGGACATATTATTTCTTTTGATGGTGTTCATGTTAACCCCACCAAAATTAAAGCTATGACAACCTAGTTGACACCTTCCACACTCAAAAATCTACAAGGATTTCTTGGTTTTATAGGGTACTATAGGAAATTTTTCAATGATTATGGAAAATTTGTAGCATCATTAACAACTATGCTTAAGAATGACTCCTTTGTATGGTCACCCACATATGCTACAACATTTGATAGCCTCAAAAAAGCAATGTGCACCACCACCATCTTATCCATGTCTAATTTCTCATAGCCATTTATTATTGAGTATGATGTATGTGACATGGGTCTTGGTGCGGTACTCATGCATCAAGGTCATCCCATTACCTTCACTAGCCAGGCACTCACTGTGTGTGATTTGGAATGTTCCACCTATGATGAGGAGATGATGGTTATTCTTCATGCAATTCAAAAATGGTGTCCATACTTGATTGGTTAACATTTTTGCATCAAAACTAATCACCAAAGTCTAAAATACTTTTTAGATCAATGGGTTTCTTTCCCAAATCAAAAAAATGGGTTTCCAAACTCATGGGATATGATTATGAGATCACTTACAAAAAAGGTAAGGAAATGTGGTGGATGATGCTCTCTCTCACCAGTTCAAATACCCAGTGCACCTCTGTGCAATATCTATTCTCATTTCCACATGGCTCTATGATCTTCAAAATAAATGGCATAATGACAGTCCAATGCAATAACTCATTCTTCAACTATTTACTAATTCATCTTCTAAACCTCACTATACTTGGGATGGCCACACCTTGAGATATAAAGGTCACCTTTTATTGATGACAAGATCCAAGTTCAAACACCCCATTTTATATGACATGCATGCTTCCTCTTTAGCTAGTCATTTAGGGTTTTTAAAAACATATGAACGGGTTCACCATAGTTTCTTTTGGCTAGGAATCAAGAAGGATATCAAAACATTTGTTGTTGAATGTGATACTTGCCAACACAATAAAGGGAAAATAGTCACCCACCTAGTCTACTCCAACCACTTCCAATTCTAACACATATTTTGGATAGACATTTCCATAGATTTTATTGAAGGTCTCCCCAAACTTGGAGGCAAATTAGTTATTCTTGTCTTAGTGGACCGCCTTTCTATATATGCTCATTTTTATGCTCTGCCCAATCCCTACACTACTTCCATCATTAATCAAACATTTTTTGATCAAATATTTTGAGTCCATGGTGTTCCAACCTCTATTATCTTAAATCATGATCATACCTTCACAAGCTAATTTTTGTCAAGAATTTTTAAAGCATCTAGGTACACATTTGAAAATGAGTTCAAAATATCATTCAAAGACTGATGGCCAGACTGAAATTATAAATAAATGTTTAGAAACTTATCTTCATTATTTTATCACTAAGCAACAACATCAGTGGGTAAAATGGTTACCTCTTATAGAATGGTGGTATAACACTTCCTACCACACAGCTACTAAACTAACCCCATATGAGGCCATATATGGTTGAAAGCCAACTTCTCTTCTTTCATATTTATTAGGAAGCTCCATTGTCTAAGCTATTGATTCTACCTTTAGTACACATGACAATATCCTTCACCTCCTCAAGCATAATGTTCACATGGCACAAAATTGCATGAAACAATAGGCAGACCAACACCGCTCTAAACCATCCTTTCAAACTAGAGATATGGTTTTTATTCATCTATAATCTTAGAAGTAATTCTTTTTGTTGCTCAAAGGCTACCAAAAATTAGCTCCAAAATTTTATGGGCCTTATAAAATTCTCTAGTAGGTTGGACCTATCACATACAAGTTGGAACTCCCACCCTCGTCATGTGTGTACCTTGTTTTTTATGTCTACTACTTGAAAAAGGTCCTTGGATGCAATGTCATCACTCAAACAGTGCTTCCTAAACTTGATGAAGAA
The DNA here is from genome assembly GCA_037957365.1 of Torreya grandis. Taxonomy (NCBI): domain Eukaryota; kingdom Viridiplantae; phylum Streptophyta; class Pinopsida; order Cupressales; family Taxaceae; genus Torreya; species Torreya grandis. The sequence continues at coordinate 2,453,159 of JARHVA010001554.1, read as the reverse complement.
GGGTCTCTTAGTTTACAACTTGAGTCTATCATTAGCAGGTGCTCTCATTCCTTTCACAATAGGGTCATCACCAAAGTTCTCATACAGTGGTAAGGGATGCAACTAGAAGATGTGACTTGGGAACCTCTTCTTTCTATATAGCAATAGTTTCCTCACCTCAAGCTTTGCAGGCAAAGCTTTTAAGGGGGAGGGCATGTTAGGACCCTTCATCCTAACCATCTTTTTGTAGTTTTTTTATTTAATAAAAGGATATGGATGCATATGCTTTGTAAGATGTCCCTCAACCTCATTATAAAAGATATAATAGTAGAATGTAATAGTAGAATAATCCCACATTCATGGGAGTAGTAGTTATCTAGAGATAAATAAAAATAAATAGGAGATTATTTTATTATGAATACATTCACAAATTGTATTGAATTGAGCTTGCTCAAAGGAGGTTGCCCCATTGAAGAGGCCAATGATTCTACAATTCTACTATTATAATTTAGTTTTGCTTATTTTAGTTAATATATTGTTGATATTTATAGTTTATATCATATATTTGAAATTATTTCCTAACTTGTTCAGGAAGGATCCTATCAATAGTAGTCATAAGGCAACAAGTAAATAGTGAAAGCTCATATGGAGATTGCAAGTTGATGGAATGGTGAATAGACCAAGCAAAGTAAGGATGTCAAGATTAAACATTTTCAAGCTTTTAATGACTATATTTGAGTGTCTACACATTTAGGTAATCAAAGATCCAACTTCACAACAATATGTGTATCCTTTCTATATTTTATACTTTGAAGTGTGTGTTCATGCCACCTATTTTATGGCTAAGAACTCACCTTAAAATAGGGGAAAATGTTGACACCTAAAAAATGGATTCTTGTCATTAATTTAGTATTTTGTTACATATTTTTGGCACATTTATCTGTGTATGGGTAAATGGTCCAAATTTTTCCTTAATCAACTATTATAATGACTTCCACAGCATGAAACCCATTTTGTGCATCCCCATGTAAATCTTTTTATCTATGTTATGATTTCTTTGTCTCATGCTAGGACTGGTTGTATGATCATGAAACATGTCAATACCATCTATATAGTCATAACATTGTTACTTGTGGCTCCATTTTGAATTAATTGGATCGTATGATCTTTTATGCCTTTTTAGATTCTAGTCATTGGAAGTTGACATGTGAAAACAACTTTCAAAAGTTTGCATTCATGTCATCGATAATTAGACAGGTGATTAGGGTTATTTAATCAATAGAGCATTATCAAGCACTTATAATTTCTTATCTAGCATTATATTATGGATCATCCTTGGAGAATGAGTTGGATTTATTTTTGTTATGAAAATTTTATTTATCAACACTTTGTTATCTTTGAGGGGTTTAACAAAATAAAAAGGATAATTAGTTCATGTTAGTAGCTAACCTTATTGAAGACCCCTAAATCACCATCTTTATCAATTTTATATTATAGGATTGTCATTGTAATAAGGATAGGATTCAAAGCATGCATATATGCTAAAATCTGACAAAAGGGAAAGAAAAAATGGACATTTCTATTACATTTCATAGACTTGTTGAGACTGTACAATTTCACCAAAAAATTTCATATAATCTTGAAGTTTGATTCTATTTAGTTTCAACTTTTAAAGTGAAAATTTAAACAAATGAAGAACTTTAATTTCTATTTTTATAAGATTATAAATTTATTACACTACACCTAATTACCCCCCATAGGGTAGCATTGCCTTCCTTTAAATGTCCTCCTCATTGGTTCTTGTAACATTTGCTACAAGCATTTTCAACAAAGTTGTCAAGAACAATGGTGTTGAAGAGAGTGTTACAAAAGTATTCCACAAGGTATTTATTATACCCCCAGAAACCTTCCTAATGTTGTTTTATAATGTCTTGAATTTGATAAATCTTGAATTTATTTTTAAAAAGTTACTCTTGTATCTTAATTTTTTAGTAATGTCCCTATTGAAAGTACCTTGAAATTCTAGGTGCACACAACACTTGGACATCCCCTCATGGAATTAAGCTTGAGGATGTTAAAAACTTGACAAAGATTTATTTATTTATTTAAGTTTAACAAGCTTGATCATTGTCATGTTATTTTTGCACATGGGTTGTGTTTCATTCAAAGCACACTAGTTATGTTCTCCCATTGGACTCGATATTTCATCGTGTCTAAGCATGTTATGCTCAAAATGCTTATCTAGGTTTAACTCCCTATCCTTTCCTTGCCTTTGTGTAATTTTGCATATCAATTGATCAAAATCTTAGGGTATTTAATAGGGTTCTAACTAGATAAGTTATATGCAGTTGGGCCTCATAAATATGTATGTGTTGAAATAGATTCTTGAAATGTCTTAAGGAAACTATTGACATCCAATTCAATGATAAAAGGATCACACAACTTGTGCTCTACATCGACTTGCCTAACACTTTTTTTTTCTAACAAGAAATAGACCATAAAATTTATGAATGCCCATAAATAGTCAACTCTAAGCCCACCCCACCTCCTAAAGTGAAAAAAGTGCTTGGACATTTGTAGATGGATGGACTATGATTTCCAAAAATAAAAATAACCAATAACCATGTTTAGTGGGTAAGGCACCAATCATAATTTACAAAACCATAGGGTGTTCTTCAGTGGTTTCCAAATAGCTAGTTTCCACTACCCACTAGGCAATGATGTTGTTAATCCATACCCCTCAAGCTTGTTTTCAAACTCTTAGAGCCAACTGGTGGATTCACAAATATCATAGCCTCATTGAGAGGTGATTAACTTGAGTATGATTGATAACCTAGTGGTGTTTGAAAGTAAGGCCATACATCGCTAGAAACACAACCCTTTGCCACCTTCAGAAGATGGTGAACATGCTCAAGAAAACTGATAGGCTTTTTATCTAGGTGACTTCATGAAAGGAAGTCATCAATTCTAAGTGGCCAAAAATATTCTATTTTATCTAAGATTGATAAGGAAACCACCATACAAAAAAAAGTTGATCCATGATTATATACTCCAAGATGCATGTGGCCTCACTAACACAACCCACAATTATATTTTTTAGAATACGTGTCAATTTTTTTGTAATATGAAAAAAAATTATCTAAAAGTTGAAATTTCTTGTTTTTATCTCACCTCTACCATCAAAATTATTTGGTCAAGTGTTGTTTATTTGATGTCTAAGCACAATATTGGACATAGGGAGTTGTCACCTTAATTTCCCCCTCTCTTTCACATCTTGTTGTTAGTTGGGGTTCATATCCCACTCAGCAAGCATTGTGGATCTTATTTGACTTTAATGTCCATTCCTTAGTATTATAAATGTTTATGTATCCAAAAACGTAGTGAAAAGGGTGACCTTCTAGTGGTGTTTAGTTAGTTTTCTCCCTAATGCCAACTAGATCATATGTGGAGATTTCAACATGGTTTAATCTCATGAAGATGAAGAGTAACTCCCCATGTGTTAGTGCAATATCAAAATAAAGGAATGGATTTACATGCACAATAAACTTGTACTCTTTGACCCCAATCACCATCACTTGCTTTCAACCACCTCATTATGGTACACATGGTCTAATATTCATCAAGGTATTGATCAGGTCTCCAAGAGGCTTGATAGAACCATGCTAACTGAGAAAAACATATTTACCTTTGCCATGAATTTTGACTAGTCTCTATCCATCATCCCAAATGCTCTAATTTTATACCACCTTCCCATAAAGTTTATAATTTAATGGCTATACCCCTAAGGGTCTATAAATAGCAAATTTATCTTAATACTACTCATCCTTATCATTTTTGGACAAATAAGCATGTTGTTACAATTTGGAATTTGGTGCCTCACCCTCAGGGAATTCTTAAATGGTGTAATCACCTAAAAGTGGTATTTGGATGCTAAGAGTGTTGCTTGAGATAATCTATTCCTAGTTTAGCCCTAAACCTATCCTAGAACCTTTATCACACTTTTGTAGCCATTATGTAGAGCATATATGTCCCCATTTAGCTCAAACATAGTCTCAAACTTGCATTCCCAAATCCTATCCTTTCGTGCCCAATATCCTACCAGGTGGACACTAACACCACATTAAGGTCACTAAATCCACATGGTGCTAGTGTCCCTTGCCCGAACTCTCCCAAATGGATATATTTTCAAATGTGTACCCCTCCTAAGGTCAGCCTAAACACATTTTATTATCTGCATAATATACATAACACTATAAATACAAGACTCTTAGACATATATTGACTAGATGGAAAAGAGATGCAAAAAGCCTATTCAAACAAGAAACAAGTTGAGCAAAATCAAGGTTATTAATCCCTATTATGGCCTACTTCTACATACTACCATCCAAATCTACCCTAAGCCCAAATTTCAAATATTTCTAATATCAATCACACTCAAGGCATTTAATACCACTATCATTATAGCATTCACTTGCACCAAGCACTAGGTGGGAAAACTACATCAGGTTTGATCCCTCCTTGAAGTATTGGTATGTAGGCAACTCTCTTCACAATGAGGTGTTGATGATATCCAACCTATCCTAATAATTAACATGCATTTTTAAATCATTCCATAATTGCATGGAGGATTAGGGTTTATAACATAAATTAGTTATTATAGACATAATACAAAGTTCTAGATTTTATGCATGCAGGAACAAAACCCAAAAACACAAGCACAAGTGCACTCAAAATTTAGGAACAATACTAAAAAGAGCACACTATAACTATTTTTAAGACACTATAGCCACATGGTGTTACTGTCCAAGTAGGGTGATAATGTCCAGGGGAAGATCTAACTCAAGGATCCTATAGATGACACTCAAACCTATCTGTAACCCAATTTTCAACACTCAAATCTTCTGTGACAGGTGTTTTCCAAATAAGTCTCTATTTTTACATATTTATTACTATTTTTAGAGATTCAAAGCAAGTCAAATTCTATAATAAATTAGTCATTATTTATTGCATATTATTTCACTAATTTAGATAACTCAACCCTTAAATCTAACATAGGATTTACACTAGTAAAACCCTAAAAGGTTAAAACATTTGGTGAACTCGACTTAATTTAAATATTATTTAAAAAACCCTAATTTGACATAGGGTCTACCTTTTTCCAATTTTTGTGCACTAAGTTAGGGTTTTAAACTTCTATTTATTTTAATTTTTGGCATAACCTAGCTCATTTAATCAATCCCACATTAGGGTTTCATTTATTAAATATAATTTAAATTTTTTCAAAGTAACCCTAAACCTAGATAACCCTAAGGTTTACATTTTCATAACTTATATTTTAGATCCATATATCTTATTATTTATATTTCATATAATCATGATCATAATGATGTAAAAAATTAATCACTTTTTGTTGCAAAATCTAATACTTTCATTTGTAAGATTGTTCACTTTAATTCAGAATGAACTCAGAAAAAGACATAAACACATGTATGGATGATGCTTTATATTAATTGAAATATATATCATATCTCATAGTATGTTATCTTTCTATAATGTGTAATTCTATTAACAAGGAAACACATACACACATAGAGGATTTAGCACATATGTTAACAACTATGTTTCAAGTTTTAATGTCATATCTTATGGATAAGAACGAATCTCCTTTTCCTCCTCATCTCCATGAGTGTGATAGATATTATCCCTCTAAACAGGTCCATGTTATCAATCCTCCATAAAATGAAGTAGCCTATACCAATGCCAGTATTCCCCATACTCGTCTTATTCACACCTCTTCCCTACAAGGTGTGTGCCTACATGTTCAATTAGAAACAACTAGGGTTTGTACTTGTGAGACTCTATATGATCAAATTACTAATATGAAAAAGATAATTATAGGTTTAAAAAATTATAATTGACTATTACATGAAAATATTACAACATTTAAAAATCAATTTACAAGACAAAGGCCTCCAGGGCACAATAATGTAAATCATGTATATGCATCTTCACCTAGTCAATTTGTGGCAAATAATGTAACATATCCAAAAATCATAAATCACAACAAATTACATCCACAACAAGTGATTCAAAAATCATTCAAAGGCCAAATAAGAGTTCAAGTGAGATACTAAGGGAAATTATTAAATCTAAGTTGATCAACCTACTCCATCTATACCTAGTAAGGAGATTCATATATTATTGTGCATACCATAGAATGCATGGGCCCCACATTGATTCATGTTTAGCATTGAAAAGGAAAATACAATAAATAATGGATATAAATGACTCATATAGTGACACTTCATCCAGATAACATATAATGGCATGTCTACAAATTCAAAAAGGGTCAAATTCAGAAACAGTACAAAAATAGATACCAAAGCATAACTCAAAATAATAAAAGGTTCAAAAAACACAATCAAAGTAAAAAACATTACAACAAGCATAGGTAAATCAATCAAACCTACCTCTCCAAATGAGGCTTAACTTTCAACATGATATGATTTTGGTCAAAAGTATCTACAATAGTTTGATTATCATGTTCAAAGTTTGGGCAAGTAGGCCTAACATATCACTACTCCTATTTTAGTAATTGATAATGTTGATCAACAACGTTTGGGATTTATTAAACATCCTAAGACAAATCATTCATAGATATAGTTTATCAAGGTAAAACATCTAGATACACAAGACATGTTCGAAAAAGAGCAAGAACTTAAGTTGCAAAGTTAAAATCATGCTAAGCCAACAAGCATTCTCAAACAAGGCTTTCTAGTAAAAAAGCCTCCATAGCACCATATGTCTACAATAAGCACAATTTCAAAGGGAAAAATCATAACCAATATTCCAAATCACAATTTAGAAAGGTCAACTCCATAGTATGAGGTAATTCCCTCTAGCATTCCAAGTTATTATAATTCTAATGATAAACAATACTCAAATTCTTACTGCAATAACATTCAACTACAACATAACATTCACACTGCACATGTTATGCCCTTAACCATTGGTGTGTTTAGGGGTATGTGTGGCCAACTTGTGGCTTACATACCTCTTTTATATACTTATTACATTTCTTTATGTTCTTAGATAGGTCAACCTATGGAATAGCCTTGGCTAAGTAGACTATATATAGGAGGTAGTGGTTAGTCTTTATTCATTATGTTAAGTATTCTACAATTAATGCATTGTTGTGGAGGCTACCCCCTCGAAGTGGTTTTTCTATATTATCTAGTATTTTGCTCTATTGTCAATTATTATTGTGTGATCTTTCATATTTACTTATTCTATGTGATATAAAATCATTCTGTGTGAACATCTAAGTAATTTCCTTACAAGTGGTATCAGAGCTTCAATTTGGGCAAGTTTTTTGTGGTGTTTGTTTTTGGATCTGGCGAGACGTGGCTTTTGGGAGTGGTGGGAGCAAAAAAACATAACTTACAATTTGGGAAGAATTAATTTTTTTCGTCAAGGCAGTATTGCTTGAAACACTTTTTTTGAAAAAAAAAGTCTAAAAAAAATTCCTTTGCACAATTGCAATCATTAGATTCATCTCAGCGAGATGATCGCAATGGTATATTCTATCGATACACTTTATTGGTGCCAAAAATTTTACCCTAGTGCATTCATATTGATTTGTATATTGTAGGTCCTGGTACTTGAGGAAGAAAAGGGGGGTAAGGAACTATTAAGACTCCCTTTTTTGATGACATAAAATCTAGAACTTTAGATTTGGTGATTTCTCAGCTTCAAGTAGACATAAAGAACTTGATGAGGCATGATGACTTTGTTGTAGTCCAAGCTAATGTCTTAGGGATGCATGGAGAGATTAATAGGGTTCATAATGAATTACATCATATCACTATGCAATTGGTTACCCTTACATCTTAGTTTCATCCCAACAACCCTCCACTTCAGCATTTAAATCCTCCTCTCAACACTAACAAATCCCATGCTGATATGAAACTAATGTTGCCAAAAGTGGACATGCGTAAGTTTGATAGTAAGGATCCTCTCACTTGGATTACCCAAATTGAGAATTTATTTGAGCTGCAATAAACCCCTAGTTTTTAGAAGGTGATAGTGGCATCTTTATATCTGGAACCTGAGCAATTCATTTGGTATCATTGGTTATGTGCTCAAAAGAAAAAGAATGGTGCTCTAGTTACATGGTCTATTTTCACTAAGGAGTTGTTGGCTCATTATCATATTAATGTCTTTGAGAACTATTTTATCCAATTAGCCAAACTACGATAAGCAGGGACTGTGAAGGATTATATTTATCAGTTTTAGAATCTCTCTTTATAGGTGGAAGATATTATTAAGGGAAATTTGACTGATCTATTTTTGGGTGGCCTCAAAGATAGCACCAATTTATGAATCATCAAGGATAAGAGAATATTCTTGAAGAATCATGGTGCACCATGATGAATTTCAAGGATGGTATGGCCTAATGTTGGGTGGTATACTTCCAAGAATAAGTTTGATAGCATGATCATGCATGTGACTAGGTGGAAGTCCTTTTGGCATGTCGCTCAAAACAATAGAATGGGCATCAATAACTTGTTGTAGATCAAGAGGTGGAGATGAATAAGTTATTTGTACTTTGATGGAAAATAAGTGAGCTATAATCCTTCAGCACCCTTATGGAGAATATTTGTCATTTGATGGGAGCTAACAAGTTGTGGATATTTAGCCATTAATCCCCTTAGCTAAAATGTCCTTTCTTCAGAATGAAAACACATGAGTAATTCTTATAAATTCATCTCAATAATGCCCAAAGTGGTGAGCCACTATACTCATAGAACAATATCAGCTCCACCCATGGGAATAACAAACATAGGAGAATCCAATAAGTAGTCTCCCATGGCCAGCTTAATACTATGACATTTTTCTAAAAAACTGATAGTACCACCATTTACAATCATAAACTAAAATTTTGGAGCTGGATAAATGAAATAGTTGAAATGAGCAACCAACTTACTATTAATAAAGTTGTGTGTGCTCCCAAAATCAATCAAGACAGTGACCTTCTATTTTTTAAGTAAACCCATCACCTTAAGATTTTGGGGAGTACTAATACCAAAAAAGGCATGACAAGAAATAGTAGGTTGAGAGTCTTTAGATTCCTCCTCAGGACCTTCTACATCCTCACCATGTACTTCTTCATCATATTCATTATCATTGGCACCTTTAATGTAAAACAACTTCTTTTTAGCACAATGATGGTCTTTGCTCTATTTTTTGTCACAACCATAACAAAACCCTTTGGCTCACTTCTCCTCAATTTATCATTGTGTTAATATGGTGGGATATGGAAATGATGGTGTTGGAAAGGTGTGATCATGACCAGTAGTGAAAGTTTTCCTTTTCTTCTACCATACATGCCCTAGGGATAGCTTCTGATACAGATGTTGGGTTAAACATTTGAATCTCAAATTGGTGTTATCTTTGAGGCTACCCAAAAATAGATCAGTTAAATTTTCCTTAATGATATCTTCCACCTATAAAGAGAGATTCTAAAACTAATTAATATAATCCTTCACACTCCCTACTTATTGTAGTTTGGCTAATTCGCTGAAATAGTTCTCAAAGACATTATTCTGATAATGAGCCAACAACTCCTTAGTGAAAATAGACCATGTAACTAGAGAACCATTCTTTTTCTTTTGAGCACATAACCAATGATACCAAATGAATTGTTCAGGTTCCAGATACAAAGATGCCACTATCACCTTCTAAGAACTAGGGGTTTAATGCAGCTCAAATAAATTCTCAAATTGGGTAATCCAAGTGAGAGGATCCTTACTATCAAACTTACGCATGTCCACTTTTGGCAACATTGGTTTCATACCAGCATGGGAGTTGTTGGTGTTGAGAGGAGGATTTAAATGTTGAAGTGGAGGGTTGTTGGGATGAAACTAAGATGTAAGGGTAACCAATTACATAGTGATATGATGCAATTCATTATGAACCCTATTAATCTCTCCATGCATCCCTAAAACATTAACTTAGACTGTAACAAATTCATCATGCCTCACCAAGTTCTTTATGTCTGCCTGAAGCTGAGAAATCACCGGATCTAAAGTTCCAAATTCAATGTCATCAAAAAAAGGAGTCTTAGGAGTTCCTTGCCCCCTTTTCTTCCTCAAGTACCAGGACCTACCATATACAAACCCTAGGAGGGTATTTACCCCAAAAAAATGTACTAGGAGATGGTACTGTTGTGATCACCTTGCCAATATGAATCCAATGACTACCTTTATGCACTAGGGTAAAAATTTTGGCACCAAAAAAGTGTATCGATAGAATATACCATTGCAATCATCTCGCTGAGATGAATCTAATGATTGCAATTGTGCAAAGGAATTTTTTTAGACTTTTTTTTTCAAAAAAGTGTTTCAAGCAATACTGCCTTGACGGAAAAAATTAATTCTTCCCAAATTACAAGTTATATTTTTTTCCTCCCACCACTCCCAGAAGCCATGTCTCGCCAGATCCAAAAATAAACACCATAAGAAACTTGCACAAATTGAAGCTCTGATACCACTTGTGAGGAAATTATTTAGATGTTCACATAGAATGATTTTATATCACACAGAATAAGCAAATATGAAATATCACACAATAATAATTGATAATAGAGAAAAATACTAGATAATATAAAAAAAACCATTTCAAGGGGGTAGCCTCCACAACAATGCATTAATAGTAGAATACTTAACATAATGAATAAAGACTAACCACTACCTCCTATATATAGTCTACTTAGCCAAGGCTATTCCATAGGCTGACCTATCTAAGAACATAGAGAAATGTAATAAGTATATAAAAGAGGTATGTAAGCCACAAGTCAGCCACACATACCCCTAAACACACCAATTGTTAAGGGCATAACATGTGTAGTGTGAATGTTATGTTGTAGATGAATGTTATTTCAATAGGAATTTGAGTATTGTTTATCATCAGAATTATAATAATTTGGAATGCTAGAGGGAATTACCTCATACTATGGAGTTGACCTTTTTGAATTGTGCTTTGGAATATTGATTATGATTTTTCCCTTTAAAATTGTGATAATTGTAGACATATGGTGCTATGAAGCCTTTTTTACTAGAAAGCCTTGTTTGAGAATGCTTGTTGGCTTAACATGATTTATGAATCATGGTGCAATTCACCAATTTATGAATCAGTATGGCATTTAGGAAAAATCCTGGATGTATGAATCATTCACCACAGCCAAAGTGAATATTCTTCACCAGTTGTCATGGTGAGAAATAAAGATGACACTTAGAGGATGTGCCCTGACTATAAAGAACTTAGCAAGTACACTATCAAAGATAAGATTCCTATTCCTGTCACTGATGATTTTCTAGATGAATTGAATGGTGCTTTTTATTTTACTAATTTATATCTACATTCTAGGTGTCATCAAATCTGGATCCATGATGAAGACATACCCAAAACAACTTTCAAGGATCATGAGGGCCATTATGAGTTTTTGGTTATGCCTTTTGGTCTAACAAATGCACCAACTACTTTTCAAAGTTTGATGAATACTATTTTTAGGCCATTTTTGAGGAAATGTTTTTTGGTATTCATTGATGATATCCTCATTTATAGTAAAAATTGGGAAGACCATTTGCAACATTTGAAACAGGTACTCTCCATTTTAAAACAACATCAATTATATGCCAAACCTTCCAAATGTACTTTTGGGGCTTGTGAGGTTGAATATTTGGGTCATCTATTTTCTTATGAAGCAGTGAAAGTGGATCCTAAAAATATCCAAGCAATGGTGGACTGACCAATTCCCAAGACACTCAAGCAACTACAGAGATTTTTGGGGCTAACTAGTTACTATCATAGGTTTGTCAAAAATTATGGTAGTATTGCAACCCCACTCACCTCTTTTTTGAAGAAAGACTCCCTTCAATGGACTAATGTAGCTACCTAGGCATTTGAACAATTAAAATTGGCTATGTGCACTATTCCAGTATTGGCCACTCCTAATTTTTCCAAGAATTTTGTGGTTGAATGTGATGCATTTGGGTATGGTATGGGTGTTGTAATCATGCAAGAAGGCAGACCACTTGCATTTCAAAATTGTCACCTATATGGTAAAAATCATCACAAGCCCATCTATGAGAAGGAAATGATGGCCATTTTGCATGCAATCAAATAATGGAGACCCTATTTGATGGGTCGTCACTTTTAGGTAAAGATTGATCATGATAGTCTCAAATATTTTTGGGAATAATTGTTGTCATTTGAAGAATAACAGAAATGGGTAACTAAGATGTTAGGCTATAATTTTGAAATAGTCTATAAAAAAGGCAAAGATAATGTGGTGGCATATGCACTATCCAGAATAGATGAACCAGTTGAGGCATTCTTATGTGCCATAACCATTTTGTAGGTAGATTGGCTAGATAAAGCACAATCAGAATGGGAACATGATAGTGATACCCATGATTTGATTCAAAATCTTCAACAAGGTTTAGGTGGATTTGAAAAATTCACATGGAAGGGTAATACATTATGGTATAAAGATAGATTGTACTTAGGTAATAATTCTCTTCTTAAATAAAAAATCATTTAGGAACTTCATGTAACTCCAATTAAGGGTCATTCAAGATTTTTGAAAACCTATCACAAAATCAAGCAAGATTTTTTTGGGAAGGACTCAAGGGGGCTATCCAAAAATATGTGGTTGAATGTATGATCTATCAAAAAAACAAAGGCAAAACCATCAAAACCCCATGTCTTTTATAGCCTTTATCCATCCCTAACTAGCATTGGGAAGAGGTATTTATGGATTTCATTATAGCGTTACACAGATTTGATGGTCAAAATGTTATCATGGTTGTTGTGGATCATCTCAGTAAGTATGCTTATTTTTATTCTTTATCACAGCCATTTGTTGCTATTATAGAAGCTATTGTTTTTCCTAATATAGTTTAGAAACTGCATGGGACCCCTAAGATCATTGTTAGTGATAGAGATCCTATTTTCACTAGTAATTTTTGGACTGAGTTATTTACATGTTTGGGCATGCAGTTTGCTCATAGTTCATCCTATCATCCTCAATCTGATGGACAAATTGAGTTAGTCAATAAAGGTCTAAAAGGATATCTCCATTGTTTTGTTTCTGATAAATAGGATAAATGCATTCATTGGTTGCCACTTGTTGAACGGTGGTATAATACTTTCATTCATAGTTATTCCAAAATGTCTCTCTTTGTGGCACTGTATGGATACCACCCTCCATCTATCACTTCAACCTTGAAGGTCCATCCTAAGGTTAGAGTAGTTGAAGAACATATTTACCTTCAACATGAGGTCCTTGCAAGTTTGCATAAAAATTTAGTAATGGCCTAGAATCGCATGAAGCAATAGGTAGATCAACACAAAATTGAGAGGCATTTTGACATTGGTGATTGGGTCTTTATTCGCTTGTAGCCATATAAGCAGATGCCATTGAATAAATAAAAAAGGATAACAAGTTATCCCCTAAGTATTATGGGCCTTATTAGATCTTGTAGAAAATTGGTAGCGTGCCCTACAAGTTAGAATTTCTTTCATCCATTCATATACATCTAGTATTTCATATATCATGCCTAAAAAAAGTCATTAAACATAGAGTTGTCATTCAAACAAAATTACCAAAATTGGATAAGGAAGGCAGAGTTGTTCTTGATCTTGAGGTGATCTTTCACATGCACACTAAGTAGCTACATTCTAGAGTGATTACAGAGTACCTGATCAAATAAAATAATCTACCATGTGAAGATGCCACTTAGGAGAATGAATCATTTGTGCAACAACATCCAGAGTTGCCACAACATTAAGGACAATGTTGTTTTGAATGGGAGGGGCTTGTTATGCCCTTAACCATTGGTGTGCTAGGGATATGTGTGATCGACTTGTGGCTTACATACCTCTTTTATATACTTGTTACATTTCTCTATGTTCTTAAATAGGTCAGCCTATGGAATAACCTTGGCTAAGTAGACTATATATAGGAGGTAGTGGTTAGTCTTTATTCATTATGTTAAGTATTATGTTATTAGTGTGTTGTTATGGAGGTTGCCGCCTTGAAGTGGGTTTGCTATATTATGCTCTATTATTAATTATTGTTATGTGATCTCTCATATTTGCTTATTATGTGCGATGTAAAATCATTCTGTGCAAACATCTAAGTCATTTCATTACAACAAGAGAGATAATCATTCCTATTTTTGACACAGTCCATAGTGATAGTGAGTCTCCCATGAGACTCATCAGTTAATATGGTTCTTATCCTCTTGTACATATGTTCCTCCTCTATTGCACCTTACACATAGTTTATTTTCATTTTCTTGTACATAGCTTATATCCAGAAAATACAAAAATAATATAACATGTCAAAAACACAAAAATATTCAAATATTACTCAAAAAACACAAATCTTACAGATTGTATGCATTGCTATGTTACATTTCTTATATTTTGTAGACACTACATATGCTAGCTATCTAAGAATAGTCAGTTTTGTCATGGTACATGCTTCATTTATTCTTGTCAAGTGATTGCAGATTGCTTATAAAGCTTAGGTCCACTAAATTGATCCATATTTGCTATTATCTACTCATTGGGGGCATATACACTGATTCATGGTTATTCACTTGACACATTTGCCCACTTGGGGGCATCTTATACATAGTCTATATTACTATAGGTTATATCTTTACATTTTATACATTCCAGTTTACACATTGATATATATTGATATTGATCATTGCTACTCATACTCAGAATTTTTTTTTGACTATCACTAGTTAAACACAACATATGTCCCTCCTAGCATCTACACATACTTGCACTACATTTATACATACTTTCATTTCTAGCTTTCCTAGTTTAGAATTGATTATGTTTCCTATGCTTCTTCTATTCGAGGGAATTTGAATATGCCATTGTTCTTTGGCTCTACGTTACTATTATTCATATAAATGCCTTGGACTTATTCCCATGTCCCTTGTGTGTGCTTTCCTGATCATAATGCAAACATTTAAACGTGTCTTTCAATGTGGCTCTAAGCCAACTTGCTTGTTGCTTGCGTATGTGCACATTTTAACATGTTTGTGTATGTTTTCTATTCTCAAATTTAGTGACATGTGCTCATGTCCCTTATATTGTGTCCCCTTGGCCTATTTTACATGCCTCATGTGTTTTTTATGTATGCTTTCTTGTATGCATCATCACCATAACACTTATCTTTGTTTGTTACACACACTACTTTTCGATATCATAAGGGACCTCATGTATCTACCCTTCCTACTTAGGTGTCATGATGGACATCATGCCCCATCCCCCTA
This sequence comes from Torreya grandis, assembly GCA_037957365.1. Lineage (NCBI taxonomy): Eukaryota > Viridiplantae > Streptophyta > Pinopsida > Cupressales > Taxaceae > Torreya > Torreya grandis. The sequence continues at coordinate 2,437,818 of JARHVA010001554.1, read as the reverse complement.
GGTAGCTACTTAGATTTATTGTTATACACATATATTACATCTATCTTGACACCCTTATGCAATGCTAGACACAACATACATCTTTCATTACATACTTATGCTCAAATTCTCTTACATTCTGAAGTTATGTGTATACATTGTATTGGATTAACATGTAGTTATCATATATGCTCTGGCTAACGCGTTTTACAAAGCCACTTCTTTTGAGGATAGTTATTGCATAGATCAACAAATCCCCTCAAAAGAGGTGGCATTCATAAGGGTTTGTCATAGAGATCAGGCTCCTATATTACATTCATAGATTATTTTTAGCACACATGTTCAGTTTCAAGAAATTAGACACAGGAAAAAATAGGGACTCAAAAAGTAGTTTAGTCACTTACATTTCAGATCAGATAGACATTAGCACCTAGATTGGGACACTAGCACCACATGGCACTATTGTCTAAGACATGGCGCTATTGTCTAGTATTCCTAGTCTTATGGCAATTCAAATTAGCCAAAATAATACATAAAGTATAACATAGATTTGCATAGACACAACTATAGGTTTGACAATTATGCTCAGATTTTACTCATATTCACACTAGTTCAGCTCAAATTCATATCAATTATTCAAATTGGGGGCATCATGCATGTCATGATCATTCCCATATTCATTTTAGATACTCAAATACACTCATTATAACTAAATCCAAAATTAGTATACTCAAATATTGAGTTGGATGCATGTGTGTGGCACATTATTTCCATATGTTCAGTTACACACAAGTTGATCAGATAAAATGTCAAACTCCATGTCATTCTCTATGTTGTATACACTTAACATTAAATTCTAGGTTATCACCAATTTAATGCCTTACTCCATCTGTAGTGGTTGGTATTCATGAGTAGCCCAGAACTGCCTAATGTACCCAAGTGACCATGAAGCTAACATGCATAGTTAGATATACCCAATTATATACTTATAGCACTTTGAACAATTTAGTTTTAGATGCATCTACTACACACAAGTGGGTAATGATGGAGTTATGGCCTACTTGAGTTATTTATCCACCCACACAAGAAGGTTAAACACACAGTCTAATCCAATCTATTCACAGGTCATGATCCACCAAGCAGGGGTGGGTAATGATGGAGTCAAAAATAGATTGATTTCTTGAGCCACCTACATATGAGGATTGAGAAAGCTATTAGTTTAATCTAAGCTATTTAATGATTTGATCACTATGTACACACACACATACATATTATCTGGTCCATGCATTGGTTTGCATACCTAATGAGGTGTATTTGATCCTTTCCTCTTTCTTATATCTTTACTAAGCTTTATTTAGTTACTTTATTCAGCATAATCTTTTACTTTTGATATCTCTTAAGAAGGACTGATTTTGACATGTTGCATAACAGCTCATGCTTTAGATCATGATTCACATACACAGACCTAGCTTCGCATACTTATACTTAGCTACATAGGCTTCACTTTCTAGGTAAGTCTAGGTATGCTTCTTTTTCTTTTATGCTAGTCATTTTGCTTTGCTACATTTTTAGCATTAAGGGGGGACAAATGTAATCACTTAAAAGTGGTATTTGGATTATAAGAGTATCTCTTGAGACAAATTATTCCTAGCTTATCCCCAGACATATTCTAGAACATTTATCATACTTTTCCAACCATTGTGTAGATAACATATATCCCTAGTCAGCTCAAACATAATCTTAGACTTGCATTCCTAGATCTTAGCCCTTTGTGCCGAACAACCTACCAATTGGACAAGAGCACCATATTAAGGACACTAGAGCCACATGATGCTAGTGTCCATTGCCCTAACTCTCCTAAATGAATATATTTTCAAACATGTACCCCTCCTAAGGTTAGCCTAAGCACATTTTATTATCTATACAAACTACATAACACTATAAATACAAAGCTCTTAGACTTATATCCATTTGATGGAAATGAGATACAAAAAGCCTATTCAAACAAGAAACATGTCAAGCAAAATCAAAGTTATTAATCCCTAGTTTTCCCTACTTTTGCATACTACCATCCACAACTACCCTAATCCTAGATTTTAAATATTTTCAATCTCAAGCACACTTAAGGCATTCAAGACCACTATCATTCTAACATTCACTTGCACTTGAACCGAGCATTAGGTGGGAGAAATATTGACAATCTTGATCCCACAGGTCAAATTGCAACCCTTATCATTCAAAACTTTGCATAAACATTTATTTTTGTCCAAGTGTCAAAAATTGGTCTTCGACATCTTTGTTGAAGGGCTCGTTCCTCTTAAAAGGTTCCATTTTAACAGTTTTCCTGGGAGGCACTTCTCAGTAAAATGGGATTTTCATAAGTTCTAAGGAATTGGGCTTGTTCAAATTTTTCGAAGGGTTATTTTCAATAGCCAATAGACTTGACATCTTTTCCAAAGGGATTGCTTCAGATATTTTCTTCGAAGCAAAAGTTTTGAAGGTCCATTGCAAAGTTCTGAAGGTCCATAGCAAATTTCTGAAAGGACCTTGTCAAAAATCTCGAAGGGATAATTTCAAAAAGGCTGAAAGGGTATTACAAAAATTTTGAAGGGACTTTTCCAAAAGTCTAAAGGGTCATATTTGTTTCAGTCAAAGGTTCATTACAACTTTTTCGAAGGGTTCTTTTCTTCGTAAAAGTCAATTTCAACTTTTTCGAAAGCGTTCTTTTCCTTCAGAAAAGTTAATTTCAATTTTTTTGAAAGGACTTTCCAAAAAGTCTGAAGGGCATTTCCAAAGGCCAAAAGGGCATTGCAAAAATTTTGAAGGGACTTTTCAAATTTATGAACAGTGCACTTCAAAAAAGCCGAAGAGTACCTTCCCTTCGAAAAAAGGCATTCTCAAAGACAAAGTGGACCAAACAATTTTTTCAAAAGGTACTTTTCTCAAATAAAAGGACTTTTAAAGAAGCTTTGAAGGGCACTTCTCCGAGAAGGGGGGGCACTTTACAAAATTTGAAAGATCCTTTGCAAAAAATCCAAAGACATGAACTCCTTTGTACAAAAAATCTGAGACATGAATTCCTTCAGAAAAAAAGACTAAAGGAAAAGTGCATAAGGAAAAGTCTGAAGGACAAAAATCCAAAATAATTCCTTCAAGGAAAAAGCCCAAAGGAAAAGAATTAAGATACAAATTCCTTCAGACAAATTGTCCAAAGGAAAAGTAAGAAAGAATAAGCTGAAATAATTCTTTCAGGTAATTTTCCTGAAAGAAAAGAAAAGCCCAAAGAGAAAAGTCTCAGATAAATTATCCACAAGAAATAGATAGAAAAAATTCCTGTGGGAACGGAAAAAAGAAAGCTTGAAAGAAGTGTACCCGAAAGGAATACATGCAGAAACAAAAGGTGAAGGATTTCGACAGCTAAGCATCACATTAACACAGTCTACATGCAAAACATGTAGAGTGACCCAAGCTCAATTACATATATCTAGTACAAACATGAACATGCAAAAAACCAATAAAGAGATTGTTTTTTCATCTATAAAAAGATCTATAGTCTAAGACTACAGTAAAGAGCATTTCAAGTTTTTTAATTCAAGGATTAAATCATTCACATTTGGAAAAGACATGCAACTGCCTTCAAGCATGACTCTCTCAGTTCCAAAAGGGAGACTTGAATGCATGAGGAGTTCAAGGTGTTTAACATTGGATGGTTGTTCAAAGAGCTAACATGGGATTTCATGTATGCTTCAGTTTTCAAAGAGCTTTTTCATGCAAGTAGAGGCCTGTTAGAGTTGATTGGTCTTGAGTTTGAGCTGACTTTTGTCAAAGTGTCACAACTTTTTTTTATCTTATTAATTGAAGGTTTTCAACTCTTATTCAAATTTAAGTTCTTCATCTAAGGATTGGTGTAACTTTCATGTATGGACCAAATTAGTCTAAGATGGGCCCACCATCCTTCTCCAATGCCAAAGAGTTTTTTCACACAAGACATAAGACAAAAAGATATTATTTGAAGGCTTAGTTATCTTTTGATAGCTAAAGTTGGACTTGTGAGATGTGGGAGTTGATTGCCTCTTCTATTTTCAGTGCTAATCTCTTGGTTTTTGTATGTTTTTTCTATATAAGTTGGCTTTTCATCTTTGAATCATCATCTTTCTTTTGGCAAGATCAGACTCTGCCAAAATTTGAGTTTTGTAAACTCTTCAGATAAATAGGACTATTGTTTTAGATTCCAGAATGATGTTATAGTGTATTTATGTCAGTGATTTACATATGTGATAGAATTTTCTTCCTTATCAAGTCCTGATTCTTATCTAGCTACTAGTTGATCAGATTATGTAGGTCATGTTCTATGTTTGATGTCTTTTGGTTGAAGTTATAGTGGATGTAAGTGGTTGTAGTGCCTTGAATTAGGCCTATTCCCTAATTTCCCTCAAGCTTTGATCACCAAATAGAAAATTTTCATGAAATACTAATTCATAGGAGTCAATTAGAATTGAAAGTTTAGTCTTTTTCTTGTCTAATCAGTATTTTTAGGAGCTCAAATTGAGTGGATGAACCAAAATACAGGTGTATCACCATCATTAGATAGGATTTTTCCTTCAAGTTTACCTTTTTCCTATTCTTGATAATTTGTAACATAGAGTAGAGATCCTAAATGATCACCAAAGGGAGCTAGCCATTAGAATCTAGAGATTCAATCTACTGATTAGGCCACCCACAACCTATGATTATTTCCATGGTCTAGCAGACTGTGAAGGCCTAAAACTACCTTCACAAGGGTACAATTTTGATTGACAATAAGAACAACATTAGGCTTGATCACTCCACAAAGTATTGGTATGTAGGCAACTCTATTTATAGCAAGGTGTTGAGGATGTCCAACCTACCCTACTAATGAAAACACATTTTTAGCTCATACCATAATAGTAAGAAGAATTAGTGTTTATAACATAAATCAACTATTACAAGCATAATAAAGAGTTCTAAATTTCATGCACGCAAAAATACAAACCCAAAAACATAGTTGCAGGTGCACCCAAAATTTAGGAAGTCTTGCAAAGAGGACACTATTGCCATTTTCAAGACACTAAAGCCACATGACACTACTATCCTAGTGGGGTGATAATGTTCAGGGGAAGATTTGAATCAAGGATCCTATAGATGACACTCAGACATGTTTCTAACCCAATTTTTAACACTCAAATCTTTTGTGACAAGTGTTTTCCAGATAAGTCTCTACATGCACATATTTACTACTATTTTTAGAAAGATAAAACAAGTCAAATTTTGTAATAAATTAGTGGTTATTTATTGCATATTATTTCACTAATTTAGACAACTCAACCCTTTAACCTAACATATGATTTACACTATTAAAACCTAAAAGGTTAAAAGAGATGGATTAAGTGGTGGGAACATGCCATTAGTAGGACAACTACCTTTATTCACATATATGGTATACAAACAACTATTTTCCATCATAATACCCATGAGGCTTCACATAATGAATTCATTTAAATTTCATATGATTTGGAGCTCTCCCCTTTCAATGAGGATTTACAAATGCAAACTACCATTTGGTAGCACAAACTCAAAGTTGAAGAGAATTATCAAGTTAGGGGTCCCATATTCATGCAAGGTTGGGAATAGATATTATAAATAATTATTCACTCTTCTTTGATCCATGAAAGTGACTAGGTGCATTAACAATAACAAGGAAGTTGGCTCTCACTTTACACACCTCCATGATATTTTGAAAGCCTTTATCCTTCACTATCACATGGTTTTTGTCGCTCAACCTTTATCGCTGGAAAAAGAGCATGTTGCATTATAATGCCTTCAGGTTGTGCCCTACAAGCTCATTGAGGATCAAAAAGTGTCATGTGGTAGAATTATCTTTATTGAAGAGATTTAAGAGGTTGCGATGTAAATGGTCATAGACAAAGCTCTTGGAATAGTTGAATTTCCCTATGAATTCTATCAAGAATTATGGGATATTATGGTCTTGATCTTCACAAAGTCCACCTGGAAGCTATTCATACCAATTCCCTTAGCAAGTTAATTAACCAAGGCAATATCAAGTTTACTCCCAAAGTAAATAATATGGAGCTCATTACCAATTAGCGTCCCATCATTCACAATGTATCTTACAAGATCATTGCTAAGGATCTTACTCTTTAAGTCATGTATTTTTTACCTCTCATCATTCATCATGAGTAACCCAACTTCATCTGTAACAAATATATCCTGGATAACATCATTGTTATCTAAGAGGGATTAGGATGGGCTAAAAAGTCTCATCAAAAGGCCTTATTTTTCAAAATTGACTTTGAAAAATTGTATGATACTATTGAGTGGCCTTTCATATTGGCCATGCTTCATGCACTTGGATTTAGTCAACAAGGCTCAAATGTTTTTCCAATATGTTAATGCTTGTAACACCATCAATGCCATTTAATTTGATCAATTTGTCCTCATTCATTATATCTGTCAAGGATGCCCTTTAGCCCCTTCCCTTTATTTGTTGGCTACCAAGGGGTTCAATTATCTTCTAACTGACTACACTTCCATAGGTATATTAAAGGTATTTTTCTCCCTCAATGTCATAAGTAAATGGTTAATGGGCACTTTGTTGATGACTCCTTTCTCACCCTTGTTGAAGAAGAGAGCTTTATTTTCAATGTTATGGAATGTTTAGATATTTTTTACTTATCCTTTGGCTTTTCCATCTTATGGGAAAAAAACTAGTGCTACAAGCAATCTATATCCCCCTTCCCTGATTGGCTTCTCCAATATAAGTAGCTTTGGATTCAATCGAGTGAATAATTCAATTTTTTGGGCATTCATTTTTAATTTTTAAGCCACTCCCTTAGATCTCTAAGGTTACATGGTTCAACAGGTAGATAAAAAAGTTGGATGTTTTATTTCTAAACCTTTCTCTTTAGCATGTAAATTTCAAATCTACTCTAAGGTGTTGGTTGCTACTCATGTCTATTCTTCTTCTTCCTAGGATCCTTTCAAGACTGCGTATTCCAAACTTGAAATAATCTTAAGTAATTTCCTATGGGCCAACTATGAAGGCACCAAATGTTTTCATTAGGTTGCTTGGGATACATGTTGTAAACCAAGAACTCTTAGTGGTATTGTTCTCCTCAACATTAAAATCTAAGGCCACTCTTCATGTATTAATCATCTGAGCCTTGGAAGGAGATGAAGCATGGAAAATTTTGCTTCAAAACTACATCACTCAAGGAAAACCTATGGGAGAGGGAGCTTGGAAAGGTTTAAATCTTGAAACTCTTTTAATCAATTAGGTCCTTATTGTTATTGATGGCATATTTGTTTCTAGGAGTATTTAGAAGGCTTGAGAACTTTTCAAAAGACACTTAATATGGGATGGAGATGGTTTAAAATTAGGGCTTTCTCTCAACTTCCACTCATTGTGGTGGTCTCTCGTGCTTAATTTTTATGAAGTGACATTGGCTCTTGTGCTTTGGATCAAGATCTTTCAACTTTTCAGAAAAGGCATCAAGGTCATTTCTAACCTCTTTTTTGAACAATATAGGAATTGGATTCTTTGGAAAGCTCTCAGGGTTCAATTTAATTTACAAACTAGTGACCAAGAATTTATCTTAGAAATTCACAACTATATACCTAATGTGCAACTTCACAAAATTGGAGTTCAATCTCCTTCACATTTTTAGATTCAAAATATAATCACAAATTAAAGGGCATTTTATCCTCTCTATTTAAAGATTTGATTGAATAATTAATTAGATATTATTTTTATGTTTATATTTGAGGCCAAGCCAAGGCTTCTTAGGTAGATCAAGGGCTCTTTCAAGGGATTTAGTGGAATTTAGTGTTTTTAAAGGCAAAAGGCTCCACAACAAGTCATGGGCTCCATAGCAGATCACAGGTTTTTTTACATTGGGTAGAGGATGCTTTGAGGAAGGAATAGATATGAGGGCTCCACGACACAACAATAAAAGTGACAAAAAATAACCAAAGTGTGTAAATAAATTTGATAGTGAAGCTGAGGGAACATCTCTATCCCACTACCCATACTCTCCTTATTTTATCATTGTCTTTTGGTTTTTTTTTGCTCTTTGCCAGCTCTCCAAAGCATCAAATAAGTGAAAACTATGGACTATGGTTAAACGTTCTAGTGGAAATAAAACCATGGTTAAATGGGGGGGGGGGGGGAATCCTCAAGACAATGTATACATGATGACCTAGGGTATTTCTACAAATGGAACATAATTTCCTAAAGAAAACAAGTACACAAAAACCTTAGGGCTAGGGAAACTTGGTTTAGATAGTTTTGAGAGGGTTGTTGGATCTGAACTATAGTTAACTAGTATGTTGGTTAGGAGGTTTTATCAAGAGGATTTAAGCATCCCATGGGTTCAACCTTTACAAATTATAAGGGGGCCTAGAGAATATTACCTGAACATGTAGATAAATAATATCACTGGACCATGGAGTTATTTCCTATCAATATACCAACAAGCAAACTCAGTTGACATGAATGAAAGTTGGTTATTGTGAATGCAAAATAATATAGGGGGATTTTAAGGCATAAACAGATTCATAGGATGAGGCACACTAAAAAAAAACTCTATGTGATTTTGTCAAAACCAACTAGAAACAATGCAACTATCACTATTGAAATGCAACATTTTGTAGGGGACCAAATAGTGTTAGAGGAGGATAAAGGTAAAAATAAAGAGTTTTTTCACTTCAAGAGTATGTGGAATCAAAACAAAACAAAATTGGAACTCACACAATGAGTAAAGAAAAAAAAATAGGAAGGGTTTTAGGACAATAAAGACCCATACAGCCCCATGACCACACTATTGCTCTGGTCATCAGAGATTTATGTACAGGAACTCATGAGCATGGAAGAGAGGATTGAAACTATTGAAGCAAAGAGACAACTTAAAGGTACCAAGTTAAAGGAAATTACAAAAAATAGTTGAAACCTTGAAAAGGAAAATAAGTTGCTCAAAGAGTAAGTAATAAACATGCAAGTAATAAACCTACAAAATAGTATGGACAGAGGATAGCAGGAGTTGATATCTCTAAAATAAGAATCAAAACAAATGAAAGTAGAAGAAAAAAGTGTTCAGAGACAAAGAAAGTAAATGACAATACATAGTTAGAAGAAGTTCAATCTACACTTGCAATCATGGAAATAAGAGAAACCAACTAAGAGGCCAAACCTTGGGCACAAGTTGTAAATGGACCATCAAACATACAAAAACAAAAATAAATCATTGAGATACAAATCTAGAGACAAATAAAAGAAGAAAAGGAAAAACATGACAAGGATTTATATTTCATCATCAAAGGTTTGAAGAACTTTGGAGAGAAGGAGAGAATGGATATTCTAGTAAGAGACTTCCTCTAGGATGAACTGAAATGGATAGGTTGTATTCAATAAGCAAATAAGATTGGAAAGAAAACAAAAGAAGGAAGGAATAGACATGTAAGAGGTGCCTTGAGAAACATAGAAGATAAGAACATGATCTTAAGGAACATATGATTTCTTAGAGGTACTCATATATACTTAGATAAAGATTTGACATTTACCCAATAAGAAGAATGAAGGATGGAATGGGAGAAAGTGAAAATAATAAGAGATGCAGGAAAGTGGGTATGGATGAAAAATGGGAAAGCCCAAATCAGCAAGTGGCTATCACACAAGAAATAAGAACTCAAGGCCCCACAAGAGTATCCACACATGGTAAGTTGTAATTGTAGAGGCTACCCATGGAGAAGAGGACCATGTTTGGCGCCCATAACAAAGGAGAAATACATTATTATTCTTACAAAAATTCATGAACATGAGGGATGCAAAGTCCTAGACTTTAAAGGATACAACAAAATCTCAGTTTGGAATGAAGGGTATGAAACAGGAAAAGGAAATTGAAGTGTTACAGTGGTAATAAGAGAACAATGAGGCAGAATAGTAAAAATAGAAAAAGAGGATTCTTTTAAACAATTCATAAGGTTGAAAATAGCTAGTAGGGAGATAACAATCAGGTTGGATACTTGTTACTTTGCCCCAAAAGGTTTAAAATTCTACAAGAATAGAAATTTGGACTGTGAAGATCCTTATGCAACTTTAAATAAAGACATTTCTATTTTTAGCACCTCAGGAGAAATAATTTTAATTGGGGATTTTAATGTTAGGAAAACAAACAATCAATGTTTGTAGTTAGGTAGGGAAAGAGGGGACAATAATTCTTTGTGGATTTATGAAAGCAAGGACCAACCTTGGGAAAGGACATCTCATGATGGGAATGGTATTGTGATTGATTTAACTATTTTAGGAATATTAGAATCTTATTCCTAATTTAGTTAAAGGTCTGAGTTGATTAAATCAGTAAATAATATTATAATAATTTAACTACTAATTTGTATAATTTATTTATATTTTTAACCTTTCTATAAATAGCAATAATTATGGAGAAAATAAGACTTAGCTTAAAAATAATTGAAATGGCTATTACAAGGTCTGATTTTAGTTATGTAGGATTGGGATAGTGTCACAAATTAGGTTCTAGCTTTTGTTAAGTGAAAGGATGGGAGTGCCGAAATAGGACACTCTAGGGTTTGACACTATTGTCCTCTTCTATTGCTATTGTCCAAACTACTCGTAGAGACTTGAGTTTTTTGGGTTTTATTCATTATCCCTATGTGATCCTGGTTGTGAAATCTCGATTGTTGAAAGTACATGGAACTCCTTATAGATTTGATTTAATATTCAAACCCTGGACTTCATTGTACTTTGATAAAACTTAAGAAAGAAGGGGGCTTAGTGTGTGTAAGATGCACTAAACATGTATCCATACCCCTTGTGTGGTCATGTTGCCTACATACTAATACTCCAAAGAGGGATCAAGCCATATGTAGTTCTCCGACTTGATGTGCTTTGTGCAACAGTGTTATGTAGATGCAAAAATGCTAAATTGGGTGTGCTTGAGGTGGATAGGGACTAGTGTAAAGATTTAGATATGCTTATAGCTATATTGGATGGTTGTATGCAGAGAATAGGGAAATTTGCTTAAGTGGTTTTGCTTGTATTCTTGTTTTCTTTGTAATATTTTCCAACCTTCTTCTAAAGGAACTTTGAATGGGCTTTTATAGAGATATAATAGTCATGGGTTGAATGTATTTGTGCTAGGCTGATAAGATGAAGGATAAGAACCGGAAGGAAATAACTGTTGGAGCTCAAAATGCAATTGGACAAGAGTGCCAAAATAGGACACCCTAGGGTTTGATGCTATAGTCCAAGTTGGGCACTCCTATTCTACAAGTGCAGTATCTAGGAGGATGGAATTAACATGAGAAATGCAACCTAACTGAACTAGAATCATGTTTCATAAGTCTACAAATGACTAAAAATAAGAAAAAAGGTGTCTAGAAGGGTCATGAGAGCATGCAAGAGGGACCTATGGGTTAGGTGTCACAAGCCACACTCAAGCTACCATTTTTGATATTTTATATGACTACATTTGCCCCTTTTTATTCTAGTGATGCAACAAAGTGAAATACTAGGATAAAGGAAAAGAAAAAATGTACCTAAACTTACCTATAAGGGTGAAACTCATGAAGTTGTGTGATGTTGGGTGTGCGTAGAAAGAGCACATTGTGAAGTGTAAATCTGTAAAAGAAAATAATTATATCATTTCTTACTAAACACGTTATGTCTAAAGTAAAACATACAAAAAGCTAGGTAAAAGAGAGAGGAAAAGAAATAAACGAATACACCTCATCGGGTATACGAACCAATACAAAACCTATTGTGATGTTGAGTATGTTGGTTAGGTGTTGTACCAAGAGTAATATCACAAATGGAGTTGAGTGCTCAATTCCTTGAGAGTGGCTCAAGAATGTAAAGGCTATCTATTTGGCTCCATCATCACCCACTAAGTGAAGCTATGTGATCATACATGTGTTAATTGATGTTTGGATTGTATGTCTAATCCCTTTGAGTAGGTGGCTTGAGAATACAAAAGCTAGATAGTCCTTTGGCTCCATCGTTACCCTGTGAAGTGAAGTCATGAACTGATACAAGTATGAAAGTGTGTCATATGAGATGGCTCCTAAAGCCCATGAATGTTCTATAATCTGATAATGTGGCATGGATAGCTAAATTTATGCTAAAAACTAAGCCACTCTTGGCCACTCAAAAAAAGTGGAGATTAGGCTTGTATGAAAGCCACTCTGAAACTGGGCAATAGGCTTATGTGGAAGCCACTCAAAAATGATGCCAACCATTTGCAGATGAAATAAGACACACAACTATTGAGAATACTTGGGTAATGTACTAAATTCAGAAATAAAATAAGTCAAATGTGTCGTGCACATTGCCCCCAATCATTGGTATCTATAGTATGGATTCTAATCTAGAAGTTATACCAACTACCGTATCCAAAACTGGAAGTGAGAACCATCATGCCATGTATAATGCCCCCTATATCTAGATTTTATGAGAAAACCTATACTGAAACTATTGATTCTAAATTGAACTGTTGCTGAAAAAATTGTAATTGGTCTTACCTTTCTATCTATTTTTGGAAAATATGGTTTTTTTGTTGTTTGGATAGGAGCACCAAAATAGGACACCCTATTGTCTAGTGTTGTATTCCAAACTTGGTGCTCTTATCATGTGCTGATTTTGATGACTGTTCTAGAATTATCACTGTCTATCTAGTCTGATCTACTTGGTTTGAAGTCTGAATATTGTTCTAAGTGTTTGAAAAGCTGATTTTTTGATCGGTAGGACTCTAATCTTTGTGACAAAACCCTTATTTATTGCCTCCTCTTTTGAGGGTAGGAATGAAGACCCTATAATGATTACTCTCATAAAAAAGAGCCCTAGAAGTGTGTTATGCTACAGAAAATACATGATATTGCAATGATAATTGATAAGATATCTCAAGATATAGCATGGTTTGTAATGGAGATTGTTAGATCAATAGGGGTATGCCTAGATATATGTAACAATGTAATAACATGTGCAATGTAGTGAACTGGAATTAGAAATGTTAGTTGTTAGTTATTAGTTGTAAAGGAGGGATGGAGTATGATGTCTATTATGACATCCAAGAAATCAAGCGAATGCATGATGTGGATCATGGCCTTGCAAATAATTGAGAAGAAATCAAGAAACAAGCACACAAGGCAAGAAGCAAGAAACATACAATAGTGGCCAAGGGGCCAAGCAAACAAAGGATATGAGCACATGTCTCTCAAACTAGGAAGCAAACATACAAGGCATGTTCAATGCCACATACACATAAAATTGAAACAAGCAAGATTAGCATAAGGGCCATAGGCACATAGAAGAGTACAAGCAAAGGACATTTGCAAATGTCCTAAGATACATACAAGAGATAAAACATGAATTGAGAAATACAATCACATATAGCTACACAAAACAAGAAAAGAAAGCATGTAAATACTATAAATATAATCACATCTAACTAATCAAAGCAAGAAGTGAAAGTATGCAAGACATGTAGTACAAGATTAGGTATATGCTAAGAAATACACAAGAGCTATATACTAGTGAGTGTTGATAGGGTAATCTATGTAAGCTAGTAAGTAATATACATCAACATGATAACTAAAGTGTGTGGTATAGGAATGACATAACCTGGATGGTGCAGTCATGTAGAAGATGCCCCCTATGGGTAGATATGTTGATGTATGTCTCGAATGTAGAAGTAGGATGCCCCCTCAATGGGTAGAGTGAAGCAATAAATGATCTGGAAGTCACTGCACACACTCAAATAAGATCAAGTGAAGCATGGTAATGTAGATAAATCGATAAATAATAGCATAGAACAAAAAAATGTAAGTCTATCATGGGAGTAGAAATGTAAAGCATGGATGATGCATACAATTGAAATGTTTTTGATGTTTTTGATTTATTTGAATGTTTTTGTATTTTTAAAACTTTTAAATTGTTTTTGGTATTTTTGAATTAATCTATGTACAATCAATCATTAGGATCCTATATATAAAAAGTTGAGAAGAAGCTATGTACAAGCAAGAAAATAGAAACAATGTACAAGTAATACTAAGAAACTATGTACAAGTAAGCTAAAAGGAAACTATGTACAAGTATATGAATAAAGTAATATATACATAATGACATTAAAGACTAGCTTGGAGGGGATAAAGGGTCTAAGGATGGAGCTCGTTGGGGATGGAGATGGAGGAAAGGATCATGGCCATCATCAAATACCTCAAGATCATCATCATATGCCATAGACTATGTATACATGGTGTCATCCTACCAAAGGTGAACTGAAGGTTGTTTTAATGGTGAAAATGTTGATTCTCCTCTAGGACATTTTGCTCTGGTAGTAGATGGCTTTAATGGAAGTGGTGAAGCCGGTGTTGGTGGTGATGTAATCTGAATAGTACCTTGAACCTATAATTATCCAATCTCTACTGTAAAGTTGTACATGAGTCAGTATCATGGCCAATGATTTGATGAAAGAGACAAAATGGGTGACCATCCTATCATGATAACATGTTAATAGATATGTGTTGTACTATAGGTAGTGTTATTAATCCATGATCAAGTAACATTTGTAGCATAATTTGTGGCTAATGTTGTGTGTTGCCCACATGAATATGAATGACTAGTTTTATATCCATATAGGTAACCATGTGAACTGTATATGCTAAGTGATCTATTTGTGGCTGTGAATGTGGAGTATATCCTGAGAGTGTAGTGTGAGATGCTAAGAGTGATGTAGGATGTGTAATGAGAGCTCTAGAGTCATCTCGGTACTCTCCTAGGCCAATTGGTGCAAAGCTCAATCCACACAATTAGTCATCTATGAGTGTGGGTGTCATATCATCATCTGAAGTAGCCTAAGAATTTGTATCAACATCATGTAAATATGGTAACTCATAATTTACCATAAGGGGTAACGATGATATGGGAGTCTCGTCAACTATAGTAGTAGAAGATGATAGTGTTATGAGAGTATCTATAACTATCAGAGTAACTGTAATTGTCAAAGGAGTTGTATCTATAGAATCAACTGGTACTACTAGAATTATTGTCAATGATTGTATAATTGTAACAAATGTAAGAACCATGACTGATGGAGTAGTTGGAATGGTTGAAGCTACTATGATTGGTTGAGTATCTGGAGTTAAATATACAACTATAAGTAGAGGAGTGCGAGATGTGCTAGTCTATCCTACCTCATGTGTATGTATCCAATCAAGATAAATGCAATGAGGTGTCCCATCTGATGAAATAGTCAAAGATGACTTTGTAATTTGATAATATCTAAATGGTTAGTTATCTAATGGGCATGTGTATAGGTATCCTTCATGGAGAAACTTAACACATTGATGAAGAGTAGAAGGAACTACCCCCATATCATGTATCCAAGGTCATCCAAGTAAAAGATTATAATGAAAAGGACCTGGCATGACCTAAAACTATGTAGAGAGGGTTTTGGGCCCTACCATGATATCCAAAGCAATGGTGCCCAATGTCTATCGTGGTATATCATCAAACGCTCTAATATTCTTATATGATTTTTATATGGATGGCATATCTACGCCCATGATTTGTAAGAATGTAATATTACATATATTAAGTCCAAAACCACTATTGACTAGGACTCTCTTAACTACACTAGTTTTGACTTGAGATTGTATGAATAGTGGTAAATTTTGATCAATAACTATATGAGATGGCATGTCCTCACAATAAAAAAATAGCATCTTCTATATTTCTTAATGTCTTGACCACTGATGTAAAATAAGAAGGCTCTGAATCAATGGGCATAAAACTCTGAGTGAGTGCCTGATAAAGAATGTCCTTAAACACATTGGCTTTTTGAAGTAGTTCTAACATAAAAATCTTCACTGGTGTGTTTCTCAATTGATCAACAATATCATATGCCTTATGCAGATCTACCTGTGTGGTTGTGTTGGGCTTGGGATGGTAAGGAATAAGAGGGTGACGAGGTTTCTAACTAGGTAGGGGAGGCATGGTAGCACGTCGAGTAACAGCTCTAACTGCATTATCTACTATTTGTATAGGACTAGTAGTAGCTATGGGAGGAGTATGAAGATAATCGACGGGTCGAAGTGGTGGAGGGACAAAGGGTGTCAACTAGGCTCTTTAACAATGACTAGTAACCTAGGGAAGAGAAAAATGGATTATGCAACATGACATAGTATGGGATAAAGGCTCCAAGTGGGGTAAGGTAAGAGGCATCTTAACATGTTTAGCACTAAATTTCTTAATATCATCCCATATTATGAAAATTAGGCATGAAATGCAAATAATGAAGCTTTGTATTAACATATAGTAAACTTCATCATTCATGTACATGATATGATCGAGTATGGTCTCCTTATTATTTGAAAGAAATGCGAGAAATGCTTTTAAATAAATGAGATCCATTTTTACTTTTATGTGAAATCTAATTTTAGATGTAAGGTGATAGCTCAAAAGCAATGGGACCTAATATATGCAACTAGGGTTTTGAAAAATGATTATTTTTAAAATTACTATGGAATTTTAAAAATTAATGTGAATTTTTTATTTAAATATACAGGTAAAAAATCAAAAAAATATTGAAAAAATTCTTGATTTAAAGGGACCTAAAATATGCAATTAGGGTTTGGAAGAAAATTAAATTTTAAAAAATTTAATATAGAATTTTAAAAATTAATGTGAATTTCTAATTTAAATATGCAAGTAAAAAATTGAAAAAATATTGAAAAAAATCTTGATTTAAAGAGACCTAGTATATGTAACTAGGGTTTGGAAGAGAATTAGTTTTTTAAAATTTACTATAGAATTTTAAAAATTAAAGTGATTTTTTGATTTAAATATGTAAGTAAAAATTCAAAAATAATATTGGAAAAAATTAGCAAAGAATTTACCCAACGGTTTCTAGGGTTTTTATGCACAAACAAAGTAAGTCGAGTTCACCAAATGATTTAACTATTTTGAGAATATTGGAGTCTTATTCCTAATTTAGTTAAAGGTCTAAGTTGACTAAATCAATCAATAATATTGAAATAATTTAACTACTAATTTGTATAATTTATTTGTACTTTAAACCTTTCTATAAATAGCAATAAATACGGAGAAAACAAGACTTGGCTTAAAACAAATTGAAATGACTGTTATAGGGTCTGATATTGGCTGTGTAGTATTGGGATAGTATCGCAAATCAAGTTCTGAATTTCATTTTGTGAAAGGATAGGAGCGTTGAAACTAGACACCCTAGGGTCTGATGCTATTATCATCTTCTACTACTATTGTCCAAACTACTTGCAGAGACCTGAGTTTTCTGGGTTTTATTCACTATCCTTGTGTGAGCCTAATTATAAAATCTTGACTACTAAAATTCTACAAAACTCCTTGTAGAGATGATTTAATCTTTAAACCCTAGATTTCATTGTACTTTGATAAAACTTGAGTTAGAAGTGGGCGTTAGTGTATATAAGATGCATTGAACGTGTATTCACACCTCTTGTGTGGGCACACTGCTTACATACTAATACTCTGAAGAGAGATCAAGCCATATGTAGTTCTCCCATTTGATGTGTTTTATGCAATAATGTTATGTGGATGCAAAAATGCTAAACTGGATGTGTTTGAGGTGGTTAGGCATTGGTGTGAAGATTTGGATATGTTTGTAGTTGTATTAGATGGTTGTATGCAGAGAATAGAGAAATTTGCTTTAGTGGTTTTGCTTGTATTCTTGTTTACTTTGTAATATTTGCCAACCTCCTTCTAAATAAAATTTGAATGGGATTTTATAGAGATCTATTAGTCATGGGTCGAATGTATTCGCACTAGGCCAACAAGATGAAGGATAGGAATCAGAAGGAAATAATTATTGGAGCTCAAAATGCAATTGGATAGGAGTGCAAAAATAAGACACCCTAGGGTCCGGTGTTATAGTCCAAGTTAGATGCTCCTATCTTACAAGTGCGAGACTTGGGGGGATGGAATTAACATGAGAAATATAGTCTGGCTGAGCTAAAATCAGGTTTCAAAAGTCTACGGATGACTGGGAATAAGCAAAAAGGTGTCTAGAAGGGTCATGAGAGCATGCAAGAGGGACTTATGGGTTGAGTGTCACAAGCCACACTCAAGCTACCAATTTTGACATTTTATATGACTATAATGACACATTTTGGAGTAGAGATTCTTGGTCTTTATAGCTTATGTGGCATGGTTGTTTGTAATGGTATGAGAGCTTGGGCAAGGTCAAGTGGTATCACTTGTAAAACATACAATGGAAAAAACATGGTATCTGCAATCTATTTTTAGAGATCTATGCCCAAGTTGCTAGAGTTTGATATTAAAGACCATCTTATTGAACTAAAATTTGATCATATGCCCCTCCTTGTTAAGCTTGGAATGCTCAAAAACACACAACAGGGAGAGTAGGGATAACACACTCAAAGGAAAGACCACTCACAAGGGAAAATCCTAATGAATCAAGATAATCACGAGTTCTTCACTACAGGAATTGAACAACACCCTCAAATTGTAAAAAATAATGCAGTTGAAAAGGAAAACAATGATTCTAGTGAATATATTTATAGCAAGATACTGATCCCTTTAATCCATAAAGCATTACAAGTTTGCAATATATCCCAATCTAAGAAGGGAGTTTACATTACTTTCCTAACTAATCTGTGGTATGACAAAGAGTGCAAGGCAACAAAAAGATCCCTCAAAAGAATGAGACAAACAAAGAAAACAAGAAAAAGTATGAGAAATTGATAAAATCCAAAAAAGAGAGGTATGTGATCTTAAGGAGGAAAGAATTAATAGCCTTGGGGCATAATCCCAAAGGATATTGGAGACAGTTGCAACAAAATAGGAAACAAATAGAAAATAATATTATAGATATACAATGGTTAGAATATGCGAAACTTCTTTATGAATGGCCACAAGAGAAAGGGTACCTTCCCATAATTAACACTCCAATCGAGCTCTTCTCGGTGGAAGATATTAAACAAGATATAAAGAAGTTAGCATGTGGAAAAATATAAGATATTGATGGGATTCAAGCTAAATTTTTAAAGTGGGGTGCTGAGCCTCTTACTCTACACATCAAAAGAATCTTTAATAGTGTCACATAATGTGGCTTTCTAGCAGAATGGACAACTAGCGTTGTTGTCCCTCTCTTCAAAAGAGGGGATATCAATAATCCTTCAAATTATCACACCATCATGATCAACCCTCTTCCTAGAAAACTTTTTAGGAGCATGATAGAGCGTAGAATCAATAGTTAGGTTGAACAAAAAGGAAAAAGAGCAAAAGGGCAGGCAGGTTTAGACCAAGACACTTTACCATTGATCACTGCATAACCCTCAAGCACCTCATTGAAAAAGTTTGGGACACTCAAGGAGAAGGAGCCTTTTGTTGCTTTGTGGATTTTAAGAAAGACTTTGACATGGTTTCTAGGGACAAACTATGGAACATGATGGAGGAACTTGGTGTTCCTAATGAGTATAAAGTGGTAGTGCATAAGCTTCATGAGCAGGTGAGGGTGAAAATCAGAACTAGAGAGGGTATGTTTGAGTGCTTTTGCAACGACATTAGAGTCAAACAAGTATGTCCTCTATCCCCCACTCATTTTGGTTTATATATTGACAATATTGAAGATTGGTTAAACAAAATCAATGTGGGGTATTTAGCTGGGAAGTTATGTGGTAAAGTTACTTTTGTATGTGGATGATCTTATTCTAATTACAAGAATAACTAATGATTTGAGCCAACATTTGAAAGCTTTAGAGCTATTTTGCCATGAAGTCGAGATGCAAGTGAATATCAATAATCCCAAAGTCATGATTTTTTCACTAAAAAGAAAAATAACAACAGGTTAATGTTATTTTTGAAGAGAGTCCGCTGGAGATAGTGCAAGAGTACAAATAATTGAGAATTGATTTTTAAAATAGACTTAGCTGGGAGACATGTAGATCGAAAATAATCTAAGGTGGATGGAGAGCATCTTACCTTCTTTAGAATAGGTGTAGGAAAGTTGAATTATGGGATTGGAAATAAAAAAAATCCTCTTTGGTTTGTTGGTCACGCCGATTGTCCTCTATGGTTGTGAGGTTTGGGGTAATAGCATGTCAAATTACAAGTAGAAACAATTATAAAGAATTCAAAAATACCTAATCACTAGCAAATTCAAAGTCAAAATGACAATCCCCTACGAGATCATTTTAGCAAAAGTAGGAACGTTTCCAATGGATGCTTCAACATTAATCAAGTTGCTAAGCTACTTAAAAAAGGTTAAAACCATGGACAATCATCGCTGGCCCAAATGGTCATAAAGAAGAAACTAGATTGGAGGAAGAAGACATGGATGAAGCAAAACAACAAATGGATGGTCAAGTGGGACATTAATTTGCAAGAATGTCCTAACATTAACAAGGAAATAAAGAAGTTTGTGTTAGAAAAATTAAAAAATGCCATGTAGACAAATCAGATTGGTCAGAAAAAAGCATATTATGTCAAAGAATTCAATCCCACGTGGGAGCATGGTGAGAAGGCTTATATGCGCACTGCTCTTAAGGGTAAGGCTAGGATTTTAGTGGTTCAATAGAGGACGGGGTCACATCATCTTAGGTGCGAAACTGGTAGATGGACGATCCCCAAGAAAGAGTGGAAAGAAAGAACTTGCATTTTTTGCAACAAAGGGGTGGTTGAAACATAATAACATTTTATCATTGAATGTGCTGCGTATGCGGATATTTAAAGTCAATATGAAAATAGTTTGAAAAGAGACAACCTAAATAAGTTTTTTAAGGAGTATAGACTTTACAATACAAAAATTTTATTAATCAAACTTCATAATAAAAATTTTGATATCAAAAAGAATCTTAAAATATCTTGATGTTTCAACTTTTAATCCCTTACACTATTTAGTCTCATAAACGTCTTTAAAAAAATTCTTTTTATTTTCATTTCAATGCTTAATTTAAAATAAGCGCATACAATTATGTACAAAAACAACACCAACCTCTCACTTCTATAAAAGTAGGAATTAGAATATAGCTTTCATTTTCATTCAATTAAAAGTCAACCATTTTAGCATGTGGTGACACATAAAAACGTCAATCAAGGAAATTTTCGAGCAGTCCGTGCAAACCCTTCAAAGAGAATGAATGAATGAGTTTTAATAACGTCCATGAGACCAAACAGTTTATGAGACCAAGTGTCAAGACCATTAGGAGTTCTTCAGATTCCTTTCGATGTCATCCCGCCTCCTATGAATCTTTACCAACAGTCAGGTCATGTTGTGTAGCCTCTCTTCCTCAAATAACTCACTAAAATTGCCCACATTCACGTTGTTATCCTACTACATATGAATATTCTTGTACGCATCGTACTCCCTAATGAAGTGTCATTTAGTTTCAACTGCTCTATCACTATAGAAAATGCAAGTCCTATCTTTCCGTCTTTCCTTGGGAACCGTCCATCTACTAGTTTCACACCTACGATGGTGTGAAACAGTCCTCGATTGTGCCACTAGGAGCCTAGCTTTACCTTTAAGATCAGCACTTAGGTATGTTTTATCCCCGTGTTCCCAAGTGGGATTGAACTCTTTAATATAATGCATTTTTCTACGCCCAATCTGATTTGTCCACATGGCAGACCTGAATTTTTCTAACACAAACTTTTTTATTTCCTCTTTGGTGTTAGGACACTCATGTAACTTAATGTCCCATTTTTCCAACCACTTGATGTTTTGCTTCATCCACATCTTCTTCCTCCGATCTAACACCTCGTTCACCACCATTTTGGGCCACCGGTGATTCCCCATGTTTTCAACCTTTTTTAGGTAGCTTAGTAACCATGAAATCACCGCAACTTCCATTGGGAAAGTACCAACCTCCGCCAAGAGGATCTCATATGGAACAATTGCTTTAAATTTAAGACTACTGGTGATAAGATGTTTTTGAATTCTTTCCAACTGTCTCCATCTATGATTTGACATGCTGCTTCCCCAAACCTCACAACCGTAGAGGATAACCGGTGTGACCAACAAACCAAAAAGGGTTTTCTTGGTTTTCCAGTCCCAAAGTTCCCCTTTCCTACTCCTGTTCTTGAGAAGGTAAGAAGCTTTCCAACCTCCTTGAATCCTTTTCACCCTGCAAGTTTCTCAACTGAGCCTGTTATGAAAAACAATGCCAAGATACTTGTATTCTTCGATGATTTCCAACGGGCTACCTTCAAACATAAAATTAGTTTGTTGTTGTTTACTTTTTAGAGAGAATATCATAACTTTAGTCTTGCTAATGTTCACTTGCATCCTGACATCTTGGCAAAATAGCTCTAAAGCCTTCAAATGACCCCTCAAACCATGGGCAGTTTTTGCTATAAGAATAAGATCATCTGCATATAAAAGTAGCTTTACTACAAAACTAGCCAACTGGATGCCACCCCCTTTGGTTTTATTTATCCATTCCTCAAGTTTGTCAATGTAAAGACCAAACAAAGTGGGGGAGAGTGGGCACCCCTGCTTGACCCCGATGTTGCTGCCGAAGCATTCAGACATGCCTTCTCTAGTTTTAATTTTTGCTCTAACACGCTCATAAAGTTTGTGAACCACTGCTCTAAACTCATCAGGGACCCCCAATTCTTCCATCCTTTTCTAGAGTTTGTCTCTGGGAACTGTGTCAAAAGCTTTTTTAAAATTCACAAAACAACAATAAGCTTCCCCACCTTGGGTGTTGCAAGCTTTTTCAATCAAATGCCTAAGAGTAATGAAGTGATCAATGGTAGAGTGCCTTGGTCTAAAACCAACATGTCCTTTTGCTCTTTTCCCTTCTTTTTCTACCTAACTGTTGATTCTACGTTCGATCAAGCTCCCAAACATCTTTTCAAGAAGAGGGTTGACCATGATAGTATGATAGTTAGAGGGATTATTGATATCCCCACTCTTGAAGAGAGAGATAATGACACTAGTCATCCACTCCACTAGGAATCCCCATTGCATGACCTCGTTAAATTTTTTTTTGATGTGCGGAGCAAGGCGTTCAGCTTCCCACTTTAAGAATTTAGCTTGCAGCCCGTCAATGTCTTGTGCTTTACCATTTGCTAATTTCTTTATACCCTATTTGATATCCTCATCCGAGAAGATCTCGGTTGATGTGCTAACATTGGGAGGGAGGGCTTCCTCATGGTCACGCTCATAAAGCAATTTTGCATACTCTAACCATTGAGATTCTGTGATATTATTTTTTGTATGTTTCTTCTCTTGCTGTAGTGTTGTCCCCAAAATCAGCCACTCGTTTTTGTAGTCAACATGTTAACTATTTTAGTCCTGTAGGCCAAAAAATGGTCTCCTTTCTCAAAAATGTTTTGAGCAGTCAAGTTATCCAATTACCCAAATCTTTTCGGCAAAAGAAAATCTCTCATTTTCAAAGGGTTTTTCGGTCGAGAAAATGAACAAGGAAATTATAAAACATTTGAAGGCATTTCCTAAAATTGATAAGGATGGTTCAACACCGAGGTTCAATGATATAAGGTTCAGCGTCGGAGTTCAATTGTACATGGTTCATCAGCGAGGTTCAATGAGATGAAATAAACTATAGGGACTGACCATTGAACCTTTGAACTCCGCTTCACGGTTCAAGGTTTAACCGAATAGTTCAACCAAAAGATTCAAGCCGAAGGATCAAGCAGGAGGTTCAAACGACACATTAACTCATAAGAAGACTGAATGAATGTGACTCTTTGAAAAACATAAGTGTTGAGCTATTGAACCATTGAACCGATGAACTCCAAAAGAACGGTTCAAGGTTCAAAATGATTCAAATGACTCGGTGACGTCCTCGCGGACGTCAAATTTAGGATAATGGAATAACCGTTGATTTTCAAATAACGCAAACCCGAGGACAAACTCAACGATCCACTGAGAAAGGAGGCAAAGAACCCAGCAGAAGGCGAGAAGATAGCCCCGAGAGCTCGGATCACCGAGAAGAGACAAAATATAGCAAAAAAAGAGGGAGTCAAATAGAGAAGCCATAAGCGTCAATGGAAGATTTATTTTAGTGGGTGGAACAGTCTGCTAAGTGGATATCAGAGAGCGCAAGCATTCAATGGCACGGCCTATTTTTCTTCATTTGAGTAAAGACGAGTGGACAGTCGTGTAAGTATCATGAAGAGGAGTAGCCTTGCCTCTCAGAAGACTAGACAACCCATGCCTACGAAGGGACATTGAATATGATTTAAATGCCTCCAGCATGGCCTCTTCACAGGACATTCTCTTTCTGATACATTAAACACAACATGGGCTACTTGTGGAAAGGTGTGCCCAAGTATTTGATGGAATACTATATATTGTAATCTTCCATTTCAGATAAAAGAGATCTCTCAGTTATTAGAAGCAAAACTCTGCCCAAATTGAAAGGCATTTTTGAGACTTTGAGCTCAGATTATTAATCATATTTTATCAGGTGAATGAGAAAGCAAGTGACCTTTCAAACTTTGTGTTGAAATAACTTGTGTTATGTAGGAAATTGGTCTTATGTCTTTTTCCTAAATACAGTCTTATCCGTTTGATCAAATAAGCAAAGCAAGTGAAAATAATCTGGAAGATGTCCTGAAGCTGATTGTGGAGACTTTGTGCTACCATAATTGTTTTTAGCTCGTGTGTTTTGCGTTTCAGCACAAAGGATACTAGGAAAGGCTTTGAACTACCTGTATCTTCGGTCGTCTTATTCTGTTGTAGTTTGCAGTGGAGACTTTGGGCTACACTTCATTATACGGTATCCTACATACTTAATCAGTAAGAGTAGCAACGAAAGACTTTGTGCTTTCGTGGGTTTCTTGTGGATCCAGTTATTACCCGGAAAGTTTTTCTATTGTTTTATGAACATCATTTCTGAAAAAAAAAAGAAATGGATTTAGTTGTTACACAGGAGTTTTCCTTTACTTTGTGAACATCATTTCTGAAAAAAGAGAAATGGATGGTGTGATTCTACCCCCAGTTAGTATTTAGTATAAGTTTAGTTTATAATAGTTTATAGGGAGCCTCCCCTTGCTGAGAGGAGAGATTTATCTCATCATGTTATGATTGAAATAACAATTTTGTCTTCAGTTAGTTGACGACAAAATATTCACCCAACATGTAGCTCCCTCCAAAAACCTTTAGGATTGTGCTTACCTAACACTATTAGCTCCTTCCTTCTTAGTATAACAAATTTTTCTTTCTTGGCTTTTAACAACTTCACATAGTTTTTCTTATTTTCTTTGTTTGGCTCGCTCTCTTCGTAGGATCTTTTTACTGCTTTGCACTCTTCATCATACCAGGGGTTAGTCGGGAAAGTGTTAGAGACTCCTTTTCGAGCCCTGAATTTCTTGCAAACATTTAGAGCCTTGTGAATCAAAGGGACCAGTAAACTGTTGTCAGTGTGTTTCCTCGTAATATTGTTTTCCTTAAGCCCAACATTGTTTTTGGTCATCTCAATGTGCTGTCCAAGGGCAGTAGTAAAGAGTTCCTAGTTTTTTTAATTCAAAATGATTTTACTATGCGGATTAGCTGTCCTAACCTTGTGTTGAGCTTGCCTTTCACTTTGCTTGTTTGTGAGAAAACCAAACTTAACCAAGAGGGGCATATGGTCAGACTTCATCTCCATAAGGCATTCCCCTATAACAAACTGCAACAATCTAGCAGTCAAATTTTTAGAGCAAATGACATAATCAACCACACTTTGACCATTGTAGGTTTTGCATGTAATACCCCCAGATTTGGCCAAGCTCTTGTACTGTTACATATAACCATGTCATACAAACTACAAAGTCCTAAAAGTTTGGCACCGAAGTGTGTCACATTGGCTTTTCCATCTTGTGACATTCTTTCCCAAAGTTGGTCCCCACCCTCTTCTAGCCATAAGGGATTGCTATCCCCTTTATCTTCTCCTCCCATTTGAAGAGATTGATTGTTGGTGGTTCTAGCATTGAAGTCTCCTATTAAAACAATTCCCCCTGATGTGCTAAAAATAAAGATATCTTTCTTTAGTGCCTCATACGGGTCTTCCTTGTCCAAGTTTCTCTTTTTGTAGAACGTTGACCCTTTCAGAGCAAAGTAGCAAGCAACCAACCTGATCATGTCCTTATTGTCTGTTATTTTCAGCCAAATGTATTGTTTATTGGGATCCTCTTTCTCTATTTTCACTGTTTCAGCCCACACTTATTTTATTAACATGGTGACTCCCACATGACCCTTACCTGTCTCCGTTACTTCATTTCATACTGAGGATTTTTTGTACCCTACAAAGTCTGGGACTTTGCATCCATCATGCTCATGTGTTTCGGTTAAAATAATAATGTCTTTCCCTTCTGCTATGGGCCCCAACCCCAGTCCTCTTCTCCAAGGGTATCCTTTACAATTCCAACTTATCATGTGCAGAGATTCTCGTGGGGCCCCGAATTCCTATTTTTTGTGGAAAGAACGCTCGCTGATTTGAGCTTTTCTATTTTTCAACCATGCCCATTTTCCATCCTCCCTTGCTTTTTTCACTTTTTCCCACTCCTTTCTTTGTTCTTGTCGTGCAAATGTTAAGTCTTCATCAAGGAAAATGTGAATGCCTCTGAGTAGCCCCCTATTCTTTAGGATTGTGCTCTTATCCTCTATGTTTCTCAAGATGACTCTTACGTGCCTATTCCTTCTTTCTTCTGTTTTCTTTCCAATCCTGTTTGCCTGCTTGATAACACCCGTCCATTTCAATTCTTCTTTAAGAAAGTCTCTTGCTAAGATGTCAGTTCTTTCTTTCTCGCCAAAATCTCTCAAACCTTTGATGATAATATTAACCTCCTTGTCCTGTTTGTCTTTTTCTTCTTTTATGTGTCTCTTGATTTGTTTCTCGATGGTTTCTTTTTGCTCATGAATTGGTTCTCTAACAACATGGGCCTAGGATTTTGCTTCTTCTAATTGATCTCTTAGCTTATTTTCCCTTAGTTCCATGCTTACTAGAGCTGTTTGGATCTTTTCTAACTGTGAAATGTCACTTTTTATCATTGTTTTTGGTATATCTTTTGTTGATTTTTTTTTTAACTCCAGTTTTAGATAGACTAGCTCCTGCTGACCCCTTATCATGTTGCTTTGCAGGGTTAAAACTTGTTCTTTGAGCAACTTGTTTTCTCTTTCAAGGTTCAAGTTGGTTTCCAAAATTTCTTTAATTTTAGTGCTTTCATGTCGCCCTTTCTCTTCTATCATCTCCAGCGGTTGTTTCAAGTTCATAAGCTCATTAACGTACAGTTCTGATGATCACATCAACAGTGTAGTCGTAGGGCTGTACAGTCCTACATGGTTTTGTGATCCATCTTCCCCTCTGTCTTTGCTTATGAGAACAATTTCTATTTTACCCCGGTCTACCTCAAGTTCTTTGTGATGCAGACGATTCTCACTCTCTTTCCTACTGTCTTCATCTAGTCCTATAGGTTCTTCTTCCGAGTGATTCATTTTGATCGCTGTGTTTGCAGTGTTTCCATCTATCTTGCGTAAAATCTTAATAAATTTTTTACTATGTTTTTGCCACTGTTTATGGATTTGTCTGCGTCTTATTATCCCCTTGTATGGCTTTGCGTTCACAAATATTAACTTTCCCTCCGTTTTGATAGCGTTATCATGAGGGTGTAATAATGAAAAAGGGTCTCATGTCTCCTTTATACTCTAACCATGAGTGCTTGGATCAATAGGTCCATTTGTTAACTGCAGAGTTTGGTTCCAAGGAATGCTTAACCCTTTCTGGTAAAGTACCCTAACCACAGAGCCCGTTAACTGCACTTGGGGGCCACATGGATCCCCTGTAAGAAATGTGGAAAGCTTCAATGGTCCAAGAGTTTGTAAATTTTTGACCCCTAGTGAAAACCGTGTTTTCTCTCCCATATAACCATGTGTGACCAACCGGAAGTTGTCTTTTAACCGTTTCCTTTTGTTTACCCTGGTTTGCTTTGTTTTGAGATACCCGATGAGAAAGGATAAAAAAAATAAAAGACAAATACTGCATAGGCTTTGGGAAAAGCAAGTGTTATGGGACTACCCTATTCCCAGCCGTCGGCCAGCAGGACCCGCCGAGAGAGAGCCCGGATTTCGCAGTTTCCTCCGACTCCACTAAGGTCTTTATGAGTCAGCAGGAGCACGAGTATTCTTTTCTAATCGCCTGCTCCGTGGAAACAAAATAAGCTGTGCGGTGACTTATTCTCATTAAATCAAGCTACGCACAGCGTTCAACAATAATTCTTTTCATTCCTGCAATAATACTCTTCGGGTTTGTTCCTTGTGCCTTTTTTTTTTTAATTTTAGTATACTTCTGTATGATATGAAGGTATTGGTCCTTTTTTTAGGTCACAGCTATTCCAGTAGCCAATTCTGCCTATGAAATCTCCCCCGTGAAAGTACAGGGAGTTTTTTTTTTCCCCATTTCCGATGTATATTGTTCAAATTATGTATTTCTTAAAGTTTTGTCAACGTCATGATTGAGAGTAAACCCAAACTTGCCAATCCACCTATCCTAAGTACATCTGTGTGGCTACCTAGAAGTGTTACTTCCGCAGGAAATTGATCTCTCTCACTGAAGATGATAGTCGTTACTCAAAAATGTAACCTGCATATAAAGAATTTTGAGGATTAGAAGATAACCGCCTTTAGAGTAGTTTACAAGCTAAGTTTGATTTTGAAGCATTTGGATCAGGAAGGTTTCACTTGCTCCCGTTTTGGTCAGAGATCGAATACTACGGGATACTGTATATAGGCTGAATTTTATTTTGAAACACCTGAATTGGAAAGGTCCCATTTCTTATAAACGATCTCAAAGTTGTATCGTAGCATTTTCATGGCCCATTTTTATTGTTTTTGGTAGAGAGCTTTTGTAACAGGAAGTAGTTTTGATTGTGATGATCAATTTGGCCTTAAAGTGCCTCGCCATTAAGTATGTTTGCCACTTCTTGTCTGCATACAATTAGGACAACATTTACTTCTCATATGTGGACTTGCCTGCATTATTTTGAGTAAGTCGGTCACTCTCAAAGTTTGGGCATTTTTTCTTGCATCAAGACTGCTCTAATTTCATGATCCTAAGCATCACCCTCAACAATGGAAGCTATCCTTAAAGCTGGTGTGTCCAGGACAAGGGCGGTGCACATGACCTCCTTGAGTTTTCAAATTCCTAAGTTGTGTCTGCAGTCTATACAAGTGCATCTTAAGTGACGTTATGAGAGGAGCTGCTATTTGTGCATAGTTCCTCACAAACTTGTGGTTGTACCCTCTGAGCCATAATAATTCTCGAAGTCTCTGAAATTTTTTCCAAGCTGGCCACTACACTATAGCCTTGATTTTGTTTGTATCTACGTTTTGCCTTCAAGAGACACAATGTAACTCAAATATCACATTTCTTATATTTGAAAAGCAAATTTGGACATTTTTGCATAAATCTGATCTTCCTCAAAATCTGTAATACGTAATCAACATTTTTCAAGTGATCTGCCCATGTTTTGCTGTAGATTAGTATATCATCAAAAATACCAACAAAAATGTTTGAAGGGCAGACTTGATTAAAGATTCGCCAAACAATTATTAGAGTGATGGAGCCTTGTGAGCCCAAAAGGCATAATAAAACATTTATAACAATATGAAACCTTCATGGGTAGGAAATTTGTTTTTAGTAATATCTTCTTCCTTGATATTTGGTGGTACTGAGAATGCAAATCAATCCTAGTTAAAATTAGTGCTCCATGCAGTTCATTCAATATAAAATCAATAATTGGGATAAGAAACTTGTGAGTTTGTTAGTTAGGAAGAATATTTTTTTGCAAAGCATAACCATGGGCAATGGACTATGCACTCAATTTTGCTCTTGTACAGGTATAGAGATATGGCTTGATAATAGGCGGTTGGTTTCCTTGAATGTGTTGAATGGCATTATCATGTTCAGGAACTCATGGAAGACCTTGGGCACATCCTTAAATGCTTATTGAGGATGGCTTTTGAGTCTTGAGGTTGAGATGACTTTTATGGTTGTACTTCCCAAGAATAACATTGTGCAAGCACTCCTTTGGCTCTCGTTTTAAGCATCTTTGCCATGTGGTGAGAATTGATTATTTGCACGGGCAATCCTTGAAGACTGCTCAACTCATGTTCGTTTCCATCTACTTTGAATTGGAGAAAGATTTTTTGGAGGGTCATTGCAATTGCACCTAGTGTTTTTAGCCATTGAAACCCTAATACCACATCCACACTAGCCATAGAAATTGCAAACAGAAGACTTTTTATTAGGTAACTTTGCATCAACATTTTGATTTTGTGGTATTTTCTTGAACAATCAGTGGCATCTCCATATACAATCGTTACCTGAAATTCTAGAGCGGGATATAGAAAGCAATTGAGTCGATCGGCCAAGTTTTTATCGACGAAGATATTTGTGTTGCCAGAATCAGTCAATACTACTATATTTTGCTTTTTAATGAACCCTTCCACCTTGAAATCTTGTGGTGCACTAACACCTACTTATGCATGACAAGATATGACATGAGATCCATTTGCGGAGCCATGTGGGTTAGTGGTATTCTTTGTTTTTGGATCTTCTTCATTTTCTTAACGTTCATAGTTTATGTTGAAGAGTTTCTTGTCTGCACATTTGTGAGTCCCTTGTATTTGTTGTCGCAATTCTTACATAACCCTTTCCCCTTCTTTCTTAAATTTGTTGAAGCATCAACTGCATGGGTTGAGGCTGGTTTTGTGAATTGTTGCTTCAATCTCTAAATGTAATTGCAGTGGGCCTCCATATTGTCATGTTTCTTTCCTCAATCACTTAAGCCATAGTTAGAGCATCCTCCACAGTTAGAGGCTTAAGAAGGTGAATCACGTTGGATGTTTCCTTCAACCTGCCAATGGATTGGTCCAACACAGTCATTTGAGATTTTATCCACTTTTAAGCTCAACGATGTGAATTGTTGGATCTTGGGTGTATTCAATTATTGGTCCTTTTGAAGAAGTCTTGCCAGTTGATTGAAGAACATTTTTTTTTAATTTCTAACATGGTAAGCGATGAATTCTTTGATAAAGGTGTTCCATAAATTCTTGCACTTATACATCCATTTCTACCACAAATATTGCTCTCATTCTTAGTACAAGGACTCAACTTACTTATTGAGACAACACAATTTTTTGAAAACTGAGAATCACTCCATCTGACTGATCCGAGTCAGAAGGCCATTTATTTCAAAATTGCGAATCTCTAGTTCAGGAAGAAAATGTTTGTTGGTTCTACATTGCAACCAAGATTGAGCTCCACCTTCTTCTACTTGACATGAGGATAAAAATGCATTTTTTGATGGAGCAATTTGGATAAGCATCGCTTCAATGGTGTACACACTTTCGTGAGTGGTTGCCAAGACTTATTGTAAGCCATGCTGTCTTTTCAGTGTGACCTTGGATGTCACTGTACTCTCAGCCTTGTGATTTGCTTCCTTTGAGAGTGTATCCTTGGAATCCTCCTAATTCTATAGATTTTTTTTTGTCTTCTTTCATGCCATCAGAAACACTCCCCCTTTCTCTTGATGGCGATTGAATCTTTAGATGGATGTTAGCATATTTGGATGTACTATTACAGCCCTGTTATTTTTTGGGTGGCATCAGGCCTAGGGTTTGTATCAGTTGAGTCCCCATGGGGTGTTATCAGTGATATGGATGGTTTGATAAACAACTAGGAGGTCTGAAAAAATGGATCCGAAAAATAGTGGCAAAAAATAAGGTGCAAAAAAGTAGGGGCAGATAATTAGGGGACAAAGCGTAGGAAGCCTGAAAAAATCAGGATCGCAGAATGAAGAAATAAAAAAAATCTGAAATTTTTTCTCCAAAAAAGTGTTGCTGCTGTTGAAATCTTATCCCTTGCTCTAGCCGTTGCACCTATGCTCATTGCCCAAATTGGTACCACTTTTCATGATATTTCTATACTTCACAACAAAAATAACCAAGATACAGTGATATACTAGAAGCAATCCATACAATGATATTGGAATAGAGCAGAAATACACATATCAGAAATGATAGATGAAGGCAAGAAACCAGAGTACTGAAGTGATAAAACATAGACACTTCGAGTGGAAGACCTCCCAAAATCATTTAACCAAGATTGTATTACACAACCAATGATTTTCAAATGCATAACTAATTCCTATATATTGGGAAAATTAGGTTAGGACGGCCCTTAATAGAAACCAAGAAATTACTAGATGGCTATTCAAAGGTTATGTGCACCACAAATTGACCACTCCATAACTTGATTACACACAATGACACACATTTAGGGTTAGGTTGCAACATATAATGGTGAAGGTTACTGCATTTCAAATCTTTATGGATCATAAGGATGTCTTTGGATGGACCTATAACTCAATGGAGTGCCACTAGAACTATATTGAACCCCTTGGTACTAGGGTCACACCTTATGAGCTGGCACACATAATGAGTCGAAGTATGCAAGAACGGTCTTGATCTGTAATTGACTTGGATATTCCAATCTGTAACTCGCTAATACATATTCTAACTTACTATTGACTAGAAATCGTGACTGGACTAGCTGTACGCTACAACTTATCCTTAAAGACTGCATTTACACAAAGTTATAACTTCTATATGTATGTAGTTGCGTTGGAATAAATCAACAAGCCTAAAATAACATATAATAAATGGAGCTACATCAAAGAGATCACCATATGAACACTTAGTTTACCTTGGAGAAACCCATTGTAGGGAAAATTCAAGATGGAAATGGTTGTGCGTTTACTTTCTCCATTGAAATTGAAATCGGCAATTGGCTTAATGGAGCATGATGGACCACTGTGCACACCAATTTGAACACCCTACAACGTCATCCTACTATCTACTCTTCATAATCAAACTAATTTTACCTCCCATATGTTGTTCATAGTTCCTCAATTGCTGCTACAACCATAGATCATCATACAATACCCAACAACATGCATTAGTACAGTTATATTGGCCTAATAGATGCCCTCGACGTTCGTGGGGCATTGGAAGTGGAAAATGCAAGCTATTGAATTGATTTGGATCTCTTATGGGTTGGCTCAGAAGCCCAACATTTGGATGTGGATGATTTTGGCCTGTGCCAAATTCACTAGTTTCAATAAGGAAAAATTTGGCATGTGCCGAAATCAAAAATAGCAAAACATTGTTGATAGGTGTTGAATTCATCCAATTTACTCAATAACACCCATCTTTGCTTCCCATTGGTTCGTTGGGAGTTTGAACATTCCTCAGAGCCTTTGAATTGGCTCGAGACAACAAGCTACGTGTGTTGTCTTTCTTTGACCTCTTCTTTATGTTTGTTTTCTTTTTTAGGTAATGGTAAAAATGTGGGTTTTGATAGGATCCCAGATCCTTTGCAAAGCGAAAGGATATAACAGAGAAGCTCTAGACAAAACAAAACAAACACTTAGCCTACATCTAGTAGGCAGACAAAAAACCACAAACTTTAGCGAAACTTCGGCAAGAGTTCACATAGAGTTCAGCAGAAAAACAAAATCAAAAGTAACCACTACAACCATTTAGATGAGTCCTCCAACTCATTGGGAGACTCCATAACATTCTTTTTTATGTTTGTTAATTTTGTATGTTTTTGTTGGTATTAAGGTGTGAACTCATGGTTTGAGTGTCTTGAAGAGATGTTTATGCATCTTAGTTGTTTTGACTGATCCATTTTAGATCATACCTCCCTAAAATATCATTTCTTTAATAGACAAGGGTATAATTTCCCCATCTTCTCCATGGAGTATCATTTCCTTGTGCTTGGTTGCTGCCCTTCTAGTCCTATTTACCAATATTCCTTGATCCAGAAAGATCTTGGACTTTGAATGAATTGTGGTATAACAGTGGTAGTCCATGTCATGTGACATCTTCACCATAAGCTTCAAGACCATCCCAAGGATACTTTGTTATACTGTGAAGTCCTAACTCTTGTTCGTTGATGTCTCACAACTTTGACAATGCCATGCTTGCTCCCTACAATTGTCCAACAATGTTTCCACAAAACAACAAAATTGAGAATTTGAACAACCACAAAGCGAGCGGTTGCCATTCTTGTAACTGGCAATCTGTCTCTTTGTCATCCACACTTCTATAATAGTGCATTCCTTCCATTCTTTGATAGTAACCATTCTTTGATAGTAAAGATAGAATAGGAAGTAACGTAGTGGTTAGACATCTTGTAGCACATCCGACCTTTCAGATCATTATACAAAATTATTGCATTATACAACCTTGCAGATTATAGTTCTAGCATGGTGTCTATTGTTTTGTTGTTTTTTTGTCTATCAAGCACTTTGATTTACATTTTACTCTCAATTGTTTCATATACTTTTCCGCCATAACTTATTCAACCCCATTAATTGTGTTATCCATTGTGTTCTCTCTTGGGCCCCAAATTATTGGTATCAAAGCACTATACTTTGTATCATTTTTTTTGGTACTGAAGTTTTCCATTTGAAATCTTCTTTGCATTGTGTATGCCCATTTATATGACATTTAACTATAGGAAGCTTGGTCTCGAAACTTGTGAACCTTCATCTTACCTTCCTTCATGATCTCATATGATAGAGAAATCAACTATAGAGATATCGACTTTAGACATGTTTCATAAATGATTGAGCTGTTTTGTAGAGACAATGAGAAGATTTAAAACAACACTATGCATGTTAGAAAGTGGTAATCATCGATCACTTTGCCCAACATCTTCAGCTTCTTTGTATTCCTTATGACACATCTACTTCACACCGACCATTCAATGTTCAGGCGACGTACAAGGTACAAGTGAATCTATACATCCCTTTTTTTTAAAGCAAAATAGATGCAAATACCCTATATAATTTGCTGAATCTAATCTGGTCATACTATGTGGTTAATCAATTATTTGATAAAGAAAAGATAATGTATGCTCTTTTGAGAGTTTCCTTGTCTGTATAGAAATAACTACTGCACTGCTCATGAATATGACGTCGTAGAATCTATAGATACCTTGTGTATCGGGCCTAAAATGGGGCTTCTACAATACAACAATCGTCTAAATAGGAAAAAGCTAGAAGACCATTCTAAGTCCAACATATGCAAGACGTTGGTCCACAAAGGGGTTTGGGGTTATAGACAAGGGTTGTATGCAAAGGAGGTTGGAATGAATCTATAAGGGGAACCTACACATACAATCTCTAAAGAGATAGAGGCTGAAGGATCTTACTAGATTTGGGGTCATTCGACAAAGAATCGAGAGCTATGTAAACTAAGGATAATAAAGCAAGCACTATAAGGACTAAAATGCCATTAGGCGGTAAGCAAGAGCTATGAAAAGGTAAAATGCCATTAGGCGGTAAAACAAGAGCTTTGAGTAACAAGAATGTAAAAGATAACAATAAAGTAACAAGCATGTGCTAAACTATGCTATCAAATACATTAGACATACAACATCCACAATATTGACCAAAGTACAAAAGAAAAAGAGATTAAGGTAAGGGATACATACCTTTGGTTGAATTGTCGATGCATTAAACTAACCTTGGATTGTAGCAATTTGCAAGATATTGTTGTAGGTGAAGTCAAGATGGATGGGCGAAACCCTAAGCAGACCAAAGTTGGGGACTCTAAAGACTTGGTTTACCTCGTAGGTGCAACTCCTATTCTTGAAATCTTCAAGGCCTTATATGCTAACTTGTCTTCCTTGTGTAATTTCCTCTTAGTTTTAAATCCTTTTTTAATTCGTAAGGTGCATTTATTAGTGAAAGTAGAGTGAATCGATGTTGTCTATTCTAAAAAATGACAAAAGGGAAATCTATAAATACAGATAAAATTCCTAAAAGTCAAAACTTAGTTTTAGCTAATGTCATCGGTCGTGTATACAAAGAAATCTGTAGAAATCATAACGTCATTGGCTCGACTAATGATGTCGACCGAAATAGGGGCACTATAGTGTTGGAGAGTTGTCAGTGATGTCATGAAGGTGTAAGTGGATGAAGAGCCTTGATAGTCTATGTGACAATGACAAAGTGTGCAATGTGCTTGTTCTTGTATGCTTGAAGTATGACTGGTTGATCTTCTGTTTTGACATGGTTAGAGATGTTCACGGATGAGTATGGAGTATTGAGCATGTGCAAAAGGTCCCTAACATGTTTTCTAAGCTTTGAGAGCTTGTGTGCATAAGTGGAATTCATCTGGTTGTCCATAGTTTTCATCTAGACACTTTGGGTCCGATGGCAAAAAATTTGAGTAGGCATTTTGATGACGTCACCATTGCCACTTGGGAATGAGTCAAGGGGAGTTGGTCATATGGTTGTAATCACAGTACTCCCTAGTTGTTATGTGCCAGATCTCAAGTCATGCGTCGAAGCGCAGTCAAAGATATGAGGGTGCAAAGTTGGTTTCTCAGTCAGAACTCATTGTTTTCCCATAGACAAATTTGCAGGGGGCCAGAAAGAGCTGAGTAAACAGTTTGATGATGGAATAGCTTGCACGTGTGGACGTTTCAGGAGAAGGTGATCATATGGGTTTGTTCAATTGTGTGCTTAGTTTATTTGCGCTAAAATTTAGATCATGTGATGAAGTGTGTCAAAAGATATGCATATGCAAAGTTGGGCTCCTTGGCAATTTGATTGTGTTTTTCCATACTTAGCCAAATTTGCATATGGCAAAAAAGAGCCGAGTAGGCATTTTGATGATGTTATATCTTGCACGTGTGAAGGTGTCAAGAGAATCTGATCATATGGGTTTGTTCAGTTTTGATCCTAGTTGATTTGCGCAAAATTTCAGATCATGCGCTGTTGCGCGACAAAAGTTATGCTTGTTCAAAGTTGGCCTCCCAAGCAGGTTTTTGACATAGTTGGATTCTCCTTTATGAGGAAATCGTATGGTCCAAATTTGAGATCATGCAAGTAAGCGCAGAAAAAGTTATGACTGTGTAAAGCTGACCTTCCAGGTGTATTGAAAGGGTCCCCATACTTTGTCATTTTTGCACATGTTAAAGCTCGAGCAAGATCAACAGTGCACGTTGCTCCTAGAAGTCAGGAAGCAGCGAGATGAGGACAGGTGCACGATGTTTAACGATTGAGCAAAGGTACAGGATAAGGATCCAACGATGAGTGGGTGTTCGTACAGATTGATCGAATGGTGCGAGCTACATGATAAAGACCTAATTGATCCATAGAGATCGACGAAACGCGTTGAGTCAAAGTTTCAAGATTGCATGAGATGAGATGAAAGTGACAGAGGTTTAACGATTGAGCATTGGCGCCTATGTGTTAAAGATTGAACAAGATCGACAGAGCGTATTTGATTTGAGCTAAGAGGACACGAGATACGAGCATTGTGTTTGAGGTTTAATTGTGACCGTTGCCATTTGAATTTTTGAATTTACTAAAGAAAAAAGTAGTGCTCAGTAATTTGTCCATATCTTTCGATAGAAGACAAATTTGCTCATGCTGTAAAAAACAAAGAGGACTCCATGGCACATCTAATGAACCTGATTTGAAGATCTAGAAGTGTGTGAAGACAAAGATATTGAGCTTCAAAGTTGATTGTGGTTTCGTGCTTGTTCTGCATGTGACCCGAGAAGAGTAATTGAGCTTATGTAGATGCTGTTTCGATGTTTCATGGTGAATTGGCTATTGGGGAGTGTTGTAGACTCCATGAGGATGCTCTGTGAGTATTTTGGATGTGTGATCAATCTATCTTGAGTATGAACAATGCTTAAAAAGTTGACTGTATGTTCAATAATGGTGTTCCTATGTATAAGGTCTTTGTTTGAGTTGTTTGAGGATACACAGAGGTGAGCAAAGGTGACTATGATCATTTGAGGATGTCTTAAGGGATATAAGGAGTGGACCTATGTATTTGTAAGTGGTCTTGTGTTCTTATTATGCTCGTAGAAGTGTCACAGAGCTAAATGGTTCTCCATAGGACCTAAAAGTGACTTAGGCCTATTTGAAAGTGGATTGTACTTAAGTGTGAGCCATATGAGATGCCTTAAGGGTAATGGCATGTTTTGTGGTCGACAAGGAAATATTATGATCTTGTTAATTCATGATTGCACTATATATAGTGAAACCAAATGTGTTGGTTTCTAGACTTGTGAGCAAGAGACTTGTATGTGAGAGAGTTGGAGAGCGAAGGAAAGCAAAGGATAGTGAGAGTGCCTAGCGGTTGGGTTGATGAGCAGAGAAGATTAAGGACTGTGTGTATGATCTGTAGGTCATGTTTATGATGACAGTATAGTGTTCTTGCAGTTTGAAGGTGTACGAAGAGATCTGAGTGTGCATATGAGGACTGTTTGAGTGAAAGAGAGATTGTATGAGTTAGAGAGAGAGAGTTTGTGCAGTTGTCAGATAAACAAGAGGTCCATCATCAGGTTTTAAACACATTAGTTCTAAGGTGGAAGTGTTCTTTTCAAGGAGGGTCTAAAGGACTTGATCTTCCTTAGGGGCAGTTGCTCCTTGTGAAACAGGGTTTCACTAAAGACCTTTGGCCAGAAGGACTTGATCAAACAGGTGGTTAGAAGGACTTGATCATCTTAGGGGCAGGTGCTCCTTGTGGACTTGTTGTTTCACTAAAGGCCTTAGGTCAGAAGGACTTGACCAAGGTTCCTGATCAAAAGGACTTGATCAGTCTCTTGTTTGTGATCATCTTATAGGACAATAGTCCATGTGTTTGCAGGCTTGAGAGTGGGTTTTATTCCCCAAGAGGGTTTTCCACGTAGATCTTGTGTTGTGTATGTGATCTTGCATTATGTTCATTGTTCACTGCTATGAATGATTTGTATGCTTCATGAATGATTATATTGAATGCTTAAGTATTTGCAAGGGTTTGGAAACTAAAATGGATTGTTTGCCACCACTGATTCACCCCCCCTCTCAGTGGATTGTACCTCTAACATATAAAACGTCATTAACAAGGCCAATGACATTGGCTATGTATAGGCAATTGGGAGAAAGAGGTCAGAGGAAGGGTATGGCAATAGAGGGGGATAAATTTGTTGATATGAAGGTGATAGTAGGAAGGGTAGTCCATGACAAGTGTCTCACAAAGTGCTACAAGCAAGCCCACCTTGATCTTGGTGTATGCGTAAACATACACTTAGGGCAATTAATACACTAACAAGCCCTAGACAAAAAAAGTGTCTATAAAGTAAAAATAATGTGTATACACCAGGAACAATTTTTTAGAAGCTCTGAAAACTATTTATTATCTTGTTGGGAGCTATGATGACCAGTACGTTAAATTTTCACAATTACACCAAGGCTACAGTCAATCTATTCAAGATTATATGCATCTTTCAAACTTTGGTTTCCAAGTTGAATGTTCAAGAGTCTGAGAAAAAATTCATTTTGAATTATAGGTCAGGGTTGAGACCATACATCCAATATGACATGGATTTCCTCTAGATCTCTTCTCTAGGAGAAGCCTATAGATTTGCTTGCAAATGTGAAACAAAAGCCAAGAAAAAGTATAAGAAAGAAGAATCAAAGTTTTAGGACAATTCGCAATCTAAGAATTCCAAGTCTAGAACCAAGCAAAATCCTAAGCAAGGAAGGGACCTTTGTGGTCCTTCTAGAAGAAGAATACATTGTTAGATGATTAGACTAAGCAGTTTAAAATTGGCAAGTGGTGCATAGTTCACAATTCTAGTCGTCACTCCAATGCAGAATGCCACGCTAGGAAAACTTTACTTGCCCAATTGGAGACAACAAGTATTATCCTTGCAACACTTGACAAAGGTAAGCATATCATAGACTCTAAGGCTAATGTTATGGTAGGTATCATGAACATTGTCTCTTCCTCCAATCTAGATCGAAAGGAAGAAAATATATTGTTCCTGTTATCACTCTGGAGTGCACTTGGCTTGAATATGTGCAAAGCACACCCTCACTCCAACTGATACAATTGGAACTTCTAAGAGTGTGGGTGACTCTGTGTTCAGAAGAACCTCTAGAGAGTGCTGGTTCCCTTAAGATCTATCAATTATATTTGAATAACTGTGATTTTTTGGAGTGAAAAGGGAGAAGGAAACTGAAATGGGAAATCCTATCTAATGGGGTGATGCACCTGAATTGTTCAAATCCTTTGAAGTTATTGAAATCAATGCACACATATAATCAAATGAAATTTATATTTTTGTCCTTAAGCAAAAATATTTCAGATGAAGGGTTGAAAACCTCTTCAAATGACTTGCAAAAGGGTGAGATAGAGAAAGATAGATGAGGAAGGGACCTGCAAAAGAAGATAAATCTCACTTATACGCTGATGCACAATCAAATACACACTATTCTTCTCTAAAAACTCAGATTCAGAACATAAACTTCTTTATTGATCACTGGTCCAGCTTACAATTTCTTTTCTTCCAACTTCCGGGATCCCCTAAATGGCTTGTTTAAGCCAATAAATAGGCTTTCCAAAATCTAAAATAGCCTTAAGTGGAGTTCTAAAAAGGGAAAGGGTTAGTCTTGGTTAATTAACTCAAGACTTAACACCTTTTACAATGT
This sequence comes from Torreya grandis, assembly GCA_037957365.1. Lineage (NCBI taxonomy): Eukaryota > Viridiplantae > Streptophyta > Pinopsida > Cupressales > Taxaceae > Torreya > Torreya grandis. The sequence goes on along the minus strand of JARHVA010001554.1, from coordinate 2,397,257 downwards.
TTAGAATATTCAATAAAATCTTTTCCCTTAACAAATTTCCATGCCTCTCCAAACTTTGGCATAGAAGTATGGCGGTGGGGCCAAGTTTGAAAGGTTAATATTTAAAATAAACAATACACTCTCCAAAAATCTCCAAACATGCATGAATCCAAGGTTGGCGTAGAAGTATGGATGGGGGGACCATTGATTGTCAAACTTCTCCTTTGCATGGAATACTGTGCCAAATCTCTAAATAAAGAACTCCATTTGATTTGTTTGAAAGCTGAGTTGGAAGAAGAGATTATTTCCCTTTGCATGGAAAACAAGGAAGATGTGTAACAAGCTTGTCTAGTCAACTCCAACTCAAGATCAGTCAACCTCCAATGGTCTCCACTTGCATGCAAAGCTATGCCACATCTTGGACGGAGAACTCCGCTTGAACTGCTTGAAACGTTGAAAGCTTTGGATTGCATAAAAACCAAGGAGAAGTATGATTTCGTCAAACAATCAACATGAAGCTTTGACCAATCCACTATAAATAGCCCTTGCTTGAATGGACAAGGATCTTGATGAGTGAGAGATGTAGTCAAAATGAATTCCAGTTAAAGAGATGCCATGATCACCTTTTGTGCACATGGGGTCTGATGTAGATCAAATAAATTTTCTATTTGATTGATCCGAGTGAATCCTTACCATCAAACTTGCGCACTTCCGCTTTTGGTTGTATGTGCTTTGAAATAGTATTGGAGTTGTGATTGTTCTGAGTGGGCGAATTTGATTGGAGCAGTGGAGAATTATTTTGCGGAAGTTGAGTCACAATAGAGGTCAAATGAGCACTCATCATTGACATTTGATCCTTCAGAGAATCCATTTCCCCTTTTACTACATCAAGATCATCTTTCCTCAACATGCTTTGGATATCTGACTGAATTTGTTGAACCTCTTAAAAAACTGACGGATCTAAAGTTTTGGACTCCATGTCATCTTTGTGTGGAGTTTTTGGGGTGTCTTGACCTTTCTCGCGTCCGCGAGCATTTGGACCAGCCATGCACAAGCCTTAGGATGAAGGGTTTTAGGCTCGAAAAAAGTGTACCAACAAATTATACTGTTGCAGTCATTTTGTCAAGATGAATCCAATGACTACTAATTTGCACAAGGGTACGTTTTTTTTTCTAGACTTCAAAAAAAAAAGATTTCGAACAATACTGTAGTGGCGGAAAAATTAAATTACTTCCGGATCGCAAGTTATATTTTTTCAATCCTTCAATGCTTCAGAGGATTGCAACACCAAATATGGAAAAAACAACACTGCAAAAATTGGCCCAAATCAATGCTCTGATACCACTTGTAATGAAATTACTTAGATGTTTACAATAAGGGAGTATATTGAAGAATTAAGAGCAGAATAATCAGATCCACAACAATAATTGACAAAAGAGCATAATACTTGATAATAATGACTGAGTCGCTTCGAGGGACAACCTGCACAACAATGCAATAAGAACAAAATTCACAATATGATGATAAAAGACTAACCACTACCTTCTAAAAAATAATAATGCAATAATGATAAAATTCATGCAAGAAGGAAGACCCATTGCATTCGAGAGTTGTCAACTCAAGGGAAAAAACAAGCTCAAACCACTTTATGAGAAAGAAATGATAGCTATTTTTCATGCAGTCAAGCAATGGAGACCATATTTGATAGGTAGACATTTTCAGGTAAAGACTGATCATGATAGTCTAAAATACTTTTTGGAACAATTGTCATCAGAAGAACAACAAAAATGGGTATCTAAAATGTTGGATTATGACTTTGAAATAGTTTATAAGGCAAAGAGAATGCAGTAGCAAATGCATTTTTCAGGAGGGATGAATCAGTTGAGTCACTATTATGTGCAATGACCATTTGGCAAGTAGATTGGTTAGAAGAAGCAAGATTAGAATGGGAGAATGACAAGGATACACAGGGCCTAATTCAGAATCTTCAGCATGGTTTGGGTGTTTTTGACAAATTTGAGTGGAAAGGAAACACATTATGGTATAAATATAGATTGTACCTATGTAAGTATTATGTCCTCAAACACAATATCATTCAGGAGCTTCATGCATCTCCAATAGGGCGGCATTTAGTATTTTTGAAGACATCATCACTTCAAGCGAGATTTTTTTTGGGACGGACTCAAGGGGGATATATAAAAATTTGTGGTAGAATGCATGGTTTGCCAACAGAACAAAGGGGAAACAATTAAGACATTGAGTTTTCTGTAGCCATTATTCATCTCTATCTAGTAGTGGGGGGAGGTTTTTGTGGATTTCATTACAAGGTTGCTGAGATTTGAAGGTAAAAATGTCATCATGGTAGTTGCGGACATGCTCACAAAATATACTCAACTTTGTTCCTTATCACAACCATTTGTAGCCAATAAAGTAGCTATTGCTTTTCTCAGTACAGTTCAAAAGTTGCAAGGTACCTCAAAAATCATTGTAAGTGATCTTGATCCTATCTTCACCAGTAAAATTTGGATTGAGTTATTTGCAAGTTTGGGTACCCAGTTGGCTTATAGCTCGTTTTATCATCTTCATTTTGATGGACAAATAGAGGTAGTCAACAAATGCCTAGAAGGGTATCTTTGTTGGTTTGCATTAGATAAACAAGAACGTTGGGTCTATTCGCTGTCACTAGTAGAATGGTGGTACAACACTTCCATACCTCTTCTAAAATGTCTCCCTTTGTGGCACTTTATGGCTATCACCCCCATCCATCAATTCATCTTTGAAAGTGCAATCCAAGCGTCGAGCTGTTGAGGAACACATTCAACATCAACAGGAGGTACTAGCTAGTTTAAGGGAGAATTTAGCAATAACACAAATTAGAATGAAGCAACGAGTTGATCAACACCATAGTGAGAGACATTTTGATATCGGTGATTGGGTCTTTGTGTGCTTGCAGCCATATAAGCAGATGTCTTTGAAACAACAAAAAATGATAACAAAATTTCTCCCAAGTATTATGGCTCTTATCAGATGCTGCAGAAAAATGGCAATGTGGCATACAAGGTGGAGCTACCCCAATCCACCCGCATACATCTTGTATTTCATGTATCTTGCCTGAAGGTGGTCATTGGGCAGAGAATTTCTACCTAGACTGAGTTACTTGAATTGGATGAAGAAGGCATAGTCATTTTGGAATCGGAGGAGATCCTTCACACACGCACAAAAAGGCTACGAACAAGAGAGCTTAAGGAGCATTTGATCAAGTGAAAGACTCTGAATCGTGAAGATGCAGCATGGGAGGATTAAGCTCTCTTGAAACATCTAGAGTTGATTCAATGTTGAGGGCAACGTTGTGTTGAACGTGAGGGACATGTTATGCCCTTAATCTATAGTGCGTCTAAGGATGTGTGTGGCCGACTTGTGACTTACATACCTTTCATATTATCTTATTATATTTCTCTATATTTTTAGTTTGGTCGGCCTATGGAATAATTATGGCTAAGTGGAGTATATAGGAGGTAGTGGTTAGTTTTTTATCATTATATTATGAATTTTGCTCTTATTGCATTGTTGTGGAGGTTGCCCGCAACATTAACATGAGGTACTAGTTGGTTTAAAGGAGAATTTAGCAATAGCACAAATATAATGAAGTAGCAAGCTGATCAACACCGTAGTGAGAGGCATTTTGATATCAGTGATTGGGTCTTTGTGCGCTTGCAACCATATAAGCAAATGTCTTTGAAGCAACATAAAAAGGATAACAAACTTTCTCCTAAGTGTTATGGCCCTTATCAAATCCTGTAGAAAATTGAAAGTGTGGCATACAAGCGGGAGCTACCCCAATCTGCTTGTATACATCCTGTACTGAAGAAGGTCATTGGATAGAGAGTTTTTACCTAGACTTGAGTTACTTGAATTGAATGAAGAAGGCATAGTCATTTTGGAACTTGAGATCTTTCACACACAAACAAAGGTTACGAACAAGAGCGCTTAAGGAGTATTTGATCAAGTTGAAGAATCTAAATCGTGAAGATGCAATATGGAATGACGAAGTTTTTTTCCAGTAGCATCTAGAGTTGATTCAACATTGAGGGCAATGTTGTGTTGAAGGGGAGGGGCGTGTTATGCCCTTAATTTGTAGTGTGTATAGGGATACATGTGGCCGACTTGTGGCTTACATACCTTTCATATTATCTTATTCCATTTCTCTATGTTCTTAGTTTGGTCGGCCTATGGAATAACCATGGCTAAGCAGAGTATATATAGGAGGTAGTGGTAAGTTTTTTATCATCATATTGTAAATTTTGCTCTTATTGCATTGTTGTGGAGGTTGCTTCCTCGAAGCGGCTTAGCCATTATTATCAAGTACTATGCTCTTTTGTCAGGCATTGTTGTGGATCTGATTATTCTGTTCTTAAATGTTTGATATATTCCCTTATTGCGAACATCTAAGTAATTTCATTACATCCACACACATGGGATTAAATTTTACCATACATTCAAGATAGCTGCGAACCAAGTTGTCCACAACTTGATAAGACACAACCCCGTTCAAGTGAATTGATGTATACTTGTTTGTGGTCTCTATAGAAGACCCCCCATGCATAAAAAGAATAAGAGGAAGTTGGTAAATTTGTCGAACAAATTCAACGTATTTAGTAGTAGGGACAAGACATTATACATAAGACAAGTGCCAAGTACAAACAACATCACAACCAACATTGGGTGCTGCATCGATATCAAGATGGTCACGAGGTGTGTCTATATTTGTAGGAGAGACTAAAAGGGGTAACAAGAAAACCTGATATCTTATATATGGGCCATAACACCATCACCAAGTAGGTGGGAGAGAATGCCTTGGAAGCTCAATCTTCCACCTTCAAATTACACCTTATCTTCAATGTTGAGTTTCTTCGGCCATATTTCCCATTGCCGTTGGACACTTACATGCAATGAAACAACTATGACTTCCAAAGTTGAACCCTTACTATGCTACTGTAACGACAATAGATCAGACAGTGGATATAGAGACTAAGGGCATATAGACCTTGGTAATACCACTCCATTGGTTGTGAAAGTAGGCCTGCTCATCTAGGAGGGAAAGTGGTTCATTAGCAATCAGGTAGGAAATTTCCTCCATTTGACACAATGGAGGCTATTGCTTCTTAAGTGAGTGATCCGGGTGGCAATTTAGGAAAACATTATGAGAAAATACGGAACAAAACTAGTAGGTCACCTTGCTAGGGCATAACTTTGCAACTTTAGCTCAAAACAACATTGTTCACAAAACATTGAAAAGTTTAGGGTGTGTAGAACATGGTGAAAGGGTGTACATTTCTGGTTGATAAAGTTTGACCCCCCCCAAAAACCACTTTGAAAGGCCCCAAAACTTGCAAAATAAAATTCTTATCCAAATTCAGGTATAACTGCCGAATTCGCTTGTACTTATCCTCCAACCTAGTTTTCCATTATCCATGCCTAACAAATGAGTTCTTGTATCCCAAAGGCAGAAAACTTCATCTTTTGCTTTGAGTCTTTTCATTTATTGATGTAATCGGTTGTATATACCGAGGTGCTTCACTTAAAAGAGGGGCATAGTAGTTTTGTAGCAATCCATCTCTTCGAAGAGATTGCTACCTTTCTGTTAAAAACTATCATTTTTAATAACGATTTCATCTACATTTCAGCATATATATTTGTGTTTATTGGATTAATTTTTCTTTGTTGTAGTTCATTGCTTTTATAATACATTAAGTTTCTGCAATTTATTGTGTTGGCCACCTGATTTTCAATCAAATCCAGATCATCTACATCAATGATGACGTGCAACCCAAGCTAGTGCAGATCTAGACCAAAATAGTGTAGCCTGAGCTTGAAATATCGTAACCTGAGTGTGTTATAGATCAGCTACATGTTGTTGAGACCTCTATACAACTTGTTTTTAAATCTAACTCAATCTTTGATGAGACCTTGTGAGTGGAACTTTCATTCAACCACCTCTTCCTTCATCCCATGAGACCATGACAGCAATGGAGGTTGGTACATGATCTGAACTAGCCGAGTAGGCTGAAAATCAATTAGGGAAATGATTTGGGGCCTAGGAGGAGACCTGGTGGACGACTTACTTAAACAGATTTAAAAGGGTTATGAATGGAAGTGAATTATGAATGATAGAGGATATGAAGGTGTAATGCATTAAGGAACAAGGAAAACAAAGAAGACGATGACAACCAATGTTGAATTGTAATAGCAAAGTTTTATTATGTTAAGTTCTATGCAATATCAGAGAGATCAGAGGTGTGGTGTGTATGTGCTTCCTAACTTCATTCTTGTCTGCGTTACTAACTACAAAGAATGGAAGTGCATATTAATATACAATGGAGGGAGATGAAGCATTGGTTGAACCGTTTTAACAATTGGTAACAACCAATGAATGCCATGATGCAACTGATTGTCGTTGCTGACAAGCTAAGGTCTATAGTACTGACATTGTAGGAGTTGTGCGGTATCACAAACGTGGAGTTAGATCTTGCGGATTGGCACGCAGATGTGGAATTCAATGCCGATTGTGTTGACATTAGAGCAAGTTTGGCTATGCAACAACTGTAAATTTCGGCAAGATCTAGTGACCTAGATCTTGTTGGATCAGTTGCCCGTTCTTGAAGAGCAATGGTCCCCATTGCACGCAGTTGCGGTAAGAGATGTGGAAACAAATTGGCAACCTGCACTTTTGTAAACCATCTTCCTTGGGAAGGCACTTCACTTGCTTTGACAATCTGGAAGAGAGTGATATCTTGTCAACGTGTGTTTGACCCAAGCATCAATGACTCGATTTGATTCTGTTGGGATGCTGCAATCTGGATTGATCTCTGTTTGTTGAAGACTCTTTGTAGTATCCAACATGGTGGAAAGTAATGGTGCAAGAGTTTTGCATTGAAGACTAGATGTAACCCAAGGTAGGAAGATAGATTAAACTCGAAAGTGGTATCTCTTACTTGCTTGGTGATGGTATAGGGCTCGTACTGAAGTGGACGAAGCTTGTGGTAAGTTCTTGTCAGTCTTTCCTTTTGCAAGTGTAGCTAGACTTGATCACCAACTTGGAAGGTGTGCGGTGTTCGATGCTTGTCATGGTGCTGCTTGTTTTTCACATTAGCTTGTTACAGAATGATTTGCATTTCTTGTTGAATGTGTTGAATGCGCTCAATGAATTGAACAACTTTTTCAACTTCCTTTTGAGATGGAGAAGTTACTATTGTTGATGGTTTAATAGGATAAGCTATGTCAATGGGTGCTGGAGGTTGGAAACCCAAACAAACCTGAAAAGGGCTATGTTGTAGAGTTGTGCATAACTTTGTTGTAGCTGTGCTGAATAAATGGCAAGCTTTCATCTCAAATGCATTGTTTCTTTGAACTGTACACTCTAAGAAGGCACACTATCGTCCTATTTACCAATTTTGTCTGTCCATCAGTCTGTGGATGAAAGCTGGTAGATTTGTTCAACTTTGTGTCTAACATAGACCAAAGCGCTTTTTAGAAATTGCTCAAGATACTTGTATCTTTATTAGATAGAATGGTTTCTAGGATTCCAAAGGGAACCCAAACATGCTGAAGGTACAGTTGAGCTGTTTCCAAAGTGATATTGCTTTCTTACAAGGTACGAGAATTGGCATTTTTTGAGAATTATTAATAACTACATACACACAATCATTACCATGCTTGGTAGTAGGGTATCTTGAGAGAAAATCCATGGAAATGGATTCCCACGGTCCCGTTAGAACTGGAAAGAGGTATGTTCAAGCCTTGCTCTTGTTAGCCGGCTTGAAAATTGCACATGCGGTACAAGACTCGATGTATTTGGATACATTAGACCTGAGATGTGGCCAGAAGTACTTCTCCAACACTGCAAGGGTGTTGTAAACCCAAAAATGTCTTTCAACTTTGCTAAAATGAACTTCCCATATTAGTTTGTCTCTTTGCCTCATGGACAACGCACAAGTACCCAAGGTGACATAGGAGTTCATCTTGCAAGTAGATGTCTGGAATTGAATTACCACAAAGCACATTTTGATAGATATTTTCCAGATCCATGCCTAATGGATACAATTTTGACCATGCGCTGACTTCATGTCCACATGCGACAAGTATAGAAAGAAGAATTTGAACCAGCGGACGACTCAGACAATCTGCAGCTGGATTGGCACTTCCCTTCTTATGCTTGATGTTCAAATGGAATTGTTGAAGATAAGACTACCATTTTTGATGCCACTCTTGCTGCAACTTGTTATGAGTCTGCAAGAACTAAAGCAGCTTGTGATTTGTGTGGATCACAATCTCCTTTCCCAAGATAATGCTTCCAATGCTTCCATGCTTGAACAATAGCATAAAGCTTACGATCATAAGTTGGGTAGTTTCTTGTTGGTGTGGTGAACTTTTCACTTTGGTAAGCAAATGGGTGACGATGTTGAGTGAGGACTGCTCCAAGTGCAAAGTCAAAGGTGTTTATCTCAAGCTCAAATGGTGGTTGTTGATTTGGTAATGCAAGAACTAGTGCGGAATAGAGTCTGCATTTCAATTCCTTGAATGCTTTCTATCGTGTGGCTTTCCAAATGAACTTTGCATTAGCACCACCTTTGGTAACTTGGTTTAGAGGCCAAGTGACATGAGAAAAACCAAGTACAAATCTTTTGTAGAAATTTGTTAAAGCTCTGTGAGATTCTTTGGTTGTGGCCGTTTCTGGATGATTTGAATCTTGGTTGAGTACATGTGCACTCCCTATACGTCTATTATGTATCCTAGACACTCTACCTCTCGCATAACAAATAAACATTTCTCCATGTTTGCATACAACTTGTGTTTCTACAAAGTGTCAAGCACTTGCTCTATATGGCGCAAATGTTCATCCCATGTTTTGCTAAAGATTAGGATGTCGTCAAGGTAGACTACAACAAAGGAAGTAATGAATGGCTTGAGAATGTCATTCACATCTGCATGAATGTAGCTGGTGCATTGGCCAAGCCAAAGAACATGACTAACCATTCAAACCTTCTTTGGCCTTAAAGGTTGTCATCCATATTTTTTTGGGTTCAATAGGAATTTGATGATACTTGGACTTAAGATTAATTTTAGTGAAGTATTTTGCACCGTGGCGCTGGTCCAACAAGTCCTCAATCCTTGGAAGAGGATAGCAGTTCTTCATTGTGATCTTGTTAAGAGCTTGGTAATCGATGCACAACCTCCATGTGCCGTCCTTTGGTGCAAGCACAATTGCGCTGTCACAAGGTGTTGAGCTGGGCCTGATATGTCCTTCGACCACAAGTTCATGGATCTTCTGCTTGTTATCTCCAATCTCCAAAAATGATCTGCGGTATAAATAAGCATTTGGTAAATGTAGCCCAAGAATTAAATCAATAGTGTACTTGACCGCAAAGTGTGTAGTCAATTCCTTTGGTGATTGAAAAATATCCTTGTATTCTTTCAACTTGTGGTTCAAATCTGAGATATTTGTTGCTACTGTAGGAGTTGTGGTATGGATTGACGCCGCAAGGATGTTCTCACATTCATATCTCACCATCAAAAGCACAAACTTCTTACTAGACGTGACTAGCTTCTTACATTGCTTGGTGATAATGAGTGATAGCTTAGGAACTACTTCCGGTATGCAGTATATCTTATCACCAACATCTATGAAAACATTTCTAGGATTTGCCTCATAGATTGCATGTCGATGGTAAATATATGGTTGACCAAGTAAAACATCACATACCTCTAGTGGAGTGACGTTGAAAAGGATTGTATCTTGAAAAGGCTCGATGTTGTACACCAATTAACATTGATGCGTGACGCGTTTCTCGGATCCCACATTGAACCAGCCAATAGAGTATGGTTGTGGGTGAAGCGTCAGTGGCAAGTTCAATCTGCAAACTGCTTCAAGAGATAACAAGTTCTTCTGACTTCCATTGCCAACAATGAAGAGTATTCATTGAGCATTGATCCACATTTGAAAATGGAACAATTTTTCTGCTTCCTTTGTTTCCACAGGGGTAGTAGAGATGTTTGCGGTATCCACCATGGCGCTAGGTTCAGGTTCTATGATTTGCTTACCTTTATCCAATGATGTAGTGTTTGTATCTACTGATTCAAGTTGTGCAAGTAGAGTCGTCCTAGCATGACACTCTTCATTGGAATGATTGCTAGAGTTATGAACTGAACACCACTTCCCAGTTTTGGACTACTTATTCTAGTCATTTGACGATTGCTACTTCTTCTGTGGAGGGCACTTGGAGCTATTCCATGGTTTGGTATTCTGCTTGAAAGGTTTAGACTATTGCTTGGTTTGGCCTTGGCCTTTGCTTCAGACTTGCAAGCAAATCTGCAGGCTTCTCCGATTGAAGAGATCTATAAGAAATCCATATCTGACTGGATATATGGTCTCAAGCTTGACGTATAATTCAAAACAAGGTTTTGTTGTAAATCTTGAATCCCATGTTTGGACACCAAAGTATGAAAGGTATATGTGTGTTGCTACACAAATTGTTCTTTGGCTTGGTGCAACTGAGAGAACTTGATGTATTGGTCATCATAGTTGCCAACAATATTGTAGGTTTCTTTGAGTGCTTCTACTAAACCATTCCATGTGTCTAAGTTAACTTCATCTTCACGATTTTCATGTGAAATGGAATACTTTTCCCACCATTTATTTATTGATAAAGAAACTTTCAGAAGAGCGAATGTAATCTTTTCTCGTTTAGAGAATTGATTAAGCATGTAATATGAACAGATTAGGTTAAGCCAATTATCTAGTGCATCTGCATCTATTTTGCCTTCAAACATAGGGTTGTCTAGATAGACTTATACCTTCCATGGCATTTGACCACCAAATGAGAATGAGAGTTGTTGGAAGGATTCTATTGCTTGAGAAGTAGTGACAAATGATCAACGATACTTGCTCGTTCATGTGCATGACGTTTTTCCCAATCTTCCCATTGTCTTTGCAATGCATCCTCTATCATATTTTGGAACATTTTTGAAGTTGGCGTTGTCGAAAATTTGTCTCCCATTTGAGGACATGAAGGAAGGTATGATGAATGGTCAAAAGTCTCGAGCCCTAACTACCTGTAATCAGACCTCAAATGAGTGGGCATACAAATAGAGATGAAGTTCAAATACTCCAAACCACTCGGAAATGACATGAAGTGCATATGGTCTGATACCATTGATCTTGGGCCTAGGAGTAGTCTTGGTGGACAACCTATTGAAACGGATTTAAGATGGTTATGAACAGAAGCAAATTATGAATGACAGAGGATATGAAGGTGCAATGCATTAAAGAACAAGGAAAACAAAGAAGACGATGACAACCAATGTAGAAATGTAATAGCAAAGTTTTATTATCTTAAGTTTTGTACAATGTCTGAGAGATTAGATGTGTGGTGTCTATGTGCTCCCTAACTTCATTCTTGTTTGCATAAGTAACTACAAAGAATGGAAGTGTACATTAATATACAATGGAGGGAGATGAAGTGTCGGTTGAACCGTTACAAGAGGTGGTAACAACTGCTTCATAACTGATGAATGCCATGAAGTCACTGTCTATTGTATTTGACGAGCTGAGGTCTATAATACTGACACTATAGGAGTTGTGCAGTAGCGTAGAAGTGGAGTTAGATCTTGTGGATTGGCACTTAGGTGTGGAACCCAATGCTGATGTTGCTGAGTTTAGCACGAGTTTGGTTATGGAACATTGGTAAATTGTGGTAAGATCTTGTGACCTAGATCCTCTTGGATCAGGGAAGGAGGAATTTTGAATCTTTCAGCCAGTTGGCAGCCATTTGTAGGTAGTTTTTTGATCTACATACTAGTTTGGTCCATGAAATCAACATTGCAGACAAAATAGTGGCAACATCATTCCATACAATTGGTGGATAGAATTGAGGAAGTTGACAACTTTGCTCAATATAAACGAGAAAAGGATTTTGATGAATAGTATATCCCCAAATGACAACATTGGTTTACACACTTGTTTAGGAAGGTGTAGAATGGAAATATCAAGAACAAGAGCATGTAGGATTAATGTATACAAAGAGCTATAGATCATCTGGCCTACTTGGAAATTGACCGGTAATTGCATTGCTTTTGAGCCAAAGTACATAAAGCTGGAGAGAAATTCCTAAAAGACACACACACACCAATTGCAATTGACATAAATGACAGAAATGAGAAGGCTAGAAATGGGGTACCATGTGGGCTCTCTAGGACAATAGTTTGCAATGAGAAGACAAAGAAATGAAATGACAAGGTCAAGGATATGAGACTAGAGTGGCATAATTGGAGGAGCAAACAACTGGTCAAAAGAAGTATCTTGAGGCAGCCTTGAATGAATGGCATTCTGAGGCTATGAATTTAGAAATGGAAGCAGCAACATTGAAAGGTGAAGAACAGGAGTGACAACAACTTTTTGCAAATCTAGAGAAACAAATTTCATTTATGGAGCAGAAGTAGGTACAGGCTGAGGGTGAAGTCATAGAAACCAAAGATCTCAAAAGGAAAAGCTATAAATTCTGCAGATAAACTTAAAAGAGCTTATGTACAATTAGAGTTGTCATTAGCTGAAGGTAAGAGTTTCCACCCTTGCTTCACCTTTGTCTTCCACATCTGTGAAGCCTAGTCCAAAACCTTTGACATCCCTCTCCAATGATGCCTCAAAATTTGACTTTAACATCTGCTCCACATACGTCTACTGCCTATTTACTGTCAAGGATGATGGCAAGCTAAAATGGGGAATAGATGAATAATTTTGTCATCACATATGGTGCAATAATTGTATACAAACATGAGTAGAGAAACCTATTATAAAGGAATGTTATGCTTCTATTATGTAATGCTTATAGTGCTTCATTGTGGTCAATTGTCATATCTACCCTTATTATCCCTTATATATATGAGTCATGATTGTCATAATCAGAGTTGTCCACCCAAAAATTTATCCCTGTCATATATATGTTAGGGGTGCATACTTTTGGAGACCATGCACATTACTACAAAATATTAAGGAAGATACCACTCTTCTTGTAATTTGATGTTCTCATTCACGAGTATGATGATGATATCTAATTTCTTGTAAATAGTTTATTCCTTGCAAGTGTAATGTCCCTTTTTTTGAATTAAGCATGACGGAGGACCCAAAGCCTATTTTTATTTTTTCTTAGACTAAGGGGCATTAATGAAAGGGAAATCATTTAATAATAATGTTTTAAGTTGTCCTTAATGTCACTTTATTTAATAACATGAAAAAATGACACTTATTTATTATTGTTATTAAGTGGGGCCAAAAGCAATATTAATTACATGGCCAAAAAGTAACTATTATTACGAGAAAAATGTGAATATTTAATTAAAAAGTAATTCTAATCACTTTAGGGTTTGGGTGAAATTGGAAAAGTGAGTTTCATAAAAGGACAAAGGGGCAATCATTATTGATTATTCACTTTTACTATTCATGACATAATTCATAATTCTTTCAACTTCTGTTTGAGGACGAAAACCCTCCATTGCAGCCAGATTAGAGGACGAAACTCCTCTAATCTTCAGAGGTGACTCCATCCAGGAGTTACAATTGTTTAATCTACATTGGTAATTCCATATAGGGGTTACAATTGAGCAAATCATCAGGGTATTTTCAGATTTGGGTTGTTAGAAAGTGGGTATTAAGTTCTAGATTTGTTGTCTAGGGTTTTAGTGCAACGAAACAAGGTTTTTAACTACCCAAGGTTGGACGTCATACCCAGGGCATCATTATTGACTGTTTCAAAGCCCCAAAGTGTTGGTGTTGACTTTCCAATGCTGTGTGTTGACTTTCTTGGGCAAAATGTTGACTTTCTTGGGCAAAATGTTGACTTTTGAAGGGCTACCCTACATGCAATAACCCTACTGTACTGTTTTGAGTAATTTTTAGCTAGGGTTTCTAGTGATTTCCATACTGGACTATGGTGACTAGGGTTTCTAGCAACCTTACTACATGATTAGGGTTTTGGTGTGGCAAATAGGGAATTTAGCAATTTTGCTGCAATGATTAGGGTTTTGGTGGATTGTTGTACACCTATATCTGTTGTTGTCAACCTACCATACGACTGTACCTACTGTACCAACAAAATCGTTGATTTGAAGGTCTTTCAGTTAGGGTTTGTGTAGGAATAATTAGGGTTAAATTGGTAATTTGTCTTTATTCCATAATTTGTACCATCCATATTGTCATGTCCCCCTTTTGGACATGAAGCGATTGAAGACCCTTAGCGTCACTTGTTTCCCAAGGGCCAAGGGAAAAGCGAAAAATAAAAGGAAACACTTTGGTTTCTAAGAGTAAATTGTAAAAAGCACTTTATTGTCCTAATTTTCACTTAAGTTGTGTTCTTTTGAGGGTCATAGGAGCCAAAGGACTTAAGTGGAAATTATAAGAGTTACTCTTTTTTAGATTTGAATTAGATCCTTCCCTCCAATTTGGGCACCACTCTTGGGGAGGTGTATAAATTGAAAGTGAAGGATCAATGGAAGGGATGTGATGTTTTAATATTCAAATCTTGGTCTTTGAGCATGAAAACGTTGGAGCCATTGCTTTGAAGATGAAAACCTTCAAGCAAAGAGATTGAGGACACAAACCCTCTTTCTTCTGTGCGACAACTTCATCTAGGAGCTGCCATTGTTCTTCAATTTTAAAAATAGATAAAAATAGGGGTTCCCAAGTGGGGCGACTTGCTTGTGAAGGTTGGCGACTTGGTTGGAGGGTGATTTGCATATGCTCGGGGGTGATTTTGTGCCCTAGATATTATTCTGATTTTATGGTCTTATTTCTGCACTTGGGCGATTTGGTTTGGAAGGGCTTTGACATTGTTTAAGGGCCATTCCTTGCCCTAGAATATTTTGTAATATTTTATATATTTTTCCAGCATTGGACAATTTGGATTGGAGGATGTTTGGTAGGGTTTGAGGGCTTTCTCATGCCCAAACCTAATTTTGAATTTTATAGGAACATTTCTGAATTAATTCCTAATTTATGACATATTGTGGAAGGTCAATTGGACCCCAACATTGATTGTATTTTTCTACAATATTTAAAGAATATTTAAATAACATTTTATGCTAATTTGGAACAAGTACAACATTCTGAAACTTGTCATTACAATAGGGAATAAATTTGATAATTTTCTTAAGTGGGACGCCTAAGGTTTGAAGCTCTACTCCACCCTTTGAAGGGCTATTTTGGCAT
Organism: Torreya grandis; assembly: GCA_037957365.1. Taxonomy (NCBI): domain Eukaryota; kingdom Viridiplantae; phylum Streptophyta; class Pinopsida; order Cupressales; family Taxaceae; genus Torreya; species Torreya grandis. The sequence goes on along the minus strand of JARHVA010001554.1, from coordinate 2,382,022 downwards.
GTTTGGGTTGCCTAAGTAATGCATTAGTATTAGAATATTTTATGCTATTTTTGGTATATTAAATCAACTAGGGTTTGCTCTTGTAAAAATCAAAATTTCACATTTTTGGCGAGGGTTTCCAATAAAATTCAGAATTCAAATTTTTTTCCAATTTTGGGAGATTATAGTGGTATCAGAGCTATATTTTGGCTAGCCGTGGGTTTCCAAAGTGATTCATGCAAGAGGGTGACAAAGAACTAAGATATTACCTTAGAAGGAAGAAAAAAATTGAAGAAAATCAGTGAATTTAAACAATGTTTCACTTGGATCAGCCAAGGGATGAGGTTGAAAATAGAGATGAACAATGGTTTGACAGGTACACACAGGCTCAAGAACAAATGACAATTATGATGTCGGAATTTGTCTGCAATATGAAGGAAATGAGTGGTGACCAACCATCCAATGGGGATGGTGGTGCTTATAGAAGTCACAACCTCACGGATCAGCCCCCCTAAAGTGAATGGAGGAGCCATATGTAGGCCTAACCAGCCTACTTTTCTGCAAGAAGTGGCCATTTTGGAAAGGGAAGAGCAACTCACATTGAGAGAGTTTATTGAAGGACTATGATGAGGACATGGCTTATCCAACTCTTTTCAGGGATCAAATGGTTTTTTCAGCTTTCACATCATGCAAGCATGGGCAACTTGGTGGCAATAGGGCTGGCCAAAGGCGCAAGGGCAGCTAAGGAGGACTTCATCATGCCTTGGGAAAGCTTTCACTTTCAATTTTGATGGTTCTCCCAAGAGCTCGGCCAGGGCTTGGATTCAAAAGGGAGATACATACTTTTCACTTAGGCCTATGATGGAAAAGGAGGCTATTCAGTTTGCTACTCTTCATATGGAAGGGGTTGCTCATGAATGGTAGTATCATGGATCGATCATTCAAGGACATCAACTTATGCAATTTTATGAGGAATTAAATAAAAGGATCATTGAGAGGTTTGATAACGCTGATCCAGAATCACACTTTAGAGAGTTGGCTCAATTGAGACAAAAAGGTATAGTAGATGAGTATGTGATTGAATTTTAGAGGCTTTCGGTCATGGTAACAGATGTTTCAGAAAGAAGAATGGTAGTTTTATTCATGCAGGGTTTCGCTGATTCCATTAGGGGTTTGCTCAAAGTTTTTGACTCACCTCTTCAAGGAGCCATTCAAAAAGCTCTTGATCTTGAGTCTTCAACACCCCAAGGTAAAATTTTGCCCTTTGTTTCATAAAAAACTAACTCCTTTTGATCTTTTGGACAGCCAAGAGACAATAAATGGGGGCAGCCAGGGGGCAGCACTTTTGGGCCACAAAAACCAGCTCCTTTGGGGCAGTTCAGTAAGCCAAACCAACAGGGTTTGGGGCAGCAAAGAGCGCTGCCAAGATGGAGCAATGAAACAAGAAATGAGCTATGAAGGAAGAAGCTTTGTTTTGATTGTAGAGACCCTTGGACACTGGGTCATCATTGTTGTGGGAAGGGATAAGTGCACTACATTGAGATGCATTCGGATGAAGAAGAAGAGGAAGAAGAGGAAGGGGCAGCCACCTACGAGGAAGAGCATTTGGAGATCCTTGGAGGAGAGGATATGAGTGGCACTTTAACTTCACTTTTGGGGACTCCTAGATACTACCCCTTTCGTGTGGAGGGAAAATTGAAAGGTATGGATGTTACAATTCTCATTGATAGTGGGGCCACCCATAACTTCATTGATAAAAGTTTGATTGTTGCATGTGGACTTCAACCCATTGAATTCAAGGGTTTCTATATGATTGTGGTGGATGGCTTTACCATCACTTGCACCACTAAATTCCCCAAGCTTAGCATCATGTTGGAAACACTCCATAGAGGATGATTTTTATGTGGTTGGCATTGGAGAAACCAATCTTGTTCTAGGCATCCAATGGTTGCACTCACTTGGAGAGTACATACAGAATTACCAAACTATAGAGCTTAAATTTGAAAGGAATAGGGAAAAAGTAATTTTCATGGTTTGAATGATAAGGCACCTCTGGAGGTGACCTCAAAAACAATGGAACGGGTCTTCCATGAGAAAAATTCGGTAGGGGCAGCAAGAAAGAATGTTTTTTTCTGATTTGGAGCAGCCACCTTCACTTATGAAATTTGGTCATTCATATATGGTTTGGTGAAGGACTCAAAGTTGGGGAAATGTTGTCCTTCCAAACAAGTCAACGGAATGGCAAATGAACAGCCTTCAAGGTATGAAAAGTACCACTTGTTTCCTTGTTTATTGAATGCAATGAATGTTGAAAATAATAATTTGAGTCAAGAGTTTAAGGAGGTAGAAAATCAGTTTGTAGTTAAGAGATGAAGGTCTGAAATTTTGATAAGAGGTAGGCCAAATTTATTGGTCATCAAGGGTATTTATTGCAGTGTCCCATTTCTGGAATATTTTGGCTTTTTTTTTTATGGTTGGTGAAGTGAAATTGGATTGAAACATGCTGGAATTTACTATTTAAATTTATCAACTTGTCGCCTAGGGTTTGAAGCTTCACTTCACCCTTTGAAGGGCTATTTTGGCATGTTTGGATTGCCTAAGTAATGCATTGGTATTAGCATTTTTTTTTTCTATTTTTGGTATATTAAATCAACTAGGGTTTGCTGTTGTAAAAATCAGAATTTTATATTTTTGGCTAGGGTTTCCAATAAAATCCAGAGTTCAGAAAATTGTTCAATTTGGGGACATCACACATTTATCTTCAAATGTTTTCCATGTATACCATTGATTGAAATAAAGAGTTCCCTCATGAGTATTGGTATTCATAATTCTATTGCACATATTGTTTTGGGCTTGACTGGGTTTTTTAGAAAATAAATTAAAAAAAACTAGAATTTAGTTTTGTTCTAGAAAGGGATATTTCAATGGTATCAGAGCTAATTTTTCTTGCCAGCTTATGGGAATAAATAATTGTTCGTTTAATTTCATGCAAGGCTAGTTAGGTATTACTAGAGAGAAAGGAAAAAGGGTCCCGTTGACCATTTTGGTCCTACAGGCCAAAATCAGTCTCCTTCCCCTTGCTGTTCTGAGCCCGTTCAAATTTGGTTCGCACAAGTCTTCCGGCAAAAGATGAACCAGTTCGAAGAATGCAAGGCTTTTACAAAGCTTCTTTGGACATTTTGTCTGAAGAAATTCACAAGGAAAGAGACCGAAAATGTTCAAGACACTTTTCCTTAAGGTTGGAAAAAGTGGTTCGACGTCAGGGTTCAACGACATGATCTTTCCAAGAGCTTTGAACTTTGAACTTAACAATGTTGAACCAGTTGGTTCAATCAGTTGATTCAATCAGTTGGTTCAAGTAGTTGGTTCAAGCATTTGGTTCAATCGGAAGGTTCAAAGGGGTTTTCCAAAGCCCGAAGGACAAGTGTCCTTGCGAAGGGCAGTCAGGCACAAACTGGACCATTTCAGCAGGCCGCGGAGGGCAGTTCCGGACCCAAAAGTGCCCTTGCGGAGGGCAGGGAACCCTTGCGGAGGAATCAAAAGACAAGGCAAAAAGAAAGATAGGCAAAATCAAAAGTTGAATTTCTTCGGGCAAAATGCCCGAAGGAATGAAGTTCACAAGGCAAAGAATCAAAAGAAACTCTTTCGGAAGAAAATCCCGCGGCAAAGTGAACAAGGCAAATCCTTCGGACAAAAAGTCCGAAGGAATTCCTTCGGATTTTTGTCCGAAGGAATTCACCTAAAAGAAAGCCGATCGAAAGGAAACAAGCGACAGAATGAAGGAAAGATATCCTTCAGACAAAATGTCTGAGGAAATTCCTTCGGACATTTTGTCCGAAGGATTTGAAAATCTGAGGCAGTCTGAAGGACCCCGAAGGGCAGGTGACCTTGCGAGGGACTCTCGACGACCGGGAAAGGGACCTTTCTCAAACGCCGAAGGAACACCCTCCCTTCGGGAGGGTTCAAAGACTAAGCCCGTTCAAAGGAACACTTCGGAAAGAAAGCCGAGAGCAAAGAAAGCCGAAGGAAACTAAAATCGAAGGAATTGACCAAGGGGTGATGGGCCCGAAGACGTCAAAATTGAGCATAGTGAACTAGTCGTTGGAATCCAGACGTTCGATGACGTCCCCATAGACGTCAAATTCAGGGCAATAGAATAGTCATTGATCTTTAAATGCTTAAGCGCGAACTCGAAGGAATTCAAAGGCCTTAAGGCCAAAAGGAAGAGACTGTCGAGAAAGGAGCCCAAAGAGCCAAGGATTGACAGAAGATAGCCCTGAGGGCCGAGAGAGCCAGGGAAAAACAAAAGTTGGGAAATGACAAAAGCCAAGCGCAGAAGTAGACAAAATAGTCTAGGTGGCAAAAAGGGAAGCGTCCGCAGAGGAGTTATTCCAGCAGTTGAAACAACGTCCGCCAAGTGGTCATCAAGGAGCGCGAACAGTGAAGACCCGGCCTGTTTTTTTCACATTTTGCATTGATGAGCAGACAAACCGCGTGAATGTCTTGAAGGAGCGATATTGTTTGCAGACAAAGAGGCGTGGCCCATGCTTTCACAATAATGTTTGAACGCTAAAGTCAAGACTGGCAGCGAACACAACATTCTCTTTCAACGGCTTCCTCTTCCCGATGCTCTCAACGCACATGGGCCACTTGTAAAAAAGGGCGCCAAAGTCTTTTCCAAAGGGGCGCCATTGCTTCCTCTCTCTCTATATATATTGTAATCTCTCATTTGAGAAATGAGATCTCTCATTTTTTGTATGGCACAGCCCTGCCAAATTTTCACCTTGAATCAATAGAAAGTGTTTTACCTCTATTTGGTCGGATATATCTCTAAGTGTGCCTGAGTATTAACCTTGTGTTCAGTCATTGTTCCATAATGCTTTCACAGGCTTGATACCAACATACCTGGTATAGACAAAGTGCCATTCCTGTAGGTAACAAGGAGAGCTGTATCTGGAGCACAGAGGCAGAAAAAGGTTACCAAGTAGTGTGTTTTCCTACAGCGCCTGTGGTAAGTTCATTTTCTGTGTGTCTTCATTAAACCTCCTTATTAAGCTATCTGCAGTCTGGTCCTTTTATCAGATAAAGTGTATGTATGTGCTCTTATGGTTTGAAGTGTGAGCAAATGAGTAGATCAAACTTTTCTAGTGCATCACCGTATTAATCTAGGCTCTGTTTTCAGCAATCCTTCTCTCTTTTCAACCCCCCCTTTTATATATATATATTAGCAATAGTACTGGAATAACTCAGAGATGCATCAAAGGGAGCTAGCCCTTATCTAGAGATTCTTCCCTCAGTTTTGCCAGACCCACAGGCAAGAGAGGAGTCTCCATTGTGCTGCGTGGAAGAGAGAAGCCCAACGTTCTCGCAAGGGTGCAATCCACAGCGTCAATAGGTCCATAACAGCTAGAGGAAAGGTTAGGGCAGCAAAATCCAGAATTTGTTGTAGGAAAAAGAAAGGAAGCTATGGGTAACAAAAATCTGGATGATGTTTGCTTTGACAGAGTCTTGCAAGGACAAGAGTGTTTAGTAAATATGATTTCTCAATTAGTCCACATCATGCAGAATACAAATGTGCAAAGATCTCAAAATGATGAAGTTCTTCAAGGGCCAACAATAACCAACACACTCAGAGGACAGTGATTGACTCCTTTGCTAGACCTTTCCAACCAACTTTCCATTGTAGGCAGAAAGTAGCAGTTCTAGAGGTGGAATTTCAACCATCTGTGGCGAATGATATTGCTGCCAGCTATGAAGAATATAGGGGTTTTCTAGGGCAAATTCGAGAAGTTATATCTCTCACAAATTTTATGAATTTGAAGAAAAACAAAGGTGGGCCAAGAGCTGAACCTAGGCCATAGGCTAAATAGAGAGACCTTCAACAGGGTTTAGGAAAGTTGATACTCTACTTATGACGGATCCAACAAGCGTACAACTCGTGTTTGGATATGGAAGCTAGATACTTTTCTATCACTCAAGCCAATCTTGGAAGAAGCCATCAAATTTGCAACCCTTCATCTTGAAGGCATAACACATGAATGGTGGTACCATGGGTTGATAATTCAATGACGTAACCTCATCAATTCCTATTGTGAGTTTAGTAGTAGGGTGATTGAGGGGTTTGATAGAACTTATCTGGAAAATCATTTTCGGGAGTTAGCTCAACTGAAACAACACAATATAGTGAATGAATATGTAGCTGAATTTCAAAAGTTATTTGTTACGGTACCAGACGTAACAGAGAAGAGACTTGTGGTTTTATTTGCGAAAGGATTGGCTGAACCACTTAAAGGTCTAGTGAGAGCTTTCAGCCCTACTTCACTTCAGGAAGCCATTAAAAAGGCTTTGGACTTGGAAACATCAGCCCCAAAAGGGAAGTTTTACCCTGTAGGAAAGCCAAACTCAGCACCTTATGGGCAGCCAAAAGCAACATCTTATGGGCAGCCAATGTCATCCGCTTTTAAGCAACAAAAGAAACCATTTCAGCAAGGGGTTTATCTGCAGAAAGAGATGCCACAGAAGCCAAGTAGGGATATAGAAACCCAAAATGCGCTTAGAAGAAAGAAATTGTGCTTCACGTGCAAGGATCCATGGGAGCCTAGTCACAAATGACTTGGGCGAGGTCAAGTACATTATATAGAGGTGCTATCTGATGATGACGCAGAAGCGAAGGAATCTAAACTAGAAATTAATGTAAGAGTACCAGACCCTGAAAAAAAGAAAGGAGATAATTTAGGGGGCAACCTTGCCACACTTAATTTAGGTGGCACCTACGTTGCACTTTTTGGTGCACCTAGATATTACCCTTTTAAAATTCATGGGGTTATGCATGAACATAAACTCACAGTGCTGGTTGATAGTGGGGCAACCCACAATTTCATAGATGAGGGGCTAACAGCTAGAAGAGGTTTGAAAACAAAGGACGTTGATGGGTTCAACATTATTGTAGCTGATGGTTCTAGTATTCTTTACACAAGGAGGATTCAACAGTTGGAGATTACACTTGGTAATCACATGGTGTGTGATGACTTCTATGTTGTGGGCATAGGAGGAACATATATGGCTTTAGGGGTGCAGTGGTTACATTCCCTTGGGGAATTCACACAAAATTACCAAACCATGGAGCTGAAATTTAGATTTGACGGGAGGGAGGTTGTGCTTCATGGTATGGCCAATGGAGCCCCTACAGTTGTTACAAAAAACATAATGGAGGGTGTCACATTTGGTAGTACTCTCTTTACATCACAGCTTGATTCATGATTATGCTATCATGGGTTCTCTTACAGTTTGTTGGAGAAGCATCATTGGGTACATGGCTTCCAATTCCTCATTATATCATAGAAGCGCAACAAAAGCTAACTACCTCACAAGGAGGACTGGAGGAGACAAAAAAATTGGTTTGGGTTCCTAGTATTTGCAGGACAGTTCAGGGATTGCTTGAGGGCAAACAATTTTGGGAAGGGCGGGCTTTAATGTCCCTTTTTTTGAATTAAGCACGATGAAGGCCCTGGAGCCTATTTTTATTTTTCCGTAGACTAAGGAGCATTAATGAAAGGGAAATAATTTAATAATAATGTTTTAAGTTGTCCTCAATGTTGCTTTATTTAATAATATGAAAAAATGACACTTATTCATTATTATTAAGAAGTGGGGCCAAAAACAATATTAGTTACATGGTAAAAAAATAATTATTATGAGGAGAAAAAGGTGAATATTTGATTAAAAAGTAATTCTAATTACTTTAGGGTTTGGGTGAAATTAGAAAAGTGAGTTTCATAAAAGGACAAAGGGGCAATCATTATTGATTATAATTGATTATTCACTTTTACTATTCACGATAAAATTCAAAATTCTTTCAATTTCTGTTTGAAAATGAAAATGCTCCATTGCTGTCGGATTAGAGGATGAAATCCCTCCAATCTTTAGAGGTGACTCCATCCAGGGGTTACAATTGTCCAATCTACAGTGGTAATTCCATACAGGGGTTACAGTTGAGCAAATCATTTGGGTATTTTCAGATTTGGGTTGCCAGACAGTGGGTATTAAGTTTCAGATTTGCCGTCTAGGGTTTTGGTGCAACAGTACAGTGTTTTTTTAACTACCCAAGGCTGGGCGTCAGACTTAGGGCATTGCTATTCATTGTTTCAGGCCCCCAAACTGCTGGCATTGACTTTCCAGGGCTGTACGTTGACTTTATAGGGCAGATCATTGACTTTTGAAGGGCTGTCGTACCTACAAAACACCTGCTGTACCATTCTGAGTCATTTTCAGTTAGGGTTTTGGTGTGGTGACTAGGGTTTATGGCAATTTTGCTGTAGCGATTAGGGTCTTGGTGAACTGTTGTACACCTGCACCTTCTGTTGTCAGCCTGCCATATGGCTTTACCCGCTGTACCAGCAAAATCATTGATTTGAAGGTCTTTCAGTTAGGGTTTGTGCAGGATAATCCAGGGTTAAATTGGTAATTTGTCGTCATTCTGCAATTTGTACCATTCATATTTATCTTCGAGTGTTTTCCTTGTATACCATTGATTGAAATAAAGAGTTCCGTTATGAGTATTGGTATTCAGAATTCTATTGCACATATTGTTTTGGGCTTGACTAGGTTTTTTAGAAAATTAATTAAAAAAAATCAGAATCCAGTTTTGTTCTAGAAAGGGATATTTCAGTAACATGTATATATATGAAGAATATTCTGTTGCATTCCATTTTTTTAATGAAATTAGATAGCTACAAACTACATGTAGCTGAGAAAGTTTAGCATTTCTAGACTTGCCTTTAGATGAATAGTATATTAGTGTACTCTATTCATGACTTAGTTTTAGAGTCTTCTTTGTTCAGGTCTTGTCTTCATAATTCTAAGATTCTTCAATCTTCTTTTCAGATTGCCATATGACAAACTCAGATAAACAGTCCATAGCTATAGCTTCCTTATCACCTGGAGAGTCAGCTTTAATGGAGTATGGAACTAATGAGGATGTTTTAAATAAACCTTCCTGCCAGCAAGAGCCAGAATTACTTAATGCATGTGAAGACATGTACGATGGTATGATTGTTGAACTTGACAATTTGCATTTGGACGTGGCTGGGTTTGTTTCTTCGCTTAAGGCATCATTATCTATATGGGCACAACAGGTGAGATTTAACAAAAAAGATTGGGGAGGATGCCATATTGTGTTTCTATTTCTCAATGTTTTGTGTAATTGAAATTTTCATATACTGCATATATTTGTATATTTCTGGTACAGTTATTTACTTCAAGCAGAGTTTATGAGGTGAATAGAACCATCGCATGCCTATTTATGTCACTTTTATAGTTTTGCATCTTCAATTTCTCAAAATATTTGAATTGCATCAAACACATTGAGAAACTGGTTTGCATTTCTGGCTATTTTTGCTTTCTAATATTTTAAAGTAGAATGCAAATTTCTGACTTCATGCAATGGAAAGTAGCAGTCAAGCATATAGGAGTGTTTTCTAGCATTAACATGCTTGCCATACTTCCAGTGCTTTGATTGCATCCAATTTATGGAGGGAATTATTTTAATGCATCTGGATGGGTTAAAATAACGATGCAGATGAATGATTAGCTTTATATATACTTTCCAATAAAAGTGCTTTAATATACTTGAGAAAAACGTTTAAATTACAGAGTAAATCTCCCTTCCTAGTATATTTGTTTGCATTAATAGAAACAAACACTGTCAGCTTGATGTATTTTCTGAATGTATTAATATATTACAATAAAAGTTTCCCTCGATATCAACAATTTCAGAAATTAGCAAACATGACTGACAATTTTGAGATATTAGCAAACATGACTATGATGATTTGGAGATATTAGCGAACATGACTGATAACTTTGAGGTGCATTACTCTTTCACACTGAATTCAAGTCTGAAATATAGGTAAATGTTTTTACTATTTCACACTGAATTCTACTCTGAAATACAGGTAAATGTTACACTGTTTATTTGTGAGCTGTACTAGTGATGATGACGAATTTTAAAGTCCTTTAGACCAAATTATTATGTAGGACCTATCAAAGTGTATCTATGTATATAGAAGATTGTTAAGCTTTATGATAAATTCTCCAAGCTTTTTTTGATTATCTTGATTTAATGTTTGGTATATTAATTTATGATTACAAACATTGTTTAATTGAGCCTAATTTTGTTGTAAAACAAGTCAACAGAAAATTGCCGTCTTTCTGAAGATTGACTTTGGTAAAGCTTATGACCGGATATGGTGGGATTTCATTTTGAAATTGTTGGATTGGCTGGGCTTTGGATCCTTATTACAAAAGGCAGCAGAGACTTTGTTTTCACATGCTTCCACAAGAGTTAATGTGAATGGAATTCCCATAGATCCTATTTAGTTTCAGAGATCGATTAGATATGGATGTCCCTTAGCTCCCCACCACTATGTTATGGCCACTGATGATCTTGGATATTCATTGGAGGCAGCTATAATATAGGGACAAATTGATGATAGTCAACTTCCAGTATAAACTTTACCGATGACTCGGGTTTAACTCCTGAACTTTTACTCAACAATCAGTTGAAGGTACAATGATTTGTTTGGAAACCTTCACTGAAGTTGTTGTCATAGTCGTGAGTGAAGAAAACAATAGTTTTTCTCAATGGGCAAGATGACCCTCCTTCGTGATTGAACCACAGATGGAAACCTATAAGACCAATTGAAATTATCCTTTATTTGGGTATTCCGTTTGGCACCCAGGTCACTATGGTTGAGCTAGGGCATTGAATATCAGAAAATTTTGAAATTTATTGATGAGGAATAATCTTGATCTTCCCCATGCTGGGAGCATTGCGATTGTGGCAAAAATTTGGCAGTAAGACATATGTTCTATTCGATGTCTGTCCCCCTCTCAAGTGACAAACTTTAAAGTGCTTCAGAAGTTTTTTAAAAGTTTTTATGGGGAAACAAGGAGGGGGAAAAGGGATCCCATTTTTGTTTCTTGGGATGAAAACACTCTTCCAAGAGATTAGGGGGGATTGGGGCCCAACGTAAGAGTGCAAGGAATATCCCTTGCAAGGAATTGGATTGCAAGGGTAGTGGAGGGTGAGGCTTTTACCCAGGTACTTAAGTGTGACAAAATTCTTAATTCACATCATCTTAAAAAAATCTGGGGTCCTTTCTAGCTATGTGATGTAATTGGTAATGCTGAATGCAAGAGCATTTGTCATTGCTAGTTTAGCTCTGCTTAAAATAATTTGGGTTGTTTGGTAGATTCTCTCAAACTTATTACATTGGCAGTTTGAGGGCCCAAAGATGCTTGGGATTTAGCTGCATGGCCTTTTTGGACCTTCAAATCATAGTGTGGACAAGTTGAGCTTCTATTGCTCCTTTCGGGAAAAAGGTGGGCAAGGGCTCTATTTTCCCGGGGGATCCTTGGAACAATGTTGAGAAGCACCAAAACTCTTGGTGGGACTTAAATGGAGCACAAGTGTTGATGCCAGAAGACAAACTTACGTTTCAAGAGCTTTGTAAGACGGTTGTTGAAAATTCTCTCTTCAAATTGCAATTCTAGAGTGCAGGCTCATATTAGAGGGGTTGGAAGTGGAACTCTAGAAAATCCTTCTGCAACTATAAGACAATGGACCTATATAACCCAGTGAGTCATTCTAATGTTATTGTGCCTCGATTAAATAAGTGGTGGCCAATCGTGGACCTTGAAGTGGGATGGCAACAACGCTGTCAATTCATTTTGAAAGCAAGAACTTTCTTCAAACACAAGGTGTTGGGATGGCTACTAATGCATCAAGGTTTAGTTGTTAGTGCACGGTTGAGCAAGGTGGGTATTGTGGGTGCGTTTTGCACTGTGTGGAAAACATGAGACAATAATGACAATTCACCACATATTTTGGAATTGTGCTATTGCTAGATAGTTTGGGGGTTGGTTACAATCTGAGTTCAATTTCTTTTTTGTTACCTCACTCTCTTGGCATGGATCTCTTCTAGGGGATTCTTGGATGGTTGGGCATCTAAATGGTTTGGGGTTTGGTTACAAGCTGAGTTCAATTTCCTTTTTCTGCCCCAATCTCTTGGCTTGGATCCTTCCAGGGGATTCTTGGATGGTCAGGGATAGACAAAACTTGTGGCACACAGTTTGGTTGGCATTGATCAATTTCTTTTGGAGGTCAAGATGGAAAGCTACTTTTCAGGAAGATGCCTCCCTGCCAAGCATGAAGAAGTTGCAGATTTCTAGACAAGAGTTGGCTTTGATTGTGCAAGCTTGGCTTGAGTGATTCAGAAGGATGTGAATTCTTTGCCCATTGGGGTGTAGAACTAGGTGCTTTCTGTCCTTACCTATGTAGGGAGAGATATTCCTCCTAATCATAATGCTCAGCCAATGTAATTTATTTTCTCTCAAGAGTAATATAAGGTGTATTTCCTCCCAAAAAAGTTCTACGCCATGCCAACAATTTAAGATTTTGTTACAACTTGTTATTAGATACATGCTTTGTGGCTTGTATCTCCTCTAAAATACAGGAGAACTAGATGTTGAAACAGAAAATGACTTGCTCAGGGTAACATCTTCCAGGGAGAACTGGTAACATGCACTGCAAAGACTTTATAACATGGAATTGTCACAACAGATATGCTAGTCTGAAAGCGATCTCTAATTGGCAATCGCAAAATGAGATAATTTCCCTTTTTAAGGAATTGGATAAATTGGTATGAAATCTCTTAGGGCTATTATTTTGGGAAGGTTGAGTAGAGCGCTTGGTGCAAGCAAACTGCATAGAGTATGGAGTCTGAAGTTGCCTAAAAAGGTGATTTTAAGAGGCTTTGTTTAGTCCAAGAGGCTTAATGAGAAGTATATGAGTCTTCCATGTTCACAATTATTTCCTTAAAGAAAATTGTCAAAAACATTCTTGGTTATGATTTTATTCAAATTCTATGATACCAAATCTCTTGTTATAAGACTCTCCCCAAGTGGTTGAGTGCTCACGAATTTGACGTCGCTCATTGGGAAAATGAGAAAAGTCAACTTGCTCAATCCAAACATGGTTGAGCTAAACAATTTTTTTAGCACTTGCGAGAGGTTACTAGAAGTGTGTGTGGCTGCAGCAGGTTACCCAAATCTAGAAAGTATATATATATATAACACAACGATTTTTTTTAAAAATGGGAATATAATTCATTAAAATTGAAATACATACATAATGAAACACAAAAAAATGAAGAGGCAAGACTTGAGTAGTGAAATATATAGATAATAGGACGCAATGGACAATATTTAAAGGAACCAAATGTGAAAGTTACAAAATTTGAGTTTTGGAAATGTAACAAACTTACTATATTGAAAAAGCAGAATCACAACTTTATATCGCAATAGAAGAGGTCTCATAAGCAAAATAAGAACCACCATTTGCAAATAAGAGCAGATCTACATAATACAAGTGAAATGTCGAACAGATACTGAAATCTAGGACTGAGCCACTTTGAGAGGGCAACCTCCACAATCCTTATAATAAAATAGAATTTGGAATATAAGATGACTAATATCCTAACACTACCTCCCATTTATGCCATTAGTAGGCTATGGGACCTCCACAATCCAATTAGGCTGACTACTCCTACCAACTTGCAACCTAGAGATTATCAAATGGTTAAATTAAAGGTTTTTACACTATAGGTTGGCCACACATGATCCAATACAGGACATAGGCTAAGGGCGTAGCATGTCTGCGCCTTCAAACAAATGTTATCCTAAATGTTCACTATTTGTGCATGCTTCTGCATGAAAGCTTCATCTTCCCATGTTGCATATTCTCTAGGCAGGGTCTTCCACTTGATAAGATACTTTGTGATCACCCTCGTCGATAGTCTCTTAGCGTGCGTTTGGAGAATCTCTTTAGGTTCCAAGATGACTCTTCTCTCTTCATCAAGCTCTAGTAACTTTCTCCGAGCTGGAATCTTTTGACCAATGGCCTTCTTCAAATAGGAAACATGACAGATGGGATGCATTATTGGTGACTAAGGTAACTCCAATTTGTATGCCATGATATCAATTTTCTGCAAGATTAGATAATGACCATGATATTTCGGTGATAGTTTGTTATCCTTCTTTTGTTGCTTCAAAGACATTTGTTTATATGGCTGCAACCTCAAAAAACCCAATCTTCTACTTCAAAATGTCTTTCACTCTTGTGCTGACCAACGTCTTGTTTCATTCGATTTTGTGACATGGCTAAGTTCACTTCGATACTAGAGAACACCTCTTGTTAGTGTTAAATGTGCACTTTGAATGCTTGACCTCTTGCTCTCACTTTTAAGGATGAGATGATGGATGGTGGAGGGCGTCTGCACAATGCCATAAATGGGGACATTTTGGAAGAAGTATGGAAAGAAGTGTTATACCTCAATTTTGTAAGTTTTAGCTAGTTAACCCATTGTGTCTGTTTATTAGAAATAAAGCCATGAAGATAACCTTCCAAGCATTTGTTGACCACCTTTTTTTGCCCATTAGATTGGGGATGATATGAAGAGCTATGAGCCGACTAAGTACTAAAAATTGAGAATCAATCGATCCAAAAATTAGTAGTAAACATGGGGTCACAATCACTTACTATAATCTTTGGGGTCCCATGTAGCTTTTGAATTGTCTCCATAAATGTTGTTTCCACCGTGCGTGCTACAGAAGGATGTGACAAGGCACAAAAATGGGTATATTTTGTGAGTCCATCTACGGGTACCATGATGACACTTCTCTCTTTTGACTTTGGCAATTTGTAATAAGTCCATGGAGACCTCCTCCCATTGCTAGCTACGCATAGATAAAGGTTACAAAAAACCCAGAGTCTTAATTGTCTCACCTTTGGTTCGCTGACACACCAAGCATTCTGCCAAAATTTTATATACATCACCTTTGAGCCCGTCCCCCCAAAAAACTTGCTTGATCCTATGATAAGTCTTTAGGAATCTTGAATGTCCACCCACTAGAGAATCTTTGAGCTTCTCAAGAACCTTATACTTAAGGCTTGATTTTTTGCATAGGTATAGCCTATCCTTGTACCATAGAGGGCCTCCTTTCCACATATTTATGTGAAGTGCTTGGATCTTGCTGGAGTTGTTGAACGAGATTTTGTGTATCTGTGCCCTATTGCCATTTAGATCTTGCCTCATCCTCCCAATTTCCCTGAAATAAGGACACGACACACAACAATGCCTTTGTGTGTTCATCCCTCATGGAGAGTGCATATGCCACTACATTCTCCTTCTATTTCTTGTAGATGATCTCAAAGTCATACTCAAACATCTTCGTGACCCATCTTTGTTGCTCTTTTGATGATAGCCTTTGTTCCAAGAAGTATTTCAGAGTGTCATGATCCGTCTTCACCTTAAAGTGGCTTTCCATTAGATAAGGCCTTCATTGCTTGATTGCATGAAGAATAACTAACATTATCTTCTCGTAGATGGGCTTAAACAAATTCTTACCTTTGAGTTGGCGAATTTCAAATGTAATGGGTCTTCCATCTTGCATGAGGACTACACCCATACCATGCTCCAATGCATCACATTCTATAATGAAAGTTTTGGAAAAATCTGGAGTGGCCAGAACCAGAGTGGTGCACATGGAAACTTCTTGAATGCCTTGGTCACTATCTTGTTCCAATGGAAAGACTCTTTCAAGTGAGCTATGATTCGTGTTGCTATGATGCCATAATTTTTGACAACTTTGCATTAGTATCTAGTAAATCCTGAGAACCTGCATAAGTTCGCAAGGCTTCTAGGTATTTGCCACTCTACCATGACCTTGATCTTGTGAGGATTCACCTTGGTTCCTTCATGAGAGAATGTGACCCAAGTGCTCCACCTCCTTGACCCCCAAAGCATACTTAGAAGGCTTCACATAAAGCTGATGCTACTTGAGAATTTGTTAAACTTGATAAACCCAGTGCATATGGTCCTTCCATGTTTTATTGTAGATCAATATATCATCAAAAAACACCAAGATAAACTTCCATAAAAATGGCTTAGATACGGAATTCATCAAACTCTGTAATGCAGAAAGGGCATTTGTGAGTTCAAAAGGCATCACCAGAAACTCATAATGGCCCTCGTGTTCATAAAGTTGTTTTGGGAATATCCTCTTTGATTTTGATTTGATAATACCCTAATTTGAGATCTATTTTGAAAAAATAAACAACACCATTTAATTCATCTAGCAAATCATCAATTATAGGAATAAGAAACATAACTTTGATGGCAAATTTATTGAGCTCTTTTTAGTTCAAACACATGCCAATTGCTATCATTCTTACGCATCACCACCACTAGAGAAGAATATACACTTTGGATATGATGAATAATACGTGCTTCCAACATCTCATGTACCCATCTTTGTAATCTCACTCTTGCACATACGATACCTGTAAGGTCCAATTTTGGGTGGTTGGCACTACGGTACAAGTTGAATGGAATGATCATGATCTCTTTTGGGAGGCAGACCATTTGACATAGACTCAAAAACTACCGAATGCTTGTTCACCATAGTTTGAAGATTTGGTGTTGGCGCATTTGGTTGTTTTGATTTTAATAAAATAAATGAGCCACAAACCTAACTGAAGTCTTTTTCATTAGTTTTTGCATTTGATGAGAGCTCACCATATGTGGTGTCTTTACTTGCAACCCTCTCAATTCAAAAGTCTTTCCCTCAACATGGAAATGTATGAACATGACCTGGAAGTTCATTTAGATCATGCCCAAAGTAGTGAGACATTGGACTCCCAACACTATAGTTTCTATCCCCATGGGAATGGAAAACATAGGGCTATTCAAAAGGTAGCCCCCCATGGTGAGTTAAATGCCATGGCATTTTCTTGAACAATTGAATGTACCCCCATCAGCAATCATGACCTGAAATTCTAGAGTTGGAGAAACAAAGCAATATAAATGTGCAACCAACTTATTGTTGATGAAATTGTGAGTACTACCTAAATCAATCAACACTCTCACCTTAAGTGTTTTCAGAAATCCCACTACCTTGAGGGTTTGTGGGGTACTAATACATGATAGCGCATGGCAAGAGATAGTTGAGTGTGGAACTTTTGATGCTTCCTTAGGCTCATTTGCAATCTTAATTTCGTCTTCTTCTTTAGTATTGCCTTCAATATAGAATAGTTTCTTTTTTGCACACTTATGTCCTCTGCTATATTTTATATCACAATTAAAACATAACCCTTTGCCCTTTTTTATTCAATTTGCTAAGGTGTTAATTTGGTCGGTTGAGGAAAGGAAGGTGTCAGGACCAATCTCTGATGCTAGTGAATGCATGTCTCCTAGTGGTCAAAAACTTTTCCTCTACATTTCACGCCATGATAATAGACATAGATATAGTGAATGGATCAAACAAGTCTACCTCATGTTGAATGGTCCTTGAGTCTACCTAGAAGCATGGCGTTCCAGTTTTTCCTTTGTAACCTTCTCCGCTTTAAAGAATAGGGTTTGTCCTTGACCAAACCCGTTTGTCGCAGCTTGACCAACTAGCTGAAGTAGTTATCCAGTAAACTACTACTATAGTGCACCATCAACTCTTCTGTAAAAACCAACCATGTGATTGCCATTTTTTTTTGATCACAAAGCCAATGATACCAAATGAATTGATCAAGTTCTAAATAGAAGGATGTCATTGTAAATTTTTGCTCACATGGAATCTAACGTAGATAAAAAACATTCTCTAGTTGGATGATCCAATTGAGTGTTTCCTTGCCATCAAATTCGTGCATGTCCATCTTTAGCATAAAATGACGTGTTGCCGCATTAGAATTGGGTGCTTGATACATCAAAGTGCTATTAGGATTGATTATGTGTGGGTCTTGGTTCGATCCATTAGGGGCAGTAGAATTAGTTGTATCTTGAGTCTTGGATTTACATAAACAACTTTTGAAATTATACCAAATTGTTGACAGATGATGTGAACTAATTCAACATTGTAGATGTGTTTGCCATGCTGAATTGGATCTGAGCCATATCTTCTTTTGTAGCCATTGTACTTGTTCATCCTTGGTAGTCAAGGTATTTAGTATGTTTTCCTCATTTACTTCATCATTGCTAGAACTTTTCCTTCTATCATCTCCTATGTGAGAGGCTCTTCCTTAGGCTGGCCCGTGTCTGCCTGTGGCTTTATATCTTCCTTTGAAGGAGTCTTCCTTGGTGTTCATATATTCTTTCATTTGCTGCGGGTATAAGGACCTACCATGCTATGGCTAGATCGAGAGTTAAAAATAGGGTTATAGGAGACTTTTACTGTTGCGATTGCCTCCTCAAGTTAAACTATTGATTGTCATTTGTTACTACGGATTAAAAAATAGGGCTACCAGAGACTCATTTGTTTAGGCCGGAAACCCTGATGCAGATGAAAACCATAAATTCCTACTAGATTGAAAGTTTTTGATCTTGACACCCATAGAGTGCAACAAATTACACACCAAACAAAACTAGATCTGGGAAATAAAAAAAAATTGCAGGAAAAAAATACTATATTTACTCAGACAACTTGCTTTTCGTTTCCCTTATCTGCCCTAATGTGCCACAAAATGTTGTCCAAATTGAAGATCTGATAACACTTGTAATGAACTTATTATATCGCAACGCATAATCGCAACAATATATCACAATATAACATGTCACATAAGTATAATAACAACAATCACTTGTAAATAATAGTAGATCCACGTAATATAAGTGAAATGTAGAGCAAATTATTTAAATATAGGACTAAGACGCTTCGAGGGGGAAACCTCCACAATCATTTTAATAAGAATAGAATTCTTAATATATGATATATGATGACTAATATCCTAACTCTACCTCCTCTATATGCCATAATTAGGTTATGGGAACTCCATAGTCTAATTAGGCTGACCACTCCTAGCATCATGCAACCTAGAGATTATCGTTATGAAATTATTAAGTTAAAGGTTATGCATGCCTTATGTTGGCCACACATATCCCAATACACGAAATAAGCTAAGGGCATAGCAGGAAAGCTTTGAAGCACTATGTCATGCCAGTTTCAGTCTCCATTTTGTATTTTGGCCTTTATTGCCACATGATTGATTGTATTGCTCATTTTTGGATATTTGAAATTTATATCATGCAATTATTTGATGTATATTGACTATTTGGACATGATTATTGTACTTGTTCATCTTTCATGATGAAATTATATTATTATATTGTCATGTTATGTGGATTATGGACATGATTGTTACAATTGACTTTGTTTAGCTCTGTATGATTTATATATGGTTTTTTTGATGAGTCCTGGGTTATTATGTTTTCAGTAGATTTACTGTATTGCTTCATTGCTTTATTTTAATACTGATATGATTGGATGTTCATGTATTCTGTATGATTGGATACTAGCTCCCTAATCATGTATGCGACATGTGTTTTGCTATGTACCCATAGGAGGTACAACCAGGAGTTGGATATGCAATTGGATATTGTGCATATGGGCGCAAGTGGACATGTGTGTTATGGTTTATGTGTTTGTGACATGATTCACAGAATTGTGTGGCTACACCATGAGATTTGATATTGTATCATTGTTATTTTATTCATTGCTTGAACATTTTGACAAGTGCAATGAGTGTGCAGGTGACGTGTTCAAACACAGAAAGGGGGATAAGAGGTTGACCACTGACCCAAAGACTGCACCTATCCCGAACATGACAAATGGGCCTTGTACCTCGTGTCAATGTTGCCATCTGACATATGCATGCTTAGACCACATCATGCCTCGAAAAAACATTCCCTATTGACTTTCTTGGACCATGTGACTATGGACCATATAACGCCTTGGTAAAACATGCTTTGCATTAATCATTCCTATGTTAGAAGGACCTTGATGGAACCTCTTACCAAAAGACTTGGATTTTCGGATTTGCCTTGAAAGCCAAAATTTTAAAATCATTCTCTCACACTCTTATTGGCCAAAAATGAGGTGCCTTGGATATATGAACCTTAGGGACATTTTAGGAAGCTTTCATACCTATGATTGAGCTCTTCAAAGCTGTTCTAGGGAGAAGTGGAACCACAAGCCTGGAATAGACACATGTCCCTTCTTGATTGGCTGCAAAAGGCAGCAATATGCTCCCTTTTTGTGACAAATTCTATATGCAATTCCTTGATTCTGTCTACATCAAAATTTGGAGAATTTGCAGAGTAGAGTTGCAGAAAGCAAAAAGGAGAGACATCTAAAGAACTTACAGGAGTTGAGGTAGGTTTTTACCTTATCCTTGCGAATGAATGTGCAGAAATTGTCATAATGTTGTATGTGAATGACCTTGTATGGGGCTGTACTTGGGCAAATGGGAAAGGGACTTAAATGGAACTTGGTGCGTTTAGCAAAGTTTACACTGGTTCCCTAAAGTCTAAAAGGTGAAGCTTGGGGCTCTTGGGGTTGCATCCTAGCTTCCCTTCCTTCAAAACTAGTTGGAGAATTCAAGAATGCATATTTGTTTCCAGCTTTTCTAAGTATACAAATGTGTTTCTTGTGTTTATTGAATTCCTTTCCCTCTTCTTTCCTATTCCCCAAGGTACTTTAGAAGGCCTATACTTGGTTGAGTTCATGGGAATTGCTTGGTCAAATTAGAGCTTTCAAATGCTAATTTCTTCCCTATGTCTGCATCTTAGATGTATGTGTGCTCGTGTTTTGGAAAACCTCTTGGGTTTGGGGGTTGATGAGGGCCATAGAGGCATCTCGATATCATTTGATTGGGAGGTGAGCACCTCCCTTTCTATCTACTGAGTTGCAGGTTGATGCAGAGGCTGTGAGAAAAGTACTTAAATTGTTGCTTGTTGGAGGAAAAGAATTTTGTTTCCTACTAAGTATTTGAATGAAATGACTGTTTTAAATTGTTAAATAAGAAAAGTGGTTCTTGCAAGAGTTGAACCCTTTATCTTGTTCTAAAATAAGGATTGGCTCCTTGAAATGATTCTTATATATGTATAGTTTCTTCTTAAAGAACATAAAGTCAACTCTCTATCTTGTTCTAAAATAAGGATTGGCTCCTTGAAATGATTCTTATATATGTATGGTTTCTTCTTAAAGAACATAAAGTAACTTGAATTCGTCTGGGTAGTTAAGGGAGATATTGCTTTTGTTTTTGTGAAAAGTTTATGGCTTGTATATGAAAAACTTATGTGAAAAAGGATACGGATTTTGCCATCTTCTTATTTAATTATTGTGTCAAAGATAGATATCTAGAATTTATGTGAATGATAGATACATGAGATATTATTGAAATTGGGACTAAGTCCTGGTGTTGATTTCTTTAAATGCATGCCTAGCTATCTATTTTTGTGTTTTAGAAATAGGAAGCTAACTGTTTGTTAGAGGAAGCTTTTACATTTAAAAACTTTCGTACCTCTTTATGCATTTAATTGAAAAATAAATGATTGTTTAGAGTGAAATTTATGTGTAGACAATGAAAAAGGAAGAAGTTAAAAACAAGAAAAGAATAAATAATTGTACTGCCCAGACAACAAGCTATGTGGAATTAGATACCCACATTCATGATTTCAAAATAATCTATTCCTATTCCCTAATAATAACGATATTGCAGTTATGAAAATGCAATGGGATGCATATATTCTAGTTCATGTTATTGTGGTGAGACTCATGGATTGGAATGACCACATTGTGGATGCATTGATTTCCATCATGATTATATCATATTTTATCATTGTATAAACATTTTAATGGGTCCAATGAGTGTATAAATGACATTTGTTCGAAGACAGAAATGGAGACAAGAAGTTGACCATTGACCCAAAGGCCTATCTTAGACATGACGTAAGGGCCTTGTACTTGGTGAGAATGTTGCTATCCAACCTATGTGTGCTTAGACTGTATCATGCCTTGAGAAAACATTCCATGTTGACTTTCTTGGATCGTGTGAATGTGGACCATATAGCACCTTGATAAAACATGTCTTACATTAATCATTCATGTAAGAAGGACCTTGATAGAACCTCTTCCTAAAAGACTTGAATTTTCGGATTTGTCTTTAAAGCCAAAATTCTAAAATTCTAAAGTCATTTTCTTGCACTCTTATTGGTTAGAAATGAGGTGCGTTGGATATGTGAATTATAGGGACATTCTAGGAAGCTCTCACACCTTTGATCAAGTTCTTCCAAGCTGTTTTAGGGAGGAGTGGGGCTGCAAACCAGAGGTGAACACATCCCTCCTTTATTGGCTGCAAAAGGCAGCAACCTGCTCCATATTTGTAGCAAATTATGGATGCCTCCTCATTCTTACTGTAGTAGAATTTGTTGAGTTTATACTTTATAGAGCAGAGTTGCAAGAATGCAAAAGGAAAAACCACTGAAGAAGGAAATTGTGGCCTTGCAGGAGTAGAGGTAGGTTCTATACCTTGTGTTTGCTTAAGAATTTGCAGAAATTGTCGAGTGCTGTGTGTGAATGATCTTAGTGTAGGGCTATACTTAGGGAAGATGGTAAAGAGACTTATGTGGAATCGGGGGCCTTTAGCAGACTGCTTGCTAGTTCCTTTAAGCTCGGAAGGTGAAGCTTAGGACCATGTGGGTACTTGCTGGATTTTCCTTCCTTCAACCTTGCTGAAGATTCAAGTGTGTAAAGGCAATGCCTATGTTTTACATATTATGCATGTGTTTCCTACTTACATTATACCGTTTCCCTCTTCCTACATTTTCTCAAAGGTACTTTTGTAGCCCTATACTTGGTTGTTTTCTATGGAAATTGGTTGGCCAAAATGGAGCCTTAAATGTCTATTTTTTTCCCTATGTCTGCACCTTAACTGTCTATGTGCTGTTATTTTGGGCAACCTCTTGGGTTTGGGGGTTGATCAGGGCCATAGATACCTGATGGCATCATATGGCTAGGAGATGGGCATCTCCCCTTTCTATCTGTTGAGTTGGAAGTTTGATGCAGAAGTTTATGGTAGCTGTGGGAAAATAACTTGAAATATGTTGCTTGCTGAAAAAATAAAAAAATTGACTTGTGTTGTTTGCTGTAATTATGTTTACTGCTGACTTATTGAAAGGAAGTGATAATTGATTGTGTTGCTATTGCAAAAGAGAAAGAAATGCATAGTTGTGTTTAAAAGGAAAGGTGGTTTTTTGTAAGAGTTTAATCCTGTACTTGGATTGTTGCTAAAAGTTTATGCTTTTGTAAAACAGAGATTGGGTCCCTGGAATGCTTCTTATACAAGTATTGTTTCCTTTTAAGAATAAGAAGTTTGAATTTTTCTGGATTGATATTAAAGTAATGCATTGATTTTTCTTATGTGAAAAAGATTAAGGCTTGATTGTGAAATACTTCTCACTATGGAAACAAGATATGGCTTTGCCACCCTTCATTAATTTACTGCATTAAATATAGCTTCCAAGGAATGAAATTAAGTTTGTGAATCTTTGAGATTCTTACCCAGGATGTTATAGACTAAGTTATTGTGTTAATTTCTTTGAATGAATGCCTAAGCTATCTACTTGTGCTTAAATGGAAGGAAAGCTATCTCTGTTGAAAATAAAGCTTTTGCACGTGAAAACTTTTATACATCTTTATACATTCAATTGGAAAACAAATGATTAATTTACAGAGAAATTATGACTAGATATCAAAAGGAAGAAGTTGAGAAACAGGGAAATTATATATAATTTTACTGTTGAGAGAACAAGCTCTAAGAAAATAAATGCCCAAATTCGGGATTTGATATAATTCATTCCTACTTCTTGAGATTACAAACTAGATTATTCTAGCATAAATTAAAAAGTTTGCTTTCCCCGCAGAAGAATGGGAACTACCCTCCCCGTAGAGAAGCTGCCTGCACAACCAAGAAAGCCATCATAAAACATAGAGTTATGGAGAAGCTTTGAAAAAAAGGGTTTACCTACGAGAATAAAATGTACCTGATTTAAATCCTGAAATAAATATTAATGGTTAGGATTAAAATTAATCCTGAAAAAGTATATAGTAAGTACAGCTTGTTGAAGGTTTGAGTTTTTTTACTCCTATAAAAGAAGTCCTGTAATTTTGGCTCATTGGCTTGTATATGGTTTGGGTGTGATTGAGCATTACACTCTTGTATCTGAGCCCGGGTTGTAACGTCGGGAGCTAAGGGATGTATTTTGTTTCACTTGTTGGTTAACCATTTGCTAATCGCTCCTCGTTTTTCCTAAGGATGGTATGTGGGGCCGGATAGTCTTTTGTTAGGCGTTAGGGATGCATACGCCTACAATGGTTAATAGCTTATCTTGGATGTTTTATAGTCACGATGTACTTATTGCCTTTGGAATCCTTGTTGTAGGCCATGTTCGATGATGTTGTATTAAACAATGGATTGAAAATTGGAAATCTTGATTGGCAAGGGTGCCCAAGGTATGAGTGGCTATAATGATTTTAGCATATGTAGCTTCTAGGGAAGCATTGCTTGGATAGATGACACTTGACGAGAAAATCGGTCACAAACCTTGACTGGACAATTTCTAATGCTTTCGCATTATTGGTAATAAGATGACTTAGGTCGATGAACCTACTTGTTGACTCTGAAGTCACCTTGCTTCCGGGATCTCCATTTTCAGCTCAAGGGCCAAGTTACAAATCGGATGCAAGCTTTGAGTTGCAGTTAAAGTGTATAAAAGCTTCATATTGGCCAAGTCAAAGTTCGACAAGAGGCTAAGTCCAAAAAGAAGAAATCAAAGACTTCGTGCCTACAAGAAAGTATGGTAATTGCGCTTTTTGCGTGAATGACTTAAAAGGTTTGGTCTTCGCACTTTTTGCACGAAGAGTTATCGCAAGTTTGGCACGAAAGCGCGAAGCGTGAAGGCAAGGGTAGTCGCGCCAAGAAATGTGAAAACAAAAGGTGTGACACCAAAAGATGCAAAGACTTAAGTCTTCGAAACAAAAGTTGCGCCAAAACGCATGACGCCAAAAGATGCGAAAAGGGAGGACTCGCACTTTTGCACGAGTAGTTGTTGCACTTTTTGCATGATCACTCATCAACAAAAGTTGTGAAGACCTAAAGCTGAGTAAAAGTGCGTGAGGGTGGAAAACCCGAGCAACTGCCATGTGTCCTTAGGGGAGGTCAGCGATGCAGTGAATTGAAATTGACGGATGCCAGCCTGTCATAAAGATGACCTGGCCCATTCAACAATGCAATGACAAATGAGGTGTAAATACATGTCACAATGGCAAAGGAAGTCTGTAGGGCGACAAAGGGCATTCGAATCAACATTTCTAGTGCGAGTGGCACCTGTCTAAGAACATTCCCCAAGTGTAAATCCGATTCGGCAAAAGGCGACGTGTCAAGCTACAAAGTGCAAAGGTGGCGAAAAATGAACTTCTAGAGCCCGCATTAATTAACATAGTTGGGCTGATAATGAAGAGAAGTGACAAATGGTGGAATCAAGCCTAAATCTTCCAAGGCAGTGACTCCAAGAGACCCATAGCCGCATTCCTATACACGGAATTGTTTCAACTCAACTTGGGTCGATAAACGATTTAATGTTGATTATTGCACAACCACTGAGAAGGGATGTCGATTTGACAGGGTTGAACTCAAGGCAATCATCACTATGCCTCAAGGAGGAAATCAGGGTCCCAATTAACTTTGGCCCATCCCTATTTGATATGCAAAAAGATTTATGTGCCTCAAGCTCTAATGTTCATTTAATTTTCTCAGCTGTATTTCTCTACTGTAATTAATGGCGTGTGGGCTTCCCATCGTCTATTAAAAGTCCAGGTCTTTCATTGTAAAAGGTGGATATTTTTAGGCATAAAAATGTTGCCAAAATTTGCCCTCCACAAGCCCTTTACCGCTTGAGCCTTGCAACTAATGAGAACTGAATTTACCCTTCTTCATGATTCTTGCATTCTGTGTGCATTTTTATGGTTGTTGATCTTTGTCTGTGGATTTATCTTCCCTTTCATTGCCATCCATCCCTTAGTGCCTCTACACAGAATTAGACTCTCTTGCAGGTCGTATGCTGTGTGCAACCAGGCTCATGCGGGCATTATCTGTGGACTTTTGTCGTCCCTCCTAATGTTGCATCAAGCCCCTCACTTCCATGTGAATTATTTATGTGAGAGGGCTGTTTGTTTTGGAGATTGTGTATAAGTCTTTAGTTCTCAGCGATTGTCTTGTGTTCTTTAGATCCGTAAGGGTGCTCTCTAATCTTGGTGCATTACCTTTTTACATTTCAGCGATCCCCTCTCTCCCTTTTTCCTAAAAAAGACTTTACATTTGATAGTACCAGTAGGTTCTTTCAGCTATTTTTTTAGGCGTGCATGTTGATCATAAATCAGATGCACTTAGTTTAGAAGGAAGCCGACCTTCTTTAGAGGTTCGGCCCAAGGAGTGCAAGGGTCCCACACCTTTGGGATGATCCCATTGTTGCAATGAAACATCGTATTATCAACGGGTGCACGTTTCGAACGACAACACTACCCTCTAGTGATTACTATTATTATTCTTTTATCCTCCTGATGTGTATTAATGTCCTTGTGATAAGCTTGTTAAAGTTGAAATCTTTAAGTGTGGGGGTTAACCTAGACTACTATGAGTAGTGCCAACTTGGGGTGAAAGACCATTGTGCTCATGGGAATTCGTTGTGTGAAAGGTGGAATTGAGTGATCCAGTAGGACAGTTGTGTTAAGTATCACAACTAAGGATCATATCTCACTTTATTGTGATTTCTTGATTGGGGCCTCGTAGTTTTTAGTGATTCTAGAGTATGGCGCTGCCCCTTTGAGGTTGTTCTCGTTGAGAGTGCAAAATTTGGAAGATTGGGTGTAACCTTGTGTTGTAGTCCTTTTGTGGGCATGTTGTTGTGTTTCGTATCGGTTGTGATAGTACCAAGTTACCAACCTTTCCCTTAAGAGTGAAACACTCTTCTAGTAGATAAATGAAATTACAGTACCCTTTTGAGCATGCGAACAATCAAAGGCATGTTGGTGCGTGCCGCAATTTATGGACCTTGCTTTGGAAGTCATCTAGGATTACTCTTTTGACCAATCCTTTATGGTTGAAAACTTGGGATGATTGGGCAATGTTGTGAATCATGAAAACAAAAAATTCAAAAGACGATTTTGAACTCTACTTTAAGTATGTGCAAGGGGTGCTAGCCAAAGGGCATAATAGTAAACTCATAATGACCATATCTTGTGCGAAATGTAGTTTTGTGCACATCTTCATCTTTGATACAGAGTTGGTAATACCCCCATCGGAGACCAATTTTAGAAAACATAGTAGCATCATTCATTTGATCAAAAGTACCAAGCATGAAAATTCTTTTGTTGAAGCTACAATTTAGTGTGAAATACAGTGTATTATCGACATCATTGTGTTTTATCATTGCTTCAACAAAAGGGAAACATGCAAGATTTCATAACAGATATATAAGAAAATTTCAATTTTGAATAGTTATACATTACACTAAATATATAATTTCATTAATATATTGTCTC
Organism: Torreya grandis; assembly: GCA_037957365.1. Classification (NCBI taxonomy): domain Eukaryota; kingdom Viridiplantae; phylum Streptophyta; class Pinopsida; order Cupressales; family Taxaceae; genus Torreya; species Torreya grandis. The sequence continues at coordinate 2,354,560 of JARHVA010001554.1, read as the reverse complement.
TATAGTGCACTTTGAACCCCATTTTGTAAAGGACTTGGAGGAGTGGTAATGTCTTGTCTAAAATCATTGATTCTTGTATTGGTAACATCTATAGCAGTAAGTTTTGAAGCTACTTATGCAAACAAAATAATAAATAGTGATTCACAAATGCCATACTAAATATAGGGAGGAAATTAGAGAAAATAAAGAAGTAGAGGAATAGCGACATTATTGTTAGCACTTATGGAAGGTCATGTTGCTATGTTTGTATCTGGATTTTTGGTTGGGTTAATATTAATTTGATAGCCTTGTGACAAAGGTGATGCATTATTATTTACAGTATTGGATGTCATATGAAGATTATGCTTGAACACATTTTGGATACTCTTCACTTAGACAATAGTAGCACCTTGTTACCTTATTGTCACATTGAAATTCTTGGTTGGTTTTAAAGGTTGTAGCTGCTCTTGCAAGCCTCTTGCTTAAACCTTCTTTCTAATAGCTTGGTTTTTTTAAGCTACGTGTTATTGTGGGACTTGTTTTCTTATTGGTTTGTCAAAGCCCTATTAATGTTGAGTTTTAATCTTGTGGTGCGTACTTTCTTAACTTTTTAGCTATGTATGGAACCTTGTTTTGATATATGCATGATGATATCTAGCATTTTATGATTGGAAGCTTGTCAAGCATGGACTGTTGGATGATTTTCCCAACTGATAGCTTTTTTTTGGAGTAGCTTTTAATGTTGTGATGATGTTTAGGATGAACTCTCACCCGATTTTGTGGAAAGATTTATGCAATTTTGAGTTTTAGCATGGAAGCCTTTTGAGGGAATTGAGTTTGGTTTTCATTGCAAAACCCCAGTAGAGTATCAACTCAAGCATAGGGTATTGTTTTGAAATTTTTTACCTTGACTGTGGCCTTTTAAGTAATTTTACTTGGCTAACATCCTAAACCAGAGAACCATGTTCTCAAGGGATTGTTAAGATGCAAGGCATGTCCCTAATTTTGGGTTTTGTTGAGGACTTTTCAGAATAAAATTTGAGTGTGTGCACTCCTCTCCTTGTAAACCTTGTTGTCTATTTAGGTGTGGTCCTTCCATGTTTTGTGATGTTGGTTTTCTTTGGGTAGCTTTCCATACCACGTTGCAGAGACTAACCATGGTGTCTTGGGGGAAGATTGATCATTGTCCTCGTAACATTACAAGTCTTGTTTTGTTGATTCCATAGCCCCTGGTTTAGTCCTTTTGAGTCTTCTTGAGAACCTTTCGTTTTTCTCTCACTTAGATGAGTAGCACGAGGTGCAATGTAGAAAGGTTCTTTAGTGCTCATGAGAGCATTGGTAGATTGGCAACATTATTTTTTGTGCCTTCTTGTTGCCTGAGGGGTAGTTCTTGGCCACAATTTTTCAGGTCGGGATGTCTTGAGAGTTGCCCCATATGTTCGTACTTCATTTAGTGGCCGCACATATGCCTAGTTGAGAGGCTGGATAGTGATTTAGACCATTTTTCTTCTATCAAGGATCATCTTGGGTATATACTGATGCTCCTTCGTAAGTTTTTGTGGGTGGATCTTATTCATAAGAATCCCGTTTTGAATTGTGAGTTGCGGAAGCTCAAGAGTTGTAAGCTCAACTTATGTTTATGAGCTAGTGGCAATTGACAGTATCCTTAAAGAATTGAGCAGCTCATAATTGTCAACAGTTCTGCTTGGTGGATCAACCTTCCGAGTCTCTTTCTCTATAGCACATCTTATCCTCCATGCAAGTAGCGATGTCGCATAGAGCCCTCGCGGGCATTTTGCAGTTAGTTCTTGTGAGCTGTATAGTCTCTCGCACTTAAAGAGCACATTTCGGTGTCAGGTGCAGGGAGCTTGCATTCCTTGATCGTGCTTGAACTATCCCAATTTCCTTCGTAGTGTTTTCGGAAGCTTAAGATGTGTATAGAACTGAGATGGTTTTATTATGGGACTAGTCCACGCAAGGATATCATTATTTGTGTCCAAGTTTCTTGGTGTGTCATCGCATCTAGGTAGGGCTTTGACATTTGAAGGATGTGTTGTGATCAACACGCCTCCATTTATTTTGAGAAAAGGAGACCGAATTCTTTGAAAATGGATTTTTCATGTCAAACCTTCATGCAATATGTCAAAAATTAATTTGATTCCCATTTTGATTTGTGATTATAATTTTGGTCTCTAAATATCTATTTGAGCCCTTCATGTTGAGATTTGTTCTATATATCTAAAAGGTTTTCATAATTCATTTCAAAAGGTTAGGATCTTTTAAAATACGTTTCGGCTTTATTTTTGACTTTAACAGGTTGTTTTTAGTAATATGTATGCAGAGTTCCATGAGCTTCCTCCACGCACTTCTTTTTTATACAATCTTGGACTTTATTTTTGATGCCCCGCACTCTCTGACTGTATTTATTTAACTTTATGTTTATAAAACGGGCTGCTTATATCTGTATTTTGCACATAGGGACTTCTGTACGCCATGAGATTCCGAGTTAATAAAAAACCGCCGTGTGTCGCGACATTATTTGCCATGGACTTTGCAACACATACTTTCTCACATTAGGGTTTGAAACTTTGTGACTCCAAGTCAATCAGAGGATGCCACATGTCGCACTCATAGAGCCCTGCAATCTCTCGCCATCGTGCAAATTGGGAAGAGCTTCGTTCAAGTTAACTATACTGCTTGACTCCGAGCCAATCGGATCATGCCACCTGTCACATTATGGCTGGTCATTAGTCATGCACATTCCAAAGGAACTCCGTGAGACCCTGATAACTCTGAGACTCCGAGTCAATTGAATGATGCCACACGTCATTCTCGTAGATCTTTGCAGTATCTCAGCGACTATCAAAGAATTGATCATATCGAGAACTACGTGACCTTAATCCAATACTATGAGGCCATTTGGCCAGTTCATTTAAACATGAAAGATATGGGTTGTTTCATACCTAAAAGATGAGTTGTATAAGCTTACTTCTAGGTGGCAGACAAGTGTCTAGGCACAAATGCTAGTTTTTTGACTAGCCTATTTCAAAGCCTCTTGCAATCCACATGGCACATGGTAATTAAGTTCCATATCCCTCGCAACTCCAAAGTTTCGTGATGGTGATATGTGGATGGCCTAGATTTATTTTCACAAAAGATCTCAAACAAAAGGCAAAATCAAATTTCAATGGGAAAAAGCATATAATTAAGTTATGAAAGGTCATATTTTTAATAAAAGCATACGAACGATGCGACTCAAGCTGTCATTCAAGGTTTAAGTGAAGAATTAAAATAACTTGCAAATTTATTTCTCACGATTGTTTCTATATCAATCACTATCGAAAGAGCAAAGTTCATTGTATCCTGAAAGAGCAGACTACTCTCAAATTGTGCATATTTGCACTTCAACGACTACATAGAAATTGAATATTGAAACTTCTGAGCAGAGTGCAGAGAAAGACGCAAGAATGGCTTCATCTATCTTTTCTTATGGCACATCCCAGTGTACACAAATATGGCTTTTGTTGAAGGTGCCATCGGATTTTAGCATTACAATGCAATTTTCAAGGAAGTGGAAGGAGAGAGTAATTCCAGATGATGCAGTTGCCCAACGAGCTGGCATAGAATCTTCTAAAGACCTTATCGCCATTTGGGATGCAAGTCTCTATCGAGCAACTGATAAGCCAAAGGTATTCCCATGTATAGACCTCTTTTTCAATTTGTTCAATATATATATATATATATATGATATGGTTTGGTCACCCAATCAAAAGAGTCAAATAACATTCCTAGCAGAGATGGCCTTTGACAGGTGTTATCAGTTGCCATCCCCTACATTTATCTATAATCAAGCAGTGGCTTTGGATTGGTTGAACAATCATGATTTTAGAAAGAAAGAAAGAAATTATATTAATGTCCACGAATGATCAAATGTAGGTCAATGGGACTCGGGGATACAACCATAAACAATAAAAAAGTCAAGGAAAGAATCCAAGAAACTAAATTACACAAGACAAAGTAAAGCACTGTGCCACTAACAAAGGTGGTAATAAAACCAATCAATGAGGGGTGAACAAGAGCCTCCAAAAGTATGTGTTGATGAAGACTAGAAGACCACATCGAAAATCTCTGTCTGTACCTGAAGTGGAGGGGCTGTCTGACCCATCATCAATCACTTTGAGAAGATCTGATGGTGTTTGTCGGGGAGTACCCAATGTTGGAGGGGCCCAGTTGGGAGATCCTCAGGGAAAGCAAGGCACTGCCACTAGAATCTCCCCTAGCATCCAAGGCCGAGGAATTCCCATAGTACAAAAGAAATTGGTAATGTGACTTTGTCCTTGTGGTCTGGGGGCGACCCGTAAGTAGTAGGCCCATATCATCGAAAAGGGGTAGAGCCACGTCGGTGGGAAGAAGCAGAGCCACTGTCGAGGGAGAGTAGGATGGGGGATCTGAGTACTCTGAGTAGTAATGATATGCTAAGAGAAGTGCCGCCTAATTGATCTATCACCTCTAATGTGTAATGCAACGGTGTTCAAAGGACACTTAGTGCTGCCAATCTTTTGGATTGGCTGGAAGAAAGAGGTGATCAACATGGGGGCTCTATAACTTCTGGGCTCCTCTTGTAGGGATCTGTGCCAAAGGGTGACAACCTCGTAAAGATAAAGAGCCAGGCACCGCTGGTCTGGATATCTAAAGAAAGTAGGTAGAGAGTTGGTCGAGTCCCTATAGAGGCAATGATATTGCCCTTGGATCTCAAATTAAATGGGGCATTTGAAAATGAAGTGTTCCTCGTTCTCCACATCCTAGAGGGAGCAAAGACGACAAAGCCGATCAGGATGGAGAATGTGACGATCTATTTTAACTTGTAGTTCGCGAGAGCACACTCTCATCTAGCCAAGGGGAAACCTCAAGCCATGGGACCAATGGCGATGAAGATAGTGAGGGTGACAAATAATACCATCCACTACTTGTAATGCTCGGCATAGAAAGCAGGGTTGTGGCTAAGCAACTCAAGGAGGGAGATCCAGGTGGTCCGGATATACTATCTATATATGTCCTCTTTGACAACTCTAGTGATGGCGTCCTTTGTGGGAAGGAACTAGGGTCGGGGGTGGGCATCCAGGGAATACATGAGAGGGGGTAGTCGATCCATAGAGATGCTAATAGAAAGGAGCAAGCTAGTCTCAAAATACCAACAATGTTAGCGTCTTGTGGGGACCATTGAAGCAATTCTCTCTGAGAAGCAAAATGCTAAGTATGGATATTTCTCATGCCCAGAAGCTAAGTCCCATAGGAACCTGAGTCTGTGGATGTAGAATGTAAGCCTAAAGATAGTCTCAAGGTGTAGCGGATGGGCGGTGTTAGTAATTTGGCCTGTCAAGGCCAAATTACTACCTCGACTATTTGAAACTTTCCCCAGAACGGTCAATTTCCCTATACGGCTGGTCAAACTGGTGAATTATAGTCTAAAGGCATGAACAAAGGGATATGTAGGCAGTCAAGTATCAAATACAGCCATGATGAGGACCTACAACAATGTTACACGATCAAGTGTGTTCACAAGGATGATATCTTGAAATAAGAAAGGTCTTTATCAAGATTTAGTGACAAGTACTTATGATCATGAGGAGAATACATGAACAACCCATTTATGGGATGAAAGATAGGAATGGAGATGAAGGTTAAGGTGGCTGTGAGTTTTCTCATATGGTTCGTGTCTGCTAATGAAGAATTAATCAAGCTACAACCATCCTAAAGACTAGACCTACAGGCCTATAGGTTCACTTACAGATAAAAGCAAGGCGGCAGGAGTTCAGGTTTGATTTTTGGGACTTTACATCAAGTGTTTTCTTTCCCAAGTGTTGTCTTTCTTTGAATTTTTTCCGGCTAAGAGTGGGAACAATTTCCTCGGACTTTTTGTCCGAGGGAAAAGAGATTTCAAAGGACTTTGCAAGAAGTCTGAAAGAATTAAGAAAAGGTGCAGTTCAAAAACCTAAAGGGTATGTGCCCTTCGGGAAGGTTCATTACAAAAATCCCAAAGGGTATGCACCCTTCGGGAAAGCTCAAAACAAGAGTTTCAAGGGACAAATTCAAGAAGTCTGAAGGACTTTCCAAATTTTCCGAATAGGACCTTTTACAAAATCTCGAAGGGTATGTACCCTTCGGGAAAGTTCAAAAGACAAAGTCCGAAGGATCACTTAAAAAAGGACAGAAGGACACTTTTATTTTTTTTGAAAGAAAGGCCAGTTCAAAATTCTTAGGGGCTTCTTCTTCAAAAGGAAAGTTCATTCACAGAAAACCCGAAGGGTATGTGCCCTTCGGGAAGGTACATTCACAAAAGCCCGAAGGGCATCTTCAAGTTGTCGAAGGGTATCTTCGGAAAAGTCACTTAGCAGGAATCAAGATACCCTTCGGGAAGGTTCACTTCAAGATTTCAAAGGACGTTTGCAAGAATCCCGAAGGGTATGTGCCCTTCGGGAAAGTTACTTTCCAAGCTTTTGAAGGGTCGGTTTATGCTTTCGAGGGTCACTTCTGAAGGCCCGAAGGGCTCTTTCTTTCGGAAAGTCCTTAAAACAAAAAGCCCGAAGGAAACATTTTCTTCGGACTTTTTGTCTGAAGCAAACAATTGGCAAATTCTGAAGAGCCAAAAGCAAAGTCTGAAGGTTAAGTTGAGAGATAATTCCTGTGGACAATTTTTCCGCGAGAAAACAACTAAGGAAAAGCCGAGGGAATAAATAAGGAAATGAGCAATTCCTGCAGCAAAATAACCAAGGGAAAACGAGAGGCAATAAAGCTTGAAAGGAAAGACAAGCCAAGGACAAATAAGCAAAGATGAAAACAAACAAGCGAATGGCCCGAAGAAATGCATGCATAGAAGCAAAGAAACAAAGAGCAGAAGACCGGGAAATAACAAGGAATTGAATTTGAATACATCTCTCGCTCATCAAGATCCTTGTCCATGCAAGCAAGGGCTATTTATAGTGGATTGGTCAAAGCTTCAGTTAACTGTTCGACGAAATCACGCTCCTCGATTTTCATGCAATCCAAAGCTTTCAACGTTGTAGGCAGTTCAAGTGGAGTTCTCCGTCCAAGATGTGGCATAGCTTTGCATGCAAGTGGAGACCATTGGAGGTTGATTGATCTTGAGCCGGAGTTGACTAGACAAGCTTGTTACACATCTTACTTGTTTTCCATGCAAAGGGGAATAATCTCTTCTTCCAACTCAGCTTTCAAACAAATCAAATGGAGTTATTTATTTAGAGATTTGGCGTAGTTTTTTATGCAAAGGTGAAGTTTGACTTTCAATGGGCCCACCATCCACACTTCTACGCCAAAGTTTGGAGGGGCACACAATTTTTGTAAAGGAAAAAGATTTTATTGAATATTCTAAACATTGTGAAAGGTGTTAAGTCTTGAGTTAATTAACCAAGACTAACCCTTTCCCTTTTTACAACTACACTTAAGGCTATTTTAGATTTTGGAAAGCTTATTTATTGGCTTAATCAAGCCATTTAGAAGAATACCTGAAGTTGGAAGCAAAGAAATTGTAAGCTGGACCAGTGATCAATAAAGAAATTTTTGTTTTGAATCTAAGTTTGGAGAGAAGAATAGTGTGTATTTGATTGTGCATCAGCGTATAAGTGAGATTTTTCTCCTTTTGCAGGTCCCTTCCTCACCTATCTTTCTTTATTTCATCCTTTTGCAGGTCATTTGAAGTGGTTTTCAACCCTTCATCTGAAACATTTTTGCTTAAGGACAGAATTATAAATTTCATTTGATTATATGTGTGCATTGATTTCTGTAACTTCAGAGCATTTGGACAATTCAGGTGTATTACCCCCTTTTAATTAAAGTTTCTTTCAAGTTTCCCTTCCTCTTTTCAACCCAAAAATCAAAGTAGACCTAATTGATAATTCTAAAGGGAACCAACCCTTTCTGGAGGTTCTTTTCATTAAAGAGTCACCCACACTCTGATAAGTTCCAATTGTATCAGCTGGAGTGAGGGTGTGTTTTACACATCTTCAAGCAAGGTGCACTCCAGAGTGATAATAGGCAAAAAATTCAGCTTGGCCGATGTGCTGAGGAATTGTCCGCTTGCAATGGATCATGCATGGTAACATGAGAGTCTGACCCTCTCAATATGGTCCTAGTCAACGCCCCTAAGCTAAGTCCCCACACCTCTGAACCATATAAAATTGTAGGTTTGATGATTGCATCAAAAAGGCGTAACTTGGAAGGAATGTCTTGGAAGTGGTTCTAAAAACAATGATGTTCTAATACAAAAAGAGAGGCATACTCCTTGCAGAGGCACGGATGAGAAGTAGACTTCAAGCTAAAGCATGGACTAGAGAATTGGACCCCCAAATAAGTGTAGGTTGATGTGATCTCTAGAAATTCCCCTTTGTATTAAAAATGTAATCTGGAGAGAGAGCGCTTGGAGATATTGAAGATCATAACCGTAGTTTTACTAAGGTTGACCACAAGCTGTTGGAGTTCGCAAAAATGAGCAAGGGCATCAAGTTGCCTTTGTAAAATTTCGACAGCGTGCGAGAGGAGGACAACATCGTTGGTAAAAAGAAGGATAGCTATAAGCACCTCATGCACATAAAAACCATCATCTATATGAGTATGCTACCAAAGGAACTCCTCTAACTCATTAATGTAGATGATGAAAAGTGTCAGTGAAATGGGGCATCCTTGCTTGACCCCAATGGTACCCTTCACAAAGTCAGAAAAACCGTGGGAAAAATTGCACAAGAACAATCTCATAAAGCCTCCAAGCGGCAGTAATCAAATAATCTGGAATACTGATCTATCTCAACTTTTTGAAAAGCAGGTGTCTCATAACCGAGTCAAAGGCTTTCTTGAATTCAACAAAACAACAAAAGACTTTGGAAGATCTGTGATGAGCTTCTTCTATAATAGTCTGAAGTGTGAAAATGTGGTCGATAATCTGATAGTCCTTTTTGAAGCCAACTCGTCCCCTAGCTCTGAGATTATTCCTTTCTAGGTACTCTGATAACTACATGTCTTAACACTGTGGCATAAAGTTTGGCAAATGTATGCCCTATCATAATGGTTTGTAGTTGCTAGGGAGAGAGAGATCTCTAGGTTTATAAATAGGGTGAATAATGTGATGGTACCATGACTGAGGGAAACCTGAATGCACCACCTTATTAAAGAGTGTGGCAAGGGGGAAGACAAGGGAATCCACACCATATTTGATGAACTTAGCTTTGAAACCTTTACAGTTAGTTGCTTTGCTGGTGCGCAATTTCAAAATAGCTCTCTTTATGGAAGAAGTGGAGAAAATAGAGGAGGTTGGTGGTGGGGTGGAGGCAGTGGCAGCAGGGTGGACAAGATCATCATAGAGGGAACTAGCATAGGAGACCCATGTTTCGGGGGTGGTGTCAAAAGCTGTGGTTTTTCGTGGGAGAAGAGTGCACCAAAAAGTCGTAAGTGGTGGAGATCAACAAGGAGTGTAAGCCATCTAGACGCAAGAAACACCTATTTCTTACGTTGAAGAAGACAACGGTACTGCTTATGGATGGTGATTATGGAGGGAGGGTCATGGGCAAAAGAAAATCGAAGTATCCAATGAAGGGATTTACATGAATCATCATACCACCGATTCATGACGTAGGTTCCGTGGTGGGCAAGGGATCTAGAGTAATGAATAGTGTGGGGACAAGAGTCAAGGATAGTGTCCCAGAGGGCTTGATGTAAGAACTCATACATGAAGTTAGTGGTGGGAAGAGGGAGGGAGTAAAACCCATACATAAGAAGGGAATGATGAGCGACATAGTCAATGGTGCAATCATCATCAAAATGGATAGTGGTATGTCTTGTATCAGTGGGTGGGGTGTAAGGGGAAGGGTGTAGGCAGGGAGGGTAAGAGCCAGTATGGAGGGTGAATGTCAAGATGACATGGTCAACAAGGGGAAGCTTGGGAGAAACAAGAAAGCCACAAATGTGGGGGATGAGGGATCTGCTAGTAAAAACATAGTCCACGATGCTCGCACCACCGCTAGGGGGAAAACAAGTGAATCTACTAGAGTTGAGGAAGTGAGGAAGTTTGTTGAGAATGTGGAGGCTCTGAGATTCGCGCAACTAGAGAAGGTGTTTCCCATAGGCCATAATCATAGGATTCATGTCAACATAATCTCTCTGTAGACCAAACTCCTCAAGATCCAACTCATGAAGACATAATTGATCTTGAGTAAGGTCGTGAATAAGTGTTTGGAGGTTCCCTATATGGGTGTCAAAATCGCCCAAGATAATGATAACCAATAGTGGAGTCTTGAGAGATCTCTGGATAGAAGTCAAGGTTTGGGTCTCCATCAACATGAATGGCGAACGGAGATGTGGTTGGGTTGAAGACCAAACAATTGGACTAATAGGGGAGGTGTTGACACTTTCCATATAAGTGTTTTACCCTAACTTTGACAAAACACTAACTGATTAAGAAGTGTTATTATGTATATAGGTGTAAAACTGAAAATATCAAAATGCTAAAGATATACAATATTCAACCACTCTGTGTCATGTCCCTCTTTTGATAGGGACATCATGGAAGACCCTTAGTCGAGGGACAAGCAAGAAGGGAAAGAGTATTAAGTGTTTTTGATTGAATATTTGTAAAAGGTACCTTTTTGGAAGTTACTTTATGTTTCTTATTTTACTTGAAGAGGGGAACTTTAAAGGTCATGGAGGCTTAAGTGATTTAAAAAAAATCATAAAAAAAGGTCTTTTAATTATTTGAAGTTACCCTCCCTTCCTCTTTTGGGCGCCACACCTGGAGGGCTATAAAGTTAAAAGAGGAATCATATGGAGAGGTTATGCTATTATTGCTATTCAAATATTGGTCATTAAGCAGAAAACGCTTTAGCCATTGCCTTGAAGATGGAAACCTTCAAAGCAAGAGATTGAAGATGCAAACCCTCTTTCTTCCGTGGAGCAACTCCATTTAGGAGCTGCCATTGTTCTTCAAATTTAGAAAAAAGACAAAACAAAGGTTTTTCAGGTGGGCGACTTGCTTGTGGAGGTTGGCTCTTGGAGTGGGGAGTGAATCACTGTTGTTGGAGGGTCATTTTGTGCCCTAACATCATTCTGGAATTTATTGTGATTTTCTACAACTAAGGCGACTTGGTATTTGACTTGTGGGAGATGGTGGTTGGGCTTTTCCAAGCCTAAATAATATTTGTAAATTTGCTACTATATTTCCCTATTTTTGAGGAATTTTCCAGCACTTTGGATTGGAAAAAATTCAATATTTTATTCAAATATTCAGATCTGGACTGGCATAAATTGGCATATTTTATGGTTGAAATTTCATGATTTAGTGCTCCATTAGTCATTGAAAAATAGTCAATAATTCTTGTAATTTATTTCATAATTTATTGGATCATTTGTGAGGTCCAAAAGTACTTTTCTTGGAGTTGTAAGGGCAAGTATTAATTCTGCATTTTTCTTCTAATTTTGGTGCCTAGGGTTTGAAGAGGAATCTCTGTTTTTGGAAAGGACTCACTTGTTGGCTTGCTTTTTTGTGCCATTTAATTTGCCTTATTTTTAGGCTAATTTTGGAAGGTTGATTTTAGCTAGGGTTTGCTGTTGGAAAAATCAGAATTTTTACTCTAGGGTTTGTATAAATTTCAGAATTCAGTGATTTGTCTGAGTTTGGGACATTTCATTCTGATTTTGACATTTCTAAATATGGAAATTGCTATTTTGGGAAAGTACTAAGAAGAAAAATACTTATCTTGCACACTGATCTCTGTTGACTGTTCTGACTATTTGACTAAGAAATCAAAAGAAGAGATGACTGTGCAGGCTCAATATCAGGCACAAAATCAGAAATAGAATTTGGATAGGTCCGTCATAAGTGGACGATGATGTAGTGTGCCCGAGTCTGTTGACCATGGACTTGTCTCAGTTGATTGTAACAAAAAACAGACAAGAAAAGACAGGGAAAATAGATAATTGGAAAAGATAGATCAGAGATATAAGCGGAAGATATGTCTTGACAAGTCCGCCACAGAAGGATGGCGGTGCAGTGTGCCCGAGTTTGTTGATCGCGGACTTGTCTGGGTTGACTGTGCGTACGAACTGATTGCTGTCCCTGTAGATGATGAGAAATCTGGTATATATCATGTAGGTTTTTGCTGCGCAAAAATTATTGTTTGTCTTCTCTTGCCTTTGAAACCTTAGGGCATTTTGATAGCTTGAAAACCTACAATATAAAGAGGGGTGTAATGGGCTAAGTTGACCTTAATTACCCCTTTGATGATTGACTATTGTCGACGTATCCAATACTTAAAGGAGGAAAATCAAGCCCATGTAGTTCTCCCACTTCGAGTGAATGAACAATTGTGCTCCTTTGACTAGATGTATGCAACTAGAAGATGGCTTGAATACTTGACAATGATAGCTCTTAACTTGTTTTAGAGGTCTCTTGACTTGCCTTATGACTACTTATGAATACTGTATAATTTGGGCAAAATAGGGTAGATTCTCTCAATTTGCAGATGTGTAAATGCTTTTACCAAGTGAATAGCAAGTGTGGATAATGAGTGACTCTTGATGTTTATTTATAGGCAAATCTTTTGACAATTTCCTTTAGCCGACCTTATGAAATGTGTATGAAGACCCAAAATATTGATTTTAAATTTGGAAACTAGCCGTTATTTGGTGCGGGATGCAACTGCCCAAAGTGGACAATGATGCATTTTGCCCCTGTCTACCTAGGGCGGACCTATCCAAGGAGATTGGAGACAACAGTCCTTTTTTGGGGTTAGTTTGAAGGTGAGTTTAGATAGCTTGAGCATTTGACATTGAAAGTTTTGTACAATAATGATGGCAAACATAGGGTCAAGCTTGCGTATAGACAAATGGCTTGGAGGAATGGCGAATAAGAGTTATGTATCTAAGCATAAGTCATGCAGTTTGGATTGTGTTAAGAATTAGCATTGTCAAGTAACTATGACCAAATTTATGTGTCTACAAGAAGAATTTTTAGAACTTGAGTTGGGATTGGAATGACATTGATGAGTCAGCTATATGGAGCTGTTGATATTGTTCACATCAATAAGCATTGGGTTACTCTAATTCTATGATTATAAATGACAAAAGGGTCCTTGACCTAGGAGAAATCATTTCATTCAATATGAGGAAATAAGTAATAGGGGTAAGGTAGGGGCAAAACTTCTACATGATGTCATATCTAGTAGATGCTACCTGTGCTACAATGAAACTCGATTTTCAAGAATTCCCAAGGTGATTCCTTTCTTCGGAAACTCTTGTTCACAAATAATTTACCAGATTATGTGTTTAAATACCGAAATTTCATCAAGGAAATCTACAATTTTTTCTATCCTCTAGTGTATAGGTCGATCAATGAGACACCAATGCCCTGGATTTCTAAGGAGATGAGGAAGTTGATTTTGACTATGGGAGCCTACTGGCACTATCTTGATTGCATAGTGATAAGAATTGAAGGCATTCTAGTGTCACCTCTCAAGCCATCTTATTATGTGCTAGATAAGCTAGTAGAGCAGGGAATAACATATTTGTTTGTTCATGGGATTGGTGGGGTTTGCAAATGAAAGAAACAGTCTTCATGGCCTCCCACACCACTCAGGATAGGGAGAAATACCTTGAAAACATGACCATCATTGCAAACACTAGCATCAAACCGATCTTTCTTTAATTTGGATGACCAGGACTTAAGGCAATGGGATCCATTAGGAAATGTGAAGAAGCATCTTTTTGTGTTAAGAGGAAAAATTAGTGGGGCATATAAGGACAATCGTCATTCTCGTGATAAAATTTATATGAATGCAAAGAATGATGATGAGGTTGAAAAAATAATGAGAGTTGCAGGGATGGTTAAACAACAACAGCAACAACAGCCCCAAGAAATCAGGGATCAAGGGATAGAAGAAAGATCGAATACTTCAACTTCTTTTGGATTCACCATACACGGACCCCTATCTATAGAGGAGAGTATTACTAGGGCTTCCTTCACCCTCTACATCTCCAAGGACATTATAATCTCCTTAGGTAACCCACTCTCCCTCTTCATTTCATGTTGTTGTGATTCTTGATAGTCCACCTATTGCAACTCAAATGTCTCAACCTAGAAGCACAGAGGAATCATTAAGAACCCATGTGTCCATGTATACAAGTTCATTCATTCTAGAGACCCCTTCTACTTCAATTTCAATGCCTCCCTTAGAACATGTGGTAGCACCATAAGAGATCCCTGCTCCAGTGTTTGAAAATGTAGCCTCTACTCTCACTACTATAAAGAAGACTCCCCAAGTCACCTGGGTATATACTAGGCAGATGGCCTCTAAAGTAGTTACTAATAGTGCTCAAGCTTCAATTGCTCCCACTTTAGGACAAGCTGAGTCCATCATTCATTTAGAAGCTACTCCAATAACAGGTGTGTCCTTTAGAGCTTCTCCTTCAATGGTCACTTCAATACCTTTGGATAGACAAGTCCCTCTTGGAGGTAATTAATTAGAATCTTTACCTCAGTCTTTTGTAGTGACACCTCCATCACAGCCAATGGCACTTCAAACTTCAATGCCAACGGTAGAACCTTTCAATATTGTACCTACTTCCAAAGTGATTGTCATGCCCGAGCTACCTAGCATTATTGGCTGGAGGGTGTTAAAGCCTAAAAATCCTAAAGGGAAAGAGTTGCGACACATTATCCCAATGTGATTTCCTGAGGAAGCAAAAATGACATGTCATAACATCTGTTGAAATCACACCCTTGCAGGTTTATGACACCCTCTTTTCCTTCATCTGTTGCTCACGTTTCAGCCACACCTCCAACCATTTCTGCCATTGCTCCCCAAGTAGAGGAAGAAGATTGGATTGAAAGTGTGCGAATGGCACAAACACAAAGGCCTGAGATGATTATGGAAGATGAGCCTGAAGTGAAATTGAAGTTTGAGCAAGCTACAGGCAAACTCAAAAGAGTCACGAGAAGGAGAATAACATAGTAAGGGAATCATGTGATATATGAAACTGAAAAAGAGCTGTTTGCATTGACAAATAAAAGAAAAAGAAGTAGCAGCAAAGGCCACACAAGCAATGAATATGAGATGGTTGAGGAACTTGAATCTGTTGTGAGGCTTTCTCATCAAATGACATAAAAGACTTTGGAAGAGATGAAATATAAGGTAAGAAGATTGTAAAGTAGAACCAAGGCCTTTGTTCTAGAGAATCTTGTAGAGAATGTTGAAAAGGCCCTGAATTATTTGTCTGAATTATTAATAAAGGTCCAAAGGAAAAAATCAGTGGTAATATATTTTTACAGAAAGTCAAAGGGCATTTAGCGCAGATTAATCTGATGGAGGCAAAACTGGGAAATCTTGCCAAAGTAATCAAGAAGGGTATGTTTCCAGACCTTAAGATAATGAACTTGTTTGATGTCAATTTGTGTCAAAGTTTTGCTGTGCACATGTGAAACTCCTTGGAAGAGTGGTCTAAAGACATGGAGGCTACAATGGATCCAATCAATGATTGTTTTACCAGAATTTTAGCCTTGTTTGGAGAGACCAACATTCCCTCCCTGTTCTTACCTGACAATAAACTCATTGCTCCTATAGAGTTTTCTACATAGTTGGTTGCCATCAGGGCCAAATTGAAGAGGGAAGTCCAAGATGTAAATAGGAGTGGAAGTAAGGAAGTCATTGATTTGATTACAGACGCCACTAAGAAGATACGAGCTACTATAGTTCAAGATGCTCTTCACACACGGTAGCCAAACATGCAGTTTCATTGACATGGGCAAAGACGCTATTTGAAACACCTATCATTAATCTCACCCAAATAGATAAACTATAAAGCATGTGCACAAGGCTTGCAAAGTCAACGAGTTTTTACTTCAAGAGTTGGTGACAAGTCCAAGTGATTTGTAGATCACAAAGCTGCTAGGTATTGGATGAGCTTATACTAGAGATTAACTCATGCAAAGATTGTTGAAACCAAACACAGAGAGGGATATTTAATCACACTATATTCTCTATTACATAGTATATCAATTCATCCGACACAATACATATATATAGGAAATGTATTTCCTACAGATAGGGAGATTCTAATATCTCTCGAATATCTCACCACCTAACTATAAACTAACCATAATATATTGTTGCTATTAACAATATATACGATCAACCCACTAACCATTAATAACTATATTAATCATATGACAAAAAATAGTAAATAGTAATTTACCCAATGTAAATACTAATTCTCAATATTCCCCCCCTTAGCTTTTACATGATAAAATATATCTCATTCTTACATTGCAACGTGTCGCCAACGGAGTTGATTTCAGTCATGGTGTGCCGCAAGGGCGTGTGCATACAATTGTGCCTCATGGGCTTGCACGAAATCCATGAGTGTTACAGTACATTTTGAGCAACATTCTACAATGCTTCCACAATAGGGGTTACATAGGGAATACTCACAAGTGAATAGTAATTTCCTATTTCTGTTTTTATTACACACAACATTATACTAGAAAATAAAATAGTATGAGAACTAAATCCTCATTGTCTTCTTTTGCAGCCTTTGTCTATGTTTGTTGCCACCCAAACAAAAACAACATAGGCAATCTTCACTGCCACTAAAAAATTGTCCTTGGCTTTAGTCGATTTGACGCAAAACACACCATTCAAAAAGAAATGCATCACACCACACAATTGAAAAACATGTCACCACATCACATGGGCCCCGTCGTTGGTGACTGATGAGAGGCTTTGAAAACCTTCTTCCTCCGTTGCCTCCAACCTCCTTCATAGGAAGTTGCTTACTCAACCGATGAAGATTTGAAGCTGATATGTATGTCGTTTTGAATGGAATAGGGTCCCCCCTCCACAATGTGAAACAACATGGATGCCGGTTTCCACCGAAAATGCATCCATTTCAATGATAGAATTTGACTTTGATGACTTCATTATTTTGAATTTAATGACACACAACATGCCTATAATACAATCCAAATTGTTGGCAATTTGAGCAAGGAGACAATTGACAGTTTGAATATCATGATCCAGAAAGCAGTGTGAGGACTGAAGAATTGCAATTCCCATCTAAGGCAGCATGGAATTGTCATTGATGTCAAAGGTTGATGTCATTGAGATTGAATTTGATCATGCATTAATGCCAAAGGTTGGGTTTGTGAAGTGCTCTTATAAAATAAGTAAAGTAGTCTCGAAACTCCGAACTGGTCTAATTAAGTTGGTCGGTTTTATGGAAGGACTTTACTTCTTTCATGATTATAAGTAAAACAAATTCGAAAACCTGAAGTGGTCTAGAGGAGTTATTCGGGGTTCTGAAGTGACTTTACTTGGTCGGGATTCTGGAACGACTTTACTTCTGTATGCTTTATAAGTAAAACAATGTTAAGATCTCGAGTTGGTCTAAGTGGAGGTTATCGGGTTTCCAAGATAGCTTTACTTCTATGTTTATAAGCTAAAGATATGTGGAAAACCCAGAAGGGTCCAGCGAAGAGGTAATCGGCAATTTGCAAGCACGTTACTTCTTTATGTTGGTAAGCAAAGTAAAGGTAAAACCCGAAAGGGTCTAGATGAAGTAATCGGGATTTTGAAGAGGGATTGCTTCTCTCAAGTTGATAAGTCAAGTAATGTCAAAAACCTGAAAGGGTCTAGAAGAGGCAATCGGGATAAGTCAAGAAGGATGGAAAACCTGAAATAGTCTTGAAGAATTCCTTCGGAGGAATTCTTTTGAAAATAATGGCAAGGATAATTCTTTTGAAAAAATTGTCAAGTCCTTTTCAGAAAATTGTCCCTTAACAAAAGTCCGAAGGGTACATTTAGAAAGTTCGAACGGTATCTTTTGAACGTTCCGAAGGGCAAGTGGACCTTTTCAAAAAGTCTAGAGGGTATCTTTTGAACATTTCGAAGGGAAAGTGGACCTTTTCAAAAAGTTCGAAGGGTATCTTTTGAACTTTGTAAAGGGTATGTGGACACTTGCAGAAAAGTCGAAGGGTAGATTGCAGAGAATCCGAAGGGTATGAGGACCGTTGGAAGATTTTCGAAGGACACTTCCGAATAGAAGCCAATAATGAATTCTTTCGGAGAAATTGGAGGACACTTCAGGATGA
This sequence comes from Torreya grandis, assembly GCA_037957365.1. Classification (NCBI taxonomy): domain Eukaryota; kingdom Viridiplantae; phylum Streptophyta; class Pinopsida; order Cupressales; family Taxaceae; genus Torreya; species Torreya grandis. Next base: position 2,336,436 of record JARHVA010001554.1, on the reverse strand, counting down.
AATGGACCCGGACAAAAAGTCTGCGGAAATTGTCTCGAAGACACAGGCTCGCAACAATTTGTATAAAGGAACCTTCCGAAGGAATTAAAGCAAGGTTAAAAGACGAGCAAATCTTCAAGGATCAACGTTGCAAGGAGCGTTACAAGAATGTTGAAGAAAATAAGATCACGCCAACATGCCGAAGTTTAACGCATAATACAAAGGGTAAAGATCGAGCATATTGAGGACAATCGAAAGGAGCGGAAGCGAACCCATGATATAGAAAGCAGCGAGATGCGAAAATAAAAGAAAAAAAGCTCGATGGTTAATGGCAAAGCAAGAATTAAAATTCATGTTGCTTTAAAAGATCAATGGCTCATGTTTGATTGGAGCATTAGATCCAATGGTGCGAAGCAAACCCAGATTACCCTCCAAGTGCAAGCGCATTTGACAATTGTCAAGAGGTCATAAAGAAAGATCCAACAAAGAAAAGAACGTGAACTTGGCGCAATGAAAGAAATAAAAAGCCCGCATTTAATGTCTTCTAACTGTCTGTAAAGGAATAGCTGAAACAGGGGATGAACTCGATATCTCTTCACGGAGCTCGAGATTAATCAATCTAATTGATCGAGAAAGGGACGCAGTTAAGACCAGTAGGAGTGCACATGCCAAAGATAGTAAAGACATTTGAACGTTGCCGCTTGAAGCATGAATCGAGACATGAAGTAAAAGTCACATTGAATGCAGATCAGAAGCTTGAACCGGTTAAGAGCAGTTGTAGTGTGAACACTTTACAGATAGAAACCCTAAAATGCATTTGTCTATATATGCTACGAACAGAACATTCGAAAGTGTTTTTGCTGTTGTTGCCATAATAATTAGTGTTAACTCAAAATTGTCGAGTAAGGACATATGCAGACAACGTAAAAATGCAAAGTGAATAAGGTGTGTCAATATAGAATATATCCAGACACAAAGAGATAGAGGCAGATAAGACGAGAAGGCACATAGCGTGAAGGTGCAGTTACAGACAAGATTTGTAACAGAAAACTGAACAAGATTCATTTTGAATTTCTTTTCTATTATGAAGTTGTAGCTTCATTTCTCTAATAGGTTGGTGCCATTCGAAAAACTGAGTTGGTGCTCAGTTAGGAAGTTGATGCTTCCTTAGAGTGGGTGCTCTTGAATGTAACCAGTGAGGTTTGTCTGTGAGACATCTTTTTTGTGACGCTGAATTAGAATAGTAGCTTCTAGCAGCTTTTCTCATCGTGGTTTTTCTCTTTGGGTTTCCACGTAAAAATCTGGTGTTGAGCATTCTTATGTGTGTATGATCTCTATTTTGTTCTTTACTTTGCATATACATTCCGTATCTTGTTTAAAAGTTTTAAGAACCAGGTTTTAGCTCATCTATTGATTCACCCCCCCTATCAGTAGATAATGTGTTCAACAATTGGTATCAGAGCCCAGGTTTCTTAAAGGAAGCTTAATTAGCTCAGGTAGATCGTGGTTAGTGAACACAATGACCTGTCAAGAAGGATCTTCATCAAAGAAGGCTTCTCTGTTCGATGGGTCTAACTATGCTTTTTGGAGCATAAGAATGGAAGCATACTTGTCTTCCCTAGGGTTTGATGTATGGATTTCAGTGGTAAATGGTTATACAACTCTTGCTGTAACTCCTGTTGGTCGGGCGGCCGAAAAGGCTTATGAGAATAACGCCAAAAGAAAGAATGCTATTTTTTGTGGGTTGTCAAATTCCGAGTTTGTCAAAGTTATGCACTGTCAGAGTGCAAAAGACATTTGGAATAAGTTAAAAAGTATCTATGAAAGAGATGTCAAAGTGAAATAGGCCAAGCTGCAAACACACAAGAGAGTTTGAAACCCTGAAGATGAATGAAGAAGAGAAAATCGCTGACTACCTCCTCAGGGTAGATGAAATAGTCAATGCTGTAAGAGGACTTGGAGAAACAATAGAAGAATCGACTATTGTCAAGAAGGTTCTGAGATCCCTTCCATCAAGATACGACTCCAAAATTTTGGCTATTGAAGAAGCGAGAGATTTGGACAAGCTTACCGTGGACGAACTACATGGAATGTTTACAGCGTATGAAATGAGGATGGGAGAGATAGACACGGTTAAGAGAAGCAACCTTCAAAGTAGTAAAGTATGCAAAAGAAGAAACCTTTGTGCTCAATTTTGAGGAGACTGATGGTGAAAAAGCCAATTTTGTCAGAAAACTAAAGAGAGGATCAGGTGAGTATAAAGGAAAACTTCCGTTCAAGTGTTTTAACTGCGGCAAGGCAGGACACTTCGCTGCAAAATGTCCATACAATAAGGACAACTCCGAGCAAGTAAAAAGTATCAAAAAGGTGAAACCGCATTATGCTAAGAGGAAAAACTTCTTCAAGAACAAAAGGGGGTTATATATAAAAGAAGATAGTGACTCAGTGGGAGAGAGTAATAGTGACAGCTCTGACGATGAGCATGACTCCGCCTTTCTAGCTGAGGGAGATGAGTTCCTATTTATGGCAGAAGAATTGACCTCCTTGAATCAAGAACAAAATGAAGATGAAGATTGGGATGAAGGAGAAGAAGGTGAGATTGATCTTGAAAGTGAACTTGTGTGTGCTCTTGAAGAAATTGAAAATCTGAAAAAAGAAAACTCAACACAGAGGAAGCATGAGAAGGAGATTGAAAAGGCTAATCAAATGATTGTGACACAAAAAACTCAAGTTGAGGAAGCCAATAGGATAGAAGTCGTCAAGATGGATCTCCAGTCAAAATCCAATGAATGCATGAGACTTAAAGCAGAAGTAGTATCCTTGAGGAAAAACCTTGAGAAGGCAAGAGACCAACTAAACAAAAACTTAAAGCTGACGAAAGGTTCAAAAGTTCTAGTGAACTGATCAGTGCGCAAAAGCCTTCAAATGAAAAGTCAGGTCTTGGGTACGATAAAGAAAAAGGATCCTCAGCTTGTACATCAATGAGCTTGTATGATAACTTCAAGAAAGGAGGAGAAGCAAAAGCTATGAACGAGAAGATCAACAAAGAAGCAACGAAGGCAAAGATCAGAAAGGACATAAAGACTAATCCAAGGAAAGATGCATAAGGATACATCGAAGTGGCAGACCTGAAAAAGTAGAAAGGTAAGAGTTAACGGTATACTGCACCAAAGAACGTTATGACCAAGTACTTTCCTTCCTTTTATGGTTATTGTTTTAGCTGTAATCAGTTCGGTCATAGGGCTATTGATTGTAGAGTTTTTCTTACTAAAAGATTTAATTTTGCTACTAGAAATTCATTTGCTCCCTTGATATATTCAAATTTAATATGTTACAATTGCAATAATTCTGGACATATAACTAAATATTGTAGAGCTAACGTTGCACTGACAAGAAATTACAATTTACGCAAAGACAGGTCTTTAAATGAGAACAAAGTTTCAAAGGCCTCTCTTAAAGAAAAGAAAAAGGTAGATGAGAGACCCAAAAAGATGTGGAAAGTGAAAGATCAATCCTTGATAGCTTAAACTGCACTCCATGTCAAAGAGCAAAACTTGTGGGTCATAGACAGCGGTTCCTCAAAGCATATGACTGGAGACAAGAGCAAATTCACCAGTTTAAGCAAATGCAAGGGATTGTCAGTCTGGGAGATAACACTACTGTCAGAATCAGAGGTAAAGGAACTTTGCACATAGATAGCAAGCTTCCTACACATGACGTCATGTATGTTAAAAGACTTGAACATAATCTCTTAAGTGTAAGTCAGATGTGTGATAATGGTTATGAAGTCATATTTAATGCTGAAGGTTGTAAATTGAAAAGAGTTGGAAAAACCGTTGCACAAGGAAGAACTGAAAGCAACATATACAACTTGATTGAAGAAAATGATGCAAGTTGCCTCATGGGAAAAATCGATGACAACTGATTATGGCATAAAAGAACGGGTCACGTCAACTTTGACAATCTAGTCAAAGTAAGTTCTAACAAGTGTGGTAGACATATGCCCAAAATAATCAAACCAACAGACATCACATGTAGAGCGTGCCAACTCGAAAAGCAGACAAGGGTCAGATTTGAAACGAAAGAATATGCGACTTCAAAACCCGTACAAGTAGTTCATACAGATTTATGTGGTCCTACTAGGACAAAAGGATCCAAAGGTGTGTACTACTTTATGCTGTTTGTAGATGACTTCTCAAGGATGACATGGGTAACATTTTTGAAAGATAAATCACAAGCCTTTGAGAGATTTAAAATCTTTAGGGCCATGGTTGAGAATGAAATAGGAAGAAAAATCAAATGTTTAAGATTAGACAAGGGTGGAGAATTCACCTCCAATGAGTTTATAGAATATTGTGAGAAGCATGAGATTAAGAGACAATACTCTGCCGCAAGAACTCCGCAGCAAAATGGAGTTGTAGAAAGAAAGAACATAACTGTGAAAGAGATGGCTAGAACAGTGCTGAAAAAGGCAAAACTTCCTGATGGATATTGGAAAGAGGCAGTTCAACAACAATATATATCCTAAATAGAGTTCAACTTAGGGTAAAGAGTGATAAAACCCCATATGAACTATGGTTTGGAAACCCTGCTTCCGTAAAATATTTCAGAGTGTTTGAAAGCAAGTGCTACATCGAAGGAAAAGAGGCCAAACTTGGAAGTTTCGAGTCAAGATGTGATGAAGGAATTTTTTTTGGATACTCCACTCACAACAAAGCCTGTGTTACAACAGAAGGCTGCATAAAATAGTGGAAAGCATCAATGTCAAGGTAGAAGAAGGATTCAAACAAGTTGAGCCTAATGAGGAGATCAGACTTGAATAATCAGAAGGAGCAGAAAATGAAGCAGAAAATAGTGAAAAGGAGGAAGAAAAGAGTAAAAGGGCACCTGTAAGGTTTGTTCAAAAAGAACATCCCAAGGAACAGATAATTAGCAACAAAGATGAGGGTGTTCGGACTAAAAGAAGAGCTATAATAAACAAGGATCAAGTAAACTTTGCGCTACTTTCAGAAATTGAGTCTAAGATCTTCAATGAACCCAGCAAAGATGAAAACTGGTTAACAACCATGGAAAAAGAACTCAGCCAAATTGAAAAGAATAAAACTTGGGAATTAGTTCCTAGACCCTCGAACAAAAATGTAATAGGAACTAAGTGGGTTTATAGAAATAAACTCAATGAAGATGGAGCAGTCATAAGAAACAAAGCTAGACTGGTGTGCAAAGGATATGCACAAGTAAAAGGCATAGATTTCGAAGAGACATTTGCTCCTATGGCAAGACTGAAAGCTATAAGAATGTTCTTGGCATTCTCTGTTCTCAAAAAATTCAAGGTATATCAAATGGATGTGAAGTTAGCATCCCTGAATGGAAACTTAGAAGAGGAAGTGTACATTGAACAACCAGAAGGATTTCAGTAAACAGAGGAAGAAAATTATGTGTGCAAACTAAAAAAAACTTTGTATGGTCTGAAACAGGCACCTGGAGCATGGTATTCACGATTGGATCAATGCGTGCAACGACAAGGTTTCAGAAAAAGGTGCACAGACATCAATCTATATTTTAAATCAGAAGGTGAGCATATGCTGATTGTTGTCTATGTGGATGATATTATATTTGAAGGTGGTAATAGTAACATGTGCAAAGAATTTGCCACGCAAATGCAAAATGAATTTGAAATGTCAATGCTGGGAGCACTCTCCTTGGTTTGCAAATTACACAAACTAATGAAAGGATATTCATATCTCAAGCTAAGTATGCGAAGGAGATGCTCAAGAAATTTGGAATGGAGGACAACAAACCAGTTGGTACTCCCATGATGATTGGTTGCAAGCTAAGCAAAGAAGATGAGTCTCCTGATGTAAATAATACGCTGTATAGATCAATGATAGGCAACCTACTGTATCTAACAACATCAAGACTAGACATCATGCAAGCAGTGTGCATGGTTGCACGATTTCAAGCAGCCCCCAAAGAATCACATGATAATGCTGTAAAAAGAATTTTCAGGTACATCAAGAGCATAATTGACTATGGGTTGTGGTACCCAACTAGCGAAGATTTTACTTTGGTTGCATATACTGATGTTGATTGGGCAGGAAGTGTGGATGACAGAAAAAAACACAAGTGGTGGTGCATTCTTTCTGGGTAACAGAGTTGTGTCTTGGCTGAGCAAGAAGCAAGAATCAATTACACTCTCTACAGCTGAAGCAAAGTATGTCGCAACATCTGTGGATGAAGCAAACTCTTAATGACATAAAGGTAGAATATCAAGCACCTATCTTTATTTTTTGTGATAGTTCAAGTGCCATAAATTTATCCAAGAATCCAATGATGCATTCCAGAATCAAGTATATCTCCATAAAATATCACTTTTTGAGAGAAAAGGTAGCAAGTCAGGAGGTCACAATAGAATATGTACCAACCAAGGATCAGATTGCAGATATCTTCACCAAGCCTCTTCCCAAGGAGCAATTTGAGTATCTGAGAGAGAAGTTGGGAGTTGTAGCTCCCACCTCATATCACTAGACTCTTGTGATAAGTTATAAGTCCAGGGGGAGCATTGCAGGAATATTATTAACTCCTGGATTAAGAGTGAAGGCAATTTGCTGTGTACTTTACACATCGTTTGCCATTTGATGTTGAGTAGACTAAGGTATGTTGGATCTAGTTTTCTATGCTCATCTATGTAAGAGATATATCTATTGTTGATTGGTCTTTCAGACCAATGCTATATCCAGGATCAGTTGAAGCATATGAAGGCCAAGAGAGTCATAGGAACATTTTAGGTGGGTGTGCATTATCCAAGGGGGAGTCTTTCTTCATAATGCTCTATCCATACAGGTCCAAGGATCAGAACAACTCAAAAGTCAGTAAAGCAACAGTTTGTCTTATTGGTTTAGCAAACACTCTGTCATTAATGTCAAAGGGGGAGAAATTAGAATAAGAGCAAGCAAGCAGATTGAGAAGGGAATTTTGAGGATGTTTTTGCCTTTGAGGGTGTTTTGCCATCAATGACAAAGGGGGAGATTGTTGGCAGTTTGAGCAAGGAGACAGTTGATAGTTTGAATATCATGATCTAGAAAGCAGTCTGAGGACTGAAGAATTGTCATTCCCATGTAAGGCAGCATGGAATTGTCATTGATGTCATTGATGTCATTGAGATTGAATCTGATCATGCATTAATGTCAAAGGTTGAGTTGCACAGACTTGTGAAGTAAATCGGGTTTGTGAAGTGCTCTTATAAAATAAGTAAAGCAGTCTGGAAACTCCGAACTGGTCTAATTAAGTTGGTTGGGTTTATGGAACGACTTTACTTCTTTCATGATTATAAGTAAAGCAAAGTCAAAAACCCGAAGTGGTCTAGAGGAGTTATTTGGGGATCTGAAGTGACTTTACTTGGTCGGGATCCTGGAACGACTAAACTTCTGTATGCTTTATAAGTAAAGCAATGTTAAGATCCCGAGTTGGTCTAAGTGGAGGTTATTGGGTTTCCAAGATAGCTTTACTTCTCCTATGTTTATAAACTAAGAAATGTGGCATACCTTGAAGGGTCCAGCGAAGAGGTAATCAGGGATTTGGAAGCACGTTACTTCTTTATGTTGGTAAGTAAAGTAAAGGTAAAACCCTGAAAGGGTTCTAGACGAAGTAATCAGGGTTTTGAAGAGGGACTGCTTCTCTCAAGTTGATAAGTAATGTCAAAAACCCTAAAGGGTCTAGAAGAGGCAATCGGGATAAGTGAAGAAGGATGGAAAACCTGAAATAGTCTTGAAGAATTCCTTAGGAGGAATTCTTTCGAAAAAAATGGCAAGGTCAATTCTTTCGAAAAAATTTTCAAGTCCTTTTTGGAAAATTGTCCCTTAACAAAAGTCCAAAGGGTACATTTAGAAAGTTCGAAGGGTATTTTTTGAACGTTCCGAAGGCAAGTGGACCTTTTCGAAAAGTTCGAAGGGTATCTTTTGAACGTTCTGAAGGGCAAGTGGACCTGTTCAAAAAGTCCGAAGGGTATCTTTTGAACATTGCAAAGGGTATGTGGACACTGCCGAAGGGTAGATTGCAGAGAATCCAAAGGGTATGAGGACCGTTGGAAGATTTTTGAAGGACACTTCCGAATAGAAGCCAATGATGAATTCTTTCGGAGAAATTGGAGGACACTTCAAGATGAAATGGACCTGGACAAAAAGTTTGCGGAAATTGTCCCGAAGACACAATGGCCCGCAACAATTTGTATAAAGGAACCTTCCGAAGGAATTAAAGCAAGGTTAAAAGACGAACAAGTTTTCAAGGATTGACGTTGTAAGGAGTGTTACAAGAATGCCGAAGAAAATAAGATCACGCCAACATGCCGAAGTTTAACGCACAATGCAAAAGGTAAAGATCGAGCATATCGAGGACAATCGAAAGGAGCGGAAGTGAACCCATGATATAGAAAGCAAAGAGATGCGAAAAGGGAAGAAATGAAGCTTGATGGTTAATGGCAAAGCAAGAATTAAAATTCATGTTTCTTTAAAAGATCAACGGCTCACGTTTGATCGATGCATTAGATCCAATGGTGTGAAGCAAAGCCATATTACCCTCCGAGTGCACGCGCATTTGACAATTGTCAAGAGGTCATAAAGAAAGATCCAACAAAGAAAAGAACGTGAACTTGGCGCGATGAAAGAAATAAAAAAACCCGCATTTAATGTCTTCTAACTGTTTGTAAAGGAATAGCTGGAACAGGTGATGAACTCAATATCTCTTCACGGAGTTCGAGATTAATCAATTTAATTGATCGAGGAAGTGATGCAGTTAAGCACAAGAGTGCACATGCCAAAGATAGTAAAGACATTTGAACGTTGCTGTTTGAAGCATGAATCGAGACATGAAGTAAAAATCACATTGAATGCAGATCAGAAGCTTGAACTTGTTAAGAGCAGTTGAAGTGTGAACACTTTACAGATAGAAACCCTAAAATGCATTTGTCTATATATGCTACGAACAAAACATTTGAAAGTGTCTTTGTTGTTGCTGAGATAATAATTAGAGTGTTAACTCAAAATTGTCGAGTAAGGACATATGCAGATAGCGTAAAAAGGCAAAGCGAATAAGGTGTGTCAATATAGAAGATATCCAGACACAGAGATAGAGGCAGATAAGACGAGAAGGTACATGGCGTGAAGGTGCAATTACAGACAAGACTTGTCACAAAAAACTGAACAAGATTCATTTTGAATCTCTTTTGTATTTTGAAGTTGTAGCTTCATTTCTCTGATAGGTTGGTGTCATCAAAAAAACTGAGGTGGTGCTCAGTTAGGAAGTTGATGCTTCCGTAGAGTGGGTGCTCTTGAATGTAACTAGTGAGGTTTGTCTGTAAGGCATCTTTTCTGTGAGGCTGGATTAAAATAGTAGCTTCTAGCAGCTTTTCTCACCGTGGTTTTTCCCTTTGGGTTTCCACGTAAAAATTTGGTGTTGAGCATTCTTATGTGTGTATTATCTCTGTTGTTGTTCTTTATTTTGCATATACATTCCGTATCTTGTTTAAAGTTTTAAGAACCAGATTTTAGCTCATCCACTGATTCACCCCGCCCCCCTCTCAGTAGATAGTGTGTTCAACACAAATGACTACTAAAACCCATCAATTAAAGTAATATTTAATTACCCTCTAATAACAAATATATAGACTATAAAGTTTTGACTCCAAAACTTAATAATCTAAATCTGAAATGAATATTATAAATAAAACTTAAAATATACGTAACTAATCTACAAACTATAAACATATGACTAAACTAAACAATAAACTACTAAACTCACAACCTTATGTATTTTGAAGCTTTGAAGTATGTTTTTTTTAGAATGGCATTGGAATATTTGTGTGTATGGGAATATTGCAATCAACATGAACATGTGGGTGATGCACAATGCAGTCATACGCCGAGATGGAAGATCCAAGCAATACTATTTTGGCAATAGGCATAAGTGCAGAAAAGGATGAAATATTCACGTTGAAAATATTGAAACCTGAACAAATCAGATTCGAGTCTCCACAATTGATTGTTTTGCTTGGGATGCCAAACTCCACGACAATTGCCCAATTTGCATACAATTGTAGATGATAGATCTGTAAAATATCAATATGGCTAATGGAAGATTGAACGCTGTTGTAATTCAGGAGCACATTGGACATAGATCAAATGCTAGTGTTGAAGCTGTATGGATAGCGAAATTGTAGGTGATTTTGCAGCTGTTGAGAGATCTATGTTCAGAGATCTGCTGGAATGGAGAATGGATCTTTGACCAATGCACAATGTACGTGGAGAACACGACTTAGAACTGCATTTATATTTATTGATCAACACTTGGATAGTGTTAGATCATCACACAAATGTATGAGAAAGGACGTGGATCGAAGTACAAACAAGAAGAAGATACAAGTGCAAAATTGCACACACTACCAATATCTTAAACTAACCACTAGGGCAAAAGAGCACAAAGTTGCCCCTTTTCTAGGTTCAAGACTCCATTACATGTACAAAAACAATACTGCTCTGATACCACTTTCAGGCATTGGGTGTGCTTATACCAGAGATTAACTCATGCAAAGATTGTTGAAACTAAACACATAGAGAGATTTATTTAATCACACAATATATTCTTTATTACATAGTATATCAATTCATCTGACACAATATATATATATATATATATATATATATATATATATATATATATATATATAGGAAATGTATTTCCAATAGATAGGGAGATTCTAATACCTCCCAAATATCTTATCATATAACTATAAATTAACTGTAATATATTGTTTGCTAATAACAATATATATGATCAACCCACTAACCAATAATAACCGTATTAACCATACGGTAAGTAGCAAATAGTAAATAGTAATTTACCCAATGTAAATACTAATTCCCAAGAAAAACTATTTTTAGCTTTCTTGCTTTCAAAGTATTGTATCTTTTCTGCATGTCCTAGACTTAGGCTAAGTTGAGATAGTAATTTTATATTTTCATGCAAAGTGTTGGTCTTTTTGGATGCGGCGGTGCCTATCCATTCTTATTTATACCGTATGTATTTGACTCTTTTGAGAAGGAAGATTTTTCAAGACTAAAGCAATTTTCAGAAATCTCTTGGGATGTTAAGCGAGTTGATAAAAAAAAAACAGAAATTCCATTAAGTGTCACCAAACTTTAATAAGAATGATGGTTATTATTTGTACTAAATTTTAGTGTTAGGTTACTTCTAGTATTCTACATTACTAACCATCTGAGTACTCAAAGAAGACCTCATGTCAGAAGAACGCTTAAACATCATATAGTGGAATGCAAATCTTGCTTTGGCCACCTTTAGTAACTTAAGATTTGCATGTTGCATGTACATGGTTTGGCATGCCGGTGGTTGGATACGAATTGTTGAATTTGTTTGTCAATTTCACCTGCATCAATGATAACATCTATAATATATTAGTTATTCTTCTCGCTTGAAGCATCACTTGGCTTAAAGAAATACGGGCTTGAAAGCGACATCAAAGTCATGTTAATCAACAGACGATTGGTTGTGTCAATCCACCCATATGCAATGATAGATACTCTTGTGGTGCCCCATTTGGAACAAATTGGTTCCAACAACCTCCCCACTATGGACTTCTCCTATTTTAGAAGGCAAGCATGTATTTTTTCTAAACTTGGGGACTTTTACCTCCTAGATCTTTATTGACATGTCTAATCATATCCTGCCAATAAGCTGACTGAACAACATTGCAAGGAATCTCACATGCATAAATCCAACGAGCACTATAACTATCAATCTCCTATCTTCCTCCAATATCAAATAATTCTTCCAAAGGTCCAATATTCACTCTCTTATGATATTCTTCAACTAGTAGGGGAACTTCTTGCTATGATCTTAGCTTTTGGGGAGGCTTGTTCTTCTTCCTAGCCTTTTTCTACATTAGCTTTCCCCTGCCCCTTTTCCATTCTCGCTTTACACTTTTTATTTTGGATCAGACTTGAACTCTAGCCCTAGTTTTGCAAAACAAGTTGTCTCTCACCCTAGAAAATCACCCCACAAATTTATTTTGCAAAATCTGAATGTTTATATGCATAATCACCTCAAAATTTTTAACTTTAGCTCATACAACTTATTCACATATGTCATAGTGGGGAGTCATTTTGATTGAAACTCTTCTTTTGTTTGGGGCTTTCTTGGTCATCACACCCCCTTCCATTGCCTCTGTTTGGCTGCCCATTTGATTGAAATGAAGGTACGATGATGATGCCAAGAAAAAGTGGTTGCATCTCAAAAAATCTGCAAAAATACTTGGATTTTTTGAGCTCAAAGCAAAAAATACTTTTTTCCTCCAGTTGCCCCAGTGCCAACATCAACAATTCTAGGGTACATCAAAGAGCAAGAAGAAGCAAATGCAATAGTTGCCTTGAAATTGAGTCATCCTTTGGCAAAGAAATGATCTCAATTGAAGAAGCCACCAATTGCCCCATCTCATATCAATTGCCCAATTGTGGCTCCGACACATCCTTTTTTGGTGTCACCCTCTACACATGAAGAGGATTCTTCTCTTTCAAGCAAGATAACAAAAGTACCATTGGAAAAGTCATTTCAAAACAAGTCCAAGGATATCGTCAATGAGCTCGTTGTGTAATGTGTGTATGCTAATGCATTGTCCTTTAATGTTTTCAGGTCTCCATATTAGCAAGACATGGTGAAACAAATCAATGAGTCCTCGAAAGGATAAAAAGGCCCAGGTTATGAAAAGCTTCGCACCACCATATTGGCAAAAAAATTTGTAGAGGATTTATGGACCAAAACAGGGGTGTCCGTCATTTTTGATAGGTGGAAATATGCTAAACATCGACCTTTGATTAATGTGATTGTAGTGTACCCAAAAGGGCAATGTTTTGTAAAGTTGTTGATTGTGAGGGGCATGTAAAGGATGCCCAATTCATTGCCAACATCCTCTTTGTAGACTTTGAGGCAATGGGGTCTCAACACGTTATCCAAGTGATAATGGACAATGCTAAAAATTGCAAAGTCATGGGTATATTGGTGGAGGCAAGGTATGGGCACATATTTGTAAGATCCCCAAATTGGGACCTAAGACGAAAATAGAGGATTTTCCACAAACTCAAACAAATCTGAAATAAATACTGTAAATTACAGCTTTTAACCCTTCAAAAAAATCTGTAATTCTGAGCAAACAATTACCAGTTTTTACTCTTTTCAAGTCTGTCATTAATAATTAATTATTTTATTTCAAACAACTAAAACTTAGAAAATTCATAACTTCTCAAATACTTGGAATTTTAATATGAATGAGGACTCCAAACGATCACAAAATTAGCAACGATCAAATAAAAATAGTTTCAGAATTTTCCACCCATGGTAGGTCCCCCAAATGATATCCCGACATTTTGAAAACCTAGTTTTTCACTCAAAACTATGCAAATAATTTTCTGAATATCAAACCCTTGAAATAAACCCTCAACAATGCCTCCCAAGCCTTCAAACCAATTCGCCCTTATTGGGAAAAATATAGATTTTTTTAAAATTATTTTCGAAGCATAAATCAGCCCAGTAAACATGCAATCTCGCCTCAAAGGCAATTCGCCCCACAGGGAAAAATTCATAAAATTTACCGTAACCTTAGGAGAGGGTTTCCACCAATAACAAGGCCTTTCGAAGATGATCCCAAGCTCCCAAGTAAGTCGCCGAAGGAGAGAAATCAACTTCCCCTCACAAGCAATTTGTCCATCGTAGGAACCTGCAAATTCGCATATAGAAGCTTTCCAAGGTGTTCACACAATTTCCAAAAGGTGGTGTTGCAAAACACCGTTATAGAGTAACTAGTAAAACTTGAAGGGTAACATTCTTCAAGCATCTACCTTCAACAACCAAGCTTGACATACTTGATTATCAAACCCATATATTTAAATTCACATATTCTTCAAATGAATCCTCCTCCTTAAATAACCTTCTCCAAGTGTAGTGCTTCAAAATAGAAAGAGAGGGTTAATTTAAAAATCAACTTAAGTCTTATAACATACCCAAAACTCCCCCACTTAAAGTGAAATATATATAAAATACTTAGAACATAACTCAAAATTAGAAATACAAAGTACCTTTTTTATTAGTAACTCTTCACAAGTGGTCCACCATGTCTCATAACCTTCTTCTACCCTTAGACATCAGAAACAAGAATGGGCTAAGGGTCCCACCAAGATCTCAATAAAAAAATGGGGACATAGGATATTTTGGACACCTTGTGTTGTCCACCCACTCGGCCTAATGCTGCAAAAGTTGGGCAGCAGAATCAAGTGGATCAAAGAGGTGTATGCTGACGCCAAAGAGATCCAAATGTGTGTCATGAACTATCACATGTCGCAAACCATCTTCAAGATGTTATGGCTTTGTTCAAAGTAAGTGAAACAATCTTTTTTATTTACTTTAGTCATTTTAATTTACAGTTTATATTTTAATTTCATATAATCAAGGTTTTTTTTTAATTTTTAAATTTAAAACATAAAGTAGAGGGTGTTGTAACAATGTAACTGGTAGATTTTCAAATGTTTTTCAATTTTTTTGGTTTTAATTTCCTACTAGGTCTTTGAGACTCAATTTGCCTCATAGTCAATCGTCTAGGTGTGAGAGGCACCTTGCAACATAGTTATCAACAAACTTTGGGTTGTATGGAGGTAGTCAACCACTTAGAGGACCTAAAAAGTCAAGATGTTGATCTTAGATGATGCGCTGTGGGTTTGTGTAGATCACTTGCTAAACTTTCATTGTCTTTTTCATGAGTATGATCCAATTTACTGACATGGATCAACCATATTTGGGAGAGATCTATGATGTTATGAACTCAATGATTGAGAAAATAAAGGCCATTATAAATGCAAAAGAGCAAGATCTTGGGGGAACATATTTCATACAAGTGGAATCATATCTCACTTATCGGTGGAACAAATTGACCATCTCGCCGCATCTCCTTGTCTTTGCATTGACTCCTGTAAATAGCTAATTTTGGTACAAGTACTGTAGTTGCAATGTTTTATCATGCTTATTGCTTTCGTACATTTGGATCACTGGCTCACATTAGGCTCTTATTGGCACACTTTCCCTTCACATTGGACCTCACATAGCTTTCATTATCATCATTTTCTCATGAACATGTATGGGTCTATCATTTGTTTGCCTCAAGACATTCATACACACTCCTGTAAACTCATTGATCTTTGTTTCTTGAGTTTTGGTCACTTTGACCGAAGTCATACGATGCGAAAGTTGTCATGACCACTTTTGTGCGGTACAATTCTGGGCATGTCCATTGTGGGTCCTTTGTTCCATCACGCCATGTTTTCTTGAGCCTTGATTGCCTGTTTTCATGCTTTTTTCATGGTTGGCTTGCATGCAAATTTCTCTCAATTTGAATTCAAAGGAGCATATATATACACACACACACACAAACATACCATGAGCCATTTCATAAGCTCACAACATCACACAAAGCAGTCAAGTCTTATCAAGGAGCTCACACATTCTACCCTTATGCCACTCTCTACCCACTAAAGGCTTGTTGCAGCGTACTTGTACGAAAAGAAAGAATGCATTAGTGAAAGAGAATATAGTTTTATTTTATGAACCCATGCCTCATATCGATAAATGTGGGAACTAGACATATAGATGGTTTACTTGTTGACATTCATGAACACTGAGTGCCAACCTTTACACCTATTGTACTGGCAGGATGGGGGTTGACTGAGATAGGCCCTTCAACCAAAACACCATTTTTATATTTCTTAGCATGGACGTGAGCCCAAGCGAAGGGGAAGGCATTATGACACTTGTACACCATCCACTTGCATTGAAGAGAAGTTTTTGGGCATCATTCGCTGATGAAGGATTTCAAAAAGTTTTGGGCCACAGGGATTTACACAACCTTTTTCAGAACATGTTGACCACTTTTGAGAGGATTACCATTGTCATGGTGTATGATTTTAGTCCAACCGTTGTCGTGTCATATGATTCTTGTCACTGTCTACTTTCCATATGCTCTTCTACACTATTCTAGAACCTATTTTTGGCATTCTTAGTCTTTGTCAAAACTGAGATAAATCAGAAAACAATTACGCATCTCTTTCCTTTTCAATTATTAGTTGCTCAAGGTACTTTCATTCTTCGGATAATTTAGGTCTTTACTTATTTTTTTATGTATTTATATCAAACCTATCTTATCCCCCGCTACATTTTATGTGGTTGGTATGGTGTTTTGAACACTTGAGCGCCCTCCACAAAAAACAACTCCTAGATTTTACAGCACTAAGATCCTTTATTTGCCTAGGAGAGTGCCACCATATAGAGTAGGGTATAACATGGCAGTCACTAGGCTCTTGCCTTATCCTAAAATAGAATATATTGTTATGAGCGAGCATAGGAATTTCATAGCCTCCATAGGTCACAACCTTGGTGCTCTTTGAGACAAGTACAAAGAGGACGCTCATATGTGGTGGTACCTACATGGCCAAGGATCCACGCACCTGCCACCTCTTGCAATCAAAATCTTATCACATGATATATATATATATATATATACATATTTTAACTCTCCAACTTTCCTTTTGTTTTTAATTTTAAATTTTAATTATGAGTTTTTGCTTTTATAAATTTTAATTTGGAATTGGCTTTGCCTCAATAGCTTGTGAGTTTATCTTCATCTGAGCAAAACTGAAGCACATACACCTCTATCCACTCGATTAAGTGTGCGCAACAAGTTAGCAGCAAAAAAAGACAAGAAGTTGGTCTGTATGCATTCCAACTTGCATCTTCTATCGCACAAGCAAATGGAGTACAAGGAAGAGGCAACAAAGCATTGAGTTTTGGACCTAGAGCATGCTGACTTGGATGTTTACATTTCCCACCTTTCATTACTTGACATGGAGACTTCTTCGACTTCACAATACCCACATAACATAGCTAGTGGGAGTGTCATTGGGAGTGCTATTGCTTCTAGTTCTGACGAGCCACATAATGATGTTGATGTTGATGCTCGCAATGAAGAACAATATGATGAATGAATACTAATTTTAATTTAATGATTAATTTTTATCATGACCATTTAGCACTCAATTAGTTATACCAATTTATCAGTAGTGTTTGTGTGGTTATTTTATTTATTCTAAGCATACCATGTGATTAATTGTTGTTTATTAGGCAATAATATTTATATTTTTTGTATGACCATACCTAAGCCATACCTAAGGAAAAAAATTGTTGTGCAAGCAAACTCGATTCGCCGTGCACCCCAAACAGTACGCAAAATGAACCGAGTACTTAGCTTTGACCAACATGGCAAATCCAAAGCACTAAGAAGAACTCCACAAGAGAAAATTCTCTAAATTTTGACAAATTTTTAGCAAGGAAAGTATTTATGTATATCGTGTGACAATTAGGAATGAGCGAGTGAAATAGAGACGTCCAATAAATATTACATCAAATGCTTTATGCATTAAATTAACCTTATTATTCTATATAGATTTAACAATCCAACTTGTGAGGGGTTATTAATGTGACTAATATCAGTGATGTAGTTGTGATTAGGGGGTCCAATGGAGGACAACCTTACGCCATGTAGCCCACAGATTCAACACAAATAATGGACCGACTCGCAATTCTGTGCATGGAAAAAATATGCCGCACGCACGCACACACTAACTAGAGATACGCAACAACCTATCTCACTCATAGACTTATGGCTTACATAAATCTTTGCTTGAAATAGGCTTGGTTCTCTCTGGTTTGGCTCTTCTTGTAGACCTTCCTAACTCGCAGTCTTTGCCATGTTCTTCAATATCTTCCCACTCTAACAAACTCGCCAACCAACTCTAACCTCCTAACTTCTCCTCACAATGATGTTCATGCCTAATATAGGCATACAAACCAAAAACCTTCCAAATGTCTGATAACTACCGTCATCATGTAACACTTTAGCTTCCATTTGGTTACAGTCTGCACGCTGTCAAGACTGTTAGTCTTCATCATGCATAACACTTGGCACTTGAAACAAAACACGAATCAAAGCGACGTGTGTCCAGATGATTGTGTCACTGTACAGAAAGACTGTCTTTTCAATCCATCAGGCCCTCACTGGATCCACAAGATTATGGTGCATATGCAAAGGTTCACAAGAACATTGCATGCAAATGACAGGTTGCGCAAGACCTTCCCAAACATATCGCTGCACACAACTACTTCCCCTTCGCAAGACATCATGAGCTTCGCCTTTTGAATATCACTTCCCAGTTTGCACATAAATCGCACAGACCTTCAATCTAGCTTGCGCAAGATTTCACAAGTTGTATTTTAAAACATAAGTCTGCTCTTCAGACAATCCAGGCTGCACGCACCAAAAGATAGGCACGTAAGCAACTTTACACGCACAGAAGGCTGCACAAAGCAACTTCACATAATTGCAAAACTACTTATTTATACTAAGTGTTTTTGTTGATGCAAGATTGCTTGTGAACCCGGATGCTGCTGCTTCAGATATTATTTTTAATTAATGGAATTTGAATGAGAATGGTTGGTATTTTGGAAATTTTGAATAGCTGTACCTATGGCTTATTATTTTGCCCCTAATTTGTTAATTGCCTACGGGGCTGCATCGTGTATTTTTGGGCACTGTTTTTAGTTGGATATCAACGACACTTTCCAGCTGGGGTACTTCATTCTCCTTTGACTGACATTTCTGTTATGCTATCCAGATGTACGTGGGCATTTGGGGGATTCAGGGTTCTGGTCATCAGGGCTTATTTTATAATTATGTTAACCAATTAAATAGTAGACACGGTTAGCTGGCTGCATTGATTGTTCTGTAAATCCTGGGATTTTGCCTCCTTTGAAATTAATACTGATGTATCAACTTGTTTTTTAAGCAGGACCAGTTTTGGACCTCTAGTACTAAATAACTATTTGAAGTTTATATTTAAATAGAGTTCAATTTACATTCGACTATTTATTATTTAATTTGACATAAATTCATGTGTAGTTTGATGTTTATGAAGTTGGTTTGTTATGCAATGGTAAATCCACATTCTTTGGTGAAATTTTAAATATTTTACGCATTTTTTTATATTCTTCGTTTTTGCTGAAATTTTTTCCAATGCTAAGTGTGGAGTCAACTCTTACATGGCTCTAAGTTGCTTCTAAGTCCAACTTGTGTGAGTTTGGATAGCAGTTTATGCATTGCCATATATTCCTTTTAAACCGTTTAGAGGATGATCAAAAGACATCCCATTCAAACATACCAAAATATATTGTTATTGGTATTTTAACTGCTTGAAATAAAAATCTGGCATGTTTTTGCGGTCCAAACTTGTTAGTCCAAACATACAAATTTGTTAATGCAGGTGGATTGCACATACACATACTTCGAGTAATAAAGAACTATGATTACATGTAGGAGATGCTTGTTTGTGTCATTAGAGTTGCAAAATCTCTAAATGATTGAGGAGAAACTGGCTATGTAAAGAAATTTCAAGACTTGTTTGCATTGTTTTTGAACCAAACACAAATAGACAAAAGTGAATGAAGGAACAAGTACAAACAAGGATTGCACAAGGAGATTTTTACAATTGATTTCCTTTGAGAAGCGGATTACAACCTTTAAAACTATGATTGTGCAATAAGGTCCACTCCAATGCTTGGACACAACAAGGAGATGCACAATATTTTTAAATTATAGTGCTTTATTTAATCTCATGATCATGCTCTCACTTTTGGAATAGCTTCTTTGCCTTTCTTAACAACTACAAGTGCTTAATCATTAGTTACGTTCTGGCTTAGATATTGATCTTCCCTCCTTATTTCCTCTTAACATTGTTCAATGTTCATCAGTTGGATCTTGTACATATGTAGTGTTTGAAGACATGCAACTTTATGATCTTTTCTATACTTGTCAAGCAATGCAATTTGTATGCCCAGATCTCACTCTACTTGTCATGTACTTCCTTATGTAATCTCTCTTTGATTGTGACATGTTTCCCTTAATGCTTGCTTTTAAAATTTTAACCAAATTCAATTTTAAATTAAAATTGATTTTGTTTGAACTTAAAATATTCATAATTGCATATTCAACACAACTACTATAAAAATACGACTCTTTGAATTGACCTGTATTTTCCTATATTTTTCTTAACATCTAGTTTTTTGCACTGTATAGGGTAAGAAGGGAGTGTGGATTAAAGTGCCAAGGGAAAATGCAAACTTTGTTCCTGCATTGATTGAGGTGAGAGTTAGTGATTTATGTTGTTATGGGCCTCCCCATCTGCAGAATATTTGAGCTATTATGAAATGCTGAACCATTAAGATTTTCATAAATTGATGCTACTTTACATAACAAGCGACTAGGATCTGTGAGAGTAATTCTATTATGAGCACACAACATTCATGCATATAGAGATTTCCATATCATGTCATGTAATTATTATTTTCTGCTTGCCAAAAAACTTTCCTTCCCTAGCTGGAAAAATATTCAAGGGTTCAGACCTTGTGGCTGTAGGCTACTTACTTTCAATATAAGTTCTTTTCTCATGGAGGAACACCCTTTGTTGCCTTATTAAATTGTTGTTACAGGTTGCTAAAAACATGATCACATATTTTCCAATTTAGAGATTATGTTCATCACGAACCTTTGTGTATGTTGTCTTGTACCTTACAGGAGGGGTTTTGGTATCATCATGCAGAGTGCACATATGTAATGCTGGTATATTGGATCCCTGAAAGTCCTTGCACACTTCCTGCTAATGCTTCACACCAAGTGGGAGTTGGTGCTTTTGTAATGAATGATAACCGAGAGGTATGCATGTAAATGCAACACAAGTTATAATGGGTTGTAGCTTCCTTACTGCAGACAATTTGAAAAGGCTGTTACGCCATTCCTCTTGCTTGTTTTAGTAGCATGTTTTAGTAACATACTAATGTGTATCTTCCCATAGTTTCATTGTACAGATATAGATGACATGTTCATGTAATATTTGCAAATTTGCTTGTAACTTTTTTTGTACTTTATTCCTTTCTGCAAATGCAGCTGATATTCTCTTCTAGTTTTAGTACAAAAAAATTATGCAACTTTTGGATTTAATTTGTAACCATTATGTTTAGGTGCTAGCAGTGCAGGAAAAAAATGGCCCTTATAGAGGTTCAGGGATTTGGAAGATACCAACAGGATTGCTTCACCAGGTATGAGGTCTATTTTTGATCTGGAGTGCATAACATGTAAAAATGTTTAACATCTCTCATGGCATAAAGTTTGAAAGTGTTCAGAAAACTGTTATTTGCTTTCACTTGATAGGGGGAAGATGTTTTCACAGGAGTCCAGAGAGAAGTTAAGGAAGAGACAGGGGTAGTGGCACTTTGCTCAATCCTTTTTTAATTAAGTAATTATTTATATAGATTGATATTAAATGTGATCTTCTGTGGAAAAACTGTCTATTAGTCTGACTAATTATTATTCCATTTTTTATTGAAAATACTAAATTATTTTGTCCTTGGTCATGCAGATTGATGCTGAATTTTTGGAAGTTGTAGGAATGAGGTAGAGGCTGTTCTTTTGGTTAACTGTTAGGTTCATCTTTATTGTGGGTACAATGCCAAGTTTGTAAGTGCAACACACCATACTTCTAGATAACCACTTTTTGTTTATTGGTAATAGCTTTTACCCAGTTCAACGGGTTCTAGATAACCACTTTTTGTTTATTGGTAATAGCTTTTACCCAGTTCAATGGGTTGACCTTTGCACATCTTCGCATTATTGTAGGACCTGTATATCATTCACACATAGGTAGTAATTTATCTATAATATTATCAGATGTATGAAATCTTGTCCTGTACTCGTATAGGCATAGCATATTAATGCAATACTCTTGATATATGAATGGAGAATTACAAGGCCACAGGATTTTCGTGTAATTACTATCACTTGAATCCAAACATGTCATTGTTAGTCAGAGTAATTTTTTTTAAGAGATTTAGTTTGCACAAACAAAATTATCTCTCTAGTACATCTTCACAAAGAGTGTTAACCATTAGTGACCGTAACTGCCATAATGTAGCACAGGAGCTGCCTTAAGTTCCTAAGTAAATTAGATGACACAGAGCAGTAACTGAATCATAATATGATATTTTTTGTTTTACAGTGTACACCTGACCTTTTATTGACATATTTCCTTTGTGAAGATGGGATCAAAGCTTCCCTTTAAGCAGACTAAATAACAAAATATATACCAAGATTTAGTTTCCATCAAAAAGGCATGATTTAGCTACCAAAATCCTGTGCTTAATAAATTAATATAAAAAACAGAAAATCATAGAAGAAAAAAATTCTTGTGAATCAGTATGCAAATGAGGATTAGGTCCTACAAGTTTTTAAGGATAAGCGAATTAAAAATTTCTGTGTTTAGTTTTTCTATGATTTGTTGCAACTCTTAATCACAGTCATAAAGTATATTTCATATTTTTCTAGGACATGATATTGATCCAAAAAACCATTTGTGAATTGGTCAAAGTTTGACTCGTGAAAAAAAAAGATAGCAAATTATCCTATGCAAGCGCTACTTTTCATTTTCTTTTACTGTGCCTTTGTAGTCATTTTGGCCTATACATTTCTAGGTCAGCTCTATGATCTCTTTGAAAAACAACTGGAATCCATTCTTTGGAAGAACAGAAAGACAGAAGATAAAAATATAAATTCTTACCTCTGATGTTGTGTATTGACATAATTTTGCACTCTGATTATTGTATTTTATGTATATTAAACCTGGACATGAAACCTATCTTTTTTACATCATGTCATGAACTTATTTCTGACTTTAACTTTTAGTTTTAATTTGTACATCACCAAGGTTTTATGGATTTTTTTTGTAATTTTTGAAACTTGATCATTTTTGCTGTAATTTTATGTTTGATTTTGGAACTTGGTGTGTGCTATGCACACTTTTTAAAAAAATGGCATGACCATGCTTTTAACAAGTCCATATACTCACAAAATTTTACTGGAACAAGTATTCTTAGATTTTTAATTATAGAGGGCCACAGGTGCATTTATACCACTTTGAAATTCTTTGATATTGGTAATATGTATTTGCATCACTGTTCCTGCCTTTCTTCACTGAATGATCACATGCTTATACTATTGGTCAAAAAATACTTCCAATTTATCTAATATCCTGTATTTCTGTATTTTCAGTTCAATCCGTGCTAATACTTTTTACAAGAAAGAAATAAAATATACTGATGTTCCCAAATGACCAAAGTCAGTCGATGGAACTCAAAAGTACACTCAGCTACAATAGGAAAGTTCTAGGGTGAAAAGAACCCTAGGTTCTGAAAAGTAACTAAATACTCGAAAAAGGATTCACCATTTAAAGCATTGAAAATCAAGGAATCACCATTTAAAGCATGGGCTGCAATAGAAAGTCGATGTTTCTTGCCTAAAAAATTGACTTAATTTAGATTTTTAAGATTATATTAACTCATAACTGTTGTCAACTTGGAGTTGCACCCTGAATAGAAGACGTGCTGAAATGGCCAATCCTCTCTCCGGTTGAAACGATGGGATCTTCTCACGAGGGTGGGTGCCTCAATGGTGAGAAGAACCTCCAGAGAAGGCTGGTTCTTGTAAGATGTATCAATGGATCTCTACACTGTGCTGCGAATCTACCATGGAAAATGAAGAAAGAAACTTGAAAGGAAAATCCTACCTAATGATGGTGATACACCAAAATATTGATCCACTCTACTTGGAACCTTGAACACTAAATCAAACAAGGGAAAAATAAGACCTTTGATTTCAATTGATCACTATGCATAAATATTTCATGAGAAGGTTTGATCCAATGACCAAAACATGAGGGAAAACGATGGAGAGAGGTCTGATACAAGACACTTTGCAGCCACCTAACATCCACTTATAGCTTCAGAAAAAGACATAATAGAACACTGAACATGACCTGCATAATATGATGAGCTAGCAACTAGGTACGAATCAGAATTTGGGAAGAGAGAAATCTACTATGTATGCAAATTGCTGAATGAATGTACACTATGCCAGCACTTGAAATTTGAAAGTACAATCCTTCTATTGATTGAAGAGGTCACACAACTCACCAATGACAGAGTCTGGTCTTACCAAGAGAGGGATACAATTCAAGGCTGAAAAGCCAACTTATATAGAAAAGTATACAACAGCCAAGAGATTGGCGTTGAAAATAGAAGAGGCCAACTGAGTCCAACTTGTATTATTTCAACCTTCAAATAAAATCTATTTTTTTCTTATGCCTTGCATGAAAGCACTTTGGCATTGAAAATGGACGGTGGGCCCAAGCTGCATGATGCTACACCAATCTCCAACTATAGAACTCCTCTTGAGTTGTTGGAACGTTTAAAAGCTTTCCTTTGCATGAAATCAACGCAAATGCCAAATTAAGAATTACGTTTGAACCTCTAGAATGTTTCAAGCTTTCGAGACAAGCGAGAGTGCGTGCATGGAATATCTTGCTGTTTGAAACGTTCAACGCTTTGCCTGTTCATCATGCAAGACGACTCTATTTTCAGAACTGAAACGTGCTTGTTTTCTTAAACGCGTTTACTTCGTTGGATTCACTTCACGTTAGTCTGTGCATGATCTTTGTTTATCCTGCCTTTGTCTTTGTTCTGTGTTTGTTTTATTCCATGTTCATGCTTATGTCCATGTTCAGTTCTACTTTAATCTTTGCTCATGCATCTATTTCTGCGTTTGTCTTTCTTCTTGTTCAGTTCTGGCTCAGTCCTGTTTGTGCTTACATCTCTGTTCATGTTATTTATCATGCTCAGTTCACTTTGTGTTTTATTTGGCTTTTCTCGTGTTCTGCTTTAATTCGGGGTTCGGGCTTTATTTTGGTTTTCGTCATTCGGACAAAATGTCCGAAGGACTCTCTGTCTTTTCTCTTTCTCTGGCCTTTGCTTATGCCCTTGTCTTTTCTATCGGGCTTTTAACACTGTCCTTATTCCTTTGGACTTTTTGTCCAAAGGAATTTGTTTCCTTGCCAATTTCCCCGAATTTATTCCTTTAGACTCCTTATATCTTGCCTTTGATTTTCTTCGAACTTTTGCTAACCTCAAATTCTTGCGGATTTCTTAACATCCTGAATTTCTTCGGACTTTTTGTCCGAAGGAATTCCTTCGGACAAATAGTTCGAAGGAATTCCTTTCCTTTGGCTAACTTTGCTTTTGTCCTTTGTTTATGTCTCTGCCCTCTGCAAGGGCTTCTGTCTTCCAATAATGCCCTTCGAAACTTGTGAAAGGGTCCTGTCACTGACCAAGTGCCCTCCGCAAGCGTAGGTGTCCTTCGGAACTTGTGAAAGGGTCCTTCGGAATTTTGCCAAGGTCTTCTTCATGCTTGAAGTGTCCCCCGCAAGGGCACATATCCTTCGGGGAAATTGTAAATGTCCCTACGTGATGCCTAGATGTCCTCCGCAAGGGCTTCTGTCTTCCAAGAGTGCCCTTCGAAAAAATTGCAAAGGTCCACTTCACCGACCAAGTGCCCTCCGCAAGGGCAGGTGTCCTTTGGAAGTGGCTTTTCAGAAGAATTGAAGGGGACCCGGGCTTTTTGTAAGGCACCCGAGCTTTTTGAAAGGCACCCGGGCTTTTCGATTGTGCTCTTCTCCTTTCTTTCGGACAAAAAACCCGAAGAAAAAATAGCCTTGAACGACTGCCACTTAGTCATTTTTTTGGACTTTTTGTCAGTCCTTTAAGAGCTCTTTCTCTCGGACAAAATGTCCAAAGAAATAGTCCACCTCTTATACCCAAAAAATTTCTTGGAAAGACAACAAATAAACTTACAGCTTGAATATCTTGGCTGTATTTGCATATTTGGTTGTAATCAAGCGAGCTCCTTGGAAACCTCTGCATGACTAAACTTCACCTGGCTGTAGATGGCCACTTGGGTGGCTGTAAATGCTCATTTAAAGACCTCAAAACTGATTCATAAGACACACTTGGCACCATAGCAAAGTTCCGAAGTGTAGGGGTGACAATTTGCCTTGTGGGGGCAAAATTGTCAACATTTTTGGCGACTCTGCTGGGAAGCATCCCTGCTATGCTAGAGAACTGAGGCTATATAGATGCTATTCAAATTCCCAAATGGTACCTGATTTTTGACTGCAAATCTCCTCCTGACCTTGGCTGAAGTAACCTTTCTCCCTCAAAAAGGAAGGCAAAACACGAAAGCAGGAAAACTAACTAAGAAGCAAATGTGCAAACAAACACTTATTGAATAAAACTAAAGCAAACTACTGTGCTTGAACAACACTTGGAAGAAAGCAAAAACAACTATGTACATAGAGCTTTGCTCTTCAATAGCAATGTTTTAGATGTATCCCATTGACTGGGATTGGAAGCTCTTGGCCGTCCATCTTGGCAAGTTGGAAGGCGTTGTGGGATTTGCAGCTGGAGATCGTGTATGGGCCACTCCAAAGGGAATCAAACTTTGTGTGCCTTCCTGGTTTGGCTCGATCCTCATCCCACTTGAGGACCAAATCTCCTTCATTGAAGCTTTGTGAGGAAGCTCCTTTGTCAAATGTTCTTTTCACCTGTGCCTGATGACTCTCCATGGCTAACATGGCTTGATTTCTTGTCTCTTTCAACTCCATAAGCTCTGCATACTTGATCTCCATAGGCTCATTTCCAACAACTCAAGTTGATGCATTAGTTCCAAAGCTGGAAACTCGAGAGAAATAGGTAATCTTGTTTCCTTACCATAGACTAGCTTGTATGGAGAGTTGGCTATTGACCTCTTGTAGGTGATCCTATCAGTCTATAGAGATGACTTCAACTTGAGATGCCATGCCTTCTGATTGTCTTCAATAGTCATTCGTATGATCTTTAAGAGGTTCTTGTTTGTAGATTCAGCAAGGCCATTTCTTTGTGGATAATAGTTCGATGAAGCACTGAGATAAACTCTATGTTGGACAACCCATTGGCTAATCCTAGATCCCACAAAAGCCATTGCATTGTCGGAAATAATGGTCGAAGGAACTCCAAACCTAGTAAGCAAACCTTCATAGAAATCAAGAACGTTAGTTTCGTTTGCTTCTTTCAATGCAATTGCTTCTATCCAACGTGTGAAGTAATTTGTAACTGTTAGAGTCCACTTATGCCCTGAACTCAAAGGAGGATTAATGAGACCAATAAAGTCCAATCCTCATTGGACAAAAGGTTGATCCACTGCAATTGGTTGAAGGGGTAGGGTTGCAAGTTTAACTTTTCCTACAAACATAGCGCATTGTTTGCACTTCCTAACCCATGTATGGCAATCGCCAAATATAGTAGGCCAATAGTACCCACCTCATGATTTTAAGTGCTATAGTTCTTGCGAAAAAGTGTCCTCCACCAAGTCCATCATGGAATTCTTCAAGTAATCTTTGAGTTTGGCTTGGTTCCACACACCTTAGTAACATTCCATTAATATCCTTTTTGAACAAAACACCGTCAACGAGCAAGAATGAAATTGATTGCAATCTGAAATACCTTTTTTTTGAAGCACTTAGGTGAGAAGGGTAAAAACCATTTTGCAAATAGCTTACCAAATCACGAAACCAGCTGGAAGGTGAGGTGTGAACAACAATAATCTCTTCATCATTTGACACTAAAACAACGTCATTTGTTTCTTGCAAGCCCTGAGTTAGATGCTCACAAAGTCCTTTGCCTTTAACCAGCTTTGTAACCTTGATTTCTATGTCATACTCCATTACCTTGGTTATCCAACCAGCGCTTTTCTCATTTATGTCTTTGTTCAGAAGAAATTCTTTGATGCTTGGATGAGCAACCATTAGATGTATTTTATTATTAGACAAGTGCCTAAATTTTTTCAAAGATCTTATAACTGAAAGGACATGTTTTTCAACAAAACAATACCTTGTCTCATAGTCCTCCAAGCCTTGGCTATAGAAAGCTATTGGCTGCTCCAAATCTTCATGATTCTGCTGCATAAGAATCCCTGAAATGGTGTCCACATTAGTATACGTATACAGAATGAAATCTTTCGTAAAATCTAGATTTAAAAGCGTATTAGCACTTGCTATGGCTTTCTTAACATCTTCAAACCCTATTACTCCCTCCTTGGACCAGTAGAAGTTTTGATTTTTCTTCAACATGGCTGTAAGTGGTTTAGCTACAATAGCGAAATCTGAAATGCATCTCCTTAAAAAATTGATTTTACCAAATCCTTTTTGCTCTTAGGCAAAGAGAGTGCAAGAATGGATTGAATCCTTTCAGAATTTATGTTTAAACTGTGCTTTGAAACATGTCCAAGAAGCTTACCTTCATGAACTGAAAATACACACTTTTTGGGATTTAGAGATATCCTAAATTGCCTACACCTTTCAAAAATTTGCTTGAGATGAACCATGTGATCTTTTGCATCTTTTGAAACACTGTTATATCATCCAAATAAACAAGCACAAACCTGTTAAGAAGGCCTTGGAAGACCATATCCATGGCTCTCTGAAAGGTTGCTCCAGCATTAGACAAACCGAATGGCATCTTTCTGTATGCAAATGTCCCCCACTTAGTCATGAACGCTGTCTTGAATTGGTCCTTTTCTTTGACCAAAATCTAATTGTAACCACTATATCCATCCAACAAGGAAAACCTCTCTAAACCTGCAACAAGCTGTAAAATTTGTTTCATTGATGGCAATGGATAGTGGTCTTTAAGCGAAGCCTTGTTTAAATCATGGAAATCAACACACAAACGAATCTCACCATTTTTTTTTCGTACTGGAACGAGGTTTACCATATAAATTGAGTGCTTGATTGAAAATATAATAGCTGATTCTATGAGCTTGTGAAGCTCAACTTTCATCAAAGGCTCGAGCTTTGGATTGATTGGCCTTTGTCTTTGTCTCACTGGTTTAGTTTCATCTTCTAACTCAATAGTGTGTTGAGCCAAACTTGGATCAAAACCTTTGAGATCACTATACTGCCATGCGAATATATCAACAAAACTTGTGCATAAATCAATGAAAGCTTTCTTTTGTGGAGGAGTGCATACCTTGCCCAATTTCAAAATTTTACTAGCGGCAATCTCTACATTGGCATAGTGCTCTTCCTTTGTTGACAAGGATGGTTTCTCTTTCCTTAGCTCATCATCTTCACTGAAAATATTTTCAAGAGTGACCAACCCCTTGGGTAGCTTATTAGTTTTCAGTTGTACAATCTGATCACCATACTGCTGTAAGTGTTTCGACTGATTTTTTAAAGAAAACTTAGCCTCTTCCTACAAAAATCTCACAATTTGATTGTCATTTTCAAACAATTGCCAATTTTCTTGGTTCTCTGGGATAGAAGGCCTTACAACTACCTTTATATGTGACTGAAAAATATCACTTTTTACATCAGCTGGAATATCAAATTGTGTCTCAACAACAGCGAACCTATCAGCATGTTTATTCCTATCTCTTGGTATTGCTTGAATATTAAAACCCTAGAAATCTTCAAGTAAATCCCAAACTCTGTGTCTGAAAGATTTAAGCAATAGATTCTTGCATATATTCAAACCTCTTACTTGGTGGACTACAAGTTCACTATCTCTAAACACTTGCAAATAATTTTCTTTCATCTTCCTAGCCCACTGCAAACCGTGAACTAGTGCTTCATATTCAGCTACATTGTTTGAACAACCAAACTAAAATTTAATAGAGGAGAAATACCTTTGTTTTGTAAGAGAAATTAACATCAGTCCAGCTCCGATCCCATGCTTATTTCTTGATCCATCAAAATATAATTGCCACAAGCCTTCATTAGATTCGTCCTCTTTGACCATGGCTAGAATTGGTGCATCATTCTCATGAAGACAATACACACCAAGACCTTCCTCTTCAATCAGCTTGTAGGGATCATGCTCATGCAAGGTGGAAGCCCACTCATCAAGAAACAAATCTGGACCTCCATCCAAAGGGGAGTCATTTTTTATATCACTAGTTTGTAATTTTTCATCTGAGATGATACAATTTGCATTGACAACACTTGGCGTATAAGGCTCCATATGAAAACGTGCAATAAACTTTGAATGAATTGTTACCTTTATGCCATATTTGGTTCTGAACAACAAATAGATCCAATCAGTTGATAAATGTCTTCCAATCTTTGAGGTGAAATCCATTGAAAGACAGCGAAATAAGGAGGCAAGTCCACCACTACAACATCCTGTTGAATAATAACGTTAGGACATGCATGTAATGTTAATTTCAAATCTTTGATAATGCCTACCGTTTTTGTTGGTGAACCATCCAACTGCAATACCCCTTTAGTATTTGGCTCATAAACAAGGCCGAGCTTGTCTACAATCTGTTTGGGCATCACTGTATTGCTAGCTCCACTATCCACCATACAATTATGAACCAAAGTATCACCCACTATCAAAGAAAGATTAAAAGGGAGAGTTTTCTTCGTTTTTATCTCAGTTTTGTCCACCTTTGACATCTTATCTCCTTGCTGCACCTGTTGCTTAGTTTGCTGATCCAAATTTGTGAAGACAACACCTTCTTTCTCAACTGGTTTTGAAGACAATTCGAGAGCTGAAAGTTCTTGAATGAGTTTATCCTTTTGCCCTGAAATTGAAAGAGAATTCCACATGCTAATGCTGATGTTAGACTTCTTTATTTGGTCTACAATATTGAACTGAGATGCACTAACCTTTGATTGCGCTTTCTGTGGTACTTGCTGCTCACGAATTAGAGGTATTTGCTGCACTTTACTAACCTCTATATTCTGATTTTTTTGGGTTGTGGGAGCAACAAGCTGCTCTTTTGTACTTTGAGCAACAATACTATAAGAGCACTTGAAGTATTTGCTACTGCTTGGGCTTCCTCAACAGCTCTTCTTTTAGTTCTCTGATAGGTTATAGCTGCAACTTGACCATTTGAATCGTTAGTTTTAACATCTTGAGTAAAAGCAACATGATCATCGACCTGCCAATATAAATTAATAGCATCAGGTTGCTCTTGAACTTGACGAGTCACTCCTTGTGATGTCAAACCTGTATCTTGATATTGACCTCCTTGAAAAGAGAACTCTTCTTGTGTCATCTGTGGCATGGTGATGTTCTGTGATACCAAGGCTTGGTTTTGAGCATCATTGAGATTTGAGGGCTGCCAACTTGAATCCTGCACCAAATTATTTTGAGGTGGGGTTGGAACAATGGCTTTTGAAGTGGAAGGAGAATTTGGATCAAGAACAACATATGGATTAGCTGGAGTTATGGCTTCTTGTACTTGATAGGGTGGTCTATTTTCTCTGAAACCCTGATAAGGAGACCTTTGATCTTTGAAGCGCTGATAATTGTTTTGATTTTCTGTTGATAGGGCCTATTTGACTAAAATTGTTGCTTTTTGAGATGTACTATTTCATTACTAAAAGATTGTAACAAACTTTTCAACTTTTCTATCTCACTAGATTGACTAGTAAGGCCTGCAATAGGAACTTGAGGTGCTGGAATTGGAGCCAAGGATGAAATTTGAGGAATTTGAGGGGCTGGTATAGAATTTATTTTTGAAAATATGGGCATTGGAGGTCTTAGAGAAAGCTTACTTGCTTGTATCAAACTATTTTCTGCTTTTATTGCAACTTCATAAGCATCTGGTAAAGTAGTACCACCCATTGACTGTATCATCACACTAATATCAGAATTGAGAGCTTTCAAAAAATACAAAAATGCATATTCATGGGATGGCCTAATCAGAACCGGTATCTTGGTCCATGTCTTCTGGAATTTGAGATTAAAATCGGACATGAACTCATGAGCTCTCTGTATGGCAGTTAATTGCTCAACTAAAGATAAGTGATCAGATTTGTCTTCAAACTGCTTGACTAAGGCTGCACCCAATTCATCCCAGATGGAAACGGATCTAAGTGGGAGGTTTCTATACCACTGTAATGTTTTTTTTTTGAAAGAAGCAGCTAACAATCTGATAGCAACATTATCCTCAACAACATTATGAACTAAACAAAGATTAGCCAAATCCTGGATATGCTCAATAGGGGTTGTTTGATTTTCTCCTGAGAAGAATGGAATACTTTTGAGCGCAGATACAAGAATGTCGTCTAACTGTGCTAGATTCAGTGGACTTTTCATATTGAATGGAGCAAACACTTGATTTCTAACGGCCATCTGGATAGTGGGGATTGCAGTGTTTAGAACGATAGGATGAGGGGGAGGTAAATATTCCCTTTGATGGATTTGCCCTCCTAGACCTTGCTCTTTTATAAGTTACAAATTCAAAATGAATACCTTTACTTGCTGATCTTGTGGTAACCTTTGGCATGAACAGATTGCCTGAGTGATGCTATGAATTCTGCAACTAGATGTAGACGAATATCCTTTGCTGTTGCAAAAACTCTATGCAAAGAACTTTTTTCGTGATCCCATTGGGCATGCCAAAAACTGTTGTCAACCTAGAGTTGCACCCTGAATAGAAGACGAGCTGAAATGACCAATCCTCTCTCCGGTTGAAACGATGGGATCTTCTCACGAGGGTGGGTGCCTCAATGGTGAGAAGAACCTCCAAAGAAGGCTGGTTCCTGTAAGATGTATCAATGGATTTCTACTATGTGCTGCGAATCTACCATGGAAAATGGAGAAAGAAACTTGAAAGAGAAATCCTACCTAATGACGGTGATACACCAAAATGTTGATCCACTCTACTTGGAACCTTGAACACTGAATCAATCAAGGGAAAAAGAAGACCTTTGATTTCAATTGAACACTGCATAAATATTTTATGAGAAGGTTCGATCCAATGCCTAAAACACGAGGAAAAACGATGGAGAGAGGTCTGATACAAGACACTTTGCAGCGACCTAACATCCACTTACAGCTTCAACAAAAGACATATAGAACACTGAACATGACCTGCATAATATGATGAGCTAGCAACTAAGTACAAATCAGAATTTGGGAAGGTAGAGAAATATACCACGTATGCAAATTGTTGAATGAATGTACACTATACCAGCACTTGAAATCTGAAAGTACAATTCTTCTATTGATTGAAGAGGTTACACATCTCACCAATGACAGAGTTTGGTCTTACCAAGAGAGGGATACAATTCAAGGCTGAAAAGCCAACTTATATAGAAAAGTATACAATAGCCAAGAGATTGACGCTAAAAATAGAAGAAGAGGTCAACTCAGTCCAACTTGTGTTATTTCACCCTTCAAATAAAATCTATTTTTGTCTTATGCCTTGCATGAAAGCTCTTTGGCATTGAAAATGGACGGTGGGCCCAGGCTGCATGATGCTACGCCAATCTCCAACTATAGAACTCCTCTTGAGTTGTTGGAACGTTTAAAAGCTTTCCCTTGCATGAAATCAACACAAATGCCAAATTAAGAATTACGTTTGACTGTCGGAACGTTTCGAGTTTTCGAGACAAGCGAGAGTGCGTGCATGGAATCTCTTGCTGTTTGAAACGTTCAACGCTTTGCCTGTTCATCATGCAAGACAACTCTATTTTTAGAACTAAAGCGTGCTTGCTTTCTTATACACGTTTACGTCGTTGGAGTCACTTCACGTTAGTCTGTGCATGATCTTTGTTTATCCTGCCTTTGTCTTTGTTCTGTGTTTGTTTTATTCGCTATTCATGCTTATGTCCATGTTTAGTTCTACTTTAATCTTTGCTCATGCATATATTTTTGTGTTTGTCTCTCTTCTTGTTCAGTTCTGGCTCAGTCCTGTTTGTTCTTACGTCTTTGTTCATGCTATTTATCATGCTCAGTTCACTTCGTGTTTTTTTTGGCTTTTCCCGTGTTCTGCTTTAATTCGGAAATCGGGCTTTATTTTGGTTTTTGTCCTTCGGACAAAATGTTCAAAGGACTCTGTCTTTTCTCTTTGTCTGTCTCTTCTCTGTCTTTTCTCTTTCTTTGGCCTTTGCTTACGCCCTTGTCTTTTCTATCGGGCTTTTAAGACTGTCCTTATTCCTTCGGACAAAAAGTCCGAAGGAATTCATTTCCTTGCCAAATTCCTCGAATTTATTCCGTTAGGCTCCTTATATCTTGCCTTTGATTTTCTTTGGACTTTTGCTGACATCAAATTCCTGCGGATTTCCTAACATCTCGAATTTCTTCGGACTTTTTGTCCGAAGGAATTCGTCTCCTTTGGCCAACTTTGCTTTTGTCCTTTGTTTATGTCTTTGCCCTCCGCAAGGGCTTCTGTCTTCCAATAATGCCCTTCGGAACTTGTGAAAGGGTCATGTCACCAACCAAGTGCCCTCCGCAAGGGCAGGTGTCCTTCGGAACTTGTGAAAGGGTCCTTCGGAATTTTGGCAAGGTCGTCTTTGTGTTTGAAGTGTCCCCCGCAAGGGCACATACCCTTCGGGAAAATTGTAAATGTCCCTACGCGACGCCCAGATGTCCTCCGCAAGGGCTTTTGTCTTCCAGGAGTGCCCTTCGGGAAAATTGTGAAGGTCCACTTCACCAACCAAGTGCCCTCCGCAAGGGCAGGTGTCCTTCGGAAGTGGCTTTTCGGAAGAATTGAAGGGGACCCGGGCCTTTTTTTAGGGCACCGGGGCTTTTTGTAAGTCACCCGGGCTTTTTGTAAGGCACCCGGGCTTTTCAACTGTGCTCTTCTCCTTTCTTTCGGACAAAAAACCCGAAGAAAAAATAGCCTTGAACGACTGCCACTTAGTCATTTTTTCGGACTTTTTGTCAGTCCTTTGAGAGCTCTTTCTCTCGGACAAAATGTTTGATGAAATTGTCCACCTCTTATGCCCGAAAAATTCCTTGGGAAGACAAAACAAATAAACTTACAGCTTGAATATCTTGGCTGTATTTGCACATTTGGCTGTAATCAAGCAAGCTCCTTGGAAACCTCTGCATGACTAAACTTCACCTGGCTGTAGATGGCCACTTGGGTGGCTGTAAATGCTCATTTAAGGACCCCAAAACTGATTCATAAGAGAAACTTGGCACCATAGCAAAGTTCTGAAGTGTAGGGGTGACAATTTGCCCTGTGGGGGCAAAATTGTCAACAATAACTTCAATTTTTCTTTGCTGTTGTTAAGTTTCTATATGAGATGTTCAGATTTCACATGTTTCATGTTTGTAGAACTTGAGTGGGCCTGACAGTGAAGGTGCATACACTCCGTAGTGAAAGTCACATGTTTGAATCTTGAGGAGGGTAGAATTGTTCACCTAATTGAACAATATATAAGGTAAATGGCAAAAAAAATCCCTTGGCTTCAACAAGGGGGTTCTCATACATCAAATTGGTGTCTTGCTTGGTGGTGACCTAAAAAACTACCTTTTACCTTTACCTTTATCTGTCTTTTTGCTGTCTTTTGACAAACTCTTTGTACCTTACCATGTACTTTTTGACTATAATACACATCATTTCTTGTTTCATTTACTCTGACTCTAATCTTCTGATGCTGCTTGCCATTGTACTTTGTCTTTGCAAGGCTCTTAGAACTGATAATTTCCTTTTATCATTACGGATCAATTGTATGCTTTGGACTCTCAATGCCCAATTATTTCTCTAGATAAGAGTTACATTGATGTTAGCAACAATCAAATTGGGAGGGCTTAGCAGCATGCCTTTTTGCATTACTCTATCTGTCTTTTGGCAAGATGATCAGCGGAAATCTGCATGCATCTCAACTAGTTTGTTTAGGTTGACCTATCAAACGGAAACCATTCAGTGTGCTTCGTTCTTTCATCTGGGATATGTTAATATGATTTGATATTATTTTCGAACTTGCATACAATGATCTTGCAAATTCACTGCATATATCACCATGTTTCACCTTGGCAACTAATTTATTTCTGTCAAGGAACAAAGTAGTATCATTTTTCATGTTGTTCTCTGGATCTTGTTTCTGTGTATTAAAATGCGAGATTAGTGGATATGCATGTCTTAATTTATTTTCCCTAAACTTTTCATGGATGAACTGCAGGCATTTCCACAATGCACCATTTAAGAAGTCTGACTTATATCTTGTATGCATTCTGCGACCACTTTCTTTTGACATAGAGATGCAAGAAACAGAAATTGCAGCAGCTCGGGTGAGTACTGTTACTTACATTTGGTGGCATTTATCTCTTGTTATTTGCATGGATTGCCTTATGAAATTGTTTCTTTTCAACTTTGATCATCCTCCTTGGTTGGTGAAATTATTTATGCAGTGGATGCCGATTGAGGAATTCGCAACTCAACCAAAGTATCAGGAAAGCGAACTATACAAAAAAATGTTTGATGTGTGCATTGCAAGCTTCGAGAAACGGTACAAGGGGTTTTCTGCTGTTCAATTAGCATCAGGTTCCACTGAGATTCAACCTGTATTCTATTATAATGTTCAAGATATGAACCCTGCATTGAATGGTATAATACCTTAGCATTGCAAACTGATAGAGGTAAGAATCATCTAGAAAATAATTCTGTGTAACATGTTTTATTATTGTTGCTATTTGAGAAAACGAAAAGCTTTAGTGTGATTTATATGGTTATATGGTTTGATGTTTATTCTTCAGCCTGTTAAATAGTAGTGAATGATGCTTGTACGAGGTATCTTGCACTGCGTGGTACAGGATGGGGATTAAAGTTGTGATGGTGAAGTTAATTGTCATAATTTATAAGAAGCAGCTGATATGAAAAAGAAAAAACTGCCAATTGACCTGCACTCTTCTGCTATGGGTTCTCCTTCAGTTTTTCAGCTTCAACATAAAAGGACTATGAAAGGAAACTTGATATAACTCTTGTATCTAGCTAATTTCCATGTAGTTGGTTCCTTATTGCATAATAAGGAAAGTCAAAACTTAATCACGAAGAGTGATTTTGGAGTATGAAATATAAGTGTTTTAGTAGGCTGTTCTGAATCCCACCGTCCATTTATGAATGTTTTAGCAGGAGATTAGCAGACCCAGAGGAATTGGCACATTTTAAATTTTCCTTACGCAATGCTTTAAATTTTTCAAATAAGTCCTGGGGTCTTGGGGTAATCATTCGATTCCACTTGAATTTCACTATCGTATTTACAGCTCATTCCCATCTTTTGGTTTTAAAAAGGATGGAAAATAGGAAAACAGGTGTTCCAAAGCCTGAAGGATATGGCAAGTAGTTAGGTCCTTGGCCAAGCATTGGATGAAGTTTGGAAATCTTGATGCAATAGTTCGTTTCAATACCTCCTAGCGATTATCATATTGCAAAAATTCTTGCTAGGAAGGATGCCCATGTTTTGGAAATTCCACCCAGAAGGTAATAAGCTACTCTTACAGCACAACACTGTGGTTTGATAGCAGGAGCAAACTTCATTTAATTGTGGGCCTGATAGATAAATTCAACAAATACTTGCAAATATTGAAAACTGCTAAATAAGAATGTTAAACTAAATCCCCAAACAAACTGAGTACCTAAAAAGATGATCATGTGTGAGTAATGGACCATAAGGCTGGACCATATTAGAGGCATGTGCCCTTAGCAATCCACAAAGGCACCCATTAGTTGTAATGGATTTCTGGGGAAGGGTCCTGTTATATGAGTTACCGATTCTTACTCAGTTGTGCTACTCCAAATGCTGGACTGCCTTTTTCAATTGAAATGGAACATTACTACCCAAATTGCACTGTACATCAATAATTAACTTAAGAAAATATGATCCCAAGCAGACACTTGACATGCTCCACTCCTAGGCTCATCACAACGAAAACGAAAACCAAGATTTGCTTTGTCAGGTAGTAAATGAGTTGACCGAAAAATAAAACACCTTTAAGCTGTGTTCATAATTACACATATAGTAGATGCATGAATGCACTGTATCAAAAAACATCATGGTCTTGTAATTGGTAACAAAACCTCTCTGGCAACTATTGCTACCAAATGACCACCTTGCTAAGTTAAACTGGTGCTTTTGTTGCATCTGGAGCTGTAGAACTAGCTGCTGAAAGATTGCTTTTAATGAATCGAGTGAATAAAGCTTTAGTTGGATATCAATATCTAGAAACATGTATATGTTGATTATGCTCTAAACCACTCATCGTATTATTATGAATGCACATACAGAGACTTTGGAAGCCTAAGTATATACATGCATGCTTGTGGTGTGATACAATTGTATCATGATATCTAAGAAACCTCCTCATAGCATAGTCTCTTACTATAAGAATAACTACATGGGTAAGAATGCTAACCATGAGAACCTGTTAATCCACATGTAAAGTGTGCCATAGTTGATAGTTAGATGTGAACGAGGGGCATAAAATTTATGTACCTGGTTAATACTGAGGTATGAATGGGGCCATATAATGCCCATATTCCATTGAACCCTCTTTTGAGGGGGATGACAAAATAAGGGTTGTGAAAAGAGGATGACTGGAGGTACCCCCAAATATTAGGGACAAACTTACACAATTTTAAAAAGTGAAAGTTATAATTATAAAACTTAAAAATTTAAATTAATCTAAGAATAGACATTTGGGAATTATTCTATCTAATCAAAGCTCTAAACTGCAGGATTAACTCTTAAAGCACATCTTCATTGCAAGAACATAAAGTTAGTGTCAAATTGCACTTCTACCATAAAGGCTGCGTTAATGACAAAAAGGTGTTGGGTATGGAATAGCCCACGTTGATAATAAATGTGAGTTAAGGTAAGGTTATAAGAGTTGCATGCACCAAAAGCTTTTCCAATCTGGAAGCTTGACTTTGGGGTGCAAGTCCCCAAATTGATATGTTCACATCCTTCTTTCCAATATTAACATTGCTTAGATGTGCTTGTGTGCTTTGTGCCGCCCACTCCGGCCCCCTCCGCCTCTCCCCTCCCTTCCTTACCTTGTGATTATTGAAGTGAAAGGTCATAGAAGAAATGACAACTAGTGGAAAATAGTCATTGAAGTGATGACTTATGATTTCAGTATTTTGTTTAACTCAGTTTATCACAACTAATTTTTTACCATCGAATGGACGTTTTAGTTAATGTTTTTTGTAATTGGTGTGCCTTTTCTATGAAAGGTGCATAGGTGCTTGTGAAATCATGCGAACACACTGGTGCTTTTAATCAAATCACGGTGCACTGGAATTTGGGGTCCCGCATAACAAGAGGGAGTATGGTGCCCCATTAGCTTTACACAATATTCGTGTTTCACCACATACGACACCCCAGTGCACCTAGTTTAAATGGATGCATTAGTGCAGAATACATATTGCATATTGGTGCGGCATTTAGTAAATAAGCATTGGTGCACCTGTGCTCTCGACGACATGCAATGCCCTAGTGCATGCATATGGCTGGACTTATCAATAGGTTGGAAATTGTGTGCATTATAAAAGCTGGGAAGTGTGCTTCTCGGGGAAGAGTGTGTATTTAATTAGCTGACTATGTCTATTAATTATTTATGTATCTAATTTGTATTTTATGTATATTCAATTTTAGGATATTTATTGGCTAGTTGGGAACAATTCCTCTTTCCTTCATTGGAGATTTTTGTTGGCTTCATTGATATTCAACTACCTTGTAATTATGGTTATCTCCCTAAAGACCGGGTGTATCTCCGGTTTGAGTTAAGTTGAACCGAGAGAGATTCTTCCTATTTTAGGACACTTATCCTTGATTAGGCCTTCTCACACATTTTTGTATAAAAGGGTTTGATGGGTATACATGAAATCATGAGACACATAAAATTATCACGATTTTTTTCATAAAAGACCACCATTGCAATTTTGTACCAAAGCTGTCTATTTTGAGACTAGGTTCCTAGGAGAATTCAATTGATCCCTTGTGTATGAAAGTGTTATTTTTATTAATATGGTATAAGAACTATGCAAGAACTAGCTTCATTTTTGAGCCTATGTTCACTCTAGAAAAGTTTTTCCTCCATTGGATCCAGAACCATTGAGCTAGTTAGAAAGGCCTTTAGTTTTAAGAAAGCCAGCCTTTGGAAACTTCAGATCTATCTTTGCCAATTCAGCATTGAGGTGGTAACAAATGTAAAATCACATAAATTTTTGATCACTTTTTCTCACCGAAAGTTAACTACTTATTACTTTGATAACAGTAAAAAGTATGTTTTCCTTTGTTTCAAGGAAGATTTGTTATTTTCTCAAATTAAAGAAAATCTTGTTTTTGCTAGGCTCGTAACAACCTCCTCCTTGGTCTTGCATGACCCTTGTAGTTTCCACAACTCAAGTCCAAGCCTGGGTCGACATGCTTTTTATAGTACAACCCTCTAACATTGGCACAATCCCTACGACCCCTTCATTGCAATGATTTATCTATGGCCTTGGTGATGCCAATCATAACCATATGACTTGCTTTTGTGCCATCTGTCCTAAGGCATATCTGCTAAAACGATGCCGTTTGAGCCCCTTTTTCATGTCGTCAAGCTTTTTCGAGTGGCGCCTATCCATTCCAATTTCATACCCTGTCCGAGGTTGATTTTTGCTGCATATTTGTCCTTTGGAAAATAACGAGCCATCAAAATGACCTGATGGTATTATCGTGCCACCCTTCAATCACACACTTGACCTTGTTGGACAAGTTGCACTGCTTTCCCTGTCAATTGTGCGTACCGTGCTATTTTAGGTCCCAATTTTGAAATCAGATATGTTTTCAAGAAGATTTCAGTTTTGTACTCATATTTTCTTCATTGCTCATTATAATTTGCATGTTACGAATGGCTTCAAGTGCCACTATGATCCGAAAACCGGGTTTATCTTTTTGATAAATCAAACGACTTTTAAATAAGCGGTTATTTAAAAGTCGTTTGATTTATCAAAAAGATAAACCCGGTTTTCGGATCATAGTGGCACTTGAAGCCATTCGTAACATGCAAATTATAATGAGCAATGAAGAAAATATGAGTACAAAACTGAAATCTTCTTGAAAACATATCTGATTTCAAAATTGGGACCTAAAATAGCACGGTACGCACAATTGACAGGGAAAGCAGTGCAACTTGTCCAACAAGGTCAAGTGTGTGATTGAAGGGTGGCACGATAATACCATCCGGTAATTTTGATGGCTCGTTATTTTCCAAAGGATGAAAAATTCCTTAATTAAAATAGAATTGGTTGCGGAATTCTCAATTCCCTGATTAAATAAAATAGGAAATGGAATTAATATTCAAAAATCAAACCTGAGTGTATAATAACTCCAGAAATATGATTATGTATTCAACTCCTTGTTTTCAAATTGATTTGTAAACAGTAATTAGCCATTTGCTAATAATTACTGTTTATTTAAAAACAGATTTTTAATAAGTCATTTTCCAATTTTTTAATAAAAAAGAATTGACTTTAAAAATTTGAATGTAAATTATTTGAACAATTCTGACTGTGAGTATTTTGAAAACTCATCTAAATCTATTGTTCATTTAAAAACATTCCCTTCATATTTTATCTATGTTCATAATTTTTTAATTAATTTGTTCATAATTTCTTAATTAATTTTTAGTAATTTATTTCCAGATATCAATAAATAATTTAAAACTGATATACGAATGGAATATTGAAAAATCGAAATAAAAAGAGATCAAAAATTGTTTACGGGGTTCACCAATTAACTACGTCATCGAGATTGCTAAATAACAATTCGATCCATTAAAAATCAATTGTAAGTAATAATACAACTCACAATAATGATATATGAACCCTGTTGCCTGCGATAAAACCAAAATGGGCTTTCCACATTTAATGGGTGGTTCAAATACTATACTTAATTTTAATAAAAACTTGCCCATGAATAATATGATTCACATTACCATTATCTTCCTCCAAACCGTTGACCACTTTTCATTGGATGATCCACGTGTGAGGGAATAAAGGCATGCTTAGAGTTTAACATGCATGTTTTAAAAGGAGTTTGGCGCTAAGAACCTGGAGTAAAGGATCTCTCATTTCCACGTGGGAATAAAGTGTGGATGTTCAACGCCAAACATAAGGTGAGGACAAATTAGTTTAAAAAAAACCATATCCCATTTAACCCAACTTCTCCCCCATGCAAAGTGAAGTGGAATACCACGTGGGGAAAGGGAAATTAAGGGTTTTAAAAAAAACATGCATGTGGGTATAAAGTTTATTAAAACATCTCCATTAAATAAATAAAAACCAATAACTTTTCAAGCCCCCCATCTAATGTAATGGAATCCCACGTGGGGAAAGGAAAAGGTGGGAATAATTTTATTTGGCTTAGTTTAAAATAAATAAATAAGTATATCCCATGGTTTTTAAAAAGATATCTATTGATAATTAAAACAATGAATAGTTATTTATGTGGAAAAAAGTGGGGATATTAAAATTTGGGA
This sequence comes from Torreya grandis, assembly GCA_037957365.1. Taxonomy (NCBI): domain Eukaryota; kingdom Viridiplantae; phylum Streptophyta; class Pinopsida; order Cupressales; family Taxaceae; genus Torreya; species Torreya grandis. Next base: position 2,294,121 of record JARHVA010001554.1, on the reverse strand, counting down.
CTTGAGTTTATAAATATATCCCATGATTTTTTTATATAATTATGTAAATAAGATATTAAGTAAAATTAAAATAATATCTAATGGTTATTAAAACTGTTAAAAATGAGATATTTAATAATATTTTGAAAATAGAGAAATTATGGTGGGAATAAATGTTTTATGAACTATATAAAAAAAATCTTTTGGATCACATTATTTTGATCGATATGTTGTTAACAAGAAACAATTATCACTCGTGGAAAGTTTATATGGAGGACCTCTTATGAAGGAAAGGGCTCTATTATATCACCATGGACATGGAAATTGAACCACAAGATGACGAAAAGAACCTTGGATCGCTCAACTGAGTGGATAAAGTATGCAGATTAATTGGGATGTCTATCTCAACATATTTGAAGTTTCACCAAAGTGGCATTAATGACCCTTAAGCAGTATGGACTAATTTGAGTTGAAAGTTGAAGCATGCTCATTGATTGGGATGTTAGTCTCCAAAGATCTAAAGTTTCACCTAGGTGGCATTAATGATCCTCAAGTGATAGAATAAATTGAGTGGATAGTTTACAAAGTTGAAATCAATGGGCAATATCCTCTTATGCTTTCCTATAGATTATACAGCGTGAAGGGCGAAGGAACCCCTTTCGTTACAAAAAAATCTCATGTGAGGAGCCTTTATTTGCAAACCTGCCACAAAAATAAGGACACTTTAGGCCATGTTGCTTTTTCCCAATTTCGATTGTTCACTGGATGAATTATTGAAGGGGAACATTAATGCTACAATTATACGTGTTATGGAATTCCTTTGTGTAGTCGATTTGATCAACATTATATTGTAGAGGAATCTTCTTGCTTTAAAGTATATGCCACAAGGTTTGTATATCTTATTTCCGTAACCTGTTTGCCAAAAAGGAGGGCAACTTCCAATCTCTAGAAACAATTGAGTATCTATGGATCGATTAATATATCCATTCTAAAAATCACTCACATATTTCCATCCATCCCATCTAAAGTGATCTTTGATATTAGATATTAGAGGATCATGTAGACAGGGGTATCACTGTCCAGATTTTTCCCAAAAGTGAGCCAATTGGCCAATCCCAAAAATCCATGGGCAAAAATACTAAATTAGTCCATTTGTTTTTCCCATTTGGTTCGACATTATGGGCCTCTAATAAAAATACTGATGACATTTTCTATCTATACGACAAACTTGAGGAACATATTTGTAATGTAATATGGTAGCCCATTGAGCTGATATTTAATGTGGCACCAACCCCAATATAGTTTAGTTAGTCAGGGATGATATGCTAAATCTGTTCTCTTAAACTCCAAACCTCTTTGGTAAAGTAATATCCTTTCATTGAAACATATGTCATTTTTGATTCTTGCTATTTCCTTCCCAAACGAATCCACCCAAAAAAGGTTCCATTTTCGTTTACGATTGATAGAGAAGGTAGATAGTGCAAAAAATTGTACACTGATACAACTTGTAAAACTGATTTATTTTTTTGTCTTTTTGCTTTTACTAACCAACAATGTTTCCAATTAGCTAGCTTTTGTTTAATTTTGTTAAGCATCTCCTCCCATTCTTAGGGTTCATGCTGGTCATCTCAAAGCCCTTGCATTATTAGGGTAGAGAATAAAGTAGGATTAGTGAGGAGGGGGCGCGGGGCACCCGACCCTAAGCCAACTAGAACTATATATACGGGGCGGGGCGGAGGGGGACCACCTTTATATAGATAGGGTGCACCTCCATATATATATATATAGGGTGAGGTTGCAGTGACTAGGCTTGAGTGACTGTTTGCCAAAAACATAGGTCTCCGCAAAGTTGTAAGACCATGTATGGGGGCTGATGCCTGCCCAATGCCTAAAGGTTAAGGAAGTTGGTGACCTAATGACATGGAAGCCAACGATCGAAGCCTCGGTGAACGGCGACCGTAACTATAACGGTCCTAAGTAAGCGACTATGCGACTGTTTAGATAGGGATAGGGCTATATAGGGAGCTTAGCTATAGTGGAATAGTAGGTTGTCAGCACTATTTATATATGGGGTCGCCATATAGAACTATAGGGCGTAGTATGACTGATGACTGATTGTATCACATATATAATGGATGGCCCTATCCATATATTCGACCCCCTATACTCTATAAATATGGGGATTGGGATGCCGCTCGCCCCTCCCCCTCCCTCTCTATGTATACGGGGAGTTTCTTTGGCCCTCCTCCCTCCCCCCTCTATATAAACTAAACTAAATTAAACTAAACTCTATCTAACTCTCCCATATAAAGAGAGGGGGCGCCGACGACTTATAGTCTATAGTCTCTAGTCCATAGTCTATAGAGAGTAGAGAGTAGATAGGCATGGTCGCTAGGCGAGACTCCACATCTACATAACTTGCCCAGATCTATAGATAGGAGGTTGAGTGCCGACTATAGATATAAACTATATAGCGCGGTCGTTTCACCCCATATATAGATAGGGCTTGGCCTCCCGCACCCCCACCCCATATATAGCCATAAAAAGTTTAATAGGGATTTAGATATGAGATGGGAAATATGCCACTGTATGGAAAAGGTAGTGTTGGGAAATTGTAATTGTTATTTGGATTTATTGAGAACAAGGCCGAAAGCATTTCAGAAAGGATGAATAACCAAATGACAACAAGCAACCTCCTCAAAAGTTGCCCTTTCCACAAGGAGGGAGTCATTGACAAATTGAAACTGGGTAACAAATGAGTGTTGTCTTGCAGGGTTAATGCTTTGGAGTTTATTAGATGACAATGGCATTGCAAAACATCACCAAGACCTTCTACAACTAGAATAAAAAAAGGAAAGGGGAAAGCGGGTCACCTTGATGTAAGCATCTAGATGAAAGTAAGAAGGTAGTTGACACAATAGTAAGAAAGGGAAAGAAGCTAGCTGTGGAAACACATCATAAGACCCAAGAAACCTATCTAGGGGCAAAGATGGATTTGAGAAAGATATTTTGGAGAATACTAAGGTAGACAGTCATAGGCCTTGGCTAAATCAAGTTTAATAAGCATTCTAGGTTCACGGGTTGTTTTTAAAAAATATGTATGGTTTCCCACACAATCATTTAAAAAAAAAAATGTATGGTTTCCCACACAATCGTAAATTGATCCAAAATATGTCGATTATGAACAAAATCTCCTTGCCGAGGTGAAAATGAGATGTGAAAAAATGTTTACATCTTAACGCAAATAATTTTGTGATAATTTTGTAAGAAGTATTGCATAAGGAAATTGAACAGAAAGAACAAAAGGAAAGAGTGTATCATATCTCTTGAGAACAAAGACAATAAAATTGCTATTAATCGAAGAAAATGGAAATATGAGTTTGGGAATACTCTACAACATTCAAGAGGTTTACTTTTAAAATTTCCTAGAAAATCAGGGAAAATTATTAGGAAAATCCATCAACAACAAGAGCCTTAACCTCTTCTATGTTAATTCTGTAGAGGAAGGTGTCATTATCAACAATGATAAGGGTGGGGATGCAATCTAAAATACATTTCACATCATCATCAGTTCTATTAGTAGGTGGCTACACAATTAAGGTATGAAAGTAACATAAATTGAGATAGTTGGGGAAGACAAGAAAGGTGCTCCCCAATTGGGCACTGGACACTATGGATCCAATTATTATATCTTGTAATGGTGATTGTGGAAAATGAAGGTGTTCTTGTCCCTTGCTAGAATTCATCAAATTTTTGGCACCACATGATTTCCTCCTCAACTTCAATATCTTCCAAGCTATTTAAACTTTATTTTTCCTTGCTCAAGTTCCCCTTGTCTCCCGCTGATAATGTAAGACATGAAATAAGTTCTTGGTATTGGTTTTGAAGGGATTTCTTACATTTGCTCAAGTTACCAAAGGATTTGTGATTCCATTGTTAGAGGTGAAGCCTTACAAACTTGAGCTTAGCAGGAAAAGTTTCCATGAAAAAAAGATTGTCACTGCGAACCATAGGTCACTGGGAACCACGGACCACTAGTTTGATCATTTTAAAGATATCCTTTGAGCAAAGCCACGTGTTTAAATTGGAAGAGAATTTGTTTTAATATTTTGGTCAAGGCTTTCAAGAAGAACAAGTTGATGGTCTAAAGCCATGATGGGAAGCTCTTTAGTTTGGGTTTTAACAGTCTAACGATATGAAAATTGTTTTAATAGTAAAATGGTCTAAGTTGTTGGGAAATAAATTCCTTACCTCTCCTTTTATGCATCCAAGTAAACCAACCTTGTTGAGTTATGAGGTCAATCAATCACATGGAGTGAATGAATGAGTTGAAATCAAAGATGTTTTGGCTATCCATAAATCTTCCTCCAATTTTCTTTTTTCTTTTTAAAAAATTGTTAAATTTCTTTTGATAAAGGTACAAGATTCAAAAAGCTTTTTTTTGTATAGTAATTTTTCGGATGGAGTTTCAAAACATGTACATATTTTGTAAAATTTTAAGTTCCACAAATGTAAAAACAAAGTTTATAGTGATGAGAATTATACAACAATACAAGGGAAGCAACTCACGACTTAACAAGTACCATGGCGATACCAATCAAAAGAAGAATGGACAACTCTTAATAATTGAGAATACACAAATTCCCTTAAATTTACTGCATTGATAAAAAAACCTTTTTGGACCCCATTAAAATGAAAATAGCCATGCTTGCTTGCCAATTAGGTTATAAATGTTACTTCTTTCTTCATACAATTTAAAAAATATATTTTTAGGCTTTTTAGAAACTAGTTTGTCCTCCCAAAGTCTTTCTTGCCATTGTAATCATGCATTTGTGGTTAGCAAACCTGAAATTTGATGTGTAGTGGCATGGTTTTAAGGTTGTACACAATAAATTGCAATTGAAAATTTTAAACTCTATATAAATTTTTTATTAGAATTCATCGATATATCTATTAAAAACACAAAAAATAATACATAGATGGTTACAACAAAAAGACGACCGATTGGTATTCATGGCCCGTTCGCCATGTCGATATAAAACAACCTGAAACAACAAAACATAAACTCCGATTAAACAGGACAACCTAGAAGCATAATCAAAGCATCAAATCACAAGGCAAGTGAGAAAGCTAAGCATAGGTAGCAGCCCCTGATGGAGGTTTGTGATGATCATATTTAGGGCGCTGAGCAACCCAAGAAGAGGGTTTGACTGAATGAGGATTAGGGGCCACCCACCCAACTTGAGTGATCTCTGAATGAGCCAAAGAAATTGTAATTCCCTGACTAGAAGGTCGTGCCACATAGAACCCAACTAGCTCACCAACTTGCATAAGCAAAGTCCATCGAGACGGGCCAACATAGGTCTTTCCGTGCGGCCACTACTCCATTCCCCCTATTGAGGAGGTGAGGAGAAGCTGTTATAGAAACAACTCCATTGACATCTAGGTGGTGGTGGAGTGCCATGTAAGGGTTGGTTAGGAGGAACACGACTCATGATACAAGGAGCACTCCCCCAGTGGTTGAGGAGCTCTTGAAGATGCTGAAATTCCAGAGCTACCTTCCTTGCTCATGCCTAGATTTGCATAAATGTTGAAGAAGTAACAAGCACTTTATCGTTAATAGAGAATTGAATTGAAAACTTTTCATTGTCAAAAATAATTGAATTCATGGGCTTCCATGGTTGAAACATAATACTATCTTTAAATAAATTCCATAGAAGTGCAATGTATGGAGGTCACTGAGCATTGCCCCCAAAAAAGGTCATTTGCCAATTGAATAGTTTGGGTGATGACACTAAAATAAGCTTTGATTCCACTTCTAGGCTTTTTGGGCTTTTAGACATGTCCAAAAAAGGTGCCTAAAGGTTTCAGGTCAGGAGTAAGCGTGGCACTTGGGGTTAGGAATCCCAATGTGTCTAAGACACTCTCCAAGAGGAAGATCTTGATAAACTAGACACTAGAGAAAGCTAATTTGGGCTCGAACTTGACATTCAAAATCCTATCGAACCTGGCAAGTCATGTTCTGGGCGAGGAATTCAAATTTCATCACTTATTGAGCTTACCCAAAGCCGAAGAAAAATAACTCATAATTTGATAGCAGAGTCTAGGAGAATAATTTCGGAAGGCAGTATTGCAATTCCACTACCAATCCTACCACCAGGTAAGTCGGGGTTGTAGACCCATTTTATGAAGCATGACATTTGACATGAATTACCAAATACACATGATAGAAGGCAAGTCTGAATTCAGTGGCTTATGCTTTATTTTCAAGGCATGCCACAACATCCGATCTCAAGAGGAAACCGGATCCAAAATAGTGGAAATTCATTTTTTGAAGACCCTGAGTTTTTAGGCCAAAGATATCCGATAGAGGGAGGTTGGTGTTTGTAATGACATGGGACCCCTAGGGACTGTGATAACTAAATGAGGGACTAGTTTTGAAAATCATCCCCAACCCATTTGAGGTAAGGCTTCACCACTTGAAAAGCTTTCCAGATGCTCTTAGCTACAAAGGACCCTTCTATTTTGACATGGACAAAAGTAATCAAAAGAGTGAAATCCAATGTTTTTCTATTAATTCTTTCTATAAGGAGCATCTATAGATATGCTATACATTAGGAGAATTTACCAAGCCTCATTCCCATCAATAGCCCTTACAATCCATTAAGCACAAAGAAGAATGCTTTATTTATAAATATCAATAATGCACATGCCTCCTTTATCATGAGGAAGGCAACAAACGTCTTAAGCCATTGTGAAAATGTCAACTCTGCTTACGATTGGCCCAAAGAAAATCTCTAAGCACCTTGGCTAATTTGTCATATGAGGCTTTAGAAGGAGCCCCCAATAGGAATAATAATGACATGAGTGGCTGTAATAATTTTAGTTCAGTAATGAAATTTGCTTGTGAGAGAAAGATGCTTGGTAATCCAGTAAGTGATTTTTTTTCAATTTCAATTACATACTACCATAACTTTGAGGGGGCATTATCAAATATTAAGGATACCAAGAATTTGAACTTTCCCCCCTTTTGGAGCCACTTCCATTGATAATTTTAGAGCCATTTTGGCAAGGGCATAATGCTCTGTTGGTAGCATTGATTTTTAGCTCATTGTAGGCTTAACCCAAAGGCTTGTAGTATCCCTAATAGGGATAATGAAAAAAACACAAAATCTCCAAAAACATGCAATAGAAAATTTTGAAATTTTATTTGCAAATAGACAACACTTTAACAAGTTCAGATCTATGCTCAGATTTTTTTTTGAATTTTCTGTTAATTAATAGAAATTTTTGAATATCAAAAGTAACAGAAAACATACTAAAAACTCCCCAGAAATTTTAGAAATAGGTTACATTGATTTTTCCATAATTTTCTGAGATGAATATGATAACAATATGCAGATTTAGGCACAAATACCTAAGAAATATCTTCAAATCCTAGTTGCCCTTGCCAAAAACCCAATAAACCAATGCTGGGTCTGTCCCACTTGTCCTTTCTGTAATTACCTTCAATGCTCTTAGAAACAGGGAGATACATCGCTGTAGATGGTACAAATCTAATCTTGATATTTTGAAACTCACCTCCCAAAATGCCCTCCAATCCTGTTAACAAAATGCAGCTTTAAAAATGATGTGCTAGGGCATCACAGACCAAAGCCCTTCCATTGAAACACACCCGTTTGACTAGGGGGAGCTCGTATGTCTCTTTGAAACCAGGGATACTCAAGGGTTTTCAGATCTAAAGCCAAAGATTGCAAGAGCAATAGAGAAAAGACTAATAACATAATGAGCTCCAAAAGAACCCTAAGATGTTATATAATGACTCTCAAAAGGATTTAATCTCAGACATTGATCCATTACCAAATCAATCCAACACTCCAAATAAAACCCTAAAAAATGAGCCAATAGGCCCCTTATCTTCCAACGCCCCCTCCCGTCCCCACTCCCTCCATTGACCTTTTTTGCACATGTTTAATAAAAATCACTTAAAGTACATGCCTCTTAAGTCATTAAACTCAAAAAGGGGGAAATAATAAGTCTTTAGTCTAGGAATCACTTAAGTTGCATAAAAATACGTGCCCACAACTTAAGAATAGAATAGGATACAAGCCAAAGACTCCACACTTACCCAATAATGCTCTACATCCACTTCCTCTTGGGTAATCCAAGGAAAGGATAGCCCATGCATCGTTAAGCCACATGGCTTGAGTTGGGGACAACATAGTCCTCCCCACCTAAAGATTGCTTGTCCTCAAGCATTTGTAGACTAGGATGCTTAAGAATCTCCTCTCCTTCCGACGTAGCATCCTCCAAAGGCAAGTTTTTCCACTTGATGAGATACTCAAAAATTATTTTACTCCTCAACTTCTTCTCCCTTGCAAAATTGTTTCCGGAATGAGTATCAACTTACCTTCTTCATCCATAGGAGGCAATTATGTAGAAGGAATCACTTGCTGTCCAAGAGCCTTTTTGAGGCATGACACATGGAACACATTGTGGATTTTGCTTGTAGATGGCAGCTCCAACTCATATGCTACTTCACCAATTCTTTTAATCACCTTGAAAGGCCCATAAAACTTTGGTTTAAGCTTTTCTGCTCCACTCAACTGCAAGGAGGATTGTCTATAAGGTTGAAAACACACGAATACCATGTCTCTCACCTCAAAAGACCTCTCAACCGATGGCGATCAACATATTTCTTTTGTTGTTCCTGTGCAATATGAATATTATCCTTAAGTGCCTTAATGATATCTTGATTCTCTTTAGCCCACTCAAGAGCTTTTGGAGCTTTAGAATTAGAAAAAACCAAGTCCACAAATGTAGAAGCTTCATAACCATACAAGGCTTTGAAAGGGGTCATACCTATGCTCATATGATGTGTAGTGTTGTAACAAAATTCAACCAAGTGTAACCACCTTGCCCATGCCTTTTGCTGCCCCGAGACATAGTTTCTCAAGTAGCCTTCAAGCCATTTGTTTACAATCTCTGTTTGAGCATCTATTTAAGGATGATAACTAGTGCTATGATCAAGTTCTGTTTCAGCTAGCTTCATCAACTCTTGCCAAAGAGCGCTGATGAATATGCGATCTCTATTGTTTACAATTCTTTTTGGCACACCATGAAGTCTAAACACTTGTTCAAAAAACAGACCGGCAACTTGTGGCACTTTAAAATAAAAAATCATTGACATAAAGTGAGCATATTCAGTGAGTCTATCCACCACAACAAAAATACAATCCTTACCATTGGTCTTGGGCAGCCCGGTAATGAAATCCTTTGATATTTGTTCCCATTTTTGATTGGGAATAGGAAGTGGATGTAGCAGCCCTGTTGGAAGAGAAACTTCAGCTTTATTCCTTTGGCACTCTATGCATTCTCTTACATGCTTGAGGACATCATCTTTCATACCTTTCCATGAAAATCTCTCACGGATGTACCTATATGTCTTCAAATACCCTGGATGACCAGCAAGCTGATTGTTATGGACAACAATAAGAATCTTATGTTTAAGCTTACTTTTCAGGACAAAACATATTCTATCCTTATAATAGATGATGTCATTCAGCACTTTATACCTTTCATCATTGATTTTACCATCTAGAATCTCACAAACATGCTGATTTTTTGAGTACTCTACTTGTAACTGATCTTTCCAAGAGGCTGAAATTTCTGAAAGTGAGCAAAATGAAGGATTTCTAGATAATGCATCAGCAACAATATTATTTTTCCCTTTGACAAATTCAATATCAAAGTCATACCCTTGAAGCTTACTCACCCAATGTTGTTGTATCTCATTTAATCCTTTTTGCTCCATGAATTACTTGAGGCTATTATGATCAGTCGTCACTATAAACGTTCAGCCCACAATATATTGACATAACTTTTCAAGTGCATGCATGATTGCCAACATTTCCTTGTCATATGTAGAGAGTCTCTTTTCAACCTCATTTAATTTTCAGCTCTTAGAAGCAATTGGATGCTTGTCTTGCATCAAAATAGTCCCATTACCAATCCCAGATTCATCATACTCGAGCACAAAAGGTTTAGAGAAATTCGGTAACGCCAAAACATGACCAATACTCATTACCTTCGTAAGATGGTCCTTGATCTTTTGAGTCTCATCCATCCAAACAAAGGTATCCTTCTTGGTCAAATCTATCAAAGGAGCGGTTGATGAAGAAAATCCCTTCAAAAACTATCTATAATATGTGCATAGACCAATGAAACCCCTCAAATGGGACATGTTCTTTGGTGGTGGCCAATCAAGTATAGCTTGAATCTTCTCCCTATGTGCCTTCAGTCCACCCTTGCCAATGACATATCCCAAATATAATAGCTCAGTCATGCCGAATTCACACTTTAGAGGCTTTTGCAAAAAGGGAGTTAGCCGCTAAGATACTTAACACCTCATCTAGGTGCTGCATATGCTCCTCCCATGCCCTGTTGTACACCAAAATATCATAAAAAAAAGACTAGCACAAACTTCTGCAACTGCTTGTTGAACACATAGTTCATGCAAGACTGAAAAGTAGCTGGAGCATTTGATAACCCAAAGGGCATCACCAAATACTCAAAATGTCCATAGTGGCACCTGAAAGTTGTTTTATGCACATCTTGCTCTTGGACCCGAATCTGATGGTATCCTGAACGAAGATCTATTTTGGAGAAATAGATCGCTCCATGTAGCTCATTCAACAACTCATCAATACGCGGGATATGATACTTGTTCTTGATGGTCTTCTTGTTTAGTGCACGATAATCAATGCACATCCTCATGGTACTATCCTTCTTCACCAAGACAACAGAAGAAGCGAAGGGGCTAGAATTAGGTCGTATATTTCTTGCATCCAACAACTTCTGAATAGTCTTCTCAATCTCATCCTTGAATCATCTAGGATGATGGTAGGGATCTGTAACAACTGGCTTGCTATCCACAAGATCAATAACATGCTTAGACCCACTATCCGGAGGTAGACCATGCGATAAATATGAAAACACCACACTATGCTTATCCAACAAGCCTTGTATGTCAACATGATGGTCACACTATCCTGTATCAGTAGACCTATCTAAAATGAAACACTGCATTGCCCACTCAACCTCTGAATGCCGAAGGACTCCCTCCATCCTCCTAGCTGAAATGACTCTAGGATAATTTGAAGAGAAGCCCCTTAATACCACCTTCTGACCACCTATTGTGAAACTCAATTGCATAGTCTTAAAGTTCGTGACATAAGGACTTAGAGAATGCAACCATTGCACACCCAACACAACATTGGTCTCATCAATGACAACCACGTAAAAGTCATCAGTAAGGGTGTAATTACCTGAAATCATACTCAATTGTGGGACACGATTAACACAATGCAACATCGTGCCACTCACTGTCCGCACTCGGAAACCATCATGCTCCTTAACTTGCAAACCCTGCTTCTTCACATAGGATGAATCGATGAAGTTGTGGGTAGCCCCACTATCAATCAACACAACCACCTGTCCCTGCAAAATGCCCCTTAATCTGAAGGCGTTATAACGAGGAATGGTAGTGATAGTTGCAATCACACCATCCATCTGTGCCAAATCATCCTGATGCTCATCTGTGCTCGTCTCCCCATCCATTTGCTCATCAAGAACTTGTGTCTCCTCCAACTCATCATCACTAGGTTACTCGAAGACCTCAATCCAGTGGGCCTTGCCCCCACTCCTACACTTATGTCCATGTGTCCAAGGTTCACGACATTCAAAACAAAACCTCTTTTGTCTCAACTCATCCCTTGAATCATGAGGTGCCCCACCAATCGGCCTAAAAAACTCCCAAGCTAGTCTAGAAAACTCTAGTTTCTTGTCCCTCCTTTGTGGCAAATTTTGCGTTAAGGGTCTCTGCAGAAACTTGCTAGGAAATCTAGCCTGTGGTGTGGATAGCTCCATGTTCCTTGTACGGTTGATAACATCCTGCAAGGATGGTGGATCAAAATCTTTGACCCAACCCCTGAGAGGTTCTTACAAACCCTCTATGAACTAAGAAGTCAACCTCCTCTCAGTCACATCAGATATCATTACTGACAAACGCTGAAATTCTGAAACGTATGCTTCAAGTGTCCCAACCTATCTAAACTGAGCCAACTCTTTGGCGGTGTGCCTCTGAATCCTTTCGGTCAAACTGCTTTATCAATGTAGTGCAAAACTAATCATAAGAAATTATCGCACCATGACCCTATGTCACTAAACTGTGATACCACCACTCACGTGCCACTCCATCAAGGTGAAGGGTAGAAAGTTTGATGACCTCAGTCTCCGTCATCTGATTCAGGGCAAGGTAACTATCAAAATTTTGAATCCAAGCTCTAACTGTACCCTTGGATGATCCATCAAAGCTCGACAAGGATAGATGACCCAACCTTTTCTGCAACCCATGATTCCATTGATTCTGCTTCCCTTGATTCCATTGATTCTGCTTTGGCTTTGTGCATTTGGTGACCTCCAAATAATCTCTAAAATAGACAGCTGATTGAAAATCTGTCTCCAAAGCTTGATACTTAGCCAAAATTTCAGCATCCTCATTGTTCTCCATGGCTTCATCATGTATAGGCTCATCCTCTTTTAGAAAGGTAGGCATGAAAGTTCTAGATGGTGATGATCCCGAAGGTTTGCTAGTAGAGTGTTCATTGTTTTCTGCAGCTTTGGTACTGCCCTCTCTCTCCACATGCACCATGTTTCTTTCATTTGCGGTGTTGTGAGACATCTGACTTAAATACATATTAGTGTTTTGTAACTGTCTTATCATTTCTGCGAACATATGTTTTACCTCTTCACTTGATGTTGCTGGCTGATCACTGTTATCCATTATTCCCTTTTGTTTTTCAAGGTTATGACCACCCTTTCCACGCTTACAACCAACCCAAACATGCTGCCAAGACTTGCAACTCTAATACCACTGTAGTATTCCTAATAGGGATAATGAAACAAACACAAAATCTCCAAAAATACGCAATAAAAAATTCTGAAAGTTTATTTGCAATAGACAACACTTCAACAAGCTCAGATCTATGCTTAGAATATTTTTCTGATTTTTTTTTAATTAATAGAAATCTTTGAATATCAAAAGTTACAGAAAACACACTAAAAACTACCCAAAAATTTCAGAAATAGCTTACATTGATTTTTTCATAATTTTATTGAGATGAATATGATTAACAATATGCATATTTAGGCACAAATACCTCAGAAATATATTCAAACCCTAGCCACCCTTGCCAAAAACCTAGTAAACCAGTGTTGGATCTGTCCCACTTATACTTTCTTTTATTAGCTTCAATGATGCTCAGAAATAGGAAGATACATGGCTATAGATGATCCAAATCTGATCCTGATATTCTGAAACTCACTTCCCAAAATGGCCTCCAAACCTATTAACAAAATTTAACATTGAAAATTATGTGCCGGGGATCACAGACCAAAGCCCTTCCACCGAAACACACCCTTCTGACTAGGGGTAGCTTGTATGTCTCTCTGAAACCAGGGATACTCAAGGGTTTTCAGACCTAAAGCCAAAGATTGCAGCAACGATAGAGAAAAAACTAATAACATAATGAGCTCCAAAAGAACCCTAAGATGTTATATAATGACTCCCAAAAGAAGAATTTAATCTCAACCATTGATCCATTACCAACTCAATCCAATGCTCCATATAAAACCCTCAAAAATGAGCCAATAAGCCCCTTATCCTCCAACGCCAATGCCGCGCCCCGCCCGCTGCCCCCTCCCCCATTTAACCTATTTTGCACATGTTTAATAAAAACCACTTAAAGTACATGCCTCTTAAGTCATTAAACTCAAAAAGGGGGAAATAATAAGTCTTTAGGCTAGGAATCACTTAATTTGCATAAAAAGACATGCTCACAACTTAAGAATATAATAGGATACAAGACAAAGACTCCACACCCAATAATGCTCTACATCCTCTTCTTCTTTCGTAATCCAAGGAAAGGACAACCCATGAATCGTTAAGCCACATGGCTTGAGTGGGGGACATCAAAAGGCTTTGCAAAAAATGTCAAGGCAGCTAAGAATCTCTTTGAATGAGGCTTCTTGATTTGCTAGATTGAGGAAAGAATCATCTGCAAAATGCCTATTAATAAGTTGAATGGAGCAATCAAGATGTGCAATTCCCCTATAAAGCCCACGATTAGCTTTGTGAGCAAATAAATAACCAAACACTTTCGTTGCTAGGACATACAATGATGGGGCAAGAGGACAACCTTGTCTGATGGAGCAAAAAAACCCAAATCTATTGGACTTATGACTATTGATGGTGACACAAGCCAAGGCTTCAAAGAACAAAGTTTAACCGTTGATAGAAAATAGCTACCAAATCCCAATCCTTACACATGGCGAGAATGAAATACCACTAAATCCGATCATAAACTTTTTCAAAATCGAGCTTAAGAAAGATGGTCCTCCGTCGAGAGGCATAGGCCCATTCCATTATTTACCAAACAACAATTATGTTGTCCAAGATGTATATATTTTTAATAAACCAAGTTTACTCTGCCCTGATGATTGTAGGGAGAACATGGTGAAGGCAGTGTTAAGGGTTTAGCAATGTTTATAGGAAACATTCATCAGGGTGATTGGTCTCCAACCAGTAATAAACTCCAGATTACCAACTTTAGGAATAAACTTAATTTTGTTTTTATTGATGATGGCTCCTAAAGAATTATTATGCAAGGTTTCTCTGTAAACTTGAAGCAAATCAAGATTAACAAATTGTCAAGTAGCTATATAAAATTCACGAGGAAAGTCATTTGCCCCTGACACTTTATCATTAGTCATGCATTGCACTATGGCAAAAAGTTCATCAAGAGAGAGCGTGGCATCACAAAGTTTTTGAGTTAAAGGGCCTAACTTTCAGGGCACCACATCAAAACATTCTTGCAATGCTTGAACTCTCTTTGTCGTATTTTCTTGGGTTTGGAACATGAATTTATAATTGGTCCAAAAAGGCCAAGGAGATATCTCATAGGTTGGTGAGACAGTTATGCGCTATTTTGATGGCTTTAATTTGCTCTTTGGCTTGCTTGGCCTTGAGAGCTTTGAAAAAAAACCTTAGAGGCATCATCACCAATCTTAAGTTGGTGCAATTAAACCCTAATCTGAGCACCTTTGGCACTCATTTTTTTGCAATTTTAATTTTGTGCTTGAGTGTGGCTGTCATGTCCTATAATTGAGTATCAAAGGGGCTTTGCTCAAGCAATGAAGAAACCCTCTGGTTTTCATTAAACCCAGTGTCGTTGGCTCATGTTCGAACTCGTGCATTCTACTTGGCATAGTGGTAGAAAGAGGAGGTTGTGCGATTGATCACATCATTCCACCACTCGACCTAGTTGTAACATATGGCAGACATAGGTTCAATTTCAACAGTTCTGCAATGAGTTAGATAATGCCCTTGTGGTTGAGAAGTGACTTATTCAAAGAAAATTGATTGCAAGGGACTTTATGATGGTCACTCCCCATTCTAGCCTGCAAGTGATGGGACTATGGTCAGAAATGACAACTTTCAGGTGAACTGTGGCAACTTGCTCATTGGAAATGTAAAAGAACATGTGTTGCTAAAAAAGCATTACACTATCTAACCATTTGAGAATGTGATCGATCCCAACTTGGATGTTGGATAAAGTAAACCATGGTTTGCAAATAAATGAGCACTCCTGAAAGAGGGTCTTGTTATCGCTTAGAGTTGCACCCTTCAAGGAGGTGTTTCGAGCCTCCTCACTCAGTCGACACAATGGGAACACTCCAAGGCTATGGGTCGCCTATAGCTAGAGTGTACCTCTAGAGAAGGCTGACTACCTCTTGGTGAATCACCTAAACTACAACACATGCAAGGAAAAGGGAGAAGAAATGCATAAACATAGAAACATAAAGCAAAGGGGGTGGTGATACACCAAAACACAATGACACCCTCTATCTGCTAAAGTTTGCACAATGAAAACTATTGCTTACACAACTCAATCATGAACCTCCTAACATGAAGGTTTCACAGAGAGGTCCAAGTATCTATAACAACATTAGAAGGAGAAACATTCATCACACAACTACATTGCATACGCACAAGGACACAAATTATGCCCTGCAAAAGAGATTTCACTTGCATGGAGGTGAGGTGAAATTGGGCACAATCAAAGGGGAAAAACACTTCGCCACAATGAGAGCATCAACAACTCATATATTACACATAGAATGTAAGTCATTGAGAGGGCAAAAAAAAAAGTTCTTCATTGCTTCAAAGGCATAAAATCAGGGTAGAGGGCTCAAGGACAGATCAATTTCTACAACATTTCTTTGCTAGAAAGAGTCCTCTCTATAATGATGATTCTACTTGTTTAAATAGGCAAAATATCTAGAGCTAGGGGTTTGACTTGGTCAATCCCACTAACGGGGTGGTTACAATTCAAATCATGATTAGGGAAGGGGGGTTGAGGAAGTATGAATCTCTTTGGGATTGCCATGGCCACACTTGCATAATTGCTTGCCACATCCCTTGAGCATGCAACTCTCTTTGTCTTTTATGCCTTGCTTGATCTCGATGCACATGCCATGCCATGATGACAGGTCCTGATCATCGCACCTTCCCCCCACTTTGCCAATCAGAGTCGAGCTACACATGATTTGTACATTGAGCCACCTTGATTTTAAGAATCAATTCAGGTACATAGTCCATTCGTGGATTTTGACATCTAAATGGGTGAAGTGGGGCATCAAATTTGCTTCAGGCAGTGCTAGCGTAGATGCCAACAAACCCTTTCATGGTAGGCTCCAACCACATGGCTTCTTCGAGCTCATTTTGAGCTCTTGTAATCGTTTGAGTACATTTCCCCTTGGTGCCCACATATTTGGCATTTTGCAGACTCCCATGCTTACTAAAGACTTGCAACTATCCCTTTTCTATTTACTAGGTGCCCATCATTCGTTGACTGTGCCTACAACTGTGCACTCGAGGACCTGCGACCTTCACATGGCAGGCCACCATTGGTGTTTAGGTTCCCTGAGTTTTGATAGGAGGTTAGATCCTAGGGGGCTTCTTATTGGTTAGGCGCGTGTAGGTGTCAGTTTACGCCTGTTAGTCTGGGAGGAGCCTAGGATGATAGGTGCCCATGTGTCCTCCTTTGATTGGGCTATAAAGCCCTAGGCTCTGTTAGGTCCATGCAACGTATGCCCATCGACTCCGGGCTCTAACAAGTTTGACGCTTCTAATTCTCTAGGAGCCTGACAACAGGACTGATGAGTCCAAGTAGTTCATGCTGATTGGTTCTCAGTCTGACACCTTTGATCACTGTGTCAGCCCAGGAGTTTGAATCCGGGATTAATAGGTCCACATGGCGCTTGTTGATTAGTTCCTGACCTTTGGCAAAATTTGATGATTCTGACACCCTAGGAGATTGACTCTGGGAGACCAACACCGAGAACTCACCAAAAGCTAAGTAGAAACTCTTTTACATGCATTTAGACTCTCTTGGAAGCTATTGCATGTCACTGTTTGATTAGATTGGACCTGGGAAAGATTTGACAACCTCAGGAAGGTTTGGGAAACGCTAGGAAGGCCAAAAATATTCTGAGTATCAAACTTCCCTTTGGGCCTCCTTCAACACTTAGGCAACCTGATCAATTTTACTCTAGCCATAGATCTCGAGATTGAAAGATGGGTCCTTGTCATGTGGCTTCTCAAATTTCCACTGCTAGGCTGAGGCTTGGAGTGTAATGCTGAGGGTTCTTTCTTTGATACAATGATATTTCACCATGTGGCATCATCCCGCTAACCCACTTACTTGAGAGCTTCAACATTGTACAAACATCTTTGGAATGCCGGGTCGTCGGGATCATGACATGTGGAAGCATCCCACTAACCCACTGCTCTGAAGGTTTTCGTAGCTGCACGGATCATCCCAAGGCTTTGGGTCACCAGGATTTCGCGACGTGGCATCAACCTGCTAACCCGCTTACTTTGGTACTTTGTTGATGTCATTTTCCCTTGGGCAAATTTGAAGAAAAGCTAAGAACTGAAGGACTTTCAAATAGGGCTGAGGCCGTAGAATGTTGACACGTGGCTTCAGGGAAATTCAAATAAAAGACTAAGGCATGAAAGCTTTCTGAATAGGCCTTGGGCCATGACATGCTGACACATGGCTCCTAGGAAAGTTGAAGAAATGTCTAAGTGTTTTGAAAGCCCCCCTTGCCTTCACAAACTTTTGCACCTAATATCTGGAACTTATACCGATTAAGGAAGTGGCACACAGTTTAGATCATAGCTTGCAAAACATGGGAGCACAGAAGTGGAATTTTGCGATCCAGTGTTGAACTTCAACCTTTGAGTGTGAGGAAGTCCTTGAATAAAAGCGTGCAAGAAGTTTGAAGACCCTGCACACTCCTTCCTTCGTTGCTTGAAGTATGGGAGACATGCGCTCCCAAACCCACGTACTGTTCCATCACTTGGTTGTATTCCACACAAAGGGTGCACGTTTAAAACTACACTATAGGACTAAAAGTTGCGGTTCTTCAATGAAGGTGCGGGACCTTAACACTTTGACGCGCAAGACTTTTAAGAAGAAAGAGTGCAAGAGGAATGAAGATCTGTACTTTACGTGCTGGCTTTTAGAGTTTTTGCTCGAGCGCTAGTCTCAGTCTTCACAAGTTTTGTCTTCGACATTTTTGCTTGGAATGGGATTATGCGCGCAACCTTTGACACATGAAAATGGTCTTTGTAAGTTTTATTCGGAACAAAAGTTTAGACAAGCTCTGGGACGCAAGGTCCGACCCTTCTTTTGCCTTTGACATTTGTGTTCGGAGATAAGCTTCAGAACATTTTTCCCGAACACTTTTTCTGAAGACCTAAAGCCTTCTTTGAAAATACACTAAGTCAAAGACTGTCATTTTTGCTGAACTCTGACTGAACTTGGAAGTCTAAGAGCAATCCTGAAGCCCCTTTTTGAATTGGACACTAATCTTCCATGGTGACACAAAATGGTTCATATTCTTGGCGACCTCTTTAGGCTATTTGCCTGTTAAGCAGGAATCTAGTCGTCTTCAAGTAATCCATTAGGCATGGAGTCATAGAAGCATCCAACCTTTTCACATTTGAAAACATAACCCTTCTGTAACTGCTTAGCCTTAAAGTTAAATACTAAATCGAATTGAGATGCACCTAAAAAAGGACAATAAAATTAAAGGACAAAAACAAACAAACATGCCAAAGCACCTAGAAGAAGATAAAAACTACTAAAACTATTGTGTCGCAACACTTGGAGGAAAAAAAACATCTAACCTACCCTAAACTAACCAATCATAAGGCTTTCTAAACAAAGCCATTGACTGGCTCTACAAAATAGTTGCCCTTTCTTATCAACTTAGAATGTTTTTCATGTTTGAGGGCAACCAACCAGAGGTGGAGAAGGATTGGGTGCTCATGAACTGATGGAGCACTTCTCTAAGGATGCAGACAAAAACAAACCCCCCAGCCCATGCAAGTTTATTGAAAAAATAGTCGCCTTGGAGTGGGCAGGCATGTTGATTCTGGCCTTCTTAATGCTCAATGTTGTGCTCTGGATGAAGCACAACACGCAGTGACTCCTTGTTGGCCTCTAATTGGGCCAAGTACTTTATAGGGCATCCTCTTGATAGGACAAAGATTGAGCAATCAGGGTTGCCCTCATATTTGCATTTTACTACCCTATCATTATGCTGATTGGGACGCTCTCGCCCTGGTAATTGACTTGGAAGCACATCTACCTCCACCTGTTGTGCACGCTGCTCATAGACTTCTTCTTGAAGGGATGTTGGTTTATCATCAAAGCTTGTGTAGAAGTCCTCTAGCTCATCCCAAAAGAGGTCCTCATCCAACTGCTCTTCACTCTTCTACATGAGAGGCCTCATCACAACTTCAAGACTTATTTCTTCTTCTTCCATGTTGAATGGAAGCTCATTTAATTGTTGCCATAGGTTTGTGGGCTTTTCCCCTAGCTTGAATAAGTTGGGCATGAAAACACTCTTCATGAATTCAATAGGCCTCCAAAGTTGCTCATTCATAAAGGCTCATGCCCCCAAAGTCACTCACTTGCCAATTTAGAAGAAGAGGCACAAACTGATCCAGTGATTTCCCCTGCATCCTCTCTTGTGAAGCCAATCCACGTGATTGCTTTCAGGGAAGTGATGCGCTCTGGATTGGGTTACTTTGTGTGGGCGCAAGAGTTCTTGAGGTGCCGTTGACGTTGGCACTGCGCTCATTAGATGGTTGTGTGAATGAGAGTTGCACTTGAGCTTGCGTGCTACCTTGGTAGAGTTGCCTATATGACTGATATGTCTGATGGGGTGCCTCTTGCTACGCTTGTTTCCTTTTGAGATCTTCCAACTCACTACTAAAGCTTTGTATAAGGCGTTTAACCTCGCATAGCTCTTTTGTGGAAACAATAGGAGGAATTGATTGACCAGGTATGAATGGAAGAGGTGCGAGAGTGGGTAGGGGCACATGAAGTAAAGGCATTAGAGGCTTGGGAGAAACCTTACCCGCTCGGATTAAGCAACTCTCCACCTTGATGGCGGGCTCATAAGCATCAGGGAATGTGTTCCTACCATTGACTAGATCAAGACTGCAACATCGCAATCAATGGCCCTAAAAAAGTATAAGATTGCCAAGTTCACAGAGGGCCTTACCAATGGAGGTATCCAGACCCAGGTTCTTTGGAACCTCATGTTGAAATCCGTTAAATATTCATGGGGTGCTCGCTTGTTGGTGGCAAGTTACTCAATGAGGGACAAATGATCGCTCCTACTTGCAAACTGTTTGCAAAGTTGTTCACCCAACTTGTCGCAGCTGTGAATTGAATTGGGTCTTAAACACCTATACAAACACAATGCTTTGCCTCTGAAGGATGACACAAGGAGCCTCAAAACTATTGTAAACCACACACACTTCCGCAACATCCTAAATGTGCTCAACATGTGTGACAACATCTTCCCCAGTGAAATATGGGAGGCTCTTGAAGGTAGAGACTAGAATATCATCATATTGGGTGAGGGCCAAGGGGCTACCTCCATTGAAAGGTGCAAATGTGTGGGTCCTTTACTGGGCAGCGATGAGGCATATGGGAGTTAAACTCCCTTTTGATTACAACATATGGGCTCGGTCTGTTGAAACCCATAGTTGGAGTCGGAGTCGCCAGGGGATTTGATCACTTCAAAAGAAGGGACATATCAAGAATATCACCTAAATCCCAATCCTCAATAATCTTTAAGTACTTGGACTACTTAAACCAGTAGATTTGACATTCGGAGTTGCCATTGATTCTTGAGGTCATGCCTTTAGACGTTGATATATTGAAGAACAACACCAAAAATCCTTTAATAGATGACAATATGTCCCATTGTGCATGCCAGAAACTGTTATCGGTCAAAGTTGTACACTTTGAGGAGGTGTTTCGGGCCTCCTCACCGAGTCGACACAATGGGAACACTCCAAGGCTATGGGTCACCTATAGTTGGAGTGTACCTCTAGAGAAGGCCGACTTCCTCTTGGTGAATCACCTAAACTACGACACATGCAAGGAAAAGGGAGAAGGAATGCATAAATACAGAAACATAAAGCAAAGGGGGTGGTGATACACCATAACATAATGACACCCTCTATTTGTTGAAGTTTGCACAATGGAAACCTTGGGAACTGCAACATACATGACTCATTCATGAACTTCCTAGCATCAACGTTTCACAGAGAGGTGCAATAATCTATAACAACGTTAGACGTAGAAACATTCATCACACAACTAATATTGCATAAACATAAGGACACATATCTATGACCTGCAAAAGAGATTTCACTTGCATGGGGTGAGATGAAATTGGGCACAATTAAAGGGGAAAAACACTTCGCCACAATGAGAGCATCAACAACTCATAGAATACACATAGAATGCAAGTCATTTAGAGGGCGAAAAAAATAATTCTTCATTGCTTCAAAGGCATAAGAGCAGGGTAGAGGGGTCAAGGACGGATCAATTTCTGCAACATTTTTGTGCTAGAAAGAGTCCTCTCTATAATGACGATTATGCCTATTTAAATAGGCAAAATATCTAGAGCTCGGGGTTTGACTCAGTCCTTCCCAATAACAGGGCGGTTATAATTCAAATCATGATAAGGGAAGGGGGGTTGAGGAAATGGGAATCTCCTCGAGAGCGCCATGGCCATGCCTGCATAACTGCGTGCCATGTCCCTTGACCCTGAAACTCTCTTTGTATTTTATGCCTTACTTGATCTCGATGCACATGTCGTACCATGATGGCATGGCCAGATCATCGCACCTTCGCCCCACTTTTCCAGTCGGAGTCGAGTTGCGCATGATTCACACGCTAAGCCACCTTGATTTTGAGAATCAATTCGGTTACATAGTCCATTCGTTGATTTTGAGGTCTAAACGGATGAAATGAGCCATCGAATTTGCTATAGGGATTTCCAACGTAGATGCCAACAAACCCTTTCATGGTAGGCTCCAACTACTTGTCTTCTTTAGGGTCATTTTGAGCTCTTCCACTCCTGTGAGTAGATTTCCCCTTGGGGCCCATGTACTCAGCGTTTTGCAGACTCCCGACCTTACTCAGGCCTTGCCAACTATCCCCTTCTATTTGCTCGGTGCTCACCATCTACTGACTATGCTTACAGTTGTGAACTCGGGGACCTGCCACCTTCACGTGGCAAGCCACCATTGGCCCTTAGGTTCCTCGGGTTTTGATAGGAGGTCAGATCTTGGGGGCTTCTCATTGAAGGGTCCCTGTAGGTGTTAGCCTACGCCTGTCAGTCTGGGAGGACCCTGAGATGATAGGTGCCGATTTGTCCTTTGATTGGGCTATAAAGCCCCAGGGTTTCCTAGGTCCATGCGACGTGCACCCATCGACTCCTGGCTTTGACAAGTTTGATGCTTCTAATTCCTTGGGAGCTTGACAATGGGACCGAATCATCCAAGTAGTTCATGTTGATTGGTTCTCAGTATGACACCTCTGATCATTGTGTTAGCCCATGAGTTTGAATCCGAGATTGAGAAGTCCACGTGGCGCTCGTTGATTAGTTCTTGGCCTCTGGCAAATTTTGATGATTTTGACACCTTGGGAGATTGACTTTGGGATGCCAACACTGAGAACTCACCAAAAGCTAAGTATAAACCCTTTTACATGCATTGAGACTCTTTGGGAAGCTACCGCGTGTCACTGTTTGATTAGATTGGGCCTGAGAAAGCTTTGACAACCCCGGGAAGGTTTGGGAAAGGTCAGGAAGGCCAAAAAAATTCTAAGTATCAAACTTCTCTTTGGGCCTCCTTCAACCCTTAGTCGACTTAATCAATTTTACTCTAGTTATAAACCTGAGATTGAAAGATGCGTCCTTGCCACATGGCTTCTCACTTTTTTGCTTGTATGCTGAGGCTTCAAGTGCAATGTTGATTGTCCTTTTTGTGATGAAGCGAGATTTCACCATGTGGCATAGTCCTGCTAACCGTCTTCCTTGGGGGCTTCAACATTGTACTGACATCTTCAGGATGCCAGGTCACCAGGATCGTGACCCATGGAAGCATCCCTCTAAGCCGCTGATTTGAGGGTTTTCGTAGTTGCATGGACCATCCTGGGGCTTTGGGTCGTCGGGATTTTACCACGTGGCATTATCCCCCTAACTCACTTTGGCACTTTGATGATGTCACTTTCCCTTAGGCATCTTGAAGAAAAACTAAGTCTTGAAGGACTCTCGAACAGGGCCGGGGCCATAGAGTGTCAACACATGGCTCCGGGCAAAGTCAAAGAAAAGACTAAGGCATGAAAGCTTTCTGAATAGTTTTGGGGCTGTGGAATGCTGGCATGTGGCTCTCGATAAAGTTAAAGAAAAGTCTAAGTGTTTTGAAAGCCTCCTTGCCTTTTCACACTTCTGTGCCTGATATTTGGAACTTGTACTAGTTAACGAAGGAAGTGGTGTGCATTTTTTTTCGTAGCCTATGAAACATGGGAGCACAGAAGTAGAAATTTGAGATGCGACACTGAACTTCAACCTTTGAGTGCGAGGAAGTCCTTGAATAAGAGTGTGCAAGAAGATTGAAGATCTCTAGCGTGCTCTTTATAATTTGGAACTGCTCCTTGCACACTTCTTCCTTCGCTACTTGAAGTATGGGAGACTCACGTGCCTAGACATGCGTACTGTTCCATCACTTGGTTGTATTTTGTGCAAAGGGTGCACGTTGAAGGCTGCACAATAGGACTGAAAGCCGCAGTTCTTCAACGAAGGCACAAAACCTTAACACTTCGGTGTGCAAGACTTTTAGGAAGAGAGTGTGCAAGAGGAATGAAGCTCTGTGCTTCACGCGCCAACTTTCGGAGTTTCTGGTTGGGCACTGGTCTCAGTCTTTGCAAATTTTGTTTTCAACATTTTTGCTTGGCATGGGCTTCCACGCGCAACCTTCGTCACATGAAAATGGTCTTTAGAACTTTTGTTCAGAACAAAAGTTCGGACAAGCTTTGCAAGGCAAGCTCCAATCCGTCTTTTGCCTTCGGCATTTGTTTTTGGCGACAAGCTTCACAACATTTTAGAGCCCTCTTTGGAAATACACTAAGTCAAAAACTTATTCATTTTTTCCAAACTCCGACTAAACTTGGAAGTCTGAGAGCAATCCTGAATCCCCTTTCTGAATTGGACACTGATCTTTCATGGTGACCAAAATGTTCAACAAGTCCACCAAGCTTCACACTCCCCTATGCATCACTGCAAAGACAGGGCACCAAATTTATTCTCAGGACTCTCAATCATATTAAAGCGACCACAAATTAGCTAGGTGGAAAAACACAGATTATCAAAAATCAATCTCCATAATGTTGTTTTGTCAAGACCATCATTAGGGCCATAAACATTGAGAATTCCTAAAGAATGTCCATCAATATCAATTATAACACAAATAACCCAATGTGACGGGCTTCTCTTGAAGCAATAATTTAAGGAACTAATTTTAGGGAAACCAAAATGCTAAGGCCACCATGTCCATTTTCATGCAAAGTGAAAAATTACGTAGCATCAGACCAGATATTTCTTAGAGAAGTTTGTAGAAGAAACATTGAAATCTTAACCTCTTGCAAACATATAAAATAAAAAACTCCCAACCCTTAGCAAACATCACACAGAGAGAATATGCGAGAGGA
This sequence comes from Torreya grandis, assembly GCA_037957365.1. Taxonomy (NCBI): domain Eukaryota; kingdom Viridiplantae; phylum Streptophyta; class Pinopsida; order Cupressales; family Taxaceae; genus Torreya; species Torreya grandis. Next base: position 2,268,931 of record JARHVA010001554.1, on the reverse strand, counting down.
CTTTGTGAGACCTCAAACATTCCATGAGAGCAGATTCACTGAGTAGAATTTTCCATGTGTAGTTCATCCTACATGTCTAAGTCCTCTGAGCTAAGTGTGGCAAAACAATTACCCAATAATGGTTGTTGGTGTGGTAATGAAAAATCCCCCAACAAGATGGAGCAATGTTTAGCCCCATTCTCTTCCTGTGAAGAGATGTCACTATCATGAGGTAGGCTACGTGATCATCGTGTGGTGGAAGTGCTAGTTGAGGATGTCCCAACACTATAAGTTACAATTGACAAGTGATTCTCTTGAGAAACTTGGTTCTATTGGGCAACCGACTAACTAGGAGATTGAGGATTAAGGAGGGGAGGAAGAATAACATTATCCACTTTCACACCATGTTGGGGGGTTTGTTATTGAGAGGATTGGTACTTGGCCCATGGTTTTTATTCCCGACAATGGTTTTATTGTTTCACACAATGGTCCACCCACCATTCCTTTCAAACACCTTTTGCTTTTTAGGTGGTGCTTACTCGCAAATGGCCTTGAGCAAACCATGAGAGGACTTTCCCAAATATTATGGTTGGGTGATTGACACTGAAAATTTGTATTTAGAAGATTGATGCGAATTTTTGTGAAAAGCATTCAATTCTGATCTGAATATCGAGACTCTTTCAAGTATTTTGCTAAATCAACCTTGACATAGATGTGCTTGTTGGGAAACACAAAATAAAATATATTCTTTTGATGGCAAAGCACACACCCTATAGGCTTAACAATCTCAGATAGGAAGGACCATAACAAAACTAGAAGACCAGGTAACCCCACCCAAATAGGCACGTTAAGGGATATCTATTCAGTAACCTTAAACCTACGGGACCATGGGGTCACAATCATAAATTCCGAAGGCTCTAACAACTTGACCTAGAAAGAGGAGCTTGTACTTGTGATGGTTCCTTAAAATAAAATAGGGAAAAACCCTTGGTAAGGTTATAGACTCGAGTAATTTGAAATCCCAAGGGCTCCCAATGGTGTCAAATCCAAGCATTAAGGGAATCTTCAGAGGGTATGCAGGTAACATAATATGCAATAAGACAATTATTTCAATATATCCAAAAACATTTTCATTAACATCTATTTGAAAAAAACATCGGACCGAGGAGACTTATAAAAATATGTTACCTCGTTGTAGATCTTTAGGACTGTTTTTCGAGCTCGTTTCAGTGCCATTCTTCCTAACATTGTCAACAATGGATGTGAGAGATTGGTTGAGGACCAATTATAGAAACTTCATCCACCCAAAGGGTGGAGTTAGACTCAAATTGAATGCGAGATGGCCTTAAAAATCCCACAAATGCGGTGGGATACAGGGCCAAACAAGATAACAAAGCATAAAGTAGACATGCAAAAACCCTAGTAAAGCAAGTTTTCTCAAGAGCGTCCATCAATCTACCTACTCCATGTAAATTTTTATTGACTAGCTTGATATAATTATAGATATTGGAAGTAAACCTTTAAAATAAACCATACATTCTAATTGTAGGCAAAATCCCAATTATTAACTAATTATGTTTTATTTTATGCCACAAATGTTTTATTTTATGCCACAAAATTAGAAACAAGTCTTTCTTGCCATTGTGATCGTGCATGTGGGGCATGAAACCCTGAATTTTGATGGGGTTTGAATTGTTTTAAAGGTTGTACATGATAAATTATAATAAAAAATCTAAACCTCAATGTGAAATTGGTTGTGTTTTTATATAACTGTAGATCTAACAAGTAAAATTTCAAACTAATTTTAAGTTAATTGTGTTTTATTATATGTCACAAATTATAAATTTATCATTAATTTGTAACAATCAATTTTACAATAATAATTATATTCTCGCAGTTGCTCCAAAGGTGTAAGTTACAGTGGAGGTATGTAACTTGTTTTGGTAAAATGAGGTTTTGTAAAGTGAAAAAATGTAAATTTGCTGTCATATATCTCTTGAAACCCATGACCGTTGCTTCCATCTTACCTTTTGTGTACAAACCATTAAGCAAAAATAATCTTATATTTCTTGTGGACGTGATAATGGAAAATGACATGGTTTGTTCCTTATTATGGCGTGGCAATATACTATTTGGAGAAGAGATGTTTTGTTTCACGATGAGCTTGAGCAATGGTGCAGTGGTAGAGAAGGGCAAGGCTATAGAGAACATAAAAGCAATGATAGTTTTCAAGGTGCGCTGGGGGTTATGGTGAGGGGCAATAACATTGTGACCTAAACAACTCTTCATATCTACACCATCAACAATAAAAATATACCAAAAATTGAGTAGACAAGGTAGAAATTGTTCTAAATCAACAATGAAGAACTCATTATATTTATATATATATATATAATGAGTTCCTCATTATATATATCTATAATGAGGAACTCATTATATATATTATATATTCCTTCCGCATAATTAAAATTCTCTATATGACAAGAAAATGTTGCGTACGATATATATATGCTATTTTGTTTGTACATATATACATAGTTAATCAAAAGACATTATATATATAGATTCCGTTCCTCATTATATATATTATATATTCCTTCCGCATAATTAAAATTCTCTATATGACAAGAAAATGTTGTGTACGATATATATATGCTAGTTTGTTTGTACATATATACATAGTTAATCAAAAGACATTATATATTATATATATAGATTCCGCATAATTAAAATTCTCTATATGACAAGAAAATGTTGCGTACGATATATATATGCTAGTTTGTTTGTACATATATACATAGTTAATCAAAAGACATAGATTGAGTATTGAATTCTCCCGAGTCCATTATAAAGTTGTAATGCAATGTGGGCATAAGATTGTTTTTTACAAAGGCCAACATTGATTCTGAGCCGAACATCAAACATTAAATAAATATTATATTGACTTCATTATGATATGACATATGAAATATCAATGAGTTTTTTTTGTATAGTTTCTCAACCTTATTACTTAGGCCTACAATTTTTTGTTGAACTCAACTCACTGTCCTAGCTGCTTTGCATTTAACTATGCTATTTGTGACCACACTGCTAAGCTGCAACTTGATTTGATTGTTGAATTGAAAGCATAGTCCCACCTCGGCTTTTGATAGCTTTGACGAGTCAGACGACCATCAAATTTAAGCCAATGTCTTATTGACATCATCACCAACGTGTCCTCTGTTGGTAGGGTCATGCCACGTGGTTGTTCCACGCTCTTCCACTACTCAACTGAGGCTTGATATGTGCTGACTGCTCCTTTGGCTGTGGTGAAGCGAGATCATGCCAGATGATGCATATCGCTCACGCGGGAGCTCTGATGGGTTTTAGAGTTGTACAGACAGTCTCGGGGCAATGAGTTGTCGGGTTGGTGCCACTTGGCAACATCCCGTTAGTCTGCCTTCTCGAAGTATCTTTGCTGAGTATGAAATCGGTCGAGGCAACGGGTTGTCAGGGTTATGCCACATGGCATTATCCTATTAATTTGCTCGCCTAGAGGATCTTTTTTTGTTATGAAATCGGTTAGGGCAGTGGGTGGCCGATATCGTGCCACATGGCAGCATTTCATTAATCCGCTTGCTCGAAAGATCTTGCTGAGTTGGAGGCTCTCGAACAAATATTTTGAATTGCTTAAGTCCCGCGAAGCGGCAGAAAGACGTCACGCGGCTTCGGAAAACTTTTGAAGAAATCGACCAAGCCTTGAATAAACCTTTTTCAAATGGGTCGGGGCTGCCAGGGGCACAAGAAATGCTTCGGGTACCTACACGGAATGACAAAGAGCGCAGTTAAGATTTTTGAATTAAAACGACTATATTTTTTTGAAAGCAAACGAGTAAAGCAAATGCCAAAAAATGACTAAGGAAAAAATTTGAATGAAAACATGAAAGTACAAAACTTAACATACAAGGAAGTCCAAATTTTCCAATTTAAAGCCAATTTCACAATTCTAAACCCAGATTTGTCCATTTAAACGAAATCGACTAAGTTAAAGGGTGAAACATTGAAAAGACAACCATTTGAAACAAAAATTGAAGCATAAATGGATCCAAAAGGGATGAAATTTAACGAATAGAAATAGTGCCTTTTGGACAACCTTATCTAATTACAAGACAAGTCCAAAACATTGAAAATTGACTAAGTTCAAGAGTAAAACTTTATAAACATTTAGTCATGTAATCATGAAATTAATTAATCATAGACCAAATTGCTAAGGGAACATTTGCAACAACTTTGAAAAGTTAGATAATTTTCATAAGCTTAGGATAAAATGGTCTAAAAGGAAGCTTTAAATGTATATCAAAGCAAAAGTATAAGATAGACCAAGACTTAATGTATTTTAGACAAACCCAGAGATTTGAATCAAAGCAGTCCTAGATGTGATATTTTGACCAAGCATTCATGATGAAAATTTATTATTATCTAGGGTTGTTTGAATCAATGAAGCACATTCATAATTTAAACCTTCACATCTAACAAAAATGCACTCTCAATATGGCAATTCAAACAAACAAAACCACCAAACTCTTTCAAGAAATAAGACCAGACTCCATAGCAAAAAGAGGGTCCTTGTTTTTAGTTTAAAAATGGGATGTGTTATGCAAGCAAAAACACAAGGGTTGTGATAGGAGATTAAAAAGAAGAAAAGGAAAAAAGGGTAAGCTTGAACATTATTTGGGAAATATTCCCCATTAAGTTCTGGCCTTTGGATATTGCTCTTATTTTGTAGGCCCATGGCACTACCTTTCGAGTCTTTCTTCACTGTTTATTATGCTTTTGGTTGTTATCACTTTGATTTGTGCTGACACTTCCCTTGGTGTGGACGGGCTTATGTTGTTTCTCACCCTTTGGGGTGTTTTCTGTTGGGGAGGTTTCACTCTCCTTTGTTGTGTTTTTTCCTTTGGAATGTTTATTATCATCATCATCATCACCACCACCACCACCACCCCTACTAGAGACATAATCGGGGGGATAGATCCCCAAGTGATTTAACATGTATACCAGATATAACCACATATATACCATATATTACCACATATGATAACCAACATGATTGTGACTACCACCAACGTCCACAACTGGCCTTATATGCCTTTACTGAGATTTGAAACTAGGTGGGTCTTGAAACAACCAAACCACTTTACCAACTTACCCTCATCTCGTTGGCATAATTTATTATTTTTATTAATATGAAGTTACGATTTTTTCTGGAGGAAACAATAAAAACATAAAAAACAAGACAAATAATAATATATTAATATTAATAATAATAATAATAATAATATAATATTATAATAAATTATATATTATTATATAATTATATAATATATACATATATATTTTTGATTTGATACGAGGGTTAAAAAGGGGCACTCATCCATACATATATAAAGTTTGAAAAAAAGATAATGGTTAGAAGTACACACTAAACCATTCCAACCAAAACTTACCCCCAAACTAAGGGTAACCTAACAAAAACCAATGAACAACCCTAATAAAGACACTGACAAACTAAATACAGAGTGCCAACCGAGATGACACTATATCAAAAATAGACTAAACAAGAAAGTCCCAACCCCTTTAGACCGTGGCAGAGCTATACATAAAAACTATACACAACAACAAAGTAGAGGGTCAAACCCCCACTACCATGATGACAACCACCTCATCATTGTCAACCCCCTGCATCTATCCTGATGATAAACCCTAATTGCAATCGATCCTCTCACAACTACCAAGCCTATCAATGTCCTAAGCTGGATCGAGGGAAAAAGGTTTCCTAGCCATTTGCTTCCAATCCAGGCCACCAACGTTTAACACCTACTCATCATCTTCCCAGGTCCTTTTTGTTGGGGTAAATACACCACCAAGTCTAATAATGTCCACCATTGACTATAGGTGCCACTGCATGTGGACAGAGATCGTGCAATGGGTGACTAATTTTGGAGACTTGTCTATTGTTCACATCCTGCAATGCCTCCTCCATGCCTTGATCATTGCTTAAGTCCACCAGAAAACACGCTGTTGGAACTAATTTCTTCGACTCAAATTTATCCATTTAATTATTTCCAAATAGGGAAGAAGAGCCAATAAATTGTCCAGGGAATAAGCTGGCTCCAAGACAGCTGCATGCCCCTCCATCACATTCAACCACCAACTACGTAATTTCACTTGGTTTCCAATTCTGTGAAAGCAGAGAGAGGGATTAATCCTAAACACTAAGAACCTAAAAATAGAAGAGAGGAGCCATCCTACCCCACCAGTCTGTCAAGCCATGCACATAACCCACTTCTCACCCTAGGCCAAACCAGGGTCTTCACCACCTTACACAAGATGTTCTCATCTTTGATGGTGCGAAGCAGATTGATTTCAAAGACCGACACTACATTCACATTCATTTTGTTCTTTAAAACATCTTGTAGATATTCTGGTCCTATGATGAATTTAACTGAATCCAAAACCTCCATTCTTGGTGTCTAGAATATCAAACGGACCCTACTATTAGAAACACCAACGCTGAAATCCATCTCCCATTTTTCAGCCCGTAGAGAGAGAACTAATTTGAGCAAAGACACATTTTCTAGAGCATAATTCATTTTGTAACCATCACCACTATCCAAAGCCTTCTCAACAATTCAAAAATATGCTCCTTCTGTTAGCTTTCCCATTTAACCTAAAGCTCGCAAAGCTTGCAGATCACATCAAGCCCATTCACATGCAACAAGGGTAAATGCAAAATCATGATGGAACTAATAACCCCTAGCATCAAAGCCAACGAACACTAAGAAATGATTACTATCATTGAGGCTTAGATTTGATCAATTAATTCAAGCCATGGCCACCTTTCTAAATGATTGTCCATGATATGGTCACTCTTTTGATCAACCCCCAATTTGCTAGAAAATCAGCCTAGTAATTAGCTTCCATGTAGCAATGGTTGACAAACCATGAGGATAATTCATCCAAACTTGGCCATGCCATACTAAGGATGTTGTTTAGCCTCCATGCCTTCGTTTGATGATTACAAATGGATTTCACAATGAGGTTGGAGTCCCATTCAATTACCAGGGTCTCCACACCACATTATCGAGACAATTGAATACCTAATACCACTGCTTGAGATTCTGCCTCATTGGTTGTGTTGTCTTGTAGTTTTGCTGACAAAACCCTGATGAGAGAGCTCGAGCAATTCCTAATATTGCACCCAAATCTTGATGCTCCTAGATTCACTCTAGTTGTACCATCGAATTCAACTTCAAAAACCCTACAGGAGGAGTCTAGGAGGCAATAATGTGAGCATGAGAATTATCCTTGTTTACCCTCGACCCTTTACCGGGGGAAAGATTTATCAACATCTAATATGGTCTTATTAACATGTCCCATGAGGAAAGATTATCATGTTTCCTGATTGAATGAGAAGAGACAACTTCAGATATCGCAATTTCAAGTTTGATAAAAAAAGATGGAAGGTATATAACAAGATCATAGAAGATTCCCCTATTCATTTCCTTTTAAAAAATCCAAATAAGGATTGTAGGACTAACATTACAAAGAGTCCTCAACGCATCTCCTTCTCGCCTTAAGTTCCATGAGGAGAGCACATGAAAGAGAGAAGGTGCACGAGCCTAGTGCCAACTTAATATTTTACACAAACATTCCCAACAAGATGTTGTAAAAGAACAAAAGTAAAGCAAGTGGTCCACACTTTTCTCTTCTTGAAGACACATACAACACCTTGAAGGACCACACCATCCCGTCTTTCTGAGCTGATCTTGGGTTAGAATTTTATACTGAGTATCAAGCCAAACAAAGACACCAGCGTTTGTCAAGCTTGAGTTGCTCTAGCAAAGGAGATGCAAGGACACCTCTCCTCACAATTTGCCAATTGATAACCCAAGTCGACCTTATACTCACGTATCCCAAAAGTTGCCTAACAAATAGTATCCTCATTATTTAAGATCACCTTGCTCTTGGGCAAAATGGAGTCCATTATAACCTTTTTGATTAGGGGGAATCGGTGTTGTGTCAAGAGGCTTCTAATGCCAAATCTTCAATAATCCTCTCCTGCCATTATCGATGTAGTCCCTTACTTTCTTACCCCAAGCAATGGATAAAATTTCCCTTGCGTCTTCCAAATCACTGCAGTCTCTTAGAGGTTTGTTACCATTCCAAGAGTCATCCCAAAAGTTAGCCCTCCCTCCATTATTAATAATCCAGGAGATGTGCTTGGTGATGAGAGGTCTACAATGCAGAAGAAAATTCCACACATGAACCTTTTGATGGAGAAGCAAAAGAGAAGATACCCATCGGATTGTGTAATATCCCTAATCAAAATATTATTTGATAATTTGGATTCCTCAGAATTCCTTTTGAAATAATATTTTATAAATGTAACTTGTACTTACAATAATATTTAAAATAAAAAATGTAATTGTATTAATAATAAAATATAAATCCTCAAGGGATGTCATCCTTGGGATATAATGATTACAACAATTTTTGTCCTTGCAAACAAATTACACAATTAAGGGATTTCATCCTTAAAAGTGGTTTTAAAACATAATGCTTGTACATGGTTTATATATTTAAATGCATAATTGAATGAATTCCTTCCATACCAACGAATGACTATTAATACTTCATAACCTTCCATCAAAAGACATGTCTCTTCCAAATGTCTTTTCCCAAGGGGTACGTCTTGCCAAGGGTGACATCCATTTGTCTAATGAATGCAAATGACCAATTAATTAATTAATGATTAATTGATGTTGTATTTAATTAATAGTTTATTGATTACTATTGTTTGATATAGGCACTCTTCATTAATGAGTAAAGTCTGTAGTTTTGTTGGGCGCTCCTCTATATGGCAATTCCTTAAATGAAATGTGACATTGCTCTTCAAGGACAACGAGTTCTATATCCTTCACTGTTGGCTGTGACTTTCCTTTAAGACTTACAATTCCCTTAAACCTACGATTTTCTTTACTGCTATGATTCCTTATTGCTGACTGCATTTTAGCGATTTGGTGTCTTGCTTGGTGAGTGGCGATTTGCTGGTGGTTGATTTGTTTGGTGATTGAGGATATTAGCAACAATTTAATTGGGGATAATACATACCTCCCTTCCTCAAATTGCTTGTCCTCAAGCAATTGTAAATTGAGATGTTAATTAATTATTGCTCCTTCCCAAGTGTCATCTTTGATTGGCAAATTTTGCCAACAAACTAAATACCCTTTGATACTTCTATTTCTCAACCTCTTCCCACGGACCTCAGGGATGGCTTTGGGTATTAAATCCAACTTGAAAATAAGATCAAGCAGTCCAGGGAAATCCTCTAGCATAACTCCTTTATAGTAGTGTACAAATAGTGCAGTTAACTCATGAAGATCATGCAACACGGTCATTTTTACCTCTTCATTGCTACCCTGTAGTGCATAATCAAACACATCACATAATATTCTCTCTAGTGGATCTTGAGTATGCATCTTGTAAAGCAATTTTTGATGCATTTCACTTCCAACAATGCTTGTGATCAATCATCTAAAAATTGCTTGAAAGGAGTCCAATTCTAGGGTGTTGGGTCTAACAAGTCTCAAAAGATTAAAGAGCTCTTTGACAATGTTTTGATAAAGTGTACCTGACAATAAAATCCGTCTCTTAATATATATTTGGTTGAGCGCAATTAGTATGTTGGAGTCTTTATTTCGAGGGAAATGACCCTCATCTAAAACTAACAATCTTGGACCTTCCAGATGTAGCAAGATGCGAGACCATTTCATTCTTAACATTCTCACAAATATGCTTGAGAACTGTGAATAATTCCCAAGGAGAATACTTTTTTTCTCTCTCCACCCTTCAAGTGTCTGAAGCTGTTTGAATCTCAATGTTTCCAACTTATTGGTTACTTCATAAATATTGAACATAAGGATCTCCTCTACTTGCCATTTTTTAAATTCAGTCATCCAAGAACACAAAATGCATTTGGGTGCAACAATTAGTGATCTCTCATCTAGATAATTGATCAAAAAGCTCTGAATAAAACTAATAACAAGGAATGTTTTCCCTGTACTTGGTGCATGTACCAAAATGCAACCATCGGGTTCTTTTGTTATATGGTTCTTTTGTAAGAAGTTGAACCCATCAATCGGTTATGATTTCATATGCTTTCGAAGATGAGGATGAACCACAAGTTTCAATACAGGGCTTTTCTGTGCTAACCTCTTGGAAAGTCTCTGATTATCAATACCTAAAACAGTTTCCAAGTCCCTGTTAGGGCCATGCCTTAAATATTTTGTACCCTTCCAATCCTTTGGCCATTGGATGTTAACGATTGTTTCAATACTCTTCCCAATAAAGCCACACAAAGTGCAAACTTTTCCAAGATCATCTTTTAGAATGCAGCGATAAGGCAATCTTCTATATCATCCGTGTCATAAGTAGAATCCATGTCTTGAGTTACCATACTCTAGGAACAGTTGAAATATAATGACATTTGTTTCCACATTAATGAGATTTTGTCATTGTCTTCTTCATCACTTTCATTTTGCATCTCTCTCCCACGTAAATTCTATTTCTGCATAATTTATAACATCAACCTCCATAGCTTTTTCAACTGCAATCTTTTTAGGTTCTTTAGTATTCTCCTCAGGGACATTTTCTATGTTTTGCAGGTCACAGTGCTTGATGTTCTTTGAAAGATCTTGAAAACCTTTTATAGTATCTACCAAAATATTGAACTCACCTTTCCCATATGCTTTAGCTCCTATTTCCACATGTTGCTGTGACAGGTAAGAATCGTGGCTAAAATTAAGCTTCGTATTAACATCCTCCATAAAATTTTCTACTCTATTATTCTATGACTCCAACTCCTGATTTTCCCATATTCCATCAATCATTTTGTTTGGCTCTCCATCTTGTTTATTTTGAAGATCGTAGCCCATGATATCTTGTTGCTAGTGTGCATTAATTTGGCAATCAATTGGTTTATCAAACTTAGAACCTGTGTTCAGGGAACACTCCTCAAGACCTTTCTCTTGCACACACTGAAGTTTGTCTTCACTCTAACATAGACAACACAAATCATCATCATCATCATCATCATCATCATCATCATCATCATCATCATCATCATCATCATCATCATCGATTTCAATAAACAACTTCTGTTCATCTCTAATATCTAGATTTTTTATGTCATTCTTCCCAATAGAAGAGTCTCCACAAATATCAACTCCCTCTTGGATAAGCATGTTTGGACATTCTTTTAATTCAACGTTGGTTTTCTTCATCTTTATAAAATCAAACCCTGACATCTATAAGGAACGCAGAGAACTCGACATGCCTTCCCTAATGCTTGGAGAACTGAAGTCACTTGGATAAAAATTTCTTCTACAGGAATTTTTCTCTTCATTGAACTTGGTAAATGCGAGATCTAAAGCTTCCGGTAGCAAATACGGTGAGCATGTTATCCAATATGAACTCACAGAATTGGCTGTTACCTGAACACGCTGGTCATGAATGGCATCATGACTAAATAATCACTGAGCATCAGAGGCAAATCCTTCTATTTTTGTTTCTTCCAGTTCATCTTTTGTTGTGGATGATTGTGTGCAATTTGTCTCTAATTCACATCCTTCATTGACTTCTGGATTTTTTAAGTATACCTCTAAAAGCTCTCCATGTTCAACATGTGAAATTCCTGTTTCTCTAGGATAACAAGGGGATTCTAAAAGCAAAGGTGCACATGCAGTGTCTTGTTGGTTATCCATAATACTATTGAAAGTCCCTGCGGTATCCTTCAATAGATGAGGTACATTTAATGACTTTTTGTCTTTCAGGGCATCAAAGTTATCTTCCTCATAGTGCCCTATTCCATTTCGTGACTCACTCAACTCCATATAGTCTGAAAAAGAGATTTATTTTCAAATCTCTGCTGAAAGAGTTTTGTATTGATCAAAACTGGCCACAGTATGCTTGTGTAGTGACCCCATGGTTCATACTCTGACAAGAAAACAACTTTGATACCACTGTAATATCCCTAATTGAAATATTTTTTGATAATTTGGATTCATTAGAATTCCTTTTGAAATAATATTTTATAAATGTAACTTGTACTTATAATAATACTTAAAATAAAAAAATGTAATTGTATTAATAATAAAATATAAATCCTTGAGGGATTTCATCTTTGGGAGATAATGATTACAAGGGTTTTCGTCCTTGCAATCAAATTATACGATTAAGGGATTTCGTCCTTAAAAGTGGTTGTAAAACATAATGCTTGTACATGGTTTATATATATAAATGCATAATTGAATGAATTCCTTCCATACCAATGAATGACTATTAATACTTCATAACCTTCCATCAAAAGACATGTCTCTTCCAAATGTCTTTTCCCAAGGGGTATGTCTTGCCAAGGGTGGAGTCCATTTATCTAATGAATGCAAATGACCAATTAATTAATGAATAATTGATGTTGTATTTAATTAATACTTTATTAATTACTACTATTTGATATAGGCGCTCGCCATTAATAAGTAAAGACTGTAGTTTTGTTGGGCGCTCCTCTATATGGCAATTCCTTAAATGAGATGTGACGTTGCTCTTCAAGGATAGCAAGTTCTATATCCTTCACTGTTGGCTGCAACTTTTCTTTAAGACTATAATTCCCATAGACCTGTGATTTTCTTTACTGTTGTGATTCTTTATTGCTGATTGCATTTTAGCAATTTGGTGTTTTGCTTGGTGAGTGGCAATTTGCTGGTGGTTGATTTGCTTGGTGATTGAGGATATTATCAATGATTTAATTGGGGTAATTACAGATTGGTAGAGCCTAAGTACTTGAGCTGGAGGATTTTACTCCAGAGGGCCGTGGGATTCAATAAGATTCCCCTACACCAATTTGGCACCAAGAGCCAATTTTTGAAGGGTTGTATTTCTAATACTAGCATCACCTACTTTCTTGGAACAATAAACTCAACCCCACTTCACCAGAGAAGCTTTTTTTACATCTTCACATCCCTGCTAAAGAAAATCTTTGCATATTTGGTTGATGTTTTTGATAAATGGGCATAACACTGAGGATAGATTTTTATTAAAGTGATCTTCCCAGCCAAGGACAAGAATTTCCCTTTCCATGAATTCAATCTGTCTTTTAAGGATCCCAACAACTTATCCCACAAAGTTGCTTTTCTGGATCCCACAAAGAGAGGAACTCCCAAATATTTAGTAGGCAACTTACCAATTATAAAATTCAGGCATTAGGGTAACCTCGTTTGAGACGGTCTGAGAATGTTGATGAAGTATATCTCAGGTTTTGAATTGTTTACTTCTGGCCCAGATGCCAAAGCATATCTATCCAAAACAACATTGAAGGAGGTGACTTCACTAATGGGCACCTTTCTAGAAAGAAAAGTATCATCAACAAATTGTTGATCGGAGATTGTCCAACCCATCCATAACACTAAGACCCTCAATAAAACCTTTTCCTTTTGCCTCTTGAATTGACTTGCTTAGATCTTTGGCCATTAGGATAATAAGAAATGGGGAAAGAGGATCCCCTTGTTTGAGACCCATAAAAACCTCAAAAACCTTGTAGGGTTGCCATTAATTAAGACCAATAATTTTGGAGTGGAAATGCAGTTGTATATACACTCACACCACTCCTTGTCAAAACCAAAGCTCTCCAACAAATTCATGAGGAATCTCCTACTAATTCGATTCTAGGCCTTGCTTATATAACTTGTTTGATGAACATGCCTTATTGCTTATTGAAGTTCAATGAGTTCAAAAGCTCATGGACCACAATAATGACATCCTGAATATGGCATCCTAGGATGAAACCACATTGTTCTGGACAAATCAAATGAGAAATAAAGGATTTCAACCTAAGAAGATTGCTTTGTAAATGATCTTATAGATAGTGTTGCATAAAGCAATTGGTCTAAAATCACCAAAAGAGGATTGGGATGCCCCTTTGGGGATAAAATAAATAGAGGTGCAATTTATATCAACACTCACCTTTTTGGATTGTCTAGAAAATTCCACAACTGTTACCTCCTCCCCAACAATTGGCCAAAAAGATTGATAAAAAGCCATCGGGAAACCATCAACCAAGGCTTTATCCTTTTTCATTGCAAAGACCACCTTCTTAATTTCTTCTAGAGAGAAGGGGGCATAAGCATATCATTCTGCTACCTCGAAACCAATTGGGGAATGACAATGTGAAGATCTTGTTGAGATTTGAGATTCGAGGCTGTAGGGCAAACTAAAAGATCATTAAAAAAACTTTCCTCCACCCTTACTTCAAAGATTTGTTCCACTTCTTTGCCATCCTTATCCAAAATTTTAGAAATTATGTTGAGATTCTGTTTAGCCCAGGTGGGATTGTGAGAGAACTTTGTACTCTGATCCCCCTCCTTGAGCCAACAATCCTGTGATTTATATTTCGAGTAAATCTCTTCCTTGAGATGCAATTCTTCTAACTCTGCTAGTAGGGAGCGTTCCCTTACATACATATCCACACTCATTCCCATACTCAACACAACCTCATTTAAAGCAAACAATTCAACTTTAACTCTTTTAGATTCCTCAAAAATGTTCTTGAAATGATCTTTATTCAGAAGAGTTTTTTTGCAAACGTATATATACAATTACCTTTAACTTGAGGGGCACTCATCCATTAGAATTTGACTACATAAAAAATAGAAGGATCTCTGAGCCACATCAGTTCAAAATTAAAAGGGCACAAAGGAGGAGCTTGGTCCAACATTATTCCCAATCCACCAAAGCATGATCTGAGCCAAACATAGAAGTGATTCGACTCTCCGACATCCAATTGGAAGCCAGCCAGGAGGGATTGATCAAAAATTTATCCAAGCATTCCACAATGTTACTAAACCCTTTTATTCTGTTTTTCCAAGTCTAAAGCCCCTTCTTTGAGATCACATCAATGAACCCGACACTCGACACAAAAGAGGAAAAATCCAGTTGTGAAGAAAGGGGTCTCCCCTAGCCTACCCTTTTATCAACTGGAACAAGAATATCATTGAATTTTCCACCTAACACAACCTTCTCATTCAGGTACAGAGAAAGGATATGAGAGATCTCTACCCAACACTTCCTTTTTAGATTAGGATTGTTAGGGCCATAGACATTGAAGAGGCAAAACACAATCTTAGACGATAGATCCTTGATTCTACACCATTGCCAATTAGCCCCACTGTCCAATGAAATTACTTATACTTTGAAAGGATTCTAGAGCATGTCCAGTCCCCTTGAAGCTCCCACCGAATCCACAAACCAGCCTTTCAAATTGTGCCAACTCTGCAAGATAACCTCCTCTGCCTTCGCTTTGACCAATTTTATTTCTTGGATTAAGATAACATTTGGGCGAAGAGGGACCAACTGACGTTTTACCAAGTGTCTTTTGTTAAGGGCATTAAGGCCCCTAAATTCCATGAAATTAGTGCCATGGTGCAGGAGGGGCTTTCCACCCCTCATACTTCAAGAAAGAAAATTGTGATGGGCATTTGAGACTCTGACAGACCCTTCTCTAATAATTACTCAGAATTGGGTTTTCATCTCCTTTTGCTTTTCTTACCACAATTAGGCTAAGAGATAGGGAATTCAACTTGGGAAATTTGTAAAATTTCCTTTGAGAACAAATCTTCATATGAATCACCCTCCTCAAAATGAATCCTCAGACCTTCCAAATCCATTGCTTGACTTTTGGCTACCTCCATGTGGGAATTCACAATCCCCTCTTAGCCCTGCACTTTGACTTACATAGCTTTCAAGTTCTCATTCATGTATGGAGAAGTAAAAGGAAGGTTCATCAAATTTGAAGATTGAAAAACAATTTTTTGGAAGCTTCCTGTAAATTTTGAGTAGAGGACAGCTCCAAAACATCCAAAGAGGAGCACCCAGATCGGGCTTGAACAATAGGGGGTTCAACATACTACCAAACCAATCTCCTATGTTCCTTCTCACAAATAAATCAGATTGAGAGAATTTTCCCTACCAAACTTTCCTTTCTAATTTCTATATTTTGAATCCATTCTCTACCAAAGTATATAAGAATGATAGCTTTAGGGATCTTAGCTTCAATATCAATTTGAACACAAATTTTGGCATAGGCTACAAAGGAGCCATCTAAGATGATTGAGTCAATAGAGAGAAAATCCCCCAACAAATTACGATTTGCTTTGAGACTATCTTCTCCCCAATATTCAATTGGCAATGCGTACAATGAAATCCACAAAGGTGTCTTGTTTTGCACCCGCCTCTACGCATCAAAATTGGGGCACTAACCCTGAGTGAACACACCCATTCCATTCATCATCTAAAGACTAGAGGATAGGATTTGATCTCTTTGAAGCCTATCCAAATAAGATACTAGAAATAATTCTCTTGGGAGGAATTTAATCAAAACATTTGCCCCCGACATCTCCTTGACCCAAACTTCCACTTCGCCAATAACTAACCACTTGCCCACCACCTTGCCTATGATTCTTCACTCTTTCGAAAATATGATACTCGTATCCAAATCCTTTCTCTGATCAAAGATGATTTATCCAAAGGATCTGGTAGCATTGAGTGCTTTCCATGCTTGCCCAACCGTTTGTCTTCTTTGGGTTTATTCAAATCACCATCGCATCTTGATCGCTAGTCACTGAGAGGAGAGGCCCACTTGGGGTTTGATCCTCAGCCCAGTCTTTGGCTAGACACTCTTCCAAAACTTCTTGTTCTTCGCACACCTCTTCTTCAACTCTTCCCAAATCCCAATCCGCCTCTTCGTGCAAATCCAATCGCTGATTGTGTTGTTTCCTGCCTCCTTTCTTTGCTGGCGGCCGCTTTTAGCCTCCCTTTCTTCACCAACCTGGACACCCTGTTTGAAGCGACAAGGCTGGGTAATACGACAAACATTGTGATCAAACTTCACAGCAGAAGGGAAGATCTCAAGAAGGAAGTTCAGGCAACTTAGGGAACGTTTTGTGGCTGAGGTCCCGTTTTGAAGGGGATGTGTGCGACTAATGGGTCCCATAGGCTGCTGCGGTCTCGTGGACGTTATCAAAATCCTTCATTCACTCATTCATTCATCATGCGTGTGTCACTTTTGCCTCGCCATAAGTATATCTATTCATAGTGTCATTTCTTATTCAAAATTACCACAATGTATAACCGATTATATAATATATACATACACATACACACACACAGATATATATATATATATATATATATATATATATATATATATATATATATATATATGATTAAATATAGATTGTATTATATAATATTTTTATATTATATTATAATTAACAGTAATAATAGATTATCACAAATATCAAATATTTATTATAGGTATAATACAATGTTAATTAAACAATATATTAAAGATTATATTATTGGTGTTTTTAGTGAAAAATGGTGAATTTGTAATTTTTAAAATAGAGTATTGTCATAGCTCATACTACTACATAGTATTAAAGGAATCTATTGGTGTAGAATAAATTTAGGGGTGGGATGATGAGTAAAATTATTGCGACCTCTTTCATGGCCATTTGTTTCCAATATGCGCCATGTCACATTTATCTTTCAACACACAACTGCATTCGTCACTGCCTTCTGTCCTATAATGGCCCAAAAATATTTCCCCACACCTTTCATTGAAGTAGGAAAGGAACGCATAATCATTTCACAGATCAACAAAGTTTGAATTGGTGTATTTTTCAGAATGGGAGATTAGCTCCACAAGTTCTACGGCTCCATGGTGAACACACACAAAATAAGTGCATACAATATTTATACAATGTGGCACCAATTATTTCCTAAGTTGGTATTCTTCCATTCTTGAAGGCAATAACTTACAAGAGTGACATTGCACTCTACACTACTCATTGATTTCATGGTGGATGGTGACTTGACCATCAGACAAAACAAACTACGATGGAAACCCAGCCAATGAAATATCTATACTGACTGCACAATGTATAGAGAATGGATGACATGTCATGCTGTGAAAGTAAGATTTTTTAAAATAAAATCGATGTTATCTCAAGCAGGAAGTAACATGGTCGAATATGGATGGCTAGTATTAAACAATTTCATGCCTAATTCGATTTAAATGACCCATATTCCATATTAACATTAATTTAAAATTATTTATACATAGTTTAGTAATTAATCAATTTTGTTCTTCCACTCAGATTTGGCTCCACTTCAGGCAAAAGACCATCTACATCTCTACTCCATGGCCCCTTCGTCGCTTTGCTCTAGTCCTTTGCGTTTTGATGGATGTCTGTGTTATACCTTGGAATCTTTTGGATATATCCAGGCTTGAGCTTGGTTATGTGAGGCCTAAGAGCTCGTTTCACTTGCCCAGGTGTCGTAACTCTTGTCTCACGATAGGTAGAAAATCTAGGGCCTTCGAAGTCCTGGGTTGGAAATCCATTGATGTCCTTTGTTTCGAAAAACCCAAATCTATGATAAGACCCTCTTGGAGAGATATGTCTTTCATTCCATCTTGGTTGGTTATGTTCTAGTCCTAGCCATTAGCTTGTCCTCCCTGTCACTTTCCATGTCTCGTAGAAAGCAATTTCTGGTGTTGACCCATACAACCTGCCATATGGACATGTAGTTTGAGGTGAGCAAAAAGACAACCAAAACCACTTGTTTGCTCTATGGAGGGTCAAGGTTAGGGCATTCGTATATTCAATCTCTCTAATGGGAGTTGTAACTTGAATTTGTTTCAAAGTTAAATGGGAGGATGGTTATGTCTTCAAATGGAAAGTTCACACCACTAAAATTGTCTTTGATTGGTGTAGAATCATTTTCTTACGGTGCCTCAATCACCAAATTGTTAGATTAGCTATTTTGTGGGATGCCTCAACTAGAATGGTGAGGCACTTTCCTCTGACAAGTCAGGGTCGAAAGATTTCTTCGGATGCTTAGGTCAGTTTTACTGTATATGGAAGGTTGAATTCTCCTTGACCGAGTCATGGTTTCTTTGAGCCTATCTCAAAGTTGAGATAAGCCCCTGGATTATTTAGTGTTGGCCTCCTAGTAAGTCATACTTTTATCTTGGTAGCTTCATGTTGCCAACTCTGCCTCCTGGTATTTTGAGCTTCCTCCTTAAGTAGTTTCATGGCACATAAGATCTGCAATACAGGCATTATCCTGGTGTTCGGTCTTATCTCTGACTCGTGTGGCATAAGGTATGACTATGTTTTGATGGACACTTGCTTGAAGTTAGATAAGGAGTTCCAACATTGGTCTCATAAGCCTAAAGTTTCACTCTGTTACAATAGCTTGCATAAAGTCCCTAGTGCTTTTGACCTTCATGCAGGGTGTACATCCCTCTTTTTTGGTAAATATCCCATGGACGAGGCTCTGATTAGAATCTTCATCCACTCCACTGGCACTTCAAATAAGGAAAAGGTTCATTGGTTTGAATGCCTTACTAAAGTTATGTAGAGGATTGCTGGAAACCAGATTTTGAGTGTTGGGAATGTTGCAAGTTTGATCCACAAAGAGGTGGACCTGTCTCAAGTTTGTTCCACCACTATTTATAGTTGGGTAAACCCGTCCTTAGTAAGCAACGTAATCATAAGGTTTGGCCAATGCTTCACCATAGGGCTCCTTAGGGGTGGCCCTAACTGTACTTGAAGTTGTGGTATTAGCCTTGGTCTTTGAACATTTAATGTCTTTTTGTTGCTTTGCAGTGGTTCCTCTGTACTTGTTTTGTTTGGGTTGGTTCTTTGGTCTTTCTTTTGCTAAGTGTTTTCTGTTTGTTTCTTAGTTGTGGTTGGAAGATGTTCTTCCTGGTTCCTTTTGGTTGCTCATTTATGTTATGCTGTAGAAGTTATGGGACCCGCTCTTTAAAAAACCCCCTTTTTTTCGATGTAAATGTTGTGGGACCTATTATCAAAACCCTCTTCTTGTTCGGTTCATAGCTCCGGTTTCAAAAGCATTATTTACTCATATCTAATAAAAACTAATCAATGTTAAGATGAAAAAAGGCTCGTTTCCTCCCCATGAAAATGTCTCTAGCAAAAATAACCATTACTACATTTTTTCGTGTTTTACATAAGCTTTAATACGTCTTTTAAGTCAAGTTTACAATAATATTTCAAGTTTTCTCCATTTTTGTGGTTTTTTTAATTCACATTAATGTTATATTTATGAAACTGCGTGATGCCATAAAAACAACATAAGTCCGTTGGCATTTTTATTTGTGACAATTTTATGATACTTTTACAACACATTTACAATTCATATTTATTTTTGCATGTAAGATAAGGATGATGTAAAAATGTCGTAATAATGATTTAAATCCAATGTAATGTAACATTCTTTCATGTCATATTTTTGTCATATTTGAGCTATCTTAAATTTGTTGCATTTTATTAGGGTAAAAAGTTGGGTTTTGAAAGCCCCCCCGAAACTTTTGCAAAGCAAAATGATATAATGATAAAGGTCAAATAAGAAACAAATAACAACCTAGCCTAAACACAACATAGGCTACTAAACAGAAGGAGAAAGACTAGCATATCTTCCACATTAGGTCAACTTCTAGTCAACAATTGAACACAAAACCCCACCTTACAGATCAACCAAGTTCTCAAGACACTTTGCAGCTTCCAACTTTTCCAGAAGGGATTTAATCTTGTTGGAGAGAGAATCACCCACAATGACCTTATCATTAGCTACCTTCTTTTTATTTTGGCCCCTCGTTTGTCTACTAGTCCTATCTAGGTTTTCTTTCACTTTTTCCTTAATTTCCTCACAGATCTTAGAATTATTTATGATGTTGATGATGTTTTACTAATTGATTTTTAATATTATAAAAAATAAATAAAAAATACAGGTTTTTTGTTATTAATATTTAAATATTTTATTAAATAATAATACATAATATATTACACCATTGATTTAAGATAATATCTCTTATTTAAATTTTTATTATTTTAATTTTATTGAATTATAAACTATTTTGAAATGAAATTACTTATTTTTTATCTTCACTAACCAACAATATATCCAATTAACTAGCTTTTGTTTAATTTTGTTAAGCATCTCTTCCTAGTCTTGGGAATTATATTGTTTATCTAAACACCCTTGTATTATGAGGGTAGGGAATAAAACACGATTGTTAGGAGATAGGAGATATGCCACTGTATGGAAAATAAAGTGTTAGGAAATGTTAATTGTGATTTCACTTTATTAATAACAAGGTTGAAAGCATTTCAAAAAGGATGAATAAAAAGATGAAAAAATGCTGCCTCCTCAAGAGTTTGCCTTTCCATAAGGAGGGAATCATTAACAAATTACAAGTGGGTACCATGGAAGTTTTGTCTTGTAGGCTTTATACCTTAGAGTTTGTTAGATGACAATGGCATTGCAAAGCATGACCATGACCTTATGCAACTAGAATATAAAGAAAATGGGAAATCCTGTCACCTTGACGTTAACATCTAGGCAAAAGTTTTAGATACTAAAATATGGTATTAGATACTTGACAATGTCAGTTTTGACCTCCCTTCACCCTACATGAATTGTGCATAAATATATGATTTTGATTCGTCAGTTTGTCACATCCACATGCTATCTGTGGGTCCAATCCATCTAGTTTGTTATTAGTGACCTATAGAAATTATCATAGTTTGTGCCAAATTAATGAACTATCATACTCATACATCTTTAGATCATCATATGAATATTAATGTTTCTTGGATAGTAACATCAGAGTTGGAACATATTGTTTGACGGTACTACTTGATTTTGAAGGTTTTGTCCTTAACCCACAATGGTTATATTTCAAAATCAAATCATGTCTATGGGTCAGCTTATCCACCTAACATGTCAGTGGCATGGCAAATTACTCAAAGAATCTCATATAAATACATAAAAAAGTCTAGAATTATTGATCATCTAATGTTATCTGGTTTACATCTATACACTATAACCCATTCAAAGGGATTGCCCTATTATTTCCAATTTACCTATCAATCATAAGGAACAAGCCTTAGCTAAGTCTAAAACACCTCAAAAGTAAGTAAAAGCTATCATTTACCAAGTGTCTAAGATAGATTACATGTTGTATACATTCAAGGATCACTATTACAGACATACACCTAATAGGGAGAACTACATGTAGTTTGACTTCCCTCTTTAAAGTATTGGATGTGTAGGCAACACTTAGTGATTCAACGAGGAGTGGTTGGGATCAACTCAACCCATTTTCTTCTCTTTTTATAGGCCCAAGCATATCATTGCAAGTGGATCTATTTTAAGTGAAGGAGACATTTATGGGAGTCACACAATCAGACTTCAAGATCGCAAATACAGTCATAAAATAAACAAAAAGGAGGAATTTCACGTGAACAAAATTATCAAACTCAAAACATAGTGACTGATGGTACTGACTTGAGGCGAATAAAACTGTTTGGGTGCGGGTGCGTACACAAATCTAGATTTGAACGACCTATAGTCCAATTTCATTTCTACCATGTTGTTTGCCTAAAATCTTAGTCCTCCATAGAGCAGTTACTTGTTAAGTATCTTATCACTTTGTTGTACTTTACATATTTAGCAAGTTAGAGTGCCAAATCAATTTCAATCTTCTACATTCATATTTGTACTTAATTTATATATAATATAATCTGCTTTATTACAACAATTTATATCTTATTTAAGGTTAGTATTAATCCAAAATAGGATAAAACATATTGATGAACTCATATATTGCTTGAACATTTTCAAACCCTAAGTTTCCCTTAGGGCTTTCTTCTATCCATGGTTTCATATTTTTGTCTTAAGAGTTTCAGTTCTAATTTTTTATTTCCCCATACAAGAGACAATAAATATTTTCACCTTTGGTCTTAGCCTTTTATATATCTACATGCTTTCATCATATGCTATCCAGGAATGCTAACTTTACTGGTTCCACTAAGGCAAAGTGCTAAATTAAGTGGTGCATATATAAATCATAATTAGATTTAACTAAATTCTTCTAAAATGGTTGCAATGAATGTTCATTATTCTTTTTTTGTGTTGGCAAAATTGAGTATCATTAATAGATGTGGTCTAAAAGGGGATTGATGTCTGAAATATTGTCATTGATGTCAAATGAAGAATGTACTACCAAGCATTAATGACAAAGGTGTTGCGCTGCACAGACTAGTGGTAGAGTTCTCATGGAGTTGAATGTGCACCTTGAATTCCAAGAACAATCATATGAATGCCTTTGCTAGTTTGATGAATATGGTTGAGTACACAATTTGATGGTGACTGGATTTGCATATATAGCAACATCTGAAGGAAATGATCACACTATAATCAGGGTTGTGCCTATTATTTATGGTCTAAATTCTAAGTCATAATGATGAGTAGAGCAAATGTTACAAATGCATAATGTTGTCCCTTAGCTAAAAGCCTACTAGTTTCTATACTTAGTCATTTTTGCACTTTTGCATTTGTCTGGGAATTATTTCGGAGGAATTGGCTCAGACAATTCTTTCAGAGAAATGTTGAAGACTCTTTGGACAAAAAGCCCACAACAAATGTTCTGAAGCTTTAGAATTCTTTTGGGAAAATGTTCGGTCTCCACAGTCGATTTTACAAAAGCTTGGGAATTCTTTCAAAAAATTGTTCCGAACAAAAGTTTCGAAGCTTGGGAATTCTTTCGAAAAAAAGATCCGAAGCTTGGGAATTCTTTTGGAAAAATTGTTCCAAACAAAAGATCCGAAGGAAGAGTTTTCTTTCGGAGAAAGTGCCTCGCCGAATTCTTTTGAGAAAAATGGTTAAGTCTTTGCCAGACAAAATGTCTGAAGGAAATGAGTTCCGAACAAAAGTTTCGAAGGGTATGTGGACTTTTGCACAAGTTCCGAAAGGTCGGTTGCAAAATTTTCGAAGGGACACTTGCAATTGTTTCGAAGGATAGTTTGAATGGAGCAGAGGACACTTGCAATGTTTCCGAAAGGCTTTTTGAAAAGCTCCGAAGGGTATGTGGACTTTGCACAAGTTTCGAAAGGTTTGTTACAAAATTTCCGAAGGGACACTTGCAATTGTTCCGAAGGATAGTTCGAATGGAACAGAGGACACTTGCAAACTTTTTGATAGGATTTTTGAAAAGCCCCAAAGGGTACATGCCAAAAATACCGAAGGACACTTTCAGAAGAAGGCCATTGAGGAATTCTTTTAGAAAATTTGTCTAAGGTAGAAGGACATGCAACAAAGGTCTTGAAGGATACTTTCGGATGAAGGGGCCACTTAAAAAGTTTCCGAAGTATATTTCGGAAGAAGTATAGGTCACTCACAACGTTACTGAAGGATAAGTGGAATCTTATAGGGCATTTTCACAAGTGTCGAAGGATGAAGGCAAGATTAAAGATCGAGCAAGTCTGAAGAGATCGACGAAGGGGAAGCATCTCAAAGACGCCGAAAGAAACGAGATGACGTCAACATGCTGAAGTTTAACGACCAAGCCTATATAAAGATCATGCATCTTTAGAGATCGAATGACACGCGAAAATCTTGATAAAAAAGATCTAACGAAACAAAGTGGAGTCAGTGATGCAATGTGACATATAGTTAACGGCATAATAGAAAGCTAAAGATTGAGCATATCGAGGATAATTGAAAGGAGCGAAAGTGACCCAATTATATAGGAGTTAGCGAGATGCTAAAAGGTGCTCGATGGTCAATGAAAAGAGCGTAAAAATGGCACGAAGAACAAAATAATCAAAATCCCGCATTTAATATGCTCTAATGGTCAAGTAGAGGAACAAACAAAACTTGTGATGAACTCGACATATCTGCACATAGCTCAAGATTGAATTGATCCAACCGATCAATCTACAATTAAGGAGTCTACGCATTTATGACTTGAATCCAGCAGTTGCCAAATATAGTAAAGAGACCAAAACATTATGACGTGAAGCATGAATCGAGACGCGAGAGGTGTAAATGCCAAGCCACATTAAATGAGATCCAGAACCGAAACCAGTATGGTGTAGTCAGAGTGTAAACACATTTTGAAGACATGAAACCCTATATTCATTGTCTATATATATACGACATCTAGAACATTATCTAGAGTCTGTCGTTGCAATTGCAAAAGGAGATACTAGAGCGACTCAAAGTGTGTCGATTGGAGACACATGCAGACATAGAAAAATCTAGAGGGACAGAGAGATATATCGAGACACAAAAAGAGTGAGGCAAAAAGGAAGAAAGAGCACACAGAGAATGTGCAAAGATTTAGCAGTTACAGACAAGACTTGTAACAAAGAAATAGAGTTTGATTCTTTTTGTATTTTGAAGTTATAGCTTCATAATTTTGATCAGTAGGTGTCATCAAATAGATTGAGTTGGTGCTCATTTAGGGAGTGGGTGCTTCCTTAGAGTGGGTGCTCTTGAATGTAACCAGTGAGGTTTGCGAGTGAGGTATTTAACTGTGAGGCTGGATTAGAACAGTAGATTCTAGTAGCTATTCTCATCATGGTTTTTCTCTTTGAGTTGCCCACGTATAAATCTGGTGTAATATGTTTGTCTGTGTGTAATCTCTGCATCTGTTTTTTAATATGCATATGCATCTGTATCTTCTTTAAAGGGTTTAAATAACTATTTTTCGCTGATCTACTAATTTACCCCTCCTCTCAGTAGATAGTTGTGTTCAACAATTGGTATCAAAGCCAAGGTTACCATAGGAGAAGCTTAATCGACTCAGGTAGTTCTTGGTTAGTGAACACAATGGCCAGTCAAGAAGGATCTTCATCAAACAAGGCTCCTCTATTTGATGGGTCTAACTATGCTTTTTAGAGCATAATGATGGAAGCATATTTGTCCTCTTTAGGGTTCGATGTATGGATGTTTTTGATAAATGGATACACAACTCTTGCTGTAACTCCTACCGATCAAGAGACCAAGAAGGCATATGAGAACAATGCCAAGGCAAATAATGCTATTCTTTGTGGACTATCAAATTCAGAGTTCGTCAAAGTTATGCACTGTCAGAGTGCAAAAGACATCTGGAACAAGTTAAAGAGTGTCTATGAAGGAGATGACAAGGTGAAACAAGCCAAGCTAAAAACATATAAAGGGTAGTTTGAGAGTTTCAAGATGAATGAAGAGGAAAATATTGTCGACTACCTCCTCATGGTAGATGAAATAGTGAATACAATCAGAGGTCTTAGTGAAAAAATGGAAGAGTCAACCATAGTCAAGAAAATATTAAGATCGTCGCCATCAAGATATGATTCGAAAATCTTTGCAATAGAGGAAGCAAGAGATTTGGACAAACTCACTGTTGATGAGTTGCATGGAACATTCACAACCCATGAGATGAGAACGGGAGAGACTGACACTTTCAAAAGAGAAGCTGCATTCAAAGTAGCAAAGCAGGTAAAAGAAGAAACATCTAGGTCTGAATCTGAGGAGACTAATGGAGAAGAAGCTAACTTTGTCAGAAAGCTAAAGAGAGGATTAGAAAAATACAAATGCAAGCTACCGTTCAAATGCTTTAACTGTCGTAAGGTAGGACACTTTGTTGCCAAATGTCCTTATAATAAAAAGGAAAATTCTGAGCAAGTAGAGAACACCAAAAAGGTGAAACCCCACTATGCAAAAAGGAAGAACTTCTTCAGGAGCATAAAAGAAGTGTACACAAAAGAAGACACTGACTCAGTAAAAGATAGTGATAGTGATAGCTCCAATGATGATCATGACTGTGCTTTTGTAGCTAAGGGAAATGAATTCCTGTTCATGGCAAAAGAATCCACTTCCACAACTCAAGAACAAGACGAAGATGAAAATTGGGATGAATAGGAGGAAGGTGAAATTCATTTAGCAGGTGAACTTGTTTGTGCTCTAGAAAAGATTGAGAAACTAAGAAAAGAGAACTCAAAACAGAAGAAGCTCGGGCTAAAGGAACTTGAAAAATCTGAATAAATGATAGTGGTTCTAAAAACTCAATGTGAGGAGGCTAAAAGAATAGGAGAAGTAGTCAAGATGGATCTCTAGTCCAAATCTAAAGAAGGCATGAAGCTTGAGGTAGAAATAGTAGCCTTGGGGAAATAACTTGAGAAGGCAAAAGGGCAATTAGATATAAGTCTAAAGTTGACAAAAAGATCATACATTCTTAATGAACTAATCAGCGCTCAAAAGCCCTCAAATGAAAAATCAGGTCTTGGATATGAAAAAGGAATAGGTTCCTTAATTAGTATGTCAACAAACCTATATGATAATTTCAAGATAGGAGGAGAAGCAGAAGCAAAGAAAGAGAAGGTCATCAAGGACACTTATCATGATCCAAACAAAGATAAAGTAAGGAGAATAAATTCGGAAAAGAAGCCTGAAATCAAAGATGCAGAAGGATATACTAAAGTGGCAGACTTGAAGAAATAAAGGCATATGACAGTTCAATTTATTGCACCAAAAAATGTTATGACCAGGTATTATTCATCTTTTTATAGTTATTGTTATAGTTGTAATCAGTTTGGTCATAGGGCTATTGAATGTAGAGTTGTACCTACAAGGAGAACTAATTTTATAAGTAGAGACTTATTTGCTCGTCTATTAGATTCAGGTACAATATGCTACAAGTTCAACAATTTTGGTTACATAGCCAGATATTGCAGGACTAACTTTGCAATGTCAAAAATAAATAGTGTAAAGAAAGACAAGTCTCGTAATGAGAACAAAGGTCCATAATTCATTAATAAACAAAAGAAAAGGACATATAAGAGACCTAAGAAAATGTGGAGAGTAAACAATCAATCCTTGATTGCTCAAACAACACTTCACGTCAAAGAGCAGAATTTGTGAGTGATAGATAGTGGGTGCTAAAAGCATATGACTGGTGACAAGAGCAAGTTCACCAAGTTAAGCAAGTGCAAGGAAGGAACTGTTAGTTTGGGAGATAATACAACTGTTAAAATCAAAGAAAAATGAACCTTGCATATATATGGTAAGCTTCCTACACATGATGTTCTTTATGTTGAAGGACTGAAGCATAATCTATTGAGTGTCAGCGAAATGTGTGACAATGGATATAAGGTCATATTTGATGTTGAAGGTTGCAAGCTAAAGAGATTTGGCAAAATAGTTGCAGAAGGGAAAAGGATCGAGAATAATATCTACAATCTTGTTGAGGTAAACAATAATAGTTGCCTCATAGGAAAGGTTGATGAAAGTGAGTTGTGGCATAGGAGAATGGGTCATGTCAATTTTGATAATTTAGTCAAAGTGAGTACGAATAAGTGTGTAAGACATATGCCCAAGATAACCAAACCCGTAGATACTACATGCAAAGAATGCCAATTAGGCAAGCAAACAAGGGCCAAGTTTCAATCAAAAGAAATGCAAATACAAAGCCTCTACAATTAGTTCATACTGATCTTTGTGGTCCTACCAAGACAAGAGGATCTAAAGGAGCTCATTACTTCATGTTGTTTGTAGATGATTACTCAAGGATGACATGGGTAATCTTTTTGAAGGACAAATCTCAAGCCTTTGAGAGATATAAGATCTTCAGAGCCATGGTTGAAAATGAAATGGGAAGGAAGATCAAATGTTTGAGATTTGATAAATGTGGAGAATTCACCTCCAATGAGTTCATAGAATATTGTGAGAAGCATGGGATTAAAAGGCACTACTCTAATGCAAGAGCTCCACAGCAAAATGGAGTTGTTGAGAGAAATAATAAGACGAACAATGTTGAAAGAGGCCAAACTATCTGATGGATATTAGAGAGTAGTCCAAACAACAGTATACATCTTGAACAGAGTTCAACTGAGAGTAAAGAGTGTTTGGAAGCATATGCTACATCATAAGAAATGATGATAAACTAGGAAGTTTTGAGTCAAGATGTGATGAGGGAATCTTTTTTGGGTATTCCACTCATAGCAAAGCCTATGTTTGTTACAATAAGATGCTGCATAAAATAGTTGAGAGCATCAATGCCAGGGTCGAAGAAGGATTTAAACATGTTGAAACTGATGAGAAGATCAGATTTGAAGAATTAGAAGGGGCATAAAATAAGGAAGAAGATAGTGAAGAAGAGGAAGAAAAGACTGAAAGGGCACTTGCAAGGTTTGTTCAAAAGAAACATCCCAAGGAGTAGATAATTGGCAACAAAAATGAGGGAGTTCAGACTAGGAGAAGAGCTGCAATAAACAAGGAGCAGGTAAGTTTTGCTATATTTTCAGAAATTGAGCCTAAAACCTTTAGTGAACCCAGCAAGGATGAAAACTGGTTAAAAGCCATGGAAGAGGAATTGAGCCAAATAAAATGGAACAAAACATGGGAATTAGTTCCAAGACCCATAGACAAGAATGTCATAGGCACAAAATGGGTCTTTAAAAACAAGTTGAATGAAGATGGAGTTGTTGTGAGAAACAAGGCTAGACTTGTTTGCAAAGGATATGCTCAAGTAGAAGGAATAGACTTTGAGGAGACATTTGCCCCAGTGGCAAGATTGGAAGCCATCAGAATGTTTTCAACATTCTTAGTCTTTAAGAAGTTCAAACTCTATTAGATGGATGTTAAGTTAGCTTCCCTGAATGGAACCTTGGAAGAGGAAGTCTATATTGAACACCCTGAAGGTTTTCAATTGACATATGAGGAAGACTATGTGTGGAAACTTAAGAAAGCAATATATGGTCTAAAACATGCATCTAGAGCATGGTATTCAAGGCTGGATCAATATTTGCAACAAGAAGGATTTATCAAAGGATGTGTAGACATTAACTTGTATGTTAACTCTGACAATGGACATATGTTGATCATAGTTGTCTATGTTGATGACATCATTTTTTTGTGGCAACAACAACTATATGTGCAAGGAGTTTGCAAATCAAATGCAAAAGGAGTTTGAAATGTCCATGCTGGGAGAACTTTCATTTTTTTTTTTGGTCTACAGGTTGCACAATCCAAAGAAGGAATATTCATATCCCAGACCGGTTAGCACTCCCATGATAACTGGATGTAAATTGAGCAAAGGTGATGAATCTCCTGAAGTGAATCATATAATGTATAGGTCTATGATTGGTAGTTTGCTATATCTCACTACATCAAGACCATACATCATGCAGGTTGTATGCATGTTTGCTAGATTTCAGGCTGCTCCAAAAGAAACACATGTAAGTGCTGTAAAGAGAATCTTCAGATATATCAAAAACATAGTAGACTATGGCTTATGGTATCCTTCAGGTGATTATTTCACTTTGACAGCATACACAGATGGTGATTAGTCAGGAAACACATATGATAGAAGAAGTACTAGTGGTGGTGCATTCTTCCTTGGTAATAGACTTGTTTCATTGCTGAGTAAAAAACAAGAGTCAATTACACTATCTACAATAGAAGCAAAATATGTTGTAGTAGTGGTATGTTGCACTCAAGTGTTGTGGATGAAGCATTCACTAAAAGACATTGAAGTGGAGTTTAAAAGACCAATTCACATTCTGTGTGACAATTCAAGTTTCATAAATATATCCAAGAATCTGAAAGAGAAGGTTGGTGATCAAGAGGTCACAATGTAATATGTTCCAACAAAAGATCAAATTGCAGACATATTCGCTAAACCTTTGCCTAAGGACCAATTTGAGTATCTAAGAGAGAAGTTGGGAGTGGTAGCTCCCACACCACATCACTAGATTCTAGTGATAGGGCATGAGTCTAGGGGGAGCATTGCAGGAACATTATTAGCTCCTAGATTAAGAGTAAAGACAATCTAGTGAGAAAGTTGTCGGTTCTTTGCCATTTGATGTCAAAGGAGAAGATAAAGGTGTGTTGGCTCTATATCATTATGTCTATCTATATAGAGATATGTAGATTATTGATTGGTCTTTTAGACCAATGCTATATAAATGAGTATTTGACGAATAATGAAGCCAATAGAGCAAGATATCAAATGCTCTCTGCAAAAGCTTGAGAGAGCAAAGCATGTGTCCCAGTAAGACTTCAGGCAAATGTGCCATTGCCTCAGGGGGAGTTTCTCTCAAAGTGTTCTAACCTAACAGGTCCAAGGATTAGAACAACCAAGATGCTAGAACTGGAGCAACCCATTTCCATATTATGGCCAAGACTCTTTGTCATTAATGTCAAAGGGGGAGATAGCAGAATGAAGAAGAGAAGTCATTCTAAGGATGTTTTGCCATCAATGACAAAGGGGGGGAGTGTTGGCAAATTTGAGTATCATTAATAGATGTGGTCTAAAAGGAGATTGATGTCTAAAATATTGTCATTGATGTCAAATGAAGAATGTACTACCAAGCATTAATGACAAAGGTGTTAAGCTGCACAAACTAGTTGTAGAGTTCTCATGGAGTTGAATGTGCACCTTGAATTCCAAGAATAGTCATATGAATGCCTTTGCTAGTTTGTTGAATATGGCTAAGTACACAGTTTGATGGTGACTGCATTTGCATATATGGCAACCTCTGAAGGAAATGATCACACTATAATTAGGTTTTTGCCTATTCTTTGTGGTCTAAATTCTAAGTCATAAGGATGAGTAGAGCAAATGTTACAAATGCATAATGTTGCCCCTTAGCTAAAAGCCTACTGTGTTTCTTTACTTAGTCGTTTTTGAACCTTTGCATTTGTCTAGGAATTATTTCAGAAGAAGTGGCTCAGGCAATTCTTTCGAAGAAATGTTGAAGACTCTTCGGACAAAAAACTTGCAACAAATGTTCCGAAGATTTGGAATTCTTTTGGGAAAATGTTCGGTCTCCACACTTAGTTGATTTTACAAAAGCTTGGGAATTCTTAAAAAAAAATTGTTCTGAAAAAAAGTTCTGAAGCTTAGGAATTCTTTCAAAAAAATTATTTTGAACAAAAGTGTTGAAGCTTGGGAATTCTTTTGTAAAAATTGTTTCGAACAAAAGATACGAAGCTTGGGATTTTTTTTGGAAAAGTTGTTACGAAAAAAAGATCTGAAGGAAGAGTTTTCTTTCAGAGAAAGTGCCTCACTGAATTTTTTCGAGAAAAATGGTTAAGTCTTTGTCGAATAAAATGTCTGAAAGAAATGAGTCCTGAAAAAAAGTTTTGCACAAGTTCTGAAAGCTCTGTTGCAAATTTTTTGAAGGGACACTTGCAATTGTTCCAAAGGATAGTTCGAATGGAGTAGAGGACACTTGCAAAGTTTCCGAAAGGCTTTTTGCTCCGAAGGGTATGTGGACTTTTGCACAAGTTTTGAAAGGTCTGTTGCAAAATTTTCGAAGGGACACTTGCAATTATTCCGAAGGATAGTTCGAATGGAGTAGAGGACACTTGCAAAGTTTCCGAAAGGCTTTTGGAAAAGCCCTGAAGGGTACATGCCAAAAATTCGAAGGACACTTTCAGAAGAAGGCCATTGACAAATTCTTTCAGAGAATTTGTGTAAGATAGAAGCATATGCAACAAAGGTCCCGAAGGATACTTTCGGATGAAGTGGTCACTTACAAAGTTTCCGAAGGATATTTCAAAAGATGTATAGGTCACTCGCAACATTACCGAAGGATAAGTGGAATCTCATAGGGCATTTTCACAAGTACCGAAGGATCAAGGCGAGATTAAAGATCAAGCAAGTATTAATAGATCGACGAAGGGGAAGCATCTCAAAGATGCCGAAAGAAATGAGATGATGTCAACATGTTGGATTTTAACGACCAAGCCTATATAAAGATCATGCATCTTCAGAGATCAAATGGCATGCAGAAAGCTTGATAAGGAGGATCCAATGAAACAAAGTGGAGTCAGTGATGCAATGTGACCTATAATTAATGACACAATAGAAAGCTAAAGGTTGAACATATCGAGGATAATTGAAAGGAGTGAAAGTGACCCATTTATATAGGAGATAGCGAGACGCTGAAAGGAGCTTGACGGTTAATGAAAATAGCATAAAAATGGTGTGAAAAACAAAACAAAAGCCCGCATTTAATATGCTCTAACGGTCAAGTAGAGGAACAGACAGAACTTGTGATGAACTCGACATATCTACACAGAGCTCAAGATTGAATTGATCCAACTGATCAATCTACAATTAAGGAGGCTACGCATTTATGACTTGAATCCAACAGTTGCCAAATATAGTAAAGAGACTAGAACATTACAATGTGAAGCATGAATTGAGACGCGAGAGGTGTAAATGCCAAGCCACATTAAATGAGATCTAGAACTAGAACTAGTAAGGTGTAGTCAAAGTGTAAACACATTTTGAAGACATGAAACCCTAGATTCATTGTCTATATATATAAGACATCAAGAACATTGTCTAGAGTCTACCGTTGCAATTGCAAAAGGAGCTATTAGAGCGACTCAAAGTGTGTCGATTGGAGATGCATGCAAACACAAAGAAAAAGTTAGAGGGACAAAGATATATATCCAGACACAATGAGAGTGAGGCAGAGATGAAGAAAGAGCACAAGGAGAATGTGCAGAGATTTAACAGTTACAAACAAGACTTGTAACAAAGAAATAGAATTTGATTCTTTTTGTATTCTGAAGTTGTAGCTTCATAATTCTGATCGGTGGGTGTCATTAGATAGATTGAGTTGGTGCTTAGTTAGGGAGTGGGTGCTTTTGAATGTAACCAATGAGGTTTGCGAGTGAGGCGTTTAACTGTGAGGTTGGATTAGAACCGTAGATTCTAGCAGCTATTCTCATCGTGGTTTTTTCCTTTGGGTTTTTCACGTATAAATCTGGTGTAATGTGTTTTTGTGTGTGCATAATCTCTGCATCTGTTCTTTAATATGCATATGCATCTATATCTTCTCTAAAGGGTTTTAAAAACTAGTTTTAGTTGATCTACTAATTCACCCCTCTCCTCTCAGTAGATAGTTGCGTTCAACATTTTGATATGCAATTGTCAATGAATATGTACAAATTGATGATTATGTTGAAATACTTAATTTAGACCATGATAATCAAGATAATCATGAATACCAAGATGGATTCAATCCTAATGAACTTAACAGAGTAGATCTTAACCAAGTTAAAGCCCTATCCCATTTTCAAGAATCAATTCGTAAAAATCCTTAAAAATTGGATAGGATTTTAAATATAATCCAAACATGTAAGATTTCACACAAAGCTAAGGTTGTTTTCTTTGAATCACAATAACAATAGCTCTTTACCATTTTAAATAACCTTTTAGAGTTACCAATACCACCGTAGATGTCCAAACCACTACTATAGCTAATATTTCCATATTTACACCTCTAGTTACACATGATATCTACCCAAGGTATGGTGGCAACACAAGTTTTCCTTCAGCTTTCCATGCCCATTCCTTTGCGATCAACCTATACCAATCCTACAATGATTACACATATTACATCATCAACCTTACCTATTGCATTTTCCTTCATGTAGACTATTTCAGCTCTGTAGGCTAAAGTGTTGTAGTTAGAGCAAGGTGATTTTAGAAGTAGTCATTCAACATATTCATATTTGTGTTTACACAATATTTTTCACTTTGTCACTTTATTGACACGTTGTCTTGCTACCACTTGTCAATTCGTCAATCTCCCTGAGTGCGAGACTTAAAAGGTGCTCTGGGAATGGGGTGGGATTAGATCATGGTACTTTGTGAGAGATGTTGGCATTCTATCATGTTACACCATCACTACTATCAGTCTAACCTCCTCCAACTCTCCCTTCCATCTACTTCTTGTCTAGATTTGATATCGTCCCTATATTCTATAGTATCACCCTAACCAATACTATTTGCTTTGTGCCTTTGTACTATATCGGCCAACCTGATATAGTTCTAAGTGTGTTTTTTGATATTTGTACTCTATTGACCTAAAAAATACCATATTATGCCAATTGACCTCTTCCAATTGTATTGCCCTGACTGATATTGTCGGCTTTCATTTTAATAAGATATATCAGATTAACACACTTTTCTTGCACTCACATTTATGCCTCTAAGTAGTATTTGGGAGCATTAGTGGTATCTACAACCTTATCTTTGAGGTCTTGTCTTTTGGTGCCATTGAAGCTCAATAGAAGTTATTGAGAGTTCCTAACTAAGGATATATAGGTCTTCATCCAACCATTTAAGGTCTTCAACCTACAACAATCTCTTGCAAAGTTCCAGTTGATCCAGATGGGAAGATTGAATCGTCGACACATCCATTTCAAGGTAAGTACTTATATCCATACATCCTTTCCTTTACATAGTAGATTAGATGTTTATTACTTTTTAGATGTTTGTGTGTATCCTTGCTTAGGGTTTTCCTTATATCGAATAAACTGGTATAAATATAATATTTCTTAGGCTTGTCATTTATCATCTTAGATTGCATAGACCCCTATTTGGTTGACCATTGCACCTTACTCTCTTTACAATCACTTACCCTTCATTTATTTTATTTGTAATCTTTTACAACCATTTAGTTTACTTGCATCTTTAAAATCATAGTTACAGTCATTTATTATTGTTGAGGTTTAGTGAGAGATATATCCTTGTGTTATAGGCTTAAGATTTGGAATCATTTCCTTTTGAAATTTGAGTTGTCATTTATCCTCTTCTAGATCTATGGATATCATTGGTCCTTGTGCAAATATACATAGGCTCAATTTGATTGACCTTATTTGATTCCTAGTTTATTGAAGAAAAGGATAGTTGTAAGTCATCCTAACATGTGCTGGTGGAACTTGATGTGAATCTTATCCCTCCTTTGGCTGGATTAGTTTTATGTTTTCCATTTTAACTTCTTAGTGACATCATCAAAATGATCATATATCTTTTAGTCTAGCTATATCAACCAACTTGATACCGCTTATTAGTTTTAGCAATTGTATCGGCCTACCCGGTATGATTTCCTATTTGTCTACCAAATGTATTAGCCAACCTAATACCATTATATTATTTTCATACTATATTGACCAATTTGATAAGATTATGTGTGTGTTTCCAACTGTATCGACCAACCCGATATAATTCTATTTGATTCGTTTATGTTTTTGACTATATCAACCAACCTAGCACCATTCTATTTACTTATTTATTTCATTACATGCAAGTTTCACTTTCGACTTCTATCATTTTCATCTTTTTTTTCCTTCTTAGAACTCTGTTATGATAGTTGTAAAATTCATAAGAGCTATTATTTCGAGCCAAATGATCATCAATATTACCTGAGTTGTGGTGTGATGGGTACTGCCCCAATAATCAAGTTATTAGACAACACTATATGCAAACTTTAGTTTCTATGTACCTCATGGTATATCAGAAGTGCATAGAGTTTTGTTTTCAACCTTTAAGAATCTTTTTAGCTATTTGATTTTTTAGTGCACCGTTAAGTAGTTAGCCCTGGGAAATTACTCTCAACATACCTGTGATACCCAAAATTTGCATGACTAAAACACAATTTTTTTTTGAACAACCACCTACTGCTTGCACCTTAAGGAAGATTATGACTAGCAATAAACTGTACAACAAGATTTTCAATTAGAAGTGAACATAAATGTATAAGTAATCTAAAATAATCTAAATAATTAAGAGATGTGCGAGCAACAAGACACAAGGTCCACGTCTGCCTTACTCACAGACTAGGACCCACTATATGGCATAAAGTTCACTGACCTCCGAGAGGTAAGCGAGTGAAATAAAGGTCAAGGAAATGAATGGTTTGTATTCTAATAAAAAAAATCTATAAAGAGCCATGGAACTCAAGTATACCCACTTCAAAATAAATCTAACAGATAACAACTCTATCAAGTTGCCTATCTCACTAACGAGAGTAGTGATGGCTCCAGAGCTTAAACAATGCCTCTCAAAAGATGAAATCACCAAAAGAACTATGAACGATCATGCGGAGGAAGCTTAATCTAGCTGGTAAACACAGACAACTTTACAACCAATCAGTAAAACAAATGACAAAAGTACAATGATGGTCTTTTCCTAACTCGACAATCTGGGTTCAAAACAGTCCCAGATAAAAGTGACATTAAGGGAAAGATCACTTAAAACACCTAAAACCAAATATATAAGGTAGTATTAACTATACCAAAGCATCGGATAAGATAAAGGCGATAATAACACACGTTTAATGTTGGCGATCCGGAAGGGATTTGTATGACTTAAAACTTTGCCTTCAAAATCTACTCACAAATGGGTTGAGAAATGACCTTGCTAAAAATAGCAAAAAGCCCCAAAGGATAAATATGAACATGTCTTAGATAATTTAAATCATAATAATTTTTGTTTCAACTCTCGATTTCAAGATGAAGTGGAATTACCTAATTCTAGGGCATCCAAACTCAACTAGTTCCCCTCACAATCAATTCTTAATTTCGTTGAACTGCCTATCAAATGACAATGGTAAAAATACCCTCACTAGGTGAAAAGTATTTCTGAAAGTTTTTATATATTCTATTAGCTACAAGATACTACTAGGAACCTATGAAGTTGATCCTAAGAAATTTAAATGCTAAAATAACTTAGCTTTTATAAACAGATTTTAATGCAGAAAACTATCTTGCCTGGCAATTTTTTGAATAAACTGTCTTTGAAATTGGATCGTCAAAAATAGTAAAATCATCCAAAAGTTATAATTCAAAGTTGTACACATTTAAGGGTAAAAATAATCACTATCAACTTTTGGTTTTATGGATTCTCTAGCTATATTTAAGAAGTTGATTTTGAAACAACTCTACAAGATGAAAATAACCCTAGGTGTGATAAGATGAAGAAAATATGATTCTACAGATCCTAACACATGCATCGAATATGGTATCAGTGCTTGAGTTCAACACTGGGAACTTTTGGGATTGTATTTGGTATTCATGATGAATTTGTAAAACTTATCATAAATCATCTCAATTATCTCCCAGAGGTATGAGGAACAATGTCTATTACCTCCTAGAGGTATGAAACATCTCAATTACCTCCCAGAGGTATGAGGAACACTATCTATTACCTCCTAGAGGTAAGAGAAATACTTATAAATTACCTTCCAAGGTAATACAATAATTGTACATCATCATATGTAATAGTTCAACCATACAAATCAACTGAAAAACTCTTGTACACAACATCCTACTGCTATAAAAGTATCAAAAGTAATCATACTGCCTCATATGTCGGACTGTCAAGTAACCAACCTATTGTAAATAACATTACTTATAGAGTATCAATGCTGAACATATCAAAAACAAAGAAATTGCATCGATCCAACCAATGCCACAATGTCATACTGTATGACATTTTAAACATATATCTATAACTCCAGTTAAAATCTCATGAGGAATCCCTGAGTCTCTCTGTGTATAGTAATACAATGTCCCAAGGTAACATGTGCAAATTTTATCTGTTATCCATCACTAATCATCATTGAAGAGACTGAATAACAACCCATATCATAACAAAATGCTACTAAAACTAAAGTATCTAATGACATTTAAGCATAATTGTCCACCATGTCAACCAACTGATACAGATAAAAGAGAATGACAACTACCAACTCTCACACATTGTATCTTAGTGCCACATAAATGCCAATGTAGACATACTATCTCATATCTCTACTGTAATTGCTCCCAAGTAACATTTCTCAAAGGAAGTATCGTTGTCAAGCATAATTCACTGAAGTTCTATCGAGTGAAAACTGTATGTTTGAGTGCCACCGACCACTGAAAACTACTATCCGTTGAAAATACAAAAAGTATCAATATGCATAAGCAATCATCATTGAGATAATCAATGCGTCAATTACACTAACCATCAAGCCATACTCCAAACGAGCAGTCTTTCGCCACTTCTCCCCTTGGGCGACTTTTAGTGCTTTGCAGAAGTCACATAGTGTTCATGATGTGATCTATTTTCGTTTATGTTTTGCGGAAATTATTTATATTTGATTGAATTTTGTTTTAAAGTTGAATAGAAACCAAAGTTTTATTTTATTGTCTTTGAATTTTTTTTAATGATCGATCATGGACATTGTTTTTGAAATTTATTTTGTATTTATGGGTTTATCTTTTCTTTCGAGACTACTTAGTCTCACTTTTATTGGTTTTGCCTTTATATGATCAGTTGGATTCTCTTGTATATTTATTTTGATGATTGTTGGTGCTGGTTTCATATGTGTTCGTATATGCATAATTGGTACGCCTATGACGTGGTATGAGGGAGAAGAAGTAGCTTGGAATACAGCTAGTGGATCGTGATGGGAACCGACCGTGCCGATTCGTGATACCACCCTTCTCACCCCACTAGACGTAGTGGTTATATTATATATATGTGTGTGTGTGTGTGTGTGTGTGGGGTCCTTGCATAGTGTTATGACTCTTTTGGGAGGTCTAAGAAGTTTATATGATAGAGCACAGTGTTTCTCAGTCATTTCAGCAGTGGTATCGTTCTATGTTGATGATGGGAAGCCTAAGTAGATGATTTAGTTTGCAGTGACTACTTGTTATTTTGGCATATACCTTGATTGGTTACTTCAACATGGTTCAATATGGTTTAGTGTTATTCAGTCTGCTCCAGACAACATTACCATGGATGGATATCTATCCTAGTAGTTTACCTTCACCATGATGGATTCTAATTATTCTTCTTTCAATATGATTTAGACATTGGATGGATACTTGAGCTTTCATGATTATGCGCTTAAGTGGGTTAGTGACAAATGCAAATAACATGACTTATATTAGGATGAAATTTGTTCTGACTATCTATTTCAGAGGCTAATTGTATTTTAGCTGGCACCTTATGATATTGATTAATATAACACAATTTGGCAGTATCACTTAGTGTGGGTCTTTGGTTCAGCATGGTCTAGCATTCAGGGTATTGTAATGTATGGTTTTCTGATTGGCATTAATTTTAACACAGTGCAATTTCTTTCACATGGCATGTTCACCTGAGGATAACATTGAGTGCCTAGTATGAGTATACAATAGATTGACAGATGGTATGCATGTAATTTCAGAGTTTTACTAGATGTTTTTTTTTTGTGATATTAGTTGGATTATGGTAGTTAGTTGTTATCAATATTGGTTAGTATTGTCAGTTGTGCTCAGTATTGTTGGCCTTGGGTTGACACTTATATTCATATGCGTATATCAGTCATTACTTGGGTTCAGTTGTTTTCTAGTGAAACCTCAAGTGTTATTGGTTGTGGTAGCATTCCAGAGTTGTTGAGAGCAAGTAATTAATGTTCTGTCATTCTTTATGATTTTTGCATTGAGGACGATGCTTTTATAAGAGGGGGAGTATATAATACCCCTCATGGTGATCAAATGTTTCCTTGTCGATTTCAATGTGTTCATCACATTAGATGTGTTACAACTCCTTTGTGTGTGTGACTAGTGTGTGATGTCCCATATTGGCTTCTAATGAGTAGTGTCACCGACTATGACTTAGGGTATTAGTATCTCAACTTCATTTCCTCTAGTATATGATATAACTTTAACCCAAGACAATGGTGAAGTTAAATGGATACCACTATTTTTTGTTAACGAAAAATTATGAGAAATAAATAGAATGGTTAATCAAGGTGGTATGCGACAAACCCAAGGTAATCATTTGTTATACATTTTGAATCTAATCTTACTTTATAATTCATATAGACATTTAATATATTTAGAATAAATACTTATTTTCATTATATGTGTGTGTGTGTGTACACATAATGTTTAAGATATTTAAGTATATATACCTATATATAATTTTACTTATATATAATATAAAATTATTAATTATAATTATTAATAATGACAGTATAAATTTTTGGACCATAAATGCCCCCAACTATCTTATTCTTATAACCATCCTTCAATTATTTATTCATCTATTAATATCATTTATGCTTTCAATGTGGGCAGACTTTAAGTCAAATGGTAGCATGGGTGTTTAGTGTTAGTAGGTGAGATTGGTAAGGGGCGCACATGGGACAAATTAATGAGGAGGGACAAATTTTAATAAGAAAAGACAACTTAGAAGATTTTAGAGGAGAAGGGACGCCATCCAAGTGGTGGAGGACAATTTTAAAAACAAAAATGCATAATATGGAGAGAGATTGAGTTGAAGGCATTGAAGAAGGAAGGCATCATACCTGAAACAATAGAGAAACTTAGTCGTTTTAACATGCAAGTGCTAATTCTCGGACACCTCTTTCTTTTTATCTTGATAATGAATGGATCAATGGATGTACCGAGGTGATTTTAGCTCTTTTTACATCTCTGTCTGGTGTTTCTCTTTCATCTTTGTTTTTTTGGTTATCCTTTGAGTTCTAAGTCCCAGCTGTAGTTTCTGTGTTACAATTAGTTTAGCACCATAAATTTGAATATGGCATAACTATAGGAATGGTGCAAAAGCAGGGGAGTCAACATAATCTCCTTTCAGTTAACTAATTTATGACGCTTCTGTGAGTTATGGAAAATCTGTAGGAGGATTTGAATTAAAATTTAGTTTTGGATGAGAGCCTAGAAAATGGTACAACAAGAGAGAATGGAAGTATTTTCTTAGTATTTTGTTTTACATATACTTCAGTTCGATTAACACAACAATTGTAATTGGCACAACAGTAAAAAATAAATAAATAAACTTAAAACCACTTGACAATGGCATGGATTAAGGTGCAAATATATAAATGGCGCAATAGTATATAAATGGATTTGAATATAAATTTACATCCTTTGATTTTGACGGCTTGGGTAGTAGAAAGCCCCTTTACATTCTCAGATTTATTCCACTTTTTGACTGTGTTGTAAATGTATATAAGCGCTACCATTAAAAAAAGCAATTTTGGTGAACATAAAATAAATATGAATAGATCTATAAATTAATTTAAACCTTACCAGTAGTATTTTTCCCAAATTTAATTCCAAATTTGGGATAGGTGAGTGACGTCTGGGCATTCAAGTGATCAGGAAGAATTTAAATAAGTTTTTCTTTTCTTTAACTAAGCCCAAGATCAATGTCACCACCATTCTTTTATCTCAGCTGTTTCAACTCAAGTGGAACCACATTCCATTTCAGTTAAGGATTTCAATGGACTCAGAAAGCCCCTCTCTGATTTCAACAGACTACAAATATGCGTTTATCTCCATAATGTATATGTATTGTCCAAACATGGAGACATACCCGATCCAAGAAAAAATCATACATTGGCATTGAATTAGTGGAACTACAAGGCAAGAAATCCTTGACAACATACAAACTAATGTTCCCTTCAACCAATAACATGGCATAATATGATGCACTAATCTTGGGGCTACGTTTTACTCTAAAAAATAACATCAAACAACTACTTATTTATGGAATAGTCTATCAAGTCAGGAACAAATATCAATGCAAACTATCATGTCTAAAAAGGTACAAATATAGGGCATGGGATTTGATTGAATCTTTTGAGGCCTTTAACATAATGGCTGTACTCGGAGAACATAATCAAACCGTTGATTCATTAGCAACGTGAGCTATCAACTTGGCACCCTTACGGGAATTTAAGGTACAAAGCTTCTCCATTGATTTAGTACCTTATCCATCAGTTCCAGATAGCGTCAAAAATTTCTAATTTTTTTATGGTGATCAATAGATTGTCCAGTTTTTTACTAAGTCAGGATAATTGAAGTCTCAATTCATTGATGACAAGGAAATTAGTTACTTATGCCAAGAGGAATTAGGGGGAGGAGTTATTCAGTTGACGGAAAACCACCTCACTCTGGGAATGGTTTCCTTGGAAATGACATTTGATTTGGAACCTCAAGGTCAACAACAAAGGTATCCAAAAGTAAATGAATCTTAATTCAAAAGGGAGAATCTAGGAGATGAGTGTAATCCGCGGTATGTCAACATTGGTCTCAACTATACCCAGAGGAAAGACAAAGAATGAAAAGTTTACTCACTCAATACAAGGATGGTGATTGCATGGACATATGAAGCTCTGAAGGTTTTCAACTTAAGGTTCATCACTCATACAATCCCACTGAAGTTGGACCACA
Organism: Torreya grandis; assembly: GCA_037957365.1. Lineage (NCBI taxonomy): Eukaryota > Viridiplantae > Streptophyta > Pinopsida > Cupressales > Taxaceae > Torreya > Torreya grandis. The sequence continues at coordinate 2,225,965 of JARHVA010001554.1, read as the reverse complement.
AACCATTCAGACAGAGGCAAGGACTAGTAAATCCTATCTTGGATCCCCTTATTCAGATTGAAGTGGAGAAGTTGGTGAGTGCAAAAATAATTTTTCTTATTAGACATTCTATTTGGGTGGCTAATTTAATCCCAGTCAGGAAGAAAAGTAGAGAGATTAGGCTCTGTGTTTATTTCAGAAACTTAAATAAAGCCTCTGAGAAAGACAATTATCCATTACCTTCCCTGGATGAATTCATCCGATTAGTGAGTGGTTCAGGTATGATGTCTTTCTTGGATGTATTTTTAGGGTATAACTAGGTGTTGGTAGAATCAGAAGACATAATGAAGACAACATTCAATATAGAGTGGGGTACTTATGCGTATAAGAGGATGTTATTTGGCTGAATTAACACAGGTGTCACATTTTAACGAGCTATAGACCACGCCTTACAAGGAATAATAGGTAAATTTACAATTATTTACATGGATGACCTCACAATCTTATCAAAAGTAAGCACTAATCGTGTAGGACACCTACAATCAATGTTTGAAAGATATAAAAAGTTTGGCATTTTGATGAACCCCAAAAAGAGTATATTTGGGGCAGAAGGTAAGCTCTTGGGTCATATCATCACCAAAGACATGATTAAGATTGACCTGGCTAGAATTAAAGGGATATAAAAAATTACTTTCCCAAATAGCAAGAACTCAAATATTTCTTTGGGAACATAAACTTCATAAGAAAGTTTATATTAAGCCTTTTAGAAATTGTTAGACCTCTGAATGCATTGCTCAAAAAAATGCTAAAGTGGAATGGACAACAGAGGCTCAAAAGTCTTTTGAAGACAATAAAGATGCAATATTCCAGGCCCCTATATTGATAAGTCCATACTTCACCAAAGACTTCTTCTTGTATTCATTTGCCTTAGAACATACTATTGCAGTTGTGCTCACCTAAAAATGGAAGAGAGTGAACATCCTTTCACATTCATGAGTACAAACTTGAAAGACATAAATTTCAAGTTTCCATGATAGATGAACAAATATTTTGTGAAGCACAAGATATACTAAGAGGGGGGGGGGGTGAATCAGTATATCATATATCTCATAAATTTTTTATTTAATCAAACTCCACTTAACCATGCATTCAAGATATGCAATAAAACTGAAACAATAACATGCACCACACAAGTGAGAGAGAGACCCACCATATTTTTACGTGGAAACCCAATGTGGGAAAAACCATGGAGAACAATCTCAAGTATATGAATGAGCACCAACTCAAATTATAAATTTCGCAAGCACCAACTAGCAGAAGCACCAACCCCTTTGCTGAGCACCAACACAACAATGATTTGTGAGCACCAACACATATGAGCATCAACCCCTCTTCTGTATAAAACACAACTATCTCTCAATGTTGCTTTCTCAACAAATGATAGAACTCTACTATATCTCTTTCTATTCTCTCCTCTTTTCTTATATAAAACAATTACAAACCATGCACTCACTTGCATATCTAAAATGGCTTCCCAAGCCTCCTTTTATAGCTTTCCAAATGACCTTTGATATTCACCTTTTGAAACTCTTCAATCTACATAGAAAATGGCTCCAAACTTGCATGACCCTTCGAATCTTTTCGTTTGAAAAGTCACATGGTGACCATGAGTAAATACATCATTTCCCCTTTTGTCTTTATTTTGTGACTCTCCGAATTCCTCAAGGTGACTTTTCATGGAAAAATGTGCCCTTCCCTCTTTTGTCTTCACTTGTTGACTCTTTGAATTCTTCAAGGTGAACCTTCATGGGAAAATGCATCCTTTCTCTCTTTTATCTTTATCTCATGACTCTTTAACTTCTTCGTGGGCCCTTTTTTGACTTTATGCAACCAAAAATATATTCATTAATATTTAATAAACATCAACACACTTTAGCCAAAATATGAACATTAAAAACACCTTTATACATTAAATGCTATGGGGCCTTTGTCACCAATAATGTTAGACCTTTGACATCAATGATAATATTTCCAACATCTTTTTCCGTGTCAAAGTGGTAAAGTAATTTCGACATTACATCCTGCCAAACAAGACAATTGCCATTGTATTGGATTATGCTATTAAGTTTACTTTATCACAAAACAAATTGGGAGAACGTAGAGGAAAATGGATGGAAAATTGACAAGATTTTGACATGGAAATTGACCCTACCAAGATCATTAGAGGCCAAGGCATCATTCAACTCATGGCTGAGCTTGACCCATGCATCACCATTGAAGAGGTTTGTGAAAACCAAGTATTTAAAAGGGATAGGTATATTGACATTATTCAATACTTGCTCACAAGTACTTGTTCCCCAAAGCTCAAAAGAGAACAAAAGAGAGCTTTGAGACTCAAAGTGGCCCATCACATGATAGGAAAAGGGATCTTATATAGAAATAATTATGAAGCCATCTGTATATACATAATATTTTCATGCTTTATCAATTACTGATAATTTCTCTCTTGTAGGAACTCATCTAGTTTCAATCTCTCTGAGTGCATGCCTTAAAGGGTGCACTGAAAAAGGGATGGGTAGACCATTGGTGCTTCGTAGGATTGTTTTCCCCTATACTACCAGTTGATGTCAATCCAACCTTATCCTTTGTAGTTCCCTAAGCCTTGTGTCCTCTCTTGCACACTTCAAACAATTCACTGCCTTACTTTGCCCCTTCCTAAGCCTAAAACCCTTTTTGACAGTTTACATTACATTGTCAGCCTAGGCCGACCCTATATTCAAATTGTTAAAAGTACGTTATGGTTCTAGGTTGGCTCTGTCCAACCTAGACCAAAACCTAATTTATTGTTATCAATTAACAATACAGAGTTGATTGGGTCAACCCTCTCGGCTAAACTTTCAAAAAGATTTAGGGTTAGATTCAGCTATATATACACATTCATTTCACCATTTCTTAAGGAGAGACAAGAGTTAATGATTCATTTGCATTTTTTTACAATCTGCTCTTCCACTATTTTATTTGAAAAGTTATTATTTAGGGTTTATACTTGGAGAATAATATTGCCTTGTGGAAAAGTTTTGGATGCTTAGGCCTTTCTTAGTGATCCTTAAAAACCATAACTTGTTGTGAAGCACCTTTATTCAAGGGAGAGATTGAATCTTGACGGGTTCATCTTTAATGTAAGTATTTCTAACTTTACTCCTCTATTTTAGTAGATAGAAGTAACATAATTAATGACGTTTGAATATATTGCTCTCTCTATGCATTAGGGCATTATCTATACATAGCTTAATTAAGATTCTCCTATGCATGTTTACTTCTTATGTTTATTACTCCCACTTTGTGCAAAAAGCTTTGGTAAACATTAGATTAGAGTTTACTTTCCTTTGCATTTACTTAGTGAATACGAAAACATAGAATTTGGTAGGGTTAATACATTGTGTTGTTTGACTAGAGGTTTTGAACCCTCTCGAATGATGTTATTGTGGTAAGATATCCCTTAGTTAGGTCTAGCAAATCCATCTTGGTCACGATCCTCAATATCTAATGTATCAACAATCAAAAGTGTAATTAAAATTTATCTTTTTCGAGTTAGGATTGATTAATAGGTCAACTACATTTTTTTTGTATACATTTTGGTGAACCCGACGTGAATCAAACATTTGTAAGGTTTCTTTCATGCATTCATTTTTGTCATATTATATATTTCTATTTTTTAGTATTGTACTGAACTTGTCAGTATAGTTTTAATAGTCTGTGTGTAGGATTAACACACAATCACCCCAAAATGACTTTGTTTTATCTGTGCAGGTCTTCTCCAAACACAGGTGACTAGATCAATTAGCTTGACATAGTCTTCTTCAATTTTAGGATTGCATACATAGTCAAACCAGTCAACTCTACTTCACACACACACACACACACACACACACACACACACACACACACACACACACACACACACATATATTTAGCATATATGTCCGCAAACATATTTGAGTGAGTCGACTCTATTTGCAACTTCTTTTTAACGCACAGGTTATGCAAACTCTGACGAGCTAGTTGATTATATTAGTAGAATTTTTGAATCAACAATTGAGCATCACAATATAAAATTTTGCAATCTAAGAATCTTCATGCCCACCAAAGTTCATTCTTACCTTATATGCCATTTTAGTTTTTTTCTTTTTCAGTATTGTTTTTCACAAGTCTGTAATTTAGAAAATTGCAACTCTACAACCAACTGGGTCAAGTAGCTCGACATAGTTCTCTAGCCTGTCTTCAATTTATAAGACAAAGTAGCCTTGTTTAACTATGTTCTTCTAGATCTTATTTCGACAGAACAATAGTGACCCAATTGACTCTATTCTGCATTATATGCATACAGTATTGCCTGTACCGATTCTATACACTTTACAACCAATGAATTAACCTTTTTTGCTAGTATATAATTCACCTTTCATTTTAGTTGCTTGCATACCTAGAGTAACAAACTTAGATTAATTAAGTGATTTTTCAATTTACCGATTTAGTCACACTATTTTTCTAGTTTGCACACACTTCCAAATCATTTTACACAAAAAATAATTCATAGTTGTCTTCCTAAGGCCTGCCTATTTGGATTTTATCACCAAGGGGGAAGACAACTTGGTTTTTTGGTCAAGTATAAACATGTGGTTGATGGTCTATATTGGCAAAACACCAATACCCTAATCGCTATGAGGTTGTGAAGTGAGGGGGTAGGACCTAATACCAAGCCAACACCATTGCCAATACAAATCCCTTTCAACCTAAACATCTTGAAACCATCATTTGATTGCTTTTTAGCTCCTTTTTAGAACCAACTTCTCATCACATTAATGTTAAACTTTATTCTAAACAACACTTAGGAATGACCAATTAGTTATCATTTACTTTCAAGATGCTACTTGTTCTTTGATCATTGTATTTTGTATTGTAAAACTTGCATTAGCCAATGTTGGTGCAAGTTTTATATTGTGTTCTAATTAGATCAATCACATTGATCCAATTGCTTATATGATTAATTTCATTTGATTATATATTATCTTGCAACATTTTTCTCTATTTTCAAAACACTGTCATCCATGTCGACATAATCTCTTATAAATTGTCAATCTTGTTTCGATTCAATACATAGTCACCTTGTTTGACTATGTATCTTTATCTACCTAATCAGTCTCCCCTTTTCAGGTACACAGTCGATCCATCTAATTGTGTCTTTGCCATTTAATTTAGTTTATTCATCTACAATACATAGTCGACCCATACGACTGTGTAACCCTTCAACTTGTTTTAATTTTATCCTTTACAAAATAGAGTCGACCAGCTCAATTGTGTCTTTTTGCTCCCTGTTCTATGAACGTTCCTTACTCTGTCGATATAGTCGACTCTGTACCCATTGGTCGATACTATTCTCTATGTGGATGACTCTATCTCTATTTTTCCTTCTTGCTTCTTGATTTTTGATTCTTTCTTCAAGTCTCATGAAATTCCCTATTAGAATTTTTTTGGACAACTTGAATCCATTTAGATGCTATATGGGATGTTCTTTTATGCCTACCTTTACTTCCCAAGAAGATCCTCATTCTTGGATCACTTCTTCTCCTCCCTCATCTTTCGATTGCAACATGGTTCAAATTACTCCAATAGATATGATTTGTAGTTCAAATCCTTTTCATACTTATCAAGATAGTTTCCATCTTCAATCATCTCATCATAATGTAGGGGCAATTGATACAAGCCTATCTAATAACCTCACAAAAAATCCACCACCTAGTAACTCTCCCTCTAATACCAATTCAGGGAATCCTCCTACCAACATTGACCCACCAATTGATGCAACTCAAATTCTTGCACAAATAGTGCAACAAATGAACATCTTGTAAACATCTAACATCTCTTAAATGATGCAACTACACCATCATTTGATCAACATGGTTAATCAATTTCCTGTTCTCCCTCAAAATAATCAAAATTTTATCCTTCCACCTCTTAGAAATATCGTGGAAAATATCATTCCCCAACCTATCATTCACAATAAGATGTTTTAACACATTCAAAATGAGCCTTTAGCCCATTTCAATATCTCTATTGATATTGATAATATATCTCGAACTATTAAATATGATGGGATTAAAGACCCTGGATCTTTTCTTAAGGCAATTAATAATCTTTATAAAGAGTGGATCCAAACTAATACCTTCACCACAACTAAAATTTTAGTTAAAACTTTCACAGGTGATGTATTAGAATGGTATAACTAACTTTTCCAACATTCTATATGACAACTAGAGGATTTAGTCAATTCTCTAGTTAAAGTTCCAACACAATGATCTTTTCGAGAAGTGCTTTAGTCATTTCATGAATGCTAAGGAATCCCCTACCAAATCAGTTCATGATTTTATCAAATGCTAGAAATATTTGACTCACAAGGCCGATCACAACATGACTGATAATAATTTGTTTAAACTCTTTATAATGACATTAACACGTTCACTCCAATACAAGGTTTGAACTTTCACTCCCCAAACTTTAAATGTTCTTGATCAAGCTAAGCGTCAAGACTCCTTAATGAAACAATTTGAACCTAATACTAAAATCATCAAGGGATCTTTCCAACATTCAATCAATGCGATAACCAACAATCCTCCTCAACCCAAACCAAGAGTAGCCAAAGCAGAAAATGCCTAGTCTTCTCATACGTCATTAACTGTGCAACAAATGAAACAACTTTTAATGCCTCCTAAACCATTCACATACCCTAGTAATACCCCTAAATGGTATGATCTTAATCAATTTTGTTGGTTTCATGCTGATATAGGTCATTCCCATGACACATGTCGATGGCTTACAAAATTCATCATTTCTTTTTATGCTAGGTGATTCATTCAATCATGATGTTGTGATTAAAATCCATCAGTAAGATTATGTTAATGCTTCTCAAAAGAAACAAACTTCCAAAGCTTCTTTATCTACCAATCCAAAATATTTTTCTAAATCTAACCCTCAACAAACAAACAAGTATATTTGTGCAATTGACAATAATTATGATCAATACTATACAAATTTCCAATACGTAAACATGACTAACGTCAATTATCAACACAAACTAGCCCACAAAGATCCTTTCACCAAACCAAAGAAACCATTGCTAGAAGAGTAGATTCTCAAAGATACTACTAATACTAACTTACTTTCGAAAACCAATGAGGAATCGCCTCCTCACTCCAAACCTCCAACCACCTTTCTTCCTCCTAAACATATTTTACCTTCTAGACCCCGTGCTAGTTCTTCTTCTCAAACCCATTGGAACTTCTTAGAGGAACTCAACTCTATGCCTTGAAAAATTCCTTTCATGGAGTTTGTTTGCACCTCTTCCTATCATAATAAATTTAGACGATAAAAGTTAAAATCTTATCACTTATCATCAAATGGCCACTACCTTCACCAAAGAATTCTCTTCCTTTACCATTGAGTCCATTCCAAGAGATCAAAATTCTGTCATTGATTCTCTTGTTTCTTTGACATCTTTATTTCATTGATATCAATTTCTTAATGATTCTTAATTTTTTATTGAAATAAAAAAGTCCCCATCTTCTATCTAACCATAAGATTCACTTATATATCATATTGAGGCTGTCACCATTCGATAGAGCTTGTGGTATAAAGACATTATCCAATTCCTTAAGCATCAAACTTATCCTCTGGATACAGATTCTCGAAAAAAGACTCGAGTTCACAAACAAGCCTTCAAATATGTCTTTCGATATAACACTTTTTATTATCTGAACACTGAAGGTACCCTGCTCTGCTGTGTAATGAAATAAGAGGTCCTCCTCTCTTTGAATAAGCACATAGGGACATTTATGATGGCCACTGTAATAGACATGGTACAACACGTAATGCTTACGTATGGGATACTATTGGCCTATTCTAAAAAATGATGCTATCGAGTTTGCTAAAAAGTATAGTCCTTACCAACTTCATGATGATCTAATCTATTCACCACCAACCGAGCTCAAAACTATGGAATCTCATTGGTCATTTTCCATGTGGGGATTAGATCTTATTGAAAGACTACCTAGATCACAGGATGGGCATGTTTTTATCATTACGACTACTGAATATTTTACTAAATGGGTAGAAGCCATGCCTCTTGTCAACTTCATGGGAACTACTATTTCCAAGTTTATCCTTAACCAAATCATTTGTCATTTTGGAGTTACCCATACTATCATCTCTGATAATGGTGGTAATTTCAAGAATAAGGACGCAAAGTAATTATGTGTCAAATTTAAAATATCTAACAAATTTTGCACACCTTATCATCCATAATGAAAGGGCCAAGCTGAGGGCACCGACAAAATTATTAGTAAAATCTTTTAAAAGACCATCTGTGAAACTCGCATAGATTGGTATCTTCATTTATATCTTGCACTTTCGGCCTATCGTACTAGCATTTGTACCGCCACTGGGGCAACATCGTTTTCGCTATCTATGGTTCTGAGTCTATCCTACCATTAGAAGTTGAGGTTCTCTCCATATGTATATCTCTTCACGGTATCATACCCAATGAAGAATTATGTGAAGCTCACCTTCATGCCCTTGATCTTCTTGATGAACATCGTTTAGCCACTCTGCAACACAATCACCAATACAAGGCTCGTATCACTAAGCAACACAACAAGAAAGTTAAAGTGTGCACTTTCAATATTGGTGATATAGTCCTTACATTATATTATACCCATGATATAAAAGGCAAATACGTTCAAAAATAGTGGGGCCCTTAGTGAAAGATATTTTTGTTCCTAACAACTGTCACCTCCAAACTAATGAAGGCCATGTTTTCAAAGAGCCACCAAGGTATAATTCTTGAAAAAATACTTTGCTTAGATCTTTCCCTTATCATGCCTCTGTATACTATTCTATTAACACTTTTTATAAGATTACTTCACATGTCTCATCCTCTACAACAGTCTTCTCTTTCCACAAACTTTAGTTCCTTCTCTTGGTCCTTTAGTTTCTCTTTTTCATGAGTTGCATTGTAAAACCGTGATGGGACCTAGTCTTCTTCATAAATTCCTTTTGTTGTTATTGCTTTGTTATTTTCAATACTTCGATCACCCTCTTGGGTTTCTCTTTTGTGAGTTGCAGTGTAAGTTAATGGATATGACTAGGGTCTCTTCACAAATATCATTTTTTACCACTTTGTTTTCACATGTTTTTCACCCTCTTGTGTTTCTCTTTTATGATTAGCAGTGTAAGACCATGGATAGGACCAGGCCTTCATAAAATCGCCATCTTTATCTAGTGTTCCATTTTTAGAATGTTAAGAACTGGTTACAAGTTTGTGATCCCATCCTCTCAGCATAAGTTTTTGTTTCTTTTATAGATAAAACTTGCACAATAAACTATGTTAGCATGTTTCCCTACACTTCTAACATTCTTATAATAAGGACTCGTACTTCCCTGTCATTGTATCTTTTTTCACCTTTGTCACTTTTTTTGCGATTTGAAGTAATTCAAATTGTTTCTTTTTCGGTCCCCTTGATTTCCTTTCCTTTCATTTCACTTGGGATAAAACGAGGTCGAATTCAAGATAACACTTTTATTTCACATGAATAAATAAAACTCTTAGACAACATGCTCTCTAAGTTATCTTTCTTAGCAATCAAGTCCCAAGTTTTCAAATGATAGTCATTTTTAGCACCCATGTTTGGTTCTTTGAATTTGAATGGAGGAGGAATATAAAAAGCCTTTAAAATTTAAAAGTCAAATCATTTGAAATAAAAGGCAATGATAAAAAGGCAACATACCAAGTCAAAACTCAAAATCACATCAAAAGACGTGATTAATAGCACATCTTCTATTCCCACTCAAAGCTCAAACTCCACAATTGACTTCATGGTACAGTCGAGGTCCATTGGAGGGCGGTATGCCAGTAAATTGGGATAGGAGAATTCAAAATAATCTATGGTGCTACATACTTTTTTACTTAAGTACCCAATTTTCATAGTAGACCGATAACTCTGTAAGGGGTATTGAGAAATGAGAAATATTTTGTAGGAAGGTACATTCATTTTACTTTTCATGCATATAGCCTTCATGGGATGATATTCATTCTTTATTTGGTGACCTAAGATTTATGTGGTTAGGAGAAGTTCTTCATAGTCCATATTATTGATAGTCCTTTTATTTTGACAAACTTAATGTAAGTGACTTGACTTTGATAAAGAGTTTGTCTACGTTGTTTTTTCCTTTATTTTCCCTCCATCTATTTCATTTCCCCCCTTAACAAGCAAGTTTGATTCTTATTCTTTATTCTTCACTTTTCAAAACATGGTAGCACTACTTTGTTTCAATTTTATCTATCCCTATAACAAAACAATATGCTTGAGTAACTATGGATTACTTTCTTTACACTATTGCTTTACATTTCTAGAATTGCTTTGATTTTTTTGAAAGTTTTTCCATTGTTTTGCTTCCTTTTTTTTAGACAATTGTGTTTATTTCTACTTTCATGTACTTTTTTCATTATTGAGTGAGGTTGGCTTGTTACTTCTCACTCATCAATGTTGTTTTCCCTTTTAGAGATTTTTTCCATTGATGATTAAGTAAGAATTGTTACTACTCGCTCATCAATGTTGTTTTACCATTTCTTGCCTATCTTTGTTTAAGTAAAGATTGTTATTACTTTTACATTGATGTTTGATTACCATTTTTACTTGTATCCTTAGTTTGACTTGGTTTGTTTGCCTTTCTTACTTAAAGTTTATTTGTTTGAGTTTTTCAGTCATTTAGTATCCTTGGCTTTTCAGTTACCTATTTTAATCTAATTTTTGGTTTGGTCATGTAGTCTTAACTTAGCATTTATCACTTTAGCTTATCAAATTTTCAATTACATCATGCCTATATAGTATCAGTTATCTTGGTTTTCCTACATTTGTTTGTTTTTTATTTAGTTTTGCATTCTTAGGTTTGTCCAAAGCAGTCTCTGTGCCCTCCATGATCAAAACTACAAACATAATAGACAACCATTTAGTGATATAGGTAAGTCAAGGTACACATAAATTACTTTTATTTTCAGTTATTTCATTTCCATCATTTACTTTTAGCTATTTTATGCTTTAAAATATTGTAATTTATTTAGCTTCAACGTTGTGTGTTACTATGTTACTTACCCAAAGCACCATCCCCTATTATACTTACATGACACGTGATGAGCTTCGAGTGGGGCATATGCATACATATAATATTTTTAAACTTTATCAATTACCGATGCTTTCTCTCTTGCAGGAGCCTATTGAGTCTTAATATCTTTGAGTACATGCCTTAAAGAGTGTACTAGGAAAGGAGCGGGAAAGCCATTGATGCTTTGCATGATTGTTATCCCTTATACTACATGTTATCAATCTAACCTTATCCTATGTACTTTCCTAATCCTTGACTCCTCTTTTGCACACTCCTCAAAGCAATTCATCGCTTTACTTAACCCTTTCCTAATCTTAAAACCTTTTTTGACAGTTTACATTACACTATCGGCCTGAGCCGACCCTATATTCAAATTGTTAAAAACACGTTATGGGTGTAGGTTAGCTCTAGTGGACTTAGACCAGGACCTAACTTGTTTATATCAATTATCGATACAAATTTAATTGGGTCGACCCTATCGACTAAACTTTTGAAAAGGTTTAGGGTTAGATTCAATTATATATACACATTCATTTCACCATTTTTTAAGGAGATACAAGAGTTAATGATTCATTTGCACTTCTTTACAATCTACTCTTCCACCATTCTACCTGAGTTATTGCTTAGTGTTTATACTTGGAAAAGAATCTTGTCTTGTGGAAAAGTCTTGGATGCTTAAGCCTTTTTTATTGATCCTTACAAACCACAACGACCTCTTGCAAAGTACCTTTGACCAAGGGAAAGATTGAGTCTCGACGTGTTCGTCTTCAAGGTAAGTATCTATAACTTTACTCCTTTATTTTTAGTAGATAAAAGTAGCATAAGTAATGACTTTTGATTATATTGCTCTCTCCATGCATTATGATTTTATCTATACATAGCTTAATTAATGCATATTTACTTTTTATGTTTATTACCCCAACTTTGTGTCAAAAGCTTTGGTAAACACTATAATAGATTTTACTCTCTTTTGCATTTACTTAGTGAATATGAAAACATAGATCCTAGCTAACGTTATTGCATAGTGTTGCTTGACTAGAGGTTTTTGAACCCTCTCTAGTGATGTTATTGTGGTAAGAGATCCCTTGGTTAGGTTTAGCAGATTCATTTTGGTCATGACCTCAAATATCTAATGTATCAACAATTAAAAGTGTAAGTAGGATTTATCTTCTTTGAGTTATGATTGATTAATAGGTCAACTACATTTTTTTTTTGTATATAATATCTTCTTGAGATGCGTATTATTAGAGAAAACTTAAGAAATTTTGGCAAATTAGCACTAGGAGATAGGTAGTGGTCATCTCTCTGGAAACACCACCACCCATAAAATCCTCAAAATGAACTATTACTGGCCAACAATTTTCAAGAATACACATGTTCATGTCTGAACATACCATGAATGCCAAGAACTGACAAGAAGGGAAGTACATGCAACAATGCCTCTATAACCAATGATTGAAAGAAGAATATTCCTCCAATGGGGCTTGGACTTCATTGGAGTCATTAGTCTCAATTATTCATCTGACCATAAGTTTGTACTCACTGCTACAGACTATTGCACACGGTGGACTAAAGTTGTAGCTACAAAGCATTCAAGAGCACAGAATATGATCAACTTTTTAGAGAAAAATACCACAACTAGATTTGGTATTCACATCTTTCTAATTTGTGACAACAGGCCAACATTCCAGTTAATAAATTAACTGAATGGGCTCACATTAACATCAGGGCATCATCCAACCATTACCCATAATGAAATGGGTTGGTTGAATTAGCAAACAAGAACCTAATTGATGCCATTAAAAAGTCTACAATAGACAAACCTAAAGATTTACACAATCTACTAAAGTATGCATTGTGGGATGATCAATCAAGATATAAGCAGGGACTCAAAGCCTTGTCTTATTGATTTATGGAAGACAACCTATTTTCTCAATCATGCTTAAGTTGTCAATATATCAATTTATGCAGGAGTACATGAATCCAAGTGAGAAGGTGGAGTCTCAATTGCTGGACATAATATAAATGAAAGACTCAAGGATTGAGGCCTTACATGATTTCAGTAAACATTAAGATATAATGAAAAGATGGTCTGACAAAAGAGCAAAATTCAAAGCATTCAAAATATGTGACTTGGTACTTTTATGGGACAAAGCCCATGAAAAGAAAGGACATCATGACAAGTTTATCCCATTGTAGATTGGATCTTATAAAATTTTAGACATTCTAGGTAACAATGATTTCCATCTGAGGGACTTTCAAGGCAATGAGATGACATATTGTCACATCTCGATTTTTTTCTAAGCCGAATAACATGTTTGATCCATGGATTATTATGGTTGTTAGTTGATTAACTATAGTTTGATTAAGCTTTATGCTATATGTTGATTACGAGACAGTTATATGTTGCTTAATTTATGTAATTTATTTGCTATGAGATAACTGTAATTTTATATTTTGTACATTATGAGCATGTTTGTTAGTTATATAGAAGTATTTTATGGATATAATTATATTTCATGCCAACTACCTTCATTTTTGTGAGGTGGATGCAAGACATATCCATCCCTCAGAATATAATGGAGAGAGAGTATTATCAGAGAGGATGGTATAGATAGAGGCATTGGGGGATGACAAAGTGAAAAATCGAAAACCCACGCACACACCACAATAGAATATCATGTTTTATGATAAATTGTTTGAGTTATATAGTTATGGTATGCTTTGTTTGTTGTTTGAATATCTGCTATGATCTTGTGTTCTATGATCATTTTTTGTGATTGCATGATTTCACTAATCTAGTTGTTGATATTATTGATTAGTGATTGGATAAATCTGTACCTTTCATGTTTAAGGTGATTTAATGTTGTATTGTTCATGGCTAAATGTTTGTTTTAATAATGCTTGTTGGATTTCTTGTTGTAGTAATAAATGTATTTTATTACTTAGTTGAATCGGTTTGTAAGTGACTATTTATGTTTATAATGTTACTATTATCGATTTTATAGTTATATAACCATGTAAAAGACATTACAGAGTTATAAGTTATTTGTGAGGTATTAACAAATGACTTTGGCATGATAAAATGAAGTTAATGTTTTCGATAATATTATTGTTTAATTAACTGAATACTATGCAAAGGTGTTTTGGATAATAATATTGTTTAATAATTATGTAGATATCATTGTGTTTGATAAAGTCTATGGTTATTTGACTTAACTTAGAGAGTTCATTTTTATTTGAGGTCGAATGCATAGTGTTTGATTTATTGGATGACTTGGTAACATAGTTGACAATATTTTAAAGTTATATGACATATTACCTTGTCATATAGTCATTATGCTATATAGACTTGTTGGTTGTCGACATTGCATGGAATGATAATGTTAATGACTTGTTTAGTCGATTTGCATGGGCTTTGGGAAGTCAGTGGTAGTTTTGATAAAGTCAAAAGACATGCATAATATTAAAGATTGTATAATGATTATTTAATCAATTATTGGGAAAGTTTGAGATGATTAGAGTTTTTAATTTGCAGTTTGATTTGAGTTAACCATCATTTTAGCAAGACCATTATGCGAGATTTAAGGTGACTGCATGGGAATGGTGGCAGCGTGTAGCTTAGTGCAAGTTCTATTGAGTTATTTTTTCCATGCATTGTTCTAGTCATATTTGCCTGTTGAGCGAGGAGGAGAAGTTGGTGGCAAGAAAGGAATGGAGAAGAATAAAGGAGAGAGGAATGAGGATTGTGAGGACACAACTTGCAGGGATGTACCAAGCAGAAGAAGATTAGTGGATATTTGAGCTAAGGAGTGTATAGAAAATTGGCTTCCTTGGCATTGCAGTCATCATAATAGGTTGGTACATTATTTGAAATTCTTGTGTGATGTAATTCGAAGGATTTTTGAAAAAGAATGCAAAAGGATTTTTATGGGTTTTCAATTGTTTTGATTTTTTTTTGAAAATGGTTGAATGTAGGGCTCTGTGGATGGATCGGCTATCCATAGAACTCTACATACAATCCAAATAACGCTAATGGAATGGCTAGGGCTGTAGGTTTTAACCATTATTAATAGCTCTATAAAATTCTATTTTTAATTCCCTTAAGTTTGTAAATCCAGTCCAAGACCCTACCCAAAATACCCATGCTATATATATATATATATATATAGCATGGGTATTTTGGGTAGGGTCTTGGACTTTGTTTTAATACTTTTCAGTTAGGATATCTATACACTATGGCTCAAACATAGATAAACTCTATGTGGGTTTATAGGGTTTTGACTGTATATATATAATTAACTATGAATTTTGTGTAGAAACATAACAAGTTTTTATAAACTGTTTGATTGGGTAAAAATATACATACATATACATATACATATCCTAAAAGTTGGGGCTTTTTTGAATGAAATGTGTATGTATTGATTTATAACCAACTTACAATATATGTATAAATAAATTTGAAGGTTGTGGTTTTAGAATAGATTCTGTTAGCATTGGTTGAATATGGATTTATGGATTAGGTGTATGTGATATATACTTGAATCTGTTTTAATCAAGTCGCTGTTGAACACAACTATCTACTGAGAGGGGGGGGGGTGAATCAGTAGATGAATTAAAACTAGTTTGTTTAAAACCTTTTATGGAGGATGTAAATTCATGTGCAAACCAAAGAACAAATGTAGAAGTCACACACACAGAGGCACATACCATCATATTTTTACGTGGAAAACCCAAAGGGAAAAACCACAATGAGAATCAACTTCTAGAATCTACTGTGTTAATCCAGCCTCACAATAAAATGCTTTACTAGCAAACCTCACTGGTTACATCAAGGACACCAATCCTTAGGAGACACCAATCTACTTACTGAGTACCAACCCAATTTGTATGTAGGCCCCAACCTACTTAAACTGTGGAGCTAAAACTCCAATGTACAAGATAGATTCACAAGTGAAACCAGTTCAATGTTCTTTGTTAAAATTCTAATCTATCACTGCTCACCTTCTCATTATTTGTTTGCTCTATCTTTTTTGCTTGCTTAATCTCTATCTGCATATGTCTTTCACTTTGTATCTGCATATATTTGGTTATGCTTTGTTCAGATACACCTCATTCCCCTTCCTTCTCTACGTTTTACTCTGTCTGCATATTTCTTTTTATCGACAACCCTTTTTCTCACATAAAAATGCAATAACAGTAGCACCTTTATGATGTGTTAAGAGTCATGTTTATAAAAAGATTTATTAGGGTTTTTCGACTCACTTATTGCATTCACATTCTATTTACACTTAACCAGTTTCAATTTTAGATTCTCCTTTAATGCATATTTGACTTTTTCATTTTCTTGCATCTTGGTTCTTGCATCATACAACAATTTTCTATTCTCGTTTCTATCTTTGACAATTGCGGGATTCTGATCATAACTGCACCATTTCCTTTTCATGTTTTGGTTCATGCATCACATCATAATGTTCTGGTCTCTTTAATATGTTTGGCAGTTGTTGGATTTACCTCTTAAATGCATAACCTCCTTAATTGATGATTGATCAATTGGATCGATCAATTTCGAGCTTTGTGCAATCATTTACAAGTTTTGTCTGTTCCTTCAATTGTTCGTTGAGAATATATTAAACGCAGGGCTTTGATTTCTTTCTTCGTGCCAAGTCTAACCATCATGCTCTTCTTTGCATCTCACTACTTCCTATATATCAGGATCGCTTTCGCTCCTTTCAATTTATTCGAATATGCTCGATCTTTAACTTTGCCATTGTGCATTAACATTCGAGCACCTTTAAGGCTTTGGATTCACTCGCTCTGCTGGATCTTCTTAATCATGACTTGCGTGTGTCGGATCATCAAAGATACTTGCTCTTTATGTTGACTAGATCATTAACCTTCGACATGTTGACTTCATCTTGCTTCTTTCAACGTCTTTGAGATGCTTCCCCTTCGTTGATCTATTCAGACTTGCTCAAAGTTTAACATGTTCCATTCGGGATAATTTTTGCAGACTTTTTATTTTTTTATTTTCCTCAGGTTATTTTCTTCGGGACTTTTCTCTTCGGGCTATTTTATTGACTTAATTCTTCGAGACAATTTTCTCGACAAATTGTCCTTCAAAATCCTTGAAAACGTCCTCATGCCCTTCAGCGTTTCGGTAGACTACCCTTTGGCTTTCTTGAACGGTCCACTTGCCCTTCGGACTTCTTGAAAAGTGCCCTTCGGCTATCTTGAATGGTCCACTTGCCCTTTGGACTTTTTGTGGACTACCTTCGGCTTTTTTGAACGGTCCACTTGCCCTTTAGACTTGAGAAGTGCCTTTCGGCTTTCTTCAACGATCCACATACCCTTCGACCTTTTGCAAACTACCCTTCAGCTTAAACTACCCTTCTACTTTTCTAAAAGGGTATAAATACCCTTCGAATTTTCTTGAATGTACCTTTGGGCTTTTCTGAATAGTCCACTTACCCTTCGACTTTATTGCAGGCATCTACATGCCCTTCGGAACAATTATCGTGGGCTTTTTGTTTGAAAGATTTGTCCTTGCCAATATTTTCGAAAGATTTGTCCTTGCCAATATTTTTGAAAGAATTGTCCTTGCCAATTTTTTCGAAAGAATTGTCTTTGCCAATTTTTTCGAAAGAATTCTTCTGAAAGAATTTTCAAGACCATTTCAGGGTCTTAATTCAGTATGACTTATAGATTTGGAAGAAGTAAAGTCATCTTAGAAACCCAATCAACTCTTTCAGACCCATTCGAGTTTTCAACTTTGCTTAATTTATTAAAATGAACTAAGTTGTTGCAAAACTCCGATCAACTCACCTAGACCCATTCGGGTTTTTCACATTACTTAACTCATAAACATGAGATAAGTAAAGTCACTCTGAAATCTCGATTACTTCTTCCTTGACCCATTCGGGTTTTCCACATTGCTTATCTTATAAACATGAAAGAAGTAAAGTGCTTCCAAAACCTCGATCAACTCTTCTAGACCCTTTCGAGTTCTTGAGACAACTTCACTTATAAAAATGAGACAAGTAAAGTCGTTGCATAAACCCAATTAACACGGCTAGGCCCATTCAAGTTCTCGGGACAACTTAACTTACAAAGTTGAGAGAAGTAAAGTTCTAGAATCCCAATTTTCACTACAAGACCCATTTGGGTTCTCAAGACTGCTTTACTTATTTTATAAGTAGAAGCTCTCCATAAATCCGATTTGCACTGTAAGTTTGTGCAATTCAACTTTTAACATTAATGTTTGATAGCACAAGTTGCATTTGACATCAATGACAATATTATAGACATCAACCAAAATTGTCAACAACCTCTCCTCAGAATGACTACCCTTCATTCTTTCTCCCCCTTTGACATTAATGACAAAGACAATCTGTTATTCCTTCATCTAGTTGCTCATTTTTTGACATTGTGTTTGTTTTGATCCTTGGACCTGTCATGTTGCAACATTTTGTGAGGATCTCCCCCTTAGGCAATCACACATTTGCCTGAACTCTACAGACTCAGTCAGATTGGAGATCTATGTACTCAGGAAAATGTGAACTACTACGGACTCCTCAAAAAATTATATATAGCATTGGTCTAAAAGACCAATCAATAATCAATATATCATTCTATGGATAGGCATAATGATCTAGAGATAGCACACCTGTTTCTCCTCCTCTATTATCACATAGCAAAGGGATTGCAACCATATCTCCAAACTGCTTTTCCTCTTAATCCGGGAATTGATAATCTTTCCTCAATACTCCTCCTGGATTCATGCTCTGTCACTAAAAGCTAGTGATGTGGTGTGGGAACCATTACTCTCAACTTCTCTCTCAGATACACAAATTGGTCTTTGAGAAGAGGTTTGGTAAATATCTTTGCAATTTGAGCCTGTGTTGATACATATTCAATTTTGACTTCTTTCTTTGCAACCTTTTCTTTCAAGAAATGATATTTTATGGATATGTGCTTGGTTCTGGAATGCATCACTGGAATCTTGGATATGTTTATAGCACTTGAGTTATCACATAAGATAGAGATAGGTTCTTTGTACTCTACCTTGATGTCTCTAAGAGTTTGCTTCATCCACAAGACTTGGGTGCAACATGCTGTTGCTATGACATACTCTGGTTTTGCTGTAGAAAGTGTAACTGATTCTTGCTTTTTGCTCAGCGATGACACAAGTCTGTTTCCAAGGTAGAATGCACCACCACTAGTGCTTCCCCTGTTATCCACACTTCCTACCCAGTCAGCATCTGCATATGCAATCAAAGTGAAATCTTCACTTGTAGAGTACCACAGACCATAGTCAATTGTGCTTTTGATATATCTGAAGATTCTTTTCACAGCATTGACATGTGATTCCTTGGGGGCTACTTGAAATCTTGCAACCATGCACACGGCCTGCATGATGTCCGATCTTGCCGTTGTTAAGTAAAACAAGCTGCCTATCATTGATCTATACAATGTATTTTTCACATCAGGGCACTCATCTTCTTTGCTCAATTTGCATCCAGTTATCATATGATTACTAACTGATCTATTGTCCTCCATGCCAAA
The DNA here is from genome assembly GCA_037957365.1 of Torreya grandis. NCBI lineage: Eukaryota > Viridiplantae > Streptophyta > Pinopsida > Cupressales > Taxaceae > Torreya > Torreya grandis. Next base: position 2,206,207 of record JARHVA010001554.1, on the reverse strand, counting down.
TTTCTTGAGCATCTCCTCCGCATACTTGGTTTGAGATATGAATATCCCTTCACTGGTTTGTGCAATCTGTAGTCCAAGAAAGAAAGAGAGTTCTCCTGGCATAGACATTTCAAATTCATTTTTTATTTGTGTGGCAATTTTTTTGCATATATTACTATCGCCACCTCTAAGGATAATATCATCTACATAGATAACAATAATCAACATATGTTTACCATCTGATTTAAAGTACAGATTGCTATATGCACACCTTTTTTTGAATCCTTGTCATTGTAGGTATTGATCCAATCATGAATACCATGCTCTAGGTACCTGTTTTAGACTATACAAAGTTTTTTTTAGTCTGTGTATATAATCTTCTTTTGCTAACTAAAATATTTCTGGTTGTTCAATGTAGACTTCCTTTTCTAGGTTTTCATTCAGGAATGTTGACTTCACATCCATTTGATATACCTTGAACTTCTTGTGAATAGAGAATGCCAAAAACATTTTTATCACCTCCCGTCTTACCACTGGAGCAAATGTCTCTTCAAAATCTAGGCCTTCTACTTGTGCATATCCCTTGCATACTAATCTTGTTTTGTTCCTTACAACAACTTCATCTTCATCGAGTTTGTTCTTGTAAACCCATTTTATTCCTATTACATTTTTGTCTAAAGGTCTAGGAACTAATTCCTAAGTTTTATTCTTTTCTATTTGATTCAGTTCTTCCTCCATGGCTTTCAACCAATTTTCATCCATGTTGGCTTCATTAAAAGTTTTCAGCTCAATTTTTGAAAATAGAGCAAAATTCACTTGCTCCTTGTTCATTACAGGGCTTCTCCTAGTCTGAACACCCTCATTTTTGTTCCCAATTATCTGCTCCTTGGGATGTTTCTTTTGAAAAAACCTTGCAGGTGCCCTTTCACTCTTTTCTTCCTCATCTTCACTATCTTCTACTTCGTGTTTTGCTCCTTCTAATTCTTCAATTTTGATCTCCTCATTAGGCTCAACTTGTTGTAACATACATAGGCTTGACGTTGATGCTTTCAACTATTTTATGCATCCTTTTGTTGTAACATACATAGGCTTGATGTTGATGCTTTCAACTATTTTATGCATCCTTTTGTTGTAACATACATAGGCTTTACTCTAAGTGGAGTAACCAAGAAAGATTCCCTCATCACATCTTGACTCAAAGGTGCCTAGTTTGCTCTCCTTTCTTCTGATGTAACACTTGCTTCCAAACACTGAAGTATTTGACTGATGCAGACTTTCCATACCATAGTTTATATGGTGTTTTGTCACTTTTCACCCTCAATTGTACTCTATTTAGAATGTATACTACTGTTTGAATTGCTTCTCTCCAATATCCATAAGAAAGTTTAGCTTCCTTCAGCATTGTTCTGGTCATCTCCTTGACAATCCTCTTTTTTCTCTTAACAACTCCATTTTGCTGGAGAGTTCTTGCAACAGAGTAATGCTTTTTAATCCCATGTTTCTCATAGTATTCTATCAATTCATTTGAATTGAATTTTTCACTTTTGTCAGATCTTAACCATTTGATTTTTCTTCCTATTTCATTTTCAACCATGGCTCTAAAGATCTTAAATCTCTCAAAGGCTTGAGATTTGTCCTTTAAGAAAGTTACCTATGCCATTCTTAAGTAATCATCAACAAATAACATGAAGTAATGAACTCCTTTTGATCCTTTAATCTTGGTAGGTCCACATAGATCAGTATGAACTATCTATAGAGGCTTTGTTTTAAATTCTTTTGTTTGAAACCTGACCCTTGTTTGCTTGCCTAATGTACATTCTCTATATGTAGTATCTATGGGTTTGGTGATTATGGGCATATGTCTTACACACTTCTTTAAACTTACTTTGACTAAATTGTCAAAATTGACATGACCCATTCTCCTATGCCATAGCTAGCGTTCATCAACATTTTTTATGAGGTAATTATTATAGTTTACCTCAACAAGATTGTAGATGTTGTTTTTGGTCCTTTTCCTTTGTACAACTATTTTGTTAGATCTTTTCAACTTGTAGCCTTCAATATCAAATATAATTTTATATCTAATATCACACATTTGACTAACACTTAGCAGATTATGTTTAAGTCCTTCAACATAGAGTACATCATGAGTAGGAAGCTTACCATCTATATGTAAGGTTCTTTTACCTTTGATTCTTATTGTTGTATTATCTCCCAAACTAACAGTTTCTTTCTTGCACTTGCTTAGCTTGACAAACTTGCTTTTGTCACCAGTCATATGCTTTGAGCACCTGTTATCTATTACCCATAAATTATGCTCTTTGGCGTGGAGTGTTATTTGAGCAATCAAGGATTGATTTTTCACTCTCCACATTTCTTTAGGCTTCTCATATGTCCTCTTCTTTTCTTTATTAATGACTTACAGACCTTTGTTCTTATTAGAAGACTTGCCTTTCTTTACTTTTGATGCTGCAAATTTAGTCTTACAGTGCTTAGCTATGTGACCAAAGTTATTGCAATTGTAGCATATTGTACTCAAATATAACAAAGAAGCAAATGCGTTTATACTTACAAAGTTAGTTCCTCTTGTAGGCACTACTCGACATTCAATAGCCCTATGACTAAATTGATTACAACTGTAACAATAATTATAAAAGGACGAGTAATCCCTGGTTCTAACATTTCTTGGTGCCGTGTATTGGACTCTCCTAAACTTTTGTTTCTTCAAATCTGCAACTTTGGTGTATCCTTCTACGTCTTTGATTTCATGCCTCCTTTCATAAATTTCTCCTCTCATCAACTTTGTTTGAGTCAATCTTATTATCCTTGCTGTCCTTCACTTTCTTTGTTTCTGCTACTCCTATCTTGAAATTGTCATATAGAGTAGTTGACATACTTGTTGAGGAACATTTACCTTTCTCATATCCAATACCTGATTTTTCATGTGAGAGCTTTTGACAGTTGATTAATTCATTTAAAATGTCTGACCCTTTTGTCATCTCTAGACTCTTATCTAGTTCTTTTCTTAAGGTTATTATTTCTACTTCAAGTTTCATGCACTCTTCAGTTTTGGACTATAGTTCCATCTTAACTACCTCTTCTATTCTCTTAGCTTCCTCAACTTGAGTTTTTAGAGTCACTATCATTTGATCAAAATTTTCAAGTTCCTTTTGTCCAAGCTTCTTCTGTTTAGAGTTCTCTTTTCTTAGTTTCTCAATCTCTCCTAGAGCACAAACTAGTTCTCCTTCTAGATCAATTTCACCTTCCTCTTCTTCGTCCTAATCTTCATCTTTCTCTTGTTCTTGACTTGTGGATGTAGATTCTTTTGCCATGAATAGGTATTCATTTCCTCTAGCCACAAAAGCACAGTCCTGATCATCATCCAAAATGTTACTATCACAATCTTTCTTTGAGTTGCTATCTTTTTTGTGTATAAGCCCTTATTCTTAAAGAAGTTTTTCCTATCCATTTACTACAAACGTCCATACATCAAATACTAATGAGGACATATATGCTTCCATTCATATGCCCCATAAAGCATAGTTGGATCCATCAAATATAGGTGCTTTGTTTGAGGAGGATCCTTCTTGACTAGTCATTGTGTTCATTGATCAAGATTTACTTGAGTCGATTAGATTTCTCCTAAGGAACTTTAGGCTCTGATACCAATTATTGAACACAACTATCTACTGATAAGGGGGAGTGAATCAATAAATGAGCTAAAACTAGTTCGTTTAAAACTTTTTACAGAAGATGTAAATTCATGTGCAAACCAAAGAACAAATGCATAAGTCACACACACACATAGAGGCACATAAGATCAGATTTTTTACGTGAAAAACTTAAAGGAAAAACCACGATGAGAATTAGTTGGTAAAACTATTGTTGTAATCTAGCTTGACAATAAAATGCCTTACTAGCAAACCTCACTGGTTATATTCAAGGATACCAATCCTTAGGAGACACCAATCTCCTTACTGAGTACTAACCCAGTTTGTATGTAGGTAGCAACCTACCTGAACTATGGAGCTACAACTCCAGTGTATAAGATAGATTCACAAGTGAATCCAGTTCAATGTTCTTTGTTACAAGTTTAATCTGTAATTTCTCACCTTCTTCTCATTATCTGTGCGCTCTATCTTTTTGCTTGCTTAATCTCTATCTGCGTATGTCTTTCACTCTGTATCTGCATACATCTAGTTATGCTTTGTTTTAGATACACTTCATTCCCCTTCTTCGCTACATCTTACTATGTCTGCATATTTCTTTTTATCGACAACCCTTTTTCTGACATAAAAATGCAATAACAACATCACCTTTATGATGTGTTAAGAGTCGTGTTTATACAAGGATTTGTTAGGGTTTCTCAACTCATTTATTATATTCACATTCTATTTGAACTTAACCAGTTTTAGTTCTGGATGCTCCTTTAATGCGTATTTGACTTTTGCATTTTCTCATGTCTTGGTTCTTGCATCATACAACAATTGTCTATTCTCGTTTTTATCTTTGACAACCGTGGGATTGTGGTCATAACTACGTCGTTTCCTTTTCGTGTTTTGGTTCATGCATCATGTCGTAATGTTTTGGTCTCTTTACTATGTTTGGCAGCTACTGGATTTACCTCTTAAATGCACAACCTCCTTAATTGATGATTGATCAGTTGGATCGATCAATCTCGAGATCTGTGCAATCATTTACATGTTTTGTCTATTATTTCAATTTTTCGTTGAGAATATATTAAATGCGGGCCTTTGATTTCTTTCTTTGCGCTAAGTCTAACCATCTGCTCCTTTTTGCATCTCGCTACTTCCTATATATCAGGATTACTTTCGCTCCTTTTGATTTATTCGAATATGCTTGATCTTTAACTTTGCCACTGTGCATTAACCTTCGAGCACCTTTAAGGCTTTGGATTCACTCACTCCGTTGGATCTTCTTAATCCTGACTTGCATGTGTCGTTGGATCATCAAAGATGCTTGCTCTTTATGTTGACTAGATCATTAACCTTTGACATGTTGACTTTATCTCACTTCTTCAACGTCTTTGAGATGCTTTTCCCTTTGTTGATCTCTTCAGACTTACTTGAACTTTAACATGTTCCATTCGGGACAATTTTCGCAGACTTTTTGTCCGAGGTATTTTCTTCGGGACTTTTCTCTTTGGACTATTTTCCTGACTTAATTTTTCGAGACAATTTTGCTGACAAATTATCCTTTGGAATCCTTGAAAACGTCCTCATGCCCTTCGGATTTTTTTTGCTAATTTTTCCAAAAGAATTCTTCAAGACCATTTCGAGTTCTTCATTCAGCATGACTTATAGACTTGGAAGATGTAAAGTCATCTTAGAAACCCGATCAACTCTTCCAGACCCATTCAGGTTTTCAACTTTGCTTAACTTATTAAAATGAACTAAGTAAAGTCGTTGCAAAACTTCGATCAACTCACTTAGACCCATTCGGGTTTTTCATATTGCTTAACACATAAACATAAGAGAAACAAAGTCACTCCGAAATCCCGATTACCTCTTCCTTGACCCATTTGGGTTTTCCACATTGCTTATCTTATAAACATGAAAGAAGTAAAGTGCTTCCGAAACCCCGATCAACTCTTCTAGACCCTTTCGGGTTCTTGAGACAACTTGACTTATAAAAATGAGTCAAGTAAAGTCGTTGCATAAATCTGATTAAAACTGCTAGGCCCATTCGGGTTCTCGGGTCAACTTAACTTATAAAGTTGAGAGAAGTGAAGTTAAAGTTCTGGAATCCCGATTTGCACTACAAGACCCATTTGGGTTCTCAAGATTGCTTTACTTATTTTATAAGTAGAAGCTCTTCATAAATCCGATTTGCACTGTAAGTCTGTGCAATTCAACTTTTAACATTAGTGTCTGATAACACAAACTGCCTTTGACATCAATGACAATATTATAGACATCAGCGAAAATTGCCAACAATAACACACATAATTATATGTTTACGGAGTTAGGGTTTAATTTGGGTAAGCCATACGTATATAAGGTGTTGAACTGGGTAAGGATGCCAATGGTGGACATACAGTCAGATAGAAATTCATCAGTTGTCTGTGTATTCTATTTTATTCATATGTTTTTATATAAAAAGTAATTGTTGATTTGGCTAAGTAAAATTATTATCATTTGAACCTTTTGTATATGGACTATGTAAACAATTTGGCTGAGTTAAATGATTTTCATTTGAACCTTTTATATATAGACTGTGTAAACATTAAGATTGAGTTTATTTGGTTAGCTATATATATATATATATATATATATATATATATATATATATATATATATATATATTTGTGAGCAAAATCCTCATGCAAACTATAATAAGTCAGGGTAAATAAATAGTGTTATTCTTTGAGGGGTAATTAAGTGGTTGAGATCTAAGTTTTATTATCATAAAATTCTCAAGTTTTGGACATACTCAGTTGAGTGTATATCTTTGATCATTTTATATGCAATTGATTCGATCAATATTGTGAATCAAATGGTTTGTGTATTTTGAAATAATATATTTAGAGTATGATTGTTTGGATGTGTTTGAATTGTAAATCACATGTAATTCCGTGTGTTTTTAGTTAAACAAGTAAATTGAGATTTAATGGGTATATTAAAGTATGGTCAATTATAATTTTAGCTTAATTTATATACTAACAGTATACAATATATAATTATCCTTGTGTAGAAAATTATGTGACAGTTTATATATATATATATATATGATTGTTGATAGTGTTTTAAAAATTAAATATGTTATACCATATATATAAATGTATGCAACTTGTATCTTGGTAAGCATTATTATGTAGTTGGGTATTATGGGTACTTTATTATATATTTTATTTTTGGTTGAAGCATTAAGATAAATTATTTAATTGTTTTTATATATATCTTATTGAGTTGTTTTATGACCGGTTTTTGTTATATGTGTGGAAAATAAACAAGTAAATAAGTTATGGCTAATGTTTGTTTTATGAATGATTTAACATTATAAGGCACTTTGTGATTTTGGGTAATTGACAGTCTAGATATAATTCTTATTTGGATGGTATGTTTATATTAAGGATTGTTTTTTATTCTGTTTATTATTATGCAATAAACTAGATGATTTTGGATTCACTACATTATATTAGACAAACTAAATGTATGTATTTGATATTTCCATACTTAGGATACTAATAACTGTTAATAAAGAATATTGTGATTGAATCTATTAGTTTTTTTATATTATTATATATTTTAACCAAATATCACATTTATGACATTAAATAAGTAGTTAACAAATTCTACTGGCTTAATTACCACCATCAATACAAGATGAGGTGTAATCCGATTAAGGGTGCGTATGAAATTGACTAATTTTAGAGATCATAATTATTTTAAAACTCTAACCAAAGTAATGTTTATAGTTAAACATTGTCATTTTATATGTTAATATAGTTTTCATGGTTATGTGATATAATGTTATAACAATTTTTTTATGATACACATCATGTATTAGATATCTATAGTATACAGGTTGTAGTTTGTCACTCTAGATACCCGTACCATCATTATCTAACCATCAATGAATGGATGATCATTTCCTTGTTAGGAGATAGTGTGAGGGATCTATGATCTTGTGGATGGTGTGAAAAATAAATTGAATGATGTTCTTCCACCCTGTAGGAGTACAACTCTAGAGACTACACTTGAGATTACAGATTAATATTTTAGTCGTGTAGTTTCATGCTTCATGGAGCTTTGTGTCATGTATTATTATGTGTGATATTATTTATTGTTGAAACTGTAATATTTATTCATTATACTTCTATAGTAGTGGTTGTAGTGTTGTATCAACCATGTCTGAAATTATATTATTATTTTAATGAATTAGATGCAATATTTATTGTATATTCAACATTGTGCATAATTTGTTATATCTTTTCATGTTGATCATTAGCTAAATGGATTAGCTATAAACTTTATGGTTAATTAAATTAATGCAGTTAGTTAAAGATCACTAATTATATTTCTCATGGTGAAATCTGTAAAATGAATATATGTAATTAATTTTTAATTTTTTTATATTCCGATATAACTCTTTAGGGTTGTTACATTGTAGTATCAGATATGAGGCTCAAATTCTAAGATTTAATGTGTCTGCCAACACAAATTTATTCTCCTATTAAGTAGGAAGAACCATGGTGTATGCTAGACCAAAAGGAGAGGGTATTTCAAATATCAATCACTCTATTGATCCAAATCAATTTACCACTGAGCAAGCTGTGAAGTTGAATCAAATCCTCGCAATTGTGCAAAAGACTAGGGATTGAATGACTTCCCTAGAACAAGAAGTGCATAGGCATGAAAAGAAGAATATTCAAGAGGAACTTGAAAAGCATCCTGTTGAGAAGGAACATCCTCAAAAGCAAAGGCATGAGAAAGTGCTACAAGATGTGAGAACTCGAGTAATTGCACAGTTAAAACGAGATATGAATAAGGTAAAGCCACCTAAGTTTGATCAAACTATATAACGAGATGGAGCTGAAGCATGGCTAGTAGAAATGGAGAAATATTTCAATATTCAAAACTACTCTGATTTCATGAAAGCAATTTGGGGAGCTTATCATCTTGCTGGTGAAGCAACAATGTGGTGGGTAAATAAGAATCTTGACTCACCTATCATCACTTGAGAATAGTTCGTGACACTATTTAGGTCATGATGGATTCCACAGTTGTGCTTTGATCAGAAATTTACAAATCTTTAGAATCTTAAGCAAGGAGACCTATTAATGAATGCATATTGGAAGTAATCTACTAAGCTCTTTATGTATGTACCTTAATATTAAACGAATAAGAGGTTCAGGATTAGGAAATTTATCATAAGATTAAAACCTCAAATTGGTTGTGAAGTAGATGTGCATGGGCAATCTACCATGGGTCATGTTTTTGAGAAGGCGGTTAAACAGAAACATAAATTGAAATCTCTTTTCCAAATCAGAGATAAGGTCAAGAAAAAGTTTGAAAGTTCTAAATCAACTTTCAAAAAGAAAAATTGAAAGCAGAGAAGTGGAGACTCCAAGAGTCAGTTCAAAATTCCAAATGCCATGTTCAACAGTGGTTTAAAGAATAAGACATCTAGTAATGGTTTTAAGGGTGGTTTCAAAGGAAACCAATAGTCTGATAAGAAAGAACTAGTTGGAGGTTGCTTCATTTGTAGAGGTGACCATTATGCTCATGAATGTTCTCAGGGCAAGTCAAAGAACAAGGGTTTTGTTCCTCAACAGAGTACTTTTTAGCAGCGGATTCATGCAACTATTGACAACTGTCAAGCTTAGTATCACACTTCACCCGTAGAACTATCAAGTATTTTGTTTGATCATCTAATTATTATTTTGATTGACATGGGAGCTATAAAATATTTTATTGCTCTTAAAATGTTTAGTAAATTATCTAGAAAAGCTAGAGTTATGGCAAATACATGGTCGGTTCCATATGAGAATGAGTCTAAGGTCAAAGTTGTTAAGTGTTTAGTCAAAACGAAGATTATGTTGTCTAAATTCACTACAATAGTGGATCTTTATGCTGCATTGTTGAGGTCATGATATTATCCTAAAAGTCAATTGGCTTGTGAAGCATAAAGCCAAGGTTGATTGTTATTTGAAGAAGGTTGAGTGTTAAGATGATTTTGTAAATCAGACATAATTTTAGAGTGAGAGAAAGGAGTTGAAGCGAATGCAAATTTTTACAATTCAACTCAAGAAAGCTCAAAGAAAGGGATGTCAGGCATTTATCATTAATATAAATAAGATGGAAGAATAAAAGGAACCATCAATCAATGATTATCCTTTTCTAAGGAACTTTCAGGACGTGTTTTCAGAAGAATTTCCAAGATTGTCATCCAAATGTGAGTTTGATTTCTCAATTGATATCATATTTCGATCAGAACCATAGTCTAAGGTACTATACAAAAAGACAACTATCGAATTAGTTAAGTTAAAGGCACAAATTCCAGAGTTGTCGAAATGGTTGATTTGACCAAGTGTGTCACCATGGGGTGCACCAATAGTCTTTGTCACTATGAAAGATCATACTCTTCATCTATGTATTGAATACACGATGTTGAATAATACGATGATCAAGAATAGATATATATTACCACGTATTGATGATCTCTTTGATCAAATGCGAGTGGTAATAGTATTTTCAAAGTTGATCTTAGAGCAAGGTATCATCAGTTGAGAATTCGTGATGAGGATATTCTCAAAATAGCATTCAAAAATTGATATGGGCACTATGAGTTCACAGTGTTACCATTTGGGTTGACGAATACTTCGACAATATTAATTAATCTTACAAACAGTGTGTTTAGAGATTATATGGATCATTTTGTTTTGGTTTTTCTAGATGACATCCTTATTTATTCCAAGGATGAGGAAGAACATCTACAATTGATTTTGTAGCATTTTCAAAAGCACAAGTTGTACAAAAAGTTATTCAAATGTGTATTTTTCCAAAAATAAGTGCAATATTTGGGGCATATTATCTTTGCAGATGGTATCTCAGTAGATCTAGTGAAGATACAAGCCATAATGAAGTGGCCAACGCTAAAGAATGCATCTGAGGTAAGAAATTTCATGAGATTAGTGGGCTATTACAGAAAATTCATTTCGAAATTCTCTAAGATAATTAATCCAATTACCTATCTTCAACAAAAGAATTAGAGTTTTGTCTGGTCAAGCAAGTGTGAGGTAGCCTTTCAGAGGATAAAAATGAGGCTTACTTCAACACCAATGCTAAAAGTTCTCTGATCCTAATGGTCAATTTTCAGTAATCATTGATGCATGTAACGATGGACTTGGAGGAGTTTTTATGTAGGATAGCTCAGTTGTAGCCTATGAGTCTAGGAAACTGAAGCCATATGAGGTAAATTATGCCCCTCATTTTTTAGAACTTGCGTAATTATTCAAGCCTTGCAAGTTTAGAGACATTATCTGTTGGAAAAGTCATTTGAGCTCAAGACAGATAACTTATGACTCAAGTTTATCTTTACCCAACTGAACCTAAATGCTTGTTAGAGATGATAGTTATAGTTTTTATCTGATTATGATTTGGATATTAACTATATCAAAGGCAAAGAGAACAGAGTAGCTAATGCTCTAAGCTATAGAAGGTACATAGCAGTTGTGGCTCCTATCATGAGTACTTTTTGAGATTGGGTAATCAAATTCTTGTTAGAAGATAAATTTTAGGATCAGGTTAAGAAAACATTATTTAAAGATACACATAATCCTAAGTATAAAGGATTAAAGTTAAAAAGTGATTGTGTTTTGCGGTATAATGGTAGGATGTGTGCTTGATAGATAGAATTTGAGGAGCATGGTGCTAAAAAAATTGTACAATGCCCCATATTCAGAACATCTAAGTGTAACCAAGCTCATCGTTTAGCTAAAACCACTCTATTTCTGAAAAAGAATAAAAAAATGCAACAAATTTTCTCTCATTGTTTGGAATGTTAGTGTGTGAAATCTAAACATGTGTATTAAGTTGGATTGCTATATCCAGATGATATACCAGAATGGAAGTGGCAGGTGATTAACATGGACTTCATCCAAGGGTTGTCGTTATCACATAACTGACATGATATGATCTTGGTTGTAGTTGACAAATTAATCAAAGTAGCCCACTTCATACCAGGCAACTTGACAGATGATGCACCTATGCTTGCAAAGATATTTGTAAAAGAAGTATATTAATTGCATGGTTTTACAGAGAATTATTTCGGATCGAGATCTGAGGATGACTTCTAGATTTTGGTTGACTCTGAATTTAGTGCTGGACACAGTTGAATTTCAACACTACTTATCACCAAAAAATTGATGGATAGATAGAACAAGTTAATCAAATTTTAGAAAATCTCCTTTGTATGTGTTGTATGGATCAACAATACAAGTGGGAGGAATACCTTCTATTGGTTGAGTTTGCTTACAACTCATACCAATCAACATTGAAGACGGCTCCATTTGAGACAATGTGCAAAATGAGGTGTAGAACACTAATCGGTTGAGATGGGTTAGAAGACAAGGTAGTCTTTGGACCTGAGATGCTTTTATAAATGGAAGATCAAGTCAGGATAATCAAGTAAAGGTTGATCAAGGCTAATGATAGACAAAAAAGTTATGCTAATCTAAAGAGAACAAGATAATTTTTTGTAGGTGATAAAATATTTTTGCGAGTTAAGCCTAAAAAATGATCGATTAAATTTGTGAAATCAATGAAACTTTTGTCGAGATATATGAGACCCTTTGAGGTTTTAGAAGAGGTCAATCTTGTGGCATATATGCTTACATAGTCATCAACGCTAGCTCTTTCACATTATGTGTTCCATGTGTCTTATCTTAAAAATATGTTGTTGATCATTCACATGTTTTGGATTGAAATGTGTTGTAGGTTCTAAATCCTAAGGTGGTCATGGTAGAACCAATCAGAATAATTGACACTAATAAAATTAGTTTGCATAATAGAGAAGTGTCACAGTGCAAGGTCCGGTGGGATCAATATTATAAAGATGGTGCCACTTGGGAGGACTATGATGAGTTTTACATGTTGTTTTCATATTTATTTGTTTGATTTGCTGCTGCATATTATATTATTTTATGCTAAATAATGTTTTAAATTTAGATCTTGTATTTGAATAAATGCCATTAGTACAATGACCAACTTTAAGGGGCAAAGAAGTCAAACCTTGAGTTTTTTCTAAGCTGAATAACCTATTTGATCCATAGATTATTATGGTTGTTAATTGATTAATTATTGTTTGATTAAGTTTTATGTTATATGTTGATTATGAGATAATTATATGTTATTTAATTTACATGACTGATTTTGTATGAGATAACTGTACTTTTATATTCTGTACATTATGATCATATTTTTTAGTTATATAATAGTATTTTATAGATATAATTATGTTTCAAGTTAACTACCTTCATTGTTATGAAGTGGATATAAGACAAATCCATCCCTTAGAATATGATATGAGAGCATCATTAGAGAGAATAGTGTAGATAGAGACGTTGGAGGATGACAATGAGAAAAAGAAAATTCATGCACACACCTAAATAGAATATCATATTTTGTGATAAATTGTTTGAGTTAGATAGTTGTGGGATACTTTATTTTCTGTTATGAATGTGTGATCATTTGTGTTCTATGATCATTTTATATGATTGTGTAATTTCACTAATCTAATTGTTATTAATGTTATTGATTAGTGATTGGATAAATCTGTATCTATCATGATTATCGTGATTTAATTATGTATTGTTCATGGCTAAATGTTTGTTTTAACAGTGCTTGTTGGATTTCTTGTTGTAGTAATAGACGCATTCTATTACTTAGTTGAATTGGTTTGTAAGTGAATATTTATGTTTAGAAGGTTACTATTATCGATTTGAATAGTTATATATACATGTAAAAGACATTAAATAGTTATAAGTTCTTTGTTAGGTATTAACGAATGATTTTGGCATGATAAAATGAAGTTAATGTTTTGGATAATATTATTGTTTAATAAACGAAATACTATGCAAATGTGTTTTGGATAATATTATTGTTTAATAATTATGTAGATATCATTGTGTTTGGTAAAGTCTATTGTTATTTTTTTAAACCTAGAAAGTTAACTTCTAATTGAGGTCGAATGCATAATGTTTGATTCATTGGATGACTTGGTAATAATGTTGATAGTCTTTTAAAGTTAGATGACATATTACCTTGTCATATAGTCATTATGCTATATAAAGTTGTCAGTTGTCGACATTGCATGGAATTATAATGTTAAGGATTTGTCATTTAGTTGATTTGCATGGGCTTTGAGAAGTTGATGTTAGTTTTGATAAAATCAAAAGGCATGCATAATATTAAGGATTGTACAATGATTATTTAATCAATTATTGGGAAAGTTTGAGATGATTAGGGTTTACAATCTGCAGTTTGACTTGAGTTAACCATGATTCTAACAAAACCATTATGCGAGTTTGAAGGTGACTAATGATAACAGATTGTAGCTTACTAGAAGTTCTATTGAGTTATTTTTGCCATGCATTGTTCTAGTCATTTTTTGTCTACCAAGTGAGAAGGAGAATTTGGTGGCAAGAAAGGGATGGAAAAGAATAAAGGAGAGGGAAAGGAGCACTGTGAGGACATGACTTGTTGGGACGTAGCAATTAGAATAAGAATAGTGAATATTCAAGTTAATGAGTGTATAGAAACTTGGCTTCCTTGGCATTGTGATCATCTTGACAGGTTAGCACTGTATTTAAAACCCTGTGTGATGTAGTTTGAAGGATTTTTGAAAAAGAATGCAAAAGGGTTTTTATGGGTTTTCAATTGTTTTGAATATTTTAAAAAATGGTTGAATGTAGGGCCTTGTAGATGGCTTGGCCATCAACAAAACCCTACATCCAACCAAAATTATTCCAATGGAATGGGTAGGGCTATAGGTTTTAACCATTTAATAGTTTTACGAAACTCTGTTTTTAATTTCCTTTAGTTTGTAAATCCTATGGATATATAGCATGGGTATTTTGGTAGGGTCTTGGACTCTGTTTTAATACAAAACCGGTTAGGAGATATATATACTATGGCTCAAATGTAGATAAATTCTGTGTGGGTATATGGGTTTTTGATTGCATATATATATTTAACTGGGAATTTTGTGTAAAAACATAATAAGTTTCTATAAACTGTTTAATTGGGTGTATATATATATATATATATATATATATATATATATATATATATATCGACTATTAATTTGAGTATTTGAGTGTATATATATATTCAAATTAATAGCCGATGATATTATATATATCTATAAATAATATCATCCGCTATTAATTTGAGTATGATATTATATATATATATATATATAATATCATTGGCTATATATATAATATCAAATTAATAGCCAATGATATATATATATACACTCAAATTAATAGCCGATGATATTATATATATATATATATATATCTATAAATAATATCATCCGTTATTAATTTGAGTATATATATACACTCAAATTAATAGTCGATATAGCCACACTCAAATTAATAACTGATGATATATATATATAGCCACACTCAAATTAATAGTCGATATAACTGATGATATTATAGCCGACATTGACTATTAATTTGAGTATATAGATACTCAAATTAATAGCCGATGATATATATATATATATATATATATATATATATATATATATATATCAGCTATATATATTATATCATCGGCTATATATAACTGATGATATTTTATATTTATATAGTTGACGATATATATATCATCGACTATTAATTTGATATTATATATATAGGCGATGATATTATATATATCTATAAATAATATCATCAGCCATTAATTTGAGTATATATACACTCAAATTAATAGTTGATATAGCCACACTCAAATTAATAGTCAATATAACCGATGATATTATAGCTGACATCGGCTATTAATTTGAGTATATAGATAATCAAAGTAATAGCCGATGATATTATATATATACTATTAATTTGATATATATACTCAAATTAATAGCCGATGATATTATATATATTATCGGCTATTGTATTAATTTGAGTATATATATTCAAATTAATCGCTGATGATATTATATATATCATCGGCTATTAATTTGAGTCCGATGATATTATATATATCATCGGCTATTCTATTTGAGTATATATATTCAAATTAATCGCCGATGATATTATATATATCATCGGCTATTAATTTTAGCATATACTAATAATTTTAGCATATATATACTCAAATTAATAGCCGATGATATATATAATATCATCAGCGATTAATTTGAATATATATACTCAAATTAATAGAATAGCCGATGATATATATAATATCATCGGCTATTAATTTGAGTATATATATCAAATTAATAGAATAGCCGATGATATATATAATATCATTAGCGATTAATTTGAATATATATATATATATATATATATATATATATATATATATATATCATCGGATTAATTTGAATATATATATCAGATTAATAGAATAGCCGATGATATATATAATACCATCAGCGATTAATTTGAATATATATATATATATATATATATATATATATATATATATATATATATATATATCATCGGCTATTAATTTGAGTATATATATCAAATTAATAGAATAGCCGATGATATATATAATACCATCAGCGATTAATAATATCATAGACTATTAATTTGATATATATATATATTATATATCAAATTAATAGTCGATGATATATAATGTCATTGGTTATTAATTTCAGTATATACATGATGATACATATAATATCATCAGCTATTAATATATATGATGAGATATAATATCATCGGCTATTAATTTGATATATATCAATAGGCGATGATATATGTATCAAATTAATAGTCAATAATATTTTATATATATCATCGTATCAAATTAATAGCCGATGATATTATATATATCATCGGTTATTAATTTGATATATACACATAGGCTATTAATTTGATAAATAGTCGATGATACACACACACACATAATATATATATATATATCATCGACTATTACTTTTATATATATGAAAATTAATAGCCGATTAATATATAGCCGGTGATATATATAATTACTCAAATTAATAGCTGGTGATGTTATATGTAATTACTCAAATTAATAACTGGTGATATATATATATATACACTCAAATTAATAGCCAATGATATATATATATATATATATATATATATATATATAATTACTTAAATTAATAATTGGTGATATATACACACACACTCAAATTAATAGCCGATGATATATATATATATATATATATATATACTCAAATTAATAGCCTATTATATATATATATACACACACACTCAAATTAATAGTCGATGATACATTATATATATATATATATATATATATATATATATATATATATATATATATATATATATATATATATATATATATATATACTCAAATTATATATATAATAGCCTATTATATATATATATACTCAAATTAATAGCCTATTATATATATATATATATCATCGGATGTACTCAAAAAAATTGCCGATGATATATATATATATAAAATTGGCTATTAATTTGAGTATATATATATATATATATATATATATATATATATATATATATAAAATCATCGGCTATTAATTTGAATACATCCGATGATATATATATCCTAAAAGTTGAGACTTTTATGAATGGAATGTGTATGTATTGATTTATAACTAACTTACAATATAATTATACATAAATTTGAAGGTTGTAGTTTTCAAATGGATTCTGTTAGCATTGGTTGTATACATATTTATGGATTAGGGTATGGGATATATTCTTGACTCCATTTTAATCTAGTAGCATACATAATTATATATATACTGATTTGGGGTTTAATTTGGGTAATCCATATGCATATAAGGCTTTGAACTGGGTAACAATGCCAATGGTGGACATATAGTAAGATAGAAATTTATCAGTTGTTTGTGTATTCTGTTTTATGCATAAATTTTTACATAAAAAGTAAATGTTGATTTGGCTAAGTTAAATGCTTTATCATTTGAACCTTTTAAATACGAATTGTGTAAACATTAAGGTTGAGTTTATTTGGTTATGTCTATGTATTAAATACATATAATTTAGTTATTAATTTGTGATTAAAATCTTCACGCAAATTATAATAGGTCTAGGTATTTAAACAATGTTATTGTTTGAGGGGTATTGAAGTGGTCAAGATTTGAGTTTTATTATCATAAAATTCTCAAGTTTTGGACATACTCGATTGAGTGTATATCTTTGATCATTTTATATGCAAGTAATTCAATCAATACTGCAAATTGAATGGTTTGTGTATTTTGAAATAATATAATTAGAGTATAATTGTTTGGTTGTGTTTGAATTATTAATCAGATGTAGTTTTATGTGTTTTTAGTCAAACAAGTAAATTAGAAATTGACGGATATATTTAAAATATGGGACAATTTTAATTGTGCCCTGATTTATATATTGAGAGTATACGAGTTAATGTAAGATCATAGACAATAGATGCCTACTTAGAGTATAACATATACCTTATCCTAATTGTGGCTATAGAAAATTATGTGGTAGTTTAACAATAATATATATACATGGTGCATATGATTGTTGACAGTGTTATAAGAACTAAATATGGTTATATGTGTGTGTGTGTGTATGCAACTTGTATGTTGATAATCATTATTATATAGCAAGGTATTATAGGTAGTTTATTATATATTTGATGTTTGGTTGAAACATTAAGACAAGATATTTTATTATTTAAATACATATCTTATTGAATTGTTTTATCACTGACTTTTGTTATATGTGTGGAATACAAACAAGTAAATAAATTGTGATTAATGTTTGTTTTATGGATGAAATAACATTATAAGTTACTTTATGATTTTGGATAAATGACAGTCTAGATATAATTTTTATTCAGATGGTATGTTTATATCAAGGACAGTTTTTTATTCTGTTTATTATTATGTAATAAATTAGATGATTTTAAATTCATTGCATTACATTTGATGGACTAAATGTATGTATTTGATATTTTCGTACTTAGCATACTAATAATTGCTAATAGAGAATATTTTAATTGAATCTATTGTCTTTTTTATATTATTATATATTTTAATCAAATCTTACATTTATGACATTAAATAAGCAATGGACGAATTCACTGACTTAATTAACATCATCAATGCAAGATAAGGTGTAATTCGATTGAGTTGTGTGTATAAAATTGATTGACCCCAAAAATCATAATTATTTGAAAACTTTGACCAAAGTAATGTTTATAGTTAAACATTGTCATTTCATATGTTGATATAGTTTTCATGTTTGTGCTATATCATGTTAGAATGAATTTATTTATGGTACACATCATGCATTATATATCTACAACACACGGGTTCTAGTTTGTCACTTTGGATACTCGTACCATCATTATCTACCCATCCATGAAGAGAAGATCATTTTCTTGTTGGGAGATAGTGCAGGGGATCTATGGTCTATGATTGGTGTATAAAATTACTCAAATGATACTCTCCCTCCCCGTAGGAGTACCACTCTAAAGACTGCACTTGAGATTATAGATTTATACTTGAATCATGGAGTCTCTTGAGTCGTGGAGACTCATGCTCTGTGAATTTTTGTATCATGTATTATTATTTGAAATATTATTTATTACTAAAATTGTAATATTTATTCATTGTACTTCTATAGCAATGGTTGTAATGTTGTATCAATCATGGTTAAAATTATACTATTACATTAATGAATTATATGCAATATTTATTGTATATTCAATACTGTGCATGATTTGTTATATATTTTCATGGTGATCATTAGCGAATTGGATTAACTATAAACCTTGTGGTTAAATAAATTAATGCAGTTAGTTAAAGATCACTAATTAGATTTTTCATGGTGAAATCTACAAGATACGTGTAATTAATTTTTATTATTTTTAACTATATTTTGGTAAAACTTAGTGGGGTTATTAAAAATATCCAAACAATGGACAATTTTTGAATTATTTATTTATCATTATACCAATTGAGGATGTCCTCTAATAACAATAAAGGTACTGTTAAAAGTAAGATTAAGGTAGATTTACTATTTTATTAGAATAAAGTTTATTGCTTTCATAGAATGGTTTCCCTGCTTTATAGATTAGCTTTCTCAATTTTAAGCAATTTATTTTATAGATTAGCTCCTTGCTTTCTATATTAGACGTATCTCTTTGTCCTATGAAAATCTAATTGACTTTTTCTAGTATGCTCAAAGCAAGTATCCAACCTATTAAGACTCCTGCTGACATTTTCAGAAGCCAAAGGACCAATCTATGAGAAAACATATCCAAAAGAGTTATCAATTTGTTTATTTACAGGATTTTGCACCCATACATTTCAAATTTTTAGAATTCATGTGTATAATAGAGAAATTAATCATGAATAGGTTAACACTAAATACTTTAATCAGGAATGTGAAGGCTGTTCACATTACTATATATAAATTTTAGGAAGATTTTTCACTTTCCTTAGAATAAATGTACTTATTATATTAATACTTGTTTGAGGAAATAACCATTGATATGAGTACAATTGACTAGGACAGTCTAGTAAATTTATGCTTTGATAGATACTAGTTCATTTTGGTTTTTTCTCTCCCTCTTCCATCAAGGTTGTTCAAAATAAAATATAACATAAGGATCAAAGAGTCCTCAAAAGAGTGATCCAAGAGCCCTGAAAAAAATTCAAAGGTGATCAAAAAGCTTAAAATGATGAAATAAGGTTAATGTACCATGCATCATGAACAAATACAGGAGAAGGGAAGATAAGGAACCCATGGTACCTCTATCAAGGTTATTAATCTCTGTCTAACAACAGAGCAATGTCAAAGCTTTCCCAATTTTTTTTTTTTCAAAAATTAGAGTGAAACCTATAGTTGTCCCACTTCTTTGCTAAAGTCTTCATGATAAGGATAAAAGGAAATTGATTCCTCACACATAGATTCAAGGTAAATTAATAAACAAGTATGTTATATGTGGCTAATGGGAGTCTTTTTTATATATCTAATTTTATTAATCTTCATATAATGGTTCATGTTTGATTTAGAAGTTATTACCTATAAGTTATGGATTCTTAAAAACTTAGGAGTATTTTCTTTTTGAGTCGACATTTATTGTACCCAAAATACCTCTGTTCTTATTTTATCAGATAGGGAACCACTATCTTTTAGAATTGGCTTATAGCCCTATCTCGCAAGTCCTTTAAAAAGAAAGGCCTTATGTATTGTATTAACTTTGTTATTCGACAGACATATGAACGTACATTTTTGTATTTTTTGGACTAACCTACTAATGATTTTTAGAAGTTGTTTATATACAAGCTTTAGCACATCTTGTTTGGCGAAATGCCTCAGTAGAACTACTTAACACAAAAGGGTTTTTACCAATTTTATTCAGGATTTTCATTCATTGAACTTTTTCGACATACTTTTGGCCTTCGACGAGTTTCTTTGATAATTTTGCTTGACGAATTCTTCTAACTTATCAAGGTCTTTAGCACTTCACTCTTTTATGTACCCCTATAGGAATTTACTCTGTGACATTTTATTTCAGAGGATTTGTTCTAAACTTTTGTTCGAGATTTCAATGTACGAGACTCCAAAGCTATATTTGCCTTGTATTGGAACACTTTGCCATTTACTCTTCGGTGACTGTTCCTTAGGAACCTAGTTTCCAAAGTTTTACACTTTGGTTTATCTGTGTCTTCTAAGTATTTATTCGGCAAAGACCCTTGGAAAAAATTACTTAACACAAAAGGGGTCTTCAACAAAAGTGTTCAAAACTTTTTCTTGGGGCTTTCCTTTGAATCACTTAGGTCTTCAACAAAAGTATTTGGAACTTATGCTTGGGATACTCGTTTACCTTGTAAATATTGTTATATCTCGACTCCCAACTTTAGACTATTAAAAACCTCATCGTTGGGTAAACTAAAGCCGAAGAAGTGATAAAACGACACTTGGCAATGGACAAAGACGTGGCATTCATACTAAATGCCAACAATGTTTACATGGCATACCCACCAAATGTAGTGGTAAAATTTGAATTGAATAAACAAATCAAAATTATAGACATTAGACATTAATGAAACATGAACTAGAAATCAATGTCAAAACTATATCATATCAGTGCAAACGATGATGTGCCCATTCAATTTCAAACTGACTTGTGAACTTAATTACTTTCATGTGATGAAGATCTAGCCACAAATGTTTCCAACTTATCAACATACTCAAGATAACTGAGTGATTGAATTACAAATTAGACCAATATCAACTTAGTTGAATAATGCTGGCGTCTTTATCCAGATAATTATGAGGAACTCTCCCCCATTCAATATTTTCCATCAAAGATTCCATTGAGTTCATGGATACACTCTTCAAACCCAAAATAATCAACAATGATTATACCAACTACTTGGGATTATGGGAAGCCATACACCAGGTTGACGCACATACGTGTGAGGAAAATTTGACTTCGGCTCAATGCCAATTGGACACAAACCTCCTCCCACTCAAACGTCAAGGATTACACTTCACAACAATGAAACTAGAAGTCATGCCTTATATTAACCTCCTATGATATTTATTCTTCATTGGGAAGATATTTGTAGGAGCATTCTTGCATCATGTCAAACACAAAATGGTCATGGCATGCATCTATGATGATGCATTTCAGAGGTACCTCTCCCTTCTTGTTGCAGATGTCACCTATGATTTACATAGAGTAGTGGAATGGAATAAATAAAAATTGATTGAGAAGATACTCATCAGTTGGATGCTCCTTAGAGAAATAATCAATTTGAAAGATAAACAACCCACATCGATAACTAAATTTAGAATGGGAATCCAAATTGGGAAGGCCCTATTAAACAGGGCATTTGGATACCTAAGCATCAAATTCTTCCACCTAGAATGGGTTATGTTGGTTGATTTTCCAAGGACCTTAGAGTTAACATTTTCTTTGGTGAAGTGATTGGAGCAAGGCTGCGAGAGTAGATATTGCACAAGGACAAGAGGCCTCTAGAATGTCATTTATTTATGATGTCTTATGTACTTGATGCAATCCTTGGCATAGTTTATATTCATAATAGTTCACTCTAGATCCTCCCTCTAGACTATATAAAGAACAAGAAATGTGTTTCTTACCCCTTCATACACATTCATACACTTTTAACATTGTGCACATCTCTGAGGATGTCTACTTGTAGGTATGGATGGCCATCCATGAGTCCCCCTACCTAGGATATCAAAGAACATTACAAAGACATTATTGATTAGGAAAGACTAATAATTATACCTTGATTACACATTCATCATGGCTATAGGCCATATGGTTACACCTTTGCACCTCCCCAAGCACATCTTAGACAAGTTGGCAGAATAGGAAATAGCCTACAAGGTATGTTGGGGTATCTATGAGGACATGCACAAGAAAAAGACAGCTTACTTTCACGGATCTCATTTGATAATTAGAAGGATGTGCCACACCAATTAGAATCACTTCTATGAGATAGGGAAGTACAAAGAATACTATTTCTTGGTTACATTGCGATACAAGGTTTGGGATCTCCATGGATAGGTACAAAAACATATCAAGGGATTGGGCATTGAATATCAACATTAGCTCTATGATCATGATTTTTTATTCAACATTCAAAATTATGACCAAGTTAGGGAGAGGGAATAATCAAATTCATTGAAAGAAGACCCTTTGAAACTTATTCAAGGGGAACCTTCGCTTTCTATAAAGGACACACAGACTAGAATCCCATCAGCTGAAGGATGGGATACAACAGATTTATAGACTAACAAACCTTCTCATATAGTAGGGGACCAAGGAAAACCCTCCCAAACACCCCTTGTGGTACTGAAGATAGTGAAGAAGGAACTAGGGGTGCCAGATACCTCGCTTGGGGAAAAACAAAATGAGCCCATTTATCTTTATTCTTTAGATTCTGAGGGCTTTGATTAAGGTGATGTTCCATAAATTACATAGGTTGCTACTATGGTTACCTCAACTACACAAGAGGCTTCTTCCATAACTGCTAAGACAACCATTTGTTATAGAAGGAAGCCAAGGGCTCAACCCCCTCCATAGAACCTAGCTAAGGAAGCACCATCGATGGAGCCAACCACATAAGATCCAGTTGAAAGGGAGTCTACTAATGAGGAGGCATAATTGTGAATAGTGAAAATTTTGAGCCTCTAAAACTCAAATTTGAAGGCACCATTGCATAATCAGACATCAAGTGAGCCAACACTCCTTCCAATTTATATTACCCCTGTTATTTCTCATGTTTCTATTTTCATTGTTAGTTTATATGATCTTGTCTCATTCAATCCTCGTAAACCCCCTCCTCTCTTGGTCCCTAAGGTGGAGGTTTCTCTAATTCAACCCCTTGTTCAACCAACCCTACTAGTTCCAAAGGTAGATGATCTCTCCTCTACCCTTGTAGTTCCTACTTCTTCAATTGGTATTCCTCTGATTGTTTCTTGTACATTCATTCCTATTATTTCTATTTGTGTTCCTTCCATTACTGTTCACCTCCCATAAAAACCAATAAAAAGGTAACAAAGAAGGTAAGGGGATTAGTAGTAAGTTCCCAACTAAATGTGTCATCTACACAGTTAAGTCTACCAGTTCTTCCTCCTAACCCCTCTCAAGATACAACTATGATAACCACTAGGAATGCTGAGACGAAAAAAAATTAGTTTACATAGTCCATCCACTACCACAATATGGTGGAGTGGATTAGTCCAAAATCATCTAGCCTTCACTCCATGATCTCTTTCTAGAGTAAACTCTAAGACATACATTAGGAGAGATATTGGGTGAGACTACAGCTTCAAACACTCAACCCATGGATCCAACCTAGCTAGTCCTCCCACAGTGGGAAATAAGCATACAATCAGAGGTTTCTAATATGATTAATCTAATAATTATTGGATTTCCCACTATGAGTATAATATTTGAAAAATCTATGGTGTTTAGAGGGTCAAAAATAAGAGGATGAAAGATGAGATTGGAAGAACAATCATAGTGGAGGAGAGGCAATAAATGTTTACCTTATCTAAGAGTAAGGATAGAAAATTGGGGCAATCCCCATATATAGAGGATTTTAAATCCTATTTTGAAACACAAAAAGATGCTCTATTAGAGATATAAGATGGAATTGAAATGGTGAGGAGAGAACTAAAGCATGAACTAGAACATAAGAGAACAATGGCAAACTGTCCATGTTCCAATCCAAATAAATACGGATGTCCATAGTGCTGCATCCAAATTGTATAATACTATTGAGGTTATTAGTGCAATGAGGGTAAAATTTGTGTCCTATATAGTAGAGACTATCAAATTATTTAATTCTTTGAAAATAGCTGAGAATAAACTTATTTTTATATTTTTATACAATTAGCAAAACATATGCCCACTTAAACTTATGGCACCATTGGATACTACCAATGCCCTCAACTTGGTGGTCATCAGGACATAAGAGGCCAGGGAGTGGATTGATGCAGCTGAGACAATAATGCCTAAGTACTCATAGCATGAAAATCTCACCTATAAGATTTTGGATGAAATGAAGCTTTCACAGGCCAATGATTCCACAAAGAGACTTATCAACATGTCTAATTTTGACTAGATCTTACAACAAGCTTCAAAAAAATTCAAACATTATATACAAGGTAAGACCTTAGATGATGTCAAATTCGAGCTCAATTTTTCTAGAAAGGTCACTGAAGTTGAGATTTTTAGATCTAACTTCAAGACTATAAAAGCTGAGTCCTAGATCAGGTAAATAGGGTACATAGGCATCTAATTCTTAACATGGACATGTTAAATGTACAATCACTAAGAGGGGGGGTGAATCAGTGATGGAATATATTTCAACTTCAATTCCAATCCTTTCAAACCCTTATTCAATTACCATAAGCATTCATAGAATATACAAGTCATTCATAATAATGAACAATATATAATGCAAGATCATACCCACAACAAAAGATCTATGTGGGAAACCCTCTTGGGGAATAAAACTCACTCTCAAACTTGCAAACACATGGACTAATTTTACTATAAGATGATCTCAAACATGATACTGGTCAAGTCCTTCTGACCAGCATTTAGTGAAACACCTATTTCACAAGGAGCACCTGCCCCTAGGATGATCAAGTCCTTCTGACCACCCATTGATCAAGTCTTTCAGATTGGCTTTATTAAAACACCTTTTTCATAAATATCACTTACCCTTAAGATGATCAAGTTATTCTGACCACTTTTTATTCAAGTCCTTTTGGCCTGGATGTTGAGCACCCTTCCAACACCTATGAAATGAACATCTCTTGATCACTGATTGCCTACCAATATGATGGAGATATAATGTATATCAACTCTCTTTAAATTTATACACTACATAGTCCACACTCTGATTTGCCTCTCAAATCAACCACTAAGCTCACATAGACATCATCTGTCCTTCGCTCACACTCAAGGCATCTAAAACATCCTTTTGGATCACTCTAGACCTCTTTGCTCATCCTCAATATTCAAACCTATAAAAACATTATTTTGACATCAGAAATATGACCTACAAGTCATACATAGTCATTAATTTGCTCTTCTTTGTAACTCATCCATTGGGTACACACCCTTCCTTCTTTCCTTCGCTCTTCAACTTACACACATCTTTTCTCATTAGTCTATAAATCACTACATTTGATTTCACCTTTTATAGAGCCTTCATGATTATTATCTTCCTAGTTAGCCTTTATACTTGCCTTAACCCTTAAGTATTATATCATACAAAGACATATCTCAATACCATTCTCATAAGTTAGCCATATCATCCACTAATCACCCTTAAGCAACTACATATTTCAATTAGGTCTTAGTAGCCCTTATAGGTCTCATGCAGACCTATTTACCCATTTAAAACTCCATCGAGTAATTTAGAAACAAAAGAACACTTTCAAAAGCATAGGTCCACTCCACATGACCCCATAGACATCCTCAAATGATCACAAACATCACAACACTCCTCTACGTATGCTCAATCTACTCAAACATTAGCTTTGTACATATGAAGAACACCATGAACGAATAAATAATTAGCTTATAAGTATTTGTTCGTACCGAATATGGATTGGTCAAACCTCTAAAGTCCATAAAAATCATCCTTAGAGAGTCTAAAACATTCTCCAATATCTAAGTCCCCTTGAAACATCTAAATACCAATAGAACAACTCAAAATATCCTTCTTAGGTCACTTACAAACCATGGTCAAACACACAGTCAAATTTGAAGCTTAATAACTTTGACTATACAAATATTCATACC
This sequence comes from Torreya grandis, assembly GCA_037957365.1. Classification (NCBI taxonomy): domain Eukaryota; kingdom Viridiplantae; phylum Streptophyta; class Pinopsida; order Cupressales; family Taxaceae; genus Torreya; species Torreya grandis. The sequence continues at coordinate 2,179,184 of JARHVA010001554.1, read as the reverse complement.
TTCTAACTAGATTCAATGGATGTGCCTTGAATTCTTATACAACTTTTATTTTTACTACATTAATTTTTTTTATCCTGTATCAAAAGATATGGCTCAAACACTAAGCACTGGTTTTTCCTTGTAAATTCAAATATTTGAATTCCAATGGTCATTGAAGAACTAATAAACTTCAAATACTTTGTCAGTGGTCATTAAATAACTTGGATGAATATACATCATCGATATACCTAAAAATTAGCTCAGTATTTACCTTTGGTTAATATTAAACATTGATAGCAATGGATAGTGGTCTTTAAAAGAGGCCTTGTTCAAGTCACGAAAGTCAACACATAGTCTTATTTCATCATTTTTTTCTATACTGGAACAATGTTTGCCACTCAAGTTGAGTGTTTAATTGGAAATATTATAGTTGGATCAATGAGCTTATGAAGTTCAGCTCTCATCAAAGGCTCAAGCTTTGGGTTAATAGGCCTTTGTTTTTATCTAACTAGCCTAGTCTCATCCTTTAACTCAATAGTATGTTGAACTAGACTTATATTAAATCCTTTGAGATCACTATATTGCCATGAAAAGACATCTGCAAAACTTGAACATAACTCAATAAAAGTTTACTTCTCTGAAGATGTGTAAACTTTGCCTAACTTTAAACTCTTACCAGTTGCAATCTCCACATTTGTATAGTATTATTACTTAGTTGATAAACAAAACTTTTCTTTTCTCAATTCATCATCTCTCCTGAATATGTATTCACGGGTGACCAACCTTTTAGGCAACTTATTTGTCTTCAGTTACATAATTTGGTCACCATATTACTGTAAGAGTTTAGCTTGGTTCCTTGAATAGAATTTAGCTTCTTGTAATAACCTAACAATTTGACTATTATCTTCAAATACTTACCAATTGTCATGGTTGTCTCAGATAGAAGGCCTCAAAATCACCTTGATGTGTGATTGAACCTTTCCATTCTTTATGTCATATGGGATACTGAATTATGACCCAATAACAACCAACCTATCTTCATGTTTGTTCTTATTCTTTGATATGACATACATATCGAAAGCTTGAAAGTATTCAAGTCCCATACCCTATACTTATAGGATCTAAGCAGTGGGTTCTTGTATACATTAAGTACTCTTACTTTGTGAACTACCTGTTCACTATCAATAAAGACTTGTAAGGTACTGACCTTCATCTTTATTGCCTATTGCAAACTATGCACTATCACTTCATATTTATAAACATTATTGGAACAACCAAACTGAAACTTAAGAGAAGAGAAATACCTTTGATAGGATGGAGAAATTAACATCATTTCAGTCTCAGTACCATGTTTGTTCTTGGATCCATCAAAGTATAGTTGCTACATGCCATCAAGAGGTTGATCATCTTTCATCAATGCTAGAATTGGTGTATCATTTTCATGAAGGCAATAGACACAGAGTCTTTCTTTTTCAATTAACTTGTAAGGATCATGCTCATATAAATCAGAGGCCCATTCATCAAGAAAAAGATCTAGAATTCTATTTAGAGGTGATTCAATTTCTACCTTAATATTTTTTAGTACCTTGTCTGAGATAACATAATTAGTGTTCACCATATTTGACATATATGGATCCAAATGAAATCTTGAAAAAAGTTCAGAACATATTATTAAATTAGTACTATCTTTGGTCTTGAACATCATATATGTCCAATCAATTGACAAATATCCTCCAATCTTTGAAGTAAAGTCCCTTGACAGACACATGACAAAATAGGGAGGTAAGTCCACTACAAATATATATTACTCAATGGTAACATTAGGGAAATCATGTAATGTCAACTTTAGATCCTCGATTATGCTTACTATTTTATTGGTGACCCATCTAATTGCAATACTTCCTTGGTATTTAGCTCATGGACAAGACCACACTTGTCTACAATTTACTTGGGCGTGACACTACTACTAGCTCCACTATCTATCATATAATTATGGACTAAGCAGTCACCAACTATTAAAAAGAGATAAAAGGGAGGCGTTTCGTTTGATTTGACATTGGTTTTGTCCACCTTTGTCATGTTATGTACCTGCTAATCAAGTTATTTGGTAGGCTGGTCTAAATTAGCCAATACAACTCCTTGCTTCTCAACTAGTTCTTTAGACACTTTCAATGCTGAAAGCTCGTGAATGAACATGTCTTTTTGCCCTGGTATTGCAAGGAAATCCCACGTGGTAATGCTAACATTTGATTTTTCATTTGATCTATTATACTGATTGAGGCTCCACTAGCCTTTGGATGTAACTTTTGAACCACTAATTGTTCTTGAATTAGAGACATTTGGGGAACCTACCCTCCCTCTGTATTCTTGTTTTTCTCTATTATAAGGACAAGTTGATTCTTGACACTCTTGGAAACAAAAATAGGATCACTAGAAGCATTGCTCACATTTTGAGCTTTCTCAACTGCTCTTCTTTTAATTCTAGTTAGAGATGAAACTTGACCATTTGTGTTACTATTTTTACCAACTTGATTGAATGCAATATGATCATCTAATTGCCAATTCACATTGATGGCATCAGGGTACCCATAAACATGTTGATTCTCTCCTTGGAATGTCATGTTCATATCTTGATACTGACCTGCTTGAAGAGAAAACTCTTCTTGTGTCATTTATGGCATAGTAATATCCTATAATATTAAGGCTTGGTTTTGAGTGTCATTTGGATTGGATAGGCCAACCTAAATCTTACATCAAGTTGTTTTGAGTAACAATAGCTTTTGAACTGGAAGGCACATTAGGATCAAGGGGTTCATATGGTTTAGTTTGGATTATTGTTCCTTGGTTTTGGTAAGGTTGCATATTGTCTTTAAAACCTTGATAAGGAGATCTTTGATTATTTAAGGATTAACAAGTGTTTTGATTTTGCTACTGATAAGGCCTACCTTAGTACTGTTATCTCTTGAGTTGAACAATCTCATTCCCAAAATCTTGTAGCATACTTTTCAGATCTCCAATCTCACTAGCTTGATTAGAAGGGGCTACAACTTGGGCTTTTGGAGATGGAATATGAGCTATTGATGAGATTTGAGGAACTTGAGGGGGAGGAATAATTTGCAATTATGAGAATATGAAAATTAAAGGCCTTGAAACAAGTTTAATAGCTTGTATCAAGCTATTTTTTTCTATTATTATAATATCATAGGCATTTGGAAAAATTATTACCACCCATGGACTGTATCGTGACACTAATATCATATTTGAGGGCCTTTAGATAGTACAAAAATGAATACTCTGGGGATGGTCTAACCAATGTAGGGATTCTAGTCTATCTTTTAGAATCTAAGGTTAAAATCAGACATGAACTCATAGGGGTACCTTTGTATGGTAGTCAATTGTTCAACCAAAGATAAGTGATCAAACTTGTCTTCAAACTATCTAACTAAGGCTATAATTAACTCATCTCAAGTAGAAGTGGAGGTAAAAAAAAGATTCCTATACCATTGCAATACTTTTCCATTGAAGGAAGTAACAAGTAGTTTGATAAGCACATTATCTTGAACAACATTACGAATAAAACATAGGTTGGCAACATCTTGGATATGTTCAATAGCAATACTTTTATCCCATTATCCTGAGAAGAAAGGGATACTCTTTAAGGTAGACATGGGGTTGTCATCATATTGGGCCAAATTCAGGGGACTACCTCTATTAAATGAAATAAACACTTGATTTTTGATCACCATTTGGGCAAAAGAGATTTAGATTTTTGGGACAATAGATTGAAATAAAATAATAGGATGACCAGGAGGTCAAAATTTCTTTTAAGGATAAGGTCTGGTCTTATTGAATCTTGTTTTTTTGTATGAAGTAGAAGGTAGCTCAATGAACTCAAAATGAATACCTTTACTTGATGACCTTGTTGTAATCTTTGGCATGAAAAACACTATCTGAAAGATGTCATGAGCTCTACAACTTGAAGGATTTTCAACTTTTTATGATGGTAAATGTCTCCTACTGCAATTTATTCTTCTCAATTCTCAAACTTCAATTATGCCAAGGAAACTCTATCCCATAGGGCATGCCAAAATTATTGGTGTTCTAGATTGCACCCTAGCTAAACAAGGGGGTTGTTTAAGTTCTATTACATAAATTTAGTCCAGCATGGGACTGACCCTAGGTTGTGGGTCGCATAAACTTGGGGCAGACCTCTGGAGAAGGCCGACTTCCTTCTAGATCTATCACCTAAAATAGCAATTGCTTAAAAAAGAGATAGAGAGATAGAAGAATATATGAAAATATGTAAAAATGAGGTGAAGCACTAGTAATTAGAACACTTTGCACAATACACACTATGAGACACATTCAAGACCAAATAAAATCAATCCCACATAAGTATTTTATAATAAGGCATTGATCAGTTATCAAACTAGCATGAGAGAATAGATATCCAGTTTCAAGCTAAACAAACTATAAATTGCACTTATAATGACCTGTGAGAAGTACCAAGCACTTCATTAAGGTGATCAAACTTAGAAATAAACAAGGAACATACATTCACTTAAACACAATACATGAATTGATAAGAGACACTTCAATCTAGCTTGTAAAATGATGGAATTCAGTCTTTATTGCATCAAAATGTGTTATGGTAGAAATTGGGCATAACCTCAGCAAGCCAAAGCATAAGAGTCTATTCTCTAAAATCTTAGAGATTTCTTTCTAAAACTTATATAGAGTCAGTGAGAGCCAAAATATGGAAGAAGATGGAACATATATAGAAAAAAAGAAGAGAGAGGGAAATGGGATGTATTAACACAAGTTTAGGGATGTCAACTCATGACCCTATCAATAAGGAACAAATTCTATAAAATAATTGAATACAGATTGTCTTTATCCATCCACCTAGTGTCCTTAGAACTCCATGTCATTAACATGTGATCTGTTGATGAGGACCATGTTTTGAAATTGATAGAGTTATGCCACATCTGCTTTGGGTGGCCATCAATACCTATTTATTGAAAATGTGATCCTAATGATAGGTAAGACCCTAATGTGACCTTAATATTGTACTTATAATGACTTGTGATAACTACCAATCACTTTATGAAGGTGAGAAAACTCAGACATAAACAAAGAACATACATTCACTTAACCATAGTACATGAATTCATATGACACACTTCAATCTAGCTTGAAAAATGATGGAATTCAATATTTATTACATCAAAAGGTGTTATAGTACAAAATTGGGCATAGCCTCAACAAGCCAAAGCATAAGAATCTATTCTCTAAAATCTTAGATATTTCTTTCTAAAACTTCTAGAGAGTCAGTGAGAGATAAAATATGGAAGAATATGGAACATATATAGAAAAAAGGAAGAGAGAGGGAACTTTGATGTATTAGCACAAGTTCACAGATGTTAACTCATGACTTTATCAATAAGGAATAAATTTTGTAGAATAATTGAATGCTCATTGTCTTTATACATCCACCTAGTGTCCTTGAAACTCTGTCATTATCTTTTTGATCTACTGATGAGGACCATGTCTTGAAATTGACATAATTATGCCACATCTATTTTAGGTGGCCATCGGTACCCGCTTATTAAAAATATGACTCTAATGATACGCAAGACACCTCTCCATGGTCATATTTACGTATGTATTTGTTCCAATATTAAACAAATGTATATTTATAGGTAAAAAACAATCCAATTATTAGTTTTCACATAATCACAATATCCATGAAAACTTATAAACTGCTTGATCTTGCTTCACAATCTTTGATCCATCTTCAATCTCTATATTAGGCCCAAAGAGACCTATTCTACATCTAAAACCAGTGAGAGATAAGAAGCTATTGTATATAAAGATTCTCCATCTAAAACCAATGATCATGTCAATGGAATGACCCTGCAATAGGGTCAATAAGTTCCAAATTATCAATCAGAGGTTCTGTTTAAAATTTAATGTTGATGGAGCCTTGTCCTTAACCATCTTTCTTGCATGATCGCATCTGCTTTATGTCAAGCTCTAATGGTGATATGGATCTTTAAGTTTTTGATTACCTGGGTTGAGAAGTAGTTCATCGATCTTTAATGGAAGCTCTTTGGATATACCCTTTATCATTGGTTATCGATTACCAACTCAAACCATTACATTATGCCCAACCATCTTTATTTTAATTAGTCTCACAGATCCCTACTGACTTATTGACTATTCTTGCACCATTATATTTGGATTTAAGAATGCACATGAGCCATTGATTTTCTACCATCCAAGATCTTTTGAAATGTTGACTCGATCTCGTATCATTGGATCAAGATGTATGAGCTCACGTGTATCATAGATCTCAATGGGTTCACTTGCTTGCTAGTCACTATGCACTATCAAATATTTGGTATGATTAAATGTTGATCATTGATATGATAGGACCCACCTTTTTGTTAGTTGAGATCGCATCATTAGATCTATGCTTTGTTAATTCACACCGTCAGATCTTGTTGAACTTGTAACATTTTAAGGGATTTAACCTAGGGACCTTTTAAATTATTTGACCCCAGTGTAAACCATTAGATTTCATGTGCTAGTATATGAGCTGACATGGACTGTTAAATCTTGATCAACTTTAAACCTTTTAAGGAACTTTTGAACCCAAATAGTTACTTTATGGAGCTCAAACCTGACGTTAATGTGAATGTCTTATGTTTTAGGTCTAACTTTGAATGCTCCTAACTTGAGCGAGAAAACTCATGTGGAATTGAAATTTATAGAGCATGTTCCTGCCATGGATAAATTCATGGTGCTATAATATTTTGGCTCGTGAGGCCTCCTAAGGTGTATTGATTAAATGCATAAGTAAACTAGTCCATTTCTCTTTTGGATGATGTCCTGGTGACGGTCTGGTTTTTTAACTTGCCAAATTCATCCTTTGATCAATATTTTAGATTTTTGATGGATTGCTCTAAAGATCATGCAACCTGGTTTGTACTCCTGAATGTTTAGACATCATGAAAAACTACATGGTCTTTATTTACGATTATAGACTTGTCCCTTAAAGATCAATTAGATCATACTTTAAGCTTGTTTAAAGTGTTTCAAAATATTTTTAAAAGCTATATGATCTCCACTTGAGGTCTATCTTCTTCTCATGACATTGGGTCACTCTTCAGTCAGAATCCTATTCAACTTATAGACTCTTGGAGTAGGCACATTTTGGTATATAGATCAAATTTGATCAACATTTTTGGTGACTTGGCTGGGCAGTATGCCTATTATGCTTGAGAACTCAGAACATATACATGGATCATTAACATGATACATGGACCATTTACATGACTTCAAGATATCCTCTTGACTTACAAATACAAAAAATTGTAACAAAAGGGGAAAAAATAAACTTAAAAGGGAAACTAACCTATTAAATCAAATGCAACTAACCTACTGAAGAATTGTGCAAACAAAACACTTATTTGGGATAAATTGAAAAGAAACTAATGTGTCAAAACAACACTTAGAAAAAATCAAGATCAACTAACTATGTACAAGGAACTTAGCTTCCTCAATAGCAATGTTTCAGATGTATCCCATTAACTAGGATAGGAATCTCTTTACCATCCTTCTTTACAAGCTGCAAGACATTGTGAGATTTGTAGATGGAGACTGTGTATGGACCACTCTAGAAAGAGTCAAATTTTTTGTACCTTTATATCTTGGCTCTATCCTCATACCACTTGAGGACTAAATCTCCTTAAAAACTTCTTGAAAAAGCTACTTTGTCAAAATATCCTTTTACCATTATTTGATAGGCCTCCATAGCCAACATGAACTAATGTCTTATACCTTCTAGCTATATGAGCTTAGAATATTTGATTTCCATTGGCTCATTCTCTAAAATCTCAAGTTGATGTATTAGTTCCAAAGAAGAGAATTCAAGAGAAATAGGCATTCTTGCTTCCTTACCATATACTAGCTTGTATAGAGAATTGGCTATTGAAATTTTATAGGTGATCCTATTAGTCTAAATAGTTGACTTCAATTTGAGATGCCATGACCTCTGATTGTCTTCAACAGTCTTCCAAATTATATTTAATAAATTATTATTAGTGGACTCAGCGAGGTCGTTACCTTGTGGGTAATAGTTTGATAAGGTACTGAGAAAAACACTATGTTGAACTACCCACTAACTGATATTAGACCCCATAAAAGCCATAACATTATTAGAAATAATAGTTGAATGGACTCCAAATTTGGTAAGCAAACTTTCATAGAAGTCTATAATATTGGTGTCATTGGCTTCTTTCAATACCACCGCCTCTATCCATATAGTATAATAATCTGTAGCATTTGTGTTTTGAGCTTGAAGGGGGGTTAATGAGACCAATAAAGTCCAATCCCCATTAAAAAAATGGTTGATTCACTGAAATTGGTTGGAGAGGTAAGTTGTAAGCTTGACTTTTCCAATAAATACACCACATTATTTGCATTTCCTAGTCCACTCATGATAGTCACCAAATATACTTGGCCAGTAATACCCACCTCTCATGATCTTATGGGCTGTGATCTTTGCTAAATAATGACCTCCACCATGTCTATTATGGAATTCTTCAAGTAGTATTTGTGTTTGACCTAGCTTTATACACCTTAGTAGCATGTCATTGATATCCTTTTTGAACAACACATTATCAACAAGGAGAAAAAGAATTAACTGCAATCTAAAATATCTCATTTTTGAAGGGGCCAGATGAATAGGATAAAAACCATCTTTTAAGTATCTTACCATATCTTGAAACTAGCTGGAAGGTGAGGTGTGATCATTTGTAATTTGTCCATCACTTGACACTATAACCACCTCATTAGTTTCTTGAAAGTCTTGGGTGAGATATTCAAAAATTTCTTTACCTTTAATCAACTTTATAATCTTGATGTCAACATCATATTCCATGACCTTGGTTATCCAACCAGCTTTTTTGTCATTTATATCCTTGTTCAAGAGAAAATCATTAAAACTTGAATGTGCAACCATCAAATGTATCTTATTATTGAACAACAAGTATTTAAACTTATTAAGAGACCTTATAACTAAAATTACATGCTTCTCAATAAAATAATACTTTGTTTTTTATTCTTATAAGCCCATACTGAATAAGGCTATTGGCTGATCTAAAGTCTCTTTATTATGATACATAATAGTACCTTAAATTGTGTCAATGTTAGCATATGTGTATAATAATAAATCCTTTATGAAATAAGGGCTCAAGAGTGTAGGAGCATTGGCTATAACTTTTTTGATCTCTTCAAAACTTCTTACTCCTTTGGACAAGCTAAAAATTTGACCCTTATTTAGCATGGCTGTGAGTGGTCTAGCTAAAGTAGTGAACTTTGAAATGTATCTTCTAATGAAATTGATCTTGCCTAAAAATATTTTCAAGGATTTATTGTGTTTAGGCAAGGAAAGTGCGATAATTGAATCTATTCTATTAGGATCTATGTTTGTACCTTGTTTAGAAATCAGATGTCCAATAAGCCTACCTTCATAAATGAAGAAAATACTCTTTTTAGGATTCAAAAACATCTCAAATTGCCTACACCTTTAAAACACTTGTCTGAGGTGAATCATATGCTCATCTGCATTCTTAGAGAACACTATTATGTCATCTAGATAAATAAGTATGAACTTGAAATATCATGTCCATAGCTTTTGAAAAGTTCTTCCAACACTAGATAAATCAAAAGTCATCTTTCTTTATGCAAATGTCCCACACTTTGTGGTAAAGTTTGTTTTGAACTGGTCTTCTTCTTTGACCAAAATCTAGTTATAACCACTATAACCATCTAACAAAGAGAACCTTTCTGAACCTACAACTAACTATAAAAGTAACTCCATTGATGGCAATGGATAGTGGTCTTTAAGAGAAGCCTTGTTCAAGTCAAGAAATTTAACACAATCTTATTTAATCATTATTTTTTCATACTAAAATAAGATTTGATATCTAAGTTGAGTGCTTAATTGTAAATATTATAGCTGACTTAATGAGCTTATGAAGTTCAATTCTCATCAAAGGCTCATGCTTTGAGTTAATAAGCCTTTGTCTTTGTTTGATTGGCCTAGTCTCATCCTTTAACTCAATGTTATGTTGAGTTAGGCTTGAATCAAATCATTTGAGATAATTGTACTACCATGCAAAGACATCTCTAAAACTTGAACATAGTAAAAGTTTCCTTCTCTGAAAATGTGTAAACTCTACTCAACTTTAAGCTCTTACCAGTTGTGATCTCCACATTTGTATAGTGTTATTCCTTGGTTGATAAATAAAACATTTATTTTATTAATTCATCATCTCTATCGAATTTGTTTTCAAGGGTGACCAACCCTTTAGGTAACTTATTTATCTTCAGTTGCACAATGTGGTCATCATACTGCTGCAAGTGTTTATCTTGGTTCCTTGAAGAGAATTTAGTTTTTTCTTATAAGAACATGACAATATAACTATCATCTTAAAATATTTTCTAATTATCATTTTTTTCTTAGACAAAAGGCCTCATAATCACCTTAATGTGTGATTGAACCTTTTCATTCTTTATGTCATCTGGGATATTGAATTGTGACCCAATAATAACCAACCTATCTGCATGCTTATTCTTATTCGTTGATATAACATAAATATTGAAAGATTAAAAGTATTCAAGTCTAATACCCTATGATTATAGGACCTAAACAATGGGTTCTTATATATATTAAGTCCTCTTACTTGGTGAACTACCAGTTCACTATCACCAAAGACTTGTATAGTACCAACCTTCATATTTATTGCTCATTACAAACCATGCACTAGTTCTTCATATTCAACAACATTATTGAAAAACCCAAACTAAAACTTGAGAGAAGAGAAATACTTTTGATTGGATGGAAAAATTAACATCAATCCAACCCCAGTGCCATGTTTGTTATTGGATCCATCAAAGTATAATTGCCACAAGCCATCACTAGGTTGATTATCTTTCATCAATGTTGGAATTGGAATATCATTTTTATGAAGAAAATAGAAATGAAGTCATTATTCTTCAATTAGATTTTAAGGATCATGATCATATAAATTAGAAGCCCATTCATCAAGGAAAAGATTTGGAACTCCATCTAGAGGTGATTCAATTTTCACCTCACTATTTTCTAGTACCTCTTCTAAGAGAACACAATTAGTGTTCACCATACTTGACTTATATGGCTCCAAATGAGATCTTGTAATAGGTTTATAAAATTTTGCTGCCTTAGTACTATACCTGGTTTTAAACATTAGATATGTCCAATCAGCTAATAAATATCCTCCAATCTTTGAAGTAAAGTCCTTTGATAGACACATGGCAAAATATGGAGGTAAGTCCACTACAACTACATCTTGATGAATGGTAACATTGGGGAAAGCATGTAGTGTCAACTTTAGATCTTTTATTATGCCTATTGTCTTTATTGGCAATCCATCCAATCGCAATAATCCCTTGGTATTTGGCTCATAGACAAGACCAAACTTGCCTATAATTTGATTGGGAATGATAGTGCAACTAAGTCCACTATCTACTATACAATTATGGACTAATTAGTCACCAAGTATTAAAGAAAGATAAAAGGGAGGGGTTTTGTTTGATTTGACATTAGTTTTATCCACCTTTGGCATGAAAACATTATTTGAAAGATGCTATGAGGTCTGCAAATTGAAATACCTTCAACTTGTGATGATGGTAGATATCTCCTCCTATTGTAATTTCTTATTTTCAGTCTTCAAACTTCAATTATGCCAAAGAAACTTTGTCCCACCGGGTGTACCAAAACTATTTATGTTCTAGATTGTACCCTAGCTGAATAAGGGGATTGTTCAAGTCCTCTTACACAAATTTAGTTCAACATGGGATTGACCCTCGATTGTGGGTTACCTAAACTTGGGTCATACCTTTGGAGAAGGTTGACTTTCTTCTAAATCTATCACTTAAACTAGACCTAAACTAACACTTGCTTGGAAAAGAGATATAAAGATACAATAACATATGAAAATATATAAAAATGGGGTGATGTACTAGTAATTGGAACACTTATACTTTGTATAAGACACACTGTGAGACACATTCAAGACCAAATAAAATCTATCCCACATAAGTATTTCACAATAAGGCATTGATCAATTATCAAACTAGCATGAGAAGGCATATATCCACTTTCAAGTTAAACAACAAACTGTAAATTACACTTATAATGACTTGTGAGAACTACCAAGAACTTCATGAAGGTGAAAAAACTTAGACATAGATAAGGAACATACATTCACTTAACCACAATACATGAATTCATAGGATACACTTCAATCTAGCTTGCAAAATGATGGAATTCAGTTTTTATTGCATCAAAAAGTGTTACAATACACAATTTGGCATAGCCTCAGCCAACTAAAGCATAAGAGTTTATTCTATAAAATCTTAGAGATTTCTTTCTAAAACATCCAAAGAGTCAGTGAGAGACAAAATGTGGAAGAAGATGGAACATATATACAAAGAGAGAGAGAGAACTGTGATGTATTAGCACAAGTTCGAGGATGTTATCTCATAACCTTATCAATAAGGAATAAATTATATAAAATAATTGAATGCTAATTATATTTATCCATCCATCTAGTGTATTTTTTGAAACTCCATGTCATTATCTATCTTATCTACTGACGAGGACCATATGTTGGAATTGATAGAATTATGCCATATCTACTTTGGGTGGCCATCGGTACCTATTTATTGAAAATGTGACCCTAATGATAGATGAGACACCTATTCATGATCAAATTTACATCTATATTTATTCCAATATTGAACATAGGTCCATTTATAGGTGAAACCCAATCTAATTATTTGTTTTCACATAATTACAATATCCATGGAAACTTGCAAACTGCTTGATCTTGCTTCATAATCACTGGTCTATCTTTGATCTCTATATTAGGCCCAAAAAAACTTGTTCTGCATATAAGACTAGTGAGATATAAAAATATATTGTATAAGAGGATCCTCTATCTAAAATCAATGATCATGTCAATGGAATGACCCTGTAATAGGGTTGACAAGTTCTAAATTATCAACCAGAGGTCCTGTTTAAACTTTAATGGTGATGAAGCCTTGTCCTTAACCATATTTCTTGAATATCTACATCTAATTTGGGTCGAGCTCTAATGGTGATATGGATCTTTAAGATTTTTCTCACCTGGGTCAATAACTGGTTCATCGACCTTCAATAGAAACTCTTTGGATTTACCCTTTGTCATTGGTTGTCGATTGCCAACTCGAACCATTTACATTGTGCTTAATTGTTTTTATTCTTATTGATCTCATAGATCTGTACTGACTTATTGATTGTACTCACACCATTAGATTTAGATGTCTGAATGCACATGTGCCCTTGATTTTCTATTACCCAAGATCCTTCGATATGTTGAATCTATCTCTAACTGTTGGATCAAGATGTACAAGCTCACATGTATCATATATCTCTTTGGGTCCACTTTCTTGCCAATCACTACACACTATTACATCTTTAGTATGATTTAATGTTGATAATTGATATGATAGGACCCACCTTTTTATCAGTTGAGCTTGCACCATTAGATCTTATCCAACTTGTAGCTTTTTAAGGGCTTTAACCTAGGGATCTTTTGACTTGTTTGACCCCATTGCAAATTGATAGATTTCATGTGCCAATATGCAAGCTCACATAGACCGTTAGATCTTAATAAAATTTAAACCTTTTAAGGACATTTTAAACCCAAATGGTTACTTTACAGAGCTCAAACTTGACATTAGCATGAATGTCTTATGTTTCAGGTCTAACTTTAAACGCTCATAGCTTGAGCTAGAAAGCTCACGCAGGATTAAAATTTATAGATCATGTTCCTGTCATGAAGAATTCGATGACACTACAATATTTTGGCTCATAAGGCTTCTTGAGGTGAATTTATTAAATGCACAAGTGAACTAGTCCATTACTTTTTTAGATGACATTTTGGTGACGGCTTGGTTTTTTAACTTACCAAATTCATCTTTTGATCAATCTTTTAGAGTTTTTATGGATTCCTCTAAGGCTCGTGTAACCTGGTTCATGCTACTAAATGTTCCAACACCATGACAACTTATATGGTCTTTATCTGTAATTGTAGACCTATCCCTTAAAGATTTATTAGATCACACTTTAAGCTTGCTTAAAGTGTTTCAAAAGATTTGAAAAAAACTATATGATCTCCACTTGAGGTCTATCTATTCCTCATGACATTGGGTCACTCTTCAATCATAATCTTGCTCAGCTTTTGGACTCTTTGACTAAGCAAATTTTGGTATGTAGACCAAATTTGGTCATCTTTGGTGACTTCGCTAGTAGCATGCCTTCTATGCTTGAGAACTCAGACCATATACATAGACCATTAACATGATACGTGGACCATTTACATGACTAAAAGATATCCTCTTGACTTGTAAAGACAAAAAATTCTATAAATAGAGGAAGAAACAAACTTGAAAGGGAAACTAACCTAATAAAGCAAAGATAACTAACCTACTGAACACTATGAAAAATATCATTTATTTGGGACAAAAGAAAAAGAAAATAATGTGTTGGAAAAACACTTAAATAAATCAAGATCAACTAATTATGTACAGGGAACTTAACTTCCTTAATAATAGTATTTCAGAAGTATCCCATTAACTGGGATAGGAAGATCTTTACCATCCATATTTACAAACTAGAAGGCATTGTGAGATTTACGATTGAAGACTATGCACGGACCACTCTAGAGAGAGTCATCTTTTATGTGCCTTCCTGGATTAGCTATATCTTCATCCCACCTGAGGACTAAATATCTTTCTTGAATTTTTTTTGAAAAAACTCCATTGTCAAAATATCTTTTTACCATTGCTTGATGGGCCTCCATAGCCAACATGGACTAATGACTTATCTCTTTTATCTCCATAAGTTCAGCATTTCTAATTTCCATTGGCTCATTCTCCAAAACTCAAGTTGATACATTAATTCTAAAGCAAATAATTCAAGAGAAATAGACATTCTTGCTTTCTTACCATATACTAGCTTATATAGAGAATTGGTTATAAACCTTTTATAAGTGATCCTGTCAGCCCACAGAGCTAACTTCAATTTGAGATGCCATGACCTATGATTGTCTTCAATAGTAATCTTAATAATCTTCAACAAATTTTTGTTAGTGGATTTAACAAGGCCATTGCCTCTTGGGTAATAGTTTGATGAGGTACTGAGAAAAGCACTATGTTGAACTACCCATTGAATGATCTTAGAACCAAAAAAGCCATAACATTGTTAGAAATAATAGTTTAAGGGACTTCAAATATGGTAAGAAAACCTTCATACAAGTCTAGAACATTGGTCTTATTGGGTTCTTTCAATGTCATTGCTTCTGTCCATCTAGTAAAATAATCTATGGCAATTAGGATCCATTTGTGTCCTGAGTTTGAAGAGGGGTTAATGAGGCTAATAAAGTAAAATACCCATTGGACAAAGGGTTGATTCACTAAAATTGGTTGGAGAGGTAAGTTTTCAAGCTTGACGTTTCCAACAAACATGACACATTGTTTGCATTTCTTAGTCCACACATGATAGTCACCAAATATACTTGGCCAATAATAACCACCTCTCATAATCAGCTGGGCTATGATCCTCACTAAATAATGACCACCACCATTTCCATCATGGAATTTCTCAAGTAGTATCTATGTTTGACCTAGCTCTATGCACCTTAGCAACATGTTATTGATATCCTTTTTGATCAACACATTATCAACAAGGAGAAAAGGAATTGACTACAATCTAAAATATCTCCTTTTTTAAGGGGTGATATGAGAAAGATAAACACCATATTTTAAGTATCTTACCATATATTGAAACCAAATAGAAGGTGAGGTGTGATCATTTTTAATTTCACCATCATTTGACACCATAACCACCTCATTATCTTCTTGCAATTCTTGGGCTAGATGTTCGCAAAGTCTTTTGCCTTTAATAAACTTTGTGACATTGATCTCAACATCTTATTCCATGACCTCAGTTATCTAACCAACTCTTTTGTTATTTATATCCTTGTTCAAGAGGAAATCCTTGACACCTAGATGTGTAACCATCAAATGTATCTTATTATTGAAAAACAAGTATTTAAATTTCTTAAGAGACCTTATGACTGAAAATACATGATTCTCAACAAAAGAATACCTTATTTCATATTATTCTAAGCCCTGACTGAAGAAGGCTATTAGCTACTCTAAATTCTCTTTATTCTGCTACATGAGAATACCTAAAATTATGTCAATATTAGCATAGGAATATAAGAAGATATCCTTTGTGAAATCAGGGTTCAGGGGTGTAGGAGCACTAACTATAGATTTATTGATCTTTAAATTTTTTTTTATTCTTTTTTTAGACCAGTCAAAACTCTGAACCTTATTTAACATAGATGTGAGTGGCCTAGCTAAAGTAACAAACTCTGAAATGTATATTCTTATGAAATTGATCTTGCCTAAAAAGATTTACAAGGCTTTCTTGTGTTTAGGCAAGGAAAGTGTAAGAATTGAGTCTATTCTATCAAGATCTATGCTCATACCTTATAAATCACATGAATAAGAATCCTACCTTCATAAACATATAAGGAACACTTTTTGGGATTCAGAGACACCCTGAATTTCTTGCACCTTTCAAATATTTATTTGAGGTGAATCATATGCTCATCTGCATTCTCAAAAAACACTGTTATGTCATCTAGATAAATAAGTATGAACTTGTTAAGGAGACCTTGAAATTACATATCCATATATTTTTAAAATGTTTCTCTAGCATTAGATGAACTAAAAATCATCAATCTATATTCAAATGTCCCCCACATTGTGGTGAAGGCTTTTTTGAACTGGGCTTCTTCTTTGACCAAACTATGGTTATAACCACAATAACCATCCAACAAGGAAAACCTTTTTGAACTTGCAATTAACTGTAAAATTTTCTCCATTGATGGCAATGGATAGTATTCTTTAAGAGAGGCCTTGTTCAAATCATGAAAGTCAACACATAGTCTTATTTTACCATTATTTTTTTGTACTGGAACAAGGTTTGCCACCCAAGTTGAATGTTTAATTAGAAATATTATAGCTGATTTAATGAGCTTATGAAGTTTAACTCTTATCAAAGGCTCAATATTTGAGTTAATAGGCCATTATCTTTGTCTGACTGGCCTAGTCTTATCCTCTAACTCAATGGTATGTTGAGCTAGACTTTGATCAAATCCTTTAAGATCATTGTACTGCCATGAAAAGACATTTTCAAAACTTGAACATAACTCAATAAAAGTTTTATTCTCTGAAGATGTGCAAACTTTGACCAACTTTAATATCTTACCAATTTTTATATCCACATTTATATAGTGTTCTTCCTTGGTTGATAAAGAAAACTTTTATTTTCTCAATTCATCATCTCTATTGAATATGTTTTCAAGGATGACCAAACCTTTAGAAAACTTATTTGTCTTCAATTTCACAATCTAATCACCATACTACTGTAAGTGTTTGTCTTGGTTCTTTGAGAAGAATTTATCTTTTATTTGTAAGAACCTAATAATTTGACTATTATATTTAAATAATTTTCAATTGTCATGGTTGTCTAGGATAGAAGGCCTCACAATCACTTTGATGTGTGATCGAACCTTTTCATTCTTTACGTCATCTGGGATATTGAATTGTGACCCAATAGTAGCCAACCTATCTACATGTTTGTTCTTATTCTTTGATATGGATCAAATATTGAAATCTTAAAAGTATTCAAGTAATTCCCATATCCTATAATTATAAGATGTAAGCAGTGGCTTCTTGCATACATTAAGTCCTCTTACTTGGTGAACTATCAATCTACTATCACCAAAGACTTGTAATGTACTGACGTTTATTTTTTTTGCCTATTGAAAACCATGCACTAGTGTTTTATATTCAAAAAAATTATTGAAACATCCAAAATAAAATTTAAGAGAAGACAAATACTTTTGATTGGCTGGAGAAATTAACATCATTCCAACCCTAGTGCCATGTTTGTTCCTGGATCCATCAAAGTATAGTTGCCATAGACCATCACTAGGTTGATCATCTTTCATCAATGCTAGAATTAATGTGTTATTTTTATGAAGACAATAGACACCATGTATTTCTTATTGAATTAAATTTTAAGGATCATGTTCTTGTAAATCAGAGGCCCATTCATCAAGAAAAAGATCTAGAACTCCATCTAGAGGTGATTCAGTTTCCACCTCACTATTTTCTAATACCTTGTCTGAGATAGCATAATTAATGTTCACCATACTTGACATATATGGCTCTAATTAAAATATTGCAATAGGTTCATAACCTATTGTTTTTTTTAGATTAAGGTAAAAACAAGTTTTGAAGGGGCCCCAAAACCCTTTAACAGAATCAAAAAAGATAAAGCGTTAACATGCAACAGGAAAAACATTCCTGAAACCTACTAAATAGTAGCATCAAAATCAGGTTATACATGGACAACATCAATATCCAGTTTATATTCAGCCCCATAATATTCCAAGTAATGATTTAATATCTATTTTTTAGGGGTAAAATCCAAAATAGTTCCTGCCTTCCATTAGCAATATTATGCTTACTTTCTAGCTCTCTGGTTTTCTTAATGGATCTTCTTCCAGGTTTGTCCTGAGAACCAACATCCGATTTCACTTTAAAATGCTGTTCATCTCTTTTTCCAGATTTATCCAGAGTAGAAGCAAGATGTTTTGCCTTAGTTTGCTGATCTTTTTTTCTACTTCTAGTTTCTACCCCCTTAGTATTGGTCTTTTTTTCAGCCCTTTTTCTTTGGTTTATAATATGCTTTAAATTTTCTCCATTATCATTCACAGAAAGCTCATTCAAAGAGAAATAACCTATTTTTACCTTAGTACCATACCTAGTCTTGAACACCAGATATGTCTAATCAACTGACAAATATCCTCCAATCTTTGAAGTAAATTCACTTGATAGACACATGACAAAATAAGGAGGTAATTCCATTAAAACTAAATCTTGTTGAATGGTAACATTGGGTCAAGCATGTAATGTCAACTTTAGATCCTTAATTATGCTTACTATCTTTGTGTGTAACCCATCCAATTACAATACTCCCTTGGTATTTGGCTCATAGATAAGATCAAACTTGTCTATAATTTGCTTGGGCATGACAATGCTACTAACTCCACTATCTAGCATATAATTATGGACTAAGCAGTCACCAAATATTAAATAAAGATAAAAGTGAGGGGTTTTACTTGATTTGACATTGGTTTTATCTACCTTTGTCATGTTATGTACCTATTGATCAAGTTGCTTGGTAGGTTGGTCTAAATTAGCCAAGACATTTCCTTGTTTCTTAACTGGTTCTTTAGACACTTTGAGATCTAAAAGCTCTTGAATGAGCATGTCTTTTTGCCCTGGACTGGTAAGGGAATACCACATGTTAATGCTAACATTTGATTTCTTAATTTGATCTATTATACTGAATGAGGCTCCACTAGCCTTTGGCTATAATTTTTGAACCACTAATTATTTTCAAATTAGAGGCATTTGGGGAACCTTCCTCCCTTTGAATTCTGGCTCTTCTCTATTATAGGAACACTAAGTTGATCCTTGACACTCTTGGAAACAAAAATAGGGGCACTAGAAGAATTTATCACATTTTGAGCTTCCTTAACTAATCTTCTTTTAGTTCTAGTCAGAGCTACAACTTGACCATTTATGTTACTATTTTCACCAACTTGATTGAATGCAATATGATCATTCAATTACCAATTCATATTGATGGCACTAGGCTGAACTAGAACTTGTTGAGCCTCTCCTTAGAATGCCATGGTCATGTCTTGATACTGACTTGCTTGAAGATAAAACTCTTCTTGTGTCATTTATAACATAATAATATCCTATGATATTAAGGCTTGGTTTTGAGTGTCATTTGGATTGGATGGCTACTAACCTGAATCTTGCACGAAGTTATTTTGAGGAACAATAGATTTTGAATTGGAAGGTATATTACTATCAAGGGTTGCATATGGCCTAGTTTGGGTTATGGCTCCTTGGTTTTGGTAAGGTTGCATATTGTATTTAAAACTTTGATAAAGAGGTCTTTGATTATTTAAGGATTGATAAGTGTCCTGATTTTGCTATTGATAAGGCCTACCTTGGTACTGTTGTCTCTTGAGTTGAACAATCTTATTCTTAAAATCTTGTAACATACTTTTAAGATCTCCAATCTCACTAGTCTGATTATAAGGGGCTACAAATTAGGATTTTGGAGATGGAATATGAGATATTGATGGGATTTGAGGAGCTTTAGGGGGAGGAATAGGTTACAATTATGAAAATATGGGCATTAAAGTCCTTGAAGCAAGTTTACTATCTTGTATCAAGCTATATTTTTTTCTTATTGCAAGATCATATGTGTTTAGAAAAATATTACCACCCATGGATTGTATCATGACACTAATATCAAGATTTAAGGCCCTTAGATAGTATAAAAATACATACTCTGAGGATGGTCTGATCAATACAAGGATTCTAGTCCATGTCTTTTAGAATCTAAGGTTAAAATCAAACATAAATTCATGGGGTTACCTTTATATGGTAGTCAGCTGTTCAATCAAAGATAGGTGATCAAATTTGTCTTCAAATTGCCTAAGGCTACATGTAACTCATCCAAAATAACAATGAAGGTAAAAAAAATTCTTATACCATTACAATGCTTTTCTCTTGAAGGAAGAAATAAGTAGTCTGATAGCCACATTATCTTGAACAACATTATGAACAAAACATAGGTTGGCAACATTTTGGATATGCTCAATAGCAGTAGTTTTATGAGCTCTATAACTTGAAGGATCTTCAACTTTTGATGATAGTAGATGTCTCCTACTGCTACAATTTATTCTTCTTAATATTCAAACTTCATTTATGCCAAGAAAACTTTGTCCCATCATGCATGCCACAACTATTGGTGTTCTAGATTGGAACCTAACTAATTAAGGGGATTGTTCAAGTCCTCTTACTCAAATCTAGTCCAACATGGGATTGACCCTAGGTTGCGGGTCACTTAAACTTGGGTCAAACCTCTAGAGAAGGTTAGATTCTTTCTGGATCTATCACCTAAACTAGACCTAAACTAGCACTTAGAAAAGAGATAGAGAGATACAATAATATATAAAAATATGTAAAAATGGGGTGATGCACCAATAATTAGAACACTTATATTTTTTACAAGACACACTGTGAGACACATTAGAGACCAATTAAAATCAGTCCCACATAAGTATTTCACAATAAGGCATTGATCAATTATCAAACTAGCATGAGAGGGTAGATATCTACTTTCAATCTAAACAACAAACTACAAATTGCACTTACAATGCCCTGTGAGAACTACCAAACACTTCATGAAGGTGATAAAAATCAGACATAGACAAGGATCATACATTCACTTAATCACAACACATGAATTCATAGGACACACTTCAATCTAGCTTATAAATGATGGAATTTAGTTTTTATTGCATCAAAAGGTGTTACAATATAAAATTGGGCATAGCCTTAGCAAGCCAAAACATAAGAGTTTGTTCTCTAAATCTTAGATATTTCTTTCTGAAACTTCTAGAGAGTCAGTGAGAGCCAAAATGTGGAAGAAGATGGAACGTATATAGAAAAAAGGAAGAGAGAGAGGGAAATATGATGTATGAACACAAGTTCGAGGATGCTGACTCATGACCTTATTTATCAATAAGGAATAAATTTTATAAAAGAATTGAATGATCATTATCTTTATCCATCCACCCAGTGTCCTTGAAACTCCATGTCATTATCTATCTGATCTATTGATGAGGACCATGTCTTAGAATTGATAGAATTATTCCACATCTGCTTTGGATGGCCATCGATACTTGCTTATTGAAAATGTGACCCTAATGATAGGTGAGACAACTTTCCATGGTCACATTTACATCTATAATTTATCCAATATTGAACACAAGTCTGTTTATAGGTTAAAACCAATTCAATTATTGGTTTTCACATAGTTACAATATATGTGGAAACTTGTTAACTACTTGATCTTGATTCACAAGCAATGATCAATCTTTGATTTCTATATTAGGCCCAAAGAGACTTGTTCTACATCTAAAACTAATGAAAGATGAGAAGCTATTGTATACGAGGATCCTCCATCTAAAATAAATGATTATGTCAATGGAATGACCCTGGAACATGGTCAACAAGTTCTAAACTATTGATGAAAGTTCCTATTTAAACTTTAGTAGTGACAAAGCCTTGTCATTAACCATTTTGCTTGCATGACTGCATCTGATTTGGGTCAAGCTCAAATGGAGATATGGATCTTTAAGATTTTACTTTCTTAGGTTGAGAATTGATTCATCGACCTTTAATGAAAGCTCTTTGGATTTTCCCTTTGTCATTGGTTATCAATTACCAGATCAGACCATTTGCATTGTGCCCAACTATATTTACTCTTATTGGTCCTATAGATCCCTGCTAACTTATTGAATGTGATCACATCGTTAGATTTGGATGTATGAATTCACATGAGCCCTTGATTTTCTACCATTCAATATCTTTTAAGATGTTGACTTGATCTCATACCATTGAATCAAGATGTATGAGCTCATGTGTATCATAGATCTCATTAGGCCCAATTTCTTGCTAGTCACTATGCACCATTAGATATTCGATATGATTGAAAAATAATCATTGATATGCTAGGACCCACCTTTTTTTAAGTCGAGATTGCACCATTGGATCTCTGCTTGGTTGATCTACACCATCAGGGCTTGTCAACTTGTAGCTTTTTAAGGGCTTTAACCCAGGGACCTTTTGACTTGTTTGATCCCAACATGAATCATTAGATTTCATGTGCCAGTATGCGAGCTCATGTAGACCATTATATCTTGATCAAATTTAAACCTTTTAATGACCTTTTGAACCTAAACAATTATTTTATAGAGCTCAAACTTGATATTAGCATGAATGTCTTATGTTATAGGTTCAACTTTGAATGCTTATAACTTAATCTAGAAAGCTCATGTAGACTTAAAATTTGTAGAGCATGTTCCTGCCATGAACAAATCCATGATGCTACAAGATTTTGGCTCATAAGGCTTTTAAGGTGCATTTATTAAATGGACAAGTAAACTAGTCTGTTCTTTTTCTAGATGACATCCTAGTGATGGTTTGGTTCTTTAACTTGCCAAATTCATCCTTTGATCATTCTTTTAGAGTTTTGATAGATTCCTCTTAGGCTCATGTAACCTAGTTCACATTATTGAATGTTTAGACACCATGAAAAATTGCATGGTATTTATTTGTAATTGTAGACATATCCCTTGAAGATTAACTGGATCACATATTAAGCTTACTTAAAGTGTTTCAAAAGATTTTAAATAGCTATATGATCTCCACTTGAGGTCTATTTTCTCCTCATGATATTGGGTCACTCTTCAATCGAGCACCTGCTCAGCTTTTGGACTTTTAGACTAAGCACATTTTGGTATGTAGACCAAATTTGGTCAACATCTTTGATGACTTGGTTGGTCATCATGCCTGCTATGTTGGAGGACTCAGAACATATACATGGACCATTAACATGATACACAAACCATTTACATGATTTAACTATATCCTCTTAACTTGAGAAGATAAATAATTCTAACAAAAGGGTGAAGAAACAAACTTGAAAGTGAAACTAACCTAATAAAGCAAAGGTAACTAACCTATTAAACAACTATACAAACAAACAACTTATTTGGGATAGAAGAAAAAGAAATTAATGTGCCAGAATAACACTTAGGGAAATTAGATTCCTCAGTATCAATTTTTTAGATGTATCCCATTGACCTTGATAAGAAGCTCTTTACTATCCATCTTTGCAAATATAAAGATTTACAGTTAGAGACTATGTATGAAACACTCTCGAGAGAGTCAAATTTTGTGTGCCTTCCTATCTTAGCTCTGTCAATGTCCAACTTGAGGACTAAATCTCCTTAAATTATTTTTGAAAAATATCGTTTGTCAAATGATCTTTGTACTATTGCTTGATGGGCCTCCATAGCCAACATAGACTGATGCCTTATCTCTTTTAGCTCCATGAGCTTAGCATATCTAATTTATATTTGCTCATTCTCCAAAATCTCAAGTTGATACATTAGTTCCAAAGTAGGGAATTCAAGAGAAATAGGCATTCTTGCTTCTTTACCATATACTAGCTTGTATCTAGAATTAATTATTGATCTTTTATAGGTGATCCTGTTAGCCCACAGAGCTGACTTTAATTTGAGATGAAATGATTTTTGATTGTATTCAAAAGTCCTAATGATCTTCAACAAATTTTTTTTAGTGGATTTAACAAGGCCATTGCCTTGTGGGTAATAGTTTGATGAAGTACTAAGAAAAACACTATGTTGAACTGCCCACTGGTTGATCTTAGACCCCACAAAAGCCAAAACATTGTCATAAATAATAGTTGAAGGGACTCCAAATCTGGTATGCAAACCTTCATATAAATCTAGAACATTGGTCTCATTATCTTCTTTAAATGCCACTGCCTCTATCGATTTAGTAAAATAATTTATGGCAGTTAGGATCCAATTGTGTCCTAAGATTGAAGGGAGGTTAATGAGATGAATAATTCAAATCCCTATTGGACAAAGGGTTGATTAACTGAAATTAGTTGAAGAGATAAGGATATAAGCTTGATCTTTCCAACAAACATGGCACATTGTCTGTATTTCATAGTCCACACATGAAAGTCACCAAATATACTTGGCTAGTAATACCCACCTCTCATGATCTCGTGGGCTATGATCCTTGTTGAATAATTACCACCACCATATCCATCATGGAATTTCTCAAGAAATTATTTCTGTTTGACTTAGCTCTATGCACCTTAGCAACATGCCATTGATATCCTTTTTAACAACACATTATCAATAAGGAAAAAAGAAATTGATTGCAATCTAAAATATCTCCTATTTAAAGAGGTCAGATGAGAAGGATAAACACCAAATTGTAAGTATCTTACCATATCTTATAACCAATTGGAAGGTGAGGTGTGATTATTGTAATTTATCCATCATTTGACATCATAACCACCTTATTAGCTTCTTGCAAGTTTTGGGCTAGATATTCATAAAGTCTTGCCTCTAAACAACTTTGTGACCTTGATCTCAACATCATATTCCATGACTTTGGTTATCCAACCAACTCTTTAATCAATTTCTTCATCCATTGCACCATTCCAACTTTCATCTTTTCTAGCTTCCATGAATGTTTTGGGTTCAATTATAGATAACAAAGTTGAGTCTTGTTGATTCTTATTGATCAACATTATTTTTCTAGTCTGCAAATGTGCACTAACATTTCTAATAAATTGAAAGATTGGATGATTTTTATGAATTCTTCTAGATGAAGATTTAGAGTCTTGTCTTTCTTCCTCCTTTTCATCTTTATAATATGTTTGAACAAATAACTCATCATTATTTGCAATAGAATTATAAATTGAGTCACTTACCTAAAATTTTGTCTTCTTGACTCTATTTGTCTCATCTATCCTTACATTTGAACTTTCAAAAATCTTGTGAAGTCTCTTGTTGAAACACCTATAGGCAGTATTGATAGAAGAGTAACCTAATAAGATGCCTTCATCAAACCTTGAATCAAAATTTTCAAGATTCTCTTCATCTCTTTTAATGAAGCACCTCCTTCTAAACACTCTAAAATGTTTGACATTAGTTGCTCTATTTTTTCATAACTCATAAGGAGTCTTATCACTATTTACTTTGATTTGACACCTATTTAAAATGTATACTAAACTGTTGGCTACCTCTTCCTAATAATCATTAGATAATTTGGCATCTTGAAGCATGGTTCTACTCAGCTTTTGAATAGTCATATTCTTCCTTTCAACAACACTATTCTATTGTGGTGTTGTAGCAACAAAATATTGTCTTCTTATCCTTTATTTCTCATAAAAATCATCAAATTTATGAGATCAAAGCTCACCTCTTCTATTTGATCATACACACTTGATTTTTGACTCTTTATCATTTTACACAAGCGCTTTGAAAGCTATAAATCTTGAAAAATATTTTGATTTTTATTTAAGAAAAAATATCCAAGTCATCCTAGTAAAATCATCAATGAGAAGCATGAAGTAGCTATTACCTTGAATACTTTGAGTTCTCGTAGGTCCACATAGATCAATGTGGATCAACTCTAATAGCTTTGTAGTGGAGAACTCCTTTGATTTGTATCTTCTTTTGGTTTATGTTCCATAAAGACATGCCTTGCAAAGAGAATGAGGAATCTTAAAAATCTTGGGAATATGCCTTACCAACCTCTTTGAACTGATATTTAATATAATATAAAAATTTATATATCCAAGCCTTTTATGATAAATCTATCTTTCTTCTAATTGACTCATGAATCACTCCTTAGATTCATGGAAAACATACATGTTATCTGTTTTATAAACATTTACAACTAATCTGTCATATTTTCTTACTTCACATACATCATCATGAAAAGTTATAACATTTACTTGCTTACATATTTGGCTCACACTTAGAAGATTATGTTTCAAACCTTGTACATATAATATATTCTCAGTCTTAGTATGACTATTGTCTAAACTCATAGTACCTTTACCAACTATGTGGGTAGATTTATTATCACCAAATCTCACTTAATCTGGGTTGGTATTCTTGAGAGAGATAAACTTGCTCTTATCTCCTGCCATATGATTTGAGCATCCACTGTCTATGAACCTTCTCTTGTTCCCATCTTTTTGAGTATGCAAGGCTGCTTGAATAAACATTGACTCTTCCTTCGGTCGATCGATTGAATTTTGATTATTTGCTTCTTCATTCTTAGACTTAGTCTCCTTGAACCATTTGATGGTGTCAATGACTTGTATATCCTTTTTCTAAAAATCTCTTTGTCAATTCTTCACTGTATGACCTTATTGGTTATAATTATAGCATATGAGATCTCTTTTGATCTCTAGAGAGAAATCATAATCCCTGTATCTATGATCAAATTGATTGTAGGAGAAATAATACGCATTGAATACATTGTTCATATTTGACCTTCCTTTCTCTTGATCATTACTGATCCATGAATTTTCATTCTTGACCCTTTGGGTGGAGCTAAAATCCCTTGTCCTTGGATAAAATAACATCTAAGTAAGTTGTGACTTTATTTTTCAAAATTTCCATCCTTTGGTTGAGACATTTATCTACCATAACCTCGAGCTTCTTTATTGTTGCTTCTAGATCTTTCACTTGCATCTTCACATCATCCATGCTTGCATTGACGTTTGATAAAACACACCCAAGTTTGTCTTAAAGACAAGACACAATATTTGTTGGAACACAACTATCTACTGAGGGGGGGGGGGTGAATTAGTAGATTGACTAACTTATTCCATTTTAAATTTTTTAATGTAGGTTAAAAATATATGTAGAGATCATATAAACATAAATAGACACAACAACATATGTACTTAGAAAACTCAATATGGGAAAAACCATGATTAGAATATTTGATAGAATCTAATATTATAATCCATCCTCATAATCAAAACCTCATTGGTTATAACATTTGAGGGCATTGAACTTAAGGAGACATCAATCTGCTAGTTTAAGAACACCTACTCTAAGGAAGCATTGACTCCTTAACTGAGCACCAACTCAACTCTTCTAATGGCACCTATAAATCAAATTGATGGAGCTACAAATTTATATTACAATATTGATTCATAAATGAATCAAATTCTAATTCTTTGTTTCAAGTATATTCTGTAACCACTCAAACTCTGCTCTTCTACTCTACCCCTCTTACTTTATGTCTTTATATTTTATATTTGAAACAATTAAATCACTTCAATAGTTTTAGGCTATATCCTAGATGACATATATATAAGAATTTTATATAGGTTTCATATCTTCTTTGTGTTCACACTTATTTTCTAACACATCAGGTCAATTTTGGACTCGATTGATATTTGTTGAACAACAAGTTTCCCACATCAAGAATTCATGTTCCACCATCATGATTCTTTGTCTCATTACTATTTTTAGCATAAACCAAGCTTTAGTTTTGATGCACATTCCATATTACACAAATTTTATTAATCACAATAATATATTTCATTATCTATGTCATATTTTATAGCTTACATGCATGTTCTATCACTTGCCCCATGAGGATAAACACATCTTTAAATATTGGCCTTTGATCTTAAGTTTCCCACCATAAATAGGCTCACTTGCTCTATCATATCTTCATAAACTTCTTTAATTTAACTTTTCAGCTTTAAAACACATTTGTTAGATATTTTGATCCGAGCTCTCGTATGTCGTTAGATATTCTAAGTTACATGAACTTTACCTCTATCTAATGATTAAACTCAAGTATTTGGTCTAATTTTGTTGATTTTTAAGACTTGAGAACTAATATGATCTATTGATCTGATCAAAGTAGCTCAATATTTAACTCACCTCTATGTCATTAAAATTGAGTATTTGATCCCATTGAGTCCATTCACTTCATTAGATCTTCATTACACGATCACATGCTCACCATTCAATCTTCTGACAAGCTCAAAATTTATCTTTGACAAGATCTTGTGAATGTGATGCTTGTCACCCTCAAGTGCCTTCTATACACTTGCTATCATTGCCTATGGTTGTGACATTTGGCATCTTCGCATGCCTTCTATACATTAGTATTAATGCTCATGCTTGTGACACTTGGCACCCTCACATACCTTCTACACCTTTACTATCAGTTCTTACTATTGAGACACTTGGCATCCTCATGTTCATTATCGAGTACATTTGACATATTGACTTTGATATGCTTCATTAGATCTTCAATGTATGATTAAGTGATAACCATTGATCGAGCTAGGATAAATCTTATGTCGAGGACTTAGGAAATATAAAGTCTTAGAACATTACTCAAGCCGGTAATTACTAGGTCGAAGGGGCCAGTTTCAAAATGATGATAAGGGCTTAAGATATAATTTAAGTAACTAGTTCCTACCTATATCTAGTCAACATTAAAATAGAACATTACTGTGAATGCCATGACTAAAGCTCATAAGGTTTTACTATGAAACCCTAATAATGCCTGAGAGAAAAGATAAATCAATTTTGAGCTCATTTCTTCTCAACTGACCATGTGGACCATATATTTAAGATGCTCTTGAAAAACCCATCAAAAATCTTCTATTAATTGCTCTTCAAGTGGTCCAAAAATGGTCTCTGTAAAAACATGACAACTTTACACTGTACAACTTTAAAACATGCTTTTCTCTCCATTAATCTTGCCTAATCCTATGACATCAATGACATCCATAATGCCCTTTTTGATATCAATGACAATCATAATGCCCCTTTTGACATCAATGATAATCATATGGCCAACAATATCTCCATTTGGCATTGATGGCAAACTAAATGCTTTGATCTTATAATACTCTGCTCTTTATCTCACATTGCTGGCATTGGCTTCTGATGAACTTGAACTGAAACTATTCATACCAAAATTTCTCTCCTTTAGGTAATGAAATATTTGACTAAACTATTCATACCAAAATTTCTCCCCCTTAGGTAATGAAATATTTACCTAAACTCAACTTGGACACATGCTCCAATCTTTCAAACTTTTACAGTGACTATTTGCACTTTTTCTCCCCTTATGACATCAATGGTAAAGGGACTCCAACTTTTTTACAATTTGTCCACATTTTTCTCCCCATTATCAGATAAAAAAGTTTGTCCAAGAATTTACAACCATTAAGTCATTAAAAACTTGTAAAATTATGCATACATGAGTTGAATTTTCTCTCTTCTTCTAGGGATTAACAAGACTTATGTGATTCTTCCCCTAGACTCATACCCTATCATTAGGATTTAGTGATGTGATGTTGGAGCCACCACTCCCAACTTTTGTCTTAAATATTCAAATTATTCCTGGGGAAGAGGTTTGGTGAATATGTTTAAAATTTGATCCTATATTGGTAAATATTCCATTGTGACCTCTTGATCTATAACCTTTTATTTTATGAAGTGATACTTGATTGATATGTGCTTAGTTATAGAATGCATCACTCAATTCTTTGATATATTTATAACTCTTGAATTATCACAAAGAATAGAGATAGGTGATTTATACTCTACCTTGATGTCTTCAAGTGTTTTCTTTATCCAAAATATTTGAGTGCAACATGCCATTGCTACCACATACTCTATTTTTACTGTAGAAAGATTAACTGACTCTTGCTTTTTTCTCAACCATGAAACAAGTTTGTTTCCAAGGAAAAATGCATCACCACTAGTGCTTCTTCTATCATCCACACTTTCCACCCAATCATCATCATCATATATATATGTTGTCAAAGTGAAATCTTCATCTTTAAGATAACAAAGACCATAGTCAATTATACTCTTGATATATCTGAATATTCTTTTTACTACATTGACATGTGACTCTTTAGGAATAACTTGAAATCTTGCAACCACACAAAATGCTTGCATGATATCAGGTCTTGATGTAGTTAGGTATAATAAGCTACCTATTATTGATCTATACATAGTTTGATTTATATCAAGGGACCCATCCTCTTTGCTCAACTTACATCCAATTATCATGGGAATACTAATAAGTTTGCTATCTTCCATTCTAAACTTCTTGATAATTTTCTTAGCATACTTGGTTTGAGATATAAAGATCCCTTCATCAATTTATGCTATATATAGACCAAGGAAGAAAGAAAGTTCTCCAAGTATAGACATTCCAAACTCATTTTACATTTGAGTAGCAAAGTCTGCACATTCTATTGTTATTGTCACCAAAAATGATATCATCTATATAAACAACAATAATCAACATATGCTCACCTTTTGATTTGAGGTACAACTTGTTGTTTTCACATTTTTTATTGAATCCTTGTTGTTGAAAGTACTAATATAATCTTGAATACGATGCTCTAGGTTCCTGTTTTAGACCATACAAATCTTTATTCAATCTACACACATAATCTTCTTCCTTTGATAACTGAAAACCTTTAGGTTGTTCTATGTAGATTTATTCTTCTAGGTTTCCATTCAAGAAAATAAACTTAACATCCAATTTATAGAATTTTAACTTCTTATAATTAGAGAATAATATAAACATTCTTATGGCTTCCAATATAGCAACTGGAATAAACTTTTCCTCAAAATCTATGCCCTCAACTTGTGCATATCCTTTTCACACTAGTCTTGCCTTGTTCCTTATAACAATTTCATCCTCATTAAGATTGTTTTTGAAGACCCATTTTGTACCTATTACATTCTTGTTTGAAAGTCTTAGAACTAATTCCCAAGTTTTTTTATTTTCAATTTGGCTCAGTTCTTCTTCCATGGCTTTTATCCAATTCTCATTTTTGCTAGCTTAAACATAACTCTTAGGATCAATTTCAGACATTAGAGCAAAACTTACTTGCTCCTTGTTTATTGTAACTCTTCTTATCATCTGAACTCCTTCATTTTTATTACTAGTGATATGCTCTATAGGATGATCTTTTTGAACAAATATTTCATGTGCCTTTTCGTTTACTTCCTCATGATTTTCATTAGCTACTTCCTATTCATAATTTGATTTTTCATTACAAATTTTGCTGTCAGGTTTAACATGTTTCAAGCCTTATTAAACATTGACATTAATTCTCTCTATAATATTGTGTAGCCTTTTGTTGTAACATATGCAAGCTTTGATTTGGGTGAAATAACCATGAAATATTACTTCATCACATCTTGATTCAAAGCTTCTCAATTTGTCTTCTTTTCTCTTGATGTAGCATTTGCTACCAAACACTCTAAAATATTTAACAGAGATAGGTTTTCCATACCATAGTTCATAGATTTTTTTATCACTATTTACCCTAAGTTAAATTTTTTCCAAGATATATACTACTATTTAAACTGCTTCTCTCCGGTATCCATTAGGTAATTTGGCCTCTTTTAGCATTATTCTGGCCATTTCTTTGATTACCCTATTCTTTATTTTAATAACTCCATTATGCTGTGGAGTCCTTAATGTAGAGTAATGCCTTTTGATTCCATGCTTCTCATAGTACTCTATGAAATCATTTGAGGTTGATTCCCCACCTCTATCAGATTTTAAATTTTTTATTTTTCATCCAATCTCATTCTCTACTATGGCCCTAAAGATCTTGAATATTTCAAATGCATGAGACTTATCCTTCAAAAAGGTTACCTACATCATTTTAAAATAATTAGATACAAATAACATGAAGTATCTTTCTCTTTTAGATCCTCTTGTCTTAGCAGGACCACAAAGATTAGTATGAACTAATTCTAAAGTATTTGTAGTTGCATACTCCTTTATTTGAAATTTGACCCTTGTCTATTTGTCTTGGTGACATTCCTTGCAAGTTGTGTCTATAGGTTTGGTTATCTTAGTCATGTGTCTAACACAATTATTTGACATCACTTTGACTAGGTTATCAAAGTTGACATGACCCATTCTTCTATGCCATAACTAAATCTCATCAATATTTTGTATTAGGAAACTATTACCATTCACTTCACTAAGATTATAAATGTTGCTTTCAGTTCTTTTTCCTTATGCAATTAATGTTACAAATCTCTTTATATTACAACCTTTTGTATTAAATGTGACTTTATATCCATTATCACACATTTAGCTGACACTTAGTAGATTATGCTTCAATCCTTAAACATAAAGGACATCATATGTAGGAAGTTTTATATCTATGTTCAAGGTTCCTTTACCTCAGATCTTTACTACAGTATTGTCTCCCAAGATGATAGGTCCTTTACATTTTATTAATTTGATAAACTTGCTCTTATCACCAGTCATGTATTTTAATCAACCACTGTCTATTACCTATAAATTCTGTTCCTTAGCATGGAGTGCAGTTTGAGCAATCATAGATTGATTTTTCACTTTACACACATCTTTAGGTCTGTTGTTTGACTTATTTTTTCTTATATAAGAGACTTGTGAATATTTGTTCATACTGGGAGGCATGTCTTTCTTCTTTGTGTTTTTTTATTACAAAGTTTGTTCTATATTATTTAGCTATTTGACCAAAATTATTACAATTATAGCATATTACATTTGTATCTAACAAGGTAGCAAATGAATTTTTTCTTAAAAATTTTATCTTCCTTTTAGGTACAACCTTATATTCAATATCCCTATGAAAAAAATGATTACATGTATAACAATAAACATATTAAAATAAAGAATACTTGGTCATAACATTTATTTGTTCTAGATGAGGAAATCTTCTTAACTCTAGCTTCTTTAAATCTTCCACCCTTATGAAACCATCTGCATCAGCTACCTTTGTCTTCTTTTTTTCTTCAGGATTCTTTTCTCCTTCCACTTTCTTCATATCATCAGTGTTTGTGTTTGTCTTTGTATATCTAGAGGTATTCTTGTAGGATTTTTCATTATTTGTTCCTGATTCTCCTTTTACTTTGAATTTGTCATTTAAGTTTGTAGATGTACTAGTTATGGTAATTTTTCCTTTGTCAAAACCAAGACCAGATTTATCTTTTGATAGATTTTGAGAGTTGATCAACTTATCATGAATTACTAAACTTTATTTTAGCTTCAAACCTTTGTCTATTTGTTCTTTAGTTTTTTCAAGTTCTTTTCTTAAATCCAATATCTCTGTTTATAACTTCATGCATTCATCATATTTAGATTGTAGTTTAAGTTTGAATACATCTTATATTATTTTAGACTCTTCAGCTTGTGTCTTTAGTCTAACCACTATTTGATCAAACTTTTCAAGAATTTTGGACACCTTTTCAATCTCTTTTTGTTCAAGCTTCTTCTCTTTTGAGTTTTATTTTGTCAACTTTTTAATTTCATCTAGAGCACATATGAGTTCACACTCTAGATCCACTTCTCCTTTCTCTTCTTCATCCAAGTCTTCAATATTTTTTTGATTCATAAAAGCTAATCCTAATGTCATAAATAGGACTTCTTTTTTTTGAGTCATAAAATCATTGTCATGGTCATCATCAGAACTATCACAATCATCCAATGAATCACTATCTTTTTTTGTGTATAGGCTTTTCTTATTTTTGAATTTATTCTTCTTGAAATAGTAGGGTTTCATATTTTTAATATCCTTTTCTTACTTAGAGTTATCATTTTTGTTATAAGGGCATTTAATAGAAAAATGTCTTACTTTGTCATAGTTAAAATATTTAAAGGGTAACTTACCTTTGTACTTTCCAGACCCTCTTCTTAATCTTTTAATAAAGTTGGCTTCTTCTTCATCAGTCTCCTCAGATATGGATGTAGGTGCTTCTGCCTTTACTAGTTTGGATGCTTTGAATGCAACTTCTCTCTTGAAGATATATGTTTCTCCCATTCTCATCTCATAGGCTTTCAATTTTCCATGCAACTCATCTACAATGAGCTTATCTATATCTCTTTCTTATTCTATTGTAAATATTTTAGAGTCATATCTTAATGGTATAGATCTTAGGACCTTTTTGACAATGATTGAATCTTTCATCTCTTCTCCAAGGCTTTTGATTTCATTGACTATTTCATCTACTCTAAATAGATAGTCTGTAATTTTCTCTTCTTCATTCATTTTAAGACTTTAAAACTTATATTTATATATTTATAGTTTATCCTAATTTACCTTATCATCACCTTCATAGATGATCTTTAATTTGTTTTATATATCTTATGCATTTTTATAATGCATCACTTTGACAAACTTCAAATTAGACAATCCACATAGAATAACATTCTTATCCTTGGCATTGCTCTCACATGCTTTCTTGGCAGCATGATCAGTAGGAGTTGTAATAGGATCTATATATATATTTATAAAAGACATCCATACAACAAACCCTAATGAATATAAATATGATTATATTATAATACTCTAAAATTCATAGTTTGATCCATCAAAGAGGGGTGGTTTATGTATACACATAATATTTTCACACTTTTATTGATTGCTGATGCTTTACATCTTACAAGAACCTATCACAAATTAATCTATTTGAGTGCATGCCTTAAGGGGTGCATCGAGAAAGGGATGGACAGAGTTTTGGTGCTTCACAAGATTATTATCCCTTATTTCCATATTATTCCCTATCCATTCAGCTCCTAAAACCTTTCCCTAAACTATTTCTCCTTTCTTGCACATTCTTTTAGTATTTTACTCTTTCTATCCTTCTTTTCTTTGCTTAGTACCCTTTTTAACTATTCAATAAGCTAGGTCAACCTGGTCAACCTAGCATAGTTTGGGGTCACTTTAGCTCTTTAGGCCTAGTTTCCATATGACCAACTTGACACAAACTTCAGGCATTAGCCTAATAATGTGCTAGGTCAACTTGATTGACCTAGTAAAATTGATATTTTTGAGTGATTTTTGGGTCATATACTCCTATATATACAAGTTCATTTTGACCATTTCCATATGAATGCAATCAAGAGTTATTATTTACTCATACTTATTCATAATCTGCTCTTCCATTATTCTACTTAAGGAGTCTTAGTTTAAGTTTCTTATTTGGAGAATATTAGTCTTGTGGATAGGTCTTAGATGTTTTGGCCTAAAAAAGTGATCCTTACAAACCACAATAACCTCTTGGGAAGTCCCATTGACCAAGAAAAATATTGAGTCATGATAGGTTCACATTCAGGTAAGTATATTCTACTTTTGTTCTCCTCTCTTTTAGTAGATAAAAGTAGCATAAGTGCTGGCTCAAATAATATTACTCTTCATACTCTATGTATTAGAGTGTTACTCATACATAATTTATTTGAAATTCCCTATACATGTATTTGATTGTTTTTCATCTAACTCCTTACTTTGTGCCACAAGCTTTGGTGAAAACTAGATTAATTTACTTTCTTGTTTATTATCATAAGTGAATATAGAAACCATAGGACTATTTTAGGGTTATTGTGTGATTATGTTAGAATATAGGATTTGAAACCATACCTATCATGATGTGTTGTGATAGGTGATATAAGTGATCCCTTAATCAGGTCTAGCAGATTCTCATATTAGTCATGTTTTCGCTTAACAAGTGTGTGCCCCAATTAGAAGTGTAGGTGTGATCTATCTTATCTGATCTAGGATTGATTCATGCGTACCATGAAATTTTGATTGCATACATTTTGGTGAACCTAATATAAATTTTATCCCATTGTTGGTTGGATTATCTTCACATTTTCATTTTTATTTCTTTTTTTATTTAGCATTAGCTTTACTTTGGCTTCACCTTCATTACATTATGGGCAACCCAATGTGAATCAAACCCTTGTAAGATTTATTTCACTTATTATTATTTTTTTTAATCACTTATTTATTCCTTATTTTCATTCTCTACTTCATCATGAATCCAACGCATTTTATAGTTTGTAAAATGGATGAGTATAACTAAGGATATATGCAAAACAATTTTCATGTCTATTATACTAGGTTGACTTGGTCGACCTAGTGCTTTTTTTGACCTCTGTACACTATGCTAGGTATACTTGGTCGACCTATTACTATTTTTAGACCCTATATTTTATTTTAGGTCAATTGGGTCGACCCTATGCTATTTTCTTTATTTTATGCTTTCCAATTTAGCTTTTTGCTTTCTTTATATGTCCGATTTAGTTCTCTGTCTGCCTAAATTAGTTTTTTATCTCTATCTATTATTCTTATTTCTTATAATTATTTTACTTTTATCTTCAAGAATTATATCCCTCATTGTAATCTTCTTAGATAACCTAAATACATTTAGACACTCTATGGAGTTATCTTTGCTTCTTATCCTTTCCTATCTCTTCTTCCTATTTTTAGCTATTAGGGCATCTTGCGATGCCCATACACACATTACTTTAACCTTTGGGGCATATTGCAATGCCCACCTTCATGTCCTTTTAGACTTTGGAGCATCTTGTGATGCCCATCCCTACATCCACTTACCTTTTGGGGCATCTTGTGATACCCATGCTTATTCTCCATTACATGCTACCAAACTAATTCAACTCCAAGAAACCTTTCGAGACATATAGGCTTGTCTCTCACATGCTCATCCTTGATATAGTCATTAATGTAGTATCCTTTTCCTTCTTTTCATGATTTCTCTATATATCTATCTAACATCTTTTTGCAGGTTATTTTAGCATGAGTCTCTCCCTATGCAACAGTTTCTTTCCTTTTCA
Source organism: Torreya grandis (assembly GCA_037957365.1). Lineage (NCBI taxonomy): Eukaryota > Viridiplantae > Streptophyta > Pinopsida > Cupressales > Taxaceae > Torreya > Torreya grandis. The sequence goes on along the minus strand of JARHVA010001554.1, from coordinate 2,141,828 downwards.
AACCTTTAATCCTCCCTTTTGGTCTTTTGGTTTCTTGATGTACCATAGTTTTATTTTTATTTTGACATTTTCTTTGGCACACCCTCATGAGTTTCTATTTTGTGAGTTGCTTCGTAAGATTGCGGATAGGACCTGACACCCCTCACAAAATTATCATCTTTTACTTATTTTTCTTTCTCTTTTTCTACTTGTCAATATTTTTTTGGCACCCCTTGGGTTTTGCTTTTGTGATTTGAAAAATAAGACCGTAGATAGAACTTGATAGTTCCTTACAAAATCACCATCTTTTTAATTTCTCCTTCCTTTATTTTTTAGCACCATTAGTGGGGTTTTTTTTAATGAAATTATAAGGTAAGACCATTGATAGGAATTGACCTTTCTAATAAAATTATCATTCTTTTCATGTTTTTTTTAATCCTTGTTATTAGACATTAGCTTTTGCTTCTTTTGTTAGATCAAATTTGTAAAAAAATTATGTTAGCATGTTTTTTCCACTTCCCGCATTCTCATGATAAGGAATCACACCTTTGTTGTCATTGTATCCCTTTTTGACCTTTGTCATATTTTTTTCAATTTAAAGTAATTCAAATGATTTCATGTGTCATTTCCTCCTGATTTCCCTTTTTTTTCACCTTCACATTGAATAAAACAAGGTCGATGTTAAGATAACACTTTTATTTTACCTAGATTTATGAGACTCTTAGACCCTATACTCTTTGAAGTTATCTCTCTTAGAAATCTTGTCCCAAATTTTCAAATGAAAGTCATCTTTAACACTCATGTTTGGTCTTCCAAATCTATATGGAGGAGGAATCTTAAAAAGTTATAAAAAAAGTTAAAATTTAAATAATTGAAAATAAAAGGCAATGATATCTAAAAGGCAACATACAAATTTAAAAGTCAAATTCACACTAAAAGATATGATTACAATCACATCTCATATCTTCAATCGAAACTCAAACTTCACAGTCATCTTTACATAGTGTTGAATTCCTTTGGGGTGTGGTAGGTCAATAGATTAGAATAGGGGATTAAAAAAAAAATATAGTGCTACCTATTTTTTCACGTAAGTACCCAATCTTTGCAATAGACTGACAGATCTGTAAGGGGTCCTAAAGAGTAGGGAACACATCATGGGGAGGTAGGTCCATTTTACTTTTTCATACATATAGCCTCTATGAGATGATCTATATACTCCATTTGTTGACCTAAGACTTGTGTATCTAAGATAAGTTATTCAGAGTCTTTATGGTCAACAATCCTCTTATTTTGACAAATCAAATTTAAGTGTCTTGACTTCGATAAAAGGTTCTTCTACTTTGGTTTTTCCTTCATTCTCCCCTCTGCCCCATTTCATTTCCCCCTTTGATAGACAAATTGTGATTCCAAATCTATTTTCCCTCTTCTTTAAATTCTTTTTTTTTCATTTCTTAAAAACATGCTAACACTACTTTGTTTCATTTTTATCTATCTTTAGATGCAAAACAACATGTTTGAGAAACTGTGGATCATTTTCATCATGTTTTATATATTTAATAAAACAAATTTTCTTTTGTTTTCTCATTTATCTTGTTTTTGTTGTTCTACTATTGTAAACACCCAAGTTCACACCTTTTTTCTATTATTGCATGAGATGTGGATTGTTACTGCTCACCCAACCATGTTGTTTTCCCTTTTATGCATCCCCTTTTTCCATTGATGATTGAGATCTGGATTATTACTGCTCACTCATCAATGTTGTTTTACCATTTTTATTTTTGAATCCTCTTTTTACCATCTTGTTTGACATGTATCCTTAATTTGATTTGGTGAGTTTGCCTCTTCTTATTTGAGGTTTTACTTGTTTGATTTTTTCAATTTTTAGTAGCCTTGGCTTTTCGATTACCCAATTTACTCTTATTTGACTTGGTCATTTTATCTAACATAACAACTATCACCTAGCTTACCAAATTTTTAAGTACATCCCATCCACATATCACCAATTATCTTGGCTTTTCTTGCATTTGTTTAGTTTTACTCCTTAGTTTTATATTTTTGGGTTTGTCCAAAGTAGTCTCTACACCCTACACAATCAAAACTAAAACATAGTTGAAAAACATCCTGTGATAAAGGTAAGTCAAGGTACACATCATTTAATTTTTAGTTATTTTTTTTTTAGTTAGTTTCTTTTTCTGTCATTTACTTTCAATTATTTTATGCTTTTTAAAATATTGTAATTTTTTTAGCATCAATGTTGTGTGCATCCTTATGTTATTTCTCAAAGCACCATCCCCTGTTACACCTTAGTGACATGTGATGAGCTTCGAGTGGGGCATATGTATACACATAATATTTTTATATTTCTATCGATTATTGACACTTTACATCTTGCGAGAACCTATCACGACTCAATATCTCTAAGTGCATGCCTCAAGGGGTGCATCGAGAAAGGGGTGGGCTAAGATTTGGTGCTTTGCAAAATTATTATCCCTTATTTCCATATTATTCTCTATCCATTCAACTCCTAAAACATTTCCCTAAACTATCTCTATTTTCTTGCACATTCCTCTAGTATTTTCCTCTTTCTATCCTTCTTTTCCTTTCTTAGTATCCTTTTTATCTGTTTAATAAGCTAGGTCGACTTGGTTGACCTAACATAGTTTGGGGTCACTTTAGATCTTTAGGCCTAGTTACCATCTGATTGACTTGACACAAACTTCAGGCATTAGCCTGATAATGTGCTAGGTCGACCCGGTTGACCTATCATAATCAACAAGTATGAGTGATTTTTGGGTCATATACTCTTGTATATACAAGTTTATTTCAGTGATTTCTATATGAATGTAATAAGGAGTTATTATTCACTCACACTTATTCATAATCTGATCTTCCACCATTCTACTTGAGGAGTCTTAGCTTAGGTTTCTTATTTGGGCAATATTAGTCTTGTGTATAGGTCTTAGATGTTTTAGCCTAACAAAGTGATCCTTATGAACCACATCAACCTCTTTAAAATCCCTATTGGCAAAGGGAGAGATTGAGTCATGAGGGGTTCACATCGGGTAAGTATATTTTAACTTTGTTCACCTCTCTTTTAATAGATAAAAGTATCATAAGTGTTGGATTGAATAATATTACTCCTCATATTCCATGTTTAGGGTGTTACTCATACTTACTTTATTTTAAGTTTTCTATACATGTATTTGATTGATTTGAATCTAACTTCTTACTTTGTGCCACAAGATTTGGTAAACACTAAATTAGTTTACTTTTGTTATTATTATATTAGTTTACTTTCTTGTTTATTATCATAAGTGAATATAGAAACCATATGACTCTTTTAGGGTTGCTGTGTGATTATGATAGATTATAGGCTTTGGAGCCTTGTCTAACATGATGTGTTATGAAAAATGATACATGTGATCCTCTAATTGGGTCTAACAGATCCTCATATTAGTTATGCTCCCACTTAACAAGTATGTGCCTCAACCAGAAGTGTATGTGTGATCTATCTTATCTGATCCAATATTGATTCATGCATGCCATGTAATTCTAATTGCATAATTTTTTTTTGAGGAATAACCTTCTTGATTAGTCATTTGTGTTTACTATCCAAGATCTACCTGATCTAATTAAGTTTCTTTTAAGGAACCAAGGCTCTGATACCAATTATTGAAATATAACTATCACTGAGGGGGGGGTGAATCATAAGATTTACTAACTTATTTTTTTTATAACTTTTAATGTAGATTAAAAATATATGCAAAGATTACATACACAAAAATAGACACAACATCATATGTATGTAGAAAACCTAATATGGAAAAAACTATGATGAGAATATCTACTAGAATCTACTATTATAATACAACCTCACAATCAAAATCTCACTAGTTACAACATGTAAGGGCACTGACCCTATATAGACACCAATAAGATGGTTTAAGATCACCTCCTTTAATAAAGTATTGACTCCCTAATTGAGCACCAGCTTAGCTCTTATGATGGAACCTACCAATCAGATTGATGGAGCTACAACTCCTGATTACAATATTGATTCATAAATAAATCCAATTCCAATTATTTGTTACAAGTATATTCTATAACTGCTCAAATTTTTCTCTTCATCTCTCTTTTCTTCCACTCTGCCCCTCTTCCTTTGTGTCTCTATATTTTCTATTTGACACAATTCAACCACTTCAATAGCTTCGGCTTGTATCCTAGATGACATATATAAGAATTTGATCTAGGTTTCACATCTTCTCTTTGTTCACACTTATTTACTAACACATCACACCAATTTTGGACACAGTTCATATTTATTGAACAATAGGTATTACTACATCTTGAATTCATACTACACTACCATGATTCTTTGTCTCATTACTACTTTTAGCATACACTGGGCTTTAGTTTTGATGCACATGCCTTATTACAAAAATTTGGTAAATCACAACCTATTTCATTATCTATGTTATATTTTATAGCTTACCTGCATGTTCCATCACTTGACCATTAAGATGAACACATCTTTAAATATTGGCCTTCGATCTTTAATTTCCTACCATGAACAGGCTCATTCACTCCATCAAATATTTATATGCTTATAGAATTTAAATTTTCAACTTTGAAACACATATGTTATATCTTTTAATCCAAGCTCCTGCATGTCGTTATATCTTCAAAGTTTAATGAACTTTACCTCTGTCTAATGTTAAACCTTGAGCACTTGGTCTAATCTCATTACTTCCTGAGACTTTAGAATGAATATGCTCCATCATTCTCATCAATGTAGCTCAGTATTTAACTCACCTCTTTGTCATTAAACATCAAACACTTGATCCCATTGAGTCCATTCACTTTGTTGGATCTTCATTGCATAATCACATGCTCACTTTTTGATCTTTTAAAAAGTTCATACTTTATCTCTAACAAGCTCCCATGATTGTGACACTTAGCACCCTCATGTGCCTTCTGTACACTTGCTGTTAGTGCCCATACTTGTGACATTTGACATCCTCATGTGATTTTTATGCATTTTTATTAGTGCCTATGATTGTGACACTTGGAATCCTCACGTACCTTTTGCACCTTTATTTTTAGTTCCTATTATTGAGACACTTGGCATCCTCACATTCATTCTCAGGTACATTTGACATATTGACTTTGATATGATTCATTGGATCTTGAATGTATGATTAAGCACTAACCATTGATTGAGTTGGGATAAATATTTAGTTGAGGACTTAGGAAATATAAAGTCTTAGAACATTTATCGGGCCAGTAATTACTAGGTCGAAGGGGCTAGTTTCAAAATGATGATAAGGGCTTAAGATATAACTTAAGCAATTAGTTCATGCTTATATCTAGTCAACATTAAAATAGAACATGCTTGTGAAGTCTAGGATTAAATATCATAGGGTTTTACTGTGAAACCTTGGTAATGTTTGAGAGTAAAGATAAATAAATTATGAGCTCATTTCTTCTTAATGGACCCTACAAACCATATATTTAAGATGCTCTTGAAAAACCCATAATAGATCTTCTATTAATTGCTCTTCAAGTGGTCTAGAAATGGTCTTTATAAAATCATATCAAATTTGTATTATGTAAATTTAAAACATGCTCTTCTCTCCATTAATCGTGCCTAATCCTTTGACATCAATGACATCCATAATGCCCCTATCTATATCAATGACAATCATAATGCCCCTTTTGACATCAATGACAATCATATGGCCAACAACCTCTTTATCAACCATTACATCTTTAATCATCTTCAAGTGGTTAAACTTGTAAGAAGGACCTACTTTGATACCAATTGTTAGAGGTATAATCATTGAGAGGGGGGGTGAATCAGTGATGCAAGATATTTCAACTTCAATTCTAATCGTTTTAAACCTTTATTCAATTATCACAAGTATTCATAGAATATACAAGTCATTCATAACAATGAATAATAGATAGTGCATGATCACATACACACATAATATCTCTGTGGGAAACCCTCTTGGGGAATAAAAATCACTCTCAATCCTAAAAATACATGGACTACTTGTCCAATAAAATGATCATAAATATGAGACTAATCAAGTCCTTTTGATTAGAATTTAGTGAAACACTTATTTCATAAAAAGTACCTATCCTTAAGATGATCAAGTCTTTATAACCACCTAGTAGTCAAGTCTTAAATGGATTTAGTAAAACACCTATTTCATAAGGAGCACCTATCCCTAATATGATCAAGTCCTTTTCACCACCTGTTGGTCAAGTCCTTCTGACCTAGATGTTGAGCACCCTCCCAACACCTATGAAATGAACATCTCCTAATCACTGATTGCATACCAATCTAATGGAGATATAATGTATATAAAATATCTTTAAATTTATATAATACATAGTCCACACTCTGATCTACCTCTCAAATCAACCACCAATCTCACACAGACATCATCTATCCTTCGATCACACTCAAGACATCTCAAACATCCTTTTGGATCATTTTAGACCTCTTCGCTCATCTTCAATCTTTAAACCTACAAAATAACTATTATAACATCATAAATATTACCTATAGGTCATAAACATAGTCACAAATCTACGTTGATATGTAACCCATCTATTAGGCACACACCCTTCTTTCCTTTGCTCTTCAACTCACAGACATCTCTTCTCATAAGTCTAGAAATCACCACATTTGATTTCACCTTTTATAGAGACTTCATGATTATTATGTTCTTAGTTAGCCTTTAGAATTAATTTAACCCTAATGCTTATATAATATGAAGACATATCTCAATACCATTCTCATAGGTTAGCCATAACATCTATGGGTCACCCTTAATCAACTACATCTTTCAATTAGGCCTTAGTAGCCCTTATAGGTCTCATACAAATCTATTCACCTATTAACACTCCATTGAGCAATTTAGAAACAAAAGACCACTTATAAAAACATAGTCCCACTCCACATGACCCCTTTGACATCCTCAAATGATCACATACATCACATAACTCTTTTGCACATGCTCAATCTACTCAATCATTAGCCTTGTACACAAGAACACCATAAATGAATAAACAATCAAATTCTAAGCATTTATTTATACTGAATATAGATTGGTAAATCCTAAAAAGTCCATAAAGATCATATTTAGAGAGTCTAAAATATCTCTAATAGCTAAGTCTCCTTGAAACATCCAAATACCAACAAAACAACTTAAAATATCCTTCTCGGGTCACTTATAGACCATGGTCAAACACATAGTAAATTTTGGAGCTTAATAAATTTGATTGTGCAAAAATTTAGACCTTATAACTAGATTCAATGAATGAGATTTTAAGTCCTATACAAATTTTATTTTTAATACATCAATAAATTCATCTTGGATTAAAAGATATAGCTCAAATACTAAGCACTAGTTTTCTGTCATAAATTTAAATATTTGAATTCCAACGGTCATTGAGTAACTATTAAAAAGTGAACACTTTGTTAACATCTCATGCCCTCTCATAGCTTGAATGAATATGAATCATCAATCTCCCTCAAAATTAGCTCAGTCTTTACCTTTGATTATTGTTAAACATTGAGCATTTGTCATCATCTCATTATTTCCTAACAATTTAGAACAAATGCACTTCATCAATCTTTATGGATTAACCAAGTCTTTATTTTTTGATGCTCACCATTGATCTAAGATCCAAACTCCCATAATTATTCCATTTGGTGGTTTTACATGCCTTATTCACATTTAAATCTTTGACTTTTACTCACACTATCGATCTTTTAACAATAGAAACACCCATGAAGCATTGATCTTCTATCCAAACTCTATGAATGTGACACATATCACTAGCACATTCTTTCTTTGAAATATTGAATTTTTCATGCAACATTTGATAAATATATGTGATTTAACATGAAATTTTATATCTAATAACTAGAAGACCTTAGACTTTAACATAGTTTATCTTGACTATCTCTGGCCCATCACAGTCTACAAGTGCAACTTTGAAGATTTATATTTTGAGGTAGAAAACACTTTAAGACTCAAAATATTTAGGGTACATTATTGACACTATAAACAACATCACCATGAAAAAAATTTCTCAATATTGAATTTATATGTACCTATAATAAATGCCCAAACTTTCTAGATCATACATGTCTTAATGACATACAGTGACTGTCTAGATAAATATAGAAACTTAGTGAACTTCTATTTGTGAGGCCAACTTTTCACCTGCATATATTTAGCTCCACTCAACCCCATGACCTAAAATTTGGATCATATCAACTTGGGACTAATGTGATCACATCGATATGACCAAATCCTCCTGACTCGTCTATACGTGGTAATAGTGATGTCAACAAATTGCCTTTTTTTTCTATTAAACCAACTATGCCAACATGAACATAATAGAGAACTAGATGAATAACATGAACTTATAAAAGCTCTCCAATAATATTTGATCTTTGATAGTACCCCTCACACATGCTTAATACTTCAGAGCCATCCCTAATCATGCTAAGATTAACCAAGCCTACTTTAAACATACTAGGATAAACACACTACACACTTTGTCATTGACACTTAGACTATCAAGACACTTCATCCTCTCACTTGGACACCTCCATGATATCATTGAAAAATTTTCAATAGCACATAATCAGATACTAGTATGATATTATTCATAAACACTATCAAGATTGGAAGTGAAGAATAATGTTGGCACTTTAACTTCCAATTCAACTCAAGTACCCACTTCAGTGCTTCCAATAATCTCATCTGCCATGCAAGTGCCTGGTCAACCTTAAATTGAAGGCCAATTTAATATGTATACATGAAACTAATACTTACTTTTACACTTATAGTTTACTTACACTTATAACATACATGTAAAATTGCACAAACTATTTCTAAGTATGCACACATTACATCACCTTACACAAGCCAATTGATTTTAACATAAATGTAATTAGCTATAAACATGAAAAATATATAACTTTAAGGCTAAAATTAAAACTGAGGTTCTATATGTCATTTAACCATGAATTCACATACGCTTTGAGGATGAGGTGTCCCCTCTCCAAGTTTATATATTTATGTAATTTCACATTCCAAAGGGTTGGAATATTTTATCAATATAAGAAGAAATCAATTTTTATTTTTATGCAATTGCATTGGTGTTATCTCCTTCCATTCTTGTGATATTAAGATTTTGGTTTTATAATTGTAGTAATACAATAATTTTAAGTGTGAAAAAGCTAAAAATAAATTCTAATTATTTTATCAACATATACTAGCAGTAGATGTGCAAACATTATTGAAAGTTAATAGATATTATTAAGTAATTAGTTCAATTTATGTTAATATTTTTATCATGTAGAAGTGCTTTATTTTGGTATAGTTTTCTAAGTGTGTGCAACTAGTACCTTTAACACCTTCTTGGTCTTAGTTTTAACCTTCTAATTAAGGGTGTGCAAGAGCAACTCTAAAGGGAGCAACCTTTAATTGAGACCATCAAGTTTCCTATATCAATCTTCCCCAAATTTTATAGCTTTGTTTGCTTGTGAGTGTGCAATAGTTACAAGTAGTAAACACTAGTTTTTAAATCACTTGTCTACTAAGAAACCATCCTAGAAAGTGACCCTTTAAGATCACATAACCTTTTCTGATCTACTCTTTCCTCATTTTAAAGTTTATTTGATTGAGGTCTACCCACTTTAGATTAGGTATCATTTATCCATCTCACTCACTTAGGTTTGATTTCTCTACTATGATTCATTTCACTATAAGTAAACCCAGTTAATAACTTAGATGATTTGCTTACTATTCCACCACAAGGTTGTTTAAATCATCCCTGCAACCCATGACTTGGAGTGAAGTTACCTCTATTGAGATCTTAAAATGTTAGAGGCTCTCATTTAAATTTTAGATTATGCATAAGAACCATATCAACAAGTATGATCTTATGTATCAATTGAATAAGACACCAACAAAAATTTCCATCATGGATATTTTGTGTACTTCTCAAATTCACAAAGATGTTTTTTATGATTTTTTAAGCTAGTCTCAGGTGCCTAACAATATTTCACTAGATAAAATTCAAGCATTGGTATGACGCTTTTCTCCTATCCCACATATAATATTTGATCAAAGTGATATATCACCCCTTGGATCTTCCCACATCAATTCTATGGAATCTAAGTCATAATTACTTGCCATAAAATCAAGCGAGTACTTATATACAATGGTTCTAGCCTCAAATTTTTCTATTAAAGTTAGTCTTACATTTGGGATATATTGTGACAAATCTAAAGAACGATAACATCACTATTAAGGGGTATGATACTTTGGAATGATAGTTATCAGGTACAATTTACTTACACATCTAGGTTGGGTATGTCATGTAATTGACCTTAAATTTCCATATAACCTCCTTCTTGGTCATCTATGGATTCATGAGATGTGTGCATTTCCATCTACGCTTCATCAATGTATCAAATTTAATAATTCTTGAAGGATGTTACTATTCCCAAAGATATTCAACCATATAAATATTGTAAACATCAGGAAGGAGAGGGTTTAAAATATACTTATTATCTTAGTGATGACCATGCCATAAAAGGACAAGCAAGTGATGTTTGATCCACCTAAGTTTAATTATCTAGATTCTAGTACTCTTGCTTCTTATTCAGAATCACCCTTGCCCACATTAAATTCCTTTGATTTCAATATTTGTGACAAAGACCTTAGCACTTATAGTATTGAAAATGCCTTTCATGTTGCCAAACTACCTATATCACTCAAATCCTATGGCATGCCCAAGATGGATTGGATCAAGAAGAATTACATTGACCTAAAAAAGGTGGAATTTTATCCCATGAAGTCTCTTTTGTTCATCCTTGAAAAAGAATTTAGTCAAGAATATTTGAAGAAAGAAGATGAGTCATGGTTGTATAGTGAGGATTTTACTCTTTTTTTAAAGAGTAAACCGTACCCTATTCCTAATAGAATAATGGCCCATCATGCTTATAAAGGCAAAGGTTTGGGAGCAAAATAAAAGGGAGACTAGATCCTATTCTTCATGTTAATAATGATAAGAAGTAAGGTATTAGATATAAATATCCTAGGGTTCTCCCCACACATCTTGAAAGTGATTCAACATCTACATTAAAAGATGATGTTCCTGGTAGTGACATAAAATCCTATTATAACATCTATGATGAGCTTACCAATATCAATTTTTTTGATTCCCTTTCTATTCTCACTATTTCTATTGTTTTAACCTTTCCCCTTACCTTTCATTATTTAAACATCATTTATTGGGACCAAAAAGACAATGATATCATTCTCGATGAGTTTTCAAATGAATAATCTATTTTAGAGTTCATGGGGTTAAGAGATAATTTACTGATAGGTGACCACAATCATAGATTTGCATATACTTTAGACCTTGATGCCTAATTTTGAGAGCATACAAACGTCCTTGGTCAAAATAAAAATGAAACATCGAGATCTTTAAGTGAAAAATTCTTTGAGGCACTTTCAGATCAGGGAAACAGTAAAGAAAAAGATAAGTCCATTAGTGAAAACCTATTTTAGGTACCACTAGATAGGGAAGTTTGTTGTCCTTCACAAGAATCCCATGAATCCACAAGTCCACACTTATCTTTTTGAACAGACATCAATCCTAAAGATCATGAATAATTTAAGTGTATGTTCTTAGAAAATCCACATTTATTATATCATTGGTTGTTATCTCCTATGAATGATTCTGATTCTTTATACATGGGTAGGTGTAAGAGTCCATATTCAAAGTTAGATGATTAGTTGCCTTCTTTGCCTACGATTCTATAAGATGGTTCCACTCTTCTTATGGAAGATAATACATACGTGAATATTAGCACATATTATAATCCTAAGATGGTCAAGCTTGGTGGATCTCTCACTCTAGAGGAATGTGAATTAATTGTTACTCTTCTAAAAAAGTTCATTGATATATTTACTTGGGCCTATTCTGATATGCTCGGTTTTGATATTTCTATGGTCATGCATCATCTAGTTATGCACCCATATGATAATCCTATTAAGTATAAGTTGAGGAATATGGATCCATGGATTTCCGTCCTAGTCAAATCAGACTTAGAAAATTTTCTTGCAATAAGTTTTATTTAACCTATTCCCTATGCATATTGGATTTCTAACAATGTTTTAGTTAGTAAGAAACCAATTGGCATATAGATTTACATATATTTCAGAGATCTTAACAAATTTTGTCCTAAGTATGATTTTACATTGCCCAATATAGATGTGATTGTGGAGTATATAACAGGTTATGAGATGGCTTCTCTAGATATAATCAAATCAAGATTATTTTTGAGGATCAAACTAAAATAACATTCACAACTTTTTAGGGAACATTTTGTTATTAAGTCATGCCATTTGTATTGAAAAATTATGGAGCCAGATATTAGCATGCAATGACAATTATCTTTCATGATCTTATACATGACATTGTTGAATATTATGTAGATGATGTTATGGGCAAATCAAAAACTTGTGCAGAGCATCTTGAAGTAATGTGAAGAATATTTGAAAGGGTTCATGAATTTAAAGTGTGTTTGAACTCTAAAAAGTGTGTGTTTAGGGTTACATCTAGAAAATTATTAGGATTAATTATCTCTCATAGGGGAATTAAAGTTGATCCAACCAAAGTTTAGGCCATTACTGAGATGCCTCCTCTTGCTAATTTGAAACAACTTCACAACCTACAAGGCAATAATTAGTCCATTCAACATTTCATCTCCCAACTTACTGATCACTGTCATCCATTTACGTATCTTCTAAAAAAGGGACTTACATTTCAATAGAATGTTAAATGTCAATTAGCTTTTGATCAAGTTAAAAAATACCTAAAAATCCTCCACTACTTGTTCCACCAATGTCTGGGAAGCCTTTATTGTATATTTCAGCAACTGCCAGCCCTTGTGGCACTCCTTGCCCAACATGAGGATTAAGGAAAAGAAAAATATTTTTATTATTTGAGTTTAATATTGGTTGCTTATGAGCATAATTACACGTAAATTAAAAAAGCTTATCTTTTATTAGTTTTTGCTTCTCGAAATATTATACATTATATGTTGAACACTAAAACCATGTTGATTGAAAAAGTATATCCTTTGAAGTATCTCTTAGCAAAAATAACTTTAACTAGTCGAATGGGTAATGTTGCTTAGTGAGTTTTATATTAAATCTACACATTAGAAGGCTATTAAAGATAAGGTATTAGTGGATCAAGTAGTTGAAACATCTCTTCAAAATTTCATTTCTATCATAATACACTTTCTTGATGAGTTTATTATTACTCTTAATGAAGAAAAATATTGGAATGTCTATTTTGATATCTCTTTTATGACTCATGGTTCTAGAGAAGGAATTATACTCATCGCACCACAAGGTGATCTTGTTCATAGAGAATTTCACATTGGATTCCTCTGTGCTAATAATATCATTGAATATGAGGCTTTACTTATTAGGTTTCATCTTGTAGTTTAGTGGAATATTAAACATTTGATAGCATATGGTGTTTCATAACTAATTATTAATCAAGCAACTAATTAATTTTAGATAAAGGATGAAAATATTATACCTTACAAAGGCATGATAGATGCCATCAAGCTCAAATTTAAAGTCATCTATTTTTAACAAGTTCCTCAAGATAATAACAAGTATATTGATGCTATGGATACCATTGGATCCATGATTGTAATTTCTCCTACTGTCAAATAGTATTAATGTTTCTAATTGAAAATCTTCTTGTCCCAACTGACAACTATTCAAATTTTGAGATGATATGTGTTCTTGTTGGTCCTAAATCCCCTTGGTACACAAACATGTGTTCATATCTCCATGATCAAATCTTTATCACTAATCTATCATGTAACCAAATCAAATCCTTTATCCAAAACTCTTGTTACACCATACATGACAAGACAATATATTTTAGGGGTTATGATGAAAATTTACTTTATTATTTAAATTTGAGAGAATCTGACTTAGCACTTTAGGTAGTTCATGAAGAGATTTATGGGGCCCACACTAGTGATATAGTCCTAGATAATTTATGTTTTCACATTGGTTACTATTAGCCTTCTATAGAAGCAAATGAATGTGATTTTGTTGATAAATGTCTACCATGTCAAAAACATGGTGATCTTATTCATAGTCCAGCACAAGCACTTTAACTAGTTACAATTCCTTAGCCATTTTATACTTGGGTACATGATCTCATAGGAATGATTAATCCTAATTATCTAGATGGCCATAATCATATCCTCACTACTATCAAATATTTCAATAAAAAGGTATAGGAAATCCCTCTCAATTATATAAATGATAAATAGATTTTTAAATTACTCCTGAACCACATCATTTATCGATATGACATTCCTTCTGCTATCATCTCAGATAATCACACATCCTTTAAAAATAAGGACGTTGTAACCCTCTATACCAAATGATTTATAAAACATAGGTTTTCCACTCCTTATTACCCTCAAAGTAATGGCTAAGTCAAATCATCCAATAAAAGCCTTATTAAAATCCTTAAAAATATTATCAATGAATTTGGTTACGATTAGCATTTAAAAATATTCCCATCCTTGTGGGCATACCGCACTAATGTATGCACTTATACTAGTGCAATACCCTATTCTCTAGTCTATGGTTCTAATGTAATTATTTCTATTGAGATTGAATTTCCCTCCTTGCATATTTCACTGTAGGATATTCTTGATGAAGAAGACTATCGAGTTACCAAATTAGTAGAGTTATAGATTTTAGATGAGAAATAACTAAATAACCTTAATCACCTAAAATAATATCAAAATCAACTATGTTGGGGTTATAACAAGTTCATTATATCTCAAGAGCTTGATCTTGGTGATCTAGTGTTAAAAGAAAATTAAAATAATAATAATGCTGAGCCAGAAAAGAAAGGTAAGTTTGAACCTAATTGGTTAGGCCCCTTCATTGTTACAACTAACTATGGGTCTGATGCATATAGGTTAGATACTATAGAAGGTTATGAATTATATGAGATAATGAACATTATGCATCTTAAGCATATTTATTCTTGAATTGACATGCTCTTATTTATAAGTGCTCCTTCTTGATGGCATCTCTATTCCATTTTGTTTTCCCTATCCTTTCAGCCCTTGTTTGGGGGCATCCTTTCACTATTCCTTATTTCCCTCTCCTATTATCACCTTGATTATATTAATATTATATAGGTACAATAGGTGAATTATATCAACACTCAACAAGAGAAGATCAAAATTACAAAATGGTTTGGGTCAAGAGTCTATTTTTATATAATGGAATGCCATTATTTTTTGGCTTGTATGAATTTTATCATTCCCTTGAGTTCTTGGCCATTCCTATTTACATTCCTTCATTTACCCCCATTTCATCCCAATTTGTTATTATGAGAGATGATATTATATCCTATTCTAGTTTTTTGTTCAATGTTACTCCTTATGTTGCTAATGTATGGATAACCCTTTCACATTTCCTATTTGATGTTGAGTTCCTGCACCCATAGTTGCCCTTCATATTTTTGATAGGTGATTCTATAGTTGTGTGTTCCTATTTATTATCTATTACTTGGTTAAAATACTATTGTTTATATCCTTATTCCAAAAATCCAAAAATAGTTCAAATATTCCAAAAAACCCTAAAAATCTAAATATTCCTTTATGTAGAAAAATCCTAAAAAGTTTAGACTCGATGTCCCAAAATGTTTCTCCATTTGTACCCCTCTCTAGTGTGACATAATTAATTAGTTGTCATCTTGTTACTCAAATTATATTTCCAATCACTTGTAGTTAGGTGGCACATATTGAAATACCTCATAGGTGATTTTCATTTCCTCATGAGTACGACATCTCAAAAAGTGGGACTAACTTCCTATGCTTTTATCATTTTATGGGTTTAACCATCTAATCACAAATTTTATTTTCTTGTCCCTATTCATACTTATCATTTTTATATGCCCACTTTCTATCTAAATAATGTTATCAACCAAATTTTCACCCTAAAGAGAGCTACTCACGCCTCCACAAATTTGAGATAACATAGAAACACCTCATATGAAGTGGGTAACAATTCTAAGAGGTGAATCTCTAGATTATGGGTTAGCTTCCATGTACAACACCTAAAAATAATCACTAACTTACATGATTTGAAGGAAAAGGGATATAATAAGATTAAACACTATTCTAACGAAGGTGATGTACCAATGTAAACTCTACAACTTGATTTAACCCTCATTATGGAAAGCAACTACAAAATTGATCTTAAAATCTAAGTTTCTCCTAACAAAAATGTTTCAATATGAAGGTATAATGCAATGTATCATTCAAGATGGATTAATAATAGGCCTGAGAATAGACACTAATAATATTCCCTACACTTAAAATCATACAAGATGCTAGATACACATCATATGACCTATTAGAAAATAGATTGCTCACACAAAGCGTGGAAGAGATAGATGAATGCAAGGAAAGAGAACAATCACTTATCATTAAATAAATAAAACTACTTCATACACTTATGCAAGACTTGATAAATTTAAAACTAGTTTGAATTATTTATTTTAAAGGAAAATCAAAATTCAATTTAGAAGGGCTTTTCCATACCAATATGTGGATGTCTTACAATGTCAAAAGAGGAAACATATATAGAGAATGAGGAAGAGAGAGAGATAAGGAAGTGCATTGGAAAGAACCAATAATGAATTTTAATATTTGAATGATATTTATAAGATGTAAAAGGGTTTAGAGTAATTCATAACGTTCCTCTTGACATGTGTTGATCTCTTCTCATGATTGCCTCTTCAAAGTGGCACAAGAGACCATTCACTTTCTTTATGATGCAATCATCCCTAAAACTACCTCTATCAACTCATCAATGTTGATTGACACCTTTATACACCTTGTAGACCTCAATAAACTCCTTATGACCTCTTTGATGCCTTTAAATAGTTTTAAATATCCTAATATTGACATTGAAGTGATAATTAGTTCTCTTAGGTGTCTTGAAGCTCATTTGACTTCATTACACCTCTCCTTGTCCAAATAGATCAAATCTTTATTCCACCTTTAGGTATGTAGTATATTTCCATGGAAGGATTTTTTCAATCATAAAATACCTAAATCAACCCATTTATATCCATAAAACACTCCCAAATATTTCATTTTCACCCATAACCTTGTATTTTCTCCTAATTCTTTATATCCCTAAAAACACACAAAGCTCCTTATGTGCAATAATGTGCAGATGATCTTGGGAAAATAAGCATAGTTTTGAGTACCTAATATGCCCTTATAACTCTGTGATAAATTTTATGACCAAAATATGAGTGAAAGTGTACTTATTCACCTGATTTCCCTCTCTAATTAGGCCTCTAGGCCTAAAAATTGATTTTTGGCTCTAAAATTCTCCCACATGTGTGATACCAAAAATATGTGTTTTATTCACTTTTTATACCCTATGACCATGATCCATGTCAAATTTGGAATTTTGAAACCTTGTGTAGATATGATAACCATGAAGTGGCCAAAAAACCTAGCCTTTCACAAATTTTTTTCACACTGCCTTCAATAATCATACTTGTAGGAGCAATTTCAGGGTGACATGTATGTATTTTTGGACCTGAGTAGGTTTAAAACACCTCAATTCATCCTCCCTAATGGTTTATATCTATTCATAAGGTCAAATGCCTTGTCTTGAGCCCATTTTTTTTAAAAATCATAACATTTAATGCATTTGTATAGGTACAAGTACAAGCAAATGTCATGGTGATACTCTTCCTAGAGTGGGGAATGATTTCTAAGTGGTTTCAAGAGCAATCCAACTCATTTTAGGCACTTTTAAGGCTAATATTTCTCATCAGGTTCTTATTAGGGTTTTAGGAGGGTTTAGAGTGGTTTAAGTTCTTAATTATTTTTCACAAACCCTAGGTCCTTAACTCCTAAATCAAATCCAAAAAATTTAAGTGAAAAAGTTTGTTCAAATATCCATATGTGCTTATAATCCCATGTAGCTTGTTTATATAGTTTTAATCTCAATTAGGTACTCCTCAAGTCTCTATTATGCCATTGGAGAGTGCTTTAAAGTCTTAACCATTATTCATAAAGGTTGGAGACCTAAACCGATGTCTAATTCTAGAATATTAGAGTATGGAGAGAACTTCACCATCCTTAAAAGCTATTGGACCCCATGCATAAGGTCAGGGTCACACTAAGTAAGAGAACCTTGGTCTTGGATTGAAACTTGTACTTAGAAGAGCTCGAGAAGGTCTCATAGGCCAAATTACCACTTTTTGTCTTGATCTACTTATGTATGTCCATATAGGGTATATACCATAATTATGTAACTTATAAATGTCCTTGGGCTACCATTTCACCCTTAACAACCATTATTTTCATGACTATACTTATAGATCTTTGTGTGTGGTCTTAGGCTTGCCAGGCCTAAATAGACGTATCAACCTTGACACCATTTTCATTGACTGTGAGGATCATATGGAAGTCATGATATCATAATAAATTTATTTCATGTGAATCATTTATTATTAGACCTAATTTACTTTCAAAAAAATCAGACATCTTTCATCAAAACTAGGCAGGCCTGTAGGAACACCTGACTGTGTGACTGTAAGGTTTTAAAGTGACTCTACCTTGATCACTTTCTCTGATCATTATTTTAGGTTTATATTTGATTTTAGTGATTAAATTCACTTGCTTTTTCACCTAAAATATAACCCCATTATCATGCATTACATTTCCTTTTCAAGTTTTAAAACTAACCTGAGTTACTCAAACATTCATGTAGGTTGTCATTGGGGGTCTTGGTTGCATTTTGGAGTTTAGGACCTCAATATAAATCAATGAGTATTTAAATTAATTTTATTTCATTTTTGATAACTTAGTGTCATGTTTTGAACCTTCTCAAATTTTATAAGACCTTACATCCTCACTTGCATACACCTTTCTTGTATCTATTTAAGACATGGCTATACGTGGTCAAAAGTTTATGTGTTTTCAAGTAATTACCAAAAAAAACCTTCTCATCTAAAATTCATTTAGAATTTAAATATTTTCATCTCACATGTGCAATTTCATATATTTTCTATGTTAACTCAAGGTCTCAAATTGCTCAAGTTTTCCATTCTACTTGTAGGTGCTATTAGAGTATCTTGACATTGGGCCTTAAGACCACACCTTCTCTACTGGTCTTGAACCTCTCCAAATGTTGAAACACTACATTAAATTTATCCTTTGGGCCTTCAAACTCTAATCTTAGTGCATATTTCATGTATCTCTCATGAAAAAGAGACATATAGGTCTATAGACTTGTAGGTTTGCATTTTTCATGTTTTAGGCCTTAAATGATGGTTGGCTTGATCTCTTTGATCCGAAGATAATTTCTCCATTACCTCCCCACCTCTCTTGTGAGGTCAAGAATATCACACACCTAAAATAATGTATGATTGAACCTTCACAAACTATTTTTATATAAGCATCCTATATACAGTATAAGTGGCTGGGAACATGAATGCTATTTGGAGGATTATGTATAGAGTGACCAAACATATTATAGAGCTTTAGATGAGATGAGAAGATGGTGAAAACATTTAACCATCCATTATATCCACTAAAACTTTTAAAATACTCCAAACTTCAAATGCAACCTGTGACATATCCCTCATGGAGGTTCCTCTTGATCCCATAGAAGCTCACACATGTGAATCTAATGGAAATAAATGTGGAATAGTTGTGCATATGCATAAATAACTTTTACATTACTCATAATGCTCTAACAAGATCTAAACTACATGAAATTAGTGTAAAACATGATCTTGTGGGGTTAATTAGGGGTTTTTAACTACCTATCTTATTAGCGATGGTTTGTACAACTCAACCTGTTAAACCCTAAAATATTTTCATGAATATTAGCCCATGAGGGGTACCTCTTATGCTTAGGATAATTTGACCCAATTCCTTTGTAAATTTTTGAACCATGCATAAACTTATATCCTTTTTGATATCATGAAGAGATCAACTAGGCTTATGATTATTTTTCTACATCTCTTGACCTCTCAATACTTATGTAAGTTTATTTTCAATGTGAAGAAATTGAAAAGATACTATTATATGCATTTTCAATTGAAGGTGGATCCTTTTATCTGTAAAAGTGATTGAACGCTGACACCTTTTGAATGATTTTATATCTTTGGATATTAGACTGCAAGTTCATCTAACTCTAACCATTATTTGACCACCTCCTAACACCATGCATGTTATAATATTTATTGAAGTGTTTTTCTTTCTGAAAATTACATGTAATTCCTCAAATTTGGCTTAGAAGGTGACTTAATAGACCTTGGGGTGCATTAAAAAGCATGGTAGAAGACTAATGTATGACTATATGATCTTGAAGGTATGACAACAACTCAGATGATTACTCATCACAATGGTATAACCTTGAACACACATGACAAAAAACATTAGATCGTGATTGACGTTTGAAGGCTTTATATAAATGCATGAAGAGACCAAAACCTTAATCAGTGTTAAATAAGGATTTAATTGACCACTTGAAGACTATTCCAAGACTAAGGTGACCACTTGGAGATCCCTATCAAAGTTTTTTAAAAATAGGGGTTGAACCTTTTGACTTGGGGGTAAAAAATGGTCAACAACTACAATGGATTAAGGTCCAATTAGAATATGTAAGCAATGCTTAGTTTTCTAAGGTCAGTTGGGCCATCCATTATCCCATAATCTTGATGTTTTATGAGCATTTCTCTTACCATTTTAGAAAGATTATTCCTTGTACTCTCTACCCATTTTGTGATCGCCCTTTCCTATTTTTATTCTATAATCCATCTTCTTAACTTTTCATCACTTTTCTTCTTTCTCAAATCCCTGGGAGAACTACATTTGGCCTCAAGTTCATGGAAATATGTAAGTAGCATCTACTTTCATAGAGAATTTGGAGTCAACTTGGCCACCCAATCCTTATTCTTCTATTCCCCCTTTTTTGGTCATGATTATTGTGTTACACCTTTGGTTTCAAAGAGTAACGCTTTATTACTACACACTCGTTTACTCACTGAATTTTTATTTTATTTTGCTTGTGTGTTTTTGTTTTATATGTTTTTTTACTTATTTTTATGTTATTTTGTTACTCAATTGCCTTAATTTAGCATATTATGCTTCTCATTTAAGTCTTGAATATTCATATCATGATTTTAAATTTTAAATATTTATGTCTAAATTAAAATTGATTAAAGTGCATTGTGTTAAATCAGCTCTCTCTTTCTATCTGATCCAATCATAACATCAAGGTGAATCTATAGTCTTTTATTTTAAAATTATTTCCTCCCATACGACATAGTATACTATTGTTCTTATCTAGAGGCTTATTTTAAACTCATATATCTAATTTTCTTCTATCTCTTTCATTTTTTATCCTCTTTTAAACTTTATACACTATCATTTCATCTTTTTGTGGGTCCAATCATCTAATTTTTTTTGAATCTCCCCTTGAGGGGGCATCCAAGGCTTACCAAGTGTTGTTTTAGGACATATTCAAACCTATTTAATAATATATTTAGCAAAATCGTCAAAACTAACATCTATGAATTTTTATTCTATGATCATTTGTAACATTTTTCTCAATATTTGAGATGATGTTACTTATATATCGCATAACATCTTTTTAAATAGAGGAAAATATAGACACTCCATTTTTATCACTTTCATGTCAAAATTATAAAATAGAACAACTTCCTATAATTAAACATAAACTAGTCTGAAATCATCTATTTATATAATGTATGAGTTTGAATTCACTTTGGGGTATCTTTAGGTGAGATAATTAACCATATTAAGTCTATTTAATTATCATTCTAATCATTTTATCTGGACAATTTTTCTACTCTGATCAATTCACTAATTCTCCTTTGATGATCAATTAATACAATTAAGTCTCCTTCTCTAAACCATTCTTTTAATCAAATTCTCCACATTATATTAATTAAATTGATATTTGATTAATTAAATTAATCATTATTCTAATTATAATTCTATGTAAATGAAATTCTATACTTTTTTTCAATTATTAATTCTTTCTTTACATTTTATTTCCAAAAGGGCATCTTCATTCAAGAAAGAATCTTGAGATCTTATGAAATATTCTCTTGGGAGATCACTAATTACTAAATGAATTAATATGAAAGATTATTCTCCACTCTTCATCTTGGATACAAGATGAAGGACCCACAATGAATCTTATGAGATATTTTATGGGAACATTCTCAATCTTTCATCTTGAAAACAAGATGAAGGGCCTACATTGATTATCCATGTTTTTTTTTGGGAATAATTCTCTACCTTCATCTTGGAAATAATATGAAACACCTATATTAATTTTCACAAAGAGATTTTGAGAATAATTTTACACCTTCCATCTTGCATGAAATATGGAAGGCTCATATTAATCCATCTTTTATATTTTCAAGAGCCATCCTCCACACTTCATCTTGGACAATATGAAGGGCTCTGTTATCAAACTATGTGTTGATCTATGTGCCTTATTTAGGATACATTTGTAACTATCCATTTCAAAAGTAAGATAAAAGGCACTCATCGACTCAAAAAATTAAGTAGATGCATTTCCTTTATAATTCAACATGTTCAAGACTTATAATGAAACCCTATCAATTTCATACGTTAACTTATTCATTGAAGTCCATGCTTATCAATTCAATTTCTTAAATTATTCAAGGAGATATGGTCTTTTTTGAGATAGTAATATTGTCAAAGACTGCTTGAAGATACATCTAATCTAAATCATACATAAATGTGGGGATTCAAATTAAGGTTTTCATTATATTGATTTAATCTTAACATTATTATCTTAATCTTTGTATGCTCATATTAAGTTAGACATAAATTATTAGTTCGTGATACTTCATTTGATCATTTACAAATTATTGAATAAGTAGAACTAATATTCTAGATTCTAACACTACAAAAATCTAGTCTCTTTCACCATGATGTCACCTCTTAAAATCTTCCTTGTAAGACTTAACCCATATTCTATACGTGTTTCTCTTTTATTCATGTCTTGTATACCATTGAGGACAATTCCTCATTCTGTAATTTCTCTTAACATCACTCTAGATCTATCAAATGTAACATGGTTGAAATAAACCAAATTGATGATCTAGAAGATCCAACCCAATTTAATAATAACTTTGATAGTAATACCATTTATAATCAAAACAAAAAGGAAAGGCATAATAATTTTCCCCTATCCACTATAAAGGTTGGGGCAACTAACACTAACATTGAGTATCTACTATAAGTTTCCCCTATCAACTATAACCAGTTATAATAAAAATATAAATCCTATTCTTGTTTTATATTAATCATAAGTCCTTTCACAAATGGTTCAACAAATATCCCCTGAGCAAGATTCTATTAGCAATCGAATGCTCCAAATGCAAAATCACATTTTACAAATGGATAATCATGTTGGAAGTACAATCATTAAGGGGGTAGGTGAATTAGTGATGTAAGAAAATAAACTTTAATTCTGATTATTAAAACTCTTAACCATTCATCATAATCATTATGAAACATATAAACCATTTATTATAATGAATAAAGAAAACTATGTAAGATCAAAACACATAACACATGAATTATCTAGGAAACCCTCATGAAAGAGAAAACTCACTTGAAACAAGATTTATAATAATATCTTATAAATATATTTATTCAATTTAAATTAGTACCAACTAATCAAGGATTATCCACCCCTTAATTTAGTCAAGCACCCACTTGACCTTTAGCTAGCACTAACTAGTAAGGAGGCTACAAACCCCTAGATGATTAAGAACCAACTTAATCACCTCCAAACTAATATTTACCTATGATCTGATGTCTTAAAATTTATGATGGTATTCTCTTTTTATAACACCTACAAAATTATATTTATACCTCATACAAGTCTCTTCTTCTTCTACATCACTAAACTAGACAAATATACCTATCTAGCTTTGAAATAAACAATCTAATTAGCTCCCCACCTTCAGTACCACTATCTAATAGTCATGACATGTTTATCATGTTATTATTATATTTTTCATTCCCTTACACACTTATACAAATTATCATACCATTCACTTCACTCTTCAATTATCAAAACCTTTACACTAAGTCACCAAAGCAAAATAGGCCTAATAGCCTTCAAAACAAATCTTCTTACTTTCTCATGACCTATAAAAAATAATGTTAGACCCTTATAACATATTTAATGTGATTTTATTATGGTTTTAATGGAATTTTACCCTTATGAAAACTCATATATAATTTGTTTCACTCACCAATTGTCTAACTAGCACAATGATACCAAAATGGCCTTCTACATATGCATTATTCTTTCTCTAATCAATCTTGGTCGGCCAAAACACTTTCCTTAATCCTTAAATATTATCTCCAACTTGGATAAAAATAAAAATATCTCTTAAGACATGTTATATAAAATATAAATCAACTCATTAGGTCATTCACACTTCCAATGGCTCAAAACAACACACTAGGCTTAAACAAGACCTACACAATTAACCCTTCAATAGGCCACATATTTCACTTAGATACCAATAACCCTTTAACAAATATGGAACCCTTTTAAACACTTTAAAATAATTCAATCCATTCCATATTTATGTTTAAAAAGTCATACAACACTTTTAAGTCACTCACTCACCTTATGAAACCTCTTTTAACCCTCAAGCCTTCAATAGGTCCCATGGAGACCTAATTCACCTTCATGTAACACTTTAAGATACTCTGGTCTAGATTGACTTTATCAATGACCCAAAACACTTAAATAAATTTAAATTCATTCTCTATGATTATTTTAAATGCTTAATAAATATCAAATCATTCACTCATACTCTAAAACCTCTATTAGGTCTTAAAGACCTATTAGGCTTAATTAGCCCAAAAACACTATCTTCACAAAAGAGGCTCAAACTAATTAAATATAAAATTTTCATGTAAAATAAAAATATTTATGGAAATATCAAGACCTAATAAAATCCACTGAATCCATAATACACATTCATTTAGACTTACAAGGCTCATAAACACTACTGCAAGAAGCCTACTCAAACTTGCAATAATTACAGTCAACAAAAGTCAACTTTATCCTACAATAACTTCACCTATACAGATATTCAAAAATATAAATAACTTTAAGAATGATATATAGGGAGTTTAATTCATTTTTATACCAAAAATATTTTATCAATACTTTATCTTATACAATAATTTTTTTGCACCCTGGTTTATTCAGAAAAAACACAATCAACAACAATCAAATCTCATGTGTGATAAATGCATATGTACAACTAGTAAAATATCTTAATAAATTTAATTAGATATCTATTTAATTCATATACCATTTTTATTTTTACACCACCATAAAAATAATCCATTATCAAAAGTTATAAACAAAATACTACTGACTAATTTTTCTTTGTTCACTTGATATTGCAAATTTGCTAAGTATGAAAAACAATGAAATCTACCTAGAAGACTAACTTTACCCCATCATAACTTTTGATAAACACCATATAAATAACTAAAATTTGAACCACATTATATAATAACAAATCTAAACAAATCCATATAACTATTTTATTTTCATGCCTTCACACATGTGAATGATGATGTCATCAATCTGTTTATTCAAAAAGTTCTATCTAGATGACTAGGATCACCTAAACCTTCACAAGACTGATCCAATGGATTCATTTCACTTCCATAAGTTTTCTAAGAACTATTTACCCCTAATATGACCCTTAAAACATGATCAATTATCTCAAATACCTACACACATGATATGCACTTTCAAATCCATTTGAAACCTATCACTTTGTCATTAATGCATTATGCACTAAGATCACCTTGACATCAATGAAAATCAATGCATCTCAAGCCCATGCTAAAAAATATCCCTCTTTATCATTGATTTAAAATATATTTTATAATTTTATCTTTCAAATTGAACATTTATTTCATTCTGAACTTTCTCTCCCTTTGACATTAATGATAAAGGGTCTCTTTCTCAACATGCCAACTTAATCTTTGGACCTATCAAACTTATCATAAAGCTATAAAGATCCCCCTAACATCATGATCATCTCATGTAACCTATTTTGAGACCATAATCAACCATATAATCTCCTTGGTATTGAAATATCTCATAAATGACCCCCCTCACTCTATGCATACCTTGCATATTATCAATTGAAGAGAACATACCTCTCTCTGAATTGCTCCTTGATTTTTAGCATATAGAAAACATGACCAAAATTCACATAGTCCTAAATAAACCTGAGTTATTTCCCCATAAATTCATATTACACCTAAAAAAAAACAAAATATTTCAAACATACACAAACATACTCTCTTACAAGAACATACCTTGAATGGAGCCATCTTCACCCACACATAGGTTACCACAACTATCCATCATCGTTTCATGAGACAACTGAATCAAATGTTGATCGTATTGGGTCCAAATGACCTATTTCAATGGTCTAAAATTATTATCATATTAGACAAACAATCACAACTGATATTAATAATAAGAACATGCTCAATAAACTTTCTCATATGAAAAACAACTAAAATTACCTGAATCCATGCTTATAAGAGATCTTCAAGCTACCAAATTGAACAAGATACCTTATTAGGCCATCTATGGATCAAATCTAATTGTATTAATACATTATTTATACTTTAATATAAAATTACATTCCCAATATTGGCCCTTCAATGATGTCTCTCTTTCACAAGAAAAGATACTCCTCTCCTAGGTCACTTCAAAGAGATACATTGTAAACAAAGATACATAACTTAAAATTCTCATACCTTTACACCAAGAGACTACCTATATCACACCATAACCTCATTTAATATTTTTATATCATATTCTTACACTTTCCCACCTATTTTGATGACCTAACTCATTTTACAACCCAATATACACCATGTCAAAGGTTTCTAGTGTTAAAATCCTTATGCCAACCAAGGAAACTCAAATCAAGATATTCTTACACAAAAAATATCAGATATTTAATTAAATTCTCATAGATTTGAATATTTGATATACATATTTAAAAATCTTTAAACCAATTTAAAGAATCCATACTCAACTATATGCATATAAAGACAAAAGAACATACCTTGACCTATTGACTAGTCTTTCACTTATCAACCTTGAAACACCATTCTATGATGATTAAAATGATTGAGTAATGCCTATATGAATCATAAAATAGACACCTCACCTTCAAAGGCACTTAAAACACCTGAAACTTAAGATATTACCAAGTCTCCATCCTCTCACTAGTTTGCTTGTCTTTCCTAAGCCTCCTCATAGGCTTGATTGGCTCATCAATCTTTTCTTTGACTCCATTATCAACACATCTTGATAAATAGTAATATTGTCTTGACTTCATATCTACCACAATGAACAAACCATCTTGACTAATATTCTCATCAACCAATTCATACTTGGTCTCAATCTGATCTCTTTTAATAGTCTTAGGTCTCCATATCCATGCATGACCTCTTCTTTGCACACTAAGAGCTCCATACACCTTGTTTTGCCTTGAGTACTCATTCAAATTATTTTTAAAATATTTTTAAATATGGCCAAATATATGACATCTAAAACAAACAATGTCATTCATAAATT
Organism: Torreya grandis; assembly: GCA_037957365.1. NCBI lineage: Eukaryota > Viridiplantae > Streptophyta > Pinopsida > Cupressales > Taxaceae > Torreya > Torreya grandis. Next base: position 2,113,992 of record JARHVA010001554.1, on the reverse strand, counting down.
TTTCTTGATGATGACTATTCTTTCCTTTTGACAAGTTACTTTTTTTACAATCTCTTGCAATGTGACCAAACTGATTGCAAGCATAACATTGACTATGAGATAAATTAAAAAACCTCATGGAAATAGGCTCCCTTTATGGTATTCTCACCTTATTTTTTATTCTATCATCCTTATTGACTTGATTTAGTTTTTCTTTTTGATCCTTGCTCCTTTTGACCACTAGTTTCTCATGCTCAACCTTACTCATTTTGATCACTAGATTTTAATGTTCAACCTTCAAGGAGCCTATCTCGGTTTTAAATTGATCACACTCAACCTTATTTGACCTCAAAATTAAATTATTAGCCTCTAACTAATTCTTAAGATCATGAATAGTCATCTTATCTTCTTTGACTATTTCCATCATTATCTCAAACTTGATTTGAAGATGACTCACCTTTGTTTCATTTTCCATAAAAGACTTGACCTAATCTCTAATATTTTTGATGATCTTTTCATATTCATCTTCCTTGGAGTTAGAGTTACTCTAAATTACCTTAAAATAACTAATAAACTCTTTAAGACCTTTGACCATTAATCTTTATTCTTGATTCTCTTTCCTTAGCTGCTTAGCCATTTTGTGCTTTAAGGACCACTTTCGTAGATGTCAAGCCTTCTTGAAGGACCTGCTCTGATACTAATTATTGAAAGCACAATCAATGAGGGGGGGGGTGAATCAATGATGAAAGAAAATAAACTTAAATTCAAAAATTTTAAACTCTTAACCATTCATCATAATCATTCATGAAGCATATAAATCATTCATTGCAATGAATAAAGAAAACTATGCAAGATTAAAGAACACAACACATGAATTATATGAGAAACCCTTATGAGGGAGAAAACTCATTTAAAAAAATCTTTGATATACTATATTTTAAAAATATTTATTCAATATATATTATCACCAACTGATCAAGGAGCACCCACCCCTCAATTTATTTAAATACTCACTTGACATTTAGCTAGCACAAACTAGCAAGGAGGCTACAACCCCCTAGATGATCAAGCACCAACTTAACACTTTAAAAATAATCTCTACCTCTGATATAATGTATTAAAAACTTTATGATGATTTTCTCTTTTTATAACACTTGCAAACCTATCTTTCTACCTCATACAAGCCTCTTCCTCTTGTACATCACTCAACTAGACAAACATACATATCTAGCTTTAAAACAAGCAATGCAATTAGCTCACCACATTAAAAAACACTATCTGATCTTCATAACATGTTCAAAATTTTATTATAATGATTTTCATGCCCTTACACACTTCTAAAATCTCTCATACCATTCACTTCACTCTTTAATTATCAAAACCTTTACACTAGGTTACCAAAGCAAAATAAGCCTAATAGCCTTGAAAATAAATCTTCTTACTTGCTCATGACATGTAATAAATAATGTTAGACACTTGTGTTGCAGAGTTTTTAGTGATGTCATAAAGGTGTTCTAGTGAGTGGATGAAGTTCTTTGATATTTTATGTGACAATGACAAAGTGTATATGTGTTTATCCTAGTGTGCTTAAATGAGGCTTGGTTGATCTTCAATTTTAACATGATTAGAGATGTTCAGGGATGAGTATGGTGATTGAAGCATGTGAAATAGGTATCTAAAATAATATATATGCTTTTATATATTTTTTTCATAAGTAAAAATTATCTAGTAGTTCATATTTTTCATCTAGAAAGTTTGGGTCTAGTAGCATAAAATTTGAGTAGGCAATTTGCTGACATCACTATTACCACATGTGGATGATTCAGGGGGAGTTGGTCATATGGTTGTGATCACATTAGTACTTATTTATTATTCACTATATATCAAGTCATGCATCAAAGTTTGGTCATATATATGATGGTGCAAAGTTGGCTTCTCAAAATTTTTGACATTTTTTTTTCCATACTTAGCCAAATTTACAAAGTGGCAAGAAAAATTGAGTAAGTATTTTTATGGTGAAATATTTCACACATGTGGATGTTTAAATAGAAGGTGATAATATAGGTTTTTTTTAGTTTTTATCTTAGTTTATTTTTTCCAAATTTTAGATCATGTGCTAAAGTGCATCAAAATATATGCATATGCAAAGTTGGGCTCCCAAACAGTTTGACTGTGTTTTTCTATACTTAGCCAAATTTGTGTGTGACAAGAAAAGATGAGTAGGTATTTTGATAATGTTATATCTTATATGTGTGAAGGTGTCAAGATAAATTGATCATATGGATTTGTTCAGTTTTGAGCATAATTATTTTGCACTAAATTTGAGATCATACGCTAAAGCATGATAAAAATTATGTAGGAGCAAAGTTGGTCTTCTAGACAAATTATAAACATAGTTGGTTCTGTGATAGAATATTTTGAAAATGAATTTTAATGTAATTATATCTTGTACACATAAAATTTACATGATTAGTTTATTATATGAATGGATTCTACTATGTAAGGAGATCATATGGCCTAAATTTGAGATCATGTGTCTAAGTGTAGAAGAAGTTATTAAGGTTCAAAAATGGATATCCAAGCAGATAAGCAAATTTCTCATAATAATTTTTGTACAAGTTAAAGTTCAAGCATGATCGATGGTGCATGTTACTCTAAGAAGTTAGAAAGAAGTAAGATGAGGATATGTGCATAATGTTTTATGACTGAGTAAAGGTACAAGATACAGATCTAATGGTGAGTGGATGTTCGTATAATTTGATCAAACTATGAGAATTGATAGATAAAGACCTAGTTGATCTACAGAGATCAACATAGTGCATGGAGTCAACATTTTAAGATTACATAAGATGAGGTCAAAGTGATATAGGTTTAACATTTGATCATTAGTGCCTATGTGTTAAAGATCAAACAAGATCAATGATACGTGTTTTAATCTGAGTTGAGAGGACATGAGATGTGAGCATTATGTTCGAAGTTTAACTATGACCATTGCCATTTGAATATTTAAATTTTTTAAGAGAAAAACTAGAGCTCTATATTTTATGCATATCTTTCTATATAAGTCAAATTTTCTATTACTATAAAGAACAAAGTGGTAGAGGACTCTAAGGCACATATATAAATATAGTTTTGAAGATTTTAAAGTGTGCATAGACATAGTTATGAATCTCCAAAGTTGACTATATTTTTGTATATGTTCTACAAGTACCATGAAAAGGATATTTGAGCTTATATTGATGTTGTTTCGATGTCTCATGATGATTTAGATATTAGGGAGTGTTGTAGACTTCATGAGGATGCTCTATAAGTATTTTGGAGGTGTGATCAATCTATCTTAAGTATAAAAAATGCTTAAAAAGTTGACTATATGTTTGATAATGGTGTTCATGTGTATAAGATATTTGTTTGAGTTGATTGAGCTTACACAAAAGTGAGAAAACGTGACTATGATCATTTGAGGATGCCTTAGGGGACATAAAGAGTGAAACTATGTATTTTCAAGTGGTCCTATGTTCTTATTATGTTTAGAGAAGTGTTAAAGAGCTGAATGGGTCTCCATAAGACCTAAAAGTGATTTAAGCCTATTTTAAAAGGGAATTATGCTTAAGTGTGATGAATGTGAGATGCATTAAGGGTGAAGGCATGTATTGTGGATGATAAGAATTAATATGGACTTGATAATTCATGATAGATCTAATATAATGAAATTAAAGATGATAATTTCTAGACTTTATGTGGAAGATTTTTGTTAACAAGAGACTTGTATGTGAGAGAGTTGGAGAGTGAAAGAAAACATATGAGATTAAGAGTGCCTAGTTATTGGGTTGATGAGTAAAGAATATTAAAGATTGTGTATATGATTTATAGGTCATGTTTCTAATGATGGTATAGTTTTCTTATAGTTTAAAGTTGTGAAAAGAGGTCCGAGTGTGCATATGAGGACTTTTTGAGTAAAAAAGGAGAGAGATTATGGCATACGTATATGAAAGGCCTATTTAAAAAAGAAAGAGAGTTTGTGTAAGGGTTAGATAATTAGAGTTCCATCATTAGGTGTTGAAGACATCAGTTCTAAGGTGGAAGTGTTATTTTTAAGGAGGTTCTAAAGGACTTGATCAAGGTTGTAGGTCAGAAGGACTTGATCAAATAAGTAGTCAGAAGGACTTGATCATCTTAGGGGTAGGTGCTCCTTATATAACTATTGTTTCACTAAACGCCTTTGGTTAGAAGGGCTTGACCAAGGTTCCTGATCAAAAGGACTTGGTCAATCTCTTATATGTGATCATATTGTAAGATAGTAGTCCATGTATTTATAGGATTGAGAGTGGATTTTATTTTCTAAGAGGGTTTTCTACATATATTTTATATTGTATATGTGATCTTGTATTATGCTCATTGTTCATTGCTATGAATGATATGTATGCTTCATGAATGATTGTTGCTATACCCTTCACCTTTGGCATGTCTAGGGATATGTGTGGCCGACTTGTGGCTTACATATCTTTTTTATATTCTTATTATATTTTTTTATGTTTTTAGTTAGGTCAGGCTATGGAATAACTATGGCTAAGTAGACTATTTATAGGAGGTAGTGGTTAGTATTTCATTGTCACATGAAGTGTTATGCTCTTATTGCATTATTTTAGAGGTTTTCCCCTCAAAGTGAATTTACTTTATTATCTAGTATTATGATTTTCTATCAATTATTATTGTGTGATCTATTATATTTGATTATTCTATGTGATATATAATCATTTATGTGAATATCTAAGTAATTTCATTATAAGTAGTATCAAAGTTTTGATTTGGGCAAATTTTCTATGGTGTTTTTTTGGATCTGGTGAGGCATGACTTTTATGAGAGGAAAGAGTGAAAAAACATAACTTGTAATTCAAGAAGAATTAGTTTTTTGGTCAGTATAGTATTGTTTGAAACATTTTCTTGAAAAAAAATATTTGAAAAGAAAAAAAAAGTTTGGAATTTTTTCCCTTTACAAAATTGTAGTCATTGGATTCATCTCAGTGAGAAGATAGAAATGGTATATTCTATCAGTACACTTTTTGTTGCCAAATTTTTTTACCCTAGTGTACAAAGGCATTTGTTAGATTCATCTTGGCAAGGTGATCACAACAATACCATTTCTCGTTACACCATATTTAGGGAAAAAACCCTCTTAGGGTTTGTGTATGGTAGGTCCTATTACATGGGGAAGAAAAGGGGGGAAAGACACTCTTAAGACTCCTACAAGTGACATGGAATCTAAAACTTCAGATCCATTGATTTCTCCATTTTAGGCTGGCATAAAGGGCTTGGTGTGGCATGATGACTTTGTTGTAGTTCAAACTAATGTTTCAGGGATGCATGGAGAGATTAATGGGGTTCACACTCAATTGAATTAGATCACTTTACAATTGGCACCCCTTTCATCTCAGTTACATTCAAAAAACCCTCCACTTCATCATTTGATTACTCTCAACACCAACAACTCCAATTCTGGTATGAAACTAATGTTATCAAAAGTGGGCATGCATAAGTTTGATGGTAAGGATCCTCTTAGTTAGATTATCCAAATTTAAAATTTATTTGATTTTCATCAAACTCCTAGTTCTTAGAAGGTGATAGTGGCATATTTGTATCTGGAGCTTGAGTAGTTTATTTGGTACCACTGGTTGTGTGTTCAAAATAAAAAGAATATTGCTTTTGTTACATGATCTATTTTCATTGATGAGTTGTTGGCTCATTATCAAAATAATTTCTTTGATAACTACTATAGGTAGCCAAATTGTGGCAAATAAAAATTGTGAAAGATTATATTTATCAATTTTAGAATTTATCTTTGTAGGTGGAAGACATCATTGAGGAAAAATTGACTAATTTTTTTATGGGTGGCCTCAAATATATCATCTAATTTGAGGTTTAGATGTTTAATCCAACATATGTATCAAAAGCTATTCCAAGGGCATGCATGGAAGAAGAAAAAGAGATGGTCAAAAGGAAAACTTTCACTACTAATCTGATCACACCTTTTTATCATCATCATTTTCTCAACCCACTAGATTGATACCTTGAAAAATTGAAGAGAAGTGAGCCAAAGGATTGTGTTTCAGTTATGATAGTAAGTGGAGTAGAGAACATTATTGTGCTAAAAATAAATTATTTTACATTGAAGGTGCCCATGAGGATGAAGATAATAAAGAGACAATTAGAGAGAATGAAGGTCTTGAAGAGGAGTCTAAAGACTCTTAGTGTACTATTTCCTATCATGCCTTTTTTGGTAATATTACTCCTCAAACTCTTAAGGTGGTGGGTTTTCTTAAAAAATAGAAGGTCACTATATTGATTAATTTTGGGATCACACACAACTTTATGAATAGTAAGTTAGTTACTCAGTTGAACTATTTCATTTATCCCACTCCAAAATTTTAAGTCATGATTATAGATGGTGGTGCTATCAGCTATTCAGAAAAATGCCATAGCATTAAGCTAGCTATGGAAGACTACTTGTTAGACTGTCCTATGTTTTCTATTCCCATGGGAGGAGCTGACATTGTTTTAGGAGTACAATGGCTCACCACTCTGAGAACTATTGAGATGAATTTCCAAGAATTATTCATGCACTTTAATTTTTAGGGAATGACATTTGAGCTAAGGGGATTAGGGGATAAATCTCCACAACTCATTATCTCCCATCAAATAACAAATATTATCTATAGGGGTACTTAAAGATTTGTAGCTCACTTGTTTTCTATGAAAGTTTAGCTAACTTAACCATCTACAAATTTTGTTATGCAACAAGTGATTGATGACCATTCAATTATTTTTGATGACATGTCGAAAGGACTTCTACCTAGTCGCATGCATGATCATGCTATCAAACTTATTATTGGTAGTACACCACCTAACATTAAGCCATACAAGTATCTCTATGCCCAAAAAGTAAAATTGAAAAGATGGTACAGGAGATGTTAGATGAAAGAATCATTTGCCATAGCCATAGTGAATATTCTTCACCAGTTATCATGGTGAGAAAGAAAGATGACACTTAGAGGATGTGTCTTGATATAGATAACTCAACAAGTATAATATCAGAGATAAGTTTTCTATTCCTATCATTGATGATTTGATAGATGAATTAAATGACGCTCTTTATTTTACCAAGTTAGATCTACATTCTGGGTATCATCAAATCTAGATCTATGATGAAGACATACCTAAAACAACTTTTAAGACCCATGAAGGCCATTATGAGTTTTTGGTTATGACTTTTGGTCTAAAAAATACATCATCCACCTTTTAGAGTTTGATGAATACTATTTTTAGGCCATTTTTGAAAAAAATTGTTTTGGTATTTTTTGATGATATCCTCATTTATAATAAAAATTAAAAAGACCATTTGCACCATGTGAAACAACTACTCTTAATTCTAGAACAACATCAATTATATGCCAAACCTTCCAAATGTAATTTTAGAGCCTATAAGGTTGAGTATTTGGGTCATTTGGTTTCACATAAAAGAGTAAAAGTGGATCTTAAAAAAATCTAAGCAATAGTGGACAAACCAATTTTTAAGACACTCAAGCAACTAAAGGGATTTATGGGGCTAACTGGTTACTATCATAAGTTTGTCAAAAATTATGATAGCATTGCAGTTCCACTCACCTCTTTATTAAAGAAAGATTCCTTTCAGTGGATTGATACAACTACCAGGGCATTTGAACAATTGAAATTGGTTAAGTGCACCACTCTAGTGTTGGCCACTCCTAATTTTTTAAAAACTTTTGTGGTTGAATGTGATGCATCTAGGTATGGTATGGGTGTTGTAATGATGTAATAAGTTAGACCAATTGCATTTGAAAGTTGTCAACTAAAGGGTAAAAATCAGCACAAGCCCATATATGAGAAGGAAATGATGGCCTTTTTACATGCAGTCAAACAATGGATACCTTATTTGATGGGTCATCAATTTCAGGTAAAGACTGATCATGACAGTCTCAAATATTTTTTAGAACAATGGTTGTCATCTGAAAAACAATAGAAATGGGTCACTAAGATGTTAGGCTATGATTTTCAAATAGTTTATAAGAAATACAAGGACAATATAGTGGCAGATGCACTATCCAAGAAGGATGAATTGATTGAGGCATTGCTATGTGCTATGACCATTCTATAGGTAGATTAGCTAGAGGAAACATGATCAGAATAAGAAAATGATAGTGCTACCCATGATTTGATTCATAATCTTCAACAAGTTTTGAGTGGATTTGAAAAATTCACATGGAAGGGTGATGCATTATGGTATAAAGACAAATTATACCTATGTAATAATTCTCTTCTTAAACAAAAAATCTTTTAGGAACTTCATGCAACTTCAATTGGGGGTCATTTAAGATTCTTGAAAACCTATCATAGAATCGAGCAGGATTTTTTTTTGGAAATGACTCAAGAGGTATGTCCAAAAATATGTGGCTGAATGTATGATCTATCAACAAAATAAAAGAGAAACCATCAAAACCCTATGTCTATTGTGTCCTTTATCCATTTCTAGCCAATGTTGGGAAGAGGTGTCTATGGATTTCATTACAAGGTTATCAAGATTTGATGGTCAAAATGTTATCATGGTTGTGGTAGGTTGTCTTAGTAAGTATGTTCATTTTTATTCATTATCACAACCATTTTTTGCTAGTACAATAGCTTTTAATTTTCTCAATATAGTTTAGAAATTTCATGGCACCCCTAAAATCATTGTCAGTGATAGATATCTCATTTTCACTAGCAATTTTTAGACTAAGTTATTTGCATGTTTGGGTACCCAATTGGCTCATATCTCATCCCATTATCTTCAATCAGATGGATAAATTAAGATAGTCAAAAAATGTCTAAAAGGATATCTCTATTGTATTATTTTTGATAAAGAAGATAAATGGATGCATTGGTTGCCACTTACTGAATGGTGGTATAATACTTCTATTCATAGTTCTTCTAAAATGTCTCTTTTTTTGGCACTATATGGATACCACCTACAATTCATCACTTCAATCTTGAAGTTTCAGCCTAAGGTTCATGTAGTTGAAGATCATATTCACCATCAACATGAGGTCCTTACAAGTTTGTGTAAAAAATTAGCCATGGACTAGAATCACATGAAGCAATAGGAAAATTAACACAATAGTGAGAGGCTTTTTGACATTGGTGATTGAGTTTTTGTTTGATTATAGACATATAATTAGATGTCCTTAAGGCAATAGAAAAAATATAACAAGTTATCCCATAAGTATTATGGGTCTTATCAGATTTTTTAAAAAATTGGCAATGTGGCCTACAAGTTAGAGTTTCCTTCCTCCACTCACATGCATTTAATATTTTATGTATCATGCCTAAATAAAGTCATTGGACACAAAGTTGATACTCAAATTGAGTTACCAGAGTTGAATGAGGAAGAGTTATTCTTGATCTTGAGGCAATATTTTAAATGCACACTAAGAAGCTATGGTCTAGAATAATTAAGGAGTACTTGATCAAATAGAAGAATCTACCTTGTGAAGATGCCACTTGGGAGGATGAATCTTTTATGCATCAACATCTAGAATTGACTCAATGTTGAGAACAATGTTATTTTAAAGGGGAGGGACATGCTATGCCCTTAACTTTTGACATGTCTAGGGATATATGTGGCCGACTTATGGCTTACATACCTCTTTTATATTCTTATTACATTTATCTATGTTTTTAGTTAGGTTAGTCTATAAAATAACCATGGCTAAGTATACTATACATAGGAGGTAGTGGTTAGTCTTTCATCATCATATAAAGTATTATTCTCTTATTACATTATTGTAGAGATTTCCATTTTGAAGTGGATTTTCTATATCATCTAATATTCTACTCTGCTATCAATTATTGTTATGTGATCTATTATATTTACTTATTTTGTGTGATATATAATCATTTGTACAAACATCTAAGTAATTTCGTTACAATTGTATTAAATGGTTAAGTATTTATAAGAGTTTGGAAATTGATTAGATTGTTTGCCACCACTGATTCATCCCTCCCTTTTAGTGGATTATATCTCTAACAATTGTTATCAAAGTGAGGCCCTTTGGTGAAAACTTGATAGCTTGAATGTGATCCAAGGTACAATGGCTAGTCATAATGTGCAAGGTGGTTTCTCTACTAAACAATCACCAATGTTTAGTGGATCCAATTATGATTTTCAAAGTATTAAGATGATTCCATACATTATGTACCTAGGGTTTGATGTATGGTAATTTATTTTTGATGGTTATGTTACCCTTGCTATTTCTCCATCTAGTGTTATAGATAAGAAGTTGTTTGAGAACAACTCTTAGGCAATGAATGCCATCACGTATGGTCTTACAAAAATTGAGTTCACCAAAGTAATTTATTGCACATCTACCAAGGAAATATGGGATAAATTGAAGACTATTTTTGAAGGAGATTCAAAGATTAAGTTAACAAAGTTGTAGACTCATCAAAGAAAATTTGAGAGCCTCAAAATGAAAGAAAAATATTTTGTGACATCCTTTCTATAGAGAGTATATGAGATTGTAAACACCATAAGAGGTCTTGGAGAGAAATTTGAAGAGGCTATTATAATTTAAAAGGTATTAAGGTCTCTATCTCTCAAGTTTGATCTAAAAGTATCTGCTATGGAAGAAAGTCATGATTTTACTCAGTTGAAGATGGATCAATTGCATGCCATACTAGATATGAGATGACAGTAAATGATGATATACCACCAAAGAAGAAAGCAAAATTTAAAATAGAGATGAAGCCAAAAAGGAAGGTCCAAGGTAATAAACCCAAAGAATATGACATTTTTAATATTGATGAGGATAAACTAATTACTTTGTTTACAAATAAATTGAAAATAGGTTCAAGCAAGTATAAGGGTAAGCTATCTTTCAAATACTTCAATTGTAGAAAGGTAGGACATTTTACTAATAAGCACCCTCATAAGTACAAGAATGATGTTGATAAAGAGCATGATCAAGGTCACGATGATGGAAAGATATCTTTCAAGTCTAATAAAAAAAAGGGATTTAGAAGGTTTGACAACAAGATGAAATACTTCAAAGACAAGAAGAGTATCTACACCAAAGAAGATTACAGCTCATCAGATGAGAGTGAAGACAATGAATCAGAATATTATCATGAAGATGATGGTCCTACTAAATATGAAGCTATGCTCATAGATGAAGGAAGTTACTCACATTAGAAAGAGTCTACTTGGATTTATTTAGATAATGATGAAGATGAGGTGGACTGTGAGACTATATTGATGAATTCTCTTGAAGAACTAATTATTGAGAAGAAGATTAATAAGAAAATAAAATATAAAATCAAAGACTATGAGAATAAATTTAGTGTGTTTGAGGTAAGCATGAATGAAGACACCAAGGAACATGAAGATATGATCAAGCATCTCAGTCTTCAATTGAAAAATTTATCTACAAGCTTAAAAGATAAAGAAGATGAATGTTTAAGCTATGTTTTTGAAAATGAGGCTTTGAAATATGAGTTAGAAAAGACATCTAGTAAAGTGAAGATATTTGTGATATTTGAAAAGAGCTCATGTAATCTAGACAATATTATAAGTGGTCAAAAACATGCTAGTGATAGAACTGGTTTTGAATATGAAGAACAAAAGAATGCAACTCAAGACAAGATGAAAAATAATGTGAACTAGGACAATCAGTCTTTTGAAGACAAATCATCAAATAAGGAATGATGGTCCAAATAGATTAAAAATAAATTAGATTAGATAACCAAATGCCATAAGGTATGTAAATTTTAATGGTTAGTTACTGCTATGTGTAATCGGTTTGGGCATCAAGTTAGAGAGTGTAGAAGACCTGTTGAGAATGAATTTGCATGGAAATATTATGGGTTTCATGAATTAGAAGGTGTAATCAAGGTATAGTGTTTCAATTTTCATGATATAGGATACTTTGTAAAAAATTATCCATTTAAGGCAAGGAAAGACGAGTTTCCTTCAAGAGATATTAAATTTTATAGTTGTTATAAAGTAGGACACATTGTAAGATTTTTTCCAAATATGGAAAGACAGAAATAGCTTTTTATAAAAAATATGGTGTGCTTCAATTTTGAATATAGAGGTCACATTGCTAGATTCTGCAAGCAAAGGCCTAGAAGATAGAATAGGTTTTATCAGGCTCTTAGAGTACAAGATAGAAGGCAAGTGAACTCATGGAGACCAAAGGTGGTAAGTAAGAATTATGATGAGACTATAGGTCTAAGTAATATGTTTTCTATGGTGGAGAATGCTTCAAGAATTAAAGAGTCCCAAGAGGTCTCATTGTCTGCTCATGTTAAGAATGAAGAGACTAAGCTCAAGGAGAAGACCAATGTACTAGTTGAGGCTAGTTCTGAGGTAATTATAAATCTAAATGAACATCCTAATGTTATTGATCAAGATTCATGCAAAGAACATTAATTTCTTGTATCTAGTGACAAGGTTCCAAAATAAAAGGAAGATTATTTAGGTGAAGAGGTATGCCATGAATCTATGTTGTCTCGATGTATTGATAATTGAATCATAGAAATAAAAGAGAATGTTGTAGTATTTAAGTAAGTTATTTATCTAAACCCTAAGAAGAAGAAGAAATATAAGTATCATTTGAGCAAGGAGGAGGAGGAATATGAAGATTTGTTTTTGTTTTAGATCATTGAGATATATAGGGTGTCTCTATTTATGCTTCTTAAGATACTCCTTTCAAGTGAAGAAGAAATTTTTATTGTTAGAATAGTCTACAAGGTCAAATTAAAGGTTCCCAAATGGTAAAGGAGGATTTGTGATTTGTCAAGATAGTCTTTTACATAGAAAGCTCTATTGACCTTATTCTAGATTGCTCCAGGTGGTTTTATGATTTGAAGGTTTCTTGAAGTCAAATTGAATATTTTTGTTTGCTCCCAAGTTTCTTAGTTTATGCTTATGAGTATGCAGGTCCTAAAATGGATTATAGGAACTCAAGGTTTTCAATGGTGTGGATTCTCAAATCTTAGTCTAGAAGTGTTTAATGGTTGTTTTTAGGTGTATAAGAAGATTCTAAAGTGGATGTTGACTAGAAGGTGCTATGTTGACCTTATTTGTTTTAATATTCTAGGGTTTTAGGCTCTACTAGAAAAATAGTCTACCTTATTAATTAAGGTCTAAACCTTCTTAATATGTTGAATGGGAAAAAAGGGGTTATCAAATCAAGGTTCATAGAAATTTGAAGGTTTGTGGATCTCAAGTTATTCAAGTTTTTGTCAATTTGGAGGCTTAATTAGATAGTTGGTTTGTGAAGGAAGTTTATTTCAAAGGATGAGATAGTTGTTGAAAATTGATGTCCTTAAGGGGGCATATGAGAGTGCTTTAGATATGAAGTTTTAGGTCTTGAAGATGTGTCTACTAAAATTTGTGGGATCTACAAGTTTTAGGTAGGGCTACAAGGAGGACATATAGGCCTGATTTATTTTTTCTCAATTTCTCTAAAAAGAGAAAGGTATATGTGTTTCAAGGTGAGTTCTCAAGCTATTTTAGTGCATGTTTCCTATTTAATGAGTGGCATGAAGTTCTATTGGTGGTCCTTATGATAGCTTGAGAGAGAAGGCTAGTAAGCATATGTGGTGATTCTTCATGCTGTGTAGAGATATAAAGATGCTCAGAAGGTGTTACTACTTAGAGTTATTAGGAGTTCCTCTCAAATGTTTATTGATGTGTTTTATCATATTTTTGTGTTTTTTGTGGTCTATCTTCATTGGTTGTAGTTCTTGGTTGAAGTGAGTGGTGGCATGGAGGAAGAGGAAGTTATCAAGACAAGAAAAAGTAGGCTCAAGGTAAGGGGGAGTTTGTATCATATTTTTAAATGGTCCTTTCCTATTTATGGTATTTTTACGTACTCAAGATCAGTTGGTACCCACTTTTTCATTGTGTCAAAGGGGAAAAAAGTTTTTGTTGTGGGAGTGCTTGAACAGAGAGAAGGTGACTTATATATTTCTATATATGATGTTTTTTGACATCAATGACAAAGGGGGAGATTGTTGGAGATTTTTCAGTGATGTCATGGTAATTTTATAAAGGTGTCCTGGTGAGTGGATGAAGTAATTTGATAGTCTATGTGACAACGACAAAGTGTGCAATGTGTGTGTCCTAGTATGCTTAAAGAAGGCTCAGTTGATCTTCAGTTTTGGCATGATTAAGGATGTTAAAGGATGAGTATGGTGATTATAACATATTTAAGAGGTCCATAAAATGTTATATATACTTTAGGAGTTGTGTGCATAAGTGAAATTCATTTGGTAGTCCATAGTTTTTATCTAGATAGTTTGGGTCTAGTGACAAAAAATCTAAGTAGGCAGTTTGTCGATGTCACTATTGCCATATTTGGATGAGTAAGGGGAGTTGGTCATATGGTTGTGATAAAATTAGTCCTTAAAGTTTATGTACCAGATATTAAGTCATGCATGAAATCACAGTTAAAGATATGCGGGTGAAAAGTTGGCTTCATAGGTTTTTTGACAATGTTTCCCCATACTTAGCCAAATTTGCAAAGTGGCAAGAAGAGCCAAGTAAGCATTTAGATGGTGGTATATCTCACATGTGTGGATGTTTCAGGAGAAGGTGATCATATGGGTTTGTTTAGTTTTGATTATATTTGGTTTTTGATAAATTTTAGATCATACGCTAAAGCATGCCCAAAGATATGCATATGCAAAGTTGAGATCCCAGGTAGTTTGACTATGTTTTTCCATACTTAACCAATTTTGCATGTGACAAGAAAATATGAGTAGGTATTTTAATGATGTTATATATTTCACGTGTGAAGGTGTCAAGAGAAAATGATCATATGAGTTTCTTCAGTTTTAAGCATAGTTATTTGATGCTAAATTTGAGATCATGCACTGAAGCATGTCAAAAGTTATGCAGGAGCAAAGGTGGTCTCGCAGACAAATTCTAAGCATAGTTGGCTCTATGATGAAAAATTTTGAGAAGGAATTTTAATGGTGTTATATCTTTAATGTAAAAAGGTTATAGGATTAATTTTTTATATGGATGAATGGTCCTATATAAGATCATATGATCTAAATTTGATATCATGTTTATAAGCGCAAAATAAGTTATTAAGGTTCAAAAATGGCTATCTCAGAAGATAAGCAAGGTTCCCTAGTCATTTTTTCACAATTTAAAGTTAGATCAAGATCGATAATATGCATTGCTCCAAGAAGTTAGGAAGCAATGAGATGAGGACATGTACATAATATTTAATAATTGAACAAAGGTACATGATAAGAATCTAACAATGAGTGGGTGTTCACACAGATTGATCAAATGATGAGTATTGATAGTTAAAGACCTATTTGATCTTCAGAGATCGATGAATAGCATGGAATAAAAAATTTAAGATTACACGAGATGAGGTCAAAGTGATAAAGGTTTAATTTTTGAGCATTGGTGCTTATGTGTTAAAGATCAAACAAGATCGATGATGAATGTTTTAATTTGAGTTGAGAGGACATGAGATGTGAGCATTATGTTTGAGGTTTAACTATGACCATTTCCATTTGAATATTTGAACTTGCTAAGGGAAAAACTAGATCTCTATATTTTATCCACATATTTTAATAGAAGTTGAATTTTCTATTGATATAAAAATCAAAGTGGTAGAGGACTCCAAGATGCATCTGAAAATATAGATTTGAAGATTTGAAAGTGTACACAAACATAATTATGAATATTCAAAGTTGAATTTTTTGTATATGTTCTACAAGTAACCTGAGAAGGATGTTTTAGCTTATGTCAATTCTATTTTGATGTTTCATGATGATTTGGCTATTAGGGAGTGTTGTAGACTCCATGAAGATGCTCTATGAGTATTTTGGAGGTGTGATCAATCTATATTGAGTATGAACAATGCTTAAGAAGTTAACTATATGTTCATTAATGGTGTTCCTATGTATAAGGCCTTTATTTGAGTTGATTGAGCATACATAGAGGTGAGAAAAAGAGACATAAGGATTAGACCTATGTATTTATAAGTGGTCATATATTATTATAATTGAATAAGTGTCAAAGAGCTGAATGGGTATCCATAAGACCTAAAAGTGACTTGGGCCTATTTTAAAAGGGGATTGTGCTTAAGTATGACCCATGTGAGATGACTTAAGGGTGACAACATGTATTGTGGCTGACAAAGATTAATATAGACTTGATAATTCATGATAGCTCTATATATAGTGAAATCAAAGATGATGATTTCTAGACTTTGTGTGGAATATTTTTGTTAGTGAGAGACTTGTATATGAGAGAGTTAGAGAGCAAAGAAAAGTAGAGGAGAGTAAGAGTGACCAGCTATTGGGTTGATGAACATAGAAGATTAAAGATTATGTGTATGATCTGTAGGTCATGTTTTTTATGATAGTATAGTGTCATTATAGTTTGAAGTTGTGCAAAGAGCTCTGAGTGTGCATGTGAGGACTATTTGAGTAAAGGAGAAAGATTGTGGCATGCCTATGTGAGAGGCCTATTTGAGAAAAAAGAGAGTTTATGTAGGGGTTGGATAATCAGAGGTCCATCATTAGGTGTTGAAGACATACATTTTGAGGTGTAAGTGTTCCTCTCAAGGAGGGTCTAAAGGAATTGATCTTCTTTAGGGGTAATTGTTCCTTGTGAAATAGGGTTTCACTAAAAACCTTTGGTCAGAAGGACTTGATCAAGGTTGTAGGCCAGAAGGACTTGATCAAACAGGTGGTTAGAAGGACTTGATAATATTAGGGGTAGGTGATAATTGTGATACTTATATTTAACTAAAGGCCTTGGGTTAGAAGGACTTGACCAAGGTTTCTGATCAGAAGGACTTGATCAGTCTCTTATTTTTGATCATCTTATAAGACAATAATTCATGTGTTTTTAAGATTGAGAGTGAATTTTATTCCTCAAGAGGGTTTCTCATGTGGATCTTGTGTTATGTATATGATCTTGAATTATGTTTATTGTTCACTATTATGAATGATATGTATGCTTCATGAATTATTATATTGAATGCTTGAGTATTTGCAAGGGTTTGGAAATTAAATTGAATTATTTGCCACCACTGATTCACCACCCCCCATGCCTCAGTGGATTGTAGTTATAACACCTTGTAATATATATTAAACATGATTTAATGATGGTTTTCATGGCCTTTTACCCTTTTTAAACCTCATATATAATTATTTTCACTCACCAATTGTCTAACTAGCACAATGAGACTGAAATATCCTTCTACATATGCATTATTCTTTCTCCAATCAATCTTGGTCAGCCATAACACTTTCCTTAACTCTTAAGGATTTTATCCAATTTGGATAAACATTAAAATATGTATTATAATATGTTACATATAATAGAAAACAACTTATTAGGTTGGTAATGTTTTTAATGGCTCAAAATAACACACTAGGCTTAAGCAAGACCTAAGCAATTAACCCTTCATTAGGCCACATGTTTCACTTAGATTCCAATAACCTTTAACCAAATATAAAACCCTTTTAAAAAATTTAACACAATTTACTTCGTTCCATATTCATATTTAATAAGTAATACAACACTTTCAAGTCACTTGCTCACCTTATGAAACCTCTTTTAGCCCTCAAGTCTTTAATAGCTCCCATAGAGACCGAAGTCACCTTCATGTAACACTTTAAGGCACTATGGTATAGATGGCCCTTATAAATGACCCAAAACACTTAAATAAATTTACCTACATTATATATGATAATTTTAAATTCTTAATAAATATAAAATCATTCACTCATACTCTAAAACCTCCATTAGGTCTTAAATACTTGTTATGCTTATTTAGCCAAAAAACACTATCTTCATAAAAGAGGCTCAAACTAATTAAATATAAAATTTACATGTAAAATAAACATATGGATTTAAATATAAACACCTCATGAACACCATCCAATCTATAATAAACCTTCATTCATCCTCCAAAGGCTCATAAACACTATTGCAAGAAGCCTACTCAAACCTATAATAATTACAATCAACAAAAGTCAACTTTATCCTACAATAAATTCACCTGTATAGATATTAAGAACTCCAAATTAATTTAAAGATGATATATATAGAGTCTAATTCATTTTTTATTTTTATACCAATAATATTTTATCAATACTTTGTCTTCTACAATCATTTATTTGCACCGTAGTTTATTTAGAAAAAACACAATCAACAATAGTAAAATCTCATGTGTAATTTATGCAATTGTAAAACCAATAAAAATTTCTAATAAATTTTAGTGGATATAAATTGAAATCATCTACCACTTTAATTCTTACACCACCACAAAATTCATCCATTATCAAAAGTTATAAACAAAATACTATTGACTAGTTTTCCTTTGTTCACTTGATATTGCAAATTTGGCTATGAAAAACAATGAAATATGCATGGGAGACAAACTTTGCACCATCATCAATTTTTATAGACACCATATCAAGACAAAAATTTAACCACATTATCTAGGAATAAATATAAATAAACTCATATAATTACTTTCTTCTGACACCTTCACATGTGTGAATGCTGATGTCATCAATCTGCTTACTTAAAAAGCTCTGCCAAGATGACTAGGATCACCTAGACCTTCACAAGACTGATATAATGGATTAAATTAACTTCCATAAATACCCCACTTATTCTTAACATCTCATATTACCCTTAAAACATGTTAAATCACCTCAAAGACCTACACACATGATATGCACTCTAAAATCCACTTGGAACCTATCACTTTGTCATTAATGAATTATGTACTAAGATCACCTTGACATAAATAAAAATAAATGAATCTCAAGACCATGCTAAAAAATATCCCCCTCTATCATTTATGGAAAACACCTTTTAGAATGCTATTTCTCAAAGTGAACAACTCTTTCATTCTGAACTTCTTCCCCCTTTGATATTAATGACAAAGGGTCTCTTCCTCAACATGCCAACTTGATCTTCGGACCTTTCAAACTGTTCATAGAGATATAAAGCTTACCCTAACATCATTATCATCTCATATAACCTATTTTTAAACCATAATAAACTATATAATCTATTTATAATTTAAACATCTCACAAATTCTCCCCATCACTCTATACATACCTTGCTATTATAAATTGAAGAGACATTACCTCTATTTGAATTATTCCTTGATTCTTAGCATATAGAAAACATGTCCAAACTTAAAATACTCCTCAATAACCCTGAGTTAACTCCTCATAACTCCATATTCTACCTGAACAAAACCAAAATATTACAAACATATACAATCAAACTCCGCTACAAGAACATACCTTGAATGGAGCCATCTTCATCCACACATAGGTTACCACAACTATCCATCATGCTTTTATGAGACAACTAAATAAAATGCTGATCTTAATGGGCCAAAATGACCTCTTTAAATGGTATACAAAACTTTTCATATGAATAAAATAATCACAATTTATCTAAACAATAATAACATTCTCAACAAACCTTCTCATATGAAAAGCAACTAAAATTACCCAAATCAACGCTTATAAGAGATCTTAAAGCTAACAACTTGATCAATATAACTTATTAGGTCATCTATGGAAGAAATATAATTACATTCATACATTAATTCTAATACAATATGAACCTACCTTTCCAAGCTTGGCCATTCAAGGATCTTTCTCTTGCACAAGAAAAGATACTCCTTTCCTATGTCACTTGAAAGAGATACATTGCAAACAAAGATACATAACTTGAAATTATCATAAATTTTCACCAAATGACTAAATATAACACACTATAAACTCCTTTAATACTTGTATATCATCATTTTACACCTAAGCACCAAGTTTGGTGACCCAACTCATTATACAATCTAAAATACACCATGTCAAGGGTTTTTAGTGTTAAAACCCTTATAACAACCAAGGACACTCAAAGTAATATCTTCTTCCACAAACAACATCAAATATTCAAATCAATTCTCATAGATTTTAATAGGTGATATAAATATTTGACAAGCTTGAAACTAATTGAAAGAATCCATACCCAACTATATTCATATCAAGATAAAAGAATATACTTTGACCTATTGATTAGTCTTTCACTTATCAACCTTGCAAGACCATTCCATCATGCTTAAAATGGTTGAGTAATGCCTCTATAAATCTTAATAGAGACACATCACATTATAAGTCACTTATAACACCTGAAACATAGTATATTCCCAAGTCTCCATACTCTCACTAATTTACTTGTATTTCCTAAGCATCCTCATAGGCTTGATTGGCTCATCCATCTTCTCTTTGACTCCCTTATCAACACATTTTGATAAATAATATTTTTGTCTTGAATTCATATATACCACATAAAACAAAACATATTGATTGATATTCTCATTAACCAATTCATTTTTGGTCTCAATTTGATCTCTTTTAATAGTCTTAGGTCTCCATATCCATGTATGACCTCTTCCTTGCACACTAGGAGCTCTATACACCTTATTTTGCCTTGAGAACTCATTCAAACTAATTTTACAATATTTTAAAATATGTCCAACTCTTTCACATCTAAAGTAAATAATATCATTCATACCATTTACTTGATGGTGGATATTATCTCCTTTTGACAAGTTACTTCTCCTTTTGCAATCTCTTGTAATGTGACCAAACTGATTGCAAGCATAACATTGACTATGAGATGAATTAACAAAACTCATGACATTGGGATGCCTTAATGTAATTTTCACCTTATTTTTAATGATAACATACTTCTTTACTTGATTCAATTCTTCTTGCTCAACCTTGCTCATTTTGACCACTAGCTTGTCATGCTCAACCTTGATCATTTTAATCACTAGCTTGTCATGCTCAACCTTGAAGGAGCCTAGCTCGGTTTTTAATTGATCACACTCAGCCTTATTTGACCTAAAAGTTTAATTTTCTGCATCTAACTGATTCGTAAGATCATGAATAGTCATCTTATCTTCTTTGACTATATCTCAAACTTGGTTTGAAGATGACTCACCTTTCATTCACATTCCATAAAAGACTTGACCTGCTCTCTAAGATTTTTTTTATGATATTTTCATATTCATCTTCCTTGGAGTTAGAATTACTCCACCTTATCTCAAAATAACTAATTTTCTCTTTAAGACCTTTGACCATCATTCTTAATTCCTGATTCTCTTTCCTTAGCTACTTAGCCATTTTATGCTTTAAGGGCCACCTTCCTAGCTTTCAAGCCTTCTTGAAGGACCTAATTTAATACCAATTATTGGAATCATAATCATTAGGGAGGGTGAATCAGTGATGAAATAAACAACTTCAATTCCAATTCTTCAAACTCTTAACCATTCATTATAATCATTCATGAAGCATATAAACTATTTATTGCAATGAATAAATGAAACTATGCAAGATCAAAACATATAACACTTGAATTATGTGAAAAACCCTCATGGGGGAGAAAAACCATTTGAAAATAGCTTTAGAATAATGTCATATAAATATATCTATTCAATTTAGATCATCACCAACTGATCAAGGAGTAACCACCCCTCAATTTAGTTAAGCACCCATTTGACCTTTAGATAACACCAAATAGTAAGGAGGCTACAACCCCTTAGATGATCAAGCACCAACTCAATCCCTCAAAATGGATCTCCACATATGATTTGATGTATTAGACACATGATTATGGTCTTCTCTTTTTATAATACCTTCAAACCTGCCTTTATACCTCATACAAGCCTCTTCCTCTTCTACATCACTCAACTAGACAAATAAACCTATCTAGCTTTGAAATAAGCAATTCAATTAACTAACCACCTTCAACACCACTGTCTAATTTTCATGACATTTTCAACATGTTATTATGTTTTTTTTCATGCCCTTACACACTTATGCAAACTCTCATACCATTTTATTCACTTTTCAATTATCAAAACCTTTACACTAGGTCACCAAAGTAAAATAGGCCTAATAGCCTTTAAAAAAAAAATTCTTACTTGCTCATGACCTAAAAAATAATATTAGACCCTTGTCACATATTAAAAATAGTTTTATTATGGTTTTCATGTATTCTTACCATTACAAAAAATCATATATAATTAATTTCACTCACCAATGGTCTAACTAGCATAATGCGACCAAAATTTCCTTCTACATATGCATTATTCTTTGTCCAATCACTTTTGGTTGGCCAGAATATTTTCCTTAACCATTAAGTATTCTCTCCCACTTGTCTTGACATGAAAATATTTCTTAAGAAATGTTACATATAATATGAATCATCTTATTGGGTTGGCCATGTGTTTCTATCGCAAAATTGCTTTCTACATTCAAAAGATGAATAAAGAAACTAAAGAAATGGACAAGGCTAGAAGTACCTGGATAAAGATTTCGCACCGTAATCTAGACATTGTGGGCACCCCTCTTTGGCTATGGAGGAATGACACCGGCAAAGAAGAAAACTTGGACAAAAAGGCGTTAGATGGATAGGCGGTGGGTTGCCAAGCGAGAGCTTGTTCCCGGAAGTATGAGAACTTCCTTAAGGGAGGTCAACCCACTATTTTGATAAAAGATAAATGACTGATAAATGACAGAATGCTAAAATAGACTGAAATGATAGCAAACTAAAAGAGAAAAGAAAGCAAAGGCTTACCTGGAAGAAGCTGTCGGCCTGGTTGCAGTCGCTGGCGTCGGTGGTCCTACCGGCATCGGTTGTCGGGTCTGCCGACGTCAGTTAGTCTGTTGACATTAGTGGGGGTAATGACTGGCTTCGGTCGGGGCAATGGCCTCTAGACGGGTCTGGTCAGGGTCCTGGTCAGGGCTTGGTCTGTGGATGGTCCGGGCTTGGTCTGTGGACGGGTCTAAGTCTGATTTGAGGCAGTCAGGGGGTCTGTGCAGAGATACAGGGGAGGCAAATGGACAGAAAGGGACAGAGAGATAGAGGAAGCCAATCAGGGAGATAGGAATGACTAGAAAGCATAAAGAAAACAAACAGAGTACAACATACCTGTGCCTGCTGGTCTCTGTTGTTGTTGTTGCCGCTTGTTGAAGACCTGTTGCTGATGAAGAATCCCTGTTGTTCACTTGCAAAAGCTTGCTGTGTACCTGAGGGAGAGAGTCAGATTGATTGGTAGAGAGATCAAGTGAAAGGACGGATACAAGGGTCTGATGCAAAGATTCAAGAGTCGGGATGCCCAGAGAAGAGACGCAGAGAGCGAAGAGAAGCCAAGAGGAGGAGATAACGGTGAAGAAGCCGTTATGAAAGGTGCTGATGCCGGCAATATCACCGACGTCGGTCGACGGTTGACTGACGTCGGTGGCTAAGAGGCTGGAGAAAGGCTAAAAATAGCCTTTAATCCGTTTTCCAGCGGCCAGGTCAAATGAATGCGAGGATGAAACGGTCGACGGGGGTTAAATGAGCGAGAGGAGAGGTTGGAATGGGAGACTTAGGCATTAAATGGCCATGTGGGGAATGAAGGGGATCCAAGGAGGGTATCCTAGGGTGGCGAGGTGGCAAGGAGAGGGAAAATGGACTTATTTAATTAAGAATAGATGATTATTTTCAATTAATAAGACCTAGGTAGGTTAGGGATAGTCAAAGTGGCAAGGGACCAAGGGGAGAGAGGAAGACCAAGGGTTAGACACTTTTTAGGTGTCTACACCATGATTCCAATGGTAGAAAATGACACACTAGGCTTAAGTAAGACCTGAGCAATTAACCCTTCGTTAGGCCACATGTTTCACTTAGATACCAATATCCCTTAACCAAAGATGGAAATTTTTAAAAAACTTTAAAAAAATTTCTTCCATTTCATATTTATGTTTAATAAGTCATACAACACTTTCAAGTCACTCGCTCAACTTATGAAACCTCTTTTAGCCTTCAAGCCTTCAATAGGTCCCATGGAGACCTATTCACCTTCATGTAACACTTTAAGACACTATGGTATAGATGGCCCTTATTAATGATCTAAAACAGTTAAATAAATTTAATTCTATATGATCATTTTTAGTGCTTTATAAATATCAAATCATTCACTCATACTCTAAAACCTCCATTAGATCTTAAAGACCTAATAGGCTTAATAAGCCTAAAAGCACTGGCTTCACAAAAGAGTCTCAAACTAACTAAATATAAACTTTCAATGTAATATAAACATATGGATGGAAAGATAAATATTTCCAAAACACCATCCAATCCATAAGACACCTTCATTCATCCTCCAAAGGCTCATAAACACTACTGAAAGAAGCCTACTCAAACTTGCAATAGTTATAGTCAACAAAAGCCAACTTTGTCCTGTAATAACTTTACCTGTACAAACATTCAAAACTACAAATAATTGTTAGGATGATATATGTGTATTCTAATTAATTTTTTATATTTATATCAACAATATTTGATCAATACTTTGCCTTATATAATCATTTTTTTACACTTCAGTTTATTCAAAAAAAACACACTCAACAACAATCAACTCTCATGTGCAATAAATATAATTGTATGTCCAATCAAAACTCCTAATAAATTTTCATAGATATACCTTAAAATCCTATACAATTTTTTTTAAACCACCATCAAATTCGTATATTATCAAAAATTATAAACAAAATACTACTGACTAGTTTTCCTTTGTTCACTTGGTATTGCAAATTTAGCTATAGAAAATAATGAAATCTGCCTGAGAGACCAACTTTTCACCATAATAATTTTTTATAGACACCCTATCAAGACCTAAAATTTGAACCACATGATATAGGAAAAATATTAACAAACTCATGTGACTAATTTTTTTGACACCTTCACACGTGTGAATGCTAATGTCATCAATCTATTTACTTAGGAGGTTGTTAGGTTATGGAGCTAAAAGCTTCACTGATGCAAACATGGAGGAGAGTTGCAGAGGTTGCTGAGTTGTAGAAAAAGTTGTAGGGAAACTGATGTTGGTCTAATCAACTGACATCAGTCATATTACAGTGCAGAAGCAACATATGTCAGTTATGAGTCGGTCGACATCGATCAAGAAGGAGCTGACATCGACAACCTATGTGTGCATGCATTTGCATGCGGGTTGAGAATAGGTCTATTTTTAGACTGTCAGTTTACATGTTAAAGGCTAATTATAGTCTTGGAGTTGCGTGTCTAATTATTGTAATTAAGAAAGTCTAATTATTGTATGCATGAGATCTATATAATAGACTCATGGGCTGTATTGTAAAATTGTACTAGAGTGAGAGAGAAAATATTAGCTCTTTCAGAAGAGAGAGAGCAAGAGTGATAGATAGACAAGAGGGCTTATAGAAGAGAGTAGGGATTAGCTTCTCCTAGTTCTAAAGGGGTGCTGAGTGTGTATGATCAGGAAGAGTTGCAGGTTGTGCAAGTTTTGGTAGAAGATCCACCGGGGTACTGGTTGAAGACTCAAGGACTTGGTAAGGAGACAAGGGTTCTTCAGGGTGTCGAGATATCTACATGGTAAGTAAGGTCTATTGATGTGCAAGGTGTTACAGGTTCAAGGGAGATCTACTTGAAGTATGGTTGTATACTTGGTGTACTGGCAGCATTATTACTGACTGGTGGAGGTGAACAACAACTCTGTGTTTGAGTTGATTGTTGTGACTGTGATGAGAGAGTGAAGTGTTGAAGGAGAATTATAGGTGAACCCTAGAAGTGTGGGAGCTCTAGAGGTGTGGGAAGAAGAAGTGTGGCATTTTCTTTATTGTATTTTCTTCTGAATGATTATTAATACAATTAGGTATTGTCTCTTATATTCTGTGTTGTTTCATATTTTAGTTACTTATCATTCTGGTTAAATTCCATGTTAAGTTGCTAATACAAAGGTAATCAAGTGTGTCCTTAGTGGGCAGTAGATCCTGACAGTTGGTATCAGAGCAGGTTGAGCAGGTTGACTAGGTTGGTACCAATCTTGGCAAGTTGGTATCAGAAGGTGGTTAAGTTATTAACAGATTATATTAGATTTGGTTAGTGTTTGTTGATTACAGGTCACTCTCAGGGGTTTCAAATTGAGTGGGAGTATAGCAATGGCAGAAGAAATTAAGCTACGAATGGAGAAACTGAATAGCACGAATGGTTAGATTGATGGAAAGAAAGAGCAGGTAAAGGAAGATTGTTGGTCGATAGAAGATCAACGTGTAGAAATAAAAGTTGCAGGTGTTGTTGCACAGTTTGCTCTGGATAAAGTAGAATCTTGGTCTATAGATTTTGTTGCCTCTTTCCATGTAGCCCAAAATAGAGCATCTTTTCATGGGTATGTCTTTAGAGACTTTAGAGAGATTTATTTAGGAGCTAGTGAGCCTTGTTAAATGGTTGAAAAAGGGGAGGTGAAGCTGAAATTATAGACAGATAACACACAGGTGTTGAATGAGGTCATGCAAGTACCAGTTTTGGAGATGAGTCTAATTTTTTCAAAAAAGTTAGGTGATAAGAGATGCATAGTAACTCTCATAGCGAATGTACTTGAATTAGATAGTGGTAAGAAAGTAGGTATCCTTTATCTATCTACTTATATTACTGATTCACCTTCTATTGTAGAGATGTGGCTTGATAGGCTTGGTTACATATGTAAGAAGGGAATGCATGTTCTTAAGTGAAAGACAAATATCTTTGACAAACTTAAAAATTGGAAAGCCGTAGTGTTCATGGAGGAGATGATGAATAGAGATCAGCTGAGGGGACTGAATTATTCTGAGCAAGGTTGTGTTAATATGGACAAGGGTTTGATCTAAAAGGAGCTTGAAGGTAAAAAGTTATCACTCATAGGTGAACACAGGTACCAGCATCGGTTAAGAGGAATCAACGTCAAATAGATAGGCACCGATGTCGGTCATGTGTAGATCAGTAGAGTCAGTGGTGTCGGGCAGCAAGAACTGACGTTGGTCAAATAAGAACCAACATCAGTGAAGGGACATCGACATCGGTAAGGGAAAACCAATGTAGATAGTAAGGGTTAGTCATAGGGAACCGATGTCAGTCGGGTACAGATTGGAAGATGGCTGAGATCGGTCACTAGAACGGATGTTAAGCGGACAACAAGCTGTCAAAGAGTCTCAAACGCTCATATGGAGGACTGAAAGGGTAAGTGGACCTCACATTCATTGTTCACCTTCTTACTTGTTGCTTATTGATGGTCAAGAACTAGGAAGACGTGAAGAGGCAATGCAGGTAGAATCCAAGAAATAGTGGGAGCATGACATGAATTTTTTAGAAGAGAACCAAGTAGGAGATTTGATAGAGTTGCCAGTCAAGATGAAAGAACTGAAAGATGAATGAATTCCCAGGTTAAAGAAGAGAGTGGATGGATACATGAGATGGAAGGCTAGGATATATGGTCTTGAGAAAGTTGCAAGACAGTGGTACAAGTTTGACAGGTGGATGACAAAGGAGGGCTTCAGTCAATGTCAGTGTAACCATTGTGTTTGTCTTACCAAGTGGATGATGGTCACAATATTATCCTGTTACTATATGTGGATGGTATGCTTGGTGTAGGTTTAGACATACAGGGTTTTGCTGAGCTAAAGGTAAGGTTAATTTAGTGGTGTGCCATGAAGGATTTGGAGTAGCAAAATTCTTTGGCAAGAATAATCATAAGAGACATGGAAGATCACAAGTTGATTTTGTCTCCAGTGGGAGCTGATGTGAAGAAGGTGTTGGCGGGGTTCAATATGCAGGATGTAGAACCGGTAAGCACACCAAGGGCTGGACAGTTCAAGCTGAGCTTAGAATAGTGTTCGAAATCACATGAGGTCAAGTGTAGACCTGAGTTTTCCCAAGTAGTGGGAGTTGTCAGAAAGTTTGGAGCCAATTTGAGGAAGGTAGATTCTCAGGTATCTGAGAGGGACTAGCAGCAGGTTAACATGCAGGGTCAAGGTCTTCACTACATGGGTTTATAGGTTCGGATGTGGCAGGTTACTTGGATGACAAGAGGTGCACCACAGGTTGTGTGGTGGTTGGTCTTCAAGATTGAACTTGAAGAGTGATACAAGCTAGGAAATGAATTAGATGGTATACAAGTACATGTACAGTGTAGTTGTTTATCTCTAAGTGAGAGATTGTTAGGTTATGGAGCTAAAAGCTTCACTGATGTAGACATGGAGGAGAGTTGCAGAGGTTGCTGAGTTGTAGAAGAAGTTTCAGGGCAACTGACATCGGTCTAATCAACCCACATCAGTCATATTATAGTGCAAAAGCAACCGATGTCGGTTATGAGTCGGTCGACATCGGTCAAGAAGGAGCCGACATCGGCAACTTGTGTGTGCATGCATTTGCATGTAGGTCAAAAATAGGTCTATTTTTGGACTATCAGTTTACATATTAAAGGCTAATTATAGTCTTGGAGTTGCGTGTCTAATTATTGTAATTAAGAAAGTCTAATTATTGTATACATGAGATCTATATAATAGACTCATGGGCTGTATTATAAAATTGTACTAGAGTGAGAGAGCAAAGATTAGCTCCTTCAAAAGAGAGAGAGAAAGAGTGCTAGATAGCCAAGAGGGCTTGTAGAAGAGAGCAGGGATTAGCTTCTCTTAGTTCTAAAGGGGTGCTGAGTGTGTATGATCAGGAAGAGTTACAGGTTGTGCAAGTTCTAGTAGAAGATCCACCGCGGTACTGGTTGAAGACTCATAAGGACTTGGTGAGGCAAGGACAAGGGTTCTTCAGGGTGTAGAGATATTTGCATGGTAAGTAAGGTCTATTGATGTGCAGGGTGTTACAGGTTCAAGGGAGATCTACTTGGAGTATGGTTGTGTACTTGGTGTACTGGCAGCATTGTTACTGACTGGTGGAGGTAACCAAAAACTCTGTGTTTGAGTTGATTATTGTGACCGTGATGAGAGAGTGAAGTGTTGAAGGAGAATTACAGGTGAAACCTAGAAGTGTGGGAGCTCTAGAGGTGTGGGAAGAAGTGTGGCATCTTTTTTATTGTATTTTCTTCTGAATGATTATTAATACAATTGGGTATTGTCTCTCATATTCTGTGTTGTTTCATATTTCTAGTTACTTTTCATTCTGGTTAAATTCTGTGTTTAATTTCTAATACAAAGGTAATCAAGTGTGTCCTTAGTGGGCAGTAGATCCTGACAGAGGTTTTGCCAAGATGACTATGATCACCTAGACCTTTACAAGACCACTCTAATAGATTCCTTTAACTTCCATAAGTTACCTAATAAATATTGAACTATCATATGAATCTTAAAACATAGTAAATCAACTTAAAGACCTACACACATGATATATACTCTCAAATCCAATTGAAACCTATCACTTTATCATTAATGCATTATGTACTAAGATCACCTTGGCATCAATGAAAATAAATACATATCAAGACCATGATCTTCAAATTAGCCTCCTCAAATCATCATGAACCAAATAAATTGTTATTATATCCACTTCCTCTTAAAGATGCCAATGCAAACATCATTTCTCCGTTATCAATAAATATTAAGATACTTCAAAATCTTTAAAATGACCCCTTAGCTCCTTTCATTGTGTCCATAGACATTAGAAACATTTATGAATTATCACATATGATGGGACTAATAATCCTACCTTACACCCTAACATCTTTGAAAAACTTTATAAAGAATGATTTCAAACCAACATATATGTTACTACCAATTTTTTAGTCAAAACCTTTGTTGGAGATGAACTAGAATGGTACAATCAACATCCTCAATAATCCATCACACAACTAGAGATTTATTCAATGTTATAGTTAAGTGATTATTTAAATATCCTTAGTAACTTTGTTAATGCCAAGAAACTCTCAAACAAATATGCCCATACTTTCATCAAATGATGGAAGTCATTATCCCATAAAGTGGACCATAGAGGACTCACCTTATCTTATCTTCTTTGACTATTTCCATCATTATCTGAAACTTGGTTTGAAGATGACTTACCTTTCCTTCACATTCCATAAAGGACTTGACCAACTCTAAGATTTGTGATGATTTTTTTATATTAATCTTTCTTAGAGTTAGAGTTAATCTAGGTTATCTCAAAAGAACTAATCTTCTCTTTCATACCTTTGACCATCTATCTCAATTCCCCATTCTCTTTTTGTAGCTACTTAGCCATTTTGCGCTTTAAGAACCACCTTCCTATCTATCAATACTTCCTAAATGACCTACTCTGATACCAATTATTGTAAGAATAATCACTAAGAGGGGGGTGAATTAGTGATTAAATCAAATCAAATTCAATTCAAAATCTTAAAACTCTTAACCATTCATCATAATCATTTATGAATCATATAAACCATTCATTACAATAAATTAAGAAAACTATGCAAGATCAAAATGCATAACACATGAATTATGTGGCAAAACATCATGGGAGAGAAAACCCACTTGAAACAGGTTTTTTAATATTATTATATAAATATATTTCTTCAATTTAAATCAACACCAATTGATCAAGAAGCACCCACTTGACCCTTAGATAACACCAACTAGTAAGGAGGCTATAACCCCTTAGATGATCAAACACAAACTAAATCACCTCTAAATTTATCTACACCTCTAACAAAATGTCTTACACACTTGATTATGGTCTTCTCTTTTTATAACACCTTCAAATATGGATTTCTACCTCATACAAACCTCTTCCTCTTTTACATCACTCAACTAGACAAATAGACATATCTAGCTTTAAAATAAGCAATCCAATTAGCTCACCACCTTTAGCACTACCATTTGATATTAATGACATGTTAACCATGTTATTATTATATTTTTATGCTTTTATATAATTATTCAAACTCTCATACCATTCACTTCACTCTTCAATTATCAAAAACTTTACACTAGGTCACCAAAGCAAAATAGGCCTAATATCCTTGAAAACAAATCTTCTTACTTCCTCATGACTTGTAAAAAATAATTTTATAAACTCATCACATATTAAACATGATTTTATGATGGTTTTAACTATCTCTTACCCTTCTTTAAACTCATATATAACTCGTTTCACTCACCAATTGTCTAACTAACATAATGAGACCAAAATGGCCTTCTACATATGCATTATTCTTTCTCCAATAAGTCTTGGTCAGCCACAACACTTTAATTAAACCTTAATTATTATATCCCACTTAGATCAACATAAAAATATGTCTTAAATTTTTTTTCCATATAATATAAATCAACTCATTATGTTGGCTATGCTTCCAATGGCTCAAAAATAACACACTAAGCTTAAGCAAGACCTAAACAATTAACCCTTCATTAGGCCACATGTTTCACTTAGATATTAATAGACCTTAACCAAATATGAAACCATTTTAAAAACTTTGAATCAATTTCCTCCATGCAATATTTATGTTTAACAATTCATACAACACTTTCAAGTCACTTGCTCACCTTATGAAACCTCTTTTAGCCCTCAAGCCTTCAATAGGTCCCATGGAGGCCTAATTCACCTTCATGTAACACTTTAAGTCACTATGGTATATATGGCCCTTATAAATGAACCAAAAACTTCAATCACTTTACCTAAATTTTCTATGATCATTTTCAAAACTTAAGAATCACCAAATCATTCGCTCATACTCTAAAACCTCCATTAGGTCTTAAAGACCTATTAGGCTTAATTAGCCCAAAAAAAATATCTTCACAAAAGAGGCTCAAACTAACTGAATATAAAATTTCCATGTACAGTACATATATGGATGGAAATATCAATACCTAAAGAAAACTATTTAATCCATAAGACACCTTCATTCAAATTCTAATGTCTCATAAATACTACTTCAAAAAGCCTACTCAAACTTGCAATAGTTACAGTCAACAAAAGTAAAATTTATCCTATAATAACTTCACTTTTATGGATAATCAAAGCTCCTAATCACTTTTAAGATGATATATATGGAGTCTAATTAATTTTTTATTTTTATACCAACAATATTTGATTAATATTTTATGTTCTAAAATTATTTCTTTGCACCCTATTTTATTAAAAAATAACACAGTCGATAATATTCAACTCTCATGTGTAATAAATGAAATTATAAGACCAATAAAACTTAATAATCAATTTTAATGGATATAATTTAAATTATTCTACTTCTTTTATTTTTACACCACCATAAAATTCATCCATTATCAAAAGTTATAAAAAAAACTACTGACTGGTTTTTGATGCAGGAACATTAGAGAGATAGTTTGTATAATTTGTAAATAGGGAAAATATGATGTAAAGATGAATCTAAGAATGTACTAAAAGGTCAATGGAGTGTATTATTATAAATATTTAAATTTTTATTATCTTTTATAAAAGTGAAAAATCATTTTAAAGTGTATTTAGAAGAAAGCCTTCTATGTGGGAGGTAAAGAAGGCATATAGCTGGAGAAAATATTGGTCTTATTTAAGACCAATCTAAAGTTGTAAGAAAAAAGGATAACTTTTACACCACGTAAAAAGGGACCCAATAAAGAAAATAAATAAATATATACAAGTAGAAAGATGTAAGAGATATAAGATGGTGAATAGTTACAGACCTTTAGGTATATATATGTAAATTATGTCAAAATCTTATATATTCATTTTGGAGAATACAAGAATAAAGGAAATTTAAAGATCTTTAAGTATGTAATGTGAATAAACTAAATTCATAGGTTTGGTAATTAAAATAGTTTTTATTTGTATGCATGTTTTCATATATGAGCTTGATCTACGGAAATAGTTGAAGTCCAACTTATGATAAGTCATGACCACAAAAACAAGGGATTTGCATCTATTCAACATGTAATAATGTATCAAAATCAAGAAAACTTGTTTAGGAATTAAAGAATTTGTAGATGGAATTTCAAATGGATAATATCATGGACAACTATGAATGATGATAATCAAGGTATGGATTATTTGTTATGATAAAAAATATTCATTTGAAAATTAATATTTAGAAACATCTTTTCCATCTGGATTGAGCATATAAAGATATTCAAAGAGAGGTTGATTTAATATATGGGTTGATTATTTTAGTATAATACAATCCATGTAATATTGTTAAGTGTCAATGATAAGTTTGAAAGGGTTTTCAACCAAGGATCTACTAGGATTTGTATATATAGTGTGAAACATGGATATTAATAACATTCTAAGAGGAATTCTATGTAGTGCTTCAAGTATATATCCTCAATTGAGTGACAAATAGGATTTTAATTAAGGAAAACTTGTAATTGATGAAGAGTCTCATTTGGTGTAATAAAATTGATTTGGGGAGGGTATAGACGATCTTTACTTATAATATTAATTAATGTCTCAATTTACCTGGTCTTCAAATAGAATGGGCGATGCACATAATGATCAAAAGAGGAAATTTTGATCAGGTCTCCTGATATTGTTATGTTATATGATTATGTTTCAAGCCACTTATATATGCTTTGAGATCAAGTTTATTATATAATTTATCCAAGAATGCCTTAATCAAAAATTTTCTCATTCTCTCATCAATGCATTAAAACAAGGGTACATGGAAGATGATGGACTTTTCCTTAAAAGTGATTCAAACAAATAGGTCTTAATGTATCTACCTTTTACTCAAGTTGTTAAATTGCACTCTATTTTAATCAAGGATGATCCTAAATAAGGTCTAAAGATAGTTAAACTCTTTACAAATGAGGAATATATGAGTTTTAGTAATGTGAATGACTTCCCTGCAAGTGATACTATCATGTTATTACCAGATAATCTAGAGGAAAAACTAGCTACCATAAAGTATGTGAAATTATAGAATTTTCATAGTTTGACCATATTTATTGAGGACAATCAAGGTGTCACTAATGTTAGTAAAGTTCAAAAGATTATCCTTTATGGTATCACTATGGAAACAATAAATATGGAGCTAAAGAAGATCAATGAAGATCAATAGATGCCAACGTGCAATATTGACAACATAATACTGAATCAACTATTATTATGCTATGTTGGTCGAGGCATTGAGTCCAAATTTAATGAACTTGTCAAAATAGTTTTTGCAAAATAAAAGCTCGAATAAGGTGGAATATGGTCTTTGATTTCATTTCACATTAAGCTAAGTATCAATATTTTTGTAGGTGTAAAAGGCATAGAACATGATAAACTTTTCTAGTTGAGTCTTGTTTATTAACTGGGAGCTAGGTTGAATTCCATCCAGTGTGATAGTAACACTATCTTCCAAAATTTTGCAAACTATTCCCATAAATGATGCCATTTTTATTTCTGAACCAAGTGGCTAAAGAATTGGGCAAGATGTTTGCACAAGTTGACTTTTTTGGAGTGTATAAAGTGGATGTAACAATTCCTAAAGAATTATTTCTTCAATTTTCAAAAATTGAATATATTATATGAAAATCAAGGTTGATTTCAAAGGACAGTGAAACAAACAAAAGGGATGTACAAAATAATCAAACTTACATCAAGTCAATATGAGTGAATAATAGGTAAAGGTCCTAAGTTTTTTTTGGATATAATTATGATAATGGAGCAATAGATTATTATCAATTATGGTACTGGGATTGATATAATATTTGGTATTAGAGCATGGGAATATCTTAAAATTTTTGGTAATTTCTAATTAGTTCTTACAGAGATTAAGAGCTTTTGTGAAATCACAATTTATGGAGATCAAACTTGAAAGAAGGAAAGGTAATAATAAGTTTGTAAAAATTTGTTTTAAAACTCTTAAGAACTGGTTTGGTTTAAAGTGATTCAATTTTAGGGATTGCAGAGGAATAATTCAAGGCAACCAAAGCCTAGAAAGGCTTAAAAAGAAAGTGAAAGCCAAGAAGGCTTGAAAAAGAGTTTGTGAAGCTCAAAGAGAAAAGAGCATAGTGAATGCTATTATAGGAAGATCCAAGAAGAAGTCTTTGATATATTACCAAAAGACTAAGGTGAAATAGACTCAGTTGAGGTAAAGGATGGAGTTTGAAGAATTGAAAAATATGATTGAGGAGCTACCTAAGGTAAAGGATAAGCTTAAGAATCAAAAAGAAAGGGAATCAAGAAGAAAAAAGAGAGGAAGACTTCCAAAGGGAAATGGAAGATTTGAAACAAAGAATAGCACTAATAAAGCTCATGGTTGAAAGCATGAAGAACCCATGGTGTGATTGGGTAATGAACAAGAAGATAAAATAGCTAGTCAAGTTAGTAATAGGGAAAATAAAGAGGACAAAGAAGTTTCTATGCAAGCAACTTAAGGAGGAGCTAATAAAGCTCAATATGAACATGAAAATTGAAGACGATACTCAAGGGGAAAATTGGCCTCAAGTTTCTATATCTAAATTTATTTTTGATGTTGTGAGTGTAGGTACACAAGTGGTGGAGGAACATGAAGTCTTTGATTTAATAGATAGACTTAGGAGTGAAGAAGATGATGGAGAGAAGGTTGAATGCATAGCCTTAAACCTTAAAGAAGATTTTTTGAAGGAGATAGAAAACTTTAAACAACAAATTGATGAAGAGTTGCTAGATGAGCAATAAAACAAAGTTTTTATATATAATAATATGGAACAACTACAAGAAGAAATTGAAGTCTTGGAATATGCTATAAATAATGATCCTAAAATAGAAACTGAAGAGAGAAGTAGTTGGCATGAAATAATTATGTTTGAAGGAAGAGTTATAGCTAACAAGTCAAATGACACACTTGAGCAATAATTATGGATGAACGAAAGATGCAGTGAGACCCTAAGGTCTCAAAAATTTATTTCTAATATTTCTTTGGATTGTGTATGTGAAGATTTGTTGGACAAGGAGGTGGAAGTTATATAAAAGAGAGCTCTTCAAAGAGATCAAAAGAGGAATATAGTAGTTGATATCCTCATTCAAGAGGATAGACATAGAAATAGGAAGAAAGAAGAGAAGATCACCAAGAGGACAAAGTACATATGTGGAAGCCAAGAACATGTCCACATACACGAGTAAATAATTGATCAAAGATAAACCAAGAGTAAATGCAATAATAAAAGGTTGTATAACAAGAAAAATCATGAGCAGGAGCTCATGAAATTTTTTGAGCCTAAGAGTCTGATGTAAGAGCATCAGAGAGATAGTTTGTATAATTTATAAATAGGGCAAATATGATGTAAAGATGAATCTAAAAATGTGATGGAAGGTCAATGGAGTGTAGTAGAATAACTATTTAGATGTTTATTATCTTGTATAAAAGTGAAAATTCATTGTAAAGTGTATTTAGAAGAAATCCTTCTACATGAGAGGTAAAGAAGGCATATAGTTGGAGAAAATATTGGTCTTATTTAAGACCAATCTAAAGTTGTAAGAAAAAAAGGATAACTTTTACACCACATAAAAAGGGACCCAATAAAGTAAACAAATAGATATATAAATAGAAAGATGTAAGAGATATAAGGTGGTGAATAGTTACAGACCTTTAGGTTTGTATATGTAAATTATGTCAAAATATTATATATTCATTTTGAAGAATAAAAGAACAAAGGAGATTTGGAGATCTTTAAGTTTGTAATGTGAATAAAATAAATTCACAAGTTTGGTAATTAAAATAGTTATTGTTTGCATGCATCTTTACATATATGATCTTGATCTATAGAAATATTTGAAGTCCAACTTATGATAAGTCCTAACTACATAAAAACAAGGGATTTGAATTTATTCAACATATAATAATTTATCAAAATCAAGTTAGCTTGTTCAAAATTAAAGAATTTACAGGTGGAAGTTTGAATGGATACTATCATGGACAACTATGAAAGACGACAATCAAGGTATGGATTCTTTGTTATGATCGAAAATATTTAGTTGATAATTAATATTTAGAAGCATATTTTCCATCTAGATTGAGCATATAAAGATATTCAAAGAGAGGCCAATTTAATATATGGGCTGATTATTTTAGCATAATATAATCCATGGAAGATTGTTAAGTGTCAATGATAAGCTTGAAAGGGTCTGAAGCCAAGGATCTACCAAAATTTATATATATAGTGTGAAACATGGATATTAATAGCATTCTAAGAGGAATTATGTGTAGTGCTTTAAGTCTGTATCCTCAATTGAGTGAAAAATAGGATTTTAATTAAGGACAACTTGTAATTGATGAAGAGTCTCATTTGGTGTAATAAAACCAATTTGGGGAGGGTATAGTTGATCTTTGATTATAATATTAATTAATGTCTTAATTTACCTAGTCTTCAAATATAATGGGCAAAACTTATGATCGGGCCTCTTGATATTATTATGTTCTATAATTGTGTTCCAAGTTGCTTATATATGCTTTGATCTTAAGTTCATTATATAATTTATGTAGGAATGCCTTAATCAGAACTCTGATCATTCCCTCATTAATGCATTAAAACAAAGGTATAGGGAAGATGATGAGTTTTTCCTTGAAAGTGATTTGGATGAACAGGTCTTAATCTATCTACCTTTTACTCAAGTTGTTAAATTACACTCTATTGTAATCAAGGATGATCCTGAAGAAGGTCCAAAGACAGTTAAACTCTTTTCAAATAAGGAACATGTGATTTTTAGCAATGTGAATGACTTCTCTGCAAGTGATACTATCATGTTATTGATAGATAATCTAGAGGAAAAACTAGCTACTATAAAGTATGTGAAATTCTAGAATGTTCATAGTTTGACCATATTTGTTGAGGACAATCAAGGTGTCACTGATGTTACTAAAGTTTAGAAGCTTGTCTTTTATGGTAGCACTGTGGAAACAATAAATACGAAGGAGATAAAGAATATCAATAAAGATCAATAGATGCCAACATGTAGTATTGATAGCATAATACTCGGTTGAATGTTGTTATGAGATGTTGGTTGAGGCACAAAGTCCAATTATTTAAGTAACTTGTTAAAATATTTTATGCAGAATAGAAGCCCGAATAAGGTGGAATATGGTCTTTGATTTTGTTTCACACTAAGCTAACTGAGTATCAAAATTTTTATGGGTGTAAAAGTCACATAAAGTGATAATATTTTCTAGTTAAGTCTTGTTTATTAACTGTGAGCCAGGTTTAATGTTTTCTAGTGTGGTAGCAACACTATTTTCAAATTTTTTACAAACTATTCCCACAAATGATGCCATTTTTATTTCTGAATCAAGTGGCTAAAGAATTGGGCAAATGCTTACACAAGTTGACTTTTTTGGAGTGTAAAAAGTGGATGTAGTAATTCCTAAAGAATTATTTGATCAGTTTTCACAAATTGAATAGATTATATGAAAATCCAGGTTGATTATGAAGGATAGTGAAACAAAAACAAGGGACGTACAAAATAGTCAGACTTACATCAAGTCAATATGAGTGAATAATAGGTAAATTACTAAGTGTTTTATTCCAATATAATTTATGATAATGGAGTAATATATTGTTATCAATTATGGTATTGGGATTGCTATCAGTTTTCCTTTGTTCACTCTATATTAAAAATTTGGCTAAGTATGGAAAATAGTGAAATCTGCTTGGGAGACCAACTTTAAACCATAATAACTTTTGATAGACATTGTATATAGACTTTAAATTTGGAAAAAATGATATAAGAACAAATATGAATAAACCCATGTGACTAATGTTTTATTACACCTTAACATGTGTGAATGGTGATGTCATCAATATGCTTACTCAAGACATTCTGCCAAGATGACTAAGATCACCTAGACCTTCACAATAACACTCTAATGGATTCCTTTCATTTCCATAAGTGACCAAAGAACTATTTACCCATAATATGAAACTTAAAACATGTTAAATCATCTAAAATACCTGAAAATATGATATGCAATCTCAAATCCAATTGGAACCTATCACTTTGTCATTAATGCATTATGTACTAAGATCACCTTGACATCAATGACAATCAATGCATCTTAATACCATGATAAATAATATACCCCTTTGTCATTTATGTAAAACACATTTCATAATTCTCTCTTTCAAAGTAGAAAAATCCTTCATTTTTAACTTTCTCTCCCATTGACATTAATGACAAAGAGTCTCTTCCTCAACATGCCAACTTGATCCTTAGACCTATCAAACTACTCATAAATATAGAAATCTCCACCTAACATCATGTTAATATCATATAATCTATCCTAAAACCATAATCAACCATAAAATCTCTTTTTAATTGAAATATCTTATAAATTCTCCCCCTCACTCTATGCATACCTTGCATATTATCAATTGAAGAGAACACACATCTATCTGAATTGCTCCTTGATTCTTAACATATAGAAAACATACCAAAAATTTGCATACCCCTCAAAAAACTTGATTTATCTCCCCCTAAATCCATATTCCACTTGAAAAAAACCATAAGATTGTAAATATACATAAGCAAACTTTCTTATAAAAACATACCTTGAATGGAGCCGTCTTCATTCACACATAGGTTACCACAACTATACATCATCCTTTCATGAGACAAATAAATAAAATGTAGATATTTTTGGGTTGAAATGACCTATTTAAATTTTATACAAACATTCTCATATGAATCAAATAATAATAACTAATCTGAACAATAAGAACATGCTCAACAAACCTTCTCATATGAAAAATAACTAAAATTACCCGAATCCATGCTTATAAGAGCTCTTCAAGCTACCAACTCGAACAAGATACCTTACTAAGCCATATATAGATGAAATATAATTGTATTTATACATTCATTCTAATACAAGTTTAAATTACCTTCCCAATATTGGCCCTTCAAGGACCTCTCTATTGCACAAGAAAAGATATTCCTCTCCTAGGTCACTTCAAAGAGATAAATTGCAAACAAAGATACATAACTTCAAATTATAGTACCTTTGCACCAAGGGAATACATATATCACAATTTATAACTAATTTTCATGACCCAAATCATTTTATAACCCAAGATACACCATGTCAAGGGTTTCTAGTGTTAAAACCCTTATGCTAACCAAGGACACTCAAAATAAGATCTTCTTCCACAAACAACATCAGATCTTAAAATAACTTCTCATAATTTTTAATAGGTGATATAAATATTTGAAAATGTTTAAACTAATTTAAATAATCCATACTCAACTATATGCATATCAAGATAAAATAACATACCTTGACCTATTGACTAGTATTTCACTTATCAACCTTGCAACACGATTCCATGATGCTTTAAATGATTGAGTAATTCCTCTATGAAGCCTAATAGAGACACCTCACCTTCAAAGGCACCTATAACACCTAAATCTTAGGATATTACCAACTCTCCATACTCTTACTAGTTTGGTTGTCTTTCCTAGGCCTCCTCATAGGCTTGATTGGCTCATCCATCTTCTCTTTGACTCTCTTTTCAACACATTTTGATAAATAGTATTCTTGTCTTACCTTCATATCTAAAATACAATATAAACCATCTTGACTAATATTCTCATCAACCAATTCATCTTTGGTCTCAATCTGATCTCTCTTGATAGTCTTATGTCTCCATCTCCATTTGTATGACCTCTTCCATGCACACTAGGAGCTCCATAAAACTTTTTTTGCCTTGAGAACTCATTCAACCTATTTTAATAATATTTTGAAAGTTTACCAAATCTATTATATATGAAATAAAAAATATCATTCATACCTTTTGCTTGATGATGGCTATTATGTCCTTTTGATAAGTTACTTCTCTTTTTGCAATCTCTTTCAATGTGATATGGTCTTCTCACATTTCTTTTCATTCTATCATTATTCTTTAAATGATTCAATTCCTCTTGCTCAATCTTGCTAATTTTGACCACTAGATTCACATGCTCAAACGTGCTCATTTTGACCACTAGCTTTTCATGCTCAACTTTCAAGGAGCCTAGATTAGTTTTTAATTGATCACACTTAGCCTTATTTGACCTAAAACTTTAATTTTCAACCTCTAACTGATTCTTAAGATCATGAATAGTCATCTTATGTCTTTAACTATTTCCATCATTATCTCAAATTTAGTTTGAATATGACTCACCTTTCCTTCACATTCTATAAAGGACTTGACCTTCTCTCTAAGATTTTTGATGATCTTTTCATATTAATCTTCCTTGGATTTAGAATTACTCCAAATTATCTCAAAATAACTAATCTACTCTTTAATACCTTTGACTATCAATCTCAATTCTTGATTCTCTTTCCTTAGCTGCTTAGCCATTTTGTGCTTTAATGACCATTTTCTTAATTGTCAAGCCTTCCTAAAATACCTATTCTGATACCAATTATCAAAAGCATAATAATTGGGGGGGGTGAATCAATGTTCAATCAAATCAACTTCAATTCTAATTCTTCAAATTCTTAACCATTCATCATAGTCATTCATGAAGCATATAAACCATTTAATGCAATGAATAAAGAAAACTGTGAAAGCTCAAAACACATAACACATTAATTATGTGGAAAAAACTCATTGGGGATTAAAAAAAATTTAAATAAGCTTTATACTATTGTCCTATAAATATATTACTTCAATTTAGATCAATACCAACTGATATAGAAGTACCTACTTAACCTTTAGATAACACCAACTAGCAAAGAGGCTATAACCCCTTAAATGATCAAACACCAACTCAATCACATCCAAACTGATCTCCAAATATATTATGATGTCTTAAACACATAATTATGTTATTAAATTTTTTTAACACATGAAAACCTTCCTTTGTACCTCATATAATCCTCTTCCTCTTCTACATCACTCAACTAGACAAATAAACCTATCTAGCTTTGAAATAAGCAATCTAATTAGCTCACCACTTTCAGCACCACTGTCTGATATTCATGACATGTTCAACATGTTATTATAATTTTTTTCATTCCATTACACACTTTTTAAAACTCTCATACCATTCACTTCACTCTTCAATTATCAAAACCTTTACACTAGGTCACCAAAGTAAAAGAGGCATAATTACCTTGAAAACAAATCTTCTTAATTGATCATGACCTACAAAAAATAATGTTATACCCTTGTCACATATTCAACATGATTTAATAATTTTTTTAATGGCCTCTTACCTTTATTAAAACTCATGTATAATTTGTTTCACTCACCAATTGTCTAACTAGCACAAAGAGACCACATTGGCCTTCTACATATGCATTATTCTTTCTCCAATCAATCTTGGTCGGCCATAACACTTTAATTAACCTTTAAGGCTTATCTACCACTTGTATAAACATAAAAATATGTCTTAGTACATTTTAAATACAATATAAATCAACTCATTATGTTGGCCATGCTTCCAATGGCTCAAAACAACACACTAGGCTTAAGTAAGACCTACATAATTAACCTTTTATTAGGCCACACATTTCACTTAGATACCAATAGAACTTAACCAAATATGAAACCATTTTAAACAATTTAAAACAATTTTTTACATGCCATATTTATGTTTAATAAGTCATACAATACTTTCAAGTTAGTCACTCACCTTATGAAACCTCTTTTAGCCTTCAAGCCTTTAATAGGTCCCATAGAGACCTAATTCACCTTCATGTAACACTTTAAGCCACTATGGTCCAGATGGACCTTATCAATGAAAAGAAAAAAATCAATCACTTTAAATACATTCTCCATGATAATTTTAAATGCTTAATAAACATCAAATCATTTTCTTATACTCTAAAACCTTCATTAGGTCTTAAAGACCTATTAGGCTTAATTATCCTAAAAACATTGTCTGCATAAAAGAGGCTCAAAATAATTGAATATAAACTTTCCATATGCAATCCACATATATATGAAATTATAAATACCTCATGAACACCATTGAATCCATAATACACCTTAATTTATCCTCAAAAGACTCATAAAAACTACTGAAAGAAGCATACTCAAACCTGTAATAATTACAGTCAACAAAAGCCAATTTTATCCTACGATAACTTCACATATACAAAATAGTCAAAACTTAAAATCAATTTGAGGATTATATATATGGATTATAATTCATTTTTTATTTTTATACCAACAATATTTTATCAATACTTTATCTTTTACAATCATTTTTGCTCCCTAGTTTATTAAAAAAACACAATCAACAAAAGTCAACTCTCATGTGCAATAAATGTAATTATATGATCAGTCAAACCTCCTTATAAATTTTTATATATATCCATTGAGTCATATATCACTTTTATTTTTACATCACCATAAAATTCATATATTATACAAAGTTATAAACAAAATACTACCGACTAGTTTTCTTTTGTTCACTTGATATTGCAAATTTGGCTATGGAAAACAGTGAAATCTACTTGGGAGACCAACTTTGCACCATAAATTTTTTAAATATATATCATATAAATACCTAAAATTTGAACCACATTATCTATGAAAAATTATAAACAAATCCATGTTACTACTTTCTTTTGACACATTCACATGTGTGAATTCTGATGTCATCAATCTTCTTACTTAGGAAGTTCTACCAAGATGATTAGGAGATGAATATGATCACTTATACCTTCATAATACTTCTATAATAGATTCATTTCACCTCCATAAGTTTATAAATCAGTATTTACCCTTCATATGACCCTTAAAACATTTTCAATCGCCTCAAAAACTTGTACATATGATATGCACTCTCAAATCTAGTTGGAATCTATCGATTTATCATTAATTCATTATGTACTAAAATCACCTTGACATCAATGAAAATTAGTGAATATAAAGACCATAATAAAACATATCCCCATTTGTCATTTATGGAAAAAACATTTCAAAATTCTCTCTCCCAAAGTAAACAACTCCATTCTAAACTTTCACCCTCTTTGACATTAATGACAAAGGGTCTCTTCCTCAACATGCCAACTTGATACTTGGACCTATCAAACTACTCATAGAGATATAAATTTCCCCTTAAAATAATTATCATCTCATATAAACTATTTTTAAACCATACTCAATGATACAATCTCCTTGGAATTGAAACATCTCACAAATGCTCCCCCTCACTCTATGCATACCTTGTATATTATTAATTGAAGAACATACCTCTATCTGAATTGATTCTTGATTATTAGCATTTATAAAACATGCCCAAACTTTACATACTCCTCAATAAACATGAGTTATATCCCCCTAACTCCATATTACACTTGAATAAAACTAAAATATTGTAAACATATGCAAGTAAACTCTCTTACAAGAACATACCTTTGAATAAAACAATCTTCATCCACACATAGGTTACCACA
Source organism: Torreya grandis (assembly GCA_037957365.1). Taxonomy (NCBI): domain Eukaryota; kingdom Viridiplantae; phylum Streptophyta; class Pinopsida; order Cupressales; family Taxaceae; genus Torreya; species Torreya grandis. The sequence continues at coordinate 2,069,778 of JARHVA010001554.1, read as the reverse complement.
ACTATCCATCATCCTTTCATGAGACAAATGAATCAAATGCTGATATTATTGGGAAAAAATGACCTATATAAATGTTATGCAAACCTTCTCATATGAATCAAAAAATCACAACTAATCTAAACAATAATAATGTGCTCAACAAACCTTCTCATATGAAAAGTAACTAAAATTACCTGAATCTATGTTTAAAAAAGATATTCAAGATACCAACTTAAACAAGCTACCTAATTAGGCCATATATGGATGAAATATGATTTAAATTATATATTATTTCCACTATAATCTGAAATTACCTTCCCAAACTTGGCCCTTCCAGGACCTCTCTCTTGCAAAATAGAAGATACTCCTCTCCTAGGTCACTTTAAAGAGATACATTGCAAACAAAGATACATAACTTGAAATTATCATAAATTTTCACCAAGGGACTACATATAGCACACCATAACCTCATTTAATAGTTATATATCATCATTTTATGCTAGTTCACCAAGTTTGGTGACCTAACTCATTGCACAACCCAAGATACACCATGTCAAGGGTTTCTAGTGTTAATACCCTTATTCTAACCAAGCACACTCAAAGTAAGATCTTCTTCCAAAAAAAACATCAAATATTCAAATCACTTATCATATATTTGAATATGTGATATAAATCTTTGATAATATTAAAACCAATTGAAAAAATATATACTCAACTATATGCATAACAAGACAAAATAACATATCTTGACCTATTAACTAGTCTTTCACTTATCAACCTTGCAACACCATTCCATGATGCTTCAAATGATTAAGTAGTACCTCTATGAAGCCTAATAGATACACTTCACCTTTCAAGGCACTTATAAAACATGAAAATTAAGAGATTACCAAGTCTCCATACTCTCACTAGTTTTCTTGTCTTTCCTAATCCTCCTTATAGGCTTGATTGGCTCATCCATCTTCTCTTTGACTCCCTTGTCAACACATTTTTATAAAAAATATTCTTGTCTTGCCTTCATATACCATATAAATAAAACCATATTGAATGATATTATCATTAACCAATTCATCATTGGTCTCAATATGATCTCTCTTAATAGTCTTAGGTCTCCATATCCATGTATAACCTCTTCCCTGCACACTAGGAGATCCATACACCTTGTTTTAACTTGAGAACTCATTCAACATATTTTTATAATATTTTTCAATATGACCAACTTTATAACATCTAAAACAAATAATATCATTCATACCTTTTTATTTATGATGGATATTATCTCCTTTTGACAAGTTACTTCTCCTTTTGCAATCTGTTGCAATGTGACCAAACTGATTGCAAGCATAACATTGACTATGAGTTGAATTGATAAACCTCTTGGCCTTAGTATGACTTACTAGTATTCTCACCTTATTTTTAATGTTATAATCCTTCTTTACTTTATTTAATTCCTCTTACTCAACCTTGATCATTTTGGCCACTAGCTTCTCATGCTCAACCTTGCTCATTTTGACCACTACCTTTTCATGCTCAACCTTCAAGGAGCCTAGCTCAATTTTTAATTGATCACACTTGGCCGTATTTGACCTCAAAATTTAATTTTTAGACTTTAATTTATTATTAATATCATGAATATTCATCTTATCTTTTTTGACTATTTCCATCATTATCTCAAACTTGGTTTGAATATAACTCACCTTTCCTACATATTCCATAAAGAACTTGACCTGCTTTCTAAGATTTTTGATGATCTTTTTATACTCATATTTATTGGAGTTAGATTTAACCCAAATTATTTAGAAATAACTAATCTTATCTTTAAGACCTTTGAATATCAATCTCAATTCTTGATTCTCTTTCCTTAGCCTCTTAGCCATTTTGTGCTTCAAAGACCACCTTCCTAGTTGTCAAACCCTTCCTGAAGGACCTACTCTGATACCAATTTTTGGAAGCACAATCATTGAAATAAAGGTGGGGTTTAAATTAGTGATGCAATTACATAAAATTCAATTCTAATTCTTTAAAATCATAACCATTCATCATAATCATTCATGAAGCATATAAACCATTCATTACAATGAATAAAGAAAACTATGCAAGATCAAAACACATAACATGTGAATTACATGGTAAACCCTAATGGGAGAGAAAAATAAGTTAAAAAAAGATTTATAATAATATATTATAAATATATTTCTTATATTTATATCAACATCAATTGATCAAGGAGCACTGACCCCTTAATTTAGTCAAGCACCCACTTGACCTTTAGATAACACTAACTAGCAAGGAGGCTACAACCCCTTAGATGATCAAACACCAACTAAATCACCTTAAAACTAATATTAACCTATGATATAATGTATTACACATATAATAATGGTATTCTCTTTTTTTAACACCTGTAAACCTACCTTTCTACCTCATACAAGCCTCTTCCCCTTCTATATCACTCAACTAAACAAATAGGCCTATCTAGCTTTGAAATAAGCAATCCAATTAACTCACTACCTTCAAAACCATTGTTTGATCTTAATGACATGTTAAAAATGTTATTATTATGTTTTTAATTCCCTTATACAATTCTATAAAATCTCATTCCATTCGATTCACTCTTTAATTATCAAAACCTTTACACTAAGTCACCAAAGCAAAATAGGCCTAATAGCCTTAAAAAACAATTCTTCTTACTTGCTCATGACCTGTAAAAAATAATGTTATACCCTTGTCAGATATTCAATATGATTTTATGATGGTTTTAATGACCTCTTAACCTTATAAAAACTCATATATAATTCATTTCACTCACCAACTGTCTAAATATCATAATGAGACCAAAATGGCCTTCTACATATGCATTATTATTTCTCCAATCAATCTTGGTTGGCCACAAAGATTTTATTAACCCTTAATGCTTATATTCCACTTGTATAAACATCAAAATATGTCTTATAATATGTTACATATAATATAAATCAATTCTTTAGGTCATCCATGCTTTCAATGGATCAAAACAACACACTAGGCTTAAGTAAGACCTAAGCAATTAACCTTTCATTAGGCCACATGTTTCACTTAGATATCAATAGCCTTTAACCAAATATGAAAATATTTTAAACACTTTAACACAATTTTATAGATTCCATATTTATTTCTAACAAGTTATAAAATACTTTCAAGTCACTTTCTCACCTTATGAAACCTATTTTAGCCTTCAAGCCTTGAATAGGTCCCATATAGAATTAATTCACCTTCATGTAACACTTTAAGCCACTATGGTCCAGATGACCCTTATAAATGACCCAAACCACTTCAATAACTTTACCTTCATTCTTTTTGATAATTTATAATGCTTAATAAACATCAAATCATTCACTCATACTCTAAAACCTCCATTAGGTCTTAAAGACCTATTAGGCTTAATTAGTCCAAAAACACTATCTTCACAAAAGAGGCTCAAACTAACTAAATATAAAATTTAGATGTACAATCCACATATGGATGGAAATATAAATATACTAGTAACAACATCCAATACATAATACACCTTAATTTTTCCTCCAAAAGCTCTTAAACACTATTGAAATAAGCCTACTCAAACTTGCAATAATTACAGTTAACAAAAGCCAACTTTGTCCTACAATAACTTCACCTATATAGATAGTCAAAAATCCAAATCAATTTAATTATGATTTATATGGAGTATAATTAATTTTTTATTTTTATACCAATAATATTTAATCAATAATTTATCTTATATAATCATTTCTTTGCACCCGCGTTTATTCAGAAAAAACATTGTTAACAATAGTTAACTCTCACATGCAATAACTGAAATTGTACGACCAATCAAGCATCCTAATAAATTTTAATAAATATGAATTTAAGTTATCTACCAATTTTAACTTTACACCACCATTAAATCCATCCATTATCAAAATTTATCAACAAAATACTACTGACTGGTTTTCCTTTGTTCACTTGATATTGTAAATTTGGCTAAGTATAGAAAACAGTGAAATCTGCCTAGGAGACCACCTTTGCACCAACATAAATTTTTATAAAAACCATATCAATAACTAAAATTTTAACCACATGATCTAGGAACAAATATTAACACATGTGACTAATTTATTATAACACCTTCACACATGTGAATGTTGATGTCATCAATCTGCTTACTCATTAAGTTCTACAAGACTACTCTAATAGATTCATTTAACTTTAATAAGTTATCCAAACACTCTTGAACTCTCATATTACCTTTTAAACATGGTTAATCACCTCAAAGACCTACACACATGATATGTACTCTCAAATCCACTTGGAACCTATCACTTTATCATTAATGCATTATGTACTAAGATCACCTTGACATCAATGAAAATTAATGCATCTCAATACCATGATCAACAAATCAACATCCTCAAATCATCATGAACCAAACAAATCATAATTATATTCGCTTCTTCTTAATGATGCCAATGCAAATATCATTTTTTAACTATCAATAAATATTAAGATACTTAAAAATATTTAAAATGACCCCTTAGATCCTTTCATTATGTCCATAAATATTAGAAAAAATTATTAATTATCACATATGATGGGAATAAAGATCCTACCTTACACCCTAATGCCTTTGACAAATTTTATAAAGAATGATTTCAAACCAACACATATGTTACTACTAAGTTTTTAGTCAAAACCTTTGTTAGAGATGAATTAGAATGGTACAATCAACATCCTCGATACTCCATCATAAAACTAGAGATTTAGTCAATTTTATAGTTAAATAATTCTTTAAATATCCTTATTAACTTTGTTAATTCCAAGTAACTCCCAAATAAATATGCCTGTACTTTCATCAAATGATGTAAGTCATTGTCCCATAAAGTGGACCATAACATGAGTGATGACAATCCATCCAAACTCTTTGTTACCAATATTAAATACTCTCTTCAATACAATGTTAAGATCTTCTCTCTTCAATCTTTAGAAGAGGATTGTAATCAAATAAAATGATAATATTTCCTTATGGCTCAATTTGAGCCATCTCAAAACACAAAGAATGAATCTTTTCCAACATAAAAAAATGTAATTAGATAACTAACCCAAAGTGGGAGCATTTAAATTAGACAAACAACTTCCCTCTTGCACTTCCTTTAGTATGTAAGATATTAATAATTTATCTCCATCCAAACTATACATCTATACTACTACCCTTCCATCATGGTAAGATCATAACAAGTTTTTTTAGTTCCACATCGATATTGGTCAATCTCATGAAACCTATAGTGAAATCCAAAACTTGTGATGAATACCATCTCAAGGGAATTTTTAATCATGACCGCATATATAAATAATGCCATAATGAATATCATAAATCATCTAAGAACTAGTCTTATAATCCCAAATCTACAAATATAAAACCTCAAAAATATATCAACCATCTGATCCAAATACATAACATTCTAATGAATCTACTTGTACTATTAATGTTGGATATGATCATTATTATGATCACTAACAAATTTGTGAATGTAATGGAGGCCAAATACCATCACAAGACAACTCACAAAGATATAGTCACTAAACCTAAGAAGCCTTCTCCCAAAGAATAATTTGTTAAAAACACTACTACCACAACTACATAAACTTTTGGTCTACCTCTTAATGATGAGCCTCCTCCACCATTAGAACCTCAACCTAGTGAATCCTAACATCCTAATACCATACCTCATAAAGTTACCATTTTTAATTTAAAGGTAAAATAAGGCTAGTTTTATAGGGATCCAATAACCAATAGTTTAAATAGAGTAATAATAAATGTCATTAAACAAAGCCCCATGGGTAACTAGGCAGAAGACCAATAATATAAATAGATAATAACTACCAATAGAAGAGTAAAAAAACATAAAGATAAAAAAAAATAACTCCATACCTAACATTAGACCTTTGAGGAGGAGTAATTCACCTTAGAAGCATCTCGATCAATGTTTTTGTTTTTCTCCTATAGCATATTTTGAATGGTACATTCGTGGGTGCATTTGTAAGGGCACTCTCGGGTAGTGTGTTTGGCTTTTGGATGAGGAATTTGGATTCTTGTTTTTACCTTCAAAGAAGGCTAGATATATTTATAAATATCATACTTCACTCACCTATTCCCATATTTATCAGACTGAGAAACATTCTTTTATTTTTCCCCATCTAGATGCTACTTGAACTTAATATTTTTTGCCATTTAACTCATTCCAGTATTTTATAAGGGTAAAAAATTACATCCTAATTCCTTCCAAAATTTCCTAGAAAATCCTCATTTTTTTTCTTTGCTCAAAATTTTTATCTATAAATCTATTGAGGTCCTTGCTTCTAAGACTAACCATACCATTTGGCAGGGTGGTCAGGGTTCTAATTTTTTTACTCAAAGACATAAGGGGAAAATAAAAAGGCATTGGGAGGAGTGAACTAGGGTGGGGAGGGTTTTAAGAGGGTATAGGCTAGGGATTCTTCCTAATTTCTTCAGAAGGGGCATCAACCAAGGAATTCTTGAGAGGGGTATCTTCCATAGGAGTACCTTCAATAAGGGAACCTTTAGTAGAGGGTATGGATTTATTGTTCATGTTTCACCTTATTGGAATAACAAGAGGATAAGGCCATGGTGAAAAATATCATTTTTATCACTGAATTAGATAGTGAGGGCTATGGATTTGAAGGATTTCAATAGATAATAGGGAAAGCTAATTCTATAACCATGAAAATGGTTAAGAAGTAAAAAGTGATGTAAATATATTAGAGTATATATCCCTTCCAAGGTTAGATATTTCATAACCTGTAAACATACTTGTAACTATCTATGAGGAAGCTCTTACCGAGGAAATTCCTTTTTATCATTCTTGAGCACATCATCTATTATAAATTATTTTTGTATTAACTCCAACTTTTGACTTTTATCTTTTGTAGGCTTTCTCTCCTTCGCATGAAATCTCTGTAGATGTGTTAGGACTTTATTCAAATATTATGCTTTTCATCCCCCTAATTCTCATGGTTTATTTATTTGACATGCGAATTAATTACTTAGAAAGGACCTCATCATGGCCTCTCAACCTCAACATATATTTCGTAAGGCTTCCTTTGCTCAACTTATTTTAAATTTTGTTCTTACCTTGCACCTTAATGTATGACACCAGTTCCATGTGATCATGATCACCTCCCATTTGAGATTGGTTATTATTTATCCCACTTTAAGTAATGTGAAGGGAAGTTTTGGAATAAGACTACAATGATCAAGTTTGAAGGAAGAGATTAATTTTTCTGGTGTAAAATTTAAAATTCTTGATTTTCCAATTATGAAACTACAAGGGGATGAAATTCTACACACCTTGTGAAGAAGTTTTTAAGTGCAAATTGTATGATTTGTATTTAAGGATCAGATACATCATCATTAGTGATGATATATAAAATTTGGGCTAGGATTGATTTGAAATTATCCCACATGGACATACATTCATTCTGACCCTAAAATTGGTAAGGTAGTCAGTAACGGTGTTACCCTCATGAAAGATATGAGTAATGAAAGACTCCTTAAAGGTGGATATAATAATTCAAGCTTCATCAATAATATATTTTATAATGTGGGATGGGATTATTTTGCCTAATAAATCATTCTTAATATTAATGGAGTCACCCTCGATTATTAAATTATGAATGTGGACATGGGAGGCAAGTTGAATACCCTAGAGAGCTACCATAACTTTATCGACATGATTTGTTTGGTAACCTAGTGGTCTAACGCATGTAGTGAATACCTTATCTTCATGAACCTTGATGACACCCCCTCCCCTGACATTGTCTAAGTTACCTTTAAAGGCTCTATCCAAGTTAATTATCATCCACCCTATCAGTGGAGGTGATCATTTAGTAGTGCATCTTCAAGCCATTGATTGGAGAATTTCAAGAATCTGGGATAGTTTCAAAAAATTGAGGATGGAAGAATTTATAGGGGAAAAATTTGAATTATCTTTGGGATAGAAGGTTTTCTAGTTATCCAAGATAGCAACAAACATATGCCAAAAGATAGAACCCAAATAGATGCTTTTGTTTTCAAAAATGAGATCATTCCTTGCTTTCCAAATGGCCTAAAGGAAATGTGGGAGGGACAAGTACCACAAGAAGTTTAAGGAGGGCATTCCCCAAGGAGGTTTTTATTGGGTTACAAAATCTTGGAGAGTTTTAGGCCATACCCAAGAAAGAAATAAATGTTGGAGTAGAAGATCCATTATATACGAGTTAAAAGAACATTCTAAAAAGAGATGATTAATAGATTACTCAAAATCTTGGAAAAAAACACAAAGTTTGGGAAGATTCATTCCATAATTGATAATTTTGTCAATGATGAGGACTTTGTTCTATGCTTCAATCTAAAGGAAAATGCTAACCTTAGGATATAGGTGTCTAATGCATAGAGGGTTCCAAACCTCCCATTTGTCATCGAACCCTAGGTCCACCTTATAGTTAGACTTCATAGAGAAATGAATAATCTCATCATCATGCCATATAAGAGTGTCTTCCCTTAGAAGATAAGATATGAATGCTCTGAATTTGTAAGTTAAGACATTACAAAACCTATGATTCTTTGTCATTAACAACATCCAAGAGTAGGGTTTCCACAAGGTAATTTTTTTGTCCATAGACCAATAGTCTTTGACTTTGGCTCGCCAATAATTTTTCAAGATTTGGCTTAAATTTCTCCAAGGATATTGGTAGATTAAGGGAACTATAGAATTCCATGGATCATCTTAGAAGTTCATAGTTTCCCCATTTCTAATCTTCCATTTTTAGCCCTTATGAAGGATCCTTTTTGCATATGAGATGGCTTTCTAGATAGCCAACCCATCATCTTAGAATAATAAGTACTCATTATTGGCCTCCAATAACTTTACCTTAATAATGTAGATCCATTATTTATCTTCCTTCAAAATTTCCCATCCTCATTTAGCGAGGATAACCTTGTTAATGTTTTTAAGTTTTCTAAGGCTCAGTCCTCCATTAGATTTTGGAAGATAAGATTTATCCCATTGGAAAAGTGGAAATTTGAATTTATCCTCCAATCATTTCTAAATAAAGTTTTGATAAATATTCTCTATCTTATCTATAATTTTGGTTGGTATCTTGAAAATGGACATGAAGTATATTAGGATGTTTTGAATTGAGATTTTTAGCATTTTTAGCTTTCTATATTGAGAAAGGAGATGATCTTTACATCCTACCAATTTATTTTAAATTCAATCAATGAGAATATTTCAAAATCTATCTTTATTTTATCAAAGAATAGGAGGGTACCCAAATGTGTGTTAGGGAAAAATCTTATCTTGCATCTAAGTAGAGAGGCCAACCTTTTTTATAGGCCCACTTGCGTGTTTATGAAGAATATATTTCTTTTGGAGAAATTAACACACTAATTGGATATTTTCTCATACTCCATAAGTATCATCTTAAAACCTTTGGTTTCTTTAACCAAAGCTTCCCTAAGTCGAAAGATGTCATCAGGAAATAGTTCATGCATCACTAGGATAATGCCCTGAGCCACTACGATACCTTTGATTAGACCTCGAGTTTTAGCCTTCTAGATATGTTTGCCCAATAATTTAATAAGGATGATGAATAAGTAAGGAGTGAGGGGATCTCCTTGTTTGAGCTCTCTAGTGGCTAAAAAATAGCCTTTGGGTATCTCATTAATAGACACAAAAAATTTGGAGTAGATATGTAGTTATAAATAAGGTTTCTAAAGATAAAGGTAAATCTAAATTTTCAAGAGTTTTCAACATCAATCTCCACAAGACTCTATCATAATCCTTATTTATGTAAAAATTGATAAACATACCCTACTTATTAGAGATGTGTTTAGAGTGGATTGCCTCATGTATATTAATAATGGCATCTATGATTTGTCTACTAAAGTTATAGGTGCCTTGGTGCTCAACAATGATTCTTTATAGTATGGGTTGAATCCTTCAAACCAATAATAAGGAATAATTTTTTAAAGTTGTAGTGCATAATCTTATAGGTTTGAAGTCTTTGAGAACATTTTCTCTTGGTTTTTTGGGAATAAGAACAAAAAACATATTTTTCATCTCCTTTAGAATGGTACCAACTCTAAAGAATTCAATAACAATTACTTCCAAATCCAAATGAATAATATCCTATAATTTTTGAAAGAAGAGCGGGGAAACCCATCTGGACTGGTATCTTTATCTCTCTCCATAGATAAATCCATTGTTGTAATGTCATCAACTGATGGAGGATTGAGTAGTTCTTCCTTGTCTGCTGGCATGATAAGGTAAGGTATATTCTGCATAAGTTTTTCTTCTACATATACATTAGGTGTTTCATTTTCATTTAGTATATCTTGAAGAAAAAAATAATATGAGTGTTAATGGCATCAAGATATTTTAATATGAGTGTTAATAGCATTATAATGTTTGCATTTCCTATGATCATCAAGTATTAAATCAAATATCAAGTTTATATTCTTGTTTCTAGAGGCCCATTGATGGGGAAACTTTTTGTTCCTATCACGTTCCTTCAACCATAAACATATAGACTTTTGTTTCTATAAATCTTCTTTTTTAGCTTTAAGGTTATGATATCTACTAATAAATTCCTTTTAATTGGCACAAGATTGGTAATTAGACCCATGGATGGAAAATTATTGTTCCAAGATAATAATTTACTCCTCTATCTATTTCTTCTATGTGAATATATTATTGAAGACTTCTCTATTTCATTTTTTTAATTTGTTTTTTAGGTGATTAAGTTTCTTGACTAATATATACATATTAGTTCTAGTGAAATACTCTTGACACTACTCTTTTATAGATTAAAAAATATTAGGGTGGTGAATCCACACATTTTTGAATCTAAAAGGAACATTTTTAAAATTGGGGATCAATTCTCCTTCAAATATTATGGGGTTATGGTTTAAACCAATTCTATGAAGATAGTGTAGAGAGTTAGAGTAACAAATGTTCCAATTTAATGACACCAAAAATATATCCAATCTATTCTAAATTAGATTTGGGCTAATTCTTCTATTTATCCATGTAAATTAATTCCCTTAGATACACATTTATCAGTCATGCTTTGAAGATGAATTCATTCAAATATACCATGCTTTCCAAGTAGTTAGTCAAGCCACCTTTTTTTCTAGAGGGGCAAGGGAGAGTTGAAATTCCTAACCATGATCCATTTCCAATTGTTACTAAAGTTTATAAAAGTCAATAAATCCACCAAAAGTTTCCTCAATGTTGTTATGGAATTAGGGGTGTATATATTAGATAGAATCCATTCTTCTTTAGATTGTTTATTTTGGAATACTATCATCAAATGATCACAATTATTGAAAAGTACATCCCCATTTAGTTCTTGACTATTCCATTGATTAAAAATAATTCTAGGTTTCCCATTAGAGGCTACACTGCAATGGTTGGATATGTTCCATAATTTATTGATATATTTATCAAACTTTACATCAACTATTTTTATTTTTTGCAAAATAATAACCCGTGATTCATTTGTTTTTATAATATTCTTGACAAGCTCATATTTTATAGGGTTATTTAGACCCCTTACATTCCACAAAATGAGATTCATTATTTTGATTTGGAGAATTTAAGGGTCCTTTGGCTACCCTTGGCTATTTCACTAGCAATCCCCTTCCTTCTAACTAACTACTTAGGGGTCCTACCTAGGATTTTGGGTTCATCGCCTGTCTCTATTTTTTTATACCCTTTTTTAAATTTTGCTTGGGTCTAGTTTTATTCTTCCCCTTTGTGCTTCTGAGAGGGGGTTATTGTGAAACACTTCCCATGATCTTTTAAATTTGATTCTACCTTTTTATACGAAGATCCCTTTTATTTTGATGGAGTATTCTCCACCTTCTTATGAGAAATTTTTCCTTCCAAGATCGAATAAGTTACCATGTTATTCTTGTTTCCTAGGTTTAGAAAAATAGTAGTCAAAGGTTTTTTTTCCTCATGCAGTGGGATTTTCTTACTAAAATATTGAAACATGGGATTTTATTATAGAATAATTTTAAATGGTTTTGACTTATATTTTCCAAGGCAAGAGAAGCACCCTTAACCATATATAAAACATTCAAAGTTCTTAAGGCCAATAGATCATGCATGCAAGGCTAGTTCAGTATAGGTTCTTCACAATGGTAAGGGATAGAACCAGGTTCATGAGGGACTTTAACTTGTGGGTTAGAGAGATATATTTTCTCAAATGAGATAAAGATGCTACTGGATAGAGGGACATGGGTAGCTATTGATTTCAAATAACTAGCCATAAATTTCTTCTTAGTCAATTTCAACATCTAGAAGGATTGTTTTAAAGTTCTAATAGAGGGTCCTTGGTTTATGGGAAAATATAACATCTCTTGAAGGCATTGGAAACCTGGTACCAACTTTAATAACCCAACTATGGATGCTATTTTGATGTGGGTATCCCTTCCCAAGCTCCCTCTAAAATATTAGGACCATACATTTATTCTTAGAATAAAAAGGGATCTTGGACAACCCATCATGATTGATTCGATTACCAGACACCATCATAGTATAGTCATAACCTATTTTTAGCTATTCATTCCTAAAAACAAACCTATTCTTCATTTTATTATGCTCTTAAAGTCCCCAGTACTAATTAAACCAAATCATAGTATAAATATAACCTTACATCATGTCAAAATTCAAGTAATATATGTATATGCAATGTACACACAAGATATTTATATGAGCATTGAATAAGAAAAGACACATATATGTGGAAAATATTTCAATGGAGGTAAAAAGCCCACAATTGATATTCATTACTCTGAGAAACTAGAATCCAATACAATTCCTTCGCTTCTCACTTCCTCTCTATTAAATATTCACATAACTCTTTGAATAATATTTTTTATACACAAATATTGACACAATCTTTCCAATATTTTTCACACAATGTAATGTGCATGAGTAAATGACAATTAACAAAGGTAAAATGTATGTATGAAATGGGGTGTGGAGGTAGACCGATGTAGCCAATGGGTCAAACCTCTCTCCAAGGAACCTCATAGTAAAATATATTTAATTTATTTACATGAGATTACCTCATGTTAATAAATTAAATATATTTGTTTCATGTATTAACTATTATAAAAATCTCAAGTGTAAATAATACCAATTGGAATTTGTTCCAACACTCTCTCTTGATGTTAAGTGGGGATATATGTCATAGTCACCTTAATAAATGAATTATACTATGTAAAATTAGAAGGATTTAAAGACCATCTTGCCAATGTCATATTTTGAGACAAAAATAATTATAATCTATAAACTACCAAAAATAAGTTTAGGTTAGCATGATGATGAGACTACACCTTATAATTTCTCATGAATAATAAATCAAGTATATTTGGATCTTTTTATAACATAAGGACCTCCATTACCATACATGTTTATAAGTATTGGGTACAAAATACAAACTTTCATATGAAATTTACTAAAATCACATAATGTAATATATTACACTACTTTACAATGAGAATAAGTATAGATAAGAAGATTGAAACACATGGTTGTTAGAAAGTGATTTTGTTATGCACACTTTAATGAAAAATATAATAAAGCCAACATTGCACATAATTAAAAAAAATTAGTAGCACCAAATGGTTTAATGCATATATCTATCAATTGTTCATTTGTAGGGAGGAATTACAGATCAATATCATTAGTGCAGATTTTTTTTTGGGATAAAATGCACATAAATTTTAATATGCTTAATTCATTGGTGCTACACTATATTTTTTTCTAAAACTATACAATTTTGATTATTACATAGAAATGTGGTACTGTAAAAAACATCCAGATGAAGTTATCCTAACAATATTCGTAGCCACATGGCTCTTTTATCAGATTCCATTACACTTATATACTCTTATTTATTAGAAGAGATATAGATAGTGGGTTATTTTTAGTTTTTATAAATGTTAACACCTACATTAAACTTAAACACATATTCAAAAGTAGATTTACACTCCATAATATCACTAACATGGTCAATATCACAATAACCATATAATTTAACAATATTAATAGAATCATAAAATAAATTAAAATTTATTGTTCTTTTTATATAACAAAGTATATGTTTCACTAATTTTCAATGATTGAAATATGAATTCTATATGAATCTGAAAGCAACATTTACAATAAATGAAATATATAAACTAGTAATGATTAGATAAATCAAACCACGAATACGTTATCTATTAAGTGTGGGGTTAGATTTGTCACATATAGGTTTTACATCAAGCTTAATAAAAATTTCAATAGATTAGATATAGGATTATAGGTAAACACATTAAACTTAATAATAATATTATGTACATATTGAGATTGTAATAAACCAATAGGATTTTTATCTTAAAACTATAGTCATTTGTAAAAAATTATAAAAAAATACATAAATTAGTGATTTCAAATATTTGACTTAGTTTATCATTATATTTATAAATTAAACTAATTAGATCACCAATAATAAGATCACAATTATATAAAACAATTAAGATAATAAGACTATTTTTAACTTTTACAAAAAAATCATGATCAAAATAGCATTTAGAGAAACTTAGTTCTTCAAAATAATTTATGATTTTAGAATACCAAAATTGAGGAACTTATTTTGAACCATATAATGATCTATTTAATTTATAGGTAAAATTTTATTTGTTAGGCTTAGTTAAACCTTTAAACCAAGTCATACAAATTTATTCTTTTAAATCACCATTTAGAAATATTTTTTTGACATCCATTTGGTGTATAATCTAATCATTTTAAGTTACAACAATATTGATCAGTCTAATAGTGCTCAGTTTCTTTATAGGAATAAAGGTTTCAACATAGTCAATCTCAAGTTTTTAGTAAAACTACAAGTGACTAATTTTGTTTTAAATTTATCAATTATATCAATTATATTATATTTAATTTTATAAAACCACTTAAAATTAATAATGTGTCTTTTAGATAAAGGTAGGACACGATCTCAAGTATGACTTTTAATTAAAATATTATACTCAAATTGTATAACAATAATACATCTTTCATCTTGAATAACTTCCTCAAAATATTGAGGTTCACATTTATACATAGCCAATAAAATATGATAATAATGTTTATTTCTAGTTAATTTATTAATACTATCAATATTAGAAGACTATATTAAGGATTATGCTCATTTAAGTATTTTAAATTGAACATGAAAATCAATAAATTATTTAGATTCTAAGTTATCCAACAAAAGCTCAACTTTATCTACAGCTTCAATTTTATTATAAGGGAAAAAAAGAGAACCAGATTCATTAAATGAATAATAGTGAATGTGTTCTATAAAGGGACAATAAAAAGATTTTCAAATATAAGAGAATTCTTATTCTTAATGATTTGACTTTTAGACGGATCATACACTCTTAATCCTTTAGTTTTACCTTCATAATATATAAATATACATAAATAAGAGGTAAGATCAATTTTTTTTTTAGCTTTATGAATAAAAATGGAAGCATGACTACCAAAGATTTTAAGATGCACCACATTGAGTTTATTTTTAGACCATATTTCTGAAGGGGTAGAAAGATGAAAAGCTTTAGTAGAGACTCTATTCATAATATGTAAAACAATATTCATGGCTTCAACCCATAATAAATTATGAATATTTATAAAATACAAAATTTTTCCAACTATTTTAATAATGGTGCAATTTTTTCTTTCAACAAGTATTTTACTGTGGGGAGTGAAGATTTATTAGTTCTTCTTGAGTACCAAAATTAATAAAAAAATAATTAAATTATTTACTAATATATTCACCACCATTATTAGATATTTATATCTTAATATAAAAATAAGAAGTATTTTCAACAACTTTAAATTTGTTGAATTTAGAAAATAATTCAAATTTATTCTTTATAAAATATGACTAAATAATTCAAGTATGATCATCTATAAAAGTAACAACATATAAAGATTCATTAAGAGATGTGACTTTAAGGGGTCTTGTAATATCACTATAAATTAACTCTAAAATATGTGAGAAATTCACATCATGATTCTTATGAAAGAGATTAGTATGTTATTGCGTAAACATCTTTCACAAGTTTCATGATGAGAAGAAATAGAAAGAAGACAAAATAAAATATTATGAGAAGATATATCATATAAAATTCTAAAATAAACATGTCTTAATCTTTTATTTCATAATTGAGATTCATTCCTACTATAAAATGAAATATAACATACAAAATAAATAAAAAATATGTATAAACTATTTTGTTGAACACTTTTAGCAATCAAAGAATCAGATTGATTTATAATAAACAAGATATTCTTAAATAGAGTTATAATAAAATTATCAATCATAAGTTGAGAATATAATAATATTTTTTCTTAAATATAGGCACATAAAAAAAATCTTTACTAACAATTTTTTCAAAATTTATTTTTCCTTATTAGCTATTTTTTTTTTAATCACATAAGTAAATATTTCTAGATATATGTCTACTATTAGATAAAATATGAGATAATCAAGTCATATGATGTGATGCACCACTAAATAAAATTAATTCATTCTTATTAGAAGCAAACAATACAACATATAAAATAATAAAATTAGAATTTTGTTCTTGAATTTTATTTTAAATGTGGTTTTGATTCTTTTGATGGTTCTGATTAGATCTTTTCCCTTTGTTATATTTAAAGATTTTATGATTAACTATATATTTGTTTTATAATAATTTTATCTTTTATGACTAAATTTATTATAAAAATTATAATTTTTATTAAACTTAGGTTTATAATTCTTATTTTTAGATTTTTTACTCTCATTTTTGTTATTTACAAAATTAAAGTTAGATTTCTAGTTTTTATTGTTCTCAGAACTAAGATTGAGAGTGAGAAATGTCTGAGTAATATTATCTTTAGAATCAAAATTTGATATCACTCAATCTTTTTCAATCAAAAGAGTAGATATAGTAGTAAGGTCAAGGATATGTTTCTTTATTTTATATTTTGAGTTTAAAATGTAAATGAAATTATAAAACTTTTTATGAATATTACGCTGAATAATGAAATATAAAAGTTTATCTTAAATAATATTATAGTCACAACCATCTAACTATTTAATTTAAAGTTTTTGATTTTAGTAAGAAAATTAATAACTTTTTTATTACCTTCTATAGATGTAGTTAGCAATTCAAGAATAGTATTAATTATATTATAGAGATGTGTGCCCTCATGTATAGGTTCAAAGAGTTTTCAGGAATCACTAGAATAATCTTAATTCTTAATATAGAGTAGGAAATCATCTTTAACACTCCTCATAATAATCAACATTGCTTTCTACGATTTTTATTGAAACATTTATAAGCTCATGTGTAACATGTTGTTATGATGGGACAACATTCCAAAGTTTTTGGGTCATAAATTTCACTTAAATTTAGATTTTTCATATATTATCATTAGACCCATTAAATTTATGATATTTATCAAGCATGAAGTTAGGAAAATCCATAACTTATATTTAAATTTGACATTAAAACACTAAAAAGGTTTAAAAGTGATGTTTGTAAATGTGAAATTTTAATCTATTTGATAACAAAGTAACTTTATAGTGTAAAAAAATAATAATTGTTTAAATTTATACAAAAATAATGTGAAAAAAATTATAAAAAATTATGCTAAATTAATTATGACAAGTGTCACACAAGGATTAACTATTAAACACTCTTATTAATTTAAAAAAAAATTATAATATAAAGTTTCAAAACAACAAATAGACCACACCAACTTATCTAGAATATTTAAATATATATAAATTTACTAGTCACATGACCATGGTCGACAAAAGATTGTCTAGGTTAAGTGGTGTAAAATGCCAACAATAAATAGGGTTTTGAATGCAAGATAATTGGTATATAAATTGAAAAATAATTTTAAACTAATTAATTTTTTAAAAATAAACTATATTTGACCAAGATTGACTAAAAATATAAAAGGTTTGAACTTTAAATTTTGATTTCATGAGAGCCTATCAAAATAATATATACCAACTCTTCTACACTAACATTTGAAACAATAAATGAACTATACTATATTTAAAACTTAATTTATAATATATATATATAATTTTAAAAAATTACTTTTTGGTAAAAACAATTCAACAAGAAGCTGTAGACACCTAAATTTGGCCACCAATAACCTCCAACTAAGTTTTTGACCAATTTCCACATAAAGTGCACAATTTGGCCTAAAAAAAATAAAATGCATTAAATGAGTTAAAATTGATATATTCAAGTGATGATTCTAGGTAGGGTATCCCTAAATGGGATAATTCAATTTATGGGCCAACTAACGTTGATCAGATCATTTCGAGTCAAAATACCAATTTTGCACCTCGATGCTTTGGATTACTCTTTCATATCAAATCTCTTACACAAGATGCATGCCTTTGTTATTTAATTTTGATAATATCCTAAATGAGATAATGGATCTAACACATCTAACATCACCTTATAATTCTAATTCAGTCAAAATTTGGACCAATAACAAGATATTCTGATTAATTTGAGTAATTTGTTCATAAAGTGCTTAAACATGCTTAATAATTAATTAAACCAAATTAGATCCTAATCAAGAATTCCATAGAAACTTGTTGAATAATTTATTTTAGAAATAAATATTAAATATCTACATCATCAGGTGACCAAATTTCTTAGGAAGACATCCCTAGGCCATAAATGTCACAAATATCAAGATTCATGTCTTCCATGCCTCATCAATACCCTTCATGTATTTTAATTGCCCCTTTTTTCAATATCATGATGAGGATAATTATAAACTTAATTCTAAAAAATTGAATTAATCTTCAACCACACATCTTCATCTCAGGATGGATGGTTCTGGTTGATTCTAATCAATCTCAAAAATTTATAAATAGAGAGGCCATGAACATCATTTTTAATCTTAATTTATGCAAAGTTATAATGCAAAATTAGTTCTAAAAGCTTATGCAAACTAGTGTTACCATACCAAATTAATTCTAAGCCAAGTCAAGCCAAAGCCAAAGGTGCTAAGGAGAGTTGGAGGATATCCAAGCTTCTATTGATAAAGACTTCATGAGCACAAACTGAGCAAGGCAATCGAAGAATACTCTTGGAGAATCAAGAAAGGTAATGAATGTGTGTTTTTTTGAATTTTAATTGTGCTTTGTTCATTTGTCTTTCTTCACTAAGCTCACCTTAGTAACTAGGCATGAAGATGTTAGTTTAGTGTGTTTTTGATTTGATTTCATTCACTAACATAATACTAATCTCCTCTTCTTAGTTAAATTCCTAGTTCACATAATGGCACTCCTGGTGGGACCTTCCTAGCTTCACAAAAATGATCACGAAGCTCTTTCAAATAACCTAATAATATTTTTCTTGTATAATCTTGAAGTAAGAAGCCAAAAAAATGAAAATTGAAGTAAAAACACATTTTTATAGGATTCATGGGTTTATTATGACATAGTCACGGTGTTGTTGCTTTGAGTCATGAGATTGTCCTATAACTTGTGGTATTGTGCTAAGATTTTTTTTGTCGGACTAACTTTGTCTTTCTATGTAGGTTTAACAATACCACTACTATCTTAGTAGCAGGATTGTTCTACAACTCATAAGGTTACCAAACTAAGTCATGATATTATGTAATTACTAGTAGGCTAAATGAAAATACTACTACTTTTAAAGTGGTGGGATTGTCTTGCAAGTAGTGAGATTGTCACTATGAGTGGCAATATTGTAGTGTACAAAATAGGCCATTTTTAAGAGCTTCATTTGGGATTATTTGGACTCCTTTTTTGATATTTTTTTTAAAACCATATATTTTTTCTTGAATTTTTATAATATGTCAATATTTCAACCTAAAGTTATGTATTTTTTTTAAAAACCTCATATTACCTCAAGTAGCAGGATTGTAACTATGAGTAGTGGGATTATTGTTTACAATACCATAACTCTAAAAGTTGTGAGATTGTCCTGAAACTAGTAGGATTATCATTTAGAGTCATGATATTATGACTAAATGGTTGGTGATTAGTTACAATACCATTACTCACTAAGTTGTGGGATTGTCCTGCAAGTAGCGAGATTGATTTATAGAATAGAGGGATTGTACTATGTAAAAAACTCGAGAGCTCTTTTTTTTACTTTATTTTTTAAAATCCAAAGTAGCTTCAAGGTTAAAAGACATACTAATTTTTTTTTAAGACCAATCTTGAAATTTACTAAAACCATGTTTAGATCATCTTTTTCATGCTTTCAAATGAACTAGGAACATTATTTTGGTGTTTAAGGTAACATTTAGGTACTTAACTAAGTGTTTTTGAGTATTAGTTTTCAAAGTTCATAATCTTAAGACCAATGGGTCAAATGAACACCATCTAATCTTTCAAACTTGGTGCTTAAAAATGAACTCATTTTTTCCAAGCTTTTTGTATTCACTTAGTTATTTTAATTAGATTTTGGTTGGCAAAGAAAGGGATGCCATGTGTATGCTCTTCCACTTGTCCCCTTTAAGGAACCTTTGGAATCAAAAGCACCATTATTATTACAAAAATATTAGTCCAAGGTTTATAAATAATTTCATCTAAATCACTCTCTAAAAACTCATCATAAATTTGGGTGACCTTAAAAATGACCTTAAATTCTTTCTTTTTGTCTTTTATTTCATTGCATATTGGCTTATGAGGGAGACATCATTACCTCCCATGAGTTTTTTGGGGAAGATTTAACCCAGGGTTTCATCTCTCGACACTGATTTCACTGACTCTTTTTGAGTTGCACACAAGACATATATGTATTTGGACATCGCACTACACTAAGTAAATAATAGGATGTAGTAGTTGTAAAAAAGACTAAAACTTTTTACAACTAGCCAATACCGTGGTCACCTAATTTTCATGCTTGTTTTTTGCATCATTTGATATGAAAGTCATTGTGCAATTGATTCCATTAGAATGTTTAGAAACTTATAGATCTTAGATAAAACCCCACTTATCATAGAAGTATTATTGGTGCAAGGTGAACCTCAAGCTCCATATCATAGTCCTATCTTTGAGAGAAGGGGGTGTAAAAATCCTAATATATAATATGCATTTACTTTTGGGTGAACACTTAAAATATTTTCAAATGATGTCTATTGACGGATTCCAATAATACCAAGCAACCTTGTTAGTTTAGAGTCTAAGAGTGATTAAACAATTGAGTTTTATCCTATATTAAAGTCTTGTTTGAAGTTAAAACTTGGTGTAAACAAATGATACAAACCAAAACACATGGTACTGATTTTACTTTGAACAAAGAGAGATTATGTTTCCCACATAAAATCATCAATTTTCTTTGTTCAAAATTTCATCAAAACATGGGAGTCATATATCCACTTTGGCATAGTTATGTTGTCCAATTGAGTCTAGATCTTTGCTAAAGCTGTTTAAGTCCTTAATTTATAATGTAAATTTTAAATTTCACCTTTATAAGTTTATAAGGTTGATGTGTTAAGTGGATTCACCATTTTAACTAAACTTGAGGGAACTTAGGTTCAATTCCCAATTTGGGTTGAAGGTCATTTAAGACTCATGATCATTACCACCACTTGTTAAACTTAAGTCATTTTGTGCTAAAAACTTTCACTTTGAGTATATGCACCATAACATTTTAAGTCAAGAAAGATAGTGTTATGCTGTCAAATTTATGGGAAGCTATTTTTGCCTTAGAGAGTTTTTGAAACAAACATTTTATCATATCTTTTGGGTACTCTAATGTTGTTACACTACCCAAAACATTTTAGATATTGTTTTATAGACCCTTTTGCATAGAGTTAAAATTTTTTCCTACATTTTTAGATCAATCTAAGTGTACCTTTTGTGAACTTTTTTCTAGCACAATTACATCATTCACTTTTTGTCTAGCTTATTTGTCAAAGAACCAAGTTTTATACCATTATTTGTGAGAAAAAAATAAACTATTTTTAAAGTACCTTTTGTTTCATACCTTATACTTAGTTGGTAAAGTTTATATCCAAAACTCAAATTCCTAGTATTTTTTATAAGTATTTCAAATCTATTAGATTAAAAATCATATTTATTTCAAAGTCTAGCTTTTGACATCATTTGGCTAAGAGTCCTAGCACATGCCTTATTTGATCCTAGCTTTTAATGTTACATTTGGTCAAAAGACATAGAAAATTTTGCTGTTCCTATATTAGATTGATTTGAAACACTTCAACCTTAGAGTTTGGCATTTTTATTTTTGGTCTATTTACTTGCTTATTTTTATGTGAATAGTGATGCATTAGATACTTAACGCTAGCTTATTTCCTCACAAATATTTGCATAATTTTTTTGGATCCTTTTGATGAATCTAGACCAAGTTCAAAAATCATATGTTTTAGACATTATCCTTTTTATATTTTGTATAACTCTCTTCCCTTTCTATCACTAAGAATTGACTGTGGATCCCAACATGTATTCTTAAACTCGTAGTGGACTCATGTACAATCTGAAGATTAGTAATGTGGTTGCGTAGTAAGAAATGGTGTAAGACCCCTATGTAGATAATATTTCTAATGAGATGGATCCTTATCCCTCTTATAATACTCAATTAGGGGTACAAATCCAAGATCTATTGGCTAACTATTTGGTTAATACACCACCTTATTCAGAACAAGACAAAGAACAAACTACACAATACCTGGCTACAATACTCACAACTGATGAACTAGTTATTCAACAACCATACTCTACTAATGCACCTTCCACATATGATCTATTTTTGTTTGAGAATTATTTATTGGAGAACAAAGATGAGATGTTGGTTAGATCCATAGAGGTAGGATCCAAATTTTTAGTAGACTTCCCTCATGAGAATTTACCAAGCCTAGTTAGAATGCCACACAACATAATTTATGATCAATAGGATTCTTCTAAAAACCCTTTGGATTTAGTCCAAACAACATATTTGAACCTTAATCTACATAATATAAGCAAAAAAATTATGGAAGACCACTTTAATCAAATGCAGATAACATATCAAACCTACTTGAATCTAGCACATAAATTCAATCAAATAAACATGGTGAGTAAACCTTTTATTGACTTAGTTCCTTCAATAGGAGTTTTGATAGAGTTAACTGGTCAAGAGAATCAAAGTTTAGACCCATTCATAAAAAACACTTTGGTAGACAACTTGCTAAATATGCCTATTATTGAAGAAGTGTCTTCTACTTCTACACAAAATAATGAGCAAAATATAGTGGACAATGTGCAAGCAACATTCAATCCTAATCAAAGTGGTACTAATGCATAAAAAATTAGTCAAAAACATAGGATTATAGTTAATACCATGATTGGGTCATCATATCAAGGAATAAGATCCTCTATACCCTAACCTTCACTACCTATTTTCCAATGTTAACTAGTTACTTCCTCAAGTGTGCAACCTACAGGATTAGGTAGTCAATCAGTAACTAGTGTCATGCCTCAACAATATAATGTAACAAATCTTACTCCTTCTCAACAAGTGATGAGTAGTATTCCATAACATCAGGCACAATATAGTGTACCAACATATCTAAGGATAAATATATTTCCACCTCATCAAGGGGCAACTAATGTTCTACCTCACCAAGTAATGGTAAACATACCTCTTCAGTCATAGACTAGTGTACCAATCCAAAATCAAGTGATGACTATTCAACAACATATAAATATTATTCAATGATAGATGTCAAATATTCAACTTGATTTCAATCCCCCATAGGGATTCATGCAACAAGGAGGCTCCCATGTTTCTCAAGTACCTACTAGACAACAATTGGTTCAAAATGTGCTACAAGTTTAGAGACAGGGTCTTGGTCCATAAATTCCCACTCAACAACAAGGTTTGATTAATCAAAAACATATCCCTTTCAAACCACAATAAGCACAATATAGTTATATCCCTCCATCTCAACCAAAAAATCCTTCAAGTCAAACCATTATCATCAATCCAAACCAAAATATTGCACAACCAAATGTATAATTGCAAGTACATCCTAATCTATGTATGCATATTCCTAGTCTATTTTCTAACCAAACCAATATACTGCAATAGGTATCTCCATCATACTCTAGTCAAACTGTCCCACTTATAACCTCCCAACTATCTACCCCAACCAATAATCTCCTTCAAACCAATGCTCCTTCTAGTTTTCTATCCCAAAAATTACAACAGATGAAGGATTTAATTTTTACCATTCAGGTTAGAAAATAGACTAAAAACATTAAGTTGGATGACATGATTTCTTATCTATTCAACATGGATTACTTACAGATACCATTTTCTCTATGATATGAACCACCAAAATTTAATAAATACAAAGGGAAAGGTGACCCTAAAACTCATTTAACAGAGTTCTTTGTTGTATGTCAACTAATGGAATATATCGATATATACCTTTTGTTATTATTTCCAAGGAGCTTGGATAGACAAGCCTTGGAGTGGTTCTTAAAGTTATCCAAGAACTTATTAACATATTTTGATGATCATTCTGATTAGTTTTTGCAACATTTTTCCTATAATCTTGAACATGAGATTTCATTGGTTGACTTAACATAAGCAAAGAAAAAATTTGGTGAGAGTTTTGTAAGTTATCTACAGTGATTAAGAGCTCTTGCAAGCCGATTCACCCATAGTTTACTAGATAAACAATTAACCACTATATTTATTAAAAATTTGCATAGTGAGATAGCTTATCATCTGGAACTACAATGTGTACATATTTTCAAGGAGATCATCAATAAAGGTTTGTTGATTGAGTGATCTCTTATTAATAAAGGGATCATCAATCTTACATCAACTAATCAAAATCAAGGTACTAATCAGAGAAGTGGACAAAACCAACATTCAATTTAAGCACAAGCATCATAATTGGCATAGGCCAATAACCAAAAAAGACCAAAGTAATTTAACTGCAATAAAAATGTTGTGAGTAATGGAGTAATTGAGTCACATCATGTCCAAATGGTGCAAACATCATCTGAACCACCTTTTCAGCTTACTCTTACCCAACAACCTCTCCCACCAATGTCACAAGCACAACAACTAAGATCCGTGAAACAAATTCAACAACCTTTACTATTACAAACCCCTCCTCCAAGGAGAACTGTGGCTACACATTGTGTCTTTAGTGATCTAGGAGAGCCTATCGAATATGCATATTGTAAACTTGTTGTTGCTAATTTGATTAATTGGCCTATACCAAAGCATTATCCATAAGGCATTTCTTATCTTGATTAGTACCATAAAAATGAATTCTATGAATGTCATTGGGTTAATGGGCATAATCTACAAAGATGTGTGTAAATCAATAATTTAATCAAGAATATGTTGGATAATGGGAACATAACATTGGATAATGGTGATTCCACTTCCAATAAAACTCTTAGGATTTATCAAAACCCTTTTCTCCAACATAACAATCAATAAAAACAAAATAACTAACAAAAACAATAACACCAATTAGTGCAACAACAAAATTAATAGTATCAAAATCAAAGTCCAAATCAACAGAACCAATAGAATCATCAAAATCAACAATAGAACCCATGATTTAAAAACAATAGATAAAACTAAGGTCATAATGGTCAAAACTAACAAACCTATCATGTAGTCATACATGACTACAACAGGGTTGTAGGTCATATTGTAGGGGGTAGCATTAATACCATCTCCATTAATTCTAGACTGAGTGTTAATCAATCTAAACCATTGATAAATAATAAAAATTAACCACATTATATGGATAATCCTTCTTTGACTTGGGATAACACACAAGCAAACCAATAAATTAAGACTTCTAATTTTGGACTTTACATCAACAACTCACCCTTGCCACGTGACCACATACAAGTGCACTAGTAATTGAGACTTGTTTTATCTAGTCCCACACCATTTCCAACATTTATTATTAATTATGGTCCAATATCTAGTCTCGATTGTGAAACCAAAACTTGAAGGTTAAAGATTATTATCCCAGGCTCATAACCATCTGCCACTTTGTCTATTATCCAACCAACCATTCAGCCTTAGAATAAACCATTCACTATTGACCAAGATAAAAAGTTTGATATTGTGAAACCATTTTAGAAGATACCTGCATAAATTTCTATTTTAAATTTGCTACAAACATCAATAATCCACAAGAACATCTTGAATGAGTTCTTGACCCAATCCACTATTTTTAGTGACATATCTCCTGATAAATTTCAATCTTTGGTTGGACACCTAACTCCAACCCAACAAATCATATTCAACCAAAGTGATATGTCTTCCCTTGGCCCACTTCATAATAATCCATTGTACATAGAAGTTTATATAAAGTGACAAAAAGTGAAACGTGTCCTTATAGATAATGGATCATGCCTCAACATAGTGTCTTTAAAGCTCGTCAAGCTTCTTGGGTACAAACTGATAGATATGCAACCAAAAATGATAACTATCAAAGCCTATGATAATCAAAAAAGATAATCACAAGGCACCATTAGCTTACCAATTATCATTGAGCCTTTGACCAATGATACACTATGTCATATGCTTGATCTTGAGTTGTCATATAATATGCTTCTAGGTAGGCTTTGATTACATAAGATTTGTGCAATCCTATAAATGTTGCACCAATGTATCAAGTTCTTCCACTCAAGGATGGAAATGAATAGTCCAAGAGATTTACATTCATATGAATATTGCAAACATCTTGAGGCCGAGTTTCAAAGCTATAATTACCAATACGACATGAATTTGAGTTCCAAGAAAGATAAAGGAAAGGCCATACTTATTGATCCACCATAGGATAATTTCATAGATCCTAATACCTTAGATTCCCTTTTCCACATGCCACCTCCTAAAACTTTCAATAATCTCACCATTTTAGATAATAGACTGAGAGAGTATGTGACCCATGATACCTTCCATATTGCTAATCTTCCTCAAAATTTTAAGACCTTTGGGTGACTTAAAGTCACCCCATACATGTATTGGAAACAAAATAACAAAGATAGGGGACCTATCATATTTGTACCAGCATCTGGCCTAGAACTAGATCTTCTTGAAGGGGATGAATCATGGTTGTACAATGACAACCAAGTTGATTGTTATAAAAGTGCAAAGTATCTTATTCCCAACAAGATCATGAAGCATCAAGATTATGAAGGAAGAGGCCTCAAATCAAATCAACAAGGAACCATCGAGCCAATTTTTATGACTAAGTACAAAATACCCTATAGACTTGGATTTAAACCACCTGGAGGTGACCTCACATATCTTATTCAAATTCCATCACCAAAAACTAGTGATGATGATGTTGATAGTGAAGCAGTGTCTGATCATAGCCTCACTTTTGATGATATAGCTAAGACTAACCTATTTGGTAAGAATGACATTTGTACCCTTACCTCAATCATTCATCATAATCTATTACCATTCTACTATCTCCAACTAATAGATTGGGACCAACAAGAATCTAATTTGCCGATTGATGAGTTTCATAATGATGAGGCATTATGTGACTTTTAGGCCTTAGAGATAATGTTTCATTGGGAGATCATAAATCAAGATTCTCAATTACTATCGATCTTGAAGCCTATTTTGGAGAGTAAGTGAACACATCTAACCAAAAATAAATAAATAAAAAATTGAGGTCCCCAAGTGAAAACCTCTTTGAGGTGCTTTCTGACCAGGTAAAAATTAAATATAAAGGCCAGTCTAGTAGTGAAAACTTATTCCAAGTGCTATTAAACAAGGGTGTTCATTCTTCTTTAAATTTAGACTAAGAGACCACCAATGATAAACTTGCCTATGGATCCAAATTTAGTTTTGTGAAGCAAGTATTTTATTGATTTTTTAAGAGTTTCTGGCTATTTTTGTCACATGGCTAGATCTCCCATTAAGGGACTCAAATTAATCATGCTTAGGAGAAGTTGAAGACCAAGTTTTAGCAGAGGATCTTGATATAGTCCAATAGTTCAAGTCTTTGCCTATTATCCTCAAAGATGGTTCAAAATTTCTAGTTAAAGATATAATAGAGGTAAACATTAGGATTTCATTAGACTTGAAATAGATAAAACTAGGTGCATCCCTCATTGAAGAGTAATGTGAAGTCTTTACAGCTCTATTGAGATAATTTATAGATATCTTTGCATGAACTTATTCTAACATGCCAAGTTTAGACCATACCTTAGTTTTGCACCACCTTGTATTAATACTAATGCCAAATTGGTAAAATAAAATTTACGTAAGATACATTCTCACATTATTGTCTTGGTAAAGAAAGAGTTGAAAAAACTCATAGAAGTAAGATGTATCTGATCTATTGACTACTTAGAATGGATATCTAATGTTGTATCTATTAGCAAAAACTTGAAAGAATCAAAATTTGTACTAATTTTCAAGACATAAATAGAGCTTGTCTAAAGGTTGACTTTACATTGCCTAATATTGGCATGATCATCAAATCCATGGTATCTTATGAAATGCTTTCACTCATGGATGGATTTTTAGGATACAACCATATCATAATAGCACTAGAAGACCAACATAAAATAACAGTCACCACTTCATAAGAAACATTTTGTTATCAGGCAATGTCATTTGGTCTTAAGAATGATGGAGCTAAATATCAAAGGGTCATGACTATCATAGTCCATGATATGATGCATGATATTGTTGAATATTATGTCAACAACATATTAAGAAAATTCAAAACTAGGGTTGACAATCTAACAATGATACATAAGATATTTGAAATATTGTGATAGCATAAAGTCAGACTCAACTTAAAAAAATATGTGTTTAGTGTAACCTAAGGTAAATTACTCAGCTTCATCATGTCTCATAGAGGTATTGAAGTTGATCTAACTAAAGTTCATGTTCTAACTAAGATGCTACCACCAACCAATTTGAAGCAACTCCATAGTTTGCAGGGTAAGATCCAATCAATTCAATGCTTCATCTCTTAGTTAACAAACAAGTGTCATCTATTTACACATATTTTGGAGAAAGAAGTTGTATTTAAATGGGATGATCACTACCAAACAACTTTTCAACAACTCAAGGACTATTTAGCTAATACACCTATTTTATTACCTCTTATGTTGGGAAAACTATTCTTGTTATACATATTAGCTATTGACAATGCTCTAGAGGCACTCTTGGCTCAACATGATGATAATAGAAAAGACCATGTCGTATAATACCTAAGCCATACTTTGATCACATATGAACATATTTATGTACCTATTGAAAAAGCTTATCTAGCCATGGTCTTCATAGCTTAGATATTGTGCCATTACATGTTGAATAATAAGACCATGGTCATTTAAAAAGTAGATCCACTCAAGTATCTACTATCTAAAACAACTTTACAAGGTAGAATGGTTAAATAGATCATGATTTTTAGTGAGTTTGACATAGAGTATGTCAATCAAAAGGCAATTAAGGGATAAGTTTTTGCAAATCAACTTGCTGAAACACCTCTTGTAGACACAAAGCCACTCAAATTTCATTTCTCTGATGAATCCATAATGATTGTCATTGATACTCCTCTTGAGGAGCAACACTAGAATTTGTATTTTGATGGTTCATTTACTACACATGGATCGGGGGTAGGCCTCTTATTTATTACACCATAGGGGGTACAAACAACATGGCTGAGTATGAAGCACTTGTTTCAAGACTTTGATAGGTAGTGCATTGGAACATATCTTATTTCTAAATTTATGGTGATTCTCAGTTAATCATCAATTAGGTCACATATCATTTTTAGACCAAAGATGACAAGTTGGTTCCATATAAAGCCATGGTCGACACTCTTAAGCAACAAATTATTAACATTCAGTTTAAGCACATACCAAGGGATAGTAATAGAACTATAGATGCCATGGCTACCATTGGCTCTCTAATTTGACAAATAGATAAAACTAGAGAGTATCAATGCATCATCAAAAATTTGTCAGCACCAGCTCATGAACCTTCAATCATTGCAATGATTTATGATATTACTGATCTTAATTCTATCTGATACTTAGACCTTTACAACTACCTTCATGACCAAGTTATACCACCTAGCCTATCTAAAAAACAAACCAAAGCCTTTATTCATCATTCCATTCATTATACTCTACTTAAATCCACCCTTTACCACTACAATTTTGATGGAACTCTACTTCATTATTTAACTTTGATAGAGTCTACACTAGCATTAATAGAAGTTCACAAAGGAGTATGTAGAGCTCATTCTACCAAGGTAGTCCTATCCAAAAAACTCTTATGTACTAGTTATTATTGGCCTATAATGGATACAAATGCAGTTGTCTATATAAAGAAGTGTGACAAGTGTCAATGGCATGCTAATCTGATTCATGCCGTAACCTAAAATCTAAAATTAATGTTAACACCATTTCCATTTACTACATAGAGACTTGACCTCATTGGTAAGATCAACCCCACTTCATTTGATGGCCATAAACATATCCTTACCACCATCGAGTATTTCACTAAATGGGTTGACACTATACCCATCACTTACATGACTGATAAGCAAATTTGTAAATTCATCTTCAACCATCTCATTTTTTGCTATGGTATCCCCTCTAACATTATTTATGATAATGGAGAATCATTCAAGAACAAGGATGTAAACCAACTTGTACCGAATATAATATCACATAACATTTTTCTATAACATATTACCCTCAAAGTAATGACTAGGCTGAAGCATCAAATAAAACTACAATTAATATTCTAAAAAATATTTTTGATGATGCTGATCGTGATTGACACCTATAGATATTTTATATCCTTTAGACATACCGTACCAATCATCATACCCCCACAGGAGCCACTCCATACTCAATTGTTTATGGTATTAAAACCATCCTTTCCATTGAGGTTGAATTATCTTCATTACACATCTCTTTTAAGCATGTTATAGATGATCATGACTATCGAGTAGCTCATCTATAAGAGCTATATCTACTTAATAAAAAATACACAACTACACTCAATAATCTTTAGGCATATCAAAACTGACTCAAAGGCCACTATAATCGACATATCAAAAATAGAAACTTTAAACTTGGTGATCTTGTTCTTAAAGAAAACCAAAAGAATACCATTATTGAGAAAAAGTATAGAGGAAAATTCAAACCAAACTAGATAGGGCCTTTCATCATTACTGTAAATTATGGATCAAGGGCATACATGCTTTCCACACCAAATGGAGACAAACTTTTTGAGACAATGAATATTATTCACTTTAAGTGGTACTATACTTGAGTTCTAAGGTGTATTATCTATAAGAAATATTTTATTTATGCCATTTTATCACTATTATTCTTTGTACAAATATCATTCTTATTCATCCTCTTAGTCATATCTACTTCACATTTCTAACCTATTGACCTAGTGTGTTTGATCTGAAAATAGAAAATGAAAGTGTAGCACATTCAAATAACACATTGTCATATTTAAAAGATCTACTATTTCTTGAATTTTCCATTTAATTTTTAATAATGAAATAAAAACTAGAATTAAAATTAAGATCATAATTATAAAATAGCAGAAAAAATCAAAAGAATTGACTAGCAAATTGATAATGGAGTTCAGCTTCAATACCCTGCATCTCAGGGTCCATTCAAAGTGAGGACCATTCCATTAATTTTATGTAACAAATGGCTTTAAAAATCAATACAAGTCTTTAATTTCCCTTCTCTAGTCTCTACCTACCTGTAAAAATATCTCTCAGACCCAAAATTAATAGCCCAAGGCCGTACAAGGCTTAAATGAATCTTTAACCTTCTTATTTTTCTTACACAGTCGGCCTCTTGTCCCCCTTAAAATGAAATTTCATTCCTTAAATAATACTTTGACACCCATAGTACAAGTGGTCAAAGCTTAACTCTTTTGCATAATAGGTGCACGGTTCAAAATGTCAGACTTTCTTTTTGGTGCTTGAAACTTATCTCTTTATCCCACATTTGTTGTGGGAGAAGGGATTACATATTTTTTATAAGTATGCGGCCTCTTTAATTAATGCTAAAGTCCCTTTTGAAGGGGACTTAGGTGCTAATCTTAGTTAAGCCTATACTTAGGCAACATTGGAGAATGGTCAGTTAGGACTTGGTGTTTGCATGGTTTTTATGGTAATGGTTTGATGATGTGACAACTAATGTGTGTTCTTTGGTGGCTCTGCCATGTGTGGGTTTCGTGGCTGATTATTACAAAGTGTAAAAAAATTATCCCACATTGGTGGGGTTTGAGAAAACTTTGTGGCTTAAATAAAATGTTGCATATAATAACATATGAAGAATAAGATGCCAAGGCACCCCTCCACAAGAGTGTGCCAACCCTCGCTGAGGGCCCCCAACGAGCAAATAATGGGGCCCATAGATCCTCATATGACCGCCTGTCAAAGATCAGAGGCTATCAACCAACTCAATAACAAACCAATTTTTTTTTCACAAATTCATATTGCCATGTGTCAAATGATTATTGGACCACTTGGCATATTTGAACAATGCCACATCACTTTTTGACACTTATTATTCACCTGTCGCAAGAATTCTTTAGCAAGCTATATCTCAAG
This sequence comes from Torreya grandis, assembly GCA_037957365.1. NCBI lineage: Eukaryota > Viridiplantae > Streptophyta > Pinopsida > Cupressales > Taxaceae > Torreya > Torreya grandis. The sequence goes on along the minus strand of JARHVA010001554.1, from coordinate 2,037,052 downwards.
CATCTAGAATTCATTTCCCATTCTGTAAGAAGCATCAAAAAGCTCTCGATGAATTCTTTGATGTGTAAGTGGTTTAACTAGAAATTGAAGACTTTCAAAATAGAATGGTACATGGATCCACCTGGATCACTCCTTCCCACTGAGAACTTTTGGACCTCTAAAAGTTGAAATTAATTGGTAATGAGGTGAGGGTATTTCTCCCTCACCCTTCCAGATTCCATCCATTTGGCCTTGTTTAGGTGCATCCCTTTTAGACCAACATGAAGATACTCAACATCACCTCTTCACAAAGTCTGCACATTCCTATTAAGAATAGTATCTTCTTGTAATTCTATTAGATATTTAGGAGCAAAATAATCAATATAAGGAATGGATACACTTTCATCATGATTAATTATCATTGGAGGCTCATACAATTTCATATTTTCCATGTTTACAACTGAATAAATCTACATGTAAGATGGTAAACATAATTAGAAAGCATTTGTGCCAATTTTTTCCATAATCTAAAAAGGACCATACCAGATTGGTTTCAACTTTTTACCTTCACCTGTCAGTCTTTCGTTACTAATGTGAAGCCATACCATATCACCTATAACAAATTGGTGATCAATATGATGTTTGTCATGTTTGGATTTATATTTGGCTTGAATTTTATCCAATTGAATATAGACAGTCTGATGTATGAGTTGTATTTGTTCAATGAACTTCTTAGCTCGAATGGCTTCTTTTGGCTCACCAACAGTTGTATCCTATCCATATCAAACATCTAGAGGAGATTTAGGCAAGTATCCATAACAAACTTCAAATGGAGATTTCATAGTAGAAGAATGAAGTGCCTGATTATATGCATGTTGTATGTAACACAATTTTTCATCCCATAACTTTGGATGTTTATTGTTATAACCCCTAAGCAAATATACCATAGTGTGGTTCACAACCTCTATTTGCCCATCGGTTTGTAGATGAAATGCAGTGCTCTTTTTTAGTGTCCATTAGTCCCCACAAAGTTGACCAAAACTCCCCAATAAATTGAGAATCTTGATCAGAAATAATTGAAGTAGGAAACCCAAAATGAACCCATACATGTTTAAAGAACAAGTGTGCAGTGCCTTCTCCAGTAATTTCTTAGTGTAAGGAATAAAAACACACATCTTGCTAAATCTATCCACAACCACATATAAATAGTCATGTTTTCTTTGTGTCATAGGCAAACCCCCCACAAATCCATGACGATACTTTCCCATGGTGAGTAGGAATAGGTAGAGTGTAAATTCCCAGTTTCTTGTTACTAGGTTTGCTTGTGGCATAAATAGTACATCCCTTAATATATTTGGCAATATGTTCCTGCATACGGAGCCAGTAACAATACATTTTCAAATGTGCAATTGTTTTAGCACGCAAAAATGACCAAAAACAAGAGAATTATGTTCTTCTCTAATCATGTGTACCCTCTCATTTTGAGGAATATAAATTTTACCCAAATGATACAAAAGATCATTATGTACATGATAGTCTAATTATTCTACTTGTCGACTACTCATCAAGTCTTTATAGACATCCTAAAAATCAAGATCATTAACATATTGTTCTTTATAGTTTTCATGAGACAAAGAACCATGTTGTAAAATAATAGATGCAACAACCATAGGAGGCCTAGATAGCATATCTGTAACATTATTCTGAATACCTTTTTTATACTTAATCACAAGATGAAATTGTTGTAAGAAACCCATCCAATAAAAATGTCTAGACTATTAGGAACCCATGGAAGCATAATTGATTACCATATATAAGCAACTAACATGCAGAATTAAACCAGAATCACAAGTAACTAGAATTTGGAAATAACACAGAATATGAGAGACAATACACAACTTGTATTAATACTCATCCAGAAAAGAACACAATAAAGAAGATGCCACTTATTCTTCACACCTCTCAGAGGCTTTCCACACCTCAAGTATATAGTAATTCTTTCCTCAAAGCTCTCTCTCTTATGGCCCCAACACACAACTCAAACACAGAGTTGGTGTTCACCTCCAACCAGTCAGTATCCACTACTACCAGTACACAAGTGCTCCACGCACTCCAAAAGTGCTCCACACACTTCAAGTACTCAAAGTAATCCAAGTAGATCTCCCCTGAACTTGCAACAAATTGAAACTCAAATGATATTACTTATGAAAGGAACTACCTTGCCTTCCTCTTTGCTCTCCAACTGAGTACACACTGTACTCCAAGTAGATCCCACCTGATCCTGCTCCCTGTTGTGTTACTGTCACCTTGATTCTACTTCCACCTACAGATCAACTTGGTTCTACACACCTGCAAACCTTAGACCTTGCACACACATACACCTGCAAATCAATGATCTTACTTACCATGCAGATCTCCAAACATGGCCTTGCACACCTACTGACCAAGATCCTACATACATGAAGAATCCTTCTGATTCTCCAAACCAACACCCACACTTGGCACTACTATGGAACTAGGAGGAACATCCTTGCTCAATTCACACACAGAAGGAGCTAATTTTGCTCAACTCAAACTAGCACAAATTACAATACAGCCTATGAGTCTATTATATAGATATCATGAAAACAATAATTAGACACCTAATTACAATAATTAGATCTGTAGCTCCAAGGCTAAGATTAGCCTTCTTCATGCAAACAACCAATTTGTTAATGAACTATCTGTAACACTCATAGTTTCAAACCGCACAGGTGACCGACGTCGGCTAATAACTGACTGATGTTGGTTACATTTTTCACTGTATATGACCAACGTCAGCTGATCAGACCGACATCAGTTGCCATGCAACTTAACAACCTCTTAACAACCTCCTTCCCTATTTACATCAGTGAAGATTTTAACTCCATAACCTAACAATCTCCCACTTGGAGATAAATAGCTACACTGTACCTGTACCTATACCCCATTTAATCTGTATCCTAGCTTGTATCCCTCTTCAAGCTCAACCTTGAAGACCACCCACCACAAAACCTATGGTGCACCTCCTATCATCCAAGTAACCTACTGCATCCACATCTACAAACACATGTAGAAAAGAACTTGACCCTGCATAGCATGTCAACCTACTGTTGGTCCCTCTCAAATACCTAAGAATCCATTGAACTGCCCTCCAGTGCTTCTTTCCTAGATCGACTCCAAACTTTCTGATAGCACCCACTGCTTGGGCAAACTCAGGTCTATAACAAACCTCATGTTATTTTGAACACTGAACTATTCAGCCCTTGGTGTGCTCTGATTCTGCATCCTATGTATTGAACCTCGCTAACACCTGATTCACATCAGCTCCCACTGGAGACAAAATCAACCTGTGATCTTCCATGTTTCTCATGCCAAAGAATTTCGCAGCTCCAAATTCCTCTTGACATGCCACTGAACTAACCTTACCCTTAGCTCAATAAAACCCTGTATGTACAAACTTGCTAGTAAACCAACCACATACAGTAACAGGATAATGTTACGACCATCATCCACCTATTAAGACAAACACAATGGTTACACTGACATTGACTAAAGCCCTGCTTTGTCATCCACCTGTAAAAACTTGTACCACTATCTTATAGCTTCTTCAAGACCATATGACTTGGCCTTCCATCTCATGTGTCCATTCTCTCTATTCTTTAACCAAGGTATCCATTCGTCTTAGTGCTTTCATCCCAGCTGGCAACCCTACCAAATCTCCCATTTGGTCCTGCATCTTGTTCATGCCATGCTCTCACTGTTTCTTTGATCCTTCCTGCTCTGCAGTCAGTAACTAGTATAAAGAAGAGGAACAACAAATTTGAGGCTTACTTACACTTTCAATCCTCCCCATGGGCATTTGAGACTCCTTGATAGCTTGCTATCTGCCCAAAATTTGTCTCAGTGACCGACCTCGATCACCACACAGTCTACATCTGATCGACATCAGTTCCATGTGACTATCCAGGTCACCGACATTGGTTATTCTACCGACATCAGTCTCCACCTGCCTGACACCACCAACTCCTCTAGTCTGCACATGACCGACATTGGTACCTATTTGTTTGACGTCGATTACCTTTGACTGATGCCAGTACTTGTGTTCACCTGTGAGTGATGACTTTTTACCCGTGAGCTCTTTTGAATCAATCCCATGTCTAAACTTCCCTACTCAGAAGTATTCAGCCCCATCCACTAAACTCTGTCCATCATCTCCTCCAAGAACACCAAGGCTTTTCAGTTATTAAGTTTGTCAAACACATCTGTCTTTCACTTAAGAACATGCATCTCCTTCTTGCTCATGTGACCAAGCCTACAAAGCCACATCTTCACAACATAAAAAGAATCAGTAATACAAGCAAGTAGATAAAGAATACCTGCTTTCTTACCACATGCTAATGCAAGTGCATCCTTGGTAATATTCTAAGAATCCACTGTGAGAGTTACTGTGCATCTCTCATCACTCAACTTTCTTGAAGCAATTAGCCGCATCTTCAAGACTGGGACCTGCATGACCTTCTTCAACACCCATGTGTTGGCCATCTGCAATTTCAGTAACACTTATCCTTTGCCAACCATGTGACAAGGCTCACCAACCCCTCTATATGGGGCTGCATGGAAAGAGACAACATAATCTATTAACCAAGATTCAACTTTATCCAGAGCATCTTGTGCAACAACACCTGCAATATCTGCTTCTTCATATTGATCTGCTACCAACCAACAATATTTCTTTACCTACTCTTTCTTTCCATAACACCATAATTGACCATTCATGCTATTCAGTTCCTCCATTTTTAGTGTACTTTCTTCTGCCGTTGCTATACTCCCACTCAATCAGAAACCCTTGAGAGTGACTTGTAATCAAACACAAACCTGCTCCCTACAATTTTTTCTCTGATACCAACTGTTAGGAACCTGTGGAAGCACAATTGATTACCATATACAAGCAACTAACATGTGGAATTAAACTAGAATCACAAGTAACTAGAATTCAGAAATAACACAGAATATGAGAGACAATACATAACTTGTATTAATACTCATCCAAAAAAGAATACAATAAAGAAGATGCCACTTCTTATTCACACTCTCAGAGGCTTCTCACACTTCAAGTGTATAGTAATTCTTTCCTCAAAGCTCTCTCTCTTATGGTCCCAACACACAACTCAAACATAAAGTTGGTGTTCACCTCCAACCAGTCAGTATCCACTACTGTCAGTACACAAGTGCTCCACGCACTCTACAAGTGATCCACACACTCCAAGTACTCAAAGTACTCCAAGTAGATCTCCCCTAAACTTGAAACAACCTACAACTCAAATGATTTTACTTATGGAAGGAACTACCTTGCCTTCCTCTTTGCTCTCCAACTGAGTACACACCGTACTCCAAGTAGATTCCACCTGATCTTGCTTTTTATTGTGTTGCTGTCACCTTGATTCTGCTACCACCTACAGATCAACCTAGTTCTACACACCTGCAAACCTTAGACCTTGCACACACATACACCTGTAGATCAATGATCTTACTTACCATGCAGATCTCCAAATGTGGCCTTACACACCTATTGACCAAGATCCTACATACATGAAGAATCATTCTGATTCTTTAAACCAGCACCCACACTTGGCACTATTATGGAACTAAGAGGAACACCCTTGCTCACTTCACACACAGAAAGAGCTAACTTTGCTCAACTCAAACTATCACAAATTACAATACAACCCATGATTCTATTATATAGATTTCATGCAAATAATAATTAGACACCTAATTATAATAATTAGATCTACAGATCCAAGGCTAAAATTAGCCTTCTTCATGCAAACAATTAGTTCATTAATGAACTGTTCATAACACTCACAGTTTCAAATTGCACAGGCAATTGACGTCGGTCCTTGTCAGGCTAGAGATGACCGACATCGGTTGATAACTGACTGATGTTGGTTGCCTTTTTCACTATATATGACTGACATCGACTGATCAGATCGAAGTCGGTTTCCCTGCAACTTAGCAACCTCTCAACAACCTCCTTCCCTATTTGCATCAATGAAGCTTTTAGCTCCACAACCTAACATAGACTGTTGTAGCTTGGTTTATGATTGGAGATATTGTAAGGGATGATGATCTGTATGCATTATTGTTTCTTTATCTATTAAGTAATGTTTCCATTTTTTAACATTTTGAACCAATGCATACAATTCCTTATCATAAGTTGGATATTTTCTTACTACACTTGTGAAGGTTTTAGAATGATAACAAACTAGTTTCTTACCTTGCATTAGAATAGCTCCCATAGCATATTCACTTGCATCTATCTTGATCTCAATTAGTTTTTGTATATCAGGAAGTGCCAAGACTGGAGTAGTACTTATCTTTTCTTTCAAAGTGTCGAAGACCTTTTGATGCTTGCCTCCCCATTGAAAGACCTGTTTCACACTTGTCAAAGAATGTAAAGGTGATGCAATATATGAAAATTGAGCAATAAACTTTCTCCAAAATTTTACTTCACCAAGAAAGATTCTAACCTTAGTTGTATTAATGGGTGTAGGCTAGTTAACAATGACTGCCACATTTGTAGGATTAATTTCTCAATTTACCATGTCCTACAATTTAACCCAAATATATCAAAGAGGTCTTGCCAAACTCACATTTTGACATTTTTAAATAGTGTTTTTCCCTTCGTAATGCATCCATGACTTTCTTAATGTGGATCACATGCTCTTCCCAAGACTTGCTGAAAATCAATATATCATCTAAGTAAACTATGAAAAAATCATCAAGGAATTGTCTAAAAACATCATTCATCAATCTCATGAATGTATCCAGGGCATTACACAACCCAAAAGGCATAACAAGCCATTTAAACAATCCCTATTTTGTTTTGAAGGTAGTTTTCCACACATCACCTTCATTAATTCTTACTTGATGATATGTACTTTTCAAATCTAGCTTAGTGAAATAAATAGCATGTTTTAATTGATCCAAAAAATCATCAATACGAGGAAGAGGGTAACGATTCTTAATAGTAATTTTGTTTAAAACACATAAATCAACACACATTCAGCAAGTGCCATCTTTTTTTGGCACTAAAATAATTGATGAACCAACAGGAGATGAACTTGGATGAATAATACCTCTATCCAATAGATCCATTACCTATTTTTTGATTTCCTTATTTTGCACCACTAATAACCTGTACATGCCAATGTTAGGGAGAGGAGAATCTTGCAATAACTAAATTTCATGTTGAATTCCCCTTTTAGGGGGCAAACCCTTAGGATCTTGAAATACATCATCATAAGTAGAAATGATTTCAACCAATTCATTCTTGTGTTTAGGATCATAATTTTCCAAAGCTTGAGAATATTCTTTTTCCTTAGACTTAATCAAAATGAGACAAAAAGTCTTGCTTGAATTAATTAGTCTTTTCATTTGCCCTGTTGTAACCAAGGAAAGACTTATTTTAATGTGATGTGCTCCAACTATATATTCAATGCCATCCTTAACAAGCAAGTACTTATTCTCCTCTCTATAAAATATTGCTTTTCTATCATAAAGATATGGGCTTCCCAAAATAATCCCATATATGTCCAATGGGATAACATCCAACTTGACCTCATCTACGAACTTAGATGTGATGGCAAACCTCAGTTTACAAGTTTGTGAGACTTGTATCTTTGCATTGTCACACACCCAGCCAAGTGGATAAGGCTTTAGATGGGGATTGGTTTGTAAGCCTAACTTCTTAACAACCTCTTTAGAAATTAAATTTTCTTGTGAACCACTATCAAATAGAGTGTCAATCTTAGTATGTTTTGAAACAACTCTAATGTGAAACAATTCATTTCTCTTCTTATCAATATGCACAAAATTCTGTTTAGAAGAAGATGCATCATTTGATGGCTTAGTGCTAGAAACTGAAAGAGAAGAATCATTATGTAATCCCATGGCTATGATCTTAGTTTCATCCCCTGAATCTAAACCTAAATCTTGAACCATATCATTAGTCTTCTTTTACTTCTTTTGAAACCTTTTAGGCCTTAACTCAGGGTGTAGTTTTCAACACATAGACTCATCATGATTTTTCTTACAATGATTACAAAATGGTTTTTCTTCTTCTTTTTTAATAGTAAAAGTGGATTTTTGTTTACCCTTTCTTGATGAACTTTCCCCTTTGGATTGCTTAACATTAGATTGATTACTTTTAACTTTAGGAAAAGATTATTTTGATTATTTTTCTCTAGCCTCTTAATGAGTGGATTGAACACATACTGCATCTAAATTAGTGGGATTGAACATAAGAACAATGTCATAAGTAACTATGTAGCCCACCTATATATTTTAGTAGTGTTTCTTATGTGTAAAGAGGAACATTCAAAAGTAAAGCTTTTTTCCTAAATTCTTGTGTATAATCTTGAAAATTTTGGCCATTTCCTTGTCTGAAACTTTGCCAATCCATCATGGCTTGTTGCATATATCCTAAAGGATAAAATTACTTTCTGAGTTCTTCAACAAATTTATTCTAAGTAGAAATCAAGTTACCTTTTTGAAGCTCAGCATCCTTCAACTTACTCTCCCACCAGATAAGAGTTGTGCCTCCCATATGAAGAGTAGCCAAATGAAATTTTGACTCATCCCCTACAATATTTTAGACCCTATAATAAACTTCAATCTACTTGACCTAATTATCCAACTTTTCAGCATTAACTTTACCATTAAACATTGGTAATTCAAAATTAATATCCAATTTTAGTAAAGGGAGAGATTCCACAGTTTTTTTACCATCATCCAATGAAGAAGGTTTTTTAGTTTCTTTACCATTCAATTCTTGTGAATCACCTTTTTCATTCTCAATTTTTATTTATTTATCATGGTATAGTTCCTCAACCATGCTTCTCATCTCCATGAAGGCTCAACGGAAAGCTTGTTTAGATTCTATCTCTTCTTCAACCATCCCTGAAGCACACCTTGAGCCAATCTCTGGATTATACTCAACGAGTTTTCCTTCACCTTTTTTGGATTTAGACCTTGTCAACATACAATATTAACCACTATTAAATAATAACTGATTTGATACCAAAAATCTAATCTAAAAACTGAAAATGAAAGTGTAACACATTCAAATAACACACTGTCATATTTAAAAGATCTACTATTTCTTGAATTTTCTATTTAATTTTTAATAATGAACTAAAAACTAGAATTAAAATGAAGATCAAAATTATAAAATAGCGAAAAAAATTAGAAGAATTCACCATTGAATTGATAATGAATTTCTGCTTCAATAGCCTACGTCTCTAGGTCTGTTCGAAGTGAGGACCATTTCCATTAATTTTTTGTAACAAATGGCTTACAAAATCAATACAAGTCTTCAATTCTCATTTTTTGGTCTCTAATTACCTATAAAAATATCTCTCAAACCCAAAATTAATAGTCCAAGGCCGTACAAGGCTTAAATAAATCTCTAACTTTCTTATTTTTTTTACACAGTTAGACTCTTGTCCCCTTCAAATGAAATTTCATTCCTTAAATAATAATTCAACCCCTGTAGCACAAGTGGTCAAAGCTTAGATCTTTTGCACAATAGGTGCATGGTTTGAAACGTCATCCTTTATTTTTGGCACTTGAAACTTATCTCTTTATCCCACATTTGTTGTGGTAGAAGGGATTACATACTTTTTATAGGTATGCGGCCTCTTTAATGAATGTCAACATCCCTTTCGAAGGGGACTTAGGTGATAAGCTTAGCTAAGCCTATACTTAGGCCACCATTAGAGAATGGTTGGTTAGGACTTGGTATTTTCATGGTTTGCATGGCAATGGTTTGATGACATGGCAACTAATGTGTGTTGGTTGGTGGCTCTACCACATGTTGATTTCGTGGCTCCTTATTACAAAGTGTAGAATAATTATCCCACATTGGTGGGGTTTGAGAAAACTTTGTGGCTTAAATACAATGTTGCATATAATAACATATGAAGAATAGGAGGCTAAGGCACCCCTACACAAGATTGTGCCAACCCTCGCTGAGGGCCCCCAATGAGTAAATAGAGGGGCCCATGGATCCTCATATGACTACCTGTCAAAGACCGAAGGCTATCAACCAACCAAACACCAAACCAATTTTTTTTGCACAAATTCATATTACCACATGTCAAATGATTATTGGACCACTTGGTGTATTTGAACAATGCCACATCACTTTTTGACACTCATTATTCACCTGTCACAAGAATATTTCAGTAAACTATATCTTGAGCATCTGGACTTTATTTTGCATTCTGGAAGAAGCATAAAAAAACACTCGACAATTTTTTTGATGTGTAAGTAGTTTGACCAAAAATTGAAGACTTTCAAAATGGAATGATACATGGATCTACTTGGATCAATGTTCTAAATCATAGCATATTTGACCTTGGTTTTTTCCATTCATTACATATTTTTAACATCAAAAAATTAGAATAGTTTTATCAGTTAGTTCAAGTACTTCAGATAGAGATCATATTTTGGAGTAGTGTGATAAAAGTTTTGATAGTTACATCTTTCATTTGTTATTCCTTTTTTTATCACCATTCTTGTTACTAATTATAAGTACCTTTGGAAAAATTAGTAACATTGATTTATGCTATTGTGTCATAGTTATAACCACCTATGGAAAAACCAGGGGTAATATTTATTTATTAAGCCTTGACGTACCAACTTGCCATGTTGTGCCTTTTTAATAACTATGCTTGTTTTATTTAAATTGACTACTACACTGGTCAAATTCCTCCACTATAAGGTGGAACTACAGTGACTTGAGGTCCTACTCTAGGACTATATAGGTAGCACTTGATACTTGTTGAGGTTAGCTCAGTCACCCCTTGCCATGATCTCACCTTTTTTCAAGTAACCTAAGTTTAAATATTCTCATCCTTTTTTAACCTTAAACCATTTAGTGTCTCACCATTCTTGATCGATTTAAGATACTTCAAATAATTCCAAAAATATTTGTAAAATCATTAGAAAAAACAAAAACATAGACCATTTCTTTGCCTTAAGGATTCTGAGAACCTTTACTAAGTTATAAACACACCACTTGTCACTTAGTTTCCCCATCCTTTTTGGCCTTTTCTCTCACGCACTTGCCATTTTTCAAGACCATTCATATTCTTCTATCACATCCATTCTATTTGTTTTCACCAGTTATCATTTTTATTCCCATTTCCTAAGAGAACTACATTTGGTTTGAAGTTTTTGTTGGATATTACATCCATAGAACTATGTAGGCAACATCCAATTGTTTAGTGCATATGGAGATAACTTGGCTACCCCATTCCTTTTCTTCTATTCCTCCATTTTTTTCATTTTTTAAGTTGTCACCTATTTTTTAGGAACAATATTTATATGGTTTTTTATTGAGTGTTTCTTTATTTTTTATTTTTTAAATTTGTTTATCTACTTATTTGTTTGCTTTCAATACTATTACGTTGATTCAGTTTATATGTGTTCATTGGGTGATCTTTTGTCTACACTTACACTTGAATCTATCCATATTCATATTCTTACATTGTCATCATAGTTTCTATCATTACTGCATTATTTTCTATTGAATATTGGATTATAGGAGTCAGTTTTTATGTATATTTTGGCCAAGTCCTCATGATGTTATACCATGATGCCTACTGATACATGCTACAACAAACCTCATCTTCAAGAAGTCTATTTAACAATGCTGGCATCAACATCTCTTCAACATCGGCATCCTGATTCAATCATATCTAAAATAGATTATTTAACCATGAAATAATTTTAACCTTTATTAGTTTGGATAAGCATCTCCCTACTAGTAGGTTGTTCCAATTTATAATTAACCTATGGGTTAATTTATCATCATCCTCGACCAATTTTATCATGTTTTCCATAAATTAGGGTCTAATGATTATAACCATCTATGGGTAAATCATTGCACACCATCCCACCTATATTTCTCAATGATTATAACCAACTTTGGAAAAATCATTGCATTATCACCAGTTATCTTTTCTTGCCCATATAAGGGCATGTTATTATCTTTTTTGTTTGTCCTAACTAGGGTAGCTCCATCTTCTCAATGATTATAACCACTTTTGGATAAATCATTGTGTTATCATACCACATTTCCACTATTAAAGTACAATGCTTATAATTACCTTTGTAAAAACCATTATACACCATCTCACTTGCATTTTCAATGATTTTGACTACTTTTTCAATATCATTATGTTTTCACTCCGTCATCTTTTCTTTCTTTGGTCCCCTTGTTTCACTTTTTTCTTTTCGAGGGATCATTTACTAACTTGCTTGTGCCAACTATTCCCTCGAGGGGCCATCATGCAGTTAGTTTATCATCATTATAGTTGTAGGCATATAAGAATTTTTCATTTTTTGAGAATACGTTACTATATTTATAGCTTAAAACACCTTTATAAATAGGGGCAAACTATAGACACCTAAATTTGGCCACCAATAACCTCTAACTCTTATACACTAACATTTGAAATAATACATGCACTATACTATATTTAAAACTTTATTATATATATATATATATATTGCATGTAAAATTTATTATAAAAAACTACTTTCTAGTAAAAAAATTCAACAAAAAGCTGTACACACCTAAATTTGGCCACCAATAACCTCCAACCAAGCTTTTGACCAATTTCCACTTAAAGTGCATAATTTAAGCTAAAAATATTAAAATACATTAAATGAGTTGAAATTGAGATATTCAAGAGCTGATTCTAGCTAGGGTATCCCTAAATAAGGTAATGTAATTTATGGCCCAGGTAACTTTGATCAAATCATTTTGAGTCAAAAAACCAATTTTGCACCTAGGTGCTTTGGATTTCTCTTTCCTATAAAATCTCTTACACAAGATGCATGCCTTTGTTATTTTCTATTGATAATATCCTATAAAGGATAATGGATCCAACACATCTAACATCACCTTCTATTTCAATCTAGTCAAATTTTGGACCAATAACAAGGCATTCTGATCAATTTGAGTAATTTATGTACAAAGTGATTAGACATGCGTAAGAGCTAATTAAACCAAATTAAAGTCTAATCAATAATTATATGAAAAATTATTGAATAATTTTTTTAGAAATGAATATTGAATATCTGCATCATTAGGTGACCTCATTTCTTGGGAAGACATCCCTAGGCTATAAATGCGATAAATATCAAGATTCATGCCCTCCATGCCTCATTAATACCCTCCATGCCTCTTAATTTTCCCTTTTTCAAATGTCATGATGAGGATGGTTATAAACTTAATTCTAAAAAATTAAATTAATCCTCAACCACACATCTTCATTTTAAGATGGATGGTTTATGTTGATTTTAATCAATCTCAAAAATCTATAAATAGAGAGGCCATGAACATCATTTTAAGCTTAATTTGTGCAAAGTTATAATGCAAGATTAGTTCTAAAATCTTCATGCAAACTAGTGTTACCATGCCAAATTGATTCCAAGCCAAGCCAAGCCAAAGCTAAAGGTGTCAAGGAGAGGTGGAGGATATCCAAGCTTCCATTGACAAAGACTTCATGAGCACAAACCGAGCAAGCCAATCGAAGAATACTCTTGGAGTATTAAAGAAGTTAAGGAATGTGTGTTTTCTTGAATTTTAGTTATGATTTTTTCATTTGTCTCTATTCACTAAGCTCACCCTAGTAACTAGGCATGAAGATGTTAGTTTAGTGTGTTTTTGATTTGATTTGATTCACTAATACACTACAAATCTCCTCTTCTTAGTCAAATTCCTAATTCATAGAAGCGGGCCCACCACAACTTACATGGAATAAAATTTATTTAATAAATTAATGATTTAATAAATACATTGGCTATATTTAATTAGAGTTTTAAATTTTATAAGTACATATATGATGTAATGGAAGAAGAAAGAGAGCTTACGTATGCTATAAGAGACCAAATTGGGCTTTGTAAAGCTTCAAATCACTTTATAATAGAAATTTGATGATTATCTAATAGACAAAACTAAAATTTTATGCCAAAAGATAAATTTTCATTGATGATATCAGATGTTATAGTTATATAATGGTGCACATGTGGGTGTGATTTTTTTAATAATTTTTTCTTCTACCCACAAGCTTTTCTAGAGGTTTCAACAAGCTTAAACAATGATCATTCAACCTTTTAGAGAGAGAGAAACATAAAATAGATCCTCTAAGCTAAATTTTTGATTGGGTTTCAACTCACATAGGTCTTAAAATGTTGTAAAATGACACCTTTGATGATTATATCTTTCAACACTTCAAATGGTAGCTTCAATGGCTTTGTAAGCCAAAACAATAGAGGTCTAGCCACTTACAAATAAAAATTAAGATAGGGAAGTTATAAAAATGTTTTTTTTCTAGATTTTCAATTTGTTTGGACTAATTTTATAGTTGGTAGTTCTTTTGATACTTGAAACAACAATTTGTTTGCTCAGATTTACAATACTAGGCTCCATAGGCAACACGAATGCCACAAACAAAATTTTGAGTGAGTAAAATAATTTATTTGTCTCCCAAAGCTAAAAACCACCCCTTTAGGTTAAAAAATTAATTATTAATTTGTTTGAACTTAGTTTGGATCCTCAAAAAAATTATCTTGCATATCAACACACATCTCTAGAATCTATTACCATATCAAAATTCAATTAATATATGTATATACAATATACACACAAGATATCTAGATGAGTATTGAATAAGCAAAGAATCCCACCATGCTATGTAATCATATGTAGTACCTATTGACTATTTGATGACAAGTCAAAATAGGTCAACCCCTTATAGTCTAAAAATTGTATAGGGGTATATTAGGGTCCTATACGGTGTGTCATGGTGTTATTTTATGTCATTTAATGTGTCATCACCATTGGTCATAGTAAATTTCTTTCCTATGTCATTCTATGTCACTCAAAGTGCATATTAGAGATATTTGTGGAGGTTGTATAGTTTTACTTGATGTATAATTATTTATAACTATTAATCAACATAAAATATGTCAAATTACTTGTTATGAATGTTAGTCTTATCTAAAATGTGTAGGTTTCCAACTGAAATCAAGAAAATAGTGAGGAAATAAGGAGTTTTGGAAGTTATATGACCTATGGAGGAGAGTGACATGTGGGAAAATCTTGTGTAATAGATATTCAACTTACCTAATTTCATTTTAATTATTTATCATCCTTGGAAGTGTGAAAAATGTCTAAATACCATTTTGATCCTCCATTGCTCCATTAGATATGCAAAATTGGTCAACAAGTTTCTCTTTGATATGATCAGTAGGAGAGGTTTTAGGGAAAATTCTCTTGTGGAGTGATAATAAACTCAATACACTTCCATTTCATGTCAATATTTCAAGGATTGGTCACTTGTGCTTTATGAACCATGCTTAATAAGTTGAATGTCTATTTTTTCATGTTGTTTCCCACACCCTGTAGGTTTTTCTATTATATGGGCAAGATTGTATAATTTAATTATTTAAATTGATTATACAGGTCATCCTTATATCATTATTATGATCTTTGGTTTCATGTTTTAAAGTGATTCAATGGGCCAAACATCCTAAGTTTTAGGTTGGTCTCATATGGAGTGACACATAGGTTTTCACCATCTATAGAAGTTTCATTTCCTTTTGATGGTTTAATGTGAATGTGATATGATTTAATTCATGTTTTTCATGTCTTATTTCACCTCCTACCTTCAAATCTTAGTTATAAATTTTATCTTATGGAGTTGCAGTAAAAAAATACAGAATACAATCAACTTTATCCACGACTATCATACACAGTCAAATGAGTAAGGTGTGTAAGATATTGAACACATTAATGAAGGTGTAATAAATATTTTAAGGTGTTTAAAACATCCTTATAAAAATAATAATCAAGATAAACCACTCTAAATACATGGATTTGCATATGAAAACTAGTTCTCCAACATACTTAGGTCTAAAACATTAATTTGCACCTACAGGGGCCATACATGAGATAACTACGTGAAGTGAGGGCATTTGATATTTTTTGAATTAAATAAATGTGAATAGGATAAATTTATATAATTTAATAAAGTATAATATGATCCATACGATCATTCACTATGTATATATCCATATTTACTTCTCAGTGCCCTGTATCACACCTTCATGTGCATCCACAGGTCTCCATATAAGTTTGTAAAGTGAGTGTTTGAACTAGTATATGAGATTTAACAAAGTTTAGAGACATGGATAAACTCAATATAATCATTTATGGAGGTATAATATTGATTGAGAAACTAGTTCATCATGCATACACCTCATACCATACTTTCATAACCTCATTTGCAGATATACACCTACAGGTGGTTCAAATAGAGGGAAATACATTAAAATGTATATGATTAGGATTTTTTAAACACTCATTTATGTTTTAACACATGTAGAGTGTATTTTTAATCATGGTGAATCCATATAATGGAGAATAGTTTGGAATGTATGCCTTTAGGTCAAAAAGATTGCTTTAGGGACTAGTTTCTTAAAACCCCCAAAACAGAGCCCTAACCATTTTTGAAGTTGCCATATGATGAGATAATAAAGAGCCTAGATGAGTTTAAATTATCATATATTTTATCTCTCATATATGGTAGGTACCTTAAAAAATAATATGGATGTTTTATAAATAAGAATGATGTTATAAATCTTCTAATTCATGCAACTCTTTACTATATGATTTCTATGTTTACTATAGTACTTTGATTTCTAAGTGTCCTCATTGTCCAAAGTATCAAGGTAGGAACATACCTTCATGGTAGGTGTTTATTTTTAAGTTTATAAGGTATATTTATGGTTAAAATTTAATCAATAAGTATTTGAAGTATAAGGTTGTGACTTGTATAACCACCTACAGGTGCCTTGCCCTCAAAAAGCTTACCTACAACTGACTATAGGTGCTAAATTGTAGGTTCATAGGTGAAATCAGTGAAAGCATGTAGATAATAATACTTGAAGAGTTATAAAATTCTTAAAAATAAATTATAATTACCATAGACCATGTGACATAAGTTTCAAGGAGAAAAAACAAGCTACTAGACCCCTACTATTCCAACAATGGTCAACCCTAATTGATTACAGTTAACAAAGAACTAAGACATGGTGTTATTGGTGATTGGCATAACAAATACATTATGAAAAGTAAAATAAATGAATATAAGATGATAGTGATGAATTCAATAAGGTATTTAGGCATTGTATATAAGGTCTACCAGGTAGTAAACACATATAGACACCTCTTTCATAAGGAGAAACACAAAAACACAATCAACCACTTGTGTTAAGTCAAATACAAGTTATGAAATGAATAATTTTAGTAAGATTTTAAGATTTTGAAATGTATGAAAGTAACTTTAAAATTATAATATCCTTGTGATACCCTCATAAATTAGAAACAAGGCATGGAAGGGTTCTCATACAAGCAACCTACAGTCCATATGTAAAGCTTACGCATAATGAGTGCTCAAGAGTTTGCCTAGAGGTTTTGAGTTGTTTAGATGTGACAGAAACTTCTAACCCTGATTATTTATGTATAAGGTATACATGACGCATTAAATCACATCATATAATTTTTTTCCATGAAGCAATAGGGGAAATACCCTCTATTCTATCTTAGACAAATGGCACCCCAAAATGAACAAAACTTGTAGGCTTACCAAGTAAATGGTAAGGAAAGGAGTTATAAATGTATGAGACATTGAATAAATATGTTGAGAATTATGTTAAACATTTAATAACATGAAAAACCATGCACAGGTTTTAGAAGACCAATAGGGTGGTTGAAACCCATATGGATGTAGTCAAAGCCCACTAGGCCTAACCTAGGCCTAATGCCAAAAAGGTGTAAAATTATTTTATAGTGATAGGATAGAATTAAAAAGTATTTAAAAACTTACATGGGTAGTCATAACATGTTTTTAAACTATTAGAATGCAAATGAGACCATAAGGAAGTCACATTTTGGCTCAAACTAACTAGGCCTATGCAGAATGTATGAAAAGACTCAAGAGGCCAACCTTAGAAGTTCATACCAACATGGATGATTATGGGGAGTTGGGAGACATTTAAGGATCTCTTGAAAAAAGACTGTCAAAATTTTTCACAATTTTGATGTCAAACCTTTATGAAGAAATGTTAAGGGTCAAAAGTACTCTAAACCCTCTAAAAACCTTGCTAGTGACCTAATTGGGAAAATGAAGAAGGAGAGGAAACCAAATAAGATAAAATGAGTATGAAATTAATTTTAAATTGTATAGGACTCACCATGGCTACTTCCCATCATACTCAATTATGCCTTACTCGTATGGATAAAATGGAAAATGGATTTTATTGACTATTTTTAGTGTCTTATAGGTATATAAAGGTTCTAAGAGATGAAGATAATTTTGAGAGATATATTAGGACCTGATATAACCTATAATATAAATTTTGTGCTTCAGATAAACTCATAAGTGTCTTACGCGTACCTTCATCTCAGCCAATCCAAACTAACATAGTGAACAAGCAAGTGAGAAGGTGAAAAATCTAAGTAGGAGGCCTTTTAAGGTCTACTTGATCAATCTAAGGCCATGAGGGATATTGATAAGTGTCATATACTCATTTTTACATATTATATTGTAAAACTAAAGACAAATTTGGTTCCAAGTGTGAAGGGTGAGTGAAAGAGGAGTTATTGTAACTGCAGACAGTGATAACTCATATCTAAAAGAATATCAGTGACTAGAAATGCAACCAATGCATGTTGGGATTTTTTATAACCCATTCCTCTTAGATCAATCATATCATAAATCCATATTCTACTATGGAATGTTCAAGGAAGGAAAAATGATGAAAATAGTTTCTAGGCATGCAAATGAAGAGTCATACACCAAATTTTAGAAGTTTCATGTTTTGAGGGACATTTATCCAAATAGACCTTGCATGGTATGTATTATAATTCATATTATTATATATGTAACTCATTTTATCATAATTAAAAGTGTATTTGTAACTCATATACTTCATTTTATTCTCTCCTCTCAAATTCTATAAGTAGTAGCCATTTTAGCTCTTGTAGATTAATTTCACTCCATGTATGCTAAAACCCTACTAGATTGATGTTGTACTTTGCCTTTGAAAAATAAATTAAAATATAGTTTTGAGTTTTTGAACATTTATATATGTGTGCAAAGTGATGTATGGTGATGTCAAGTGATAATATTTTATCCTTGCTTCTCCTTATCCTCTCATGTTTATGCAAGAGTTACTATTTTAATAGGTCATTTAAAGTGTAGCTAGTGTGTTAGGATCCTTTCAAGTGTACAATTATTATTAGAGTGTGAAATATTCCCTCTAGTTCACTTACCTTATGTTGTCTTATCCACCTCTACATTAAAGCACTTATGTTAGAACCTCTTAGGACTTTTAAGATATTTTTAGGTCTTGTATCTTAGTGAAAGAAGTATGATGGTGTTATGGAAATCATTATAGTGTATCACCCCCTTAGATTAGTTTAATTTCATGAAAACTTATATATTTTTTCCCACAAGTGATTAGTTAAGTAGGTGGTAATAATTTCAAGGTAAATTCAGGGGGTTAATCCTTAAACTTAGAGGTCTACTTCTACTATAGGTAACCCTATATACCTAGAAGTATTCCCATGTTTCCCAAATCTAGAAGAGGATTGAACAACCTCTTCTAGGGTACACAATTTGGTGACACTAGTATCATCATCCACCACATCCCTCCTAGAATAGAATTTTATTGTCTGCATCTTTTCCCATCTATGAGATGAAATTTTAGAGTCAATACATGCCCCCCACTATGCTCTCTTATGTACTAACCCAAATATATGAGGACCTACTGGGATACCTTGTCTAATGCTAAAATTTCTCATCATGCTATCCGATATGTATCCCTCAATAATGTACTCAGGGTACCCAATAATATAATAATTAGTCATCACATATTCCCTCAATAGAGGTAAAAAAACCACAGTTGATATTCATTAATTTGAGAAACTAGAACCCAATTCCTTCATTTCTCACTTCCTCTTCATCAATTTTTCATATAACTCTTTGAATAATAATTTTCACATACAAATATTAACATAATCTTGCTAATATTTTTCACACAATGTAATGTGCATGAGTAAGTGACAATTACTAAAGGTAAAATGTCTTTATATAATGGGATGTGAAGGTGGACTATTTTAATCAATAGGTATAACCTCTCCTCAAGGAACCCAATGGTAAAATACATTTATTTTATTTTAATGATATTACCTCATGTTAATAAATTAAATATATTTATTTCATTTATTAACCATTGTAATAATTTAAGGGTAAAAAATAACACCACTTAACAATTATTTGTTTCAATAAATCATAATGAAATTTCTTAGATGAACTTAATTCATGTCTTGCAAAATTCCTTTAATGGAACTCATGATAACATCACCTTATCATCAGAAGTTCCTCATGCAACAATTTTAGGATATAGAGGATTCCTTATCTATACAAATTGAATCACCTCCCTAACCTACTAAGGGTCCTACACCCACAAAAATCCATTCCATTGAAACCACTTCTCAATTTTCTTCCTCTAATAAACTTTCCATAGAGTATTTAGAAGAAGACATGATTAATGATGAAATCCTATTTCAAGAAAAAAACCCACACCTATTTATTCAAATTATGATCAACCATATTCTAATAAATAAAGTCTTAGTAGATGAAGGATTAAGAATTAATGTCACTTACCTTTGGATAATTAATTTTTTTGGATATTCCAAATATGGCCTTAAATAAATAAGACTTACATGATATGAATTTGATAAAACCAATCAAAGCCATCTTGGATATAAAATAGTACACTCCAAGATCATGGTTTTATACATTATACTTTATTATAATATTATTTTAGGATATTATTAGACTCATTTCATGAAAGCTATCACCTCTTCTGATAGCTAATACATTAAGTTAAATCATAATGAGAAAAATTACAAGCATGCAACTGATCAAGGTCTCAAGCTAAATAATCCTAAAACACAGTATTACAATCCCACCATTTCTCATATTAATAGTCATCCTCTTCCTGAGTTTTTTAATATGCATCTCAATCTCAAAATTAATCTTAAATATTCAAATGATGATGAACCTAATGAGTTAAAAACTATTTTCAATACCAATAGATCACCTCCTTACATAGCAGAATGGATTCTTCCATGTCTTCTACCATGAGATAGGACCATTCCTTCGATTGATGACAATATTGAAAGTCCACCCTTATGTAATTTTCATGAAGCTTCATATATAGAAGATGAATTTTTTTGAAATGATTTTGGAGTGGCCAAATTATTTTATGATCCTATATCTTAATACCCTTACACATTCAATATTATTGATGTATCAACTAATGATAATACTAATGAGAATTATCAACAAACCACTCATTATTATAACATATCTCCATCATATGATGATGATTACATAGTTTCCTAAATGTTAGTGGTAAAAATTAATTATAAAATCATTTGTTTGTATGATAACGTCTTATGAGAAATACAACTATATTTTGTTGTAGATTGTTAGAAGTTATGAGAATATCTAGGTTGGTCAGGACTCTACTAAATGTGATATAGATAACTATTATTAGCATGATAAATATAGAAGTTACGACCATAGGAACTAATGCCTATATGTATTTTTAAATAATGTAATAGAAAGGTTGACAAGTATGTGAGAAAAAGAATAGTTTTTGTTATTTTTATCAAAAACCTTTTTCATAGAATATTGATAGAACTGGACCTTGATATATGAAGGTTTTCTTACTATAATACCTAGTGATATATTCTATATTATTAATTCTACATATTTTTACTATTTAATGGTATAATATTATAGATTGTTATGTTATTATGAATGTTTCCTTTATTATACTTCTTTGATGCAAATTTTTTATATATCGCTAAGTAGTTTACATCATATGTTGAGCTATTAAAAAAGTGTAATTATCTGTGATAAACATTATATATGTATTCAAAGTCTTGATTAAACCATCTTTTAAGATTTTGATGTAATTTCACACAATCTATCCCCATAATTAGCATCTTTTGATGAAACCTAGGAACTTATGATAATAATCATGTAGTGACTATGGACATGTTGCAATGGTTACCAACCCAAAGAGAGGTGGAGAGTAGGTTGGATAAAAAACTCACTAAATTTGAAGAGAGAGAAGGCCAAAGAATTAGGTTTTTTTTTTAGAGATATTTTACAAGAACACCTCTATGGTGAAATTTGTGAGATTTTTTGGTGTGAATTATCGATCCTACTAGTTGATTGGTTGGGTCAAATTAAATATCATTGTTTCTAGCCATGAGCAAGTGACACTATTACATGGAATGAAGGGAAGATATAATAGTTATATAATTTGGAGATAAATTAGACTTATGTAATTAATCATTGGATAGCTACCAATATCAATGGATATATCACTAAGTTTGTAGTGTAAGGATACTTATCCTTTGATGTAGGGAAGGACCTATTTTTAAGAGGAATTATAGGATTTTTTTTGTATTAACTCCAAACATTGATCAAAATGTTGGATATAAAAAAGGATATGGTTCCCACTCTTGATAATATGGAGTAGTCACTTTGGGCATATGGGGGTGTGTTTGAGATAAGGGAGAATGAATCAAAGATAAAAAGATAGATTTTGAACCTGAGTACAACATGGAGAATCAATAGTAAAATGACCAAAAAAATACTCTCGAGTTAGAAAGAGAGTTGTGACAATAGAGGAGATGGAATAAACAAAGTGCATTTCAAGAAAATGCAAATAGAAGGATGAGTAGTAGTAGCATTGATAATTTATATGAAAGGAGATTAGAAGGAGAAGGGTATCATGAAGAGAAATAGAGTGAGGATTCTTGGAAAATTATAGATAGAGTTTAAGGAAGGAATGAGGATATAACATGGAAGAAATAACATGGTAGTAGTATAGAGGTAGAACTGATGAGTAAAAGTTTGTAGTTTCTAAAAAGACTATCCCATAAAAAAATCAAATATTACCTTATAGTCATAGACATAACATAGGTTCAAGTTTCAAGAGATACACATCCCTCATGTACATTTTTTTTTTCAAAATCATAGTAATTCATATACAACTTTAGATAACAACACTTGGCAAAGACCAATTCCAAAAGAAGTTCATAGAAAAACCCTAGAAGTATAAAAGGTTACATATTATGAAGTTGCATAGAGTTTCTTAGAATGAAAAAAGAAGAAAATAAAAACATTATTTCCACAAAAATAAATACTCTAATATTTTCATAGGCTAAGGATTTCATTACACAACTTAAAATCTTAGAATAAAAAGGAGATGATGGAGATATATATGCAACTACCACATCCATAAAATTAGAAGAGACATCACAACCCCCACCAAATTAGGAGCCACCTCAAAGTGCATAGAAGTGTCTAAAACTACAACCATCCTCTATGCCAATTACAACCAAATCAATTATGATACTTGTAAGAAACCCCACTATGGCAGATTAGTTGGGTGATTTTATACACCTAGATCCCTATGATGGGTTTGTTGACCCTAAACAATACTTGCTTACCTGAAACATGAAATGGTAGGCAAAAGCAATCATCGACAACAATATAAAGAAGTTTGAATTGATCAGTGCTTTGATCAGATGTGCATTGGAGTTCATATTCAATAAAACTACAACTAGAACATCCCCAAATGATGTTTAGAATTGTCTCATCATAGAGTTTAAGGTTAAGAAGAGTTTGAGATAAATAATATAGGATTTAAAGGAGATACGATAAGAAACCTCAGAGATTTCTAGTGACTACGATCATAGATTCTTTGACATCATAAATAAAGTATAATTTGTTTTGGAGGATATAGATAAATCCACCTAGTTTATAGAGGGTTTAAGACCAAGGATCAGATTTTACATAGCCCAAACATAGTTTGGAGATAAAGTAGATGTGAGTGATGCTATGATTCAAGTGGGGTAGATTAAAGAGTATGGGGATGTAGCCACACCATTTCTTAAGGTATAAATTACCTTATAAACTATCTTGAGTAGATTCAATTAGTTTCAAAGAAGGGTTGAGAGACCCAAGTTAGATATATGGTACATAGAGTGTGAATAATAAGGGCATCATATAAATGAATTCCCTTAGGTTAAGATGAAGTTATATGAGATATGCAAAGTGGTAGGGCATGTAACCCTGTAATGTCATATTTTACAACAATACATAAAAACCCCATAGAATATGTATTATAAATTATGTATGTCACCTACACATGATAATAAGAATTGTTAGGTACTTCAAGAAATGAAGGAGGATATCACTAAGAACATGTTTGTGGTTTCTATATAAAAATTCATAGTGTAGACACTAGAAAACCATACACTATGGCTCTAAATGTTGCATTAACCTTTAAGCCACCCCTTGGCCCCCTTTGGGTTAGATTGTTTACCAATTTCCCCATTATTTAACCTCAGACCATTTCCAAAGAAATTAACCATCAGTCATTGGTGGATTATCTAATTTTATCTGTCTCCTCGATTGTCGGTGGTCATCCCTCGACTATTAACGATTGATCGAACCACTGATGGTTACTTAAACTCTTACATGATCAAAGGATTCAACTAAAATTTGACTACAACTCACTCATTGATTACCAACCATCTAAGTTTAGTCTATTATTCATATGATCAATGCATTATTAGACAATTTTTTAGACTATTTGTTAAGCTATTTTTTTAACCTTCCTTTGCTCTATATTAAAAGATGAAGAGAAGGTTAAAAGGAGGAAGATTCAGGTGCAAGAGATTATAACTCCCAGGTGAATCCAAAAGCTTTGTAGTGAACTAAGAACTAGGTCAGAGGCTTAGGGTACTTCTACAACTCACTATCTTGAGCCAAAGTACCATTAATATACTAATATTACTCTAAGATCCACAAAAACTTTCATCCAACCTCAACATTCCTCAAAATAGCAACACCTTAAATCTAAGTATCTGTGTTTTTTTCTCAAGATTCAGTAATTAGTTTTATTCATTTTAGTGCTTAGGTCATTCCCATTCTTTGCATTTCATTCCCTGTGTTAGAGTTATACAACTCCAAACAATTCACCTCCTACCCAAATACCACCCAAAAACCATTCTCACTCACCTGAATACCCAATCCCTAAGCCAGATACCCCTAAGTATTACTTTATATCTTGCAACCAACATTCAACCCAAACATCACTCCCATAACTTCTCTATCACTCTCCCCAACAAACTTATTTTCCCAAACTAAATTAAATAGAAACCACTAATGGTCTTATCTAATTGTCGATAGACTTACCTAACCACTGATGGTTAACAACCATTGATAGTCACCAAACCACTTATGGTCTTATCTAACAATCGATGGACTTACCTAATTATTGATAATCACCTAATTATCGACAGTCATACCTAACCACCGAAAATCACTGTGTGTCATTTTATAATAACAAGATAATTTGAACCATCTACCCTTGATCAAATCCCAGTTTATGAGTTTTTGTTTTATCACAGAACTTCTACTTATTTTTTGAATCAAGTTTGAGCATTAGTATTCAATCATTTATTTTTATTTTTAATCAAAATCACTTTTTTCTTTTCAATCATTTTTTTTTGATTTTAGTACCTTATATTACTTCATGCAAAAATCTATTTTCAATTTATTATAATATAAGTATTTTAAAAGTGTCGATTGATAGCCTCCAAGAAAACTTATGCTTCTTGGATCTAGTTCACACTAGGCAGTCCACCCTACTATTTCACTAATCCACCATCTTCTAAATTACTTTCTTATTTGTAGGTCATCCTCCCTAGATAAAGAAGAGTATCAAAAATCATCTGAATCATGTGCACATAACACATCCAAGTTTTACTAACCTTACCCTTATTTTAAGTTCTACTCTTTCTAAACAAGAAAATAAAGCAACATGTTAGTGAAACATTAAGGCATGCCTAGTTGGACCCTTGAGCTTTTTTTTTGAGTTCATAGTCATAGGACATTTAGTTGCATTAGATAAGAGTCATTAATTACATTATTTTATGAAAATTAAATGTTCCTTATTTTCTTTCTTCCTTTCCAAAATGCAAGTTCTAGTTTCTTTTGCTTTCTTAGAGAAAAAAGTAAACATTGTCATTTTTTCTTTCATTTTTGAAAATCAAAAGTACTCATTCTAGGCGTAAGATTTGCATCATCATATCACATCTAGGTACATCTTAGTTATTTTTTATTTATTTGAAAAGACACCAAAATTTTATTTTGGATTAAAATTAACTTTGCATCTATTGTTTACTTATATTGATTAGCTCACATAGCTTAATTTAATCAAGTAAATTAATCATAGTCTCACTTCTTATCAGACACACAATACCAAACCACACATTCAATCAAAAATCAAAACATTAACATAAGGATCTACTAATATTTCATCACCTATTGGTCACCTTTCCTTAGCTATCTTACTTAGATTTTACCACCAAGGGGAGAACCAACTCAGTACACTAGCTGAGTATAATATCTAACAACTCAGTATATTATAGATAAGTACCTAACACCCTTATCACTATGGTTTGTGAAGTGAGAAGGTAGGCCCAAATATCAAGCCACATACCGAGTTCTATTATAGATCTTAATATCCTTTAACTACCTAAAACCATCTATAGACATCTTCTAGTACCCTCTCTACAAGCCTAAGTTGGTCTTCATAAACTCCTTCAAATTGAGGCATAAGACCAAAGATAAATAAAAGGTACTATAATATTTAAACATATTTTAGTGTATGCTTATTTTATTTGAGATCTTTTGATTTTGACTGCTTCTCTTTTGAGTTTTTGAGATCACCTTTTCCTTTCTTTCCTCCTCCTTTTCATGGTGTTGAAAAGACAATAATATAGAAACTAAGCAAATCAAGATCCAACTCCCAATCACCCATGTTCCTCTTCTTCTTCATCCATGGAGTATGTCTTGGATATAGAGGGTTATCCCCATCCTTATATATGTCCTAGTATCCCTTGGACACTTTCCTAAGGTGATACAAATTTCACCACCTTTTTGGATAATAACCCCATAGCCCTCCAACACTACCTTAACACCATATCTCACCATACCCTCACTTCAGTTCCATCTATTTATCCACCATATGGTATGCTATCCCATATTATGGGTAACACCTCTATTTCCACCATTTCCACCCAACCCTTAGTCACCCAAGCATTTTTTTCTACCAATAATCCTTTTAATACCACCATCTAAAACTAACCCATCCAACCAACTAACATCCAAATGCAATCTACCCCAACCAATAACTCTTTTAGTATAGGAGCAACCCAACCTTTGGGAACCTATACTCCATTTACCATTGGAATACCCTCTACTAGTGTTTCCACCCCTCCTCTTGTTATCTCCAACTCACCAACCTCCACTCCTTTCCAAAGCTTGGTGGTTTCCATACTTGTTACCCTTCCACCCATTAGTACCAATGTTACCACCCATCCTCAACCTATCAACCCAACCATAACTCCAACCCAACCCATGCTAATTCCTCAACAAGTACCCATTTCATCCAACCCAAGCTATATTCCTAACCCAAAAGGGTATATGGCTCCACCTTCTACCTAAACTCCTATATCCACTTACCCATACATGTTATCTTCCCAACCATCCATGTCAACATACCAATATGTGGCATCCTCTCAACCTTCCACTAGATATCCATATGTTACACATACCCAACCCTAATAGAACATATCTTACAACTATGGGAGTGCATAATCGCAAGCTGATCTAGTTAAGATGTTAATGGACAAGATGACCAATTTGGAGTCATCTATTTCGAGTGCCCATAAACTCTTATCATACAATCAAATTTCTAAATAACTAATTCATCCATTTATCCCAATCCAACTTTATCCTCCTCAATGGGAAATTTTTAAATTTTCAAAATTTCAGAGCAAGGAAGATCCTTAGTAACATCTTGGATCATTTTAACACTCTTTCTATTTGATTACATATGATGATGCTCTCCTTCTTTGCACCTTTCCCACGTCCCTATCTAGTCTAGCATTAGATTGGTATATTGATATTACCCATCCCTCTCTCTTTTGTTTTTCCCAATTAGTTTAAACCTTCTTCGATCATTTTTACATAAATATATCTAAGAAAGTTTCCATCACCAACCTCTATTCCATTTGGCAATTTGAGGATGAGTCTATTCTTGATTTTGTAGCCCATTGGAGAGTTTTGATAAACCAAATCTCTTTATTTTTTCCCCAACATGAGATGATTGAGATTTTCTCTTAGGCTTGTGCCAAACATATTTCCTTCACTTTACAGGTTCAGACTTTCAAGGCCTTTGATGAGGCTTTCACCATGGCACTAAAATTAGAAATTAGAGCCATTGATTATAGGAATCTAAAATTGAGAAACAAAAACTATAGTTTCAATTCAAATAAAACTTCCTCCTCCAAAACCACCAACCATTTCAACACTAAAAATAGAACCAAAGGAATCACAAATGTAGTTGTCCTTAAAACTACCCCTTCTCCAGTTGTTAACCAACCCAACTCTTCTAATTATTCCAACTAGAATACTAAAACCAAAACCATAATAACCAAAAAAAATACACTCCACTATGGGATTCATATGATTCTATTTTGGAAAAGTTTTTGAAATCAAATATCATTCAACTTCCTCCAATAAAACCCCCACAAAAATTTGATTCCTCTCATCCTATACCTGATTGGTACAAGGAGAATGAATTGTGTGCCTTCTACCATGTCATTGAACATGGTGTTAGTAGATGCAATACCTTTAAAATCATTATCCAAGGGTTGATTGACAAGGGGGAAGTTGTGCTAGATAATCCTAATACACTCCCAAATCAGTCACTTGACATATTTAGACAAATTTTTCCCAACCATGCCCCTTCTATGAACAATGAAAACAATAAAATGGAATCCTCTCCCAACCATGAGGTTCATACTATTAATATGGTTCTTAGTGAACTCATAGTTGAGGAAACCATAGCCCAAACCACATATTCTTCCCCTTCACCTATTGAGGTAGTGGAGTCACCTTTTATTCCTTTGGAAATCAAAACAAAGGAAGTAACTATTCCCCTTTCAATACTTATTGAGGTAGTGGAGCTACCAACCTCTCCTTTGAAAAACACACTAAAAGAGGAAACCACTACCACCATTCCTTTCCCTTCCATCATAGAGTAATCCACTCTTCCTTTATAAAGCATTCCTAAGGAAAATGACACCTTACCTACCCCTCCTATGGAGGAATAACCTTCCAAAACCTTGGAGCCTTTGATATAGGAAAAGGACAAGGTAACCACTCCCCTTTCTCAACCCATTGGATTATCTTTTGAGTTCAATACCAAAAGAACCAAACCCATCTATAAGCCTTTCTCTAGACTAGTTCAAAACTTGAAGTTCCTATCCCAACCCAACAGGGATCAGACCACATTTTGGCACTATCTTAGGCTTTCTTATCCAACCAAGTAAGATACCTAAACCATACCATTTTCAACCCAACCTTCTACTTACACTAGTGAACCTTTATAAACCAAATCAAACCATTATAAACCTTTACCTCTCAAACCATAGTTGAACCAACTAAACCAACTCAACCAAAAATATCCAAATTACCTTCTACCATTCCAACCAAGCCTATCAAAAACTTAGGCATGATACCCACTCAGAACCATACTCACCCTCCATTAAAATTAGATTTAGCACTATCTAGCCCATAAAAAAAAAACCCAAGTTAAGCTAACCAAGGAAGTGGAGCCACCTAGGATATTAAAAACTAAAACCTTGTCACCTATTTCTACCTTGCCTTTCATTTTAGGAACACATCAGTCTTCCATCCTAGGACCTCATCCTTCCCTTAGGAAAACAAGTCTCCCAAAGATAACCCAAACCCAACCTCATATTTTAGCTACACATCTACTTATCTTTTCCAAGCCTTCTACTTCTAACTCTTCTATTTTCAAACCACCCACTACCAAGCCTTCTATTTCTAAACCTTCTACCTCCAAACCATCCAATACCAAGCCTTATACTTCTAACCCTTATATTTCCAAATCACCCACTACCAAGCCTTCGATTTCTAAACTTTCTACCTTCAAACCATCTACCTCTAAGCCATTAACTTCTAAACCATCTACCTCTAAGACATTAAATTCCAAAATGCAACCCACCAAAAACCCCCATTATGAATCCTATTCCTAAGAAAGATTCTACCCCAAAAGTCAAAGACAAAACTCTTAACACCCTTACCAACTTTGCTTGAGTCTTACTCAACCATATTTCAAAGATTATTAAAATATTCTTTCTTGACTTTGCCTCTTATCAAACCATTTGATGCCCATAGTCCTAAGCCATCTCAATTTAATGATAATCTAATTTTGTCATACTATAGAACACCAATGCATTATACTAAGAGTTTTAAATCTCTCTAAGTCATAGTCCACCAACTATATGATGAGGATGACATATTATTAAAAGAGCCTCCCATGAGCCCATCGCTAATCTATAAACCAAAATTAAGCGTCCAACACTTATGTACTCCCACACTCTCATATAAGAGTGAGGAGAAACCAAAGTAGTCCTCTAGCCCAAATCTTTCCCAAATCCATACCATCCATGTGGTCACATGATCACAAACCCAACCAAAGGATAAAGGGAATGAAAAGGTGTCCATTTCATGTACATACCCTTCTTCCACTACCCAGTCACCCAACCAAACGTAAACACCTTCACCTTTACCCAAGCCTAAGGTGTCTATTTTGGGTGCCTCCCAATCTAACCCTTCCGAGTCAATCCAAAGAGTATTTCTAAAACAACTTCACCAAAAACTAGTGAAGATGATTTTATATGAACTAATCAATACCTCTCACCATCATCTATAAATGATGATAGATGCTTTGCAGTCCATAGAGGTTCAACCAAAATATCCACAAACTTTAGTAGCCTTTGTTATATCCATTTAGATTTCCTCCCTTATTACTTTTAAGGATTCAAAAATACCCTCCATTTATCCCCATGATCTAGATCCTCCCCTCATCATTACTACATACATTAACCAAACCCACATCAAAAGGGTTATGATTGATGGAGGAACTAACATCAACATTATCTCCTCCCATGAATATGACTAACTAAAATTATTGGAGAACATTATGTCAAAAACCATAGTGGTGCTCTATTCCTTCAATAACACTATGGAAAAAACTCTAGGAACTATCATCCTCCATATTCATTTAAGAGCTCGTACACTTCTTAAAATCTTCTATGTAGTAAAAGGCAAGTTCTAGTACATTGTTTTGCTTGGATTCCCTTGGATCCATTTCATGAATGGTATGTCATCTACCCTACATCAGTTTGTCAAGTTTGATCATGAGGGCCAAGTAGTTACCATACAAGTTGACCCAAGTCCTTTTAAATCATATAACATGAAGTACTAGCTGACGATGTTCTCCTTCTTCCATCAACCAAACCTTTACCAACCAAAGATTCAATCGATCCTCAACTAGCTCATCTATCCCTTCTACCCAAATCCCCATGAATGACCCCTTAGAATCAACATTCCAACATCTCTTGATTTGGGAGTATCACCTCTTGACCTTGGATGCTTTCCCTACTCCCCAAGAGTATGGGAACCTTGACCAAAATATCAATTATAATTTCAATATTAGAACCATTATTCCTTTTGGACCTCCCAATCTCCAAACTAATCTTGTCTATGAGGGACTTGATCAAATAATTTTTGCCTCCTCTACCTCCTCTTCTACTCAACCAATCACCTTTAATTTTTTCTATCTAGATAAATCAGATTTTGTCAAGACATACCTCTATAGGTGTGCTTAGAAGGGGTTTGGTCTAAGATGATATGAACATGGACCACACAATTTATTTCCATGTAAAACCCAAAATCCTCATGAGAGATTTGGTCTTGGATTTATTCCACCTATAGAGCCAACTAATTCACCTTCCATTACCATCATTGATGAGGAAATTCCATCCTCACCAACCCCTTCACCATCGAGATTTAAGGATCTTTAAATCATTCCCCATAACTTTTTTTTCCATTAAAATTATTACCCTTAGACCCCTAACTTATCAAAAATATGGAGAAACCATAACCTTTCCTCTGATTCATCCTGATATTGCAGGAGATGACTCTCCTACCATTCATACCATTCGGTGTCAGGATGATGATTCCCTTCTCAACTACCTTGGTGTAGAAGATTCCTCTATCCAAAAATATCTCCTTCCTGAGACTTAAACCATGTTGAATGCATCCAACATGGATGTTAACTTAGGTACTCAAGATAACCCGTGTATTGTCAAAATTCGCCAATCACTAGATTCCTCAGAGCTCTAAGGTTTCCCTTCCTTACAAGACCATATCATTGAATTTTATCAGTCTTATAGTTACATGATAGGAATCAAACCTTACATTACCACCCATAATATCATTAATACCCATGATTTCAAGACTACTAAGTAGAAGCTTCATCGGATGCACCCTCACATAGCCTTTTTTATCAAAGAAAAGCTTCAACACCTTTTATCCATAACTTTCATCCAACCCATTTATTATCCCCAATAGGTCTCAAATATCATCCTTGTCACCAAAACAATAGGGGTACTTTGTATTTTCATAGATTTCTATGATTTTAACCTTGCTTACCCAAAGGATGACTTCCCTTTGCCAAGCATTAACCAGCTGGTTGATCTTACAGCTGACCATGAGATGCTATCTCTTATGGATAGTTTCTCAAGATATAATCAGATCTTGATTGCCCCTAAAGATCAACATAAAACTTCCTTCATTACCCCTTGGAGGAATTTATACTATAGGGTCATTCCCTTTGGTCTAAATAATGTTGGTTCAACTTACCAATGTGTTATGACCTACATCTTCCATGACCTTATTCATAAGAATATAGAGGATTATGTAGATGAACTTATTAGGAAATCTAAATTTCATAGATATCATTTAGTAGTTCTCAAGGTTATCTTCGAATGCCTCATCCACTACCATGTTCACCTTAACCTCAAAAAATGCATTTTTGGGTCTTGTTAGTAAAACTACTTGGATGTATCATCTCTTTTCGAGAAATTGAATTTGATCCCACCAAAATCAAGGTGATCATTGACATGTCTCCTCTAACCAACCTCAAGTAACTTCATAGTTTGTAGGGAAAACTCCAATCCATTCATCACTTCATCTCTCAACTATATGATAGATGCCAACCATTCCATCACCTTTTTAAGAAAGATATATATTTTAAGTGGAATAAAGACTATCAAAAGGCCTTTGAATAACTTAAATAATAATTTATTTCTCCACCCATCCTCATTCCTCCTGAAGAGGATCAACCTTTCTACCTTTATATTTTTTCCACTGATCACTCTTTAGGGGTAATGCTTGTGCATCAAGATAAGTAGCATAAAGATCAAGATATCTACTATATAAGTTAAATGCCTATAGAGTATGATAATTAGTATACCCATACTAAGAAAATTTTCCTTGACTTGGTATTTGTGGCTGATCTAAAACTCAAAAGCTTTGGTTGAAAGATAATTCAAGAAATAATAACAAAACAATTCAAATAATGTTATCTCTGACAAGAGATATTTTATTGATCAAATTTATAGACCCAAACATATGCTTATCTATGAGAAGAGATGTCTGATTTTCATTTCAAGTTACATCTTCATTTATACATGTTTTGAAGGTGTGAGGAGGATATGGAAAGTTACCAATCTCGAGGGAGATGAATTGGTTCAAATTCCATGATTTACAATGATACAGAATTCAAGGAATTACTATTTTTAGACTACACTACTAAAATTGAAATTTGGGACACTTCCATTGGGTTTTAAGGGGTCAAACTTCATTGAGCTACAGTGCAAAATTTATGGCTCCCAGAAGTTCTACCATCAATTGGGGTGGACCCATCACTTGAATTGTCATCTGAATTATTGTCCAGATCATTCCTCCCTCCTTGAAAAGTAATGGTTCCCATTGCATCAAGATTTTTCATCAAGTGTGGTAGTTGTACTTCAATTTGATTCCTGATGCATAATTGGAAGGGACTATGGTTTATGGAACTATGCAGGGCCTGATTGTTCACCATTTTTATTTGACAATCAGTCTATGGATGGAAGACCATGAACTTCTTTAGCTTGATATCTATTTACTTCTGTTGTTATGTTGTTTGTATAGTTAGGGATGTAACATCAACCCTTTTAGATTCCTGTGGCTTGACCATTATGAGAACGAATTTCTTGGCACTAATAAGAGATATAGAGGTAGAATGTGGTACTTCTAGTACCCTATAACACCGTGTTCCAAGAGTGAGAGTGATCCTTCTAGTTCTTGATTCATATATACCATGTCAATCATACGTAAATGGCTGACCAAAGAGAACATCACAAACATCTAGATTGACCACATCACATACTACCTCATCTTGGAAAGGTTGTATTGCATATGAGAGAAGACATTGGTGGGTGACATGGAGGTTTCTCCCTGGACTCAACCATCCAATACTGTATGGTTTTGGGTGAGGCTTCATGGACATATTTAGGCTTTTCACAACATTAGCAGAGATTAAATTCTTTTGACTTCCACTATCAAGAATGAAATGTAGAGGCTTACCTTTCACCCATAACTTAGAGTAAAACAACCTTTCCTTGTCATCTAACATCTTGTCATGTTTTTGTGATGAAGGAACAATGGCTTTGGAATCAGCATCTATAATTTCTTCCTTAACCTCTTCGACTGTAGGGTCTATATGAGGTAGAGCAATAGATGTTGAGGATTGTGACTTAGAAAGTAGTGATTTGATAGCTCGACATTCTTATTTGGAGTGAGTTCTATATTTGTGATAATCACACCACTTCCCATTATTTCTTTCCTTTTTCTTCCAATTTTGACCTCATGTTTGACCTTCTTTGTCACTTTTCCATTTTGAAGACTGATTCTTTATATTCATTCTTCCATGCTTCTGCTCAATCTTCACTAAAAACTTGTATGCCTCATCAATGGTTTCTAAATTGAAGAGTTCTATTTCTCCCAATATGTACCATTATAGTCCACCACGATATTTGAGAACCTTGTGTTTCTCACTTTCTTGGATGCCCAATCTCGCAGATAGAGTATAAAAAATGTTAGTGTAATCTTGAATAGATTATTCTTTACCTTGGCAAAGTTGTTGCCACTCTATATAAAGTTCATCATATGCTCCAATGGGGTAGTATTCTTCCTTTACAACATATATGAAATCATCTCATGTAGGTTCTATCTCAAGGCCAATATCATCTACACTGAATCTCTTTTTGTACACTTCCCACCAATTTTTGATAGGCAATGATGCTTTTAAAAGAGAAAAAGTAATATTTTCTTTATCGATGAATTTATTTACAAAAAAATAAGATGAGAATTGATCCAACCAATTTATACTGCATCAACATTAATTTTGACTTCAAATGTAGGGATATCAAAATTCACCTGAACCTTGAAGGGTGTTGGGGAACTAAAAGGATGCGCGGGTGCAGATGAGGAGCTAAAATTTTCCATTGAGATTTGTTAGAGAATTTGATTGAATTGTTGTAGCATCTGTGATTATTGCTATTGGAGGGCTTCATTCACCATTTCCTTGAAAGGATTGGATGCCTTAGTGTTGTCCACCATTTGAAGTCATTTGGAGTGAATAGGTGGATATTTTTTTGGCTCTATTTTCCACCTAAGCTTTTTATAATCTGACCTCATCCTCAAGATCATACACTCTAAAGACAAACCACTTTGATACCACTGATCCAAAAATTGAAGGCTTTGGTTGAAAGATAATTCAAGAAATAAGAACAAAATAATTCAAATAATGCTATCTCTGATAAGAGATGTTTTATTGATCAAATTTATAGACCCAAACATATGCTTATCTCTGAGAAGAGATGTCTAATTTCTATTTGAAGTTACATCTTCATTTATACATGTTTTGAAGGTGTGGGGAGGATATGGAAGGTCACAAATATCTAGGGAGATGAATTGATTTGACTTTCATGATTTACAATAATATAGAATTTGAGGAATTACTATTTTTAGAAACTTGCTATTTTTAGACTTCACTACTAAAATTGAAATTTGGGACACTTATGTTGAGTTTTAGGGGGTCAAACTTTATTTATTAAAGCTCAATGCCATCTCAAAATTTTCTCCTCATTATTATCTTTCCAACAGTTTAAATGGTGAGTCAATTAGAGCTATGGTGCAAAAGTTATGGATCCCAGAAGTCTCACCATCAATTGGGGTGGAACCATCACCCGAATTATCATCTAAATTTTTTTCTGGATCATACCTCCCTCCTTGAGAAGCAATGGTCCCCATTGCATCAATATTTTTAATCAAGTGTGGTAGTTCTACTTCAATTTTATTCTTGATGCATACTTGGAAGGGACTGTGATTTATGGAACTGTGCAGGGCTTGATTGTTCACCATTTCTGTCTGACCATCAGTTTGTGGATGGAAGGTCATAAAATTCTTTAGCTCGGTATCTATTTACTTTTGTTGTTGTGTTGTTTGTATAGTCAGGGCTGTAACATCGGCCCTTTTGGATTCTTGTGGCTTGACCACCATGAGAACAAATTTCTTGGCACTAATCAGAGAGACAGATGTAAAAGGTGGTACTTCTGGTGCCCTGTAGCACCATGTTCCAAGAGTGAGAGTGATCCTTCTAGTTCTTGATTCATATATACCATGTCGATCATACATGAATGACTGACCAAAGAGTACATCACAAACATCTAGATTGACCACATCACATAAGACCTTATCTTAGAAAGGTTGTATTGCATATGAGAAAAGACATTGGTGGGTGACATGGAGGTTTCTCCTAGACTCAACCATCCAATACTGTATGTTTTTAGGTGGGGATTCATAAACAAATTTAGGATTTTCACAACATTATCAGAGATTAAATTCTTTTGACTTCCACTATCAAGAATGAAATGCAGAGGCTTACCTTTCACCCATAACTTAGAGTGAAACAACCTTTCCTTGTCATCTAGCATCTCGTCATGTGTCTATGATGAAGCAATAATGGCTTTAGGATCAACATCTATAATTTCTTCTTCAACCTCTTCAACTACAGGGTCTGTATGAGGTAGACTAGTAGATGTCGAGGATTTTGACTCAGAAAGTAGTGATTTGATAGCTTGACATTATTCTTTAGAGTGAGTTATAGATTCATGATAATCACACCACTTCATAGTCTTTCCTTCCTTTTGCTTCCAATTTTGGCCTCGTGTTTGACCTTCTTTGTCACTTTTCCATTTTGAAGACTGATTCTTTATATTCATTCTTCCATGCTTCTACTCAATCTTCACTATGAACTTGTATTCCTCACCGATGGTTTTTAAATTGAAGAGATCCATTTCTCTCCATATGTACCATTGTAGTCATCCATGATATTTGAGAACCTTGTGTTTCTCACTTTCTTGGATGCCCAATCTCATAGATAGAGAATGAAAAATGTCAGTGTAATCTTGAACATATTGTTCCTTACCTTGGTGAAGTTGTTGCCACTCTATATATAGATCATCATATGCTCCAATGGGGTAGTATTCTTCCTTTAAAACATATATGAAATCATTCCATGTAGGTTCCATCTCAAGGCCAATATCATCTACACTAAATCTCTTTTTGTACACTTCCCACCAATTTTTGATAACCAATGATGCTTTTAGAAGAGAAAAAGTAATCTTCTCTTTATCGGTGAATTTATTTATAGAAAAATAAGATGACCATTGATCGAACCAATTTTCTACTGCATCAACATTGATTTTTCCTTCAAATGTAGGGATATCAAAATTCACCTGAACCTTGAAGGGTGTTGGGGCACTGAAAGGATGTGAAGGTGCAGATGAGGAGCCAAAATTTCCCATCAAGATTTGTTGGAGAATTTGAGTGAATTGTTGTAAAATATACGCTTTTTACTATTAGAGGGCTTAATTCACCATTTAATTGAAAGGATTAGATGCCTTGGTGTTGTCTGCCATTTGAAGTCATTTGGAGTGAATAGGTAGATATTTTGCTAGTTCTATTTTCCACCTGAGCTTCCTGTAATTTGACCTCATCCTCAAGATCATACAATCTAAATACAAACCACTCTGATACCACTGATCCAAAAATTGAAAGCTTTGGTTGAAAGATAATTCAAGAAATAAGAACAAAACAATTCAAATAATGCTATCTTTGATAAGAGATGTTTTATTGATCAAATTTGCAAACCCAAACATATGCTTATCTCTGAGAAGAGATGTCTGATTTACATTTGAAGTTACATCTTCATTTATACATGTTTTGAAGGTGTGGGGAGGATATGGAAGGTCACCAATCTCGAGGGAGATGAATTGGTTCGACTTCTACAATTTACAACAATACAAAATTTAAGGAATTACTATTTTTAAAAACTTACTATTTTTAAACTTTACTACTAAAATTGAAATTTGGGACACTTATGTTGAGTTTTAGGGGTCAAAATTTATTGAGAAAATCTCAATTCCATCTCAAAATGTTCTCTTCATTATTATCTTTCCAACGGTTCAAATGGTGAGTCAATTAGAGCTACGGTGCAAAAGTTATGGCTCTTGGAAGTTTCACCATCAATTGGGGTCATCACCCGAATTGTCATCAAATTTTTTGTCTGGATCATTCCTCCCTCCTTGAGAAGAAATGGTCCCCATTGCATCAAGATTTTTAATCAAGTGTGGTAGTTGTACTTTAATTTTATTCCTGATACATACTTGGAAGGGACTGTGATTTATGGAATTGTGCAGGGCTCGATTGTTCACCATTTCTGTCTGACCATCAGTCTATGGATGGAAGGCCATGAACTTCTTCAGCTCAGTATCTATTTGCTTTTGTTGTTGTGTTGTTTATATAGTCATGGTTGTAACATTGACCCTTTTGTATTCCTGTGGCTTGACCACCATGAGAATAAATTTCTTGGCACTAATTAGAGAGATAGATGTAGAAGGTGGTACTTCTGGTACCCTACAGTGCCATGTTCCAAGAGTGAGAGTGATCCTTCTAGTTCTTAATTCATATATACCATGTCAATCATACATGAATGGCTGACCAAAGAGTATATCACAAATATCTAGATTGACCACATCATATAAGACCTTATCTTGGAAAGGTTGTATTGCATATGAGAGAAGACATTGGTGGTGACATGGAGGTTTCTCCCTGGGCTCAACCATTCAATACTGTATGGTTTTGGGTGAAGCTTCATGGATAGATTTAGGCTTTTCACAACATTAGCAGAGATTAAATTCTTTTGAATTCTACTATCAAGAATGAAATGCAGAGGCTTACTTTTCACCCATAACTTAGAGTGAAACAACCTTTCCTTGTCATCTAGCATCTCATTGTGTGTCTATGATGAAGCAATAATGGCTTT
This sequence comes from Torreya grandis, assembly GCA_037957365.1. Classification (NCBI taxonomy): domain Eukaryota; kingdom Viridiplantae; phylum Streptophyta; class Pinopsida; order Cupressales; family Taxaceae; genus Torreya; species Torreya grandis. Next base: position 1,997,437 of record JARHVA010001554.1, on the reverse strand, counting down.
AGGATCATCATCTATAATTTATTCTTCAACCTCTTTGACTACAAGGTCTGTATGAGGTAGAGCATTAGATGTTGAGGATTATGACTCAGAAAGTAGTGATTTGATAGCTTGACATTCTTCTTTGGAGTGAGTTCTAGATTTGTGATAATCACACCACTTCCCAGTGTTTCCTTCCTTTTGCTTCCAAAATTGGCCTCGTATTTGACCTTCTTTGTCACTTTTCCATTTTGAAGACTAATTATTTATATTCATTCTTCCATGCTTCTGCTCAATCTTCACTACAAACTTATATACCTCACTGATGGTTTCCAAATTAAAGAGTTCCATTTCTCCTCACATGTACCATTGTAGTCCACCATGATATTTGAGAACCTTGTGTTTCTCACTTTCTTGGATGCCCAATCTCATAGATAGAGAATGAAAAATGTTAGTGTAATCTTGAACAAATTGTTCCTTACCATGGCAAAGTTGTTTCCACTCTATATACAGATCGTCATATGCTCCAATGGGGTAGTATTCTTCCTTTACAACATCTATGAAATCATCCCATGTAGGTTCCATCTCAAGGCCAATATCATCTCCATTGAATCTCTTTTTGTACACTTTCCACCAATTTTTGATAGGTAATGATGCTTTCAGAAGAGCAAAAGTAATCTTCTCTTTATCAGTGAATTTATTTATAAAAAAATAAGATGAAAATTGATCCAACTAATTTTCTACTACATCAACATTGATTTTGCCTTCAAATGTAGGGATATCAAAATTCACCTAAACCTTGAAGGGTGTTGGGGCACTGAAAGGATGTGCGGGTGTAGATGAGGAGCCAAAATTTCTCATTGAGATTTGTTGGAGAATTTGAGTGAATTGTTGTAGCATCTATGTTTGTTGTAGTTGGAGGGCTTCATTCACAATTTACTTGAAAGGATCAGATGCCTCGATGTTGTCTACCATTTGAAGTCATTTGGAGTGAATAGGTGGATATTCTACTGGTTCTATTTTCCACCCAAGATTCCTATAATCTAACCTCATCCTCAAGATCATACACTCTAAATAAAAACTACTCTGATACCACTAATCCAAAACTCGAAAGATTTGGTTGAAAGATAATTCAAGAAACAAGAACAAAATAATTCAAATAATGCTATTTCTGATAAGAGATGTTTTATTGATCAAATTTACAGACCCAAACATATGCTTATCTCTGAGAAGAGATGTCTGATTTCCATTTTAGGTTATATCTTCATTTATACATGTTTTTAAGGTGTGGGGAGGATATGGAAGGCCACTAATCTTGAGGGAGATGAATTGGTTTAACTTCCACAATTTACAACAATACAAAATCTGAGGAATTACTATTTTTAGAAACTTACTATTTTTAGACTGCACTACTAAAATTAAAATTTGGGACACTTCCATTGGGTTTTAGGGGGTCAAAATTCATTAAGAAAATCTCAATGCCATTTCACGGTGTTCCCCTCATTATTAGCTTTCCAACGGTTCAAATGGTGAGTACATTGGAGATATGGTGTAAAAGTTATGGCTTTCAAAAATTTTGCCATCGATTGGGGTGGACCCATCACCTGAATTGTCATCTGAATTGTTATCCGAATGAGTGGCCTCCAAACTCCACCATTACCTTCTCAATCAAAAGACCTATGTCATAACCAACATTGACCCACTCAAGTATATTCATTCCAAGCCATAACAAAACCAATGTATGGTTAAGTGGCTCATGATTTTAGCTAAGTTTTATCTTGAGTTCCTCCAGTAGAAGTTAATTAAAGGGAAATTTATTGCTAACCAATTGGCTGAAGTACATTTAGCGAATAACCAACCTTCTCCTCTTGAGTTTCTTGATGAGTCCCTCATGACTCTTTCTCAAGAGGATGTCACCTATCAAATATCCATGTTCTTTGATGGATCAAAGTGCCAACATGGTGGGGGTGATGGTATCATTATCATCCCCTTTGATGGTGATCTCCTTACTTTATCTTTTAAGCTTGATTTTTATTATACCAATAACATGGTTAAGTATGAAGCCATAGTGATATGTCTCTAAACTACTTTAGCCTAGAGAGTCAAGATGATTAGTGTTTTGGTGACTCCCAACTCATTGTCAATCAAATGAATGGATCTTATCAATGTAAAAATGACATCTTACGATAGTATAAATAGCTAGTAGATGTACTCTTAACATCATTTGAACATTACTTTATCAAACCACTCAGTGATCTACAAACAAGTTTGTCAATACAATGGCTTCCCTTTCTTCCCAGATCCCATCCACACCTTCTAAATCTCAGCTATTTATCTATATCCATCATCTTACCAAGCCTTCTTATACCAAATCAAACCCTCCTTTCATATTTAGTATGGAGGAGACCCAACCTAACCTTTAGTATAAGCAGATATTTGACTATCTTAACCTAGGCATCATTCCCTCCATTATTTCTAAGAATGGTTGAAGTGTATTTAATAAGAGTACCTCTCATTATACCATACTAAGGGGAATAATTTACAGTCATGGCTTTGATGGTCTCCTTTTTTATTTCCTATGTAGTCATGAAATTTCTCATGCTATCAGAGAAATACATGATGAGATTGGTGGGGGACACTCTAGTGGACTACTTGTCATTGAACGTATCCTTCACCTTGACTACTATTGGCCCACCCTTAACTAGGACTATTGTGATTATGTGAAAAAGTGTGTTAAATGTCAACAACATGCCAATTTACATCATGCACCTAGTCATAGCCTCTAAGTATTTAAGGATTTATGACCCTTCTCATAATGGGGATTATATCTTATTGGTGAAATTAAACCCCATCCTTCGTAGTGAAATCACTATATCATCACTAAGAATAAATATTTTACCAAATGGGTGGAGGATATTCCTCTCATTCAACCAAATCTAAAAGGATTATCAATTTTATTAACTATCACATTATCTATCATTTTGGTGTCCCTCATAAAATAATCATTGATAATGGTAAATATTTTAAAAATTAAAAAGTCTAAGGTATTTGTGATACATTTGGAATTAAGTTGAGTTTTTCCTTACTCTATCATCCATAAGCTAATGGATAGGCTAAAGCTTTTGAAAAACCCCTTAACAACATGATAACTAAAATGGTCAATGCATCTAGTCAGGATTGACACTTACACATTCCTTTCACTTTAAGGGCATATCATACTAGCATTCGAACCCCTAGGGGTGATACCCCTTTCTCTCTTATATTTGGAGGAGAGGCTATCTTGCCTCTCAAATTCCAAACTCCCTCTCTTTGAATATTCCTACAAGATATCATTTCTGAGGGTGATTATCATTAGGAACATTTTGCCCAACTTAAGCTACTTGACGAGCATCATTTGGCCATGCTAAACCATCTTTTTGTTTATCAAGAATGAATAAATTACACCTATAAAAAACCTAAGAGAATGATAATTCAATATCAAAGACCTTCTCCTAAAGGAAAATTAGCATGTAACCAATATGAAGAAAAACAAACAAGACAAGTTTACTTTCAATTAGCTTGGACCTTATATCATAACACACAAGTATGGATCAAGAGCTTACCAGTTATCCTTTATTGAAAGAAAAATGAAACTTGAGCCTCTCAATACTTTACATCTACATCCTATATTTTTTTAAATAAGATCAAAACCATCTATTGTCTAACTTAAGCTCATCCCTTAGTTTAAGAGTTTTCACCTTCATCATCTCATAATTATAGCTTAAGGCCAACTGATTAAAGCTAACCAATTAAAGCACATAGAGCTAACTAATTAAATCACAAAATCATGTGATTATCTATCATAGTTATATCCTTAATCCTAAATATAGGTACCATGGCTATACCCATGTCATGATTTTCATGGATACTTTTCATCCCTAATAAGATGGAATCCCATGGTTATTGTCTCTCAAAGCATCCTCTCAACCACCATCTCAACCTTATTATCCTTTAGTTTTACCTTTATAAAGGTATGCCTTTAAGCCTATATAAGAAAGTCTATATCATTAAAATCAAACACATTAAAATTCATATATCATATGGTTCATCTCTAGTATTATCAGACTACTCCTTCAAGGATAGATGCCAAAACTAATCAAAATTGCTTAATATAAGGTAGACTACTTCCTTGAAGGATAGCTATCAAAATGCCTAAAACAAATATCAAAAGCTTAGACCACTCCCTTAAAGGATAGATAAGTAAAAGTATTTGTCAAAATCAAAAAAATTATCAGAGGCTTCTCATATCGATCAGCTTCCCTTAAACCTATCAAAGCAATAACAAAAATATCAAAAGACCCATTATTTGGAAGCTGTAATTAGTTTTCATTAGTAGACTTCCTGCATCAATCAATCTACACCATTTATGACATAGATTTGTTTATACTAACTCTTTGGCAACCTATAAAAGAGGCAAGCTAACATCACATTAAGGTTACTTTATCATCCATCTCCACTTTATACCATCTATTAAACAAGGGATCTTGATCTTACTTGACACTATGTGATCAGTAGACTTTTTAACCAATTAACAAATGTTGATATGAAGCATGTTAAGGGTTTATGTTCATAATACAATATATCTTCCTTTTATTTTAGTTCTCATCAATGAAATAACATTGTGTCTCTTTTTCCTTCCTCATACCTACTTATCGCTACATTCATTAAGATGTTTGTCTTTTGATTGTCTTTATCTTTTCTCACATGTGGTTTTGTTATCCAAACTTAATCTATGTGTTTTTTAGATTAATCCAACTTTATATAATTAAATATAATTAATTAAACAAAATTTAAATCAACATTTTATGTTTTGTTTCATGATTTGCTTCTACCTTATTTGTTTAAGTGTTTTAACCATAAAAACATTTTAATAAATTAACCACCTCATATATAAAAAGTCATATCATCTATCTAAATAATGAATCAAATCTCATTAATCATCATCATTTATCACATTTATATACCAATGAGTCATCACATATGTTATCCATCACATTTCTATCTAGATAAAGGGGAACATAGATTCATTAATTTAAATAACCCACATTTCTAACATCTAATTAAGCATGTATCTACTAATAAGATAAATACTAATCATAAAACCATGATCATATCATAAACAACATTATCACATCATGAAAATAAAATAACTAACCACAATCATAAATAACATCCATAACCCATAATCACATCAATAGAATCATACTCATAAATAATCATATAGCATAATAATGTCCATGTCTCTAACAAAAATGTGTACATCTCACCGCATTGACTCACAAATTGATATCAAAATCATATAATACATCAAAATATGTGTCTCATAGGATTCTAATGTGGAGGGGAACTACATCTACCTAAAGCCTATCCATATCTAAGATTTGTCTATGTATCCATAAATGTTGCCCACCGACCTGGTGTAGCACTACTAGATCCCCCAATAACTGCCACTTTATACTCAGCATATCAAGCATCATATAGAAGTTATCTATATACCAGTGCCTTTTAGTATTGAGCTCCTCAATGATGGCCACATACCTATCCATATATATGGTCTTGTAGGTGTAGGTGCCCACCCTCCTACCTATCTTAGGGCATTTCTCTACTATGTCATCAAGATTAGCTACATTTGTGTTATATCCCTCTCTTGAATAAGGATATCCACCTATCCCTATGTCGTATCTCTCTTTACATTCACTAATACTAGAGCTAATTATGTTGTGTCTAGTCCCACCCTCACCTAATCTCTCTTTGTGATGAGTGACTACCTATCAGGGACATCCACATCCATCTGGTCCCCACCCCCTCCACCATATCTACATTAAGAGCCTATTGTATATCATCTCCCCCATATATTAATGTTTAATAATGCACTTGAAACCATACAAGGTACTCCTATGTAACCCTTGCATTATCAATAGTTGTGGCCACAGATAACTCCTCATGGTCAATCTCTATCTCTTTAAGCTATGGTGAAGGCAATGGTTCCTCAACATCCTATCTCTTGTACCTTAAAAAAAGCACATGGGATACCTTGAACAAGCCCAAACTATCTCCTAACCATGTTGAATGGGATGAGCTCCACCTCATGCTCCCATATCCCATTTATCCACCTATAACTCTATAATTGTAAGGTTTGCCTAAAATAACTGCCCCATATTGGGGATCTAATATATAGCTTCCATATAACCTCCCCATCCTCTAATAATTCTAACCTATCCTTGTACCACTCTAAATATCATACTACTCCTTGGTGTTGTAAGTGTGTAATCACCTCTCCACCTCATGAATCCCACTCTAAATTTGAATTGATACCATGCCTACCATGGCAATCCACCTGGTTATAGCACCCTGATGTGCTCATATGACTAAGAGTGTAGAACAAACTTGAAACTAATGCCATACCTCTTATGTACTATCTATCCCCAAATCTCCTAATAGATTTAAACTAGTAAAAATAGAGCCCAAGCAAACACTATCCAGTCCATCAACATGACAATAAAAACACCTATCAATAAAAAGGGAAATTTGTCACTACTAGATATGGAAGTGCATAATAGGTAATGACTATCATCATCATCATGACAAGCCATCTCCCTCTCCTATCCATGTGATATATAGGTTTATAATAGAAGCTTCTTACATGCCACATCACTTAAGCAAAGTATGCATTGAATAACTAATCCATATGCGCATTTCAATCCTTTCTATTGATATGCTCTATTAGCTCACTCCATATTGGTAGCCACAAAATTTGATGAATATAATTTAGAAAGATGGCGATCTCTCCAATTGATAGTAAGAAAGTCTTGGTATTTGGGTCTCATCTCTTGATGAGGGCTACCAAAATTACCACTTCTCTTAGCACATGCTGATAAAATATCATTTGACCTAAGCCCACTATATTCATATGTTCCCACTCTTGGTTTATCATAGCCCTACATACCTCATTCAATATCTAACACACTCAGTCCCACATCTATAACTATTCCCTCACCTACAAGGTTAAAACATATCCCTTAGTTTTCCTTACCCTTTAACCATGACCTATGTATTTTTACATATTAACCTTACCCATACTCACTTCTACCATACCCCATTTTAAATGCCTAACTAAACCCTTACCTACTCATACCTAAACTAATTCTTACCCTTTATCCTATCCTATCTTCACCCATTCCCATCCCCTACCTTGTTATGTATCCTCCATCGTGGTGGAGCCCTTAAAACCACTATTATTGCTGAACCTCATGTTTTAACCCTACCTCATTTCATCCCTACTAGATCTCCTCAACCTTGGCCTATCTCAATCAACTTCCAAATTAGCTTTCAACCTCAGTCAACCCCTCCTAACTCAAATAGCATGAGTCTCAAAGAGACAAATCAATATCATTTACATAAATGCCAAGGGAAAAAAATGTGGGTTGATATTTATGAATGAGTAAATAAAGCCTTGTTTAACCTTTAATGGTCTCCTCTTTAGAGTTTTCTCTTGACCATCGATGAACACTAGGTGACTGTGGATGGTTGAACCTAACCATTTATGGTCAACCCATCTTGGGTTTTTCCATCTTACCATCTCCGTTTCCTAAAAGACCATGTAGTCCAATAATGCATTTTCCTCCCTAGTTCACCTTTTGGTCATTTAGTCCACTTGTGTGCCTCCATTTATGATGATCACACCACAATACCTTTACCATCATCTTTGTTTTTATGACCCAACCTTGCCTTATTCTAACTACATTGATTACCTTGCCATTTTTACATGAACTTGTGCTACTTTTGTGCACCAACCATTTAGGTGCCTCAAATTACAACCCTTTACAGTCCTAACACCTGCAACCATTTTTTGTTTTCTCAGGATCACATCTAGTTTTTGGATATGCACTAATACATCAACCTTGCCTAAGAGACTTGAGTTTATATGAGTAACCCATATCATATATGCCTAATGTAGTGGCTTGGTTATCATGTCACCTATCCTTCTAGTCCAAATTTATTTTACCACCTACTTCATCTATGGTAGTCTAGTGTATGCACAATCTATGATATCATACTTAGTCTCATTTTATGTACCTATTCACATTTAAAGGCCCACCCAACCAGAATTAAAAACCCACTTATCCACTTTTCAAACCCACAACCAACTATGTTTCACCTCATTGATTCTTGGTCTGAGGGGGAACACCTCTTCCCATACTTGGGGCATCAAACCTTCTACTAACTTTCCAATTTTGTTTTGCAGGTTGCTGATACAAACTACAAAATAAAAGGGGGAAAAATGTAGACACTAGAAAACTATACACTATGGCTCTACATGTCACATTAACCTTTAAGACACCCCTTGGCCCCCTTTAGGTTAGATTGTTTACCAATTATTCCATTATTTAACATCAGACCATTTCCTAGGGAATTAATTGCTAGTCATTAGTGGATTAGACAACTTTGACTATGTCCACTCGATCACCGGTAGTCATCCCTCGACTACCAACGATTAACCATACCACCATTGGTTACTTAAAATATTACATGATCAAAGGAATCAATTGTACTTTGACTACAACTCACTCATTTATTATCAAATATCTAATTTTAGTCTAATCTTCACATGATTAATGCATTATTAAACTATTTGTTAGATTATTTGATAAACTATTATTTTCAACCCTCCTTTGCTTTATATTAAGAGATGAAGATAAGGTTGAAAGGATGAGGATTTAGGTGAAATATATTCTAACTCCTAGGTGGATCCAAAAGCTTCCCAGTAGACTAGGAATCAGTTCAAAGGCTTAGGTTGCTTCTATAACTCACTATCTTAAGCTAAAGTATTATTACTCTGCTAATATTGCTCTAGGATTCATAATAGTTTTAAGCCAAACTTAGCATTCCTTAGACCAAAAACATCTAAAAGATAAATATTTGTGTTTTTTTTAATCAATATTTAGTAACTATTTATATTCATTTAGTGCCTAGGTCATTCCCATTCCCTACATTTCATTCCCTGTGTTGGATTTTTACAACTCCAAAAATTTCACCTCCTACCCAAAAACCACCCACAAACCATTCTCAATCACCTAAATGTTGGAAATATGATTATCATTGATGTCAAAAAAGATGTTATGAGCATATCATTAATGCTCATGTATGAATATGTTGATCCTATCAAAGGTCAAGGATGACTAGAATGCTTGTGTGCATGAATGGAATTCATCTAGTTCTTCATTATGATCTAGACATTTTCAGTCCAGACAATAAAATATGAGAAAGCATTTTGACAATATCACCATTTTCACATGTGAATGAGTATGGGGGAGATAGTAATATGGTTGTGATCACATTAGTCCCTATTTTTTATGTGCTGAATTCTAGGTCATGTGACATAACATGATAAAATATATGCTTGAGCAAAGTAGGGCTCCAGGACATTTTGATAGTGTTTTCCAACACAGTCAAATTTGTAGGTTGTAAGATAAAAATAAATAAGCTCTTTACAATGTCATATCTTATGAATAATAAGGCTTCAAGACCAAATGGATATATGAATTGAATCTCCTATGAAAGAGGAACAAATGCACCAATTTTCAAGTCATGTGACTAAGTAAAATAAGAGTTATACAGGTGCAAAGTTAGGCTTCCAAGAAAAATAAAATACTCTCCACACTTAGACAAAATATACAAAAAGTCATGCAAAGTTGTCATTATTTTACAAAGAAAATCTATGGACATTTGCAAAGAAATAGATAGTAGATTTGTTATCAGTTTTTTCATGAGCATCTTGAATATATGGACTGCAAGTTTAATTGAGAAGGAATGAGATCAAAATTGAATTATATTTACTCTCAAATTGGATAGGGTTTCTTAGTAAAACCTAAGGGTTTAAGTCATGGAGTTAATAAGAACTTTATATTTTAATGCTGACTGGATATAGCTTAGAACTAGTAGCTTAAGTTATAACTTAAGCCTTCATCATTGTTGTAAAACTAACCCCTCAACCTAGAAATTACCAACTTAAGTAGTGATCAAAAGACTTAATATTTATTACATACTAGACTTTATATTATGTCCTAGCTTGATTAATGGTTATCACTTCATTGTATGCAGATGATCCAACAAAGTGAAATAAATTCAAATTGTCAAAAGGTTCTTCGAGTTAATGCAAAAGTGACATGTGTCACAATCATGAAGCTTGCAAAATAAATCAACATAGTGGTTTTAATTCAGAAGGTCAATGAACAATGCAAGATCACCAAGTGTCTCAATAAAAAAAACTGATAGTAATATGAAAAAGGCACATGCTAATGCCAAGTTTCACTCTCTTAGGAGCCTAACAAACATAAATATTAGGCTTGTCAAAAGATCTAATGGTAAGGGTATGATCATATAAAGGATATCTAATAGAGTGAGTGGACCTAGATGGAATAAAGTGATCGATGCTTATTAACAAAGTGGTGAGTTAAAGATTGAGCATGTTTGAGAAGATATATGGAGTGAAAGTGATCCAAAGATATAGGAAGCATTGAGATGGGAGAAAGAGATTGATGTTTAATGACAAGGTAGAGATAAAGGTCATGCATACTTGGAGATCAAATGACACATGGAATCCCAGATTAGGAATATCAATGCATTCATTTTAAATATGACAAAGCTAAAGTTCATAAGCATACAAGGATCTAAAAAAATGTATGAGACTATCAGATATTGATCAAATGGACATGATTTAAAGTTGATCTAGTTAAATAGAGACCATTATCTCATTGCAACAAAGTAAATATCAATGATCAATATTTAAAGGTCTATTCATACCAGTGATCAAGCATTAGAACATGTAAGAACATGTGAGTAAGCCATAAATATTGACAAAGATAATGAGATTAATCAATCTAATCAATCAAATATAAATTAATGAGTATATGCATCAAAATTTGAGTCCAACAAATGTTCTAAATAGTAAAGATACTTGCAATTAAAACATGATGCATGGAATCGAGACATGAGAAACTTATAGTTAAATTCATAATGAACTAGAGTCCATAATTAGCATGATGTGTTGTAGTCTGAGTGTGAACACATAGAAGATATGGAACCCTAGATCATTTGGTTTATATATATGATATATAAGACAAAGGAAAATGTTGTTGGAATAATTTCATTTGCTATTGAGCCAAGTCAAATATAGATAGAGTCAAAAAGTAAAAGCTAATGAAGTGTGTCAAATAGAAAATCATAAAGGCATATAACCAAAGAGGGTAGAGAGGAGCAAAGTGGTTGGTAAAGAAAATTAAGTGTGTCAAATAGAGACATATCCAAACATAGGACCAAAGGAATAAAGAGGAGTAGAGAGGAATAAAGGCACAAATAGAATGTGCAGAGTATGATTAATTTTAGATTATACCTATAAAAAATAACAAATATTTGGATTCATGTATGAATCTAATTTATAAATTGGAGTTATAGCTCTATAGAAGAGTTTGATAGGTTGGTGCCATCAAATAAGCTGAGTAGATGCTCAAATTAGGGAGTGGGTGCTTCCTTAGAGTTGGTACTCTTAAATTAGGGGATTGGTGTCTCCTTAAGATTGGTGTCCCTAAACATTGTAACCAGTGAGGTTTACTATGAGGCTTTGAACCATGAGGTTGGATTAGGATAGTTGTTTTTAGAAGCTATTCTCATTATGGTTTTTCCCTTTGGGATTTCCATGTATAAATCTTGTGTCATGTGTATTTGTGTTTGTATGATCTCTACATATTTGATTTGATTTGCATATATATTTTAATATGTTTTAAAAGGTATTAAAGGATTAATTTTAATTCATATACTAATTTTCCCCCCTCTTAGTATCTAATTATGTTCCAATAATTGGTATCATAGCCTAGGGTTCCTTGAAAAAAGCTTAATCAACTCATGTCGATCTTGGAATAGTGATCACAATGGCTAGTCAAGAAGGATCTTCATCAAATAAGGCACCTCTCTTTGATGGATATAACTATGCATTTTAGATCATAATAATGGAAGCATATCTATCCTCAATAGGGTTTGATTTATGGATGTCTATAATAAATGGATATACAACCCCTGCTATAACTCCTACTGATCAAGCTACCAAGAAGGCATATGAAAGTGATGCCATAATAAAAAATTCTATTCTTTGTGGAATATCAAACATCAAGTTTATTAATGTGATGCATTATCAAAATGGTCAAAAAATTTGGAAAAAATTGAAGAGCATATATGAAGGAGATGACAAGGTAAAGCAGGCCAAGCAACAAACTTACAAAGGCAAGTTTTAGAGTCTTAAAATAAATGAAGAGGAGAAGATTATAGATTACCTCCTCAAGGTAGATGAAATAGTCAATGCAATTAGAGGCCTTTGAGAAGAAATGAAAGAGTCAATCATTGTCAAGAAGGTATTAAAATCTTTACCATCAAGATATCATTCTAAAATCTTTGCAATAGAAGGATCAAGAGATCTAGATAAACTCACCATTGATGAGTTGCATGGGACCTTAAAAGTTTTAGATGATAATGGGAGAGATATAAATCTTCAAGAGAGAAGTTGCATTAAAAGTTACCAAGCAAGAAAAATTAGAAACATCCTCATCTAGATCTGAGGAGACTGATAAAGAAGAAGCTAACTTTGTCAGGAGATTGAAGAGAGGATCTAGAAAGTACATAGGTATGTTACCCTTCAAATTCTTTAATTGTGTTAAAGTAGGACATTTCACCACTAAATTCTCTCATAATAAAAAAGATAACTCTGAGCAAGTTAAGAGTAGTAAAAAGGTGAAACCCTATTATCTAAAGAAGAAGAACTTATTAAAAAATAAGAAAGGTATGTACACAAAAGAAGATAGTGACTTAATGGAAGATAATGATAATTTGAATGATGATCATGACTATGATTTTATGGCTAAGAGAAATGAATCCCTATTCATGATAGTAGGATCAAATTCTATAGATCTAGATTAAGATGAAGTTTAAGACTTAGATGAAGAAGAGGAAGGAGAAGTGGACCTTGAATATGAACTCATTTTTGCTCTAGATGAGATTGATAAGATGAGAAAATTTAGCTCAAAACAAAAGAAGCTTGGACAAAAGGAAATTGAGAAAATGTCAAAATCCTTGAAAAGTTTGATTAGATGGTATTAAGTCTAAAGACACAAGTTTAATAGGCTAAGAGAGTAGAAGATGTATTCAAACTTGAAATACAATCTAAATCTGATGAATGTATGAAGGTATAGGTAGAAATAGTGGATTTGAGCAAAGAGATTAAAAAATTTAAATGCCAACTAGATAAATGTATAAAGCTGATAGGAGGATCAGACATTCTTGATGAATTGATCAACTCTCAAAATCCCTCAAAAGAGAGATCAGGTCTTGGTTATGAGAAGGGAAAAAGTTCCTCAACTAGTACATCTGCTAACCTATATGAAAATTTCAAAGCAAAAGGATAATCAAGAGCAAAGAAAGAAAGATTGCAAGGATACAAAAATAGACTCAAACATAATTGTTGTGAAGAAAGTAGAACTTGAAAAGAAGCCTAAATAAAAGATGAAGACAAAGGTAGATAATTCAGATGGATACACCAAAGTGAGAGACTTGAAGAAGCCAAAGAATAGAAGAGGTCCTCATGCTGCACCAAATGTTATGACCAGGTATTCCTCATCTTTATATGGTTATTGTTATAGATATAATCCGTTTGATCATAGGGTTATTGATTATGGAGTTGTATCTACAAGGAGAACAAATTTTGTAAGTAAAAACTCATTTTCTCCTTTGTTAGAAACAAATGTAATGTGTTATAATTGTACTAATTTTGGTCACATAACTAAACATTGTAGAACTAGCTTTGTAATATCAAAATTATTAACACTTGGATTTGTACCCCTAAGGAGATGCCTATCTCTCCTCATCCAAGTGGCATAATGGAAACATCACTCTTGATTTGGGTGATAATGTTGAGAGATTAATCTCTAGAAGAGCTATTTCCTTTGATGCACTCTTTGAATCACTTTCTTACCTATCAACTTGTGGATGAAAAGGGTTAAGAAAAAAACTAAGAAAACCAAAAGGTGATGCACCAATATTTAATCTCCTCTAATTTGACAAAATATATACTACTTAAAGACAAATAAAGTTTTTCTTACACATAACTCACAACTCAAAATGCATTGTCACATCAATGTTTCATATGTTATATTCAAGAGGGTATTTGATACATAGGAGGGTAATAGATGATTTAATGAGGGAAAATAGTCATAGACCACTTCAACAACACCTATACACTTATAAAATAATAGTAACAAAGACTTGCAACAATATTATTTCTACATACTTGGTAGACAATCAAGGATAACATGCTATAAAATAAGATTTTCTACTAGACAAGACCAACAAGATTACACTAACACTCAATTACACAGAATGTAAGTAGAATTTTTAAAAAAAAAATTATTCAAGATTTCTTCAAGTACAAATTGGCTATGGTTTCACCATCAACTAATGAAGGTTGCCAAAAAGAAGCAAAATAATCCATATTTATAGCCTTTGAAAGAGAAACAAGGAAAAGGAAGTCCAAAGGTCACTTGTACACATGTAAATTCAAGAAATGAGGTTATAATTTCATGTTAAGATATTTGAAATGATCCATGAAATTTTAGGGGGACCAAATGTCCATACAACTCATGAAACTAATGAAAACTATCTCAAAATTCCTTATCCTAGCTTAGAAAACTACTTTCATCATTTGGACCTATTTTAACATCCCACCTCTAACTAAGGATATGTCTAATGATGGGAATAAGAGGGAATGACTTTATACATGTAATAAAATGCATTAGTTTCATTCATACTCATTTAGAAACTCCTAAAATGAAGCAATCACTGTCTGTAATTTAGAAACCCCTTGTTTCAGTTACCCCTCACACTTGGCCTCAAAAATGCCTTTATTTTTACATTAAAATTCTTGGGATAGAGTTAGTGAGACTTGAAAATACCCTCCATTGTATTATACTTCTCAAATTCACCTTAAAAAGACATCCATTTGAGTTTTCCACAATTTTCACTCTTGTGCTCATTATGCTAGTTTTGATTAGCTAAAAGGAGATATCTAGTTGGGAAATTTATAAGTTTTTTCATAGAATAAAATTTATATATGGATTTATAATAGGTATTTAGCCTCACTCCAAACTTCATTTCATCTTCTCAAACCTCCTAGAACATGAAAAACATAGAAAAAGGTGGGAAAAACACTATTTTACATGTTGTCTGTATAGTTTCATACATATTTTTTGCATAGGTGAGAGACTGAGTGAGTATTCTCCATGATTAAATAGGTTTCCTTTCCAAACTATGTTATTTTAATAGCTCTCCAGGCTTGTTTTATCCACTGGGTTTCTCTAAGGGTTTTACTAAGGTTTTGGACTATTTATTCTTAACAATTATTCATACAGATGGCACATTCAAGTTTATAAATAATGCCACAAATTTGTTTCTAAGTAACCTCTCTAAGTCCCCCTAACCCCTTTTGTTCCCATGTATAGCTTTATCAATGATATGAGCTTTATAAGTTGACCTATCGATCTTATTTCTCCACTTTCTTATATTCTTGAGCTATCTCTAGGCCAAAAACAATCTTATTGAAAGTTTATTTGCATAAAAAAAACTCATACATGTTTTAATTCACTCCATAAACATGTCCCAATCATTAGGATAACTCATCAAGGACTATAAACGAAGGTAAATCACCAATTAGCTTTAAGTTTCCTCAAGGCCTAATAAGCTTGGCATACCCTCTACTAGTTCAGATCACTTGGGATGTAATAACATGTTTAGGATGGTTTATTATTAATTATTACACTTAATTAATACTCACCAAGTCATAATATGAACTTTCAAACATCCCTTTTCATCTTTTCTCTCTCATTTCCCAATTAGGCCTAGTGGGAACTTGGTTAATTTGACTCTATGCATGAAAAATTAGGTCATTTTGGAGGGTTAGATCTTGAGCGAGTGTTAATTATCCTCCATAAATATTCCATACTCATCACCCAATGTTCCTTGAATATCCCAAAGCCTCAACTTAAGTCCTTCACTCATTTTTCCATATTTTACTTATCTTGCCAAAGTTTTGATTTTCATGAGTGGCTGATCTCTAAGACAAAATAGAGAGATATATCCTTCATAACCATGGAAAAATGAAAATATTGGGAGTTTTATAAGGTCCAAATGAGATATTTACTAAAAGGAAAGGTCAAAATCCCTCATTTAGGTACCTAACCAACTCAATTTATCTAAAAAGGGGGCTAAAAAACCCTGTTTTCCTATATTTTTATCCAAATCCATTTGTGGATGACCTTTCTAGGCTAATTATATGCCTCTAGGTATCTAAAAATGTTCCCCAAATTAAATTTTTTATCATGTATCTTTTTTAACTATCCAAAACCTTTCTCCTTAGTGGATTCTTTATGTTTACCCTTTGAACCAAGAGGTTTCCTCGCTTGCTTATACATACTGTAGTCCATTTTCCAAGTGGGAAGGGAATTTGAACACCTTATAAATGTATTGGGAATTTTATGGAATATATTTGATCATATTTTATCATAATAGATCATATAATTATTATTTCAACTTGCCTTTCACCTCTAGACAGTCTAGGCTTCACTCACCCTTGCCTAGTTGTACCCTGTTGACTGAGATTGAGGCACCACTGTATTTTCTTACTCTTGTAGGTTTGATGAGCTAAAAATATATTTTAATGATGTTTAAATTCTATAATAATACCACTTAATCTTACCAAACTTTTCATTCAAATGGCAGCTCACCTAAGAGTGCCAAGTTCCTTCTTGTAGCTTAACTATCTCTTAACTGGTGACTGAGATAGTCTTCCTCCAAGAGCTAGATGTAGGTATCTATTGCATAATGAAGGTATTTAATAGGATGTTTTGAAACATTATTAACCTTTTCTTTCATTTACATTAGTTTATTGACTTTGTGATCACTCTCCTAATAGCCATCAGGCCATTTGTATACCATTTAGCTCAAGACTAGGACTTCATTATGGTCCTAACTGTAGGTATTCATACACTTGGCTAAGGTTATTATGATGGAGAAAACCTTCCTAATCTCACCCTTGAGGCCACAACCTAATTTATCAAATATAAACCCACCTTATATAGCTAAACATTATCATAATGCATGTTTACTCTCTACTTTTTCACCAAACTTATCTGACTCTTGTAAGTGGTCATTCTCCATGCCTGAGGAGTAATTAAGCATGTTCTCAGCACTAGGAATAGGGTAAAAACCTCAATTAATATTTCAAACAAAATATCCATATATTTTCCTATTTCACTTCACATAATAGCCTTTACTAATGGCCTTACTAGCACCTATCTCACAATTTAGTCTGCCTTGCTTGTAGGACTGAGAGATCTTGCATCTATTGACACCTATAGGTGCTCCTAAGTTGAACAGATATAATTTTTACTCATAAAGAGACTTTGGACCTTGATCTAGTTTCTAACCATCCTTTAAAACCATGAACACAACCTAACCTCCATCTATGTAAAAAGAAACCTCTTTCAAGCTTGAAACTCCACCTTGGTTGTAGATGCATTTTTAAGATAGTGTATGGACAGGACATGTGAGTATGGAGTATAAACCATATTCAAACATTTCAAGATGATCCTTTAGTCATAAATGTGCATGTGGGTCATTTAGAGTCATTCAAGCATGATTCTTAGTCAAGGTATGCCAGGTTGATTGAAGACGATCCTCTTTTAGACCAAAGTCCTATAGACTTCACTACTTGGTTTAAGTGTGTTCTGAGCCACTTTTGAAGCTCTTCAAAACCACATTCCCCTTGTCCTTTCCTTCTCAAAATTGGTAGAGTCCTTTTCTTATGATAGGGATATAAGTTCCACCCCTTTATATGCCTCAAAACACCTTGAAAACATGCCTTAGAAGGTTCACCAAAACCTCTTAGAGCTCTATTTTGTTCTTTTAGGGATTCCATCCCTAAATTCACTCTTTGACCTTCCAACTTGATTCCATGATTCCTTTGTCTTCTATGAGTTTTATATAGGTATATCAAGGCCTTATTTTCATTAAAATGGAAATAAGTATGAAATTGATTTAGTCCTTCCATACACACCTTAACTCATGCTTAGTCCACTATGGAAGGTTGTTTGGAGAAGCAAATAGTGGATTGGGTTGTGGGCCACTTTGAACCATGAGTATATAAGAGACTAACATTCCTTATATGAACTTAAAAATGCACTTAAAGCAAAAAAAAATAGTTTCAACACATATCCACATCCCCTTACACCAGTATGACATCATCAAGGGCCTATAAATACATGTTTTGGGTAGAATATGTGGGAAGAGCTAGAATTGAGGTAAACATGGTGGTGAACTAGCTCAAAACTACCCAAATTACATAGTTAATATTCAAAAATTATGGTATCCATCATTTTAAACTTGTAACTAGCTTAAAAACACATGTTACAAGATGAAGACACTTGCACATATGTGAAAAAGAGCGGACAAATGCACCAAGTGGCTATTTGGCATGGCATATGAGGATGTGATCAAACTTTGTACTTTATAAAACATGAAAATAGACATAATTAAACTCTTCAAGTATTTTATATAACAATACACCTCCATTATAACCTCATAGACATGATGAACCAGTTCATACATGAGACTGTAACTATAAATGTGCAAGGAGTTGACCATAGAGGGGAATAAGCTAGCAAGCAATCCAAGGAGTGATATGGTGAAGTTAAAACATAAAGGATATGATAAAATTAACCAAGGTCTGATATAAAACTCTTTACCAGTTAAAATAGACACCTATAAGAGAGAGACACTCAACAAATCAAAGCACTCCAATTGAAACTACACATGGTGACACCTCCTTGCATGATAGACCAATTTTGTTCATCCAAACATCATGAATAATGAAAAAAATAATGGATACAATATTATAAGGAATAAAACATCATATGAAGCCAAAAACACTAACTAGATCGTATGTATTTGGAAGAAATGGAGCAAAACCTATGGGGTGTACCAAACAACTATCAAATCTACACAATCAACTTATTAGCAATGGTTCATATATAATAGTTAACCAATATTAAAAATAAATATATGAAAATTAATGTATCATAGTTTAATATCATATTATAAAATAATTTTATCTAAAACTACCTGTGCTTCTTGTACTGAGTATAAACTGAGGATCACTCTAGTCTGCCAAGAAGAGCAAGAAATGTGCAGAATGGTTTTGGCATCCAAACGATTGTTTTAGATCAAACCAAATGTGAAAGTGAGTGTTATAAGTATGAGGAGACCCCATGATCTATTCCATGTGTCACACTTCCCAAAAATTTGTACAAGTGCTATTTTATCTCTTTTTCAATTAATTTCTAAATTTTTAGTTAGAGAACATGCAACCTTTTGATGTAACTAACATATCAGAGACTAAAAATGACTTCTTGGATGTTTTAAATGAAAATATGACACCTAAACACCTTGAAAAATGTGTCATTTGCATTAATGACCTTACAAGTACATAAAATGACCCCATTTGGATAAATTGATTAATGTAACTAAGACTAAATCCAAGATGACCTAAAATGACATAATGTAACAAGTAATACTTCCTATGAAAACATATTAGGACCCCTTAAAATGTTTAAAATCATAAAATTTGCCTAGGGGTGCCTAAATTTGACTAAAATGTCAAATTTAGTCAACAAAAATTACACAATGTAAAGAAAGGCATGTCTTCTAGTGTGAACAAAGGTTCACAAGTTTTTAATAAAGAGAATAAGAGGAAATATAAAAAACTAAATGAACTGTACAGAGTCAAAAATCAATCCATGATTGCTCAAATTACACTCTATGCTAAAGAGCAAAATTTATGGGTGATAGATAATGGTTTCTCAAAGCATATAATTGATGATAAGAGGAAGTTCAAAAAATTGAGAAAATACAAGGAAGGATCTATCATCTTGGGAGACAACACAAAAATAAATATTAAAGGTAAAGGAACCTTGAACATAGATAGTAAACTGCTTACATATGATGTCCTTTATGTTGAAAGATTGAAGCATAATTTACCATGTCAGCCAAATGTGTGACAATGAATACAAGGTCACATTTGATGTAGAAGGATAAAATTTAAAGAGATTTGGAAGAATAGTTTCAAAAGGGAAAAGGACTGAAAGCAATATCTATAATCTTGTTGAAGTAAATGGAAATAACTACTTGATAGGAAAGGTTGATGAAAGTTGGTTGTGGCATAGGAGAATGGGTCATGTCAACTTTGATAATCTAGTCAAAGTGAGCTCAAATAAGTGTGTAAGACACATTCCTAAGATAACCAAACTTTTAGATACTACTTGCAAGGAAAGTCAACTATGTAAACAGACAAGTATCAGATTCTAAATAAAGGAGTGTGCAACTACAAATCCTCTAAAATTAGTTCATACTGATCTTTGTGGTCATACCAAGACAATATGATATAAAGGATAGAGGCACTTCATGTTATTTGTAGATGAATACTCAGGAATGACATGTGTAACCTTTTTTAAGGACAAATATCAAGCCTTAGAGAGATTCAAGATCTTTAGAGCCATGGTTGAAAATGAGATTAGAAGAAAAATCAAAGATTTAAGATTTGATAAAGGTGGAGAATTCACCCCAAAATAATTAATAGAGTATTATGAGAAGCATGGGATCAAAAGGCACTACTCTGCAAAAAGGACTCCACAACAAAATGGAGTTGTTGAGAGAAAGAATAGAATAGTCAAGGAAATGGCCAAAACAATGCTAAAGGAGGCCAATTACCTAATAGATTTTGCAGAGAAGCAGTCTAAGCAGTAGTAGATCTTAGATAGAGTTTAACTGAGGGTAAATAGTGACAAAACTCTCTATGAGATATGGTATGGAAAGCCTACCTCTGTTAAATACTTCAGAGTGTTTGGAAGCAAATGCTACATCAAAAGAAAGGAAGACAAATGATTTGAATCAAGATGTGATGAAGGAGTATTTCTTTGTTATTCCACTCAAAGAAAAGCCTATGTATTTCACAATAAGAGGCTATAAAATATAGTGGAGAGCATCAATGTCAAGGTTGAAAAAGGCATAAAACATGTTGAACTTGAAAAATAAATCAGTATTGAAGAATTAGATATTGGAGAAGTAGATAATGAAGACGCTGAGGAAATAAATGAAAAAACACCTCCAAGATTTGTTCAAAAGGATCATCTTAAAGAGAAGATAATTGGTAATAAGAATGAAAGATTTCAAACAAGGAGAAGAGTTGTAATAAACAAGGAGAAAGTAATTTTTGCTCTAATGTCTAAAATAGAACTTAAGAGCTATGTTGAAGCCAAGAAGAATGAGAATTGGCTTAAAGCCATGGAAGAAGAATTGAATTAAATTGAAAAGAACAAAACCTATAAATTGGTTCTAAGACCCTCAAACGAGAATGTGATAAGTACAAAATGGGTCGATAGAAATAAGTTCAATGAAGATGGAGTTATTATAAGAAATAAAGTGATATTGGTGTGCAAAGGATATGCATAAGTTGAATGCATATATTTTGAGAAAACATTTACTCTAGTTTCTAGATTGGAAGCTATAAGAATGTTTCTAACATTCTCTATTTATAATAAGTTTAAAGTCTATCAAATGGATGTCAAATCAACTTTCTTTAATGGGAACCTAGAAGAGGAAGTCTACATAGAACAAACTAAAGGTTTTCAGTTGTCAGAACAAAAATATTAAGTATGTAGACTAAAGAAAGCATTATATGGTCTAAAATAGGCACTTAGAGCATGGTGTTCAAGATTGGACTAGTAACTATAAAAAAAAGGATTCAATAAAGGATGTGTAGACAATAATCTATATTTTTAATCAAAACGTGAGCATGTGTTGATTGTTGTTGTTTATGTAGTGTTGACACTTGGATTTGCACCCTTGAGGAGATACTCACTTATCCTCATCTAAGTGGCACAACAGAGTCATGTCTCTTGTTGTGGGTGAAAATTTCATTGAGATGAATCCATATATAAGGGGATAACTCCCCTTGATGCACCTTTAAAGCTCTCTCTAACCTATCAATTGTGTATAAAAAGGGTTAAGGAAAACAACTAAAAAAATAAATGGTGATGCACTAATGTATAATGTCCTCTTAATTGACTTAAACTACTGCTTGAAGACCACCAAGGTGATTCTCACACAAGACTCACAACCTAGGATTCACTATTACATCAATATTTCATATGCTAGATTCAAGAAGGTATATGATTCTTAGGATGGGAATGAATAATTTAAAAGAGGGATACAATCATAGACCACTTCTAGGATATTTATACACTTAGAAAGAATACTATCAAAGACCTGCAATAATATCCTTTTTACAAATTGGTAGATCATCAAGAGTACAAGCTAGAAAAGACAATCTTTCACTAGACTAGACTGACAAGATTCAAATTATTACTCAATATTACAACATATGAGTGGAAACAACACTTTTATATTTCTTCAAGAGTTTTTGAAGTACAAATCTAGCTAGAGTTTCCATAATAACCAACAAAGGCTACTCAAATGAGCCAAGAGAATGCATATTTATAGCTTTGAGAGGTGGACCGAGCAAAGGAAGTCCAAGGGTCACTTGGACATGTGTCATCTTGAGAGAAATAATTGCATTTACATGTGGGAGAGAGGTGGGTGAGTTATGCCATGTCACCAAATGAATGAGTTATAAATGAATTAGTTACATATAAACCAAATGCCTCAATTATAATTAAATCAACTACAGTTGAATAAGTTACAACTGAACCAAATGCCTTAGTTATAATTGAATCAACTACAATTGAATAAGTTACAACTAAACCAAATGCCTCAGTTACAATTCCCATTTTTTACCTTTATACTCACCTTTAGGTTATCATCAAGACTTTTGACACCAATGACTATTTTTCATATTTTAAAATTGAATTTTTGTGGGTTGTCACCCTTTGGGTACTTTCTTTAGACTTTTTGTCTTGATACTTTTCCTAAAAGAATTCATTCAAGTTTTTCTTAGCAAATCCTATGGACATTTTATTGAATAAGTCCTTTGGTATCTTTTTCTATTTTAATATCTTTTGGCTATCGAATGACCTTTTGGATTTTGAAAAATGATCCATTTGGTTCTTTGAAATGTTCCTTCAGGTTTCTTGGAGTGGACCTTTAGAACTCTGGAATGACCCTTCAACAATTTGAAAAAGACCCCTTCAGAAGAGTTGCAAGTGTCCCTTCAACTTTTGGAAAAGACCCCTTCAAAAAAGTTACAAGTGTCCCTTTAGCTTTTGGAAAAGACCCCTTCAAAAAAGTTACAAGTGTCCCTTCGGCTTTTGGAAAATACCCCTTCAGAAAAGTTGCAAGTGTCCCTTGAGCTTCTGGAAAAGACCCCTTCAAATAAATTATGTGGATAATTTGTTTGAAATAATTTGGCACTGTCTTCAAGAAATTTGTCTCAGACAAATAGTCTGAAAGAATTTGTCACTTTGGCCAAATGAAAAGTCTAAAAAAATAACACTTTGGTAAAATTGCATTGGACAAAATGTTTGAAATAATTCCTAATTCTTAAACAAAAAACCCAAAAATAAACTTCTGAAAGAATGAACACTGGATTTTTTATGTGGGAAAGGCTTTAGGATTTGTATATAACACTTCTTCTGAATGAAACTTGCATACTAGACTTAGCCAAAGGTATAGACTTAGGTATATTTTTTCAAATAAGGCTGCCCAATTTTGGCCTGAAAGGACAAAATTTGGTCAATAAATTGGTGACTCGCAGGGGTAGTATGCCTACTATACTAACTAGAATAGTAGCTAAATTAATCCATTAAGCATGGAGTCAAAGGATTCTTGAAGATGACTAACAAAAATATGATGAAACAAAACATAAAGAAACACACCACATAACAATAATAAGACCAAGAAAAGACAACACAACAAAAGACAAGGACAAACTCACACGTGTATAAGCACCTAGGGAACATAAGGAAAGTAGGAACTATGTACAAAGGAAAGGGAGAACTTCAATAATAATGCTTTAGATATATCCCATTGACTGGGATATGTAGCTCCTCTCCATCCAACTTTGAAATTTGGAAATCATTATGTTGTTTGTACTGTGTGATCACATATGGACCACTCCACAAAGAATCAAACTTTGTGTGTCTTCTAGGTTTGACCCTATTTTCATCCCATTTTAGGATAATGTCTCCTTATTTGAAGCTCTTTGGCATGGATTTCTTATCAAAATACTTCTTTCTTTTCTCTTGGTGAGTTGTCCTGGTATGCATAACTTGATTTCTTGCCTCCTCAAGCTCCATTAACTCATATAAACTGACCTCCATGCTATCATTATCCATCAATTTTAGCTAATGGGTAAGATCTCAAGCTGGTAACTCAAGTGAGATAAGATGTATATCTTCCCTTCCATAGACAAGTGTATATGGTGAATTCTTAATTACTCTCTTTGGGGTGATCCTATCAACCCAAAGGGTTGTCTTCAACTTGGTGTGCCAAGTCCTTTGATTCTCCTCCATTATCCTCTTTATAAACCTTTTTAGATTCTTATTTTGGGACTCATCTAGTCCATTCCCTTGGGGGTAATAGTTGGAGGAGGTACTAAGATAGATGTCATGCTTTAAAGCCCATTCACTTATTCTTTCTCCTAGGAAGGCTAAAGCATTATCTAAAATGATTGTTGAAGGAGCTCCAAACCTGGTTACTATAGCTTCATAGAAGTCTAGGACTAAGATTTCATTCACCTCCTTTAGAGCTATATCCTCCATCCATCTTGTAAAGTAATTAGTAGAAATCAACACCCACTTGTGACCAATACTAAAAGGTAGATTGATTAGACCTATGAAATCATAACCCCATTGTATAAATGGTTGTTTAACCTAGATTAGATGAAGAGGCAAGGTAGCTAGATTTTATTTGCCATCAAAAAGAGCACACTTTTGGTATTTTTTAACCCAAACATGGGTATATTTAAACAAACTAGGGAAAAAGTAACCAACCCTCATAATCCTAGCAGTTGTAGTTCTTGGAGCAAAATGACCACCAACGGGTTCATCATGGAACTCATATAATACTTTATCAATCTAGTCCAAATCAATACATCTCAACATTACACCTAAAAATTCCTTTCTAAACATCATTTCATTAATAAGTACATAAGGAATGGATTATATCCTAAAGTACCTCCTTCCTGCTCTATTAAGACCTTGTGGACACTTACTAGTTTGAAGGAAATGAATCATGTCTTGTGTCTAACTTATCATAGATGAAGGTGAAACTAATACAAAGTCATCATGAAGTACCAAAATATCTTCTTCTTACTCTTTCAAGTTTGAAGCAAGATGCTCACACAATCCTTTTCCTTTCACTAACTTATTAGTTTTGATCTCCACATCATATTCCATCACCCTTGTGATCCATACTACCCTCTTTTCATTCAAATCTCTGCTCAATAGAAAATATTTTACACTAGGATAAGGCATAAAAAAGTGAACCTTGTTGTTAGACAACATATTCATGAACTTCTTCAAAATCCTTATAATTGAAAGCACTTGTTTCTCAACATATGTGTATCTTGTTTCATAGCCTTCTAAACCTTGATTGAAGAAGGCAATAGGTTGTTCAAAATTTTCATCGTTATCTTGAGTAAACATTGTATATATTACCTCTTCATTCTTAAAATTATACAGGTTTAAATCCTTGGAGAAGTTTGGATTTGAAAGAGTAGGGGCTTGAGAAATGGCTTATTTGATTTTTTCAAAACTTTCCTTTCTCTTTCTTGTCCAAATGAAGATCTCATTATTCCTTAGCATGGATGTCAAGGGATTGAATATGTTATAAAAATTAAGAATGAATCTCCTTATGAAATTTATATTTCCAAAGAAACTTTGTAAATCTTTCTTATGTTTGGGCAAAGACAATGCCAAGATGGCACTTACCCTTTCAAGATCAATAGACAAACCTTTGTTGGAAACAATGTGGCCTAAGAGTTTACCTTCATGAATAACAAACACACACTTCTTTGGGTTTATGGATATTCCAAACTCTCTACACCTCTAAAAAATCTACCTTAGGTGATTCAAATGATCTTTTGCTTCCTTGGAGAAAACTATCACATCATAAGATATACCAATCCAATATCATTAATTAATCCTTGATAAGCCATATCCATTACACATTGAAAGGTAAAATCAGAATTTGACAACCCAAATGACATCTTCCTATAGGCATATGTTCCCCATTTAGTGGTGAAGGTTGTCTTGTATTGGTCACTTTCCTTCACTAAAATCTGATTATACCCAAAATACCCATCAAGAAGAGAAAACCTTTCACTACCAGCTACAACTTGCAAGATTTGTTTCATCGAAGGGAGTGGGTAATTATCCTTCAAAGACATTCTATTCAAGTCCCTAAAATCAACACACAACCTTATCTCTCCATTATTTTTTCTAACAGGAACTAGGTTTGTCAACCAAGATGAATGCTTAATGGGAAAGATGATTTTAGACTCAATCAGTTTGGTGAGTTCTTTCCTCATGAGAGGCTCAATATTAGGATTGAATAGACTTTTCCTTTGATTAATAGGCTTATCATTATCATCTAACTCTATAGTATGCTAAGCTAGATTCAGATCAAAACCTTTTAATTAACTATACTCCCATACAAAGACATCATAAATTTCTTTGCATAACTAAATGAAAGTATGCTTCTCTTCGATAGTAAATACCTACCCAAGTTCAATAAATTTATCTTTGAAAATATTAACCTTCTCATATATTTATTTCTTGGTAGATATACTTACCTTCTCTTTCTTCAACTGGTCATCATCATTGAATATGCTCTCAAGAGTGACTAGGCCTTTAGGAAGCTTGTTAGACTTCAATTACACAATCTACCCTCCGTATTGTTGCTATAGTTTAGATTGATTCTTGGAAGAAAACCTAGATTATTCCCATATAAAATGGGATATTTTTTGGTCACTTTCAAACACCTACCAATTGGTGACATTATCTGGTATGGATGGCCTCAAAATCACCTTTAGATGGGGCTGGTTTTTGTCTTCCTTTATGCCCTTTGGAACATCAAACTGAGCTCCAATAGAAGCCAACATATTGGCATGTCTAGTGTATTCTCTTGGGATGGATGTGATGTGAAAGGATTGAAAGTATTCTAGAAGATCCCACACTCTATGCTTGTATGACTTGAGCAAGGAGTTCTTGGTCAAAATCTACCCTCTAACTTGGTTCACAATAAGCTCACTATCCCCATACACTTGTAGTTTTTTGACACCTCTTTTCCTTGCCCACTCGAGGCCATGAATGAGGGTGTCATATTTTGATACATTACAAGTACAAGAGAACTGAAATCTAAATGTTGAAAAATACCTTTCCTTTGAAGGTGAAACCAACATTGCTCTACCACCAACCCCAATCTTGCTTTTAGACCCATCAAAGAAGAGCTGCCATAAACCACTCACCTCTTCACTTGGATTCAATAAATTGGGTATGAAGGAATCCTTCTAATGAATATATTACACCCCAAGGATATATTCTTCAATAAACTTGTAAGGATCATGCTCTTAGTTGTCATCTCCCCACTCATCTAGGAATAAATAAAAAACTCCCTCAAGGGAAGATGATGGAGGTTGGTCAATATGAATTTCCTTTTCATCAATGATAACATAATTAAAATTTTCCACCTTAGGTGAGTAAGGTTCCAAGTGATATCTATGAATAGGTTCTGACTCAATCTTCACTTTAGTGCCATACTTTGTCCTAAACACTATGTAGGACCCATTTGTTTCCAAATATCCACCTATCTTAGATGTGAAGTCTCTTGATAATCAAAGAGAAAAATAAGGAGGTAAATCTACCACCACCACATCACGAGGAATTGAAAAATTAGGAAAAACATGAAGGATTAAATTCAAACCTTTAACTACCCTCAAAATCCTGGCTGGTGATCCATCTAATTACAAAACTCCTTTAGTCATTGGCTCATACTTGAGGCCTAGCTTATCTGCTATACATTTAGACATTATTGATGTGCTTGATCCACTATATATGATGAAATTATGAAAAAATAAATCACCAATGATTAGAGAGAGGTAAAAATGAGGACTATTCTCATCTTTCTTCACTTGACCATCTATAGATTGAGTTCCATTGACCAAAACCACATTATCATTTCTAGATGGGCCATCTTGTTTACCCAATCTATGCAATTCCTTTTAGAGTATATATTTTTACCCTAGTAATGTTAGATAATATCATAATGAGATGTTCATATGAATATTATTCATTTGGTCCACCACATTGATGGAAGGATTAATCACCTTGGGGTTCTCTTTATGAACATTGGCACCTTGTGATATAGCTTATGGAGGTAGAGTTGTATCAGCTGGCCTAAAATTTGGAATCCTCTAATTTTCTTATATTTTAAGATATATATTAGACCCAATTACCATAGTACATAATGTAAGAGTCACAATAGGTCCTTGATTATCTATTTGAGCTTCATCAACAACCTTCGTTTTGGACCTAGTATTAGAGGCAACACCAGTATTCTAATTGTTTACATTTTACAAGTAATTAATGGCAAAAAACCCACCCTCCAAATGATTTATGAGGGTATAATCAGTCTAAGGTTATCCAATTTCCACCCCTCCTTGCATAGATCCTTATAAATTTGAAACTTGGAAAGATTGACTATTTTGCATTGCCTTGATTGTGCATCTCATTTGCATAAGCAACATGCTCTTAACCATGTTTGAAATATGGATAGTTGGTCTATTATTGGACCAAGTTGTTTTGAGTGGGGATAAGGTATTTTGATAATGAGGGAGAATTAGGATTATAACTTTGGGAGCATTAGGACTATATCTTTGATAAGACTTGACATGAGTGATTTGGTCGTGTCCTTGTGCATTACTTTGGAAAGAAGGTCTACTTGTTTGCCCAGATTGATTGTATGTTTGATATGGTCTATAACCTTGATATTTTTATCTTTTGATGGAAAGTAACTCATTTTTAATAATTTGAAGTAAGTTTTTAACTTCATGAATTTTATTTGAAGAAGTAATGGCATGCCTTTCTTCATTAGGCAAAAGGGCTAAAGTGAGCAATGCACCTTGAATAGGAGAATGCAAATCAGGGAATAGTGGCATTAGAGGTCTAGGGGGTATCTTTCCCACTTGTATAAGATAATTATTAGAGTTTATGGCTATTTCATAGGCATCAAGAAATGTTTTTCCACCCATAGATTGAATCATCATGGCAATGTCACTATTCAATGCTTTCAAGTAGTACAAAAATGCATAGTTTGAGGTTGGCCTCACAAGAGTTGGGATTCTATCCCAAGTTTTTTGGAGCCTAGTCTTAAAGTATTGCATGAATTCATGTGGTTCCCTCTTTATTGTGGTCAATTTCTTAGCTAGAGATAGGTAGTCACTCTTCTCCCCAAACTTATTAGTCAATAAATCTCCCAATTCATCCCATGAGCTAATGGAATTTACAAGTAGAGTCCCATACCAATCCAAAAAATTTCCTTTGAAAGACAAGGCCAACAACCTAATAGCTACATTTTCTTAGGTGATGTTGTGGATATTAAAAAAGTTTGATATATTCTTGATGTGCTTGTTGACAGTAATAGGACCATCCCCACTAGAATATGGGACACTTTTGAGGGCTACTCCTATAATTTGATCATATTGAGAAATATGTAAGAGAGATGCTCTAATGAAAGGCACAAAAGGTTGTATTCTATCCATCTTGGAATGATCACTATGGATATTAGGAATGGAATGTAACACAAAATTAGAATATTTAAACACAAAATATCTTTTATAAGGATAAGTGCTTATAAATCTATACCTTTTGGTGGAATACAGAGGTAGTTGCACAAACTCAAAAGGTGTCTTTTTAGCAACAGACCTAGTTGTAACCTTTAGAATGGAAAACATGATTGATCATAAACCAAAGACTTGAACTCTTTAATGGAGTTACTAGGTATTGAATATAGATGCCTCTTTCATATTTAACTATTATAAGACCAGCACCAACCTTGAACAATATTTTAGGACTTGGAAGTCCCACTAGGTGTGTCAAAAACTGATGACACTTAGATTCACAGCCTTGAGGAGATACTCAGTTCTCCCCATCTAAGTGGCATAATAGAGTCATATCTCTTGCTTTGGGTGAAAATTTCATTGAGATTAATCTCTTGATAATGGGCTAGCTTCCCTTGGTGCACCTTTAAATCTCTCTCTAACTTATCAATTGTGTATGAAAAGGGTTAAAAAAATAACTAAGAAACCAAATGGTGATGCACCAATGTATAATGTCCTCTCAATTGATTGAAAATAATACTTGAATACTAGAAAAGTGATTCTCACACAAGACTCACAACCTAAGATTCATTTTTACATCAATATTTCATATGCTATATTTGAGAAGGTATATGATTATTAGGAATGAAATGAAGGATTCCAAATAAGGATACAATCATGGACCGGTTCTAGGATATCTTTATACTTATAAATAATACTATCAAAGACCTATAACAATCTCTTTTCTATAAATTGGTAGACTATCAAGAGTACAGGCTATAAAAGACAATCTTTTACTAGACTAAATTGACAAGATTCAAGTCATTACTCAATATTACAACATATGAGTGGAAACAACACTTATATATTTATTCAAGAGTTCTTCAAGTATAAATCTAGCTAGATTTTCCCTAATAACTAGTGGAGGATCTTCAAATGAGCCAAGAGAATTCATATTTATATCTTTGAGAGGTGAAGCGAGCAAAGGAAGTCTAAGGGTCACTTGGACATGTGTTATCTTGAGAGAAATAGTTACATTTGCATGTGGTAAAGAGGTGGGTGAGCTATGCCATGTAACCAAATGAATTAATTACAAATGAATAAGTTACAATTAAACCAAATGCATTAGTTATAATTTAGTCAACTACAGTTGAATAAGTTACAATTAAACCAAATGCCTCAATTATAATTGAATCAACTACAGCTGAATAAGTTACAACTGAACCAAATACATTAGTTATAATTTCCATTTATTACCTTTATACTCACCTTCAGGTTCCCATTAAGCCTTTTGACACCAATGACTATTTTTCATAGTTTGAAATTGAATTTTTACAGGCTATCACTCTTTGGGTACTTTCTTTGGACTTTTTATCTCAACACTTTTCCTAAAAGAATTCATTCAATATTTTTCTTGGTAATTCCTATGGATAATTTTCCCAAACAAGACCTTCAGCTCCTTTTTCCATTTTAATTTCTTTGGGATATCAAACGACCTTATGGATTTTGAAAGATGGACCATTTGGTTCTTTGAAATGTTCCTTTGGGTTTCTTAAAGTGGACCTTTAGAACTTTGGAATGACCCTTTGGTAATTTGAAAAAGACCCCTAAGAAAAAGTTACAAGTGTCCCTTTGGATTTTGGAAAAGACCCCTTCAGAAAAGTTGAAAGTGTCCCTTTGGCTTTTGGAAAAGACCCCTTCATAAAATTTGTAAGTGTCCCTTTAGCTTTTGGAAAAGACCCCTTTAGAAAAGTTGAAAGTGTCTCTTTGGCTTTTGGAAAAGACCCCTTTGAAAAATTTTCAAGTGTCCCTTCGGCTTTTGGAAAAGGCCCATTCTGAAAAGTTACAAGTGTCCCTTCAACTTTTGGAAAAGACCCCTTTGGATAAATTGTGAAGATAATATATCTAAAAGAATTTGGTACTTTGTCTTCAGGGAATTTGTCTCAAACAAATTGTTTGAAAGAATTCAGCACTTTGGTCAAATGAAAAGTCTAAAAAAATAACACTTTAGGATAATTGATTTGAATAAAATATCTAAAACAATTCTTGACACTTAAATAAAAAACCAAAAAATAAAACTTTCAAAATAATGGATGATGGGTTTTTTTAATGTGGAAAAGGCTTTGGGATTTATATAAAACACTTTTTTTGAATGAAACCTACATACTGGACTTAGCCAAAGGTATAAACTTAGGTGGATTTTTTCAAATAGGGGTGCCCAATTTTTTCTTGAAGGGCCAAAATTTGGTCAACATGTAGATGACATCATATTTGGTGGTAGCAATAACAAAATGTGCAAATAATTTACTACATAAATGCAAAGTGAATTTGAGATGTCTATGCTAGGAGAACTTTATTTCTTCCTTGGTCTATAAATAGAACAAATTGATGAAGGGATATTCATATACCAAAACATGTATGCAAAATATATGCTCAAGAAATTTTTAATGGAAGATAGTGAACCAATTAGTACTCCCATGATAACTAGATGCAAGTTGAGCAAAGAGGATGAGTCACTTGATGCAAATCAGACTATGTCTAAATCAATGATAGGTAGCTTGCTATACCTAACTACATCAAGACCGAATATCATGCAAGAAGTGTTCATGGTTTGTATATTTTAGGTTACTCCTAAATATTCACATGCCAATGCAGTGAAAAGAATATTTAGATACATCAAGAGCACAACTGACAATGGCCTATGGTTCCCTACAAGTGAATATTTCACTTTGATAACATATATAGATGCTGATTGGGAAATAAGTGTGGATGATATAAGAAACACTAGTGGTGGTGGATTTTTCCTTGGAAATATACTTGTTTCATGGTTGATTAAAAATCAAGAGTTGATTACTCTTTCTATACTAGAAGCAGAGTATGTGGCAACAATGTCATATTACACTTAAGTCTTGTGGATGAAGTAAACACTCAAGGACATTAAGGTTGATTACATGTCACCTATTTAAATTATTTGTAATAATTAAAGTGAAATAAATATATCAAATAATATAGTGTTGCATTCTATAACCAAACACATATCAATCAAGTATCGCTTCTTAGGAGAGAGGGTTGCAGATCAAGAGCTCATAAGGGAATATGTGTAAACTAAGGACTAGATTATAGAATTATTTACTAAACCTCTTCCTAAGTAATACTTTGAATATCTAAGATAGAATTTTGGAGTGGTGGATCTTAAACCACATCATTAAATCACTTTTGATAGGGCAAGTGTCTATAGGGAGTCTCATAGAATCTTTATTAATCCCTAGAAGAAGAGATAAAAGTAAACTCAATTATGTATACTTCTAAAAATTACTAATGAGTTGGAAGTTGTATATTTTTATATAAACTCCCTTATCTAATAAATGGGGAGAAATATTTGGATAAATAGTTAGCTAGAGTCCCTTTACCATTGATGTCAAAGGGGGAGAAAAAGGTGAAAATGCTCTTTGTAAGAGAGCAAAATGTTCTCTGCAAAAGTGCAAATATCAAAGAAGTAGAGAAAGTGTCCAAGTTGAGCATTAAGAAAATGTGTCATTTCATAAGAGGTATTAAGTTTGGTATGAATAACTTCAGTTCATACTTATTAGAAGCCAATGTAAGAAATACTAGAGTTAAATAATATAAGATCAAAGCATTTAGTTTGCTATCAATGACAAAGGGGGAGATTGTTAGAAATATCATTGTCATTGATATCAAAAGGGGCATATGAGCATGTCATTAGTACTTATAAATGAATATAGTGATCATGGTGATATTATTAGAGGTCAAGGATGATTGGAATGCTTATGTGCATGAATGGAATTCCCCTAGTTCTTCATAATGATCATCTAGACATTTTGGGTCTAGACAGGAAAATATGAGAAGGCATTTTGATAACATCACCATTGCCTCATGTGAATGATTATGGGGGAGCTAGTAATATGGTTGTGATCACATTAGTCCTTATTTGTTATGCATTGAATTATAGTTCATGTGATGTAGCACAATATAAGATATGCTTGAGCAAAGTAGAGCTTTAGGATATTTTGATTGTGTTTTCTAACATAATCAAATTTGTGGTTTAAAGATAAAGATAAGTAGGCACTTTTATAATGCCATATATTGCACATAATAAGGCTTCAAGACCAATATTATATATGGATCAAATATCCTATGAAAGAGGAACAAATGTACCAATTTATAGGTCATGTGACTAAGCACAAGAAGAGTTATGTAGGTGCAAAGTTAGCCTTCCAGGAAAAATGAAATGTTCTCTATACTTAGACAAAATCTACACAAGGTCATGAAAATTTGTCAAGATGTTACAAAGATCATATATGGACATTTTCAAAAGAAACAAATAGTATGTATGTTATGGGTTTTTTCATGAGCATCTTGAATAGACGGACTATAGGTTCAATTGAGAAGGAATGAGCTCAAAATTGAATTATCTTTGCTCACAGACTAGATAGGGTTTCTTAGTAAAACCTTAAGGTTTTAAATCATGGAATAAATAGACACATTTTATTTTCATGGTGATTGGCTATAGCTTGGACCTAGTAGTTTAAGTTATAACTTAAGACTTTATCATCATTATGAAATTGGCCCCTTGACCTAGAAATTATCAACTCAAGTAGTGATCAAAGGAATTAATATTTCCTAAGTCTTAGAATTTATATTATGTCCTATATTGATCAATGGATATCAATTCATCATATTTAGATGATCCAATGAAGCACAATGAAGTTAAATTGTCAAAAGGACCTTTGAGTTAACATGTAAGTGACATGTGTCACAATCATGGAGCTGACATAGTAAATCAATAGAGTGGTTCTAAGTCAAAAGGTAATTGATCAATGAAATATATCTAAGTGTCTCAATAATAGAATCTGATAGCAATATGTAAAAGGCACACACTAATTCTAAGTGTCACTCTCTTGGGAGCTTAATAGATATAAAGAATAGGCTTGTCAGAAGATCTGATAGTGAGTAGATGATCATATAAAGGAGATCCAATAGAGAAAGTGGACCTAAATGGAATAAAGTGATCAATGGTTATTGACACAATGGTGAGTTAAAGATTGAGAATGTTTGATAATATTGATGAAGTGAAAGCAATCCAAAGATATAGGAAGTAGTGAGATGGGAGAAAGAGCTCGATGTTTAATGACTAAGTAGAGATAAAGGTCATACATCTTTGGAGATTGAATGACATGAAAAATATTGGATCAAAAAGATCCATAGATTTGTTTTAAAGATGAATGGTAAATATTTAAAGGTCTATTAATACCAATGATCAAGCATTGAAACATATAAGAACATGCAAGTAAGCCATGAATCTTAACATAGACAATGAGATTAATCGATATAATCAACCAAATATACATTAATGAGCATATGAATAAAAACTTGAGTCTAATAAATTATATAAATAGTAAAGAGATGTACAATTATTACATGATGCATGGAATTGAGATGTGGGAAACTTACAGTCCAAGTCATAATGAACTAGATTCTAGAATTGGCATGATGTGTTACAGTCTGAGTGTGAACACATAGAAGATATGGAACCCTAAATCATTTTGTTTATATATATGATATCTAGGATAAAGGAAAATGTTGTTGGAATAATTTCATTTTCAATTGAGCCAAGTTGAATATATATAAAGGCAAAAATCAAAAGCTAATGAAGTGTGTCAAATAAAAAATCATAGAGACACAGAACCAAAGGGGGTAGAGAGGAGTAAAGTGGTTGGCGAAGAAAATGAAATGTGTCAAATAAATACATATCTAGATAAAAGACTAGAGGAATAGAGAGGATCAAAGATGAATAAAGGCATAAATAGAATGTGTAGAGTATGATCAATTGTAAATTAGACCTATAACAAAGAATAAAGATTTGGATTCATGTATGAATCTGATTTGTTAATTGGAGTTATAGCTCTATAGAAGAGTTTGATAGGTTGGCTCCACTAGATAAGTTGCATGGGTGATTATATTAGGGAGTAGGTGCTTCCTTAGAGTTGGTACACTTAAATTAGGGGATTGGTGTCTCCTTAGGATTGGTGTCATTAAACATTGTAACTAGTTTGGTTTGCTAGTGAGGCTTTGAATTATGAGGCTAGATTAAAACAATAGTTTTTAGCAACTATTCTCACTATGGTTTTTCCATTTGGATTTTCCACATAAATATTGTGTCATGTGTATTTGTGTTTATATGATCTCTGCATATTTGATTTGATCTGCATATATCTTTTAATCTATTCTAAAAGGTATTAAAGGACTAGTTTTAATTCATATACTAATTCACCCCCTTCTCACTATCTAGCTATGTTCTAACACTGAATACCTAATCCTTAAACCAGATACCCTTAAGTATTAATTTTTGTCTCATAGCCAACATTTAACCCAAACATCATTCCTAGAACTTCTCTGTAATTCACCCCAATAGACTTCTTTTCCCAAAATAAATTCCACAAAAAATATTGATGGTCTTATCTAACCATCGATGGTTAACTACCACTAATGATCACCAAACCACTAACAGTCTTATCTAAAAACTAACATACTTACCTAACTATCGATAATTAACAATAGTCAATGGTCACCTAACCATCAATGGCCACACCTAACTGTCAAAGATCATTGTGTCATTTTACAACAACAAGCTAATTTGACCCATGTACCCATGCCCAAATCCCATTTTATGAGTTTTTGTTTCATCATAGAACTTCCACTTATTTTATAAATTAAGTTTGAGTGATTTAGAATTAGTATTCAATCATTTATTTCTAGTTTTTAATCAAAATAATTTGTTTCTTTTCAAGCATTTCTTGTATTTGATTTTAGTACCTTCTATTATTTCATGCAAGCATCTATTTTTAGTTTATCATAAGTTAAGTGTTTTAAAAGTGTGGATTGACAACCTCTAAGGAAGCTTGTGTTTCTTAGATCTAGCTCATGTTAGGTAATCCACCCTATTATCTCACTAATACACCATCTTCTAGATCACTTTATTATCTACAAGTCATCCTACCTCAGACAAAAAGAAGTATCAATAATCATCTGGGTCATGCGTGCACAACTCATCCAGGTTATACTAATGCCACCCTTGTTTTAAGTTTTAATATTTATAAATAATAAAATAAAGAAATTTTTTATTAATACATATAGTTTCACCATAGGATACTCCTAACTCAAGGAGAATAATACTAGGTTATAATCCATCAACAACACCTTGGGTCCCTGATGCACAACAACAACCAAAGTCACTAGTGGGTACCCTAAATTTTATACAAACTAGATTATTGCCTCATAGAACTTCCTAGAATAGACTTAATCCTACCCATACCAATCACCATGGAATATTATGATTCCTTAATCATAATATTCAATATGGGCCCTAAACCCACAACAACTGAAAGTATCTAGATTCAATGAATATCCATAATAGAAAGGATGGAATACATCATAGAATACTAGAAATTTTGGGCAACAACAATGCCAATGTGGATGGGGATTTTAGGATAATAAAGGAGAATATAGAGGCAGATATTAAGGTGTTGCATAGGGAGGCTGATGTAAAAATGGGACTAGGCCACACACTCATTGTTATCTATGTAGAGAACTAAACCATGTGCATAGAAATTAACCTAAAAATCCCTAGAGGTAATCTAAATACACATATTATAGGGTGATAGATAAAAATAATATAGAAGACTATCTAGTCTTAGAAAGACACTAGAGGTAGCAACCTATGATAAAATTTAACATGATCCATGCATATCTAAGGAGGATGACACATTATAGGCAGTAACTAGACAATAAATTATAGAATAAGTGTTATCTGTGTTGGAGATGCCTAAAACCTTGGGTATTAAAAAGGCACAAGGAAACTAATATCTTTAACCTACTACTAAAAAGGTCTGATGTGGGAAGCTATGTAGATTTTGAAGACAATCCAATAGAAAAGGATGAATGAATGGGATGATACAACTCTTGATGCATAGATGTATGGGTAGATAGTGCTTATACTAAGATAGTACGGGGTTATCATTGCACTAATGGATTTACTTAAACTCTTTATTACACTATGCAATGAAGATATCTCCCAAAACATCATGAACCTACTCCATAACCTGATAGAATGTGCATAGAAAGGCTAGTAGTGGATGAATAAATTGGTTTAATTTGTAAAGACCAATGAACCTTGGGATATTGATGTGAGGATAGATATAGTGCTATCTAGGTATGAAATAATCAATGTTATATTTGACTTTGGAAGCACTATAAATATGATCCTTGGATCCACTTAAGAAGCCTTGGGAAGACCTATGTTGAGCTATAGTCTTGTCATGCTTAGCCTTGTAGACTATGTGAGGGTCAAACCTATTGGTTGCCTAGAGGATGTAGAAATCAAAGTCATAGAACTTAGTCTGTGAGTTGATTTCAAAGTGGTCTATATGAAGATAGATGAGAATCACTACCCTACATTGATAGGGAAATAATGGGCCTATGATGGGTGTATGACTATTAAAATAGTCATGAATTAATTAGAGTCTCATCAAATAACAAGATCATTGCCATTCCTCTAAATAAAAATAAATCGAGGCCTTACATTATTCCAAAATATCTACACTCGCCTTATGTTGGTGCCAATGCCATCTAGATGAAGGTCACAGTCGAAGACAAGTAGAAGGCTTTATGAGTAATAAAGTATAATTTTTTCTACAAAAACACTATATTGCCGACTCAAATTCTTAGTGAAAAATGTCTCTTGGGAAATATGGGGTTGAACACTATGGAGATCCCTCATAAGGTTGGGAAGGATGTGATATCAATGATGGTAAGATCTACTACACAATCTGACATAAATTTTATATATCAAAGAGGTCATAATGAGTAAGACTACATAGAACCAAATCTAGAGTATGTTCTACCATGGGATAGAGATTCTTTAATAAGTGGAGACTCAGAGACCCATGTACTCAACTAGGCAAAATGATATCATGAGCTACAACCTTTGTGAATGGTCTTTATGATTGAGTGATAAATACCCTAGTATTTTTATATGAAAGATGTTGGTGAGTTCATCCTATAGTTTCAATAATATGTGATAGATGTGAACTAAAGGGTTAGTTACCTTGACTATGTAATGAAGGAAATCACTCTTATCTTGTGGGTCATCCATAAGGATGTGTAGTTAACATGGGAAGAAGTGTACAGACTAATAGTAGCTCAATTCCAACTACTAGGTATTGTTAGAAGAGACTAACCTATATATTAGGAGGGTGAATGATTGTAATTACATGTGTAAAGGTGTAATGAGGTATGGATGTCAGAGGCTATTGCTCATAAATATTTGACACATATTTTTAAGTATATCTTAGGTGTTTTTCCTAAAACATGGTACATCCATCAGGAATGAAGAAGAGAAAAAAAGCATTGGGCACATATCTAATCTAATTTCATTCAAATGTTCATATTTTAGAGTGACTATCCATAATTATAAGTGTATTTATAATAGATAAAAACATTTATATGCCATGAAAGAGTTGACTTACCAGATCCATGAGAACTTAGTTCTCACAAAGTCATAAAGAAAAACTTGACATAGATCCTATAGATTTAGGAAATTGGCCAAGGTGAGGCCTAACCATGGATTCAAACCTTCCATAGGATACAAGAGGAGGATGAGTAGTATTATAGGATGGATAGTGAGGACTACATGGATATAAGAGATCTCTTTGAGCCAGAGAGAGAGTTGGAGCTTTTGCCAAAACTAGTCATAGAGGAAATAAAGGAGGAAAAGTTGTGACATATACAATTTGCAAAATGTGAAGGAGAAAAGACACTCTATAAATTCATTCCTAAAGAATAATGTAGAATGTATCAAAAGACTTTAAAAGAGCACATAGAAAATATTGGTATAGAAGATGGACCCAAAATGGTGCATGTTAGAGACTATTAGATGTGAAAAGATATCTTAGAGGATTTATAGTTGCTTCAAGACTATCAAGATGTATTTCTTACAATTTTGACAAAATTAAAAGGTGTTAATCCTTATTTAGGGTAGATGCACATAGAATTAAAGGAGTTCACAAGGCCAATCAATAAGAGACCATATAGGTTGAACCCAAACATGAAGATGAAAGTGAAAGATAAAATTGATCACAAGTTAAAATTAGGCATTATATTCCCTATCAAGAAAACTGACTAGGTTAGATCCATAGTAGTATATCCAAATAAGATTGGAGAGATACAAATTTGTGGAGACTATCACATCCTCAATGATGTTTGTGTCAATGACCCATTTCCCATTCCCTTCACAAATGAAGTTTTAAAGGCTATCACAAGGCATGAAGTGTTCTCATTCATAGATGGATTCAATGGTTACCATAAGATACCCATTATAGAATAAGACATAAACAAAACCACATTTACAATAGAATGGGGTCCATTCACTTACAATATCATGCCATTTGGACTCAAAAACTCACTTGTAGTGTTCTCTAAGGCTGTCTTGACTGCATTAAGGGATTTCATTGATGACTTATTAGAAGTGTACTTGGATGATTAGGTAGTGTTCTCTTTATTCAAGGAACATTTATCAAAACTTAGGTTAATTCTAGAGAGATGTAGAGCATTGTGAATAGTGATAAATTTGAAAAAATGTTTGTTTTTCACACCCTTTGGTGTTTTATTAGGTCATGTAGTGTGTATTGAAGGAATTATGGTATACTAGGCTAAGATTGTAGTCATTGTGGAGATTCCACCACTTAATAATTCAATATAAGTGCGATATTTTCTAGGACATATAGGTTGCTAATAGAAATTCATCAAGGGGTACATTGCTATATCATCCCCTTTGGAGAAGCTACTATGAAAAGGAGTTTAGTTTATCTAGATAAAGGACTATCAAGCTGCATTTATTGATTTAAATAGAGACTAGTGACTTCTCTGGTCTTAGTTTTCCCAAATTAGAGTAAATATTTTCATGTTTATATGGACACTTTAGGACTTACAGTTGGAGCAGTCCTTGCAAAGTCAGGAGAAGGAGGATTGGATCATCCAATCCGCTTTACAAGAAAAAAGTTATTAGTCATAGAAAATAATTATATAATAACTGAGTGGTAAGACTTGGTGATAGTGTTTGCCCTATAAAATTTTCAACATTACTTGTTGGCCACACTATTTTAATTATTCACTGATCATTAAGTTTTGTGATACTTGGTAAACAAGCCAATGTTGGGAAGATGAATATCATACTAATTGATGCTTTTCTAATAATTTTAATTTTAGATTAATGTCAAACTAGGTTAGGATAATGTTAGCCCAAACTATCTTAGTCAGCTCAATAATGGTGAGGAACTTGAGAAACTCTAAAATGAGTCACTGGATGCACACCTATGTAGGGTGACTACAATTTCATATCAACTACAAGAGGTCATACAATTTTTGTAATATGGACACTCCCAAAACACTATACAAGGAACATTTTGTTATCAAGTCATGCCATTTGGATTGAAAAATGCTAGAGCCACATATTAGCATGAAATAACTATTATCTTGCATGATATTATGCATGAAATTGTTGAATATTATGCAAATGATATTATGGGAAAATCAAAAACTTATGCAGAGTATCTTGAAGTACTATGAAGAATATTTCAAAGGCTTCATGAATATAAAGTGTGTTTGAACTCTAAGAAGTATGTTTTTAGGGTTACATCTAGAAATTTTTTAGGATTCATTATCTCTCATAAGGAATTAAATTTGATCAAACTAAAGTCTAGGACATTGCTAAGATGCCTCCTATTATTAATTTTAAACAACTTCACAACCTACAAATAAATATCTAGACCATTCAACACTTCATCCCCCAACTTATTAATCATTGTCATCCATTTACATATCTTCTGAAAAAGGGACTTACTTTATAATGGAATGTTGAATGTCAATATGTTTTTGAGAAACTTAATAAATACCTAATAAATCCTCCACTTCTTGTTCCACCAATGTTTATAAAGCCTTTGTTATACATTTCGGCAATTGCCAGTGCTTTATGTCACTCCTTGCCCAACATAAGGATAAAGGAAAGGAAAAATATGTTTATTATTTGAGCTTAATATTGGCTGATTATATCATAATTACATGTAAA
The DNA here is from genome assembly GCA_037957365.1 of Torreya grandis. Lineage (NCBI taxonomy): Eukaryota > Viridiplantae > Streptophyta > Pinopsida > Cupressales > Taxaceae > Torreya > Torreya grandis. The sequence goes on along the minus strand of JARHVA010001554.1, from coordinate 1,955,357 downwards.
TTAAAAAATATTATCTTGAATTAGTTTTTGCTTCTTAGAAGATTATAAGTTATATGTTGAACAATAATACCATGTTGATTGAAAAAGTATATCCTTTGAAGTATCTCTTATCAAAAACAACTTTAACTAGTTGAATGGATAAATGGATAATGTTTCTCAGTGAGTTTGGTATTGAATATACAAATCATAAGGTTATTAAAGATCAAGTACTAGCTAATCAACTAGTTGAAATATATCTTCAAAATTTCATTTCTATCACAATGCACTTTCTTGATGAGTCTATTATTACTCTCGATGAAGAAAAATAATGGAATATCTATTTTGATAGCTCTTTTATGTCTCATGGTTCTAGAGAAGGAATTTTAATCATCATTCCCTAAGGTGATCTTATTCATAGGGAATTTCACATTAGATTCCTTTGTACTAATAAAATTGATTAATATGAGGCTTTACTTGTCAGGATATGTCTTGTATTTTAGTGGAATATTAATTTTTTTATAGTATATGGTGTTTCATAGCTAATTATTAATCAAGTAACTAATCAATATCAGACAAAGGATGAAAATATTGTACCTTAAAAATGCATGGTATATGATATCAAGCTCAAATTTAAAGTCATCTAATTTGAACAAATTCCTTAAGCCAATAATAAGTCTATCAATGCTATGAATACCATTTTATCTATGATTATAGTTTATCCTACTATCAAAGAGTATCAATGTTTCTAATTGAAAATATTCTTGTCCTAACTTATAACTGTTCAAAATTTGAGATGATATGTGTTCTTTCTGGTCCTAATTCCCCTTGGTACACAGACATTTATTCATATCTCCATGATAAAATATTTCTCATTAATCTATCATGTAACCAAATTAAATCCTTTATCCAAAACTCTTTTTTTTACACCATAAATGATAACACACTCTATTTTAGGGGTTATCGTGGAAATTTGCTTCATTATTTAAATTCAAGAGTATCTAACTTAGCACTTTAGGCATTTCACAAAGGGATTTTTGGGGCCCATACTAGAAATATAACTTGGTTAATTTATTTTTTCACATTGGTTACTATTGGCCTACTATGAAAGAAAATACATGTTATTATGTTAAGAAATGTCTAGCTTGTCAAAAACATGGTGATATTATTCATACTTCAACACATGCACTTCAATTAGTTACAACTCTTTGACCATTTTATATATGGGGACATGATCTCATATTAAATATTAATCTTACTTCTTCAGATAGCCATAATCATATCCTCACTACTAATAAATATTTCACTAAAAAGGTATAGAAAATCCCTCTTAATTATATAACTGATAAATAGATTTTTAAACTCATCTTGAACTACATCATTTATCAATATGACATTCCTTCTGCTATCATCTTAGATATTGGCATGTCTTTTAAAAATAAGGATATTGCAACCCTTTGTATTGATTTATATATAAAACATAATTTTTACACTCCTTATTAACCTCAAGGTAATGGCTAAGTTGAAGCATCCAATAAAATCCTTATTAAAATCCTCAAAAATATTATCAAGAATTTTTCCACGATTAGCATTTACAAATATTCCCATCCTTGTGGGCATACCACACTAATGTATGCACTTATACTCATGGAACACCCTATTCCCTAGTCTATGGTTTTGATGTAATTCTTCCTATTTATATTGATATTACCTCCTTACGTATTTCACTATAGGATATTCTTGATGATGAAGACTATCGAGTTACCAAATTAGTAGAGTTGTAGCTTTTAGATGAGAAACAACTAACCACCCATAATCACCTTAAATCTTATTATAATTGGCTACATTGGGGTTATAAAAATCACATTATCTCTTGATATTTTGATCTTGGTGATCTAATGTAAAAATAAAATTAAAAGAATACCAATGTTGAGCAAGAAAATAATGGTAATTTTGAATCTAATTAGTTAGGCCCTTTCATTGTTACAACTAACTATGTGTCTGGTGCATATAGGTTGGCTAATCCAAAAGGTTATGAATTATATGAGCCAATGATCATTATTCATGTTAAGCATATTTATGATTAAATTACCATGCTCTTGTTTATAAGTGTTCCTTTTTGAGGGCATCTATGTTCCATTTTGTTTTCCCTATCCTTTTGGCCCTTACTTGGGGGCATCCTTTCACTATTATTTATCTCCCTTTCCTATTACCATCTTGATTAGATTAATATTATATAGGTAAAATAGGTTAATTATAGAAATACTCAAAATTATAATATTAGAATCACAAAATGTTTTGGGTTAATATTCTCTTTTTATAGAATGGAACGTAATGATTTTCTGGCTTGTATGACTTTTATCATTCCCTTGAGTTCCTAGCCATTCATATTTACATTCCTTCATTCACCCTCATCACATCCAAATTTATTTTTGTGAGAGAAGATGTTTTATCCTATTCTAATTTTTTATTGAATGTTACTCCTTACGTTACTCATGTATGGACAACCCTTTCATGTTTCATATTTGATGTTGAGTTCCTGCACCCGTGGTTGCCCTTCCTATTTTTATAGGTGTTTTTGGAGTTTCCTATTCCTATTTATTATATATTATTTTTTAAAAATACTATTATTTATATTATTATTAAAAAAATTCAAAAAATAGTTCAAATATTCCAAAAAACTCTAAAAATCTAAATATTCCTTTATGTAGAAAAACCCTAAAAAGTTTAGACTCAATATCCCACAAAGTTTCTCCATCTTTTCCCATCTCTAATGTGACATAATTGATTAGTTTTAATATTTTTAATTAACATATATTTCTAATCACTAGTAGTTAGGTGGCACATACTAAAATACCTCATATGTGATTTTCATCTCCTCGTGAGTATGACATCTCAAAAAGTGGGACTAACTTCTTATGATTTTATCATTTTAAGGGTTTAACCATCTAATAATTTTTTTATTTCTTGTCCCTATTCATACTTAACATTTTTATATTCCAAATTTCTATCAAACTATTGTTATCAACCAATTTTTTACCTTGAGGAGAGCTAATCAAGCCTCCTTAAATTTTGAATAACATAGAAACACCTCATATGTTATGGGTAACAATTCTAGGAGGTGAATCTATAGATTATGGGTTATATTCCATTTAAAAACCTAAAAATAATCACTAAACTACTTAATTTAAAATAAAATGGATAGAATAGGATTAAACACTATTAAATGGAGGTGATGCACTAATGTAAACTTTACAACCTGCTTTAACCTACACTATGGAAAACAACTACAAAATTGATCTCAAAATCCAAGTTTATCCCAATAAAAGTGTTTTAATATGAAGGTAGAATGCAATGTATCCTTTAAGGTGGATGACTAATAGGCTTGATAATAGACACACTAATAATATTTTTTACAATTAAAGTCATACAAGTTGCTAGCTACACATCATATGACCTACTAGCAAATAGATTGCTCACACAAATCGTGGAAGAGATGGATGAATGCAAGGAAAGAGAACTTTCACTTATCATTCAATAAAAAAAAAAAAATTAATATACTTATGAAATACTTGAGAAAAAAAACCAATTTGAATTCTTTATTATGAAGGCAAATCAATATTTAATTCTACAAGGCTTTGCCATACCAATATGTAGATGTCTTACAATGCCAGAAGAGGTAGCATATATAGAGAATGAAGAAGAGAGAGAGAGAAGGAGGTATATTGGAAAGATACAAGGATAAATGTCAATATTCAAAACATATTTAAAATATTTAAAAGGGGTTAGAAGTAGTCATAACATTCCTCTTGACATGTGTTGATCTCTTCTTATGATTGCTTCTTCAAAGTGGCACAAGAGACCATTCACTTTCCTTACGATGCAATTATCCCTAAGATTACCTTTATCATCTCATCAATGTTGATTTAAACCTTGATACACCTTTAAGACCTCAATAAAATCCTTATGACATCTTTAACAAATTGAAATAGTTTGAAATTTCCTAATACTAACATTGAAGTGATAATCATCTCTCTTAGGTTTCTTGAAGCCCATTTGACTTCACTATGCCTCTCCTTATCCAAATGGATCAAATATTGATTCAACATTTAGGGATGTAATATATTTCCATGGAAGGATTATCTCAATCATAAAATACCTGAATCAACCCATTTGGATCCATCAAATACTCCCAAAGATCTCATTTTCACCCAAAAGCTATCATTTTCTCCTAATTCTTTGTAGCCCTAAAAACACACAAAGCTCCTTGTGTAGAACATTGTACAAATGATATTAGGAAAATAGTCATAGTTTTGATTACCTAGTATGCCCTTATAACTAGTAAATTTTATGACCAAAGTGGAAGTATACTTATTCACCTAGTCTCACCCTCTAATTAGGCCTCAATTAGTTTTCTCGGCCTAGAAACTGAGTTATGTCTCTAGACTTCTCTAACATATGTGAAAACACAAATAATTGTTTGATTAAATTTTTATATCCCATGACCATGTTATTTGTCAAATTTGGACTTCTGAAACCTTGTGTAGATATGAGAACCATGAATTGGCAAATAAACCTAGCATTTCACAAGATTTTTTACACTGCCTTCAACAATCATACCTATAGGAGAAATTTAAAGGTGACATGTATGCATTTCTAGACTTGAGGAGGTATAATACACCTCATTTCATCCTTCCCAATGGTTTTCATCTATTCATGACATTAAATATCATATTTTGAGCCTATATTTTTGCAAAATCATAACATTTAATGCATCTATATAGGTGCAAGTACAATAAAATGCCATGGTGATACTCTCCTAGAGTGAGTAATGATTTATTTGTGGTTTCAAGACAAATACAAGTCATTTAAGGCACATTTGAGGATAATCTCTATCATAGGGTTCTTATTAGGGTTTTAAGAGGGTTTAGAGTGGTTTAGGTTCTTAATGATTATTTAAAAACCTAGGTACTTAAATCCTGAACCAATTCCAAAAAATTAAAGTTCACAGGTGTATTAAACTATTCCTATGTGCTCATAATCCCATGTATCTTGTCTATACAGTTCTAAGCTAAAAAATGTGCTCCTTAGGTCTCTATTATGCCATTAAAGAGTGATCTATAGTCTTAACCATTATTTGTAAAGGTTGGAGACCTAAACTAATGTTTAATGACATAATAATGGATTATTTAGAGACATTAACCATTCTTAAAAACCATTTGACCCCATGCACAAGGTCAAGGTCACACTGATTAAGAGAATCTTTGTCTTGGATTGTAACTTGTACTTAGAAGAGCTTGAGAAGGTCTCATAGGCCAAATTACCACTTTTCTTGTCTTGATATGCTTATAGATTCCCCTATAGGGTATTTAACATGATTATGTAAATTATAAATGTCCTTAGGTTCCAATTTCACCCTCAAAAACCATTATTTTCATGACTATACTTATAGGCCTCTGTGTGTGGTCTTGTGCTTGCTAGGCCTAAACATACCTATCAAACTTGACACCCTTTTCATTGTCTAAGAGTATCATATGGAAGTCATGATATCAAAATAAATTAATTTCATGTGAATCCTTTACCCTTAGACTTATTTTAATTTCAAAACAAGTAGACACATTTCATCAAAACTAGGCAGGCCTGTAGGAACACTTGACTATGTGATCATAGGGTTTTAAAGTGACTCTACCTTGATCACTTTATCTGATCATTATTTTAGGTTTATATTTTATTTTAGTGTTTTTATTAACTTGATTTTTCACCTAAAATATAACCCCACTATCATGGAGTTCATCTCCTTTTCAAGTTTGAAAACCAACCTAAGTTTCTCAAACAATCATGTAGGTAGTCATTGGGGGTTTAGGTTGCATTTTGGAGTTTAGGACCTCGATACAATTCAATGAATATTTAAATGAATTTTTTTATAGTGTTGATAACTTAGTGTATTTTTTTTAACCTTATCAAATTTTATAAGACCCTACATCCTCACTTACATACACCTTCATTCTTCTATCTATTTAAGAAATGGTTGTAGGTGGTCAAAAGTTGATGTGTTTTCGAGTTATTGACAAACCCAACCTCCTCATCTACAAGTCACTAAGAATTTAAATATTTTCATATCACATGTGAAATTTTATATATTTTATATGCTGTATCAAGGCCTCAAATATCTCAAGTTTTCCATTCTACCTGTAGGTGTTATTAGAGTAGCTTGACGTTGGGCCTTAAGACCACACCTTTTATACTGATCCTAGACCTCTCCAAATATTGAAACACTACATTGAATTTATATTTTAGGCCTTATGGTGGTTGGATTGATATATTTTATCTATATATAATTTATCCATTACCTCCTCACCTCTCTTTTCAGGTTAAGACTTTCATACACCTAAAATAAGGCAGGATTAAACCTTCACAAACCACTTTTATGAAAGCATCATATACATAGTACAATTGGATAGGAACATGAATGATATTTGGAGGATTGTGTGTAGAGTGACCAATAATATTAAAGATATTTTGATGAGATGAGAACATGGTGAAAATATTTAACCATCCATTGTATCCATTGAAAACTATCAAATTCTCCAAAACTTCAAATGCAATGTGTGACATATCCCTCATGGAGGCTCCTCTTGATCCCATGGAAGCTCACACATGTGAATATGATGGAAAAAAATGTGGAATGGTTTTTAATATGCATGCATACATTTTACAGTACTCATCATGCTCTAATAAGCTCTAAATTGCATGAAATTGGTGTAAAACATGAGCCTATGGGGTTTACTAGGGGTTTTGAATACCTATCTTGTTAGTGATGGTTTGTATATCTCAACCCCTTAAACCCTAAAATATTTTCATGAATATTAACCCCATGAGGATTCCCTCTTATTCTTATGATAATTTTACCAAACTCCTTTGTACGTTCATGAACCATGCATAAACTTCTATCCTTTTTGAGCTCATGAAGAGATCGACTAGTCTTTTGACTATTTTAATGCATCTTTTGACCTCTCAACACTTATGTAAGTTCATTTTCAATGTGAATAAGTTGAAAAGACACTGTTATACACATTTCACCTAAAAATAAATCCTCTTATCCATACAAGTGACTGAAATCTACCACCTTTTGAATGATTTTCTATCTTCGGATATTCAACTACAAGTTTATCTAACTTTGACCATTCTATGACCACCTCATGACACCATGCATGTTTTGATATTTATTAAAGTGTTTGTCCTTTTTCAATTTACATGCAATTCTTCAAATTTGGCTTAGAAGGTGACTTAATACACCTTGGGGTGCATTGATAAGCATGGTGGAAGACTAATATATGACTATATGACCTTAAAGGTATGACAACAACTCATATGATGACTCATAATAATGATATAGCCTTGAACACATATGATAAACAACATTAGCTCATGAATGACCTTTGAAAACTATATAAAAACATGAAGATACCAAAACCTTAATCAATGCTAAATAATGATTTAATTGACCACTTGAAGACCATTTTAAGACCAAGGTAACCATATACAAGCTTAGAGAGCCTTCTAAATTTTTTTCAAATAATAGGGGTTGAAAATTTTGACCTGGGGGTCAAAATGGTCAACAATTACAATGGCTTGAGGTATAATTAGAATATGTAGGCAACACTCAATTTTTTGAGGTTAGTTAGGCTATCCATTATCCCATTCTCTCAATGTTTTATGAGCATTTCTCTTGCCATTTTGGCAAGCTTATTCCTTGTATGCTCTAGCCATTTTATGATCCTCCTTTCCTATTTTTCTTCTATAATCCATATTCTTAACTTATCATCACTCTTCTTCTTTCTTAAATACTTAGGAGAAATACATTTGGCCTCAAGTCTATGGAACTATGTAAGTAACATCTACTTGCATATAGAATTTGGAGTTAGCTCAACCACCCATTCCTTATTCTTCTATTCCCCCCTTTTTTGGTCATGATTGTCATGTTACACCTTTGGTTTCAAATATTAACACCTCATTTTTACACATATTAATTTACTCACTGAATTATTATTTGATTTTTCTTGTGTGTTTGTGTTTTGTATGTTTGTTTGCTTATTTTTATGTAATTTTGTTACTTGATTGTGTTAATTTAGTATATTATGCATCTCACTTAAGTCTTGAATATTCATATAATGATTTTAAATTTTGAATATTTGTATCTGAGTTGAAATTGATTTAAGTGAATTATGTTTTACATTTAAAACTTGATTTTGTATTTTTTTAAATTTGTATCCATTTAAATTTTAAATTCAAATATACGTATTTTAACAAACAAATGTCATCATGATTTATTTCTATATTATGATGTAAACTGTCATGTGTAATGTTAAAAATTAAGTCTCCAAAGTCTAATAAATATTAAATCAACTCTCTCCTTCTATTTGATCCAATCATAGCATCAGGGTGAATCTATAGTCTTTTATTTTAAAATTATTTCCTTCCATGTGATATAGTATACTATTGTTCTTCTCTAGAGGCTTATTTTTAACTCCTATATCTATTTTTCCTCTTGTTTTCCTCTATCTCTTTCATTTTTCCTCCTCTTTTAAAATTTTTATGCTATCATTTCATCCTTTCATGGGTCCAATAATCTAATTTGTTTCAACTCTCCCCTTGAGGGGGCATCCAAGGCTTAACAAGTGTTGTTTTAGGACATATTTAGAAAAATCATCAAAACTAACATCTATTAATTTTTATTCTATGATAATTTCTATAATTTTTATTAGTATTTTAGATGATGTTACTTATACACCTCACAATATCTTCTCAAATAGGGGAAAATACAGACACTCCATTTTTATCACTTTCATGTCAAAATTGCAAAATAGAATAACTTCCTGTAGTTACACACAAACTGATTTGAAATCATCTATTTATGTAACATATGAGTTTTAATTCACTTTGGGGGATCTTTAGGTGGGATATTTCACCATATTAAAATGTTTAATTATCATTTTGATCATTTTCTCTAGTCAATTCTTCTACTCTGATCAATTCACTAATTCTCATTTGATGTTAAGTTAATGCAATTAAGTCCCCTTCTCTAAATCATTCTTATAATCAAATTATCCATATTTTATTAATTAAATTGATCTTTTATTAATTATATTAATCATTATTCTAATTATAATTATATGAAAATATAATTGTAATTTTTTTAATCATTAATTCTTTATTTTCATTTTCTTTCCAAAAGGGCATCTTCATTCAAGAAAGAATCTTGAGATCTTATGGAATATTCTCTTGAGATCTCACTAATTACTAAATGAATTAATATTAAAGATTATTATCCACTCTTCATCTTGGAGACAAGATGAATGACCCATAATAAATCTTATGAGATATCATATGGGAACATTCTCAACCCTTTATATTGGAAACAAGATGAAGGGCCTACCTTGATTATTCATGTGTTTTTTTTGGAATGATTCTCTACCTTCATATTGAAAATAAGATGAAGGGACTACATTAACTCTCACAAAGATATTTTGAGAATGATTTTCCACCCTCCATCTTGCATGAAATATGGAAGGCTCATATTAATCCACCTTTGATATTTTCAAGAGCCACCCTCCATCCTTCATCTTGGACAAGATAAAGGGCTCATATTGTCAATCAATGTGTTGATCTATGTGTATTGTTGAGGATAAATTTCTAACCATACATTTTGGAAGTAAGTTAAAAGGTACTCATTGATTCAAAAAAATTATAAGTAGAACCATTCCATTTATAATTCAACATGTTTAAGACTCATAATGAAGCCCTATAAATTTCATACGTTAACTTATACATTGAAGTCCATAATTATCAATCCAATTTATTAAATTCTTCAAGGAGAGATGGTCTATTTTGAGATAGTAACATTGTCAAAGACTGCTTGAAGATACATCCGAGCTAAATAATACAAAAATATTGGGTTTCAAATGAAGGTTTTCATTATATTGATTTAATCTTATAATTTTTATTTTAATCTTTGTATGATCATAAGGACTTAGGTGTAGATTATTGGATATTGATACTTCATTTGATCATTTATAAATTATTAAATAAGTAGATTTAATATTCTAGATTCTAAAGACATAAAAATATAGTCTCTTTCACCATGATGTCAGCTCTTAAAATCTTACTTGTAATCCTTAATGCATTCATATTATATATGGATTGGTTTTTTATTCATGCCTTGTACACCATTGAGGATAATTCCTCATTGTGAAATTTCTCTCAACATTACTCTAGATCTATCAAATGTTACATGGTTGAAATAAACCAAATTGATGATCTATCATATCCCACCCAATTTAATAATAACTTTGATGTAATACCATTTATAATATAAATAAAAAGGAAAGGCATAATAATTTTCCCCTATCCACTATAAGGTTGGGACAACTAACACCAACATTGAGAATCTTCCTTGTAAAACTAATGTTGGTAATCCCCCTCTAATATTCCATCATTTTCCATCCTCCAAAAAATTCTAATAAAAATACATATTCATCATAAGTCCTTTCATAAATGGTTCGACAAATGTCCCTTGAGCAAGCTTTTACTATCAATCAAATTCTCTAAATGCAAAATCACATTTTACAAATGGATAATCAACCTCCTCAAATCATCATGAACCAACCACATAAGAATAATATTTTACTCCTCTTAAATATGCCAATGCAAACATCATTTCTCAACTATTAATAAATATTAAGATACTTCAAAATATTTGAAATGACCATTTATATCTTTTCATTATATCCATAGATATTAAAAACATTTATGAATTATCACATATGATGGGACTAAATATCCTACCTTACACCCTAATGCCTTTGACATACTTTATAAAGAATGATTTAAACCAACACATATGTTACTACCAAGTTTTTAGTCAAAACCTTTGTTAGAGATGAACTAGAATTGTAAAATCAACATCCTTGACACTCCATCACACAGCTAGAGATTTAGTCAAAGTTATAGTTAAATAATTATTTAAATAGCCTTATAAACTTCATTAATGATAATCAAATCATAAATAAATATGCCCATACTTTTATCAAATGATGGAAGTCATTATCCCATAACGTGGACCTTAACATGAGTGATGATAATCTATTCAAACTCTTTGTAAAATCCTCTCTTCAATACAATGTTATGATCTTCTCTCTTCAGTATTCAGAGGAGGATTATGAATAAATAAAATGACAAGATTTCCTTATGGCTCAATTTAAACCATCTCAAAACACAAAGAATGAATCTTTTCCAACTTTAACCAATGTAATTAGATAACCAACCCAAAGTGGGAGCATTTAAATTAGATAACCAACTTCCCTCTTACATTCCCTTTAATATGTAAGATATTAATAAGTTATCTCCATCCAAACTATACATCTATACTACTACCCCTCCATCATGGTAAGATTATAACAAGTTTTGTTTGTTCCATGTCGATATTGGTCACTCTCATAAAACCTATTGTGCACTCCAAAACTTATGATGAATACCATCTCAGAGGAATTTTTTATTCATGACCACAACTCCAAATAATGTCATAATGAATATCATAAAGCATATAAGAACTAGTCTTATAATCCAAAATCTACAAATAGGAAACCTTAAAAATGTATCAACCATCTGATCCAAATACATAACATTCTAATGAATTTACTTGTACTATTAATGTTGGATATGGTCATCGTTATACAATTTATGAATGCAAAAAAGGACAAATACCATCATAAGCTACTCACAAAGATATAATCACTAAACCTAAGTATCCTTTTCCTAAATAATAATTTATTAAAAATACTACTACCACAACTACATCATATTTTGGTCTACCTCTTCGTGATGAGCTCGCTCCACCATCAGAACCTCAACCTAGTTAATCTAATCCTCATAATACCATACTCATTAAGTCATAATATTTATTTTATAGGTAAAATAAAGCTATTTTTATAGGGATCCAACAGCCAATAGTTTAAACAAAGTAAGAAGAAATGCCATTAAATAAAGCCCCATGGGCAGCCAGGTAGAAGACCAACAATAAAAATAGACAAGAACTACTAGTATAAAAGTAAAAAAAAAAACAAAAACAAATAAAAATAATACCAGACCTAACATTAGACCTCAAGGAGGAAGAATTCACCTTAGATGTAGCTCAATCAATGCTTTTGTTTTTCTCCCACTATAGATTCTGGATGGTACATCTTTGGGTGTGTTTATAAGGGCACTCTAGGATAGTCTATCTAACCTTCAGCTAAGGAATTTTGATTCTTATTTTTACCTTTGAGGAAGGTTAGATGTCTTCAGCAAGATCCTTCCTCACTCAGCTATTCCCATCTTTATTAGACTGAGAAATGTTCTTTTTCATTTTCCCCATCTAGTTCCTATTTTAGCTTAATAGTTTTTTCCTTCAACTCATTTCAATATTTTATAAGGGCCAAAAAATCCATCCCAATTCCTTCCAAATTACCACAAGAAGTTTAAGGAGGGAATGCCCCAAGGAGGTTTCCATTGGGTCACCAAATCTTGGAGAGTGCTAGGTTGTACCCAAGAAATAAGGAAACATTAGAGCAAAAGATCCATGATATACGAGCTGAAAGAACATTCCAAAAAGAGATGATTGATAGATTATTCAAAATCTTGACAAAAAGGATAAAGGTTAGGAAGATTCATTCCATAATTTAAAATTTTGTCAATGATGAGGAATTTTTTTTTATACTTCTATCCAAAATAAAATGTTAACCTTAGGATATATGTGTCTAATCCATAAAGGGTGCCAAACCTCCCATTCGTCATCCAACCCCAAGTCCACCTTATAGCTATAATTTATAGAGAAATGAATACTCTCATAATAATTCCATATAAGAGTGTCTTCCCTTGGGAGACAAGAGATATGAATGTTCTAAATTTGTAAGTTAATACAATACAAAACCCATGATTCTTCCTCATTAACAAGATCCAAGAGTAGGGTTTTCATGTGGTATTATATTGTCCATAGACCTTGAATTTGTCTCCCCCATAATTTTTTAATATTTGGCTTATATTTATCCAAGGATCTTGGTAGCTTAAGGGAATTGAATAAATCCATGGATAATCCCAAAAGTTCATAGTTTACCCATTTCCAATCTTCCATTTGTAATGCTTATAAAGGATCCTTTTTCCATACAAGATGGATTTATAGATAGCTAACCCATCATTTGGGGCATATTCACAAAGTAATCAATACTCATTATTTCCATCTAAAAACTTTTCCTTAATAATGCAGATCCATTATTTGTCTTCCTTCAGAATTTTCCATCCCAATTTAGTGAGGAGAGCCTTGTTCATGTTTTTGTGTTTTCTGAGGCTCTATCCTCCATTGTATTTTGGAAGACAAACTTTGTCCCATTGAAAAAGTGGGAATTTGAATTTATCCTCCAATATTTTCCAAAGGAAATTTTGCTAAATATGCTCTATCTTGTCTACAATTTTACTTAGTATCTTGAAAATGGACATGAAGTATATCACAATGCTTTGGATTAAGATTTTTAGCATTTGTAGCTTTCTATCTTTAGAAAGAAGATGAAATTTTCATCTTGCCAATTTATTTTAGATTCGATCAATGAGATGATTTCAAACATCTACCTTTAATTTATGGACAAATAGTGGGTACCCAAATGTGTGTAAGGGAAAGAACTTATCTTGTATCCAAGTAGAGAGGTCAACTTTTTTTGTAGGCCCACTTATGTGTTTAAGAAGAATATATCACTTTTGGAAAAATTAACACACTGAGTAGATATTTTATCATACTCCATAAGTATCTTATTAAATCCTTTGATTTCATCAACTAAAGCTTCCCCAATAAAAAAGGTGTCATCAGCAAATAGTTCATGCATTATCAAGATAATGCCCTAAGCCACTATGATATCTTTGATTAGACCTCAAGTTTTAGCCTCTTCGATATATCTGCCCAATAATTTAGAAAGGATGATGAATAAGTAAGGTAAAAGGGGATCTCCCTATCTTAGATCTTTAGTGTTTGAGAAATAGCCTTTGGGTATCCCATTAATAAAAACCAAAAATTTGGAATAGATATGTAGTTATAAATAAGGTTTCTAAAGGTAGAGTTAAATCTAATTTTTTAAAGAGTTTTCAACATCAATCTCCATAAGACTCTATCATAAACCTTATTCATGTCAAGTTTGATAAAAATAATCTATTTATTAGAGATGTGTGTAGAGTGGATTGCCTCATGTATGGTGATAATGCCATTCATGATTTGTCTACTAAAGACAAAGGTGCCTTGGTGCTCATCAATGATTCTTTATATTATGGGTTGAATCCTTCAAACCAATAATAAGGAACAAATTTTGTAAGCTATAGTGAATAAGATTATAGGTCTGAAGTCATTGAGATCATTTTCTCTTGGTTTTTTGGGAATAAAAACCAAAAAGATATTTTTCATCTCCTTTAGAATGATACCAACTCTAAATAATTTAGTAACAACTGCTTTTACCTCTAGATGAATAATATCCTAGAATTTTTGAAAGAAGAATAGGAGAAACTGATCTAGACCAAGATCTTTACCTCCTTACATGGAGAAAACCACTAATTTAATTTCATCAAATGATGGAGGATTGGGTAGTTATTCATTGTCCATTGGCATGATAAGGTAAGGTTTATTTTGTAGAAGTTTTTGTTCTAGATTTAGATCAGGTTTTTCATTTTCCTTTAGTAGATTCCTAAAGAAAGAAATAATATGAGTTTCAATAACATCAAGATATTTGTATTTCTTGTGATCATCAAGTATTAACTCCAAGATCAAGTTTCTATTCCTATTTCTTGAGGCCCATTGATGGAAAAACTTTGTGTTCCTGTCACATTCCTTTAATGATAAACATATAGAATTATATTTCCAAAAATATTATTCTTTAACTTCAAGGTTATGGTAGCTACTAAGCAATTCCTTTTCCTTAGCACAAGATTGTTAATTAGACCCATGGATGGAAAATTATTGTTCTAAGATAAGAAATTCCTTGTCTATCTATTTATTCTATGTGAAGATATTATCAAAGACTTCTCTATTCCATTTTTTAATTTGATTTTTCGGTGATTGAGTTTCTTGCCTAATACATACATATTAGTTCTAATGAAAGGATCTTGCCACCACTCTTTTATAAATTTAAAAATATTAGGGTGGTGAACACACATATTTTCAAATCTAAAAGGAACATTTTTAAAACTGGGGACCAATTCCCCTTCAAAGATGATGGGGTTATGGTCCAAACCAATTCTTGGAAGAGAGTGCAAAGAACTAGAGTAATGAATGTCCTAATTTAAGGACACCAAAAATCTATCCAATCTAATTTGAATCAGATTTGGGCTAATTCTTCTATTTGTCCATATAAATTGGTTCCCTTTTAGATTCACATTTATCAATCTTGCTTTGAAGATGAGTTCATTCAGCTCTACCATCCTTTCCAAGTTGTCAGTCAATCCAATTTTTTTCTATAGGGGTAAAAGGGTAGTTAAAATTATTTACCATGATCCATTTCCAATTGTTAGTCAAATTTATAAAAGTCACTAAATCCACACAAAGTTTCCTCTAGCTATTATGGAATTGGGGGTGAATATATTTGATAGAATCCATTTATATTTAGATTGTTTATTTTGGAATAAGATCATAAATGATCAATTTTTTTAAAATTACTTCCCCATATAGTTATTTAATATTCCATAAATTGGAAATACCTCTGGAGTCCCCATTAGTGCTCACACTACAATGGTTGGATCTATTCCATAATTTATTTATACATTTATTGAACATTACATCAACTATTTTTATTTTTTGCAAAATAATTACTCATAGTTAATTTCTTTTTATAATATTCTTGACAAAATTATATGTTCTAGGGTTATTTATACCCCTTACATTTCATGAAATTAACTTCATTGTTTTGATTTGGATAATTTAAGGGTCTTTTGTCTACCCTTAGATATTTCACTATCAATCTCCTTCCTTTTAACCAAATAATTAGGGGTTCTACCTAGGATTTTAGATCCATACCCTATCTCTATTTTCATTATACCATTTTTTGATTTTGTTTGGTTCTATTTTTATTCTTCCCCTTTGTGCTCCTAAGAGGGGGTTATTGTGGAACACTTCCTAGGACCTTTTGATGTTGTTTATACCTTTTATACCAAGATTCCTTTTCTTTTGATGGGGTATTCTACACCTTCTAATGAGAACTTTCATCTTTTAGCATCAAATAAGTTACCATGTTATTCTTATTTCCTAGGTTTGGGAAAACATCAATCAAAGGTTTATTTTCCTTGCACAGTGGGATTTTCTTACTAAAATCTTGAAACAAAGACTTCTATTGTGGAGTAATTCTAAATGTTATAACTTATAGTTTCCAAGGCATGATAAGTACCCTTAACCATATTTAAAACATTCAAAGTTCTTAAGGCCACTAGATCGTGCATGTAAGGCTAGTTCAGTATAGGTTCTTCATAATGGTGAGGGATAAAACTAGGTTCATGAGTGACTTAAGCTTTCATGTTGGAGATAATTTTTTTCTAAGATAGGAGTGAGATGCCACTAGAATAAGGGACATGGGTAGCTAGGGATTTTAAATAAACAACCAAAAATTTCTTATTAGTCTATTTCAACATCTAGGAGGATTGTTTTAAAGTTATAATAGAGGCTCCCTAGTTTATGGGAAAATCTAACCTCTCCCTAAGGAATTAGAAACCTAGTACCAACTTGAACAACCCAACTTTGGATGATTGGGTATCCATTCCTAAGCTCCCTCTAAAATATTAGGACCCTACGATTATTCTTAGAATAATAAGGGATCTTGGACAACCCATCATGATCGATCTAGTCACTAGACACCATCGTAGGATGGTTGTAGCCTATTTTTAGGTATTTATTCCTATAGACAAACCTCTTATTCATTATGTTATGCTCCTAAAGTCACCATTACTAATGAAACCAAATTACATTATAAATATAACCTTACATCATGTCAAAATTTAAGTAATATATGTATATGAAATGTACACATAAGAGATTTAGATAAGCATTGAATAAGCAAAGACACATATGTGGGAAAACCTCCAAAGGAGGTGAAAATAATGCAATTAATATTCATTAATATGAGAAACTAGAACCCAATGCAATTCTTTCACTTCTCACTTCCTCTTTGTTAAATATTCATAGAACTCTTTGAATAATATTTGCCATACGCAAATATTAACATAATCTCATTTATATTTTTCACATAATGTAATGTGCATGAGTAAGTGATAAATACCAAAGGTAAAGTGTTTGTATGAAATGGGATGTGGAGGTAGAACACTATATGGAATGGGTCCAACCTCTATATGAGGAACCTAATGGTAAAATATATTTAATTTATTTACATGAGATTACCTCATGTTAATAAATTAAATATATTTATTTAATTTATTAAATATTTTAATAATGTTAAGTTTAAATACAACCACTTGGACATTATTTGTTCCAACACTCCCTCTTGATGTTAAGGAGTGATATATGTCATAGTCACCTTAATAAAATAATTATACTATATAAAATTTGAAGGATTTAAAGAGCATCATGCCAATGTCACCTTTTGAGAAAAAAATAATTATAATATATAAACTACTAAAAATAAGTTTAGGCTAGCATGATTGTGAAACTACATGTTACATTTCTCATGAATAATCAACCAAATATATGTAGAGCCTCTTATAACACAAAAACTTCCATTACAATATATGTTTCTAAGTATTAGGTACAAAATAAAAACTTCCACATGAATTTTAATAAAATCACATAACATGATATATTACACTACTTTACAATGAGAAGAAGTATAGAGAAGAAGAATGAAACACATGGTTGTTAGGAAGTGACTTTGTTATGCACACTCCTCAATGATAACTTTGAGAGACCTAACATTGCACATAAATGATAAAAAATAGTATCATTAATTGGTTTTATGAATATATTTATCAATTGTTCATCTGTAGGGGGAAATTATAGATCAATATCACTATTTAGAACTTTATCTTGGATAAAATACCCATGAATTTTAATATGCTTAGCTCATCGGTGCTACACTATATATTTTTTTCAGATCTATATAAATTTGATTATCACATAAAAGGGTGGTATTATAAGAAACATTCAAATGAAATTATCCTAATAACCTTCTTAGCCACATGGTTTATTTATCACCTTCCATTACACTTCTATACTCTTCTTTAGTAGAAAAGATATAGATAGTGGGTTATTTTTTATTCTTCTAAGTGTTAACACCTACACTAAACTTAAACACATATTTAAAAGTAGATTTATGATTCATAGTATCAATATCATGGTCAATATAAAAATAATCATATAATTTAATAATATCAATGGAATAATAAAATAAAATAAAATTTATTATTATTTTGATATAATGAAGTATATGTTTTGCTAATTTTTAATGATCCAATATGTATTTTGTATGAATTTGGAAGTAACATCTGCAATAAATGAAATATATGGCCTAGTAATGGTTAGATAAATTAAACTAACAACAAGTTGTTTATCAAGTGTGGGTTTATCTTTGTCACACGAGTTTTCAATCAAGCTTAATACAGATTTAAATAGGAGTATATGTAGGCTTATATTCAAACATATTAAACTTAACAAGAATATTATGTGCATACTAAGATTATGATACACTAATAGGATTTTTATCCTGAAACTATAGGTATTATTAAAAAATGATAAAAAAATACATATATTAATAATATAAAATATTTAATTTAGTTTATCATTATATTTATGAATTAAACTAATTATATCGCTAGTAATAAGAAGATCATCAATATATAAAATAATTAAGACAATAAGACTATTTTTAACTTTTAAAAAAATATCATTATCATAATAACATTTAGATAAAATTAGTTCTTTAAAATAACTTATGATTTTAGAATACAAAGATTGAGGAGATTGTTTCAAACTATATAACGATATATTTAACTTATAGGCAAAATGTTATTTATTAGGGTCAATTAAACCTTTAGAGCAAGTCATATAAATTTATTCTTATAAATCACCATTTAATAGTACATTTTTGACATATATTTGATGTATAATCTAATCATTCTAAGTTATAAGAGAATTGAGTAGTCTAACAGTGTTCATTTTCCTTATAGAAGCAAAGATTTTAACATAGTCAATCTCAAGTTTTTTTAGTAAAACCACAAGAGACTAATGCTATTTTAAATTTATCAATTATATAAATTGAATTAGGTTTAATTTAATAAATCCAACTACAACCAATAATATGTATCTCAGATGGAGGTGGGATAATATATCAAGTCTACTTTTTAATTAAACCATTATACTCAACTTGCATTACAACATTCCATATTTCATATTGAATAACTTCTTTAAAAAATTGAGGTTCACATTCATACATAGTTAATAAAACATGATAATAATGTTTATTTTTAGTCAATTTATTAATATTATCAAGATTATAATACTTTATTAAAGGTTATGCCCATTTAGGTCTTTTAGATTGAACATGAAACTCAGTAAGTTCTTTAGATTCTAAGTTATCCAACAAAGGATCAACTTCATCTAGGGCTTCAGTTTCATCATAAGGAGAAACAAGAAATCTAGATCCATTAAATTAATAATAGTAAATGGGTTCTATAAAAGGCTCATATAAACATTTTTTAAGGATAAAAGAATTCTTATTCTCAATGATATGACTTTTAGACAAATCATACACTCTTAATCATTTAGTTTTACCTTCATAACCTATAAAGATACATGAATAAGAGGTAAAATCAAGTTTTTTTTTGCTTTATGAACAAATATGGAAGCATGGCTACTAAAGATCTTAAGATGAGTCACTTTGGGTTTTTTTTTAGACCATATTTCTAAAGGGGTAGAAATATGCAAAGCTTCAGTAGGGACTCTATTCATAATATGTAAAACAATATTCATAGCTTCAACTCATAAGAAATTATGAATATATATAGAATGTAAAATTATTCTATCCATTTTAATAATGGTGTGCTTTTTTCTTTCAAAAATACTATTTTACTGTGGGGAATAGGGATTTGTTAGTTCCCCTTGAGTACCACAACTAATACAAAAATAATCAAATTGTTTACTAATATATTTACCACCATTATTAAATATTTATATCTTAATAAAAAAATCATAAGTATTTTCAATAATTTTAAATTATTTGAATTTAGATAATAATTCAAATTTATTATTTATAAAATATGACCAAATAATTCTAGTATGATCATCTATAAAAGTAACAAAATATAAATAATCATTAAGAGATGTAACTTTAAGGGGTATTGCAATATCACTATGAATTAACTCTAAAATATGTGAGGAATTTACATCATGATTCTTGTGAAAGAGATTAGTATGTTACTTATTTCATAAGCATCTTTCACAAGTTTCATGATAAGAAGAGATATAAGGAAGACCAAATAAAATATTATGAAAAGATATATCATATAAAAATTTAAAATTAACATGTAATAATATTTTATGTCATAATTGATATTTATTCCTATTATGCAATGAAATACAACATACAAAATAAACAAAAAATATGTATAAACTATTTTTTTAAACACTTTCAACAAGTGGAGAACTAGATTGATTTCTAATAAATAAGTTATTCTTAAGTAGAGTTAAAATAAAATTATCATTCATAAGTTGAGAATATAATAATAATTTTTATTAAATATAGACACATAGAAAACATATTTACTAATAATATTTACAAAATTTATTTTTTCTTACTTATTAGCTTAAAAAATTATCACCTAAGTAAATATTTTTAGATATATTTTTAATATTAGATAAAATATGAGATAATCAAGTCATATGATATGATGCACCACTAACTAAAATCCATTCATCCTTATTAGAAGAAAAAAAATAATATATAAAGTAAATACATTAGAATTTTGTTCTTGATTATTATTTTAATTATAGTTTTGATTCTTTTGATGATTCTGATTAGATCTCTTCCCTTTTTAATTTTAGAAAATTTATGATTAACTATATATTTGTTTTATAATAATTTTCCCTTTTATGACTAAATTTACCATATAAATTATAATTTCTATTAAACTTAGGTTTATAATTCTTATTGTCTAAATTTTTACTCCCATTTTTTTCATTTACAAAATTAGGGTTAGATTTATAGTTTTTATGGCTTTCAAAAATAAGATTAAGAGTGAGAAGTGTCTGAGTGACATTCTCTTTAGAATAAAAATTTGAAATCACTTACTTTTGTTCAATAAGAGTGAGGATATAATAGTAAGGTCAGGGATATCTTGATTTGTTTTATATTTTGAGTTAAGAATGTAAATGAAATTATGAAACTTTTTATGAATATTTAGCTAAATAATGAAATACAAAAGTTTATCTTGAATAATATTTTAGTCACAACCAACTAACTATTTAATTTAAAGTTTTTGATTTTATCAATAAAATTAACAATTTTTTTATTACCTTTTATAGGTGCAGTTAGCAATTCAAGAATAATATTAATTATATTAAAGAAACGTGTGCCCTCATGTATATATTCAAAGAGTTTTCAGAGATCACTGAAAAAATATTGATTCTTGATATGGAGTATGAAATCATCCTTAACACTCATCAAAATAATCAACATTGCTTCCTATGATTTTTATTGAAACACATTTATAAGCTCATGTATAACATGTTGTTATGACAGGGGGTTTTTCATCCCAATAATAATGTTCTAAAGTTTTTGGGCCATAAATTTCACTTAAATTTATATTTTTCATATATTATAATTTGACCCATTAAAAATTTGATATTTATCAAGCATAAAGTTAGGTAAATCCATAACTTCTATTTAAATTGGACATTAAGATAGTAAAAAAGTTTAAAAGTGATATTTTTAAATATGAATTTGTACTCTATTTGATAATAAAATAAATTTATAGTATAGAAAAATAATAATTTTTTAAATTTATGCAAAAATATTGTAAAAAAAATTATAAAAAATTACACTAAATTAAGTGTGATAAGTGTCGCACAAGGACTAACTATTTAAACACTCTTCATAATTTTTTGTAAAAAATATAGTAGGAAGATTATAAAAAATAAATAGACCACACTAATGCATCTAATATATTTAAAAATATAGAAAGTGACTAGTCACATGACCATGGTCGATAAAAGATTGTTTAGGTTAAGTGGTGAAAAATGCTGATAATAACTAGGGTTTTAAATGTGAGATAGTTGGAACACAAATTAAAAAATAAATTTAAACTAATTAATTTTAGAAAAATAAACTACATTGACCAAGATTGACTAAAAATAAAAAATATAAAAGGGTTTGAATTAGAAATATTTCTTTCACAAGAGCCTAACAAAATAACATGTACCAACTCCTCTACAGTAACACTTGAAACAATACATGCACTATCCTTGAAACACAATGCATGCAAAAAATATTTTAAAAAAACTACTTTCTGGTAAAAATAATTCAACAAGAAGTGAGCCCACAACTTACAAGAAATAAAAAATATTTAATATATGAATGATTTAATAAATACATTGGCTATATTTAATTACAGTTTGAAATGTTATAAGTACATATATGATGTAATGAAAGAAATAGGGGAGCTTCCATATGCTATAAGAGACCAAATCGGGCTTTGTAAAGCTTAGAATCACTTTACAATATATGTTTAATGAGTATCAAATAGAAAAAGCTAAAATTTTATGCTAAAATCTAAATTTTCTTTATGATATCAGATGTTTTAGTCATACAATGGTGCACATGTGGGTGTGATTTTTTTAAATTTTTTATTATTGCTCCACAGGCTCTTCTAAAGGTTTCAATAAGCTTAAATGATGATAATTCAACCTTATAGAGAGAGAAACAATTAGCAAAGGCTCTAAGCTAATTTTTGACTGGCTTTCAACTCACATAGGTCCTAAAAAATTATATAATGATACCTTTGGCTGATTAGATCTTTCAACACTTCAAATGGTAGTTTCAATGAATTTGTAAGACAAAATAATAGAGATCTAGCCACTAAAAAATAAAAAACAAGACAGGGAAGTTATAAAAAAAAATTTCTAAATTTTTAGTTTGTTTAGACTGATTTTGTAGCTGGTAGCTCTTTTGATGCTTGAAACAAGTCTTTGTTTTCTCAGATTTACATTACTTGGCTCCATAGGCAACATGAATGCCACAAACAAAATTTTGAGTGAGTAAAATAATTTATTTGTCTCTAAAAGCTAAAAACCACCTCTTCAAGTTGAAAAAATAATTATTAATTTATTTGAACTCAGTTTGGATCCTCTAAAAAATTACCTTACATATCAACACACATTTCTAGGCTCTGTTACCATGTCAAAATTCAAGTAATATATGTATATGCAATTTAGACACAAGATATCTAGATGAGTATTGAATACGCAAAGAATCCCACCATGGTATGTAATCATATGTAGTACCATTATCCACCACATCCCTCCTATCATGGAATGTCATTATCTACACCTTTTCCCATATATGAGTAAAAACCTTAAAGTGAATACAACCCTCCTCCCCATTGTGCTCTCTCATGGACTAACCCAAATATATGAGGACCTATTGAGATACCCTATCTAATGCTAAAATTTCTCACCACTCTATCTGATATGTATCCCTCAATAATGTACTCATGGTACCCAATAATATAATAATTAGTCATCACATAGTCCATCCAAAGGAGTTAAAAAACCCACAATTGATATTCATGAATTTGATAAGATAGAACCCAATTCCTTTATTTCTCACTTCATCTTCATCAAATTTTCATAGAACTCTTTGAATAATAATTTTCACATGTAAATATTGACACAATCTTGCTAATATTTTTCACACAATGTAATGTGCATGAGTAAGTAATAATTTATAAAGGTAAAATATCTTTATATAATGGGGGTGTGGAGGTGGACCATTGTAGCCAACATGTCTAAACTCTCCTAGAGGAACCCAATAGTAAAAAATATATAATTTATTTATTTGATATTACTTCATGTTAATAAAATAAATATATTTATTTCATTTATTAACCATTGTAATAATTCTAAGGGTAAAAATAACACCACTTAACCATTATTTGTTTCAATAAATCACAATGGAATTTCTTAGATGGAATTCATTTCATGTCTTGCAAAATTCCTTTAATAGAACTCATGATAAAATCCCATTATCATTAGAAGTTACTCATGCAATAATTTTAAGATATAGAATAATACATATCTATCAAAATTAAATCACCTCCCTAAGCTTCTAAGGGTCCTACACCCACAAAAATCCATGCTATTGAAACCACTTCTCAATTTTCTTCCTCTAAGAATCTTTCCATAAACTTTTTAGAAGAAGACATGATTAATGATGAAATCCTCTTTTGAGAAAACAACCCACACCTCTTTATTCAAATTGTGATCAACCATATTATAATACATAAAGTCTTAGTAGATGAAGGCTTAAGAATTAATGTCACTTCCCTTTGGCTAATTCAAAAACTTGGATATTCCAAATATGGCCTTAAATAAACAAGATTTACATGCTATGGATTTGATAAAACCAATCAAAACCATCTTGGTTTCATTTAACTCCCTCTTACTATTAGATCCAAAATATTACACTCCAAGATCATTGTTTTATACATTATACTTTATTATAATATTATTTCAGGCTATTCTTGGACTCATCACATGATAGTTATCACCTCTTCTAATAGCTAATACATTATGTTAAATCATAATGAGAAAAATTATAAGCATGCAACTAATCCCAACCCTTGGGGTCTCAAGCTACATAATCCTAAATTGAAGTATTACATTCCCACCATTTATCATATTAACAGTCATCCTCTTCATGAATTTTTCAATATACATCTTAATATCCAAATTAATCTTACATATTCTAATGATGATGAACCTAATGAGTTACAAAATATTTTCAATGCTAGTAGATCACCTCCTTACATGGAAGAATGGCTTCCTCTATCTCTTCTACCATGAGATAGGACCATTAATTTGATCGATGACAATATTTAAAGTCCACCCCCATGTAATTTTCATGAAGCTTCATATATAGAAGATGACATTGTTTGTAATGATTTGGGAGTGGCCAAATTATTTTATGATCCTATATATTAATACCCTTGCATGTTTCATAATTGATGTATCAACCAATGATAATGCTAATGAAAATTATCAACAAACCACTCATGATTGTCACATCTCTCCATCATATGATGGTCATTACATAGTTTCCCAAATGTTAGAGGTAAAAATTAAATATAAAACCATTTGTTTGTATGAAAAATTCCTACAGGAAATATAACTCTATTCTAATGTAGGTTGTTAGGAGTTATAAAACTATCTAGGTTGGTTAAGACTCCACCAAATGTGATATGGATAACTATTCTCAGCATGGAAAATTTATAAGTTACAACTATATGAACTAATGCCTATATGTATTTTTAAAGAATGAAATATAAGGGTTGATGAGTATGTGAGAAAAATAATAGTTTTTGTTATTTTTTATTAGAGAAATTTTGCACAAAATATTGATAGAACTAGACCTTGATCTATAAAGGTTTCCTTATTGTAATCCCTGGTACTAGATTCTCTTTTATGAATTATAAGTATTTTTACTCTTTTATAG
Organism: Torreya grandis; assembly: GCA_037957365.1. Taxonomy (NCBI): domain Eukaryota; kingdom Viridiplantae; phylum Streptophyta; class Pinopsida; order Cupressales; family Taxaceae; genus Torreya; species Torreya grandis. The sequence goes on along the minus strand of JARHVA010001554.1, from coordinate 1,929,609 downwards.
TATATTTGTAGATATTTCTATGCTATTATGAAAATTTTCTTTATTATACTTCTCTGATACATAAATTTAATATAACTCTAAGTAGTTTACATCATATGTTTAGCTATTAAACAAGTATAATTATCTATGATAGACTTTGCATATGTATTCAAAGTCTTGATTAAACCATCCTATAATATTTTGATGTAATTTTACACAATATATCCTCATAATTAGCATGTTATGATGAAACCCAGGAACCTATGCTAACAATGGTATGGTGAGCGTAGTCATGTTGTGATGGTTACTAACCCAAAGAGAGGTGGAGAATTGGTTGGATTAAAAAAATCACTAAATTTATAGAGAGAAAAGGACAAATAATTTGGTGTACTTAAAGAGAGATTATACAAAAACACCTCTACAATGAAATTTATGGGATTTTTTGGTGTGAATTACCAATCCTAATATTTTATTAGTTGGTTCAAATTGAATATCACTATTTTTAGCCATGAAAAAGTGACACCATTGCATAGACCAAGGGGAAGATAGAATAGTTGTAGAATCTAGAGATAAATTAGATTCATGTAATTTATCATTAGATAGCTGCCACTATCTATGGATATATCACTAAATTTGCATTACAAGGATACTTATCCTTTTATGTAGTGAAAGACCTATTTTTGAGAGGAATCAAAGGAATTTTTTTGTAGTGACTCCTGACATTGATCAAAATGTTGGATATATAAAAGGCTATGGTTCCTATTCCTGATAATATAGAGTATTCACTTTAGGTGTATGGGGGTGTGTGTGAGTTAAGGGAGAATGAATCAAAGATGAAAAGATAAAGCTTGAACCTGAGTACAACATGGAGAATCTATAGGAAAAGGATTGGAAAAAGACTTTGGAGTTATAAAGAGATTTGTGACAATAGAAGATGATACAATAAACAAAGTGCATTTTAGAAACTACAAATATAAGGAGGAGTAGTAGTAGCATTGATGATTTGGATGAAAGGAGATGACAAGGAGAAGGATATAGTGAAGAAAAATAGAGAAAGGAGCTTGGGCCAAGTAGAGATAGAGAATGAGGAAGTGATGATGATTTAGCATGGATGAAAGAAGATGGTAGTAGTATAGAGGTAGAATGGATGAGTAAAAGTTCATAGTTTATAGAAAGACTATCCCAAAAAAATCAAGGATTACCTTATAGTCAAAAACATAACACAGGTTTAAGTTTCGAGAGATATATATTTGGAGTACAAATCATTTTCCAAGGAAGCACACATCCCTTAAGTCCATTTTTTCTTCAAAATCATAGTAATTCATATACAAATTTAGAAAATAAAGGACCAATTCTAAAATAAGTTCATAGAAAAACCTTAGAAGTAGAGAATGTTTTATATTGCAAAGTTGTACAAAGTTTCTCAGACCGACAGAAGAAGAACATAAAAACATTATTTTCCATAGAAACATATCCTCTAATACTTGCATAAGATAAGGATTTCATTATACAACTTAAAATATTAGAAGAATAAGGATATATATATATATATATATATATATATATATATATATATATATATATATATATATATATATATATATATATATATATATATAAAATTACCACATCCACATAATTAGAGGAAACATCACAACCACCACCAGATCAGGAGCCACCTAGAAGTACGCAAAAGTCTCCAAAAATGCAACCATCTTTGATGCCAATTATAACCAAATCAATTATGATACCTATAAAAAACCCCCCCTATGGAATCTCAATTGGGTAATTTTATACACCTAGATCCCTATGATGGTTATGTGGACCCTAAACATTATTTACTTACCTGTAACATGAAATGGTAGGCAAAAATAATCATTAACAATAATATAAATAAGTTTGAATTGATAGATGCTTTGAGCGAATGTGCACTGAAGTTCATATTTAGGAAAAATAAAACTAGATCATCCCTAGATGATGTTAAGAATTGTCACATCATAAAGTTTAAGGTTAAGAAGATTTCAAGCCAAATAATCTAAGATTTTAAGGAGATCTGATAAGTACCCTAGGAGACCATTGGTGACTACGATAATAGATTCTCTAACATCATAAATAAATTAGAATTTATTTTGGAGGATAAAGATAAATCCACCTAGTTTATAGAGGGTTTAGGCCCAAGGATTATATTTTCCATAACCCAAACACAGTTTGGAGATGAAACATATGCAAAAGATGCTATGATTTGGGTAGTGTAGACTGAAGAGTATAAAGATGTGGTCATGCCATCATCTAAGGCAGAAAGTATACAAACTATTTTGAGAAGATTAGATTAGTTTCAAATAAGGGTTGAGATACCCAAGTCAAATATATGGTGCATAAAGTGTAGACAATGAGGGCATCATATAAATGAATATCCTTAGGTTAAGATGAAGTTCTATGATAAATGTAGAGTGGTAGGGCATATAACCTCACAGTGTCATATTTTACAACACATCAAAACCCCATATAATATGTATTATACATTTTTTAAGTCATCTACACATGATGACAAGGATTATCAAGTACTTTAGGAAATGAAGGAGGATATCACTAAGAACATGTTTGTGGTTGTTGCATAGAAAGCCATAGTTGTACCATAGGCTACTCTTAACCCAAGGATCATCATACTAGGTTAGAATCCATTATAAATACATTGGGTGCATGAAGCACAATAAAAACCACACCCATGGGTAGGTACCCTAACTTATATATGAAATTAGAATATTTCCTTCCAAAACTTCCCACAATAGACTATGACATACCTATACCAAATGCCAGGGAATATTATAATTCATCAAGCGCAACATTTAGGATGGGTCCTAAACTAATAAAAAATGAAAGTGGTCAGATTTAATGAATATCCAACATAGAAAGGATGGAATGAATCAAAGAACACTAGAAATTTTGAGAAATAACAACACCAAGGTGGATGGGGATTTTAGGGGAATAAAGAAGGATAAAAAGGAAGATATCTAGGTGTTGCATAGGGAGGTCAAGGCAAAAATGGGCCTAAGCCACCCATTCATTATTATCTATGTAGAGAACTAAACCATGTGAATATAAATTTCCCTATAAATCCCTAGAGGCAACCTTAATGCACATATTATAGGGTGATGGAGCAACATAATACATAAGACTGTCCATCTTAGAAAGAAATTAGAGGGAGTAACCTATGAGAAAATTTAACATGATCCATGCATAACTGAGGGAAGATGCCACATTATAGGTAATAATTATACAATAATTTTTAGAATACGGGCTACCTCTATTGGAGATGCCTAAAAACTTGGGTATTAAAAAATTTTGAGCAAATCAATATCCTAAACCTACTACTAAAAAATGCCTAATTTGGGAAGCTACATAGATTTTGAAGGCAATCCAATAACAAGGGATGAATCAAGGGGATGATGGTGTTTTAGTGAATTTCAGTTTATATTCCAAGAGAAGAAGAAGAAGAAAGAAACTAGATATAGGTATGGTTAAAAAACATGGTTGGTTGTGTGTACGTTAAATTAGATGATTATAGAGATATCTTATTTGAATTGAGAGGATGACCTAAAAATAAGACAACACTAAAGTAAATGGTTGGTTAGATAGATAGTTAGGTATATTTCCTAGCACTAGCTAGATCTTGGAAGCAAGAGATTCCTTAGAGGCTATCAATCCACACATTTTAAATAATTAATTTTAAAAAATAGAAGATAAAGTACTTGCATCAATAATCAAAAGGTATTGAAATTGAATATAAGAGATGCTTGATAAAGAAATAGATTAAAATGAGTAATATAACAATAATCATGTTAATACTAATGATAAATAGGTCATTTGTGGTTTAAAAAATAGGTTGGGAGTCTATGAATAGGCCAAGAAAAAGAAGGTTGGATTTGGTTGAGGGTAGGTGGATGAAAATAGCTTGTTATTATTTTTACCATAGTAATCATCGGTGGTTGAGGTGACCTTCAGTGATTGAGCTGACCATCGGTGGTTGAGGTAACCATTTATGGTTGGATAGACCATCAACGATCAAGATGACCATTGGTAATTACTGTGTGTTAGGCATGGGTGATAAAAAGTTAGATTGATAGGATCATAGAAGGTAATTTTGGGAGATTGGTTTATGCTAGGCTGATTTCAAATGAAAATAAAGTAATTGATATACTGAAAACAAATACTCATCTTATCAAAGATTGATTGGATGAATGGTTGAGGTATTTGGCTTATTGATGGAGTCTAGCATGAATCTAATAGAGTAACAGTATTTCGCTGTCCACTGAGGGGTGGTGGCAAGTTGGTTCTTTGATGTGATGTTTACATCACTAGAAGAAGTGACCTATAAAGAAACTTTGGATTAAAAATCTCTTAAAGTCATGGATATTTTTCACCTCTTGATCCTCTTTTCTCATAGGAAGGAAGGAGAGGTGCAACAAGACATTAACAAGGGGTCCAAATTAATATTTAATCTTAACTCATGCATGTATTGGTTTGCACATGAATTAGATGAGCTAATTATAGAAAAGAAATTTAGAGTGACAGGTTAGTTTAGATGGTGGAACCTGACTATCAATAGTTAGGGTGACCATCGATGGTTAAGGTGACTGTCAGTGGTCAAAGGTCAAGGTTAGGTTGGGTTAAAAGGTGGGTTAAGTCATTAGGTCAAACTAACTAGCATTAGGTAGGTTTAGGGTTTTATGGTCAAAGCTGTGCCCAAGAGGGTCCTGAGGTGGTCTAAGGGAATTGTGACATTCAAAACCATTGTGTGTGGATTTTTGATGTCTACATTTTCCCCATTTTTATTATGCAATTTGTATTATCAAATGACAAAATAAAAAGTGGAGTGAGGGTTGAAGGTTTAGTTACCTTGAGCATGGGAGGAGGTATTCCCCCTCAAACTAAAAATTGATGAGGGAAAAAAGAATAAAGTGTGGGTTTGATAAGTGGTGAAGTAGAGGATAAAATGTGGTTAATATGTTAGGCATTGAAGTGTAAACATGCACATAAATTATGAAAAAAGTGTGATAGCCAATATTGTGCATTAACTAGGTTGCCATAGTTGGTAAAAATAAAAGTCAGTGCTAGAAGGATAAGTGACAAGTGGACCATGTGACCAAAGTTAGGTGTGGTGGTTAGGAACACTTGTAAATGCAAGTATCCTAGGAAAGGTCAGTGTTTCTATGGGTATCTAAGTTAGGAAGTGTTCTTGGGAAAAACACAAACTAGTCAAGTGTAGTCATGGGAATTTTTGGTAGAAAGTGCTCTTAAGAAGACACCAATTGGTTAGGTGTGTGCAAGGTAGTGTAAGTTCAAAAAGTAGGTCAACATGGCAATTATTATCGATGTGGTAAAAAAAGACTATGCAAGATTATCACAAAATGTGTGATATTTTGGCTAAGATGGCCAATGGTGAGGTGATGAGGTGGTGGGTATGGCCAATAAAGAAGGTGATCTCCATGGGTGGGTGTTAGGTATAGGTTTCAAAAAAATAAATTTAAAATTGGGTTGGGTAAAAAATGTCTGGGAGCCTGACCGTCGATGGTTAGGGTCCTCAGGGTCGGTCATTGATAGTCACCTTGATCATCTATGGTCAAGGTGAAAAGCCCTAAAAGGTCAAAAAGAAAAGTCACTCAAAGGAGTAATTTTTATTAATTTGTATGTTTTGACTTTGGTGACTTGAGTCTTGGAATTTTGTGTAAAATATTTGATGGTGACTTGCTATTGGGTGGGGCTTTGAGTGGAATTGACCGAGTGGACTGAAGAGTATGCATGGTGGACATGAACAAGGTTGGGTAGTGGGTCCCAGGATTCCTCCTTGATGATCATTGAGGAACAAGGTAGGGGTTGCATTAATTTGATAGATGAATATTGATTTGGTATCATATTTGATTTTGATTGTTTTTGTATTGTCTTGTTAGGTGGGTTTTGTGTTTGACCTAGATATTAGGGTTTTACATTGTGTTTATTGAAATTTGTATGTGAAAATTGAAATTAAGAGGGGAGGTAGGTTAAGGGTAGGGTAAAGGATAAATTTAGGGTAATTAGCTTTTGGATTTCAGTATTTGGGTAGGTTTTGGGTAGGTAGGGTTTGGGATATTTCCACTGGTGGTCACACACAGTGACCATCAGTGGTCACCTTAACCATCGATGGTCATCTTGACCATGAATGGTTGATAACCATCAGTAGAATGTCTACCTAACCATCAATAGTCATAGTAACCATCAATGGTTGAAAAAGTGGCAAAGTATGTTTCAATAAGAAGATAAAGTTAAGATGTAGGTTTGAATGTTATAAAGTTAGTTAAATAGGGTGCCAAGGTTAAAACTTTAGGTAGTAGATTTAAGGTTATAGTGATGGATGAGGTCAAAAGGGTGGTTATAATCACTAGATAAGGGGTAAGGGGCAAATAGTTGATGATGAGGGTGTAGTGTAATAGGTCATGGTTTAATTTTTAAAGGTAGATAAGATAGGTTAAAATGCTAATTTTATAGGCAACATAATATAGGGGATTAAGTTGTTTGCTATCAAGCATTTATAAGCATGAGAACATATCCATATATGAGATTAGGTGCATCAAATATTCACTAAGATTCAGTGAGGGATGACTAATAATGACTAGGCACATATGGAGGAGGTTAGTCTTGGAGAGATGTTACACTATCAACATGTGTCATAGGATGTGACAATGATCTTGGCCCTCATTAAGAGATGGGATTCAACAATGAACACATTCCTTCTACCCACTAGTGAGATGACAATCTTTCCAGATGATGTGCATGGGACTACATGTCTACCTATTCAAGGGGAGCCTATTTATCACATCAAATAGGAGGAGAGAAAAGAGCTCTTGGAGATGATATATGGAGATGACCATGATCTCATCAAATGGAATGCTATAGGATTTATCTACACTCCATTCTATTAGAGGGTGAGGGGAGACTACTAATGATGATTATGATCACAATATATTTATACGTTATTCCAGATTCAAGTAGAAAGAGGTTTCCTTATCTAACATTAGGGGTTCTAGTTGAGATGTTGTTGGGTTTCACAGTGTTTGGTTGGGTTCCTCTGATGCTAGTTTAGATATATAAGGAGCTACATAGTTTCAAAGCTCACAAGAGATATGGCATCAACATCAGGTTCATGTTACACTACTGGGCATATGAGCACATTTGAGTTTTGTGGATGATGGGGTTTCCATGGGAGGGTTATTCTCAAATGGACCCCATAGTTGGATTCATGAGGTGGAGAGATGCTTTTTCTCTATCAAGACTAGGTGTAGGGGAACATGATATTGATTGGTTCATAGGTACATTAGATGAATTAGTTATTGGTGACATGATCTAGAGGCCATATGTCATGTTTATAGATTAGGTTAGATACAAGAAACACACATTATCCTTGTAGAGTTATAGGTGGATCCTTGGTAGGTGGGATGGGGAGGATCATCCATTTTGATAGGATGCATAGATATTTTGGCCTAATATAGGGGATTATGAGTCCATTTCCTAGATAAAATTTAGAAGATGCAAAGATCCTACTACCTAAGCCATATCTAGTATGGACTCTACTTGATCATAAGGAGTTTCTAGCTAGGACTGAGATTGATGATGCAAGATTTATAGATGGTTACCCTACATGTTATTAGGCACCATATATAATAGAAGATTTTGGTGGTGATGATGGTGGCATGTAGCCTATGTATGTTGATCTAATTGGTAGAGGTCAGAAGGTATAGGTATAGGGGGTTTCCCTAGGTGAATAGGTAGGAATAACACTAACTATAATACAAGCTAAAGTAGTATCTTTATAGGGTTAATTAGTATAATTATAAGGTCAAGAGGCTATAATTATGAGTGAGAGGGACCAGACGAGAGATTCACTAGCCCTGATTACCCATGAGAAAGACTCCTTGAGATAGATTAGAGGAGACACAACACCTGTAGGACCACTGAGCATTATCCCTATGACATACTATCTAGCCATATTGGAGGAGTTATGATACTATAAGACCATAGTCCTGAGACATTATATTGATAAACCTTAACGGGGTGAGTATAGAGCTAATTTTGTAGGTGATACTAACTTAGTGACACTAGGTTAATGGGTTGTTTATGTAGGTGGATAGTAATGATATAGTTATGGGATACTATATTTTATTGTATATCATTTTGATATCAACCTGTGAGTTGATGTGGTGAGATGTATATTTTGAAAGAGAGACATGTATATTTTTGTATACATTATGATGTTATGGATGATAGACTCATGATTTATAGATATAATCCTCATTTATTTCTTCTCATTCATGGTTTGTGATTTTATGTTTATGTTCATGATGTTGATTATAGTTATGTTGATCATTGGTGATGCTATATTAAATTATGCTTATGTTATGGATATGGATATTGATGTAGAATCACCTAGCTAGGCATGTGATGAGATGCATTTTGTTTTATGTTCATATGATATTGATGTGATAATGATGTTCATACTAAAATTTAATGAGTATATGCTTACTTCTTTAGATTTAAAGATGTGGTAAAAATGGTTTTTTGCTTATTTTATCATGGATGTTATGATTGTGATATGATGATGATGTGTGCTTTTGATTATGATACATGTTGATATTATGTTATGTGGGTATGATTATGGTTATCTTACTTAATATAAAACACACAGAGTTGAAAATAACACTAAATGTGAGAAAAATAATATAATCAAGAGAAAAATGTCATAGTGAATATATCAACCAGTCATGATAGTATAAGAAAAGGGCATGATGATTCTTCTTTGACAAGGAATAATATAAAACCCAAAGTTAGATTGGTTTAAGGAACATAAAACCTTAAAATGCTTTGCATTAGTGTTCATTAGTTGGTTAAAATGTGCCTTGATCACATAATGTCAAGTGAGGTCAAAATCCCTTGATTATAGTGTATAAAGGGGATATGGATGAGAAATAGAACCTTCTTATGAGACTATCATGCCTATTATAGAGGTTACCAAAGATTCAATATAACAATCCTATGTCATATAGGGCATAGACTAATCGATGCAAGAAGTCTACTCATGAGATTTGATTGTGGATTTCAAAATTATTTCTTATGAGGGCCGATTGAGGCCTTCCAAATTATGTTTCTTTTGATTGATAATGGGTCTTTTTATTATTTTTTTATGTGGAATGGTTAGGGAATCTAATCGATGTAGGAAAATTCCAATAAATTACTATGTTTTGACAAATGTTGTACTCAACCATCTTTCTAGGGAGTGTTATAAGTTTGTGTGCTTTATTTAATTCTTTTTGATAACTATCCTTCAAGGGAGTAATCCACCTTACTTGTATCAATTTTGATATGTTTCAAGTAGATGCCCTTCAAGGGAGTAGTCTGTGAATGCTAGGAATGACCCATGATTATTTTTGGTTATGAATTTGATTTTGATTTTTCTTGACATAGACTTGATTATATAAGCTTAAAAGTTGACCTTTATGAATACAAAACTAAAATCACAAGAAGGTTGGCTAGGTGTAAAGGGGTTTAGGTGACAATGATCATGGGAATTCATCCTATAAAATGGGTAAAAAGTATTATGAGAATCATGCCATGGGTAGAGCCTTGGTACCCAATGTTCAAGATTAGGCTATGATTATGAGAGATAATCACATGATTTATTTTTAATCAATTTCCCCTAAAATAGGGAGATAAGTGTGTTTTTAAAGTAGGGGATGAGCTTAAGTTATAAAAAAGGTGTGTTTGATCCCTTTTAACAAAAAAAGGGACATAGATGTGAAGCATTAAGGGGCCCAAGTTCTAGGTTTCCCTCAAGAGAGGATAACCAGTAAGCTCCTGATCTATACTTGTGGGTTATGATATAAGTTCCAAGCCAATTGAAAGCAAACTTTCCCCACTTGCTTTTCTCCATATTGGTGGCATGTTGGTTTTCCTTTAGGATGAGGTCTTCAATATTTAATTCTCACACTCTAAGGTATTTTTTATAAGAACATTTGATTCACTCTTGATATACATGAAGATGGGTGAGGATGGATAAATGATTCTCATCAAGTATCTCAAGCTAGGCTAAATAGTGCTAATGATTATCATCTTCATAAATGAGATATTATAGGGATATGTGAAGTGAAGGAAATTGGACTTTGAGATGTAATATAGCCTCCACTCCAAACACAAGAGAGAATGGGGTAACACCCATAGGGGTTCAAATGCTAGTATGATATGACCATAAAGCAAATGGGATCTACAAATGCTAATACCGACTAGATGCATTGCCCATTTTAGTGAGCATGTTGTTAAGAGTTCTATTAGAGGCTTCTACCTATCTATTCACTTGAGGGAAATAGGGTGATGAGAAACTTAACTTGATATTGAATGCATCACAAAGACCCTAGACTTTATTATATTTAAAATAGTTGCCATTGTGGGTGATGATTTTGTGAGGAACACTGAAGTGGTAGATGATGTGTTGATTGATGAAGTCAACATTCTATTTTTCTCTGGTGGAGATTAGAGTAATAGCCTCTACCCATTTGGTAAAATATTTGATCATAGTGATTATAGAATGATGTCATTATGAAGAATGGGGGTTAATTTAACCAATAAGGTCCAAAGCCCATTATGAGAAGGGCCATAAATTAGTGGATATATGAAGACTATAGCTAGGTGCATGATGCAAATTAGAATGTTGTTGAAACTTAACACACTTTTTCACATAATCATAACAACCTTGGTTAATGGTAGGCTAGTAATAGCTAAGGCTAAGGATGCATTTAGTGATGGCTAGGATACTAAAGTGTCCCCCACATATCCCATCATGTGTTCCCCTAATAGCATGAGAGGATTCATGACTGCGTAGGCAACAAAAGAGGAGACCATAAAAGTTGTGTTTATAAAGAATTTTCCCCATAATGGTATAACTTGAGGTACTATGGATAAATTATCTTTGATAATTCCTAGAAAGACTAGAAAGAATGATGGCAAGGTTAAGATAATCGAAGGTTTATTGATACCAAAGATCAGGTTGGTTCCCCACCACATTGAAGATGGTAGGATAGTTAGGTTTGACGTAAAAGGGTTGGGTGAATATATGGATAATGATAGATAGCTTAGAGACAAAGGGTAAAAATAGGATTTGAGAGGCAAGGGAAGCCATGGTGTTGGTAAAATTATTGGTAGATCATGGGGTGGATTGGATATAGTGTTCAAATGATACTAAGAGTTCATCAACTAGTTATTTGTACTATTGTAAAACATAATTATTACACTAGTAAGAGCCATTAATTTGATTTACCACTTGTTGAGAGTTACCAAAGATGTTGATCATTTTGAATTGTAAGGCTAACACAGTTTGAAGGCCTATGACTAGGGCTTCATACTCAGCCATATTATTGGTACATTTAAAATATAGCTTAAAGGATAAAGGAAAAGGTTAACCATGAATGGGAATAAGGATAATTATATCTTCCCTACCATGTTGGCACTTTGATCTATCAAAAAGCATGGTCACTTGATAGGTGGAGTCTACCTGAGAGAGGGTCATGATGGACTCATTGAGAAACACAAGAGGAGGAGGTTGGTTGTCTTAATGGTGATTCGACCAATTGGTAGATAATGAATCACCCTTTAATTGAATTATATTGAATAAAATCAAGGTCAAAATTTTCTAAAATTATGAGCCACTTGGACATACATTGGTTTTGGTATGTCTTGGAGTGCATATACTTGAGTGGGTCAGTATTGGTTATGACATAGGTTTTGTGGTTAAGAAGGTATTGGAAAAGTTTAGTGGCCATGAATACCAAAGCTAATCAAAGTTTCTTGATATGGGTGTACTGATTCTCATACTCTACAAGCATGTGACTAATGTAATAGACTACTTGCTTTTTGTGTTTTTCATCACGATGAGCAAGCATTACCCTTAGGGAGTGGTTGGTGGTGGAGATATAAAGGTATAAAGGTTGGTCATCATTGGGAAGGGTGAGGATATGTGGAGACAAAAGGTACTATTTGAGTGAATTAAAGGCCTTTTGATAGTTGATATTACACTTAAAATATACATCCTTTTTAAGAAGGTGATAGAAGGGATAGAATCAATCTAAGAGCTGAGAGATAAAATGATGAATGGATTAGAGATTTTACTAGAAACTATAGAGTTGATTGAGGTTTATTATAGGAAGCATGTAAATGATTTATTTGGTTTTGGTAGGATTAAATTTTATTCCCTAAAGGGAAATGATAGAGCCAAGGAGCTTTCTTGACAAGACCCCAAAAATGCACTTCTTGGGGTTAAGGTGGACATGGTAATGGATGAGGTTCTCAAAGATGATTTTGATTATGTCCAAATGATCCTTATGATATTTGGATTTCCTAAGAAGATCATCCACATACTCCTAGATAATTTTATGGATAAGGTCATTATAGATGTAGGTCATAAAGCATTGGTAGGTTGCATGAGCATTCTTTAGTCTAAATGGCATGACCCTATAGTAGAAGGTCACCCATGGGGTGATAAAAGAAGTATTGTGATGATCTTCAAGGGTAATAAAGATCTAATTATAACCCAAAAATCCATCCATGAGGGATAACATCTCATGGCTAGTTGTAAGATTAATAGTTGGTTAATGATTGGTAGAGGGAAGTCATCTTTGGGGAAAACAAGGTCAATTGAGGTCATGAAAGTCCACATAGATGTGTATTCCCCTTGTGGCTTTGGTGATAGGTATGACGTTCAAGATCCATTAGGAATAATCAATGGGTTGAGTGAAATTGATAGATAGGAGACATTGAAGCTTTTCTTTGATAAGAAGGGCTATGTGAGGGTACATTCATAAGAGTTTATACTTAATGAGTTTGGCATCATGGTTGGTGACTATGTTATTGGTGGAAATGGTGGAGTCAATTCCTATCATGTTTTTATAAGACTAATCAAATGTTATGTTATGATCTTGGAGGAAAGAGGGAAAGTCCTGAAGTCCCTTAGAATTAAGTGATTGGATAATTTTGACAATGTGAGGGTTATCTAGAGTGACCAAGTTGATATCCATAGTGGATTCATTCAACATGGTTCAAGTATTAGGAGGAAGGGATTTGTGGATGGAATAATTTATTGTGACAAGATAGGTGAGAATAAAATCATCATCTTGACACTGAATGATATTAATGGTAGGAGAATCATCTCCTATCATATTAGGATGGGTTAAGGTGATGGTTATGGTTGTCCCTTACTTTTGATAGGTCAAGGGTTTGAGGTTAATCATGTTGATGAAAAAAATGTTGGGGGGATGTCATTATCCTCACACTCAGGAGGAAAAGAGGTTGGTGAGGAAGGGATGTCTTACTCAATAATGGTGATGGTAAGTGGTTTGGTTTTATCCTTGTTGGGAAGAATGAAACAGAGGCTGTGTTTCTCATGAGGCTTTCTAGTCTCAATTGAAATCAAATTTTGTGGAGCATGCTCATATATCCTAAGACTAAATCCTTTTTAAGTACACCTATGGAGTTATATCTTGGAAAAGTCTAAGTTGTCCAGACAAGAGAAGCTAGAGGTAAATGGTTAAGGCAAAAAAGAGGTGGTAAAAGCATCAAGTGGTTTGTTAAGTCGTCCATAGATGAAATGGGTTTGACAGTTTAAAGGTCTAATGGGAATAATGTCTCTGATGTTAGGGTCATACCTAGGTTGGTGGTCAAGCTTCCCATACTCTTAGGGAGTAGTGAAAGCATCAAGGGTGAGGAAGTGATATTCCCCAAGAAAAGACATTGGAATGTGGATTCCAAGTAGTCAGTGGTGGGGATTTGGTTCAAGGGGTTTGATGATATAGTGGATGCCCCATTAGTAGAAGAGGATATGACTTCATAATTTGTGGTTTAAAGTTTGTCCTTAGTCAATAAGGGTGTGATAAATAGAGGTAAGAGGATGTCATTAGATTAGTAAGTCATGTTGCATGATGAAAAGGGACTTAGTTCAGCTTATATAGTGATTACTTGGCCTTTGTCTTCAAATTTGATGTAATGATGAAGGGTATAGGGTACACCACCCATGGAGTGGATCCAAGGTCATCCCAACAAAACATTATAATAGAATTTGCCTTCCAATACATATAAGAGTTTAGAGAGTGTGCGAGGTTATAAATGGATATGAAGGATAATAGTTCCTAAAGTATTGGCCATGGTGTCATTGAAGGATTAAAGGATGGTTGAGGTTTCATACATGACATCATTTGGTAGTTTGAGTTGATCACAAGCATGGAAAGAGATGATATTAATGTTAGATTCCCCATCAATCATGACTTATTTGATGTAGGTTTAGTTGATGTAGGTAGTAATAGAAAGAGGGGGTTTTGGGTCATTAGGATAGATAGAATATATTTCCTAATCCTTAATGGTGACATGGTTGGAAATTTGGAGAGCACCAACAAAGGCTTCTAGAGGTTGAGGGTATTTAGGTTAGACCTCCATTGATTGTAATGCCTTTATCATTGCTTAGTGATGATGAGGTGAGGTAGAAATCAATTCATATAGGCTCATCTTTGTTAGTGTTTGGTGAAGTTGTTTGAGCACAACTCTCTTGATTGACTCAGAGGGGTTGAATTGAGAGGTACCTAAGATAGATACCTTGGGTTTGGACAAAGGTGGAGGTACTTGAATTTGACTTGGATGGGATTTGGAAGATATGTATGTCCATGGGGTGGATACTTTAGCCTTCCCCTTATCATTTTTCTAAGCATATGATTATGTGACCACATGGATAATATGGATAGAGGATAGAGTTAGGGTAAGAGATTGGTTTTATTCATCATCATTCTAAGGTGAGAGTAGGGGAGTAGGTAGGCATTGGGTAGTGGATATTATTTTTTAGATTGGTAGTAGTCTTATGGGAGGTTCATTTGTTATTAGATCATCCTTAACATAGAGTCAAAATATTATGGTTTGGAGAGCCTTACAATTTTTTGTGTCATGCCTGAGTGTCCTATGATAAACACATACTTGGTGGTCATTATACCAAATGGATTTCAGACCTAGAGGATCAAATGTTTTGATAGGGGGTAAGGTTAAACAATAATCTTGCAGTAACCTTTAGAAAATAGTTGAGTAAGACTTAAAGGTGGTGAGGGTTTAGAGGTTCTAGCTTTGGTTGGTGAGATGGAAGTATTTTTAGAAATGGGCTTGGTGCTAAAAGGTTTTGGTAAGGTGGTGTTATTAGTTGATGATTTTAGTTTTGGTAAGTTAGAAGTTCATAAGTTGGAGTTAGGAGGTTTTAGGGTAGGTAGTTTGGTTACTAATGGGTCTGTGTGGATGGGCATGTCAAAAAGCAAGAGTGATGGGGTAACCAATAGTGGTGGTTGGGATTTGGTTGAGATAGTTGGCTTCCCAATCAAATTATAGGGATGAGGCCTTAAGATATAGGTTAGGGTAGAGGGAGGTAACATTTTGGCCTTCTAGCCTTTTTATGGCTTTACCTCCTTGGTCAATTTGGTTTGGTGCTTGGTTGGTGGGTTTGGTGAGGTTAACTCTAGTTTTAAGAATGGGTGATTAAGGCTCAGTGTAGGGAGGATGACAAGGGTTTTAGATGGTTTGGTTGGAGAGGATGATTTGGTTGTTTGGGATTTGGTTGCATTAAATGGTTTATAAATGGTTAGGTTGATAAAGGTTTTTATTGGTTTGGTTGATAAGATAGGGGGTTGGATAATAGAAGTGGTGGGTTGGTCCATCAACAAGGTGGTTAAAGGTTCCTATTTGGTGATGTAAGGGATCCCAAATTGTTTCCAAAAGGTGGATCGATCCATGTTAGGTTTGGAGACAAATTCTAATCTCTGAACCAATCTAGAGAATGGTTTGTAGACTAATCTTGTTCCTTGGATAGTGGGCTCAAAAGATAAACTAATGGGTTGAGAATGAGGAGTGGTGACCTCATCTTTTTCATGAATCAAAGGATGTAAGGTTTAGATGGGTGGTTCTTCTATGTGAAGTGAAAATGTGGTGGTTTCTTCCTTAGGAATGATCTCCAAAGGGGAAGAAAATCATTTGATAGTTGAGGGAGAATCTAAAGTGGTGATGGCTACTTGATCAAGTATGCTAATTAAAGGAGGTATTAATGAATCCACTACCTCAACAAGTGGAGGAGGGGAAGAGGTTACTTCCTTAGCTTGGGTGTCAAAAGGAAGAGAAGGTAACTCCACTACCTAAATAAGTGGAGAGAATGTAGAATGGGTAGATTGGGTGGTAGGTTTTCCAACAATGATCATGTCAAGAACCATATTGATGGTATGGGTATCATGAGAACACTTAGTTTTATTGATCTAGTTTTTGGTAGGTGCATGATTGAGAAAAGGTTGTCTAAAAGTGCTAGTGGATTGGTTTGAAGATGCATTGGGGTTGTCCAACACAAGCTCCCCCTTGTCAATGAGGGTTTGGACAACATTTTTGAAGGTATTACACCTACTAACATCATGCCCAACTACTCGATGAAAAACACATAATTCATTCTCATTATACCAGCTAGGTGTAGGGTGAGAAGAATCAAATTATTGAGGGGGTTTGATGGGAGGAAGCTGTATGATATTAGCTTTCAACAACTTCTCTAGGACTAAAGCATAAGATTCCCTAAGTAGGGTAAATTACTTCTAATTATTTTGGTTTTGGTTTCTCATGTTTTTATTTAAGGAATTAGAAGAGTATGGTTAATTGAAAAATGGTGAAAGATCAGTTTTAAGGACAATTGCATTCATAGTTTCCTTTATTTTGGCATTGGTGTTGATTTGGTTGCTTGGTTTAAAGGAAGAGGCCTCACTAGTTTTGTAAGTAGAGTTTTGTTTTTTTAATTTTAACTTTGCTTCATTGATGGCTCTATTTTATAGCTTACACACCATGGTAAAATCTTTGTCAAAGGTTATAAAGATTTGGACATGTAACGTAGAAGAGATGTTATTGGAACATGCCTAAAATAATATCTATCAGTTCAGGTTGGGCTAAAGAGAAGGAAATATTATTGATTAGGCTACTTCAATGAGCTAAAAAATTAGTAATAGATTCATCATCAAATTTTTGGATAGAGTAAAGGTTAGTGATGGAGACTTTTTTGGATATTTTTATTTAAGAGTGATCCAAGAAAGTTTAGGCCATAGGGGTGAAGGAGAAGAGAGAGTGTTTGGTTATAGCACCCTACTAATCTAATGTTGGACTAGATAGGGACATTGGGAAAGTATGTAGGAGGGAATATTCATAGGCAATAAAATAACATGCATGCTTAAATACCCTAATGTGCTATTGGGAATCCTCCTTAATTTGAAAATTTAAAAACTTGGGAAGTTCCCACTAAGGAGGATATGGTCTGATAGGGACAAATGGGTGAATGGGTATTTTATAGATTTGGTCATATGATATTATGTTGTGAGCACCAAAGATGGATGACTCTAAGGTAGTAATTTTATCCATGAGCATTTTCATTATATCCTTTTAGGGTTATGCACTTTAAATATTTTAAGGTACATATTATTATGGTGGTTGGGTGACATATTGATAATTGGTGGGAGGTTGATAAGTTACCACATATTGGTATGCAGACATAGGTGGTTGGGTGGATGCTATGTATGGGTAAGTAGATGTAGGTGGTTGGGTAGTGGGTAGAGGTACATGCCCTTGTGGGTTAGGGATGTAAATTAAGTTGGATGTGATGGGAACTTGTTGAGAGGTTAAGGTAAGTTGTGTAGGAGCTATAGTTGGGTTTGTACATAAAGGAAAGGTGGTGACCTTTGTATTGATCGATGATAAAGTATAAGGTATAGACACAACAAGATTTTGAAGTAGAGTAGTGACTAATGGATTGGGGGTAGATAAAATAAGGTTGGTAATTATAGTATTAGGTGCTCCCATGGTGATGGGAGTATAGGTGGTTAATGGTTGGGTTGATCCTAAGGTAGAGGAGTTGTTGGTGGGGGTGAAAGGCATAAGGGTGTTGGTTTGTTGGGTATGTTGGTTTTCCATAGTATTATCAAAGGGGTTATTGATAGATGAATATGCTTAGGTAGTCAATGGTTGGGTGGTGATTATGGAAATATAAGTGTTCCCCATAAGGTGGGAATGCATAACATAAGGTGGGTCTAAAGGTGGAACCAAAGTAGTGGTATGGTGAGGCATGGTGTTGAGATAATGTTGAAGGGCCACATGATTGTTATCTAAGAAGGTGGAAAAGTTTATACCTCTTTGGGGAACTACCTAAGGTAAAGAAGGACTTCTCAAAGGGTGAGGAGGATCTTATGTTTTAGATATGTACTCCATGGATGAAGAGGTAGAATATGTCGATTGGTTTGGTGATGGATTTTTTTCTTCTAGGTTCTTTCATTGTTAGTGATTTAGAACCATACAAGATAAGGGAGAGAGAATACAAAAGCAATCTAACCACTCAAATAGAGAGAAGATAAGAAATGAGAAAGGAAACCAAACACACACTAAAAAATATTTTAAGTCCTAAAGTTATTTTTAGTTTCTCTTTTAGCTTATGCCTTAAACTTTAAGAACCATGTGACTAATATTGGATTGTAGAGTGGATACTAGAAAATAAGTCTATGGTTGGTTTCAGGTTGTGTTTATGATCTCAAAAGGATATTTATTGTAAATCAATACATGGTTTGGTATTAGGGCCTACCCCCTCACTTCACATGCCACAACAATAAGGGTGTCAGGTGCTTAGCCAATATATACTGATTTATAGAGTTTATACTCAACCAGAGAGTTGAGTTGGTTCTCCCCTTCATAATGACCTCCAAGTAGGATTACCAAGAAAGGGTAAGGAGACCACTAGGTGATGAAATCCTAGTTGGGCCTTATGTCAAGTTTTTTAGGTGTTTTATTGATATAGGTGGTTTTGTTTATGTGTGTGATACAAGTGATGCTATGATTAGATTATGTTGACTTATTTTAACTAAGTGAGCTAAACTTGTAGAATTTAATGTATACAGTCGATTTTAAGCCTAAAATAAATTTTACTTTCATTTATGAGCATAGAATAGGGAGAAGATAATGTAGATGAAAATAAAATAAACCTAAGTAGAGACTCAAGGGTCCCATTAGGCATGCTAAAATGTTTCAATGAATTTTAGCTTATATTCTAAGAGAGGAAGAAGAAAGAAACTATATACAGGTATGGTTGAAAAACTTGGTTAGTTTTGCATGCATCAAATTAGATGATTGTAGAGAGATCCTCTTTGGCTTGGAAAGATGACCTAAAAATAAGATATCACTAAATAAAATGGTTGGTTAGATAGATAGCTAAGTGGATTTCTTAACGCTTGCTAGATCTTGGAAGCAAGAGCTTCTTCAGGGGATATCAAACCGCATATTTTAAACAATTAAATTTAGAAAACAAAACATAAAGTATTTTCATCAATAATCAAAAGGTACTAAAATTGGATACAAGAGATGCTTGAAAAATAAATATATTAAAATTATTAATAAATAAATAAGCAAGTTGATACTAATGTTAAATAGGTCAGGTGTGGTTCAAAAAATATGCTAGGAGTTTGTGAATAGGCCAAAGAAAAGAAGGTTAGATTTGGTTGAGGGTAGGTGGATGAAAATAGATTGCTATTATTTTCTATCATAGTGACCATCAATAGTTGAGGTGACCATCAATAGTTGAGGCATCCATTAATGGTTGGATAGACCGTTGATGATCAAGATGATTATCAATGGTTTCTATGTGTTGGGATTGGGTGATAAAAATTTAGATTCACAAGATCATGAAATAACATTATGGGAGATTGGTTTGTGATGGGATGCTTGTGAATGAAAACAAAGTAATTGACAGATTGAAAAAAATACTTAGCTTATCATAGATTAATGGGATGAATGGTTGAGGTGGTTGGCTTGTGGATGGAGTCTGGCATGATTCTAATAGAGTAACCATATTTGGCTATCAAATAAAGAGCAGTGTTAAGTTATATCTCTGACATGATGGCTAGATCACTGGAAGAAGTGAACTATAAAGAAACTTTGGATGTAAAATCTCTTGAATTCATGGATCTTTTTCACCTCTTTCTCCTCTCTTCTTATAAGCAAGGAAGGAGAGGTGCAACAAAACATTAATAATGGGTGCAACTTGATATCTAATATTAACTCATGCATGTATTGGCTCACACATGAATTATAAAAGCTAATTATGAAAAATAAAGTCAAAGTGATGAGTTAGTTAAATTATTTTATATGGTAGAACATGACTGTCGATAGTCAAGGTGACCATCAATGGTTAAAGTGACCATCAGTGGTCGAAGGTCAAGATCAGGTTGGTTTAAAAGGTGTGTTAAGTCATTAGGTCAAATTGATTAGAATTAGGTAGGTTTGGGGTTATATGGTCAAGGCTAGGCCCAAAGGGGTTTTGAGGTGGTCCAAGGGAATTATGACATTCAAAACTATCATGTGCAAATTTATAGTGTTTATAGATGGAGATCTTAATGCATAAATGTATGGGAAATTAATGCATCTACTAATATAGGATGGGTTGTCACTGCACTAGTGGATTTAATGAAACTCATCAGTATATTATGTAATGAATATATCTCCCAAAACATCATGAACTTGCTCCATAACCTACTAAAATATGCATAAAAGGCCAACAGTGGATGGATTAGTTGGTTTGGTTTGTAAAGACCAAAAAACCTTAGGAAATTGATGTGAGGATGGACATAGATATATTTGGGTATGAAATACTCAATGCTATATTTGACTTTGGAATCACTATAAATATGATCCCCAAATCCACTTGGGAAGCCTTGGAAGACCTACATTGATCTATATTCCTATCACACTTACCCTTGTTGACTATAGAAGGGTCAAACCTATTGGTTTCTTGGAGGATGTATAAATCAAAGTCTTAGAACTCAGTATATGAGGTAATTTCTAAGTGATTGATATGATGATAGATGAGACTCATTACCCTAAATTTATAAGGAAGAAGTGGGCCTATGGTGGGTGTATGACTATTAACATAGTCATGAATCAGTTAGAGTCTCATTAGGATGACAAGATCATTATCATTCCTTTGAACAAAACTAAATCTAGGCCTTACATCCTTCCAAAAGAACTAGACTCACCTTATGCTTGTTCTAATCCCAACTAGATGAAGGTCATAGTTGAAGACAAGCAAAAGGCTCTATGAGCAATACAGTACAGTTTCCTTTACAAAAACATTATTTTGCAAATTTAGATTCTCAGTGAAAAATGGAGCTTGGGCAAGATGGGGATAAACACTTTGGAGATCCCTCAATAGGTTAAGGAGGATGTGTGATCAATGACTATAATATCTCCTACACAATTTGATATAGATTTTATATATCATTTAGGTGTTACTAAGAAGGACTACATAGAGCCAAATCGAGAATGTGTTCTCCCATGGGACATATCTTCTTCAATAAGTGGAGACTCAGACACCCATGTACTCAACTAGTTGAAAGGATATCACGTGATGTGACCTTTATGAATAGTCTTTGCAACTAATTGATAAATACCCTAATATTTTTATATAAAGGGTGTTGGTGAGTTCATCCTACAATTTTAACAATATGTGCTAGATGTGAACCATAGGGATATTTCTCTTGACTATGCAGTGAAGGGAATTAGTATGAACTAGTGGGTCATCCACAAGGATGTGTAGTTAACATGGGAAGAATCATGTAAATTGATAGTATCTCAATTTTAGTTTCTAGAGATTATCATAAGAGATTAGGCTATCTATCAAGAGGGTGAATGCCTAGAATTTCATGTGTATAGGTGTATTTTGGTATGGCTAGAAAAAGGTATTTATCCTAATTACTGGCCACATAGTTTTAGCTACACCCTTGATATTTTCCCTACAACATGTTACATCTATCAGGAATGAAGAAGATAAACAAAGAATTGGGCACATATCCAATCTGATTTCATTCAAACATTCATATTTGAGAGTGACAATCCTCAATTATAAGTTTCTTTATAAAATATGAAAACCTTTATGTTCCACAGAAGATTTGAAGACTTACTAGAGCCATGGGAACCTAGTTCACATGAAGTCACAGAGAAAAAATTGACATAGATCCTATAGATTTAGGAAATTGGCTAAGGTAAGGCCTAAGCATGGATTCAACCCTATCATAGAAGACAAGAGGAGGAAGATCAATCCTTTGAGATGGATAGTGAGGACTACATGGATATAGGTTATCTTTTTGAGATAGGGAGAGTTGAAGCCTCTTCCAGAACTAGTCATAGAGGAAATAGAGGAGGAAAAGCTATGACATATATAGTTCCAAGAATGTGAAAGAGAATAGAAAATCTATAACTTCATTCCTAAAGAATAATGTAAGATATATCAGGGGCCATTAAAGGAACACATAAAAAATATTGACATAGAATATGGACCCAAAATGGTGCATGTTGGAGACTATTGGATGCAAGAAGATATCTCAGAGGTTTTATACTTGCTCTAATACTATTAAGATATATTTCCTACAACTTCCATAGAATTTAAAGGTGTTAATACTTATTTGGAGGAGATGCACATATACTTAAAGGAGTGCACACTACCAATCAAGAAGAGATTGTATAGGTTGAACCCAAACATGAAGATGAAAGTGAAATCTAAAATCGATTGCATGTTAGAAGCAAGCATTATGTTCCCTATAGAGAAATCTAACTGGGTTAGCCCCATGATAGTATAGTCAAAGAAGACTAGGGAGATATGCATATATAGAGATTACCACATCCTCAATGATGCTTTTTTTAATGACCCATTTACCATTCCCTTGATATATGAAGTTTTAAAGGCTATTGTAGGGAATTAAGAGTTCTCATTTATATATGGATTTAGCGGTTATCATAAGATAGCCATCATAAAAGAGGATAGGAAAAAAACCACATTTAAAATAGAATGGGGTTAATTCACTTAAAATATCATGCCATTTGGACTCAAAAATGCACCTATAGTGTTCTCCAAAGCTATGTTGACTGTGTTCAATAATTTTATTGATGACTTCTTGGAAGTGTACTTGGATGACTAGGAAGTGCTATATTTATTTAGGGAACATTTATCAAAAATTAGGTTAATGTTAGAGAGATGTAGAGCATTATGAATAGTGCTAAATTTGAATAAATGTTTATTTTTCACACCTTTTGGTACTTTATTAGGTCATGTAATGTGTAGTAAAGGAATTCCACTATACTAGTCTAAGATAGCAATCATTATGGGGATACCACCACCCAAGACTTCAACATAAGTGCAATATTTTCTATGAAATATAGGTTACTAACATAAATTCATCAAGGGGTACACTTCTATATCATCCCTTTTGGAGAAGCTACTACAAAAATAAGTCTAGTTTGTTTGGATAGAGGATTGTCAAGACGTATTTGTTAATTTAAAATAGAGACTAGTGACTACTCTAATCTTAATTTTCCCAAATTGGAGTAAACATTTTCATGTGCATGTGGATACTTTAGGGCTTAGAGTTGGATTAGTCCTCACACAGTTAGTAAAAAGAGAATTGGATTATCAGATCCAATCTGTAAGTAAAAATTTGTTGGTCATAGAAAAGAATTATATGAAAACTAAAGAGGAAGCCTTGGTGATAGTGTTCACACTATAAAATTTTTAGCACTACTTGTTGGCCACACCATTTGAATTTTTCACTAATAATCAGGCTCTGTGATACCTGGTGAATAAGTCAATGTTAGGAGGATGAATATCATGCTAGTTGATGCTTTTCCAAGAATTTAAATATCTTAATAATGTCAAACCAAGTCAAGAGAATGTCAACCCAGACCATCTCAGTCAGCTCAATAATGATGAGTAACCTAAGGAAATCCAAGATGAGTCATTGGATGCCCACCTATTTAGGGTGACTACAATCTCAAAGAAACTACAAGAGATCATATAATTTTTGGAATAAGGGACATTCCCAAAACACTATACATAGAGAGATAAGAAATAGCTAATCACTAGAGCTCTTTTGTATAGTATTGTTAATGTATTTTTATATTATTTAGGCAAAGAAAAAGTGATATGCATAGTGTCACTAGAGCATGAGTGTATGTAGAAAATGGATGAAGTGCATTAGGGAGTTGTAGGAGGTCACTTTGTAGGAGATGCAACTTTGAGGAAAATATTTCAAAGTTGAATTTGGTGGCCTTATTTATTTTAGGATACATAGAGAGTAGCACATCAGTGTAATGTATACCAAAGGATGGGAAAGCCATACTAGTAGGATGAAATGCATTTACAACACATGTTAGTTCAATAACCATTTGAATAGTGGGGTATTGACTTTTTAGGAATAATTAATTCTCTAAATAAATGCAACAATGCAAGGTACATAATCATTGTGATAAAATCTTTACAAAATGGGTAGAAGATGTTGTGACTCTAAGTTATGGTGTAAAGGACACAACCAAGTTTTTGTATGAGAACATCATCACTAGGTTCAAATGCCTTATTAAATTGGTAAGTGATAAAGGAACCCACTTTTTGAATAAGACCATTAAGACCCTCATAGATGAGTTTATGATATCACATCATAAAATCACAACTTATCATCCATAGGTGAATGAAAAAGATGAAGATATAAACAAAGTGATAGGTAAGAGTATTACTGAGATCTATGATGTGAAGTGAGATGATTGAGAGTATAGGCTTCCAATAGTCTTATGGGCTTATCATGTGCATTATAAACATGTGATAGAGTTTACACCATTCCAATTGGTCTATGGGTTAGAAGCCATGATGCCTATGTAATATGTGTTTCCCAATCTACAAGTCATAAATGTGTTGTAAATGGGTGATCAAGAGTTGATGACTAACAAGATATTGGAATTGAATCACATTGATAAAGCAAGATGCAGTGTGGTATGGGCCTATAAGATCCAAAAACATAGCTAGAATGCATGACACAATAAAAATATATGAACAAAGGAATTACAGGTAAATTATTTTATTCTTTTATATTATAGCAGGGTTAGAGCTTTCCTTGTAAATCTTAATATCATGTGGAAGGGACCCTACATCATTTATGAACTTTCATAGCCTAGAATAATGGTCCTATGAGATTTGAAAATAAATGTCTTACCAAGGTAGGTAAATGGTTGTAGGTTGAATTCTTAACACCATTAATCTAGTGTAACATGGAATAAAGGTGTTATATTACACCAAGTAGATGGTATTTATGATTGAAAACATTTATTTTAGGATAGTTTGGGTTTTATGTGTTTATTTCAGCATTTGTGGGGAAATATAAGTATGTGTATATAGAGGTAAGTGATAAGAGGAATCCAAGATTAAGTAGAAGGTTCCATTACTATGGATACATTAAAGAAGGTAGTCAAATGAGTATATCATATGAACATTAATTAAGTCCAAGAAGGACATGTGCATCCAAATATTCAATAGATATGGGAGTTTAATGGTCAAGTCATTGTAATTAATGATTAAGTATTAGGGGATATTAACAAATATATTATAAAAATGATAGGTCAGTGTCAAAAATAGAATAGTAACATATGGTTGAAGCCCAATTAAAGTGACAATTAAAAAATCATGAACCATAATTATAATCAAATGTCATGTCAACAAAATTAACATCACATCAACAAGAAAGTATCCACTTGATTCAAAGCTCATGTGTGAAGGATTGAGTGACATCATAGATAATTAATATATAAAAGCATTAAAGGTGGTGTGAGAAGTTATACATCTAGTACTTGGGTAGCTAAATTTATATTCACTGCTAATTATATCAAAGCGCTATAAAATTTTTAGGTAATTATTACTCTCAGTCAAGTCTTGACTTTGCACATCCAAGGAAATTATTTTAACATCAAAGTAAATGATACACAATGGCTAGATTTGATCGGTCTCAACTCATCATGGGATTTACAAAATCATAAAAAGAGGACATGGGCATCAACATGGAACTATGACAAACATGCTTCATAGACCCAAATAAATATGAGTTTATTCATAATGTAGAGCTATGAATGTTTGTGCCAGATGTAATTGAATGGGCACAAATAACAACATTATGATAGCCACACAAACTCCATAACATAAATGTGGAGTGGTTGATCTAATTACCTAATTTTAGGCAACTAGATGATTTAATGGAGGTATTATTGGGTTACTACAATGAGGGAAAGATTTATATTTCTAAAGACATAACCATTCACATCAATACCACTATGATGGCAAGGGTGCTAAGAATGCCTATGAGGGGGAAATCCATCACTCTTTACAAATATCAAACACCACTCATCCTTTTAGAGATCTAAGAAAAATAATCTCATAACTCATGAGGAATTCCATTGGAGGACATTTAAGATGTGTTAGAGTGCATTTCATTAGAATACATTTCCTATAGATTCTGGCAGATAACCAAGGATGCTAAATAGGCTACAAAAAGGGTCATCGATATTTCCCATCAAATGATCCATTAAAATAAGTAATTCAAATATCTTGAATTCTCGGTTTATAAACTTAATTTGAACATTGATAAAGTTTTGGTGATGGCAAAGTAAGATTTCTAGTACCAATATTTGGTATTTTTGTTAGTTTTTACACAATGGAAGTCACGTAAGGGAGAAGTTCATCCTAACATAGACTATTGGCCAATGTGTAGTTTTAAAATCTCACTTGGACCTAAACGAGCACATTTTTTGGGAATCAATCCAAGTTCACAAATTGGTGGAATGAGTTGGTAGAAGTAATCATAACCAAGACACACATACTGCCTAACATCATGCAGTTTTTGGGCTAACATGTGGTCATAAAAAAATGACAAAGTGTGTTGCCATCAGAATTCATGAACTACCAAAAGTACTAGGTTTTCCACTTCTATATTTTATTGACATGTAAATGGCATAGATCGAGGTGGCCAAATAGAAATAAATCATAGTAATGAGAATAACCCTATTGTATATGGTACCACAACCTATTCTAGATCCTATGACTATAACTATACAACCTTCAACAATAGCTACACTAATCTCAAATATAATGAAGTGCAACATGCCCAAGGGTAGAATATCTCCATCTCTTCCAAGGTGAAATACTCAAAGCCAAATCACCTAGTTGGATAACCCAATCACACTCAAAATAATTAGGCTCTATGACTCACCACACATGGGCACCGATGAATAGTAGGTATATAGGATAATGATAGCCGATATAGATGGAGACCTATATGAGGAGGAAAAAAAGGAATATTTTTTATAGAAATTAGTGTGTACCATCTATATAAAAAAAGTTACAAAAATTCTATGGATTAAGTTACCCCCTTTCCCTACTTCTATCATCATCGATATAATGGCTAAAGAGGCTAAATTTCATTACATTTGCTAAAAATTTAAGGCATGAAGATCTATAGTGAGCATATCATAGTTAGGATCCATAGAAGCTAGCCCCTAACACAAATATTCTAGCATAGGTAGAATATATACAACCCTCAACAATCTAAGGTAGACACCTCACTTGTTCCTATGTATACCATTGGAGAGCCTGAGATGGGAAAGCAGTAACTGCATGAAGTTAACACACCAAAAACCACAAGATTCATAATTCACAAAGGTAAAGTTTCTTGGGTAGAGGTGTAAATTAATATCCTTGAATCCTCACCATCACACTCTAAATAAGATGAGACAGACATAAATGAATTAGCACATGAAGCTCAGATTGCATAAAAATAACAAGCCACTCATGAGGAAGTACAGAGAGCAGTTGAGTATTACATGCACCAAGAAGAAAAGTATAGGGCTAAGGTGAAAGATAAATTGAAGGTAGAGGGGGAGAAAAAAGAGTAAAAGGAAGCTCAATGCCAAGCTAAGGATGTAAAGACTTGTAAGAAAGATGAGGATGTCAAGGCACTCAGATAATAATAAGAGGAGGAAGAAAAGAAAATAATGTAATAATAAGCTATAACTATAGAACAAGCTAAACAACAATAGAAAAAAATAAAATAACACAAGGATTCTAAATTGGAAGTAAAATTTAGACATCAAGAATCAACAAAAGAATAAAAAAGATCAAGATTATGTAAGCTCAAACATAGTAACAGACTGACATCCAAGAATGGAAACATCAAGCATAGACATAAGAGTCTGCCAAGCAAAGACAAGAAGTTACTAATAAGAAAGCACATAGACAATCTACCAAGAAGGCACAAGAAGACATTGTGAAGTAGTTACATGAGAACATTGTGAAGAAGAGTGTTGAGGAATCCCAAGCATCTATTACAAAGGCATAATCTATGTAAACTCTATCTAGTTATAGTGTAGCCTTCTCAAGAGATACCCCAAATACAAGTGGGAGGCTTTATGGTTGCCTCATAGGATGACATTACTTCATCTAACCTAAATAAAATTTAGTTGTGTGATATGATGATGACCTCTACATGGCACACCATTTTTTCCTTTCCAATAGCTCCATTAAGGATGGAACCTATAATTACATCAATTTAATGACTTACCTTGACTCTTTCCACAACAAAAAACATCCTTAGATATTTCCAAATTGCCTTTATCCAATCAAATTTAAAGTGCCACTATGTTCTAGGAGTCTATTTCACATAAGGAAATTGCATTGGAGCATCAAGTAAATTATCTTAAGGATGCAAATTTTACATTCACATAATAACTATGTATTTTTAGAAAGACTATCAAAGATGTCTATCCCAATCTCTTCACATAGTTAATTATGGATCCCTCATTCATAGACAAGGACCAAATTACTCTTATTATAAAAAATATCACTATAGATTTTAAGGACTTTAATGAAGTGAGCATAATCTATAATGGGAAATCCATCAAATCCAAGAATGAGGTCCTCTATGAGTTACTAGTTAAGTATCAGGCTACCCTAAATACTAATCAGGGTCAAGCTATGTAGCTTACACTTAAGATGATCAATTGGAAGAATTAGTTGGATAAGGTTTGGAACATTATATATCCTAAGTTTGCCATGAATTATTTCACATAAGCTATAATCACAATTCCCAATGAAACTCCTACTGCCATGGATACTGCACTACAAACCTCACTTGGTGCATGAGATATTATCATGTAAAGTATGTAGACCTTATAGAACCAGATGTTGCACAACTCTTTCAATGGTGTGAAAGTGAAAATAATTGTAAATAAGATGACATATCTCCATGGAGAAATCACCTCCAAAGTCAACATGGTGAAGTCTTCTCTTCTCAAAATGACTAACATAAATATTCACCAATTGCTAGTTAATCAAGCTCAACTACATAACCTTCTATGCAATGCTTGGGAAGTTCTCATAAAATATAAGTCTTACAAGGATGACTTGGTCCTCATCAATGGAAACATTACACCACTGGTAGATGTACCCAAGATCATTCCACCAAGCCAATTTCAATAGATAATTGAAATAGAGGAAGATGCCACCACCGACCACTTGATGCTTATGTAGGTTTAAAATTTTTAAATTTTGGTCAATTATTTTTTGTAATTAGAAGATTATATATTATTAAGTAGAGATAGTCTATTGAAAACCTATAAGGGTAGTAGACTAGTATGCTACTTAGTTGAATACCTAAAAGGACAACTATGTAGAGAACAAGGGGTAAAAACTGGTTTACCAGTGCTTTTAGTGAAGTTTGTGAATCTTATGTACTTCTATATTTTGTCACATTTTATAAGGTTTTGGGAAACTCACCTCTTCATCATTGTCTTGATATGAGATAAAATTTTAAATCTAGGAAAGTTTTAATGGTAAAAATTAAATGTAAAACCATTTGTTTGTATAAGAACATCCTATGGGAAATACAATTATATTCTATTACAAGTTGTTAGGAGTTGTTACGAGAATATCTAGGTTGGTCAGGACTCCATCGAATGTGATATGGAGAACTATTATCAACATGTTAAATATGGGAGTTACAACCATAAGAACTAATGCTTATATGTATCTTTAAATAATGTAGTAGAAGGGTTGATGAGTATGTGAGAAAAAGAATAGTTTTTTTAATTTTTGATCAAAGAAATTTTACACAAAATATTAATATAACTAGACATTGATCTATGAATGTTTCCTTATTTTAATCCCTTGTACTAGAATATCTATTATGAGTTATAAGTATTTTTACTCTTTTATGGTATAATCGCAAACATTTCTATGTTATTATAAATGTTTCCTTTATTATACTTCTCTAATGCATAAATGTTTTATATCTATCATTAGTTTACATCATACATTGAACTATTAAAAAAGTGTAATTAGAATTTATAAGCCTTGCATATGTATTCAAAGTCTTTATTAAACCATCTTATAATATTTTGATGTAATTTCACACAATCTATCCCCATAATTAATGTGTTTTGGTGGCAAAACATCTGCTAACACCAAGTCCAATCACAAAACTTGGATTTAATTCAATATCAAAAAAACCTTGCTAAAATTCATTCATTTAATCAAGACATTTATTTAGTTAATATCTCTTTTGATTCTAGTGATGATGAGAATGATCAAGAACCTCAAGGTTATGTTTCTCCTATCAACCCACCATTTGAAAATATTTTGTGGGTTCTCCAAAAAAATGATTTTCTCAACAATATTGATGGTATCAATGAGTTAGATACCATTCAAAAATTCTTAAACCTTACTAATTATATTATTTATCCCTAATACAATTCAGCTCAATGAATAGTATTTTAACTATACTACTCAGTTTGATATAATTCAATATTTAGTCCACAACTACATCGATGAATTATTACCATATGCTAATATAATTCTATTATCATCCTAGATTTTAAATAATTGTATTTTCTAAGTTGATATAATAAAAATTAATATTGCTTTTACTAACTATACCAATCAGGCTAATATAGTTCAAATTCATTATTCTATGCTAGATTGTATCAGCCAAGTCAATACAATAAAGTGAAAATCATCAACTTCTCCTCCATATATAGAGATTACCTTGATGCTAAAGTAACTTCCATAAGAAAAATACACTCTAAATTTGATATTAAAGGTAATCATATTATTGATTTTGAGTTCGACATCAAATATTATGAGTCATTACCTATGTTTCCTAGTGACGAAGTTATCCTAGAATTACTCCATGCTAGAGAGTCTCCACTTCCCCATTAACATCAATTTCTTGGCCATTTTGATAAAATGGCTCTATGATTTAGTAATTTAATCAATAGTGTTGACCCTAATCCTGACACTATTTCCCAACTTTAGTGAGCTCCATATCATTTTCAAGATGAAAACATAATGCTTATTGAATAAACTCACATAGTTAAATTTGGTAGAATTGCCAATTCTAAGTTAGTTTTTATCTCTAAAGAACTTTGTTATGAAGAGAAAGATAATTAAAACATGTTCTTAGAAAAATATTATGAATTATTTTCATGGTCATATGAGGATATGATCAACATAAACCCTATCATAGTTGTCCATAACATAGTGACACATACAAATGTGAAACTTGTGTGCCCAAAACAATGGATGTTTCCTCTCAAATTTTCCACCTTATCTTACAAATAAATTATCAAGCTCCTAGATTATGAGTTCATTTGACCTTTAGATGAATCATAATTGGTATCTAACATAGTACCTATTCACAAAAAAGTCACTATGGTTATTATTATTTATATTGACTTTTGTAATCTCAATTTAGCATGTCCTAAGGATAATTTTTCATTACCTTCAATTAATGCTATTATTTATTCTACAAATTAATATGAGATGATTTTTTTACATGAATAGTTTTTGGGGTATAATCAAATTCATATCACTCCCAAGGATCAACATAAAACCACGTTTACTATTGAGTGGGTAACCTATTGCGATGTTAAGATGCATTTCAGCCTTTAAAATGTTAGAGCCACTTATCAAGGTGTAATGACCCAAATATTTCATGATATCATCCATAAAATAGTAAAAAATTATGTAGATGACATTATATCAAAATATAAGTGTCATGAAAACCATCTTCATAACCTAACCATCATTTTTGATCACCTTATTAATAAAAAATTTAAGCTCAATCCTCATAAGTGTGTCTTCGATGTTACCTATGAAAAGCTATTAGGATTCTTGGTTTCACTATGAGGGATTGATGTGCATCCCTTAAAGATCAATGTTATTATCATCATGCCTATACCTCAATCTATTCTTGACATCTACACTTACATTGGGAAACTTGGAAAGTGAGCTATCTTACCATGTATACTCAGTAAAATCCATTATTAAGAAAGGTATTCCACTTGAATGGAGTGATGCTTTTCAACAAGCCTTTGATAACATGACAAAATCATTACTTCATCATCCTACCATAGGATCACCTTATAATTATCACCCTCTCCTCTTGTATACCTCGTATAACCCATATCTATTGGGAAAATGCTTATACAAGAAGATGAGTTAGGAAAAGAATATGCCATTTACTATATTAACCACACTTTGATAGATTACGATACCCACTATACAAATATGGTGCATGATTTTCTTCAAATATACTTTTAAAATAGAAATCTTTGGCATTATATGCTCTATCAGACCATCTATGTCATAGTCCATTCAGATCCCCTTTGCCATTTCTTCTTTAAAGATTTACTGCCTAGAGATCAAATAAAAAAATGGATGGTGATCTTAAAGGAATTTTATATTCAAATCATCACTAAAAAATTAGTGAAAAACCAAGTGATAAATAATCAAATTTTTTCCTCACCCCTCCCATGTCCTTTTGATCAAAGGTAGTGGTCAAGATGATTCTCTCAAAGACTACTTCCATAATTTCATAACTAATCTCAAGGATCATGCTCTTGAAGAGCTAAAATTAGTCGTATCTAAGTTTAAATCATCTTCAAAATCTAATTTAGAAGAACTACCCAAATTTATTATCATCTTGCATGAGGATACTTAGATTCTCCATGTAACACCCAAATCTTTACCCAAATAAAACCCATAAAAACACTACTAATTTTTCATTCTCTTTTGAAACACTAAATTTGCACAAGAAAACACCTCAACTATTAACACAATAATAATAAATTCATTAACTACATGCATATTCTAATCCTACATCCCTAAGTAAAATCAATGTTAAAGGTGTATAAACACACTCAAGGTATGTTTTATGAAACATAGACATTCACCTTCTATTTCAGAAAATAAAATACATAAAGGTGTTCGATAAGCTAGATATGACTATGTTGTGTTGACTACACTAGATTAGATGCACAATACTATACTCATATTTGATACTCAAATTATACCAAGTATATTTTATACAAATTAAACCAACACTGAAGCTTGTCCCTAATGGTATGGAACATGATTCATCAATAGTTTGTTGACATGGTGTTACTACAATTTTTGACTGTAAACGTGATAAAATTAAGTAAGCAAGCAATATCCCATTTCAATTGATCCAAATATAATCACCATAATACCTATGAGTATGCTAATAAAAATAAATCCTTCCTAATGAATTGGAACTACCCAACCATGGTGCATCAAGACTTGACTAGCTCACCTCACAATCAACTTACAATTTCATTAAATCATCTATCATATGATGATGGATAAAATAACACCTTGAGGTGATAAGTATTTATAGAAGTTATTATGTATTTTATTAGCTACAAAATACCACTATAAACATAAAAAAATAATCTCCAACAATTTAAATGCTAAAATAACTTAGCATTCCAAATGGGTTTTAACATAAAAAAAATGCTCAGCTAAGCAATTTTTTAAATAATCAAGGTTCATAGTTGAATTACTAAAAATAGTAAAAACATTTAAAAATATTAAAATAGAGTTTTTGTATATATTTAAATATAAAATTAATCATTATCAACCTTGGGTTTTACATAAAATATCCTTTAACTATTTTTGGCAAATCAATTTTGAAATGATTTTGCAAGCTGAAAAGGGAAATCAAGGGCAAAAAATTACTAAAAGCCTCTAGAAATAGATCCACCAAAAATAATTGAGACAAAGTATAAAAATTATTATTGCAGATCCTAATTTTCATGATATATGTTCAGAGCCTAGAAGTTTTAGCTTCAAAAAAATTATATTTCTTTTATTAATTTGAGTCTATTTTCGGAGTGGCTTCATAGACTAAAATTAGAACAACAATTTTTTTGAATAAATTTAATTTGGAAAATAGTTATTAAAAATATTAAAAGATCATGTTTTGGTTACTTCAATTTTCTTATGTTAATTTAAACATAATAATAAACTCTACCAACCCCCAACTATGAGATGACATCACTCTAACTTTTTTAGGTAGGGTGCTTCTGACGAGATTTTAAAACTTAAAATAGTTAGCAAGTGATTTATTTATACAATTGTCACTAGAAACGGTTTCAACAAATAATAAATGGTTGAGGCATATTGATACAAGTTGATAAATCATATTCTATTAGGATAGAGCTAGAGGTTTCAAATTTATGTTTATGCCTATTATCTTATTCCTTCAACTTCTAAGGAGGTTCCTTTTAATTTTGAAAATAGTTTTATGATCCAACTCTACCCACTATATCAACTTGATATGATGTGGTCTCATGAATTTTACCACTTTTATAATTTTAAAATTCAATAATAAATTAATCATGTAATATTGTTTTTCCTAAGATAATTAAATATAAGAATATTCGATTATAAAATAATGATACTTTCTATATTATTTCAAATTTATTTGCTAATCTTATTTAGATCTCATTTTAAGACTAACATTAGTGATCTGCTTACTTATTTATCCCAATTCATTCCAATGATTAAGGGTGAGTGTCCCAAATTGATTAATTTGATAGTGAGACTACCATTCATTAATTTCAACCTTGCATCTTGAAACTTATCTTTCTAGGTTTTAGGATACCAAAGACAACCACTAGCAAATCAAAAGTTCCAAGGATACTAAAAATAATCCAAATCAAATTAGACATAAAATAAATACCAAAGTAAATTTGTTATAACATGAGAAGCTTTATTTTGTAATGATATTAATATGAAAATATTACAAGATTATACTAATGTTTTATACAATCATGTCAACACGAGCACAATCTATGATAAGAGTAAAATTCATTACAAATATTCAAAACCTACATCTTCAATAACTTTGGGTTATAATAAATTTATTGTAATCAATGGATAAACTAATGTCAAATAACAACTCTATTTACAATACTAATAATAAAAACAATACATGATATCTTTGTATAGTTTTCTCTTACACCTTGCACTAAAATCATGAAGACACAATAAGGGTCAGATTATAGTTGAGAAAGTGAAAACACCATCACAAATTTATCTTTCATTTTTTGGAGTAATAGATAAGGTAACCAATGATTTCAATTAATCTACCTACTTACAATGGAAATACATATATACAAAACACAATAAGATAAAAGTAAGTTTTTCTTCATAACAGTAAAATGAAGCTATAAATCTGATAATTTTAAACAATTAAAACATCCTCCAACTGAGAAATAATTACACTGTAATAATTAGAATAATATTAAAAACTTAGAATTTATCAAACCAGAACAAGGTAAAAAGATTAAAATAAATTTTTGTCTAGTCATCTCCATATGTTTTCCATATTTTAAGAGTGTTTCCAAACACTAACTCTTAATTCCAAACTCACTTTGATCAACAAAATGAAAAATGATGCAATAACAAAATCTCCCAATGAAATTCAATAGAAGTAAATGTCTTAATAGTGATAAAAGGATTGAAAAGGTTTTAACATTATTCCCAAAACTCATGCTTATATATATATATATATATATATATATATATATATATATATATATTTAAATATATTAGAATAAACACACACACACACACAAATATATATAAAATCAAAGTTTAAATATACAAAACATAATTATTTTTTATAATAGTAATATAAAAATAAATAAAAATTTAATTATTTTTATTTTTTTGTATTACCATATATTTTTTAATCTATTTATTTGTTTATTTATATATATTTTTTATTTCTTTTTTTCAATACAAACCCTAGGCTGCCATGGCTAGCAACTGGTCCAAAGGCTAGGCTACGACCATGGTGTTATGGGTATGGGGAGGGTTGGTTCACTAGCCTCTCCTCTCTCCCAACCATGGGAGGAAGCAGGGGTTTGATTAACCACCTTCCCCCTCCACCTACCCCAAACATATATACACATATTATTTTTATATCTTTTTCTTCTTTTTATTTTATTTTATTTCTTATAACATATATAAAAAATGAACTATTATATTATATTTATATTTTTTATAAAAAGTAAACAATAAATATATATACAATATTTATATACATTTGTTTTACATAAAAATAAGTAATATATATATATATATATATATATGCTTCCAAAAATAAATATATGCATAGGCATAATATGTAAATACACACACATTTTAAAGATACAATCAACTAAAAGGCTATCAAATCTTTAGCCAAACCCTCAACCATTTTGATAAAAATAATTGACAACACAATTAGAAAAATAAACTTCATTTAAATCAAGATGAAGCTATTCTTCATTATTTAGCTCATCTATTAATATAGAAAAAGAGATGTTAATTTATGAGGGGGAACCACTTACCTAATTAAACATTGATTTGATTCTTCTTCTTCTTCATTCTTTGGTTGGTTCTCTTGGTAGTAATATCTTCAATGGAGGAAAGAAATTGACAAGAGAGATGAAGCTCCAAACAAATGCAACAAGTGAGGCAACTACTTGGCAAGAGAAATGAAATTACAAAACCTTAAGTTGGTTTGGAAAAATTGTATAAAGCTTTGCTTGCAATATTTTATTATTTTATTTTATTTTATTTTTATTTGTTTATTTGTTTATTATTTTATTTTTCATCATCCCAGAGGCCCAAAATAATGACTAAGGTTTATCAAAAAAATGAAAAGTCAAACTTCACTTTTCAAGAATAGCCATCAACCCACTAAAAGAAGAGATTAACCTCTCTTGCATGCCCATGTGACTCAAAAAAAAATTAAACTAAACTTATTTAAAAATACTTCACCAAGCAGGTCAATGCCTACTAACTAGGCTAAAACTCAATATAGTAGGTTTTCTAGAAGACCTATATGATATGGCTCATAGGTTCTCTAGGAATCCTATGACTCCTTTTTAAAATAATAAAGGCCATTTTATTAATTTATAAAATTCATATGATAATTATCAGAAGTTTTAATTTAATTAAGAAAAAAATTTAACTTTTGAATAATCATCAGTCCATTAATATATAAGGAAGAAACTATAATTCAAATTCTTAACAACCATGCACTTGTATTAATAAATGTCTCAATTGGTAAGGGAAGGAGGTCCTTCAGGTAGGTTATTATATAATCCTCTTATAAAATCATCTTAATCGATGCAAAAACCATAATGAGGAATGATACATTAATTACTTGCTCTCATTTTTTTTAAAATACTGCTACAAGCCATGCATAGTCAAAGTTACACCAGAAAAATAACTAAATCCAAATGATCACTAATATGAGTATACAAATATAAGTGTCATTATATGGCTAAACTATACTGAGCAAAACTAAGCAACATTAAACAATATTAAGCAATAATGATAACCAAAATGTATGACAAACCAACTGATATCACAAAATACTTTTATCAAAATTTGAATTTGCATATGCACAAAGTATCAATTTGTTGTATGACCATACTAAACACTCAGTGACATCCCTTGGTGAACATAGCAAATGATAAATAAGTGTCAAACCATGTAAACATAATGTATTACCAATAATTCTAAACATCACTAAGACAAATTGTCATACTGAGTCATACTATCTAACTAAATCACACTATCTCCCTGTACCAACTAAATCAAGAATATCATGTGCCCATATGAACATGAATAGCCTTTGAAATAATAAATTACAAAACAAAATCATTTTCATGTAAGTCATGTTGTCATACATATCTGACATATACCCACTGAAACCCAAAATCCTCTAATATAATTATGAAATCTTAATTACCCATCCAATATATAAACCACACTAATAAAGAATTACGAGTACCAAGCATGAAAAAATTACACTAATAAGATAAGTATTCATCCATTAGTCACCCTTATGAAAAAAACTAAAAAATAATGAACCATATAAATCATAAATAACAATATTGGAAAGGTTGAATCCCAATATCTAGTACCATATGGAACACATGAGTACATGCACCAACTTGTAATACTAAACCAAGTTGAACCATGCTAAACCATATGACAACATATTGGGTCCCAACATCTAACACCATCAGAATAAAATAATGTCACTGCTAAAATAACTAAAAAATAATTATGTTATATCATATAAACTCCTTAGAGCTCCCAAAATAATCATATCTTCATACAAATAACGCACGCGCGCGCGCACACACACACACACACACACACACACACACACACTTAACCACCACATCTGGTGGGGTGGGAAGGATGGTATCACTAATCGGTATGACCAGTTCTTATTGTGACCCACTAGCTATATTCTTAGCTACTTCTCCCCCATACCACACCATTGGCATAATAGTTATGCACATCATGAAAACATGTGAACCAATACCAACAATCATCTAAAATAAATTATAAAATTAAACTGATCATGTAAAATCAATAATCAAATAAAAAAATAAGACCAAGTGGCCTTAGAAGATAAATCTCAATCATAATTTTTTATCAACAATAATTTCTATGATCGGTTACTTAAAATATTAAAAAAAAGAGTATTGGTTTTAAGTCAAATTAAAATAAGGCATTCAAAAAAATTAAAATAAATTTGACAAAATATAGTAAAAACATATCATATCACAATCAATCATTATGTGACTTAAAAATTCACCCAATGGGAGAAGAAATAAGGTAAGAGGGCATTAAGGGGTTCACTATCTATCATAGAGAATCAAATTACATCATTGGATATAGTAGATTGGTCCACCTGCCATTACCAATATGAAAATAATCCACTAGTCATCCAAAAAATTGAACTACATCATCAGCTAGGGTGTGGTCCATCATAATGACCAACTTATACAAATGAAGAAGGATAGTAAGCAACAACTCCTGCACATGCCATCCCAATACCATATCATCACCAAATGATATTATATTAGATCACATCTATGACTATCTTGTAACTAAACTACTATCAAATAAAATTACTTATAGAGAGTATCCATGTCAAAATATATAAAAAAAAATACATTAATCTAAATAATGCCACAATGTCATCCTTAATAAAATTTCAACACATAGCTATAACTAAAATTATAATCTCATGAGGAATATCTGAGACTATGTGTGTATAAAATCATAATGTCCCAAGGTAACAAGTAGAAATTATGTTTGTTATCCATCACTAGCCATCACTAAAGGAATTTATTAAATAACCCATATCATAACAAAGTGATACTAGAGAGAAAGTATCAAATGCCATTTGATTAGAACAATCCACCATGATAAGCCAAATAATATAGATGAAGGAGAGTAGAAACTATCCACTCCCATGCATGGTATCTTGGTGCCACATAAATACCAGTAAAAACATACTAGCTCATATATCTAACTATCACTTCTCTCAAGTAACATATCTCATAAATAATATCACTATCAAACATAACTCACTAAAGTTCTATTGAGTAGAAAGTGTATGCATGTTTGAGTGCTCACCAATAAAAACCTTTATCTATAGTAAATACTAGAAGTATCAATATGGTCTATGAAATCATCACTGAGATAAAATAGTGAATCAACTATACTAATTATCAATCCATACTCTAAATGACCAAGCTTTCACCCTTCTCAACTAGGGTGTGATTAGATGAAAATAATAAGGTTCTATAAACCCTAATGTATGCTTAGAATACGGTACCACATGCTACTATATTTTGTGTACATTGACATAAAATGAACTATCAAAAATATGTAATGGTCAATGCAAAATATAAGGTTCACCTTAAATGGTTATCATCCATAAAAGTTTGGAAAACATAATAAATACTAACTATATGCTCTAGGCAACTAGCCTATATACTACCAAATCAAGGTGTATTCATGTCACAAGCATTTTTAACAAAGGGGAGGTTTAGTCACTTAAGGTTACCACTACCTAAATCTCTAAAATAAATTATCTTACATCAATGGTATTAACACTCATAGGCCACCTACCCAACTAGGTGCCACTACTAAGAAATTAAACTACTCTAAAAAAGTATTTTATTGACTATATAAATGTATATTAGACCTATCATTACCACCTTTATTTTAACACCATAAGGCTATTTACTGGTTCTAAATTGGTTAAGTTGTATAAAATCAAGCTTGGATCAAAGAATGCATCATTTCAAGAAAAATATACTAGTCTCAAGATTCATCTAAGTCATATACATACAATAAAAAATTTATAAATCTCATTAGTTTAATTCTACATATTATCAATCACTATATTAATTAAAGGTGTATAACACTTCTTCACCACTAAATAACATTTTTATCATAAAACCGCATGGGCAATATCATAATTTTATACCTAAAATCAACAGCATATCATATTATTAATCAATAAATACACTTAAAATCAAGTTAACGGCAGGTAAATGTTGAAACCTCTAACCTTAATATTCATGATGGGTTTAATAAGTCTAATCCAACATGTACATAATTAATTCTTAACTAAAGGCAAAAAAAGAGTTTGGATGTTGGTAACCAAAACAAGATACATCTTAGGAAGGATTTACTTGATTTCATGTATTTTAATAATAGTATTTATGAAAATGATTTATTATGGAAATGGATTCAAACCATAACGAGAGCTTATAGAAAACAAATCTTTCAAACCACCTCTAAAATAGTGTCAGTCAAAAATACTAAAATACTAAGAAAGTGTGTTAAGATAAATAAACCAATTAAGTACATATATAGAAAATACATAATTATATACAACATTAAAACATAATCCTATATAAATAAATACATATCACATGATAAATATTGTACAAAATGCTAACATGAAGTATAGACATGCCAATGAAGTCATCAATTTAAAATTTAAGTAACTTCATCCAAGCACAAATAACATAGTCACACATTTCAATTTATGATCTCAATTCATTGTAAGTATAAATGAACATAAATATTGTGATGATAAGTTTCACAACTTCATCAAAAATACCAAATATATACCTTAGAGATCTCAGTGTTGAACATAAGCTCTTACATTGAAGCTAAGCTGGCATCAGGGTTATTGCCTCATGAAAAGGTGCAAAAGCTATTAAATTATGAGATAAAAATAAAAGGGACAAGTCTCAAGTCATAAACTTTGAGCACAAAATCTAACTTGGACCTTAGTCTAAAATTTGAGATTAAGGTATTTCATACTCTTGAATGTGAATTTTGTCATAGTTAGAGTTAAACCATGACTTGAAAAACCTTGATTAAGTAACTTTTATTGAGTTATATGAATCATACCTTAGATATTTAAACATAACCCCTCGTAAGAGTAATTCTAAACAAATTAGATCAATAGAAATATTAGTGAACTATATATCAACAAAATATTTAAAAAAAACTCGTTAATACTTGTTATGAATTAACATGACTTATAAAGATTTCAAGTCAGACAAGGGGGGATTTATTCATGTGTTACTAAGGATAAGGTATATCCTAAGATGAATGATCCAAATTTTCCATGGGGTCCCCATTTTTGGAAAATGGGACATGTTAATCTCAATAAATGGTGACCTTTATGGGAAACATAACAATATGTTAGAATTCAAATATCCTAGTTTAGAATATAAGCCTCAAGTAGTCATTTCTTGGTGGATGCAACAAATATTAGAATTGATTCTCTAGAACTAAAAACTTTCCACTTGATGGATTAAATCTTAAAAATTATAAAACCATTCATACTATGTGTGTGTGCATTTTGAATTGTTTGACCAACATGCCTTTAGGTTTTAGAATCAATGACTTCAAATTTCATGGCCTTGAACATAGGTTTTGATAAAGTACTTTTTAGATCTATAAAATTATGCTCATCTTTTAATAAGATGGCTTGTACATTTTTATACTACCATCCAAACATCTATAGACCCAATATAGATACCTTTGGTTCCACTCTAGGCCTTTCTCCACTACCAATTGAGTGTCTATAGCCTTGACGGAGGTTACCCAAATAACCTTCAAATTAATGCAACTTATAGTTTCAAGTCTATTTCAACTTGATACACATGTTTTTATTCTTTTTTTTTGTAAACCCTTAGAGGTTGGGAATCAATTTTTTATCTAAGTTTTAAGGGATTTTAGAACTTTTGTTCAAGAACCATTCACTTTCAGTGACTAAGTTCTACCCAAGAAATCCTATGATATGGGATTAAGTGCTAGTATGCATGGACTTTCAAAAATTTAA
Source organism: Torreya grandis (assembly GCA_037957365.1). NCBI lineage: Eukaryota > Viridiplantae > Streptophyta > Pinopsida > Cupressales > Taxaceae > Torreya > Torreya grandis. Next base: position 1,887,136 of record JARHVA010001554.1, on the reverse strand, counting down.
GACCTTAATTTAGGAAAACACATGGTTGTTAAAATTATATTATAATCATAATAGAAGAATAAACTCTATGAAATGACAACTTTAAAATTAGACCCTTCCAATTTTCTAAACTAACACATAGTGTAGTCTCTCACTTTAGACAACTAGCTATTGGGATATACACAAGTTTTAAAACTTCAACCCTTCAAATTTTAGAACTTTGGGAAAATGTAGGAGAAACTCAAGACTTTTCCTAGAGGGATTATTACTAAACTACAACACACAATGACTAATCTAAGGAAAAATAATAATTTAAATCAAACACACAACTAGGAAATAAAGAAAAAAGGAAAGTAACCTACCCCTACCTATTACTAAACTAAACCAACTCATAATTATTTTTTGGGGGTGTTGGGGTGGATAGGAAGTAGTTCTTTAAGTACTATCATTTCATTAGTAGAGCTAAGTCATTACCTTTTAAGGATTTTAACTTGAACACATTATCACCCAATATATTTACAATTTGATACAACCCAATCCAAAAGGGCATGAATTTGTAATGTTAGCCTTTTTTATTGTAGGATTTGTCCAATAGTAAGAACAAGTTTGAAATTTTGAAAGTTTTGATTTTGGCCCTTTTTTCAAACCACCTTTTGACTATGTCCTAGTGTTTACTAAAATTCTTGAGGGATTCATCTCTAGCATCTTCCATCTAGATGATATTTAATATTCTTGATTGTATTCTTTCATTATTTTCCATATATTTAATTATGAAATCATAAGTAGGTAGCTGCAATGTGATGGAAAATATCATTTGATTCTCATACACTAGTAAGAATCGAGATGATTTCAGAGCCTGATTGTATCTAGTTTGATCTGCCTAGAGAGCATATTTTGATAGTGACTGTTATTCCCTTAGATTTTTATCTACTTATTTTTTTATTATATTCATTAGGTTTTTGTTTGTTGATTCTGCAACATCATTTCCTTATAGATAATATTTCAAGGAAAAATTAACAACAATATTGTTATCATAGGCCTACTCTATGAATTTTATAGATTGGAAATATAGACCATTATTACATACCAGATATAAGAGGGTCCCTAATCTAGTTGTAATATTTTACTTAGGAAATTCATGACATCAATTGCTCTTCAGTTCTTAGTGGTAATTACTTCAGTCTACGTGGTGCAATAGTTAGTGGTTTTCAACACAAATTTATAGCTTACTAAAGAGTTGGGATTGATGACTTCAATAAAGTCCAATCCCCATTGGTTAAATGGCCTTTTTTCAATCAATAGTTACAAAGGCACGACTTCCCTTACTTCTCTATTATCAAACACTTAACATTGATGACATGCTCAAACATGAGCATGTGCATCCTTGAATAATTTTAGGCTAGTAATAGCCTACTCTGAGTATTTTGTGGGTAGTGGTTCTACCCAAAGGATGTCTAATTCCCAATTTATCATGGAAGTTATTAAGTATGTCTATAGCTTCCTTTCTAGAGATGCATCTCAAGTAGATCCCTTCATAATTATTTCTCTAGATCACTCTTATTTTGATCATGAAGTGAGAAATTATGATCCTAGGTGATATTATTTATTCCCTTTTCAAATATGGGAGACAAGTTATACTTAATAGGTAATATATATTGTCTTTAGACCAATCTTAACTTGAAACAGTCTATTTCTACCTACAAAACATCAATATGAGGATTAGTCTTAGTAATCAATTGAATTAAACCTTGGCCCCATACCATCTTAGTCAACATAATTTTTATGTCATATTCTTGGATATTGTTCATCCACTTCCCTCATCTTTCCCCTAACTCATTTTGGCTGAGCATAATCTTAATAATAGGGTCAAGTATAATGGCGTAAGTCTTATTTTTGAGGATGTAATGTCTAAAGTTTTTTATCACCTTAACCAAAGTGTACACTTTTTTGTCCAAGAGTGGATATCTCAATTCATCATCCTTCAAGTTTTTACTCATTAAGGCAACTAGGTGTTCTTTTTCATCTTCTTTCTATGTAAAAACAACAACAATCATGTGGTCAAAAGCAAAGGAATAGAGGTGAAAATCCTTACTAAAATCCATGATAATCAATATGGGTGCCTATAATATGGTCTCCTTGATATATTAAAAGGATTTATTAGCCTCAAGCATCCAATAAATATTCACATCCTTTTTCAACATAGCATTTAGGGGTCTGAAAATTTTGGCAAGACCTAAAATGAATTTACATACGAAGTTATTTTTTCTAAAAAAAGATTTTAACCCTTTTTTGATATTATGAAATTAAAGCTTAAAGATAACATTGATTATTTCGGGGTGAATATCCATACCATTTTTTGTGATTATATGCCCCAAGAGCTTACTTTGCATTACATAAAAGATACTTTTATTATGGTTTAAAGAGATACCAAAGGTCCTACATTTCTCCATAACTTACTGGAGGTGCATCATATGATCCTTCCTATTCTTAGAGAAAATGATTAAGTCATCCCTATAAATAATAATTAACTTACCAATTAATCCTTAGAATGCATGATTCATGGCATTTTCCAAGGTGGCTCTCACATTGATGAGTCCGAAATTCATCCTTCTGTATGTAAACATTACCCACTTAGTTGTGAAGGCAATCTTCATCATGTCTTCTTTGTTGACCAACATTTAGTTATAGTTGGAGAATCCAATTAAAAAGGACATCAATTGAGATTTGATAACCATTTGAATTACCTTGTCCAAAGAGGGAAAAAGGTAGTTATCATTTTTTAAAGATCTACTTAGGTTCTAAAAGTCTACACAGAGTCTAATTTCACCATTCTTCTTCTTGACTAGGACCAGGTTGGCCACCCATGTGGAGTTTATAATTAGGAAGATAATTTTTGCATCTAGTAACTTCTTCACCACCTTATAAATGAGAGGCTCTATTAGTGGTTTCATGAGTCTCTACCTTTTCTTGAAGGGTTTACCTGCTTCCTTTAAAGGGATCATGTGAGTGATGACCCAGGTGTTAAAGACTTTAATATATTCATAAGACCATGCAAGGAATTCATTGAATCTATAAAATATTTTAGTAAATTTGGTCAACTCTTCCTTGGTACAGTCCAACCTAATGTTTATATTTTGGGGATTACTCAATGCACCCAGATTAATTTTCTTGTAATCTTTTGCACTTACTTTGGGTACCTTGGTATCACTTGTTAACTTATCTTGATCTAAGACCCTTTATAGAGAGACCATGCCCTTAGGAATTATATTCTTATTAAGTTGGATGACACCATCTTCATCAATTTTGACCTCTTTTATAGACTCTTCTTCCTACTCATTAATTATGTATGACTCAAAGACTCTAGAACTAGTCATGAAATTGATGATTTATTTATCATTATCAACTACTTAAAAGTGATTGACATCATCTAACATGGAAGGGAACGTTATAATTTTGACTATAAACATATTTAATTTGAGAGCCTTAGGTGGGGCTAGGTTTATTACTTTAGAAGCCAACACATCTACCAACTAATTTTGGTTCTTGGGTATAGAGGTGATGTTAAACACTTTGAAACTCTTAATCAAATCCATGATCTAAATTTATATTTATTCAAATAAGAAATATTGCATTGATATTAACTATGTACTTATATAATGACTAATTTTTAATCACCATGAATTAACAATTTCCTTACCTTATGTTTGATGGTGAATGTAAGTCCTAGGATCAAGGCCTTATATTCTATAAGATTATTAATGCATGGAAATTGAAGTTTATAAGATGCCAAATATTATTTAATAACCAGATTTGTTAATATGATACCTACCCATGAGCCTTGTTTAGCTCTCATGATGTCAAAGTACATCATCTAGAAACTTTCATTCTTGGCCACTGGGTTGATTTTAGTTGAATCAATAATATCAAGAACATACACACCCAAGTATATGGATTGTAAATTTACCTTCTCATTATTGGCATTATATTCTATAATCATAAACTTCATTATTGGCTCTCACTTAATCTAGATCTGATTGGGAACACCCCTCCAAGGTAGCTAAATGTGTGAGCATTCCATAGACATGTATGTATTCAGGGATTTTGTTGAGTCTCTACTCAATGACATCCCATATGATTTTGGGATTTATATGACTTGAATTTTGAGGAATTAATAAATTTGGGGTTCATGACCTAATTGCATATGAATGTCTAATATTTTTCCTACCATTTTGACCTTTGACTTATCCAATTGGATAATAACTTGACCAAAATTGATTGGACTTATTCCATCACAAATACTTGTAAGCATTATGTTAGTTGATGCCCTAGAATCAAGTAAACAATTATGCATGTTTTTTCCAAAATTTATAATAGTTAATAGAAATAGAGAAACCTCAACCTCACTCTTATACATTAACACATTCACATTTATATATTTGGCTTTACCTTTGTCTAATTTATTAGTTAATGATTTTAGTAGCAAATCACATTGCTCAGTGATTTGAGCAAGTTCATGAAAGGTAACATTGTATTTAATCTTCTTAGTATCATCCAAAATATTGTATCCACCTTTGGATCTAGTTTTAGTATACTCTACAATTGGTTGATTATCCTTTCCCTTAGGGGAAGAGGATTGTTATTGGTTCTATGATATGGAGGGTGTTAACCTTATTGGGTGGTGTGGAAGTTGTCACCAATTATTTTTGAGCTTTATTCTTCAAGGCATAATATTTATTATAGTACTATTGAAAAGCATGGATATCATCTGTGTTACTTTTAGGCTCATTCTCTTCTTAATTTATAAACTCATAAGTTTCAACCATAAGGTCCATTTCGTTAGTTTTGTACCCATTGTCTAGTGTTCTTATATTTTAAGAATTGATAGTATTGCTTTGATTATCTAGGATAACTTCATAACTTTCCATCTCACCTCAAAACATTTCAAAGGCATTAAAAAATTCTATGTAGTCTATCTCTCCATGTTGGGATATGTTATGGACCCTACACCAATTAGGAAAGGATAATTCAAAAATATTTATTTCAGGCATCTTATTGGTTGGGGGCTCATTATTATTATTATTATTATTATTATTATTATTATTATTATTATTATTATTATATTAGTTAAAAGGTATATTGTACTTTTGAAACATGTAATTTATATTAGAAATTTCCCCCATGTTTCTAATTACTTATACAATTTTAAAAATTCACTACCTATTTTTTGGACCATTTTCTAAATTACGTCTAAGTCTCCATTTGAGAAGTCAAGCTTAGTGTTCTAGAATAGGTTCTAGACAAAATTTTAGGTATTAGATTTGTTAATTAGAACCAAAACTTGATCATTATTTTGGGGATGAGCCCCAACATTGGACTAATTGAAGAATCCTAGTTGTTGACTAGGAGATGCATGGATTAATGGTAATTAATTGAGGCTAGGTATTTGATTTAATGTAAGTGCATTCTGATTTGTATTTAAAACTAGGTTCTAATTAAGAAAAGATGGTTTTATGTTTTGGATAGCAAAGATAGGGTGCCCTTATGGGTGTTATTGTTCATCGATTTGTATGACCTCTACATATGTGAGTGGAAGCATATTGATGTTCATGTCCCTACACAAAAAGATAATAGTCATTGGGTCTAGGGATCTTTTATAAATCTTAAGTGTCAGGTCATCTATAGGCTAATAGGGAGATGTTGTGAGACTATACATTTTCTAGAATTTAGCATTAAAAGTTCTTATGGGATCACTTGGGTCTCATTTTAGAACAATGAATTTTTGGTAAATAATCATAGGGCTAATGAACCTTACAAATTTTACAATGAAGGTATGATTAAAATGGTTCCACTCTATGATGGAATCCTCTAGCAAATTCAAAATGAATCATAGGTTGATTCCCTGAAGGTAAACATGAAAAGTCTACAGGATACATATTTGTAGATGGCATTCAAAAGATTAAGAGTTACCTTAAATGACTTATGTGATATTTAGCATTTATACCTCTATATGGGTTGAATAAGGGGAGGAACTTTCTAGGTTTATTAGGTAAATCATGCATAGGGTTGGACACATTTACATATAATCTTCCTAACCATGCCATGACTGGTCAGATGTAAAATAGAGGAGGTGGATGATAGTTCACTAGTGAGGTAGGGTGGGATTTAGAATTCCTATGTCTCCCTTTATTGGATCTATCATTGTGATGGGTTTCTAAAGATCCAAGGGGGTTTCTAGTTTCAAAATGGGTTTTATTTTAGATCTTGGGTAACTCCAAGATGCTGTGTAAAGGATCTATGCGAGTAATTTAAAATAATATAAAGGTTAATCAAATATTACTAATGAAGGTATAGAATGGTCAAATTAACCAAAAATAACCCCAAAAAAAGGTCTATAATCAAGCAAAGTTGTCTTATTTTACCTTTGTCAATCTGGATCCTTTAAAATTTTAGATCTTGCATAAACCTTTTGTCATAAACATAGTATAACCTATGAATATCAATGTTAGATAAGATATTTAAAGCAAAATTTAGTGTATTATGATTATTATAAAAATTTTAGAGTGAGATAATTTAAATAATACCTTAATGTTCTATGAACAAAGCCCATTTATATCTCTAAAGCTTTGGCTTGGTGATCTTTCATAAATAATCAACTAGACATTGATTTTTACATATATTTTCCACAAATCTAAAGTTCTTAGTTCAGATTATGAAAAGCTTTTCAAATATAGATGAAAAAGAGCTTGATTTATTTTAATAATTCAATGACATGCCTATCCTTAATATTTTTAGATGAAATTTAAAAAAATCAAAGGGGTAATGCCAGAATGTCTCCAGACTTTAGCTAATATTTCAAAGGCTTTGAAATAAATAGACATTCAAAAATATATGTCAAAGGTTGAAAATATCTCAAAAAAATAAAATGAATATGTAGTGTTCATATTGATCTTTGTGTAATTAAAGAAATCATTCTAGATTTCAACCGAAATACACTATAATTTTACTAAAAAAACAAATAAAGAGGAAATCCTCATCCTCCTTCTAGCACCAAATTCTCTCTTGGTGATGTACATCTATGTAAATTATGTAATGTGAATAGAAAAATAATATATCTTAGTGTATTGTATAGGTATTTAAAGACTTTAGGGATTAATTCAAATTTTATATAATTACTATATGACTACCACCTTTAGTTTGCAAGTAGAACCTACTATAGGGATAAAAATAGCTTTATAGTAACACAATCTATTTAATATTTCTTCTTCTTGTTATTTTGAAAATTTCTTTATATTTTTATAACTTATTGCCCAAATGTAAGCAAATAGATGAATATTTATAGTGATCAATAATATAAGGTGATTTATATCAATAAAATCAAAAAGGAAAGAAGGGTTGAGTAGAAAAGAAGATTTACCATACAATAAAAAATACCAATAGATTTCCTTTAGTTCTTTCTAATAATAGTGAAAATAAAACTAACATTCATGATATTTTAGTGATGGAATCAAAATACCATAAATAAATTTATGATTCTAGGGTAAATAAAATGCACATATTTGAGAAGTATGCCTTAAAATGGCTACCCATAACAAACTACCTTAAGCACATTTATTTGTGGAGTATAAGAGAAATAGATCATACATAGACATATTTTATTAGAATAGTATAAAACACAAACTTAAAAGATGCATTTGAAACACTACTATCAGATTTAACCATTAGAAACATTAGACCATATATCATTTGAAAAACTTGAGAAACAAGAAAATATGAAAGCAATGAAATAGTGAACAAATTCTATGAATTCCTCTTTCTATTTACATTAATTTCACAAAAGTTCTATTTTCCTTTATAAATTAGGGGAGAAAGCCCTAAATATAGGCTTATTTCAATGCTTAAGATGGTTACATTTGTTACAAAATAATTGAATATGTGACAACTGTCACTTGATAGAAGTTCCTCATGTTCTAAAAATAAAATAATATTCCCTATCCAAAGAAAGAATACTTTTACAATACATTTATCAAAACTAAAACATAAAATTAATCAAAAATAAATCTTGACAAATGATTATCTTGATCTTGAGGTGCTAGGATGGGATTTGACTGATGTCAATGATGATGAAGCTCCCAATGTAGTAGAGGAGGAAATTTAAACCATAGTAGCTAAAGAGGGACTAATCCCCAGTGTAGCTGAAGAAGAAAAAATTCCAAGAGGGGTCAAAGATTAAGAATATCCTATAGTGACCATCTATGGTTTATTATTTACCTATTTCATAGCTTCTATTTGTCCCCTCCATGCCTCAAAGCATTTATTGTAATCACTATAAATTAATTTCAAATATATAATGGGTTCCTTTAACAATTTGTTGGTGAAATTTGACATTGCATTGTGCTTGTTTAACATAGGTCTTATATACTCATTTATTTCCACTACCTTATCTATTCTTTGATTAGTCAACACTACCAACTCCACTATCTCTTTCCCAAAGGTTGCTTCCCAAGCTAAAGCCTATTTTATGAAATTTACAATGAAATTTTGGAGTTGGGATTTGAAATCATCCTTGTTGACGATGGTGCCATCCCTATTTGTAAGGTGTGTAATTTTAGCCTCCTTGAGCAAAGTTATAACTGTATCACCTATCTGGGTGAGAGACTGGCCCAAGAATCTCATGTCATCAATCCATTAATTTAAGTATTTCTTTTTTATAATGATACAATATTGAGTAATGCTCAAATACTACAAGGGTACTAAGTTTAATTCCTCAAATTTATTCATTCTAATCAACATGACCAAGTTGATTACTTTCTTATCATAAGTCCCATAGGTACTTTTAGCCTTAAGAATTATATTATAGACTTCATCTCCTTTTACTTTATACTAGGCCAAAGTATTCAAGGTATCAAACATAACCTCAACTACCCATTCCACCTTGGTGATGGTCTCTTCTAGAAATGTGGATTTGTTTTGTTGTTCTAGCTCAGTTGTTATCTGCTACATCCCTTTTACCAATTATGTGGCTAAATCACCATATGAGTTTAGAACTAAGAGGGGGTCCTCTACATATTATTGTTGTTGGCTAGGCTTATCTTTCTTTTTTTTTTGGTTAATACAAATAGGGTTTCTTTAGACTCATATATAATTGACTTGTCCAGATGAGTCACTTTCCTTTTTGTTATCCTTTTCATTACTTTAAAATACTTGTCAAATTTTAATGAGACATATAGAGGGTCTACTATAACCAAATCTTAACTTTTTATTGTGGATAACTACATTTATTTTATACAATATTTATCTAAAATGTCACCTTTAGGCTGAGTGGATGATGGAAATTGAAGAGATGGTGTCAATACTTGGAATGTATATGTTTGAGAAGTGACTTTGGAGGTGACCAAGATGAAGGTAGAACTAGGGGATGAGGTGGAAAGTGTTACTTTTGAGGATGATGAATAACTAGCGATAGTTAGATCACTTTTTGGGAATAAAAGAACTTATGGTATGAAGATAATAAGTTTTTTCTTTGGTAAATAAGGACTGGGCCTAGGCATGGGCTTGGGAAGAATTAGGGGTACATTGGACATCATAGAGACCTTTGAGGTGGATAATACAACAACAAGATTGACAGTGGGTAGGGGTATAATCATGGGGCTAATCATAGATATAATGAGGGGCTTATAGGGCATTAGGTTCAAGTTATCTAGTGTTGGTGGCTCACAAAAGATATCCCAAGGGTGGATACCTAGAAATAAGGGAGGCAAATAAACACATTTTTTACTTGTCATACTTGGATCCTCCTTGATAGGAAATATGGGTGGTATCTTTATTTTAAAAACTAATGGTTTCATAGTAAGAGGTGTTGATAACTCCACCAAAGATGAATATGGCACCATTAAAGGTTCTAGTGACACTAGAGTAAAATTTTAAACTTGAGATGGGGTGTTTGATATTGCCTCTAAAATAGAGACCTACTTAGTATGTTTTTTAGGCTCATCCCTTCCCTTCACCAAAGTGGGAGACAATGCTTGCAAGATCCTCTAAGCTGAGGGTCAGTTGGTCTCTCTTCTTCAACATTAGTAACCTAAATTGTGGATGTAAATGCACTTTTTTGAGCACCTTAAAGCTTGAAAATTTTATAATAACCAACATATTTAAATCTTCCCTTAACAAGTGGGACATTAGCATCTTTTACTATTTACTTTACCTCTTGATCATTTGTGACATTGATGTAGAACCTATCCTCATCCTTAGGCTCATGGTGTTAAGTAATGCTTAAAGATGACCTATGTTTAATGAAATGTTTGAAAGCTATACGCTTTAGGTCCCATTTACTATTTTCATCTATTTCCAAGTCAAAATTAGGCCTTTAATTAGCATCAATAATGATAGAATTATAGTTTTCTATTCAAAAATGGTCAATGTTAGATAGTTGAGGATGAATCAATCATATCCTTTTGTTTTTGAATAATCTATCCACCCCTATGAGTAACTGATAATAAATTTCTTGTTTTTCTAGCTTATCTAGCACTATAATGGGAAACCTCAAGGGGGTTATCTTGATGTCAACTATCCTCATAATTATGCAATCTGGGTAATACCAATAAGCTCCCAAGGTACTCAAGGTTGCTTTAATTTATTCTGATGATTTAGGCATGGGAATTTCATGGATTACCTTGTATATTATAGGATATAAATGTTTAGATATAACCCTCATATTTTGCTTGTACTTGTACACTTTGATATTGGATAAGGTATGAGGACTAATACATTTTATCTTGGGGTCCCAATTGGTGAACTAAGGAAATTTTTGGCTGGCATAGATGACATCCACCAAGTAGGATATCATATAAAAATGATTCCCTTGGTTGGTCATAATTTTTTTGATTTGTTATGCTAGGTTATAAGATATAATTTCACCCAAAATGGGAGTCTTTCCATCATTGATTATCATAGATATAAGTGGGATTTTTTTCTCATCCACATGACTTGTGTCTTTGTCTCCATGCAATCGCTTCATCATGGACATTCCCATTTATACTCCCTTCTTGAATTGTGTGAATCATAGTAGGACTAAAAGGCTAACCCAACTATGAAGGCAATATCTTGGCCAAAATTAAAATATTTAATCATATTATCAATGCACCTAGATTGAAGAAACATATGGTAGACTAAGTCTACACAAGGGAGTACCTCTAGGTTAGTTGTTTCTTTGTGTAAACCTATAGATTTGAGTGCCAAAATGTCCAATTTATCCTCTACCTCATTCAATCCTTCTTCATCATAACTATCTTGATTTATAGTCTTATTTATGTGGTAGAACAAGTCATTATAATGTTTATCTTTGGTAGCCAATGTAATAGATTTGAAATTGGTATCTCAAAAGATTATATTTGTTCCATAATAGTAGAGGAATGAGACTTGTTCTTACTTTTTGACTCTAGATGCTTCAACTTCAGCCATGGTTTCAAATTTTATGATTAATGAGCTTGTGGTTTACTTTAAATGGAAAAGGAATGCACATAAGTCTTTAGAAAACTCACAGAATGCTTTAAACACTAGCAACAAGCAACTAAAGATGAACCTATTGATTTGAGATGGTAAGCATTAAACTCCAATTTCAAAATTTAAAATGAATAATATAGGTCATAAATGGCAAGCATTTTTATTTTCCTTGATTTAAAGCTAGGTTAGCTCTTTAGTTTTACTCTAATGGCTTGGAAACTTTATTTTGAGAAATTAACCAATCATTTCCTTTGTTTTGTCCACATGACCTATCATCATAGGCTTGGATTTTTTAGTGAAGTGACTTGGATTAATATCCATTAGAATGATCCCCATCAACATTTACTTCTCACCTATGAATGATAATTTGTGAATAGTTGTATGCCACCTAGGTACTATACTTGACATGTATTCAACACTTGGCACCCTCTAGGGTACCTTGGAATTCTATTTTGAATATTGAACCATCTAGGTGGATTGTGAGATACTCTACCAAGTGTCACCTTTCAATTGGATCACTCTTATTTAATTATTATGTGGATTGACCCCTTCCATCCTTTAATTGATGTGGTCATGAAAATTTTGCTATTTTTCCAGGTGACAAGATCGTATTGGCTCACGTTGTCATGTGGCTTCATTATATGAAAATATTAGTGGACCCAAATGCCATGACATTTCTCCAAGTGTTTAATTTTAATCTGATCATGAAGTCACTAGGTTTAATTGATTATTGTGATCATGTTATTTCCATGAGACATGGATCGATGTGTCTTCAGCCTATTGCTCTCAACCATTAGGTGGCTTCCATGTTGCACTTAGCTACTCAAGATTAAGAGACTAACTGCCAAGTGTTACCTTATCATGCAATCATAGTATTTTCAAACTGATATATTGAATCTTAATTAAGGGGTAAGTACATAATGTTGGGGGACAAAAATCGGCCTACTCATGGACATGATCTTCTTAAAATTTTAGAAATTTTAAATTTTGTAGATATTTTAATATATCTACACTCCAAATTTAAAGATGGTGTAAGAACATGAAATGTAGCATTTCAAGTCTAGTTTTGAAAACACTATTTTAAAAAAAAATGGTTAAGTATAACTAGGTCAAACATTTGAAATTTGAAGAGGAAATCCTATTTTTTAAAAAAACATAGTAGATATATGGCCATGTGGTGCACCATTTTTTATTAGAATTTAATATTATTTGAAACCCTTTGGGGAAAATTCAGATAAGATCTTTTAGTTTATGACCTATATTTTTTTATATTTTTCAATGAATAGTTTTTTTTATGAATTTTTCAAGTAAATATATCCTAAAACCTAACAAAAAATGGATATCCATCTGTGTGACGTTCCTAACTACCTCAAAAAACCAAAAATAATTTTTTTGAATGTGTATAATTAGGCCTAGTTTGTGACCATATAACTTGTTTTTCACTTAGATCAATGAAAGACAAATGACATGAACATGTATAGTCATGTATCTTTGCAGCATGTAGTGGCCTAAAAAGGGTATAGTTAGAAATCAACATAGTTTAAAAACTTAAATTAGTCCAAAAATTATAAAAATCACATTTATGGAAAGAGGAGAGCATGCTCATCGGAATGGTATTAAGTTTTTGAATTTTCACATTAAAATTCATAGTGTATTTGGCAATCAAAGTTGAAATTTATTATTTTTATCCTACCTTTCAAAACTTGGTTGTACATTGATAGTCCAAGCCTTTGGCTCAAGAATCCAAGCCATTCTCAAGCCAAAAGGCATGGGAATTGAATTAAAATTCAAATACCATGATCGTGTTAATAAATTTATCATGTTAATGTGTTTGTATTATTAACTACATTATCAACATGATCATGTTACTTAATAATGTGATCACATTAATAATGCAATCACATTATATATTCTCAACACCCTAAAACCCAAATAGGAGCCATTAGGCTTAATAGTCTTAAGATCAAATATTGGTGGATTAATATTGATGTTTGGGACCAATGTTCTTATAAAAAAATGATAACATTGAATGATAATTGGAGATGTATTAACGTATGAATCAATTTATTATTCCTTCAATCCCAATATGGTGTGAAATCAGGGCAATAGATCCTAAATGGACATTAGATGGACATATTTTCTTGAATGGATCTTGGTTGGTCCCAATTACATATCAAACTAAACTAAATACTTGGTTTTTTATAATATGGTGTGAAATTAGAGACCCAATTGACATCTTATGGACATAATTTCTTTCTCAGGGCTCATTTAACACCAATTATGTATTAGATTGAACCAAATATTCAATTATTTTAATATGGTGTGCTATTAAATCCCTAATTGACATTATATTCAAGGAATTCCTTACACGGGGACCAATTACTCTTAATTACAGTTTGTATTAAAGAACATACTTTTTTGGTTAAATATGATTTGCAATTAGGGAAAAATATTCATAGTAGAAATTATATGGACACAATTCTTGCATGGGATGAAAAATTCCTTGATTGATATTAGGTAGAAGTAGTTAATTACATAGGACTTGGTTGTCCCCAATTATGTATAATATTGAAAAAATATCAATTGATTTAACATGGTTTAATTAGAGCCCCAAATGACATTAGATGGATGTAATTCCTTACTTGGGGATTGAGTGGCCCAAATTATATATCATATTAAATATAAATACTCAATTGGTTCAATATGGTTTGCAATTATGGATAGTGGAAGATAACCAACATTATATGGACAAAATTGCTTTCATGGGGCTTAATTGACTCCAATTATATATAAGATAAAACCATATACATGATTAGTTGAATATAGTTTATAATCAGGGCCAATGAGGTCATAATTAACATTAGATGTATTTATTTACTTTCATGAACCTTGTTTGGCCATAATTACATATTCAACTAAACTAAAAACTTGGTTGATTCAATATGTTATGTATTTGGGAACAATAGAGCCCCCTATTGATAGTAGAAGGATAAAATTTATTACACAAGGCTTGTTTAGACTAAACTTAATATCATATTGAACCAAATATTATTTCAATTTAATTTAGTGCATAATCAAAATCCCAATTTTTATTATATGGATGTAATTCCTATTGGTGGTAAAGATTGCACCCTAGCTGAGCAAAGGGGATTGTTCTGGTCCTCCTACTCAAACCTAGTGCAACATGGGACTGACCCTGAGTGGTGGGTCACCTAATTTTGGGTCAGACCTATGGAGAAGGTGATCTTCCTCATAGATTTATCACCTAAACTAGACCTAATACTAACTCTTTCTTGGAAAAGGGAGAGAGATTAACAAAAAATCATAAAAGCATGTAAAAATGAGGTGATGTACCAAATGTTTTGATCCTTTTAATTGGACAAGACACACTATAAGACATGTTCAAGACTAAAAAAGATAACCTAATTCACCCTTTAATTATTTTCACATAATTATTTCACACAAGGGCATGGATTAGCTATCAACCTCACATAAGAGGGTAATTATCCACTTCTAAATTGACCAACAGACTATGTATGCACTTAGAATGACCTGTGAGAATTGTCAAAACACTATATAAAGGTGAGAAAACTCAGATAGAGGCAAAGAAAATAGATATTAACTTGACCACATCAATGAATTCATGAAACACACTTTAATTTATATTGAAAATGGAGGAATTTAGTCTTTATTGCATCAAATAGGCATTACAATACAAATAATGGTAGAGTTTAGTCATGCCAAAGAGAGGGATACTCTTCAAATCTTAAAAGTGCGTATATATATATATATATATATATACATACATACATACATACATACATATATATATATATATACATACATACATACATACATATATATATATATATATATATATATATATATATATATATATATATATATATATATATATATATATATATATATATATATATATAAAGAATGGGATGAGAGAGATGGGGAAGGATGCTTGAAAGAATGGAAAAGGGGTCATTATGATCAATATTTACAATCCCCCAATGTTGATTCAATTAGCAAAGATCATCATGACAAGATTACTTCTATAAAATGGCCATAACAATCATATCAGTCCCTTCCAACCTATTTTTGTTTGCATTGATGCTCCTCACATTTTAACCATGGAATAAAGTCATTTTCAAGTTGAATTTTTACATTGAAGCTATTTCAAAAGATGGATCAATCTTTTGTAATCTCCTTCCAATGTTGATTTATTTTAAAATAGCTCAATCAATCCATTTTGATCTTGTTTTGACATTGATTACTCCTTACTAGTTCATTTTTTGCAAAAAAAAGGGTCATAATCATGTTGGTAGCTTTGGTGATGAACCCATTGAAACTGATGTATCTACCTTTGTGAAATTCCTTTGAAATATTCTCTCTGGTTCAACCTCAATTTATTAGGCTTCAACTTTTAATATTGGTCCTTGATCTTGATCTGAGCTTTCCATATTGTGACAACTAGCAACTTTTAATTTTCTCAGTAGGATCCTACTGACTCTTTGACCTCTCATGCATCATAGATATACTTCTATATGAATGAATGTGATCCATTAATATTATGCTAGCCTAATGTGGTTGTGATAATTGGAATCTTATCATTTACCTTCAAGATCTATTAACTTTTTGATTCACTACTTACCATTGATCTGCTTTATATGATTACATGCTCATCATTGATCTGCGTAGACCCACTAACCTTGTTAGTCATTTTGAACCATTAGATCTCTATTAGGATGACTTAGATCTTTCCACTTATTTAATTATTGCTTATGATAGCCTTTTTAATTAATTTTCACCATTGATCTAATTTTCACAATCAAATATGTATTATTGGATATTGGGACCCACTGATATCTATCAGATCAATGCCCACCATTAGATCTTTCCCTTAGCTCCTGAGATTTGGAAACTTGTCACTCTCACATTAAAACTTTGGATATTTTAATCCCAATGGCTATTTCATGAATCTTAAACTTGACTTCCATGTACCTATTTCATTCTTCAAGTCTAACTTTGAAGTTTTATATATTGAGATAACAAACTCATCAAGACATGAAATTTATAGTGCATGATCTTGGCATGAATAAATTCATGTCCATGCAATATTTTAAGCTAAGGAGGATTCTTGAGAAAACTTAAAAAAATCATAATCAAGATGACTAGTCTATTTTTGCATGACATTCTCATGATGATTTAGTTCTTTTAGATTTGTGCAAGAACATTTAAGGCTCTAAATGAGTTTCCAAGACATGTGAAACTTGATTTATGTCCCTAAATGCTTGAAACACCATGAGAACCTAATGGATCTCTTCCCTTTCAAATTTATATTTCAAGACTTACTTCCTAAGATCAATAAATTGCACTTTAAGCTTGCTTAAAGTGTTTTAAAATCTTTGAAAATGATGTGTGATCTCTTCTTGAAGCCTATATGGTCCTTGTAACATTGGATCACTATTCAACTAATACCCTACTTAGCTTATTAGTCTAAATTAGATAGATTTTGGTATGTGGGCCAAACTTGGCCAAAATTTTTGGTGACTCAACTAGGAATCATGCCTGCTATGTTTGAGAACTCAGACTATTTACATGATTCTTGGATCCAACAGTAATGGCGAATATAATTTATGGCTATAAGTAACCTTTTAATTTGAAAATATAATATATTCCACCAAAATAGAAAATATAGAAGCAAATAAAATAAATCTAAAGTAAAGAAACTAATGTACTAGGACAACACTTGGAGGAAATCCAAGACAACTAACTATGTATAGGGAACTTCAACCTTCAATAGTAATGTTTGAAGTGTATTCTATTAATTGGGATATAAAGCTCCTACCCATCCATCTTTTCAAGTTAGAAGTAATTATGGGATTTGTAGCTAGAGATGGTGTATGGGCCACTCCAAAGAGAGTCAAATTTTGTATGCCTTCCTAGCTTAGCTTTGTCCTGATCTCACTTGAGGACCAAATCTCCTTCTTTGAAATTTTATGAAGAAGATCTTTTGTCAAAATCTCTCTTCACTTTTTCTTGATGGATTTCTATGGCTAGCATGGACTTATGTCTTGTCTCTTCCAACTCCATAAGCTCAACATATATAATTTCCTTAGGTTTAATTTCTAATAACTCAATTTGATGCATGAGTTTTAGGGTAGTAAATTTAAAAGAAATATGCATTCTCACTTCCTTACCATACATCAAATTGTAGGGAGAGTTGGCTATTGAATTTTTATAGGTGATCCTATCATCCCATAGAGATGACTTAAATTTGAGATGCCATAACCTCTGATTATCTTCAATTTTTATTCTTATGATCTTTTTTATGTTCTTATTAATAGACTCAACAAGACCATTTCCTTGGGGATAGTAGTTTGATGAAGTGTTGAGATAAATCCCATGTTAAACTTCCAATTTGCTGATTCTAGACCCCACAAAGGCCATAACATTTTTAGAAATAATGGTTGAAGGTAATCCAAATTTATTAAGCAAACCTTCATAAAAATCTTGCACATTGGTCTCATTTTCCTCCTTTAATGCCAATACTTATATCTATATAGTGAAATAATCTATAATAGTCAGTATCCATTTATGACCTAAGCTTGAAGGGGGGTTAATGATACCAATAAAGTCTAATCCCCATTAGACAAAGGGCTGATCTACTATAATTAGTTAGAGAGGTAAATATGCAAGTTTCACCTTTCTAATAAATATAGCATATTGTATGCATTTCCTAACCCATGCATGCTAATCACCAAATAAACTTGGCCAATAATACCCACCCTCATGATCTTGTGGGATGTGGTCCTTGCTGAATAATTCCCTCTACCATGTCCACAATGGAATTATTCAAGCAACCTTTCCTTTTGATGTTGTTCAATGAATCTTAACAACATGCAATTGATATCTTTCTTGAACAAAACACCATATACAAAAAGAAATGAAATGGATCACAATATGAAATATCTTTTTTTTGAAGGAGTTAGATGAGAGGGATAAAGACCATATTAGATATGTCTTACCAAGTCATGATACCATATAGAAGGTGAGGTATGACTAGCTACAACTTATTCATCGGTTGACACCATAACCACCTTATTGGCTTCTTTTAAGTCTTGGGATAGATGCTCACAAAGTCCTTTACCTCTAACCAGCTTTGTGACCCTAATATCCACATCATACTCCATTACTTTTGTTATGTAACTAGATATTTTCTCATTTATATCCTTATTTAAGAGATTTTTTGATACTTGAATGGGAAAACATCAGATGTATCTTATTATTAGACAACAAGTATTAGAATTTATTGAGAGACCTTATGACTGAAAGTACATGCTTTTCAACAAAAGAGCACCTCATTTCATGTTCTTCCAAGCCTTGAATGAAGAATCCTATTGGCTGCTCTAAGGCCTCCTAGTTCGACTACATAAGAATGCTTGAAATGGTGTCAATGTTACCATAGATGTATAAAATTAAGTCCTTTGAGAAATTTGGGTTCATGAGCATAGGAGCACTAGCCATGGATTTCTTAATTTCATTAAAACTCTTTACTCCTTCCTTGTACCAACTGAATCTCTTATTATTCTTTAGCATGGATTTAAGTGGCTTAACTAAAGTGGTAAAATCTAAGATGTATCTTATAATAAAATTGATCTCTCCTACAAAAATTAGAATGATATTTTGTGCTTAGGTAAGGAAAGTACAAGAATTTAAACTATTCTTTCAAGATCTATGCTTAAACCATGCTTTGAAACTATATGTCCAATAAACTTACCTTCATGAACTAAGAAGACACACTTTTTGGGATTTAAGGATACCCCAAATTATCTACAAATTTCAAAAACTTATTCAAGGTGAACCATGTGCTCACTTGCATTCTTTAGAAACATTGTTATATCATCCAAATAGACTAGCACAAACTTGTTAAGAAGGCCCTAGAATTCCATATCCATGTCTTTCTAAAAATTGTTCCAGTATTAGATAAACCAAAGAGCATATTTTGATATGCAAATATTCCCCACTTTGTGATGAAGGCTATCTTGAATTGGTCTTCTTCCTTAACCAAAATATAGTTGTAGCCACTATATCCATCTAACAGGGAGAACCTTTCTAAAACTAGAACCAACTATAAAATCTATTCCATTAATGGTAGTGGATAGTGGTCTTTAAGGGAAGCCTTAATTAGGTCATGGGAGTCAACACAGTCTAATTTCACCATTATTTTTCCATACTAGAATAAGGTATACCACCCAAGTTGAGTGTTTGATTAGAAATATAATGGCTAACTCAATGAGCTTATGAAGCTCAGCTCTCATAAAAGGCTCAAACTTAGGATTAATAGGCCTTTGTCTTTGAATTACTAGCTTAGTTTCATCTTCTATCTCAATGGTGTGTTGAGATAGACTTGGGTAAAATCCCTTAAGATAATTATATATCCATGCAAATAAATCAAAAAAACTTTCACATAACTTAATGAAAGCTTCCTTTTCTAAATAAGTGCATACCTTACCCAACTTTAAGTTCTTACCAGGTGAAACTTCCACATTGGCATAGTTTTATTTCTTTGTTGACAAATATGAATCTTATTTCCTCATCTCATCATCACCACTGAATATGTTTTCAAGTGTGACCAATCCCTTGGGAAACTTATTTTTTTTTAGTTGCACAATATGATCACTATATTGATGCATGTACTTTGATTAATTTTTTAATGAAAACTCAACTTCCTCTTGTAAGAATATAAAAATTTGATTATCATCTTCAAATACTTTCCAATTTTCATTATTATCTGGGATAGAAAGCCTTACAATCACTTTAATGTGTGACTAGACCTTTTCATTTCTTACATCAGCTAGGACACTAAATTATGTCCCATTTGTTCTCATCTCTTGGTATTTCCTAAATGTTAAAGGCCTAAAACTCTTCAAGTAAGTCTCATACCCTATGATTATAATATTTAAGAAATGGTTTTTTTCATACATTAAGTCCTCTCACTTGGTGGACTACATGTTCACTATCACCAAATACTTATAAGGTGTTAACTTTCATCTTCCTAACCCATTGTAGACCATGAACTAATGCCTCGCATTCTATAGCATTGTTTGAACAACCAAATTTGAACTTAATATATGAGAATTACCTTTGATTTTATGGATAAATCAACATCATTCCATCCCTAGTACCATGCTTATTCCTTGATCCATCAAAGTATAGTTGCCAAAGATCATCACTAGACTCAACATCCTTCATCAACATTGGAATTAGTGAATCTTTCTCATGCAAGAAATAAAAACCAAGTCCTTATTATTAAATTATATTATAAGAATCATATTAATGTGATTTAAAGGCCCATTCATCAAGGAACAAATCTAGAATCCCATCTAAAGGTGATTTAGTTTCCTCTGTACTATCTTCTATTACCTCATTTGACATGAAGCAATTGGTATTCAAAATACTTGGCATTTATGGTTCCAAATGTAATTATGCAATAGGTTAAAAATGTATGGTTACCTTACTACCATACCTAGTCCTAAACATTAAATATGTCCAATCAACTGATAAGTATACTCCAATCTTAGAGGTAAAATCCCTTGATAGACACATGGAAAAGTAAGGAGGTAAGTCCACCACAACCACATCTTTTTGAATTCTAAAATTTGGGAAAACATGTAGTGTCAACTTCATGTCTTTGATGATTCCCACTATATTTTTTTGTGACCCATCTAGTTTTAATAATCCTTTAGTATTTGGTTCATAGACAAGACCAAACTTGTTTACAATTTGCTTAGGCATGATAGTGTTAATGGCTCCAATATCCACTATACAATTATGAACTAAATAATCACCAAATATTAAAGAGAGGTAGAAGGGAGAAGTTTTAATTGTCTTTACCTCAAATTTGTCCTTTTTTTCCATTTTATGTACCTATTATACTTGATGCTTCATTGGTTGGTCTAAATTAGTTAGAATAACTCCTTGTTTCTCAACTAGTTCTAGAGACACCTTGAGAGCTAAAATATCTTAGAAAATCATGTCATTTTACCATAAAATAATAAGGGAATCCCACATGCTAATGATGACTTAGATTTCTTCATTTGATGTATTATGCTGAATGAGGCTCCACTAACCTTTGGCTACACCTTTTGAACCATTGGTTGTTTATGGACTAGAGGTATTTGGGGGACCCTCCTAGCCTCTGTATTTTGATTTTTTATGTTATAGGGGTAATCGGTTGATCATTGATACTTTTGGAACCAACATTTGGAGTACTTGAATAATTAGTAACATCTTGAGCCTCATCAATGGCTCTTCTTTTATCTCTAGTTACATATGTAACTTGACCACTTGAAGTGATAGTCTCACCACCATGATTGAAAGAAACATAATCATCCATTTGCCAATTTACATTAATGGCATCAGGTTTCCCTTAAACCTGTTGAGCCTCTCCTTGGGGTACCAAATTTATCTCTTGATATTGACCTCCTTGAAGAAAAAATTCTTCTTGTGTCATTTGTGGCATAATAATGTTCTATGATACTAAGGCTTGGCCATGAACATCATTGAGATTGGATGGATACAAAATTGAATAATACATCAAATTATTTTGAGGTGGTGTGGGAATAATATATTTTGAGCTTATTGGTATATTAGGGTCAAGAGTTGCATATGGTTTAACTAAAACTATGGCTCCTTGTACTTGGTAGGGTGGTTTATTTTCCCTAAATCCTTGGTAGGGGGATTTTGATCTATTAAATAATAATAAGAGGTTTTATTCTATTGTTGATAATGCCTACATTAGTATGGTTATCTTTTGAGTTGAACTAGTTCATTCTTAAACGATTGTAATAATTATTTTAAATATATTATCTTGCTAACTTGATTAGAAGGGGTTGTAACTTAGGATTTAGGAGGTGGAATAGGGGATAATTATGGGATCTTAGGAACTTTAATGGGTGGAATAGATTTTAATTCTAGGAATATAGGCATTGGAGGCCTAGGCAACAAATTGCATGCTTGTATCAAACTATTTTCTACTCTTATTGCAAATTCGTAAGCATCTGACAAGGTATTACCACCCATTGACTATATCATCACATTGATATAAAAATCAAGAGATTTTTTATAGTAAAATAAGGCATATTATATGGATGGTCTAATCACTATAAGAATCCTAGTCCATGTCTTTTAGAATCTAAGGTTAAAATTAGACATGAACTCATGGGGAGCTCTCTGAATGGTAATCAATTACTCAACTAATGATAGGTGATCATATTTATCTTAAAAATATCTAAGGTTGTACCTAACTCATCCTAGCTAGAAATGGAATCCAAAGGACGTTTTTTATACCACTCCAATGCTTTTTATTTGAAAGAAGCAACTTGATAGCCACATTATCTTTAACAACATTGTGAATGGAGAAAAGGTTGGCAACAACTTGGATGTGCTCAATAATAGTTGTTTGATTTTATCCAAAACATAATGGGATAATCTTAAAGGAAGACATATAAATGTCATCATACTAGGCTATGTTCAATGGAATACCTTTATTGAATGAAATGAATAATTGATTTTTGATGGCCACTTGGGTAGGGGGAATTACATTGCTTGAAATAATAAGGTGACCAAGAGATGAATATTATTTTTGGGGATAAGGTCTTATCCTATTAAATCTTTCTCTCTTATAGGAAATAGAAGGTAGCTCAATGAATTCAAGGGGAATTCCTTTACTAGCTGACATTGTAGTAACCTTTGGCATGAGAATGCTACCTAGTAACTTGAAGAATCTTTAGCTTCTGATGATGGTAGATCTCATTTTCTATTTTAGATGATTATCTTTAGATCCAAATATAAATTATTATAGTACAATGGGTCCCATCAAGTGTGCCAAAAATTGTTGGTGGTTTAGATTGCACCCTAGTTGAACAAAGGGGATTGTTTAGGTCCTCCTATTCAAATGTAGTCTAATATGGGACTGACCCTAGGCTATGGATCACCTAATATTGAGTCATACCTCTATAAAAGGCTAGATTCCTCTTATATTTATCACCTAAACTAGTTCTAATACTAACTCTTGCTTGGAAAAGGGAGAGATATTGATAATAATTCATAAAAGCATGTAAAAATGAGGTGATGCACCAACTATTTTGATCCTTCTAATTACATAAGACACACTATAAGACATGTTAAAGATTTCAAAACATCACTTCATTCACTCTTTGATCATTTACAAATAATTATTTCACACAAAGGCATGGATTAGGTATCAACCTAACATGGGATGGAAATTATCTACTTCCACATTGATCAACAGATTATGTATGCATTTAGAATGACCTATGAGAACTACAAAATTAGTGAATAAAGGTGAGCAAACTTAGACAAATTCAAGGGAAGTAGATATTCACTTTAACTCATTAATTAATTCATGTTTCACACTTTAATTTAGCTTGAAGATGGAGGAATTTAGTCTTTATTACATCAAATAGGCATTATAGTACAAATCTTGGTAGAGTCTAGTCATGCCAAAGAGAGGGATCCTCTTCAAGGCTTATAATCCTAAATATATATATATATATATATATATATATATATATATATATATATATATATATATATATATATATATATATATATACATATACATATATACATATATATACACACACACACACACAGATATATATACATACATACATACATACATACATACATACATACATACATACATATATATATATATATATATATATATATATATATATATATATATATATATATATGTGGGATGAGAGAGATGGGGAAGGATTCCTAGAAGAATAGAAAATGGGTCATTATGATCAATATTTCCAATCCCCTGGTGTTGATTCAGTTAGCAAGGATCATCATGCCAAGACTACTTTTATAAAATGGACACAACAATCATATCAATCCTTTTCAATCTATTTTTGGTCTGCATTGATTCTTCTTAAGGTTATATCCATAGAATCAAGTCATTTTCAAGATAAATTATAACATCAAATCCATTTCAACAACTGGATCAATATTTTTCAATCTCCTTCTTACATTGATGCAATTAAAAACATCTCAATCAATCCATTTTGATCTTGTTTTGAAGTTAATTAATCCTTACTAGTTTATTTTTTGCATGTAAAAAGGGTTATAATCATTCTAGTAGATTTGGTGATGAACCCATCAAAACTAATGTATCTACCTCCATGGTATTCTTTTGAAATATTGGCTCTAGTTTGACCTCAACCAAATTGGTTTTAACTTTTAATATTAGCCCTTAATCTTAAATTGAGCTTCCTATATTGTGCCAACTGGTAACTCTTCATTTTCTTTATAATATCCTATTGACTCTTTGAATTATCACACACTATAGATATACATCTATATGAATGAATGCAAGACACTGATCTTCTACTAGCCTAATGCATTTGTAACACTTGGTAGCTTATCATTTGCCTTTGAGATTCATTGACCTTTTGACTCACTGCTTACCATCGATCTATTTTATATAATTTCATGCTCACCATTGATCTACCTAGACCCACTAACCTTGCCAATTTATTCACACCATTATATCTCTATTAGGATACTTTAGATCTTATCACTTGTCAAATTTTCACTTATGTTGACCTTTTGATTTGATGCACACCATTGGTCTACTTTACATGATCAAATATGTGCCATTGGATCTTAGGACCCACTGACATCTATTATATCAACACTCACCTTTGGATATTTCCCTTACCTCTTGATATTTGGACATTTGTTACTTTTATGTTAAATTTTGGGATATTTGAATCCTAAAAACTATTTCATGAATCTTAAATTTGACATTTGTTTGCTTGTTTCGTTCTACAAGTCTAAATTTGAAGCTTTATATCTTGAGATAGAAAGCTCATCAAGACATGAAATTTTTAGTACATGATATTTGCATGAATAAATTCATGTCCATGTAATATTTTGGGCTTGGAAGGATTCTTGAAAAAACTTAGTAATTACATAACAAATATGACTAGTTCATTTCTGCATAACATTATCATGATGGTTTGGTTCTTTTAGAATTGTGTAAGAACATTCAAGGTTCAAAATAATTTTTTGAAACTTGTGAAACTTTATTTATGTACTTGAATCCTTGAAACACAATGAGAACCTATTGGATCTCTTCCCTTGTAACTCTAGACATATTTCAAGACTTGCTTCCTAATACCAAAAAATTGCAATTTAAGATTGCTTAAAATGTTTCAAAAGATTTTTAATTATTGTGTTATATCTTAATTAATCCTATATGATCCTTGTGACATTGGATAAATCTTAAATTAGGACCCTAGTCAACTTCTTAGTCTAGATTAGATAGATTTTGGTATGTGGGCCAAACTTGGCCTATAATTCCTTACATAGGATTCAATTGGTCTTGATTTCATATCATATTAAATTAAACACTCAATTATTTGAATAAGGTGTGCAATTAGGTTGACACAATTCTTTGGGTAATCCTCAATTATCCCCAATCATGTATCATCTAGAATCAAACACTCGATTGGTTCAATATGGTATTTAATCAAGGCCAAGTAAGCCCTAATTTCCATTATATATGAATGTAATTCCTTGCACATGGATCCTTTAGACTAAATTGCATATCAAATTGAAAAAATACTTAATTTTTTAATATGGTGAATACTTAGATACCCAATTGATATCACATGGATGAAATTCCTTACATTGAGGCCCCTAGGATCAATTTAACCCCAATTAACATCCTTTATATATAGTAAGAATTAGGTTCATAGGGATGAACTTGGTTAAAATCACATTGCTCATTACCACAATTGACTTTTTAGGCTTAATCTATGATGATGTAGGGGATAATTGATCCCAAATATCCATTCTTTACTCACACATCTAGGTTCAAGGAGCTTAAATTTTCCCCAATCACCATCATGATTATACCTTATATACCCTAAAACCTATACCCTAAGACCTAATACCTAAACTCTAAACCATAAATTTAAACTCTTTAAATCTTGAACCAATCATTTTAGCCCAAATTAACATCATTTAGACTAAGAATTAGGTTCACAAGGCTCATTTTGGCCTAAATCACATGATTGATTACCCCATTTGACTAATTCACTCAATCTACATGATGACATCCATATAATTACAACCCAAAAACACATTATATAATCACAAATGGGTCCAAGTAATTCAAATTGTCCTCAATTATCTTTGTAATTGACCTTGTGTACCCTAAACCATATATACATTAAAACCTAATCCATAAGCCATAAACCCTAAACACTATACCCTAAATTGTAAACCATAAACATTGCCTATTTACCAATTTTAATTTAGTCCTAATTAACATCCTTTGCAGTAAGAATTAGGTTTTAACATGGCATAAAGTGATTAGACATTAATATGTAGGTCCTTAAACCTATATCCTACATGCCCTAATCCCTAATCCCTAAAACATAGATTGTAATCCCTATGCCCTAATGCCCAATACATGATAAAAACATACATGCCTTATGATATAAATGATTTTATCACTAATGTCATAAAATTCAATTTTTATAGCTATGGCCAAAACATAGCCTTTGGAGTACCAATCTAGCTATGCATCTGAAGTAAATTGGGTCTATTTTGAGCCCCTTCAACCTAATTAACCAAAGAGGATGATCTATTTGATTATTTTAATCGAGGAGAAATTTGAGGCCAATTTGAACCCCTTTAATAACAAGATATGATTTGGGGAAAAATAAAAAGATCAATCTTCTATAATGAATTGATATAATTATTTAATTTATTAAATTCCATGCATGATCTAGGCAAAATTGAGCCTATAAACCAAATTTAGGCTCAATCAATTGTATAAAATGTATGCAATATGTACATAGCATAATTGACCCTATTTTTATCAAAAATGAAAACATGAAGGTAATCAAGCCATAAATAGTTGAACAATCAACTCAAATGTTCTTCAATTACCTTATTAATTGGACCCTATATCCAATATATTAAACCTTAAACCATGTACCATTTAACTTTACCCTAAACTCTGTATCATTTACATTAAACCCTAAGAAATAATCCCTAAACCCAAAACCCTTTAAATTATATACCCTACACCCTAAACCAATAAATTTATCCCCAATTAACATCTTTTATATATATAGTAAGAATTAGGTTTACAAGGATGAATTTGGTCAAAATTACATTACTCATTAAACCACAACTGACTTAATTGGTTCAATCTATGATAATGTGGGGGATAATTGAGCTCAAAATCACATTATTTACTCATAGATATAAGTTTAAAGATCTGAAAATTTCCTTAATTGCCTTCACGATTATACCTTATATACCCTAAGCCCTAATCCTTAAATTTCTTAATCCCTAAACTTTAAAACATATTTATGTAAACTCTTTAAACCTTGAAATAATCATTTTATCCCAAATTAACATCATTTAAACTAAGAATTAAGTTCATAGGGCTTAGTTTGGGCTAAATCACATGACTAATTTCCCCATTTAACTAATTCACTCAGTCTGCATGATGACATCTAGGGTATAATGATAACCCATAAAAAACATTCTATAGTCATAAATGGGTCCAAGTGATTCAAATTATCCTTAATTATCTTTTCAATTGACCCTATGTACCTTAAACCATATATACATTAAAACATAAGCCCTAAACCATAAACCCTAAACATTATACCCTAAATTATAAACCATAAGCTTTCCCTATTTACTAATTGGTTTAATCAACATCCTTTGTAATAATAATTAGGTTCACATGGCATAGAGTGATTAGACAAATTATATATAGGTCCTTAAACCTAAACCCTATTCCCTAATGTCCACTACATGTTGCAAACATAAATGCCTTATAATATAACTAGTTTTATCATGAGATGTCATAAAATGCATTTTTTAATCCTATGGCCAAAATTTAGCCTTTCAAGTACTAATATAGCTATGAATATAAAGTAAATTGGGGATATTTCAAGCCCCTTCAACCTAATTACATGACTATAAAATGTGATTTGGGGGTTGATCAGATCCAATTTGCCCCAATCACCATCATTATTGTACCTTATATACCATAAGCCCTAATGCTTAAAGTTTTTAATCCCTAAACTCTAAACCATAAATATAAGCTCTTTAAATGTTGAACCAATCATTTTAGCCCAAATTAACATCATTTAGACTAATAAATATCTTTACAATTGACCTATGTACCCTAAACCTAAAACCTAAACACTATCCCCTAAATTGCAAACCAAAAACTTTCCCTATTTACCAATCAATTTAGTCCCAATTAACATCCTTTATAGTAAAAATTAGGTTCACACATGGCATAGAGTGATTAGACCTTATATATACCCTTAAACCCAAACCCTCCATGCCCTAATTACTAATCCCTAAACCCTAAAACATAAATTGTAATACCTAATCCTTAAAACATAAATTGTAATCCCTAATCCCTAAAACCTATGCACTAATGCCTTAATCCCTAATCCATAATCCCTTATCTATATTAATTATAATGTGATCACATTATTTAATAATGTGAACACATTATTCTTAATATAGGCAACACTCGGTTCTCATTACCAATCACTAACCCCAAAGCTTATATTAACAATAACATGATCATAGTATTATAAAACATGTTAATGTTATTGTTAATATGAGCTTCTCAATGTGTTGGATGGAAAAAAACATTATACAACACATAACATGATCATATTATGCAATAAGATGATCATGTTATGATTATTTTAGAGTAAGATCTCTTCTCAATGACTATTTTAAACCCAAATCAAGAATTTTGTCCCCACAAACATTCTTTGTGTACTTCTCTAAGATATGTGCTACCTATGTACTTGATCCCACCTTTGAAAAGTTATCAATTATCCCTTTTTATGGGTGATAGATCACATTCATGGAAGAGGAATATTTTAAAGAACAAAAAACTAGAGGAATTAGAAGATTTGAGAGAAAAACACAAGGTACAAATGCAAAAACTTCATGGTAAACAAGGTATAAACCCTAATATTGATGAACCAAATTCCATAAATAATTATCCAATTAAAAATAATTAATAAAAAAATGATGAAATTGACCATAATAAATTGAATAATGATGAAATTGACTATAAAAAATGAATAATAATGAAATTAAAAATAATAAATTAGTTAATGTCAGAGATTCACAGTCAAAGTTCTAAGTTTTTAATTTTGTTAATGATGAGTATATGTATGATGCATCACCCCCCATGAATGAATAAAATTTTATGGAAGAAAATAATGATGAAATTAACCATCAATAAACTTTCATGGAAACATATAATGGCGAAATTAATAATGAAGAAAATGTCATCCCACCTCTAAACAATGGTAGTAATAATGATTTTGAAACAACCTCTCAACAAATTCCACCATTACCAACACCTCCAAGAATTATGCATAGAAAAGACAAGTAATTAATTAAAGTCGATGAAAATATTTTAGAACTAATGCATAAAAAAATGTCTGATCATGATTCAAGAAGACTAGCTCAACAAATTTGGGATACTTTATTTCATAATTTGATTATGATAGTCAAAGATGTCAATTATTTATTTCATTGATAAAATTGATTAAGATGAGACCTATAATTTACACATTAGGACTAAAAACATCTAACATGGATAATGAACATAATGAAAATTTTTAAAATCTACATGATGCATACCATATTGTAATCACAAAATCATGCACCAAAGTTTGTAATTCTGCTCGACGTATACTTATAACTTATGCAGTAAGTGATGAACAAGGGGAAAATGACTAGTTTCAAAAATAAGCCAAACACTTAATATAAATATAAAAACAATAGTGAAAGTAATTGAAATATGTGAAAGACTTAATGAACCTAATACCAATGAGTTTTGGGCATTTTTTGGTAGACTTCCATGAAAGAAAAAGGCTATAGTTGATACTCTCAAAGAGTTACTTGCTCAATTTTAGAAAGACAATACAAGAGTTTCACGTAATACAAGAGATGTTGTGAAAAGAAGAGTTGGTTATCATAACCATGAACCACATCTAAAACATTTATTAGATATGACTCAAACACAATTGTACTCTAATTTTTTGGAAAAACATCCACATATTTCTATTTGTCAAAGATATTTTGAGATGGCAAAACCTTTTTCTATTAAAATAAATCACATACACACCACTTGTAGGAAATATGTTTAATTTTTAATTCACTATGATGTTTTTTTCCATATTCATTGTACTTTGCATACTAACAACATTTTTTAAGAGTGTGGCATTTAATTTCCACTAAAATTAACCAATAAATTTATTCCAACTATCTTTTGTAAAAGATCAGATGAATAATTATTTTACAACAAATCATGTTTAAATGGAAATTATAGAATTTGTGGTGGATTTAATTTTTTTAAAAAATATATCCATGAAGTGATTACAAGTGATATTGGATAAGAATTAGTTGGTTTAAACAAATATAAATTAGTGACTTACCAAGTAAAATATGGAAAAGAATCTAAAACGTGTGAGCTTGTTACAAAAAATATACCTACTTTCAAATTTTTGGTCAAATTTAGGGAGAAGATTGGTTATGATTATGAAATGCACATGCATAGGGCTATATGGTTGGATGAACATTTAAAGATAAGAAAGGATACATTATCACTTAGTTTTATTGTTTTAGTAGTTGATTTGGCTGAAAATTACATATTCAAACTTCAAATGGAAGTTCAATCATAGTATTACAACTCACCACAAGTTTTCATATTAATACATATAACATTCATGCATGAACCTAATAATATAGATCAATAATGGAAAATATTAAGGGAGTACCATTTATATGTCAATGATGATAGATCACATTGTTTAGAGTATGTGTAAGGTTATTTTCATAAGTTCTATGAATAGTTGAGTTAGAGGAACAATAATTTCAATCAAAATTACATTTGGTAAGATAATTTCACATTATAATTTAAAAATGCATGGATATTTTATTGGTTAAGTATTATACATGTTACCACTAGTATATAACACATTTGGAGTTTCACTAAGGCTAGCCATAGAAAAGGGGAGCATGACGGTGTTGGAACATGTGTAAAAAGAGCTATTGCAATGGAAGAGTTGAAATTTGAAGAGGGTGTTGATTTAACATATGAAAAAATTATGGTTGAATGGTGTAATAAGAACATGTGTCATGGTGCTCAACCAAATTATACTGTTAGTATACATTCTGGTTAATGGAGGAAGAACACTTGCTAAAGTATGAGGATTGTATGACTCTAATAATTTTAAGTGACCTTCACTCATTTCATAACTCAAATGAAAGTTCTTTGACTTTTCATATGAGACACTTGGCAAAATTTTTATTCTACACGCATGGACTCTATTTGGAATGAGTGTGAGTCACAAGAGTGGTAGATGATTGGAGTTCCAAACCTATAATTCCAATCAACACATATCAAGTTCTAACAACATTGTAACTTATAAATATGACATCATCAGATGAATTTGACCATATATCTGATCTAGTGCAACTAGGTACAATATTTTTCATTATGTACAATTTATTCTCATTATATATCTTTGTATGTTTCATAAAAATGATTTTTTGAGATATAAGGCATGTTTTTGTAGTTATTGTAGATGAGGATAATGAAGAAGGTATTGATTACTCC
This sequence comes from Torreya grandis, assembly GCA_037957365.1. Lineage (NCBI taxonomy): Eukaryota > Viridiplantae > Streptophyta > Pinopsida > Cupressales > Taxaceae > Torreya > Torreya grandis. The sequence goes on along the minus strand of JARHVA010001554.1, from coordinate 1,854,909 downwards.
TTGTGTTGGTGTGTAGAGAGAAAAAAATGACTTTCACAGTTATATATGGAGAAAACATTAACTATCCCACTGGGTTAGTGGTAGTCACTAGAACTTGGTTTTGATGATATCTTATAAAATATTTAGATTAATGGTTGTTTGAAGAGTTTTAAATGCACAAGAAGATACTGCATTATTCAAATTTAATTCTTGCAATGAATATTCAATTATAAAAATATCATGAGGCCATTAAATAAGAAACTATGAAAAGTTTAGGAGTCAGACCATGAAGCTATTCTTGATACTATCAAGGTTAGAGCATATCCTAGTGGTTTATTAGATTGAAATATGGAGGTATGTTAAATTTTTCAAATGTAGATGTAATCAATTTTACTAAATGTTTTTTATTTTCTAGGTAGTACATATAAATTTCATTTTTAATTACTTACTAACAATTTTTTATAGGTTAGTGGTGCTAGATAAGCTTCCACCTTCACATGGTTGGAACTATTAGTAAATTATACTATATTCTTGAAGTTAAGAGAATTTTAGGTTGGATGTGATAAAATGTTATGTTGGATGTGATCTAAGCACAAGAAATGACATATAGGTTTTGTTTTATGGGTATTTGAAGTTAGGTTAAAATATGTATTTATCTTGTATTGGAAAGGGTGTTCTTGAGGCCAGAATGGGTGGTTGGTTTATCATTCAGGATTGATGGGAGGCTAAGAACCTAGCACTAGAATTTATTTTCCCCCTAGATGTGTTGGAAATGTTATTTTTAGTTAGGAAGCATCAAAACTAGAGTTCTGTAACCATAACTTAAACTTTGACAATATGTGTTGTTAGTGTTTTTGCTCTCTAGAATGGTAGATTTGAACATTATGGTAGGGTGATAACATGTAATTTTCCTATATAAATGTGATAAAAATGATATATTCATAGGTGGAGGTCTTATAGGTATAAATTCTAGTTGGAGCTCAAGAATTTGTTTGTTTACTGACAAAAGTTACATTTTTGGTCCCATCACTACAACTTGTCTAATGGATTGATCCCAAAGATTCCACTTACATGATCTAGGGTATATTTATAAGGATTAAATAAGTAGGTTAGGGATATAAAAATTCATATAAATGACTTAAAATTTTCATTTTATTTGTGTTTGTACTTAGGCTAAAAAATTGCATTTTTCTTGTATTGGGAAGGGTGTTCTTGAGGCTATAATAGGTTGTGGGTTTATCAATCAAGCCTGATGGGAGGCCAAGATCTTGGTCATATATTTTATCTACCAACTATATGTTTTTGTAGTGCCATTTTTAACTCAATAAGCATTGGAACTAGAGTTTTACAACCACAACTTAAACTTTGACAACATTTATTGTCAGTGTTTTTGCTCTTTGATATGGTAATGGAAATGCACTTTTGAGTGGATTTGAATGTCATGGTGATATTATAATATGTAATTTTCCAATATGGATGTGATCAAAGTGATATATTCATAGGTTGGGGTCCCAAAGGTATACATGCCAGTTGGAGCTTAAGAAGTTACTTGTTCACTAACAAAGAGTTGCATTTTTAGACCCGTCACTACAACTTGTCTAACATATTGATATTGAATATTCTACCTAAGTGCTCTAGGGTGTGATTATATGGATTAAAAAGGTATGGTATTAATCTAATGGTTCATGGAAATTACTTACAATTTTTTTATGCATGCTTGAACCTAGGCTAAAAAATTGCATTTTTCTTGTATTGGGAAGGGTGTTTTTGAGGCTAGAATGGGTGGTGGGTTTGTTGATCAGGCCTAATGGGAGTTCAAAAACTTAGTCATAGATGTTATATACCCCTTTTATGTGTTTTTAGTTTATTTTTTAGTTATGAATCCTTATAACTAGAGTTTTACAACCATAACTTAAACTTTGATAATATTTGTTGTTAGTGTTTTTGTTCTCCAGATCGGTAGTGAAAATGTACTTACAGGTGGATTTGAACATTGTGGTGGTGTGATAACATGTAATTTTACTATTTAAATTTTATAAAAGTGATATATTTATAGGTGTATGTCCCAAAGGTATAAATGTCAGTTGGAGCTTAAGAAGTTACTTGTTCACTGATAAAAAGTTACATTTTTGGACTCGTCACTGCAACTTATCTAACAGATTGATCTCAAAGCTTCCACTTGAGTGCTCTAGGGTAATATTATATGGATTAAAAAGGTAGGAGATGAATATGAATATTCATGTAAATGACCTACAATTTTAATTTTATGTGTCTTTTAACTTAGGCTAAGAATTATATTTTTATTGTATTGGGAAGGGTGTTCTTGAGGCCAGAATGGGTGATGGGTTTATCGATCGGGCCTAATGGGAGGCCAAGAACATGGTCCTATATGTTATAAAACCATAATAATGTTGGCAGTGTTATTTTTAACTCAAGAAGCATCATGAATATATTTATGAAACCAAAACTTAAACTTTGACAACTTTGATAGCTTTGACAACTTAAACTAAATGTAAAAACTTAATGAGTAGTTGACCTATTGACAACTTTGACAACTTTGACATTTTGAAAACTTTGACAACTTAAAATAGAGACCTATAACATTAATTATTAATTTACCTATTGACCTATTATGTGGTGGTAAAAACTTAATTGACCTATTGACCTATTAGGTGGTGGTTGAAACTTAATTGACCTATTAACCTATTAGGTGGTATTGAGTAATTGACTTATTGACCTAGAAAGTGACTTGTTGTGGATTTTCCATTCAATGTATGTGATTTAATTAGTTTCATGTTATCCTTGAAGGTATTTGAGGCCATGAATATGTTTTCATTTGTGTATGGATGTAGGTGGATGATTGACTATAGGTGGTAACCAAGAAGTGATTATAGGTCATAATCAAAGAAGGGAGCTTGGAGTGATTCCATTAGGTTGGTAAGTTCTGAGTCATCATGATATTAGTTTTTAATGTGTTGAAACCTATACAAAAATATAGATAAATGAGTATGACATTTGTACATGGATAACTTATCAAAAAGGGTTACCTCTACCCATATACCATGTTTTACCTATGACAGTCCAATATGAAAGTAAATGGTTGTTTCTCATGAAGGAAGTATGAATTTGGTGTAGATAATGATAAATAGATTGAGAATTATCATTTATATGGAAGTTTAATTGTTTTTTATACAAAATATAATGGTAAATAATCAACATACAGTCCTTTAGAATAAATAAACCCTGTTTATACCCTGTTTTGGGTTAACAATCACATTGCAGAGGGAAGTAAGATTTATTTATTAATATTTTCAAGTATGCCATTGAATATATGGACTAGGGAGATGGTCATAGATCATAAAATTATGTTTTTAATCTCTTATAAGATGCATGAGATATTTGAAATTGAACTAATACTCCATGTCATTGTCACAAGCATGTAAGGTGCCTTATTGTGTACAATCAAGATAGAGTGGAGAGAATTTTATTGTATAAATGTGTATGTTAATGGATATAATGGTTTTTATGGTTATTTATAGGTATAAATAAGGTATTGATAATTATAAAATCCCTTAATAGAGTCTTTGACACTCATTGATACACAAACCCTATTGTCACAATCCTAAATATGACTAAAAAACCTATGTTTTGATGGTTAGAAGAGAGAATAAAGAGAAATGAGATGTATCACATATTTTATAAAGTTTTTTGGGTGAAAATATACCTATATGTGTAATTTTTTTCCTTTTAAACTTTTTATAACTCAAGATATTGAATTATATAACCCCTCGGCCTGTATAGAAGCTTAACTAGGGTTTCAAGAGAAAAAATCCCATATAAAGAGTTTTAATCCTATAAATTAATGAAACTTCATAATATGACATTTTTTATGTATAAAAAAGTAATAAATTGGTTTTTGTATGGTTTACGGCTGTATAATACATATTTGGTGACTGTGGATTTAAGATAGGGTTAATTAGGCCTAATTGAAGGGTGGTTTACAAAGGAAGTGTGGTCTAGGAGTGGATTTAGGTTATAAAATTTGAAAAAAACTTGTAAGGAGATATATGGTGGATATAAAATAATTTAAATCTCCACAATAGCTGATATATTTCTTAAACTAAGAGAATTTGCACAAAAAAAGGCTACAAGCCTAAGGAGACCATTGTGAGTCCTATATGTGGAATTGAATGTTGAATTGTGTGTGAGAAATTACAAAAGGTTAATTCAGTTGTGATTTGACCATATAAGAACATCTATGATAAAATACTAACTCCTTGAGGCCTATATCAAGTCTTGGTACTTCAAACTTAAGAGGATTGCCTAGTGAGAAGATAGTGAAAGAGTGAGAGGAAGTTTGTGAATGAAATGTATGAAATGAGTTAGAGAATAAATGTGAGGTATTTTTAAGAGGTATAATGAAACCAATAAGTTAATCCAAAGTGTACAATAAGTAAGTAAAAATATAATAAGTCCATTAAGCCTAAGTGATAAGAGTGTTATTAGTGATTTACACTACACACAATGAAATAAAAACTTTAATTTAAAAGATATGGGAGATCCAAGATTTATAACATTGAAAAGAATAAAATTTTAATCCTCATTTGTGTACAACATTAAATATGAAATCTGATAGATAATATTTTGGAATATCAAAATAACACTATAAAATAACACATAATGAAATAAAAACTGAATATAAATTAGATAGATTTCCATGATAGGCATACAATATAGGCACATGTGTGCAATTTCAATAATATATATATTTTTGTGATAGGCGTACAAAAAAATACATCTACCAACATAGTATCTAATGTTGGGTGAAAGTCATATGTGCATATATAATGCCAAAAATGCATAAATTGCCATATAAGCATATAAAAAAGTACATCTCATGTGTAAGACATCATATTCATCAAATAGCCTCCATATTTTTGAATTCCTCAAAGAAGACTCTACATGTGATGCCCTGATAGTAGATGGAGACCCTTCTAATGCCTTGGATTACTCTAAAGTCTCATTGTGGGTCCTATGCTCATAGTTATCTTACATTTGAGCCTATTCAAATATAAGAATTATTACAAATAGGCATCTCAAATATGGGAGGAACATGATAATTTCCCCTACTAATCATATAATTAGGACTATCATATGTCATATGGAAAACTGCATACAAAATACATTTACATAAGTTATAGTTTCCCCAAGTACATGTACTAAAATTATTAAAACAAATCTATTTTTACAATTTAAAATTACAAGAACTAATAAATACCTGTGTCAATGCTTGTGCAGATGACATTGTAGAAGAAATACCTATGTTTGTCTCAGCTCATAGAGACGGAGGAGATTTTACTCCATCCATCAAATATTCATGTAAAAAAGGTCTCACTTAATTTTATATAAAGTATCAAATCTTATATATGGAAACCATGCATATCATGAAAAGACAATGTAAACCAAGAATCATGGAAGTGAAACTACCATACAACATTCATATTATGAAAGACACTGTAAAAAAAGAATCATGGAAATACATAAATGCCATATAATGTTCATATCATGAAAAGACAATGTAAACCAAGAATCATGGAAGCGTAACTTCTATACATTGTGTAATGACCAAGAATAACAAGTAGTTTGCATGTTGGAGGAAATATAAAAATTATAATACTTATAAGACATGTGAGTGGAAGAGTATGAGGTGGAAAGAATATTAAAACTTTGACAAGGAAAAGTTAGGGAGAGAAAAAGAACAAGAAACATATCAAGAATTCTATCCTTAATTGTAAATATTCTTTGGATAGAGTAAAATACCATTATATATTTATTGGGGAAAGGTTGAGCTACACATATATGGACATCATCCTTCATATTATATGTTTGATATCAATCATATGTATCTCTATATATAATACATGGATTGATATCACATTCATTTATAATAGATGGATGACAAGTGATTTATGGGAAATCATCCAACCAATATAAAGGAGCATGATCCATGGTAAATCCACCTCTTGATGAAGGTGTGTGTAAACAACATTCTACCAATAGGTTGAGGAAGGGAGGTCCTTGTCCAATATATCAAGTCTTAGCCATATAAATATATATTTTATTGTTTTGGCTCAAGAGAAAAAAATTATCAAATAGATTGGATGTTGAGTTGGAAGAAAATTCAAGGTGTAATTGTTGAGGCTAACACATATTTTAGTACCAACACAAATGGAGGCTCTCCCCTAAAACTTTTCTATTACCTCATATTATTCTCTTTTAGTATGATTGAAAGGTGTATCAAATAGATTTGAAGAGTGTGTCCTTAAATCAGGATTTAGGTAATGAAGTTTACATACTACAACCAAAAGGATACATGGTCCTAGAGAGAAAGCATTGTGTTTGTAGGTTTGTCAAGTCATTATAGAAAATTAGGCATGCTCCACAAACCTATTAAATTAAAATAGATTAGTAACTCCAAGATCATGGAATTAGAATAAGTCTTTATGATCTAAATTTACATGTTAAAAGTGATGATGATAGCATAGTGATACTCATTTTCTATGTTGATGATATTGCCATCATAGGTAGTGTGGCCATTGCACTTTAGCAATCAGAAAGTAATTTATGTTCTAATTTAAACATGAGTAATTTAGGCCTCCTACATTATTATTTAGGTATAGATTTTTGGAAATTTTATCATACTATATGTACGATAGATAAAAATATGCCAAAGAACTTTTGGAAAAGTTCATGATGACAAAGAATGATCCATCAACTAAAGCCATGGATGCTTATTAGCTATTGGCAACATTGAAAATGTATTGGTGTGGTATATTTATTATACATGTCTAGCATACAAAATATATATGGATCTTATACAAATGTTGGGTGCACAAATATAGATGGGAAAAAGAGAAAAGGGATTGTTTGTGTTTACCCATATTAAATATGAGGAAGTAAATGCTACATATGTAGTCATGTCAAGTTTGTGTCCTTATGGTTTTATATGTAATATGCTCATAGGAATTTTAGTTTGAATTATTAGGAAAGTCTTTGGGAAAGAGTTATATGAATTAGATGCCCATTTAATAGGATATTATCACTTCTAAGCTAACTTCCACTAGGAAAATGGGTGTATATTCATAAGGAAGCTTTAAATATTTTGTGGAAAAATGTGCTTCATTTTTTCTTCATAAATAATGTTCTATCCCTAGAAACATGTAATAGATTTATTGTAAAATAGTGTATTGACCTTGGGTAACAAAAATAGAAAACGTACTGGATATGGGTAATGGGTAGAATATAATGTCTACATCCTTAATCATTAACCCTGTAAGAGCATTGTAGGATGTTACTCCCATGGAAGCATGGTCCAACATAAGACCATTCATGAATTTTATGTCTTTTATTGTGTTATTTTTGTATTAATTCTTGATAAGAGAACTAAATTAGCTGAAAAGAGCAAAACATATTTTTTTGTTGTGTTATGTATATTGTTAATGATGCACATTTCTTCTCTTTTACCTTAAATTCCCTTACTATTATCACTCATTTTCAAGGGTAACATGTGGATTTATGTATAATGGTAATGGTGACATAATTAAAAATAAAAATATGACTATATTGAGATTTGAAACTTCATTTTCAAGATAGTGTTACCTAGAAGGACCCCTAGATAAGTGTTCTTCATTTTATAAGTATCCTCATGGAATGTGAACCAACCTTATCTAATCTAGAATGATATTATTCATGGGATATTTGTGGGATTTTAAAAAATCAATTATATAAATATATTTAAGCCCATTATCATAGATTGAAACTATTATGGTTCCTTTTTAATGGTTTGTGATACCTCATAACAAGTTTCAAAGGTTCATGGTACCCCCAAGATGATCAAACCATATATAAAATTTGAGGATACATGTATTTCTATAAAAGTAAGATTATTTTGAAGGTTTAAAGTTTATTTGAGCCTATATGGTATGATTTCATAGTCAGTAGCCTTTAATTAGACCTAAGAGAACTAATTAGTTATGAGGAGTGTTGAATTAGGTGTTCTCTAAAGAAAGTTAAATTATGAAATTACCTACATGAGCTATGTGATATAAAGTGGTATCTAAAAGTGGGTTTGGTTTGGTTGAGAGCTTTGTATTTTACTCAAAACAAGGAGGTTTGCCTTAAAAAATGGTTAGTAGAAGGAAGGTGTCAAATAAGAAAGAAGATTTAAGTGAAGAGTTGAAGCTTGGGGGTTGTGTGGAATGGTTGGATACATGAAATGAGATTTAATTGAGTAGGTATATTCCATTTTGATTATTTTAGAAGGACAAAATCAAATTATCATGCTTACATATGCAAACATATAAGAAGATTGTAAAGAATAGATCAAGGATAAAGAGAGAGAACATGAAAACAAAGTATGAAAATACAGAAAGATAAATTTAACTTAAACTTACAAGGAAAATATACAAGACTAATAGATCATAATATTAACTCAAAATTTTACATATGTATAGGAAAAAGGTGTCATCTTAATAGAGATAGATGTAGTAGTGGATGGGCTAGCAATTAGATCTGAATATGTAAACAATGGCTATGATAAATAAAATGTTGTAAATGTTGACTATGATGATGAAGGCACCATAAAATATTATCTCTCTCTCTCTCTCTCTCTCTCTCTCTCTCTCTCTCACACACACACACACACACACACACACACACACATTCAATTTATATATAGATTAATTGTTATCTAATTTTTTTTTTAAAATATAACTTAAATTTAACATGACATTTATATAAAATATACCTCAATCTATGTGGTGGCTGATGTCTACACACCAAATGTGCATGCCAAAAACTCATCACTCATAAGAATATTATATAAGCCATATAAACCACCAACACCATCATCATCAGAAGGTCATATACACATAGCTCCATAAGAAATACAAGGGTGGGGTTGAGTTCAGGTAGGTGGAGTATCTATAGCATCACTCTATGAAAGCTTACTCATATGTTGAATGAGTGTATCAGTGAGTGAACTAAGACCATTAAGAGTGTTGATCTCCATGACCTTCTAAACTATAGAGGAGATCTCAAGTTCAACAATATTTTGGATATGGATCTATGCAGACCAATTAGGCACATGACATATACCTATTTGATCCTTTAAAGATCCATTTCATCAACCCTAAAACTCACTAAAATAAAAATAATTTAGAATTTCATTGAGGATAAACTCATAGTAGAGTTTCCTCAAAAAATATAATGGGGCCTCATGGTTGTTACATAGTGTATATTCAAAGACCATCCACTATCAATCCCAAAAATTAGCTATGATAAAGTTATGAGCACATAAATGGATAGGAAAATGTTTAATAGTTATTAGAAATGGGGCATTGGTGGCTGGGTTGATGAATAGGGCACAAATGGAGGCTTTTGAAATTTCTTTGTTCTTAACCTAAAGTGCTAATATTTTTTTAGCATAATATACCCTAAAAGTATCCCTACATGAGGTCCATATATTAATTTGACTCATTATAGAGTTAATTTGACCTAATAAGGTCTCTAGGGAAATAGCTAGTTGGGTGTGGTGGGGGTTGGTCAAAGTTGGATCCCTCATTCTACCAATTAACTCTTCAATTTCAAGTTTATTTTCCACAATGTTGTCAATCAAAATATCTTGACTATTAGAGGGTTTTGGAGAACTTTAGGAGGGTTAAGTGGAGGGATAGGAGGAGGAAGAAGAGGATTTTGTGGAGGGTTAGGAGAAGGAGCAATAAGAGGGTTTAGTATGGGGTTAGGACGGTTAGTAGGATAGACTGTTAAAAAAAAATTATAATTAAAAACTAGTGTTAAATAATGAAAATAATGAAAAATGAGGGTTAAAAAATGAATATTTCTATCACTTACCTCTCCTACATGGTAGAATTATCGATCAATAGGATTATAGGATGAATTTGGCATCTTCTTGACACTCTCTAGTGTATTCCATGCAAAATGTGATCATGAAAGCTAGAGGAGAGCAAGGAAAATCAAATATAAAATGAGTATTTTACATTCAAGTTTTGATTTTTATTTTTTTGATACATAGGTAACATGATCACGTTATTAATGTGATCACATTATTAAAAATGACTATAATGCGATCGTATTAATAATGTGATCATATTATTATTTAATATAACATGATCACATTATATAATAATGAGATCGATTTATATAATAACATGGTCACAATATGGATTGATAATTACCGAGCCATAATTCAAATAACATGATCACATTAATTAAATAATATGATCACATTATTAGTTAATGTGATCATGTTACTTGAAATGTCCAAAGAATTATCCCCCAAATCCATGCACTTACCTTGTGGGGTATATGACTGAGTGCTAAATGGCATGATGCAATAGGATCACATTGTTATGAGACTTTAGAAAGTAACTGAAGTCTCAAAAGGTTTTGACTGGGCACCATGTGGCATGTTCTGATTGAGTTGTAACATTGTTTACAGCTAGAATGTCATGACTTGGTGACAAGTGGAAAACTCCCATTGGTTCATGGGGTTGTGAAATTTTTAAAGGCTAAAAGATATATGCTGAAGATCAAAATTTTATATAGCTAAGTGGCCAATGCATGCACTATCATCATGTGTCATTTGAAGCTGAGTTAGCATTAGTGCTCTTGTCAAATGAAAAGGTGTAAAAGTTAGTAATTCATGAGATAAAAAGAAAAAGGACAAGTCTAAATTCATAAACCTTGAGCATGAAATTTTACTTGGACCTTAGTCTAAAACTTGAGATTAAGGTATGTCATAGTCTTGAACATGATTTTTGTCATAGTTACAGTTAAACCATGACTCAAAAAACCTTAATTAAATAACCTTGGTCAAGTTCTAGGAATCATACCTTGGATATTTGAATGTAACCCCTCATAAGAGTAATTTTAAACAAATCAGATCATTATAAATTTTAGTGAACTATATATCAATGAAATATTAAAAAAAAAACCTATTAACACTTATTACAAATTAACATGACTTATAAATATTTCAAGTCATACAAGGGGACCTTTAGTCATGTGATACCAAGGGTAAGGTATATCCTAAGGTAAATGACCCAATTTTATAAAATGGAGTGTGTTGATCTCAACACATATATGCATATTTTAATATGTACAATATCTCAAAATCACACACACACACACACACACACACACACACACACACACACACACACACACACACACACACACACACACACACACACACACACACACACACACACACACACACACACACACACACACTCACTCACTCACACACACACACACATATGTATATATATATATGTGTGTGTGTATATATTTATATATATATATGTATATATATGTGTGTGAGTATATATATATACTCACACATATATACATATATATATATATATATACATACATATATATATATACATACATATATATATATATATATATAAATATATATATATATATATATATATATATATATATATATATATATATATATATATATATATATATATATACATACATACATACATACATACATATATATATATATATATATACATATATATATACATATATATATACATATATATATATATATATATATATATATATATATATATATACATACATACATATACATATATATATATATATATATATATACATACATATACATATATGTGTGTGTGTGTGTGTGTGTGTGTGTGTATCAAAATAAACACACACACACATATAAAATCAAAATTTAAATATACAAAACATAATTATTTTTTATAATAGTAATATCAAAATAATTAAAAGTTTAATTATTTTTATTTTTTGGTATTACCATATATTTATTTTATTATTTATATCTATTTTTTATTTCTTTTTTTTCAAAACAAACCGTATGGCTGATGGCTAGGTCGAAGGCCAAGTGGTGGCCATAGTGTTGTGGGCATGAGGAGGGCCAGTTGGATAGACTCTCCTCCCTCCCAACCATGGGAGGAGGTAGGGGTTTTCTTAGCCACCCCCTACCTCATGCTCCTCCTCCCCTACCCCAAACACACACACACACACACACACACACACACACACACACACACACACACACACACACACATTAGTTATTTTTTAAATATTTTTCTTCTTTTTATTTTCCTTTATTTTTATAATATATATAAAAAATGAATTTCTATATTATATTTATATTTTTTTATAAAAAATAAACACACACACACACACACACATAATATATCTATATAACTTTTATTTAAATCAAAATAAATAATGAATGTCTCTCTCTGTGTGTGTGTGTGTGTGTGTGTGTGTGTGTGTGTGTGTGTGTGTGTGTGTGTGTGTGTGTGTGTGTGTGTGTACATACATATATTTAAATAAATAATGAATATATTATTCTAAAAATAAATTTGTGCAGAGGTAGAATATGTAAATACACACACACACATTTTAAAGAAACAATCAACTAAAAGATTACCAAATCCTTAGCTAAACCCTCAACCATTTTGATAAAAAAATTAACAACATAATTAGAAAAATAAACCTCATTTAAATCAAGATGAAGCTATAACTCATCTTTTTTTCTATAAAAAGAAAAAATAATTTATGAGCGAAGAACTACTTACCTGATTAAATGTTGGTTTTCTTCTTCTTCTTCACTCCTTGGTTGGATCTCCTAGTAGTATCATATTCAATGGAGGCAATAACTTGGAAAAGAGATGAAGATCCAAACAAATGAAACAAGTGAGGCAACTACTTGGCAAGAGAAATGAAACTACAAAACCTTAAGTTGGTTTGGCCAAGTGGTATAAAGTTTTGCTTACAATATTTTAGTGTTATATTTTATTTTTATTTATTTATTAATTTATTTTGTATCATTCTAAAACCCCAAAACAATGAATATAGTTTATTAAAAAAAATGAAGAGTCAAACTTCACTTTTCAAGGATAGCCATCAACCTAATAAAATATGAGAGTACCCTCTCTTACATGCCCATGTGACTCCTTACAAAAAAAAAATATTAAACTAAATTTATTGAAAAATACTCTACCAAGTAGCTCAATGCCTACTAACTAGGCTAGAACTTAATAGATTAGGTTTTCTAGAAGACCTATATGATATGGCTCATAGGTTCTCTAATAATCCTATGCCTCTTTTTAAAATAATAAAGGCCATTTTAATAATTTAGAAAATTCATATAATAATTATGAGAAGTTTTAATTGAATTAATCATTTTTAAAATTTTTGAATAATCATCAGTCCATTAATATACAAGGAAGAAACTACAATTCATATTCTTAAAAACCACACACTTGCATTGTTGAATGTCTCAATTGGTAAGGAAAGTATGCCCTTCATGCAAGGTTGAGTCCTAATATCTAGTGCCATTTAGAACACATGAGTACATGCACAAACTTGTAATACTAAACCAAGTTGTACCATACTAAACCATATAACAACATATTGGGTCCCAACATCCAACACCTTCAGAATAAAATAATACCACTGCTAATTAACTAAGAAATAATTATGTTCTATCATATAGACTCCTTAGACCTCCCAAAAGAATTATATCTTCATACAAGGACTACACACACACACACACACACACACACAAATATAACCACCACATTTGGTGGGGTGGGAAGGATGGTATCATGAATCGATGTGACCAATTCCTATCATAACCCACTAGTTATATTATAAGCTACTTATCCCCCATACCATACCACTAGTGTAATAGTTATGCACATCATGAACACATGTGAAACCAATATAAAAAATTGTCTAAAATAAATTTCAAAATTAAACTGATCATGTAAAAGTAATATTCAAATTAAAAAAAAGACCAAGTGACCTTAAAAGATAAATCTTAATCATAATTTTTTTATCAACAATAGTTTATATGATCAATTACTTAAAATATTTAAAAATAAGAAAATAGTATTGGTTTCAAGTCAAATTAAAATAAGGCATTCAAATAAATTAAAATAAATTCAATAAAATATAGTGAAAATAGATGACATGACAATCACTATGTGACTTAGCAAGTCACCCAAGGGGAGAATGAATAAGGTAAGAGGGAATTGGGTGGTTCACTATCTATCACGAATAATTAAATTATGTCATTGGACTAGTAGAATGGTTCACCTACCATTACCAATATGAAAATTATCCACTAGCCATCCAAAGTGTTAAACTATGTCATTGGCTGGGTGCAATCCATCATAACCATCTTATAAAAATGAATTTGGATAGAAAAAAACTCCTACACATGCCATCCCATACCATATCATCACCAAATGATACTATACTAGTTCACATCTATGACTATCTTGTAACCAAATTGCTATCAAATAACATTAGTTATAGAGATTAACCATGTCAAAACATATCAAAAAAATTACATCAGTCCAACAGATGCCAGAATGTCATCCCTAATAAAATTTCAACACATATCTATAACTACAATTGTAAACTCATGAGGAATATTTGAGTCTCTATGTGTACAACACCATAATGTCCTAAGGTAACAAGTATAAATTATATTTCTTATCCATCACTAACCATCACTAAAGGAATTGAATAAATAACCCATATGATAACAAAGTACTATTGAATAGAAAGTATCCAATGACATTTGATTAGAATAGTCCACCATGAAAAGATAACTAGTATAGATGAATGAGAATAAAAACTATCCACTCCCATATATGGTATCTTGGTACCACGTACATACAATTGCAAACATACTAGCTTATATATATAACTATCATGGATCTTAAGTAGCATATCTCATAAATAATATCACTATCAAACATAGCTCACTTAAGTTCTGTCAAGTGGAAACTATACACATGTTTGAGTTCTGGCCACTGAAAACTACTATCTGTAGTAAATACTAAAAGTATCAATATGGTCTAAATAATCATTACTGAGATAAAATAGTGCATCAACTGTACTACTTATCAATATATACTATAAATGACCAAACTTTTGCCCTTCTCAACAAGGATGTGATCAGATGAAAAAAATAGGGTTCTACAAACCCTAATGTATGCTTTGAATATGGTACCACATTCTACTAAATTTTGTATTTACTATCATAACATGAACTATCAAAAGGATTTAATGGTTAATGCAAAATATAAGGGTCACCTACAATGGTCATCATCTACAAAATTTTAGAAAATATAATCAATGCTAACTATATGCTATAGGAAACTAGTCTATATAATACCAAATTAAGGTGTACTCATGTCATGAGCATGTTTAACAAAGGGGAGGTGTAGTCACTTAAGGTTATCACTACTTAAATCTCCAAAATAAATTCTCTTACAATAGTTATATTAACACTCATAGGCCACCTACCCAACTAGGGGCCACTACTAAAAAATTAAACTACTTTAAATAAGTATTCTATCAACTATACGAATGTATAATAGACCCACTATCACCACCTTTATTTTAACACCATAAGGCTATTTACAAGTTTTAAATTGGTTAATTTATATAAAATCAAGATTGGATCAAAGAATGCATCATTTAAAGAAAAACATACTAATCTCAAGATTCATCTAAGTTATATACATACAATAATTTTTTTTTTAAAATATCATTAGTTTACTTATACATACTATCAATCACTATATTCATTGAAGCTATATAACACTTATTCACCACTAAATAACATTTGTCATAAAACCACAAGGGAAATATCATAGTTTTATACCTAAAATCAACAACATATAATATTATTAATTAATAAATAAACTTAACATTAGTTTAATATAAGGTAAATATTGTAACCTCTAACCTTAATATTCACAATGAGTTTAATAAGTCTAATCTAATATCCACACAATCAATTTCTAACCAAAGATAAACATAGAGTTTGGATTTTGGAAACCAAAACAAGATACATCTTAGGAAGGATTTACATGATTTCATATATTCAAATCATAGTATATACAAACATGATTTATTATGGAAATGGATTCAAACCATAGTGAGAGATTATAGAAAATAAATATTCCAGACCACCTTTAAAATAGTGTCAGTAAAAACAATAGAATACTAAGAAAGTGTATTAAGATAAAAATATGAATTAAGTACATATATAATAAATACATAATTATATACAACATTAAAATACAATCCTATACAAATAAATATAAATGACATAATAAATCTTGTAAAAAATGCTAACATGAAGTATAGACATACCAACGAAGTCATCAATTCAAAATTCAAGTAACTTCACCCAAGCACAAACAACATGGTCACACATTTTAATTTTTAATCTCAATTCATTGTGATACAAACAAACATAACTATTGTGATCATAATTTTCACAACTTCATCATAAATACCAAACATAATACCCTAGAGATCCCAGTGTTGAACCCAATCTCTGATACTAAAATGTAACACCAAAAATTTGACTAAAATAAAACCCATAAAAATGGTACTATTTTTTTGGTTCTCTTATGCAACACTAACTCTACACAAGAAAATACTTCAACTATTAACACATCAAACTAATGCGTACATTAACTACACATATATTCTAATTCCACATCCCCAAGCAAAGAAAACCTTAAAGGTGTAAAAACACACTAAAAGTATGTTTTATACAATATAGATGCTCACCTTCTATTTTGGAAAATAAAATATATAAAGGTGTTTGACAAACTAGATATGACAAAGCTATGTCGAATACACCAAATTCAATGTACAATAATATACTAATTTTTTATACTCAAAGACTACCAAGTATAGTTTATACTAATGATACTAACATTGAAGCTCATCCCTAATGGTATAGAACATGATCTATCAATGGTTAATTGACATGGTGCTACTATAAATTTTGACTACAAACATGATACAATTAAGTAAGAAACCAATCTCCCATTTTATTCAATCAAAATATAATAACCATACTACATATAAGTATGCTAATCAACATAAACAATTCATGATGAATTGGAACTACCTAACCATAGTGCATCAAGACTTGACTAGCTCACCTCACAATCGAGTTGTAATTTTGTTAAATTGCCTATCATATGGTGATGTATAAAATAACCCCTCAAGGTGAAAAGTTTTTTTACTTGTTATTCTATATTCCATTATCTAAAAGATACCACTAGGAACCTAAAAAAATAATCTCCAACAATTTAAATTATGAAATAACTTAGCATTCCAAATGGGTTTAAACATAAAACTTTCAGTTAGGCAATTTCTTGAATAAATAAGGTTCAAAATTAAATTACTAAAATTAGTAAAAACATCCTAAAATATTAAAATAGAGTTATTTTATATTTTAAATGTAAATTTAATCATTACCATCCTTAGGTATTACTTAAAGGCTCATTTAACTATTTTTGGCAAATCAATTTTGAAATGACTTTGTAGGATGAAAAGGGAAATTAGGTGTAAAAATTTGCCAAAAGCCTCTAGAAATAGATCCATCAAAATTCATCGGGATGGGGTTGAAAAATCATGGTTGTAGATCATAATTATTATGATATAAGTCTAGATCCTAAAGGTTTTGGTTTTATAAAAACTCTAGTTTTTTATTATTTTGAGCCTTTTTCAGAGAAACTTTAAAGACTCAAATTAGAATGATAGAAAATTTATGAATAAATTTAATTTGAAAAAGAGTTATTAAAAAATTAAATGATCATGTTTGGTTACTTTAATTTACCTATGTTAATTTAAACATAAGATATCCTTGAATGTTGTATAAGGTGCTAAATCTGAGTGACAATCCAAGTAGATTGGTCATCCAAGTCATGTTTCCAAGAGTGAATCTAGTGCCTATCATGTAAGAGATAGATGGTTCTCTTAACCAGTAAGTTGGTAAACCCTTGTGAGTTTATAAGAATGTTGATAATTTGGCTTTAAAGGCCAAATATCAACCCATAAAATTCAAAACATTAATTTTCATGACCCATAACCTTAGAGGTTGGTCATCATGTGCCTTATAAAATCCTTAAAAAATGTCTTTTCAAGCCTTGGTTAGCATTGTGTAAGATTATTTTGATGAAATTAAGGTAAATATAATTTTTACCTTATGTTGTCTAGTCACCTTATGTCCTATTAAGGTGGGTTAAAGAGTGTTAAGGGGTTTAGGGGGTCAATTTGAGTCACCTAACATGTGTCAAATTCATATTACTCCCCCTTTGGTCTGTACAAGTGCCAAAAGGGTAGTGATATTCATTTCTAACATTACACCCCTCTTTGCAATACTTTATTACCCATTTTGTAATGTCTAAATAAGGGTTTGTAAGAAAATTACAAGTATATGATAGAAATAAAATATGGACCTATCACTACATGTCTATACCCACATTTCCAAGCTCCATATGCACCTAACATATCATCTCCATTGGTTTCAATCAGAATAAATAGTTTTCATAGAAAAAATGGAGGTTTTTAAGTGTTTCATTTAGGTTTGTCACATAACAATCATGTTAAGTCATGTGAAGGGCTTAATTTATTCCTCCTAGTCCCATATCCATTATTTATATGGATTTTCAAGTCAAAAGTAGTAAAAAAACAATCCCTTTCCTCTAAGCTCTTTAGCAACTCATAAAAACCAATTAGGTTTATATTCAGTATAGATAGGAGAGAGAAATTGAATACATAATATTTTGGGAAAATGATATAACCCTAATAGGATTCCATTTTGTGGAATTAGTTCTTATATTTCCTCTCCCTCATTATATTAATAATCACTAAGAAGGTGAAGGACTCACAATGTCTCATCCATCCCGATAGGGGTTCAGGTTTGCTTCATTTTATCCATTTCCAATAATAATGAAAGAGAAATGTAATTTTTGGTGACTTATAATTTCTCTTAAAAACCCTTATATTCCATCCTCAAGATTCACTTCACATATGTGATCCATCAAGAGATAAGAAACCTTCTTTTAAAGCAATCTCCAGGTTGATAATAGTGGGATTCTTGAAACTTTAAGGTCTCCAATAACTTTAAAATGTTGGTGAGTGTTAAAAATATTATAAATGTATTTAAGGCTCTGAAAAAATGTATTTTTAGTGATTTAATGGAATTAAAAACATAGAGAATGGTGACCACCCACAGTTTCTACATGTAGTCAAGCATTTTAAACAAACCATGGTAAAGTAACCTACTCAAGTCTCATGGAGGTATTGTCATTGCTCAGGATATTTGAAGGGAGTGTAACACATTAAATAATATATGAATACTATCTCAAATAGGTTTTGAACACCATATAGTTAAGGGTCATAATATCTCTTCTCAAGGTCAACCCAAGAAGGTTAATGAACCTACCCTATAGGTCTACAAGACTCTAAATCACCTTTGGTACCAAAAAATTAGTTGAATAAATTAATATTATATTTTGGGATCAAAATTTAGTTAAATAACCATTATATCAAGGTCATATAACCATAATAAACACTTGTGGATCTCAAGTGTAATATATTTTGCACCCTCAGAGACTATGTAGGCTGAGTTGAATTGTGCATGTCTAGAGAGAAAAGAGACTTATTGTGAAGAGAAATAGATGTCCAAGGGAACCAAAATGAAAATTAAGTGAATTTTATAATGTTCATATCTATTTTATTCATCAATAACCTGAGTATAAAGGGTTTATTTTAACAACACTCAGCCAAATAAAGCTTTGAGCTCATATAGGCCTAACATTGGCAAAATGGGAAAGGGATGCACCTTGGATTGAAATAGGGGATATAATGTTAAATAAGGATGTGATAATACCTAAAATGGGTTTTCATGATGATAATAATACTATATTATAATAAAAGGAGAATCAACTTCTCACATAGTTAGAAAATATAGGATTATCACCTACATGTAGGGTTATGAGGAACAAAAGTGTATAGAGATTTGCATGACTGAGAGAGAAAGAAGTGGGAATAGACCTAGATAATTGTTTTCCAAGATTAATGTTATTCCATTTAATGAATTTGGGTCTATAATTAATGAGGATACTAGTAAACTAGCTGGTCTTAGTAGACCCAATTGGCATGTGCATGCCAATTAAGAGAAAATAGGGTTTTAACTACAAGATTAAAAAAACATGGATAGAGGATGGGTTGAAGAGTTTTATAAGTTTTGGGTAGGTAAGAGGACCCTGTATATAATTATTTAATTTCTAAAAGAGGTCTTAATATGCTAATTAGGAAAGGGAATGTCTACACCTACAACTCAGGTAGACCTAATTGCCACCTATAGGCAGGCCCTTTAGGTAAGAAGGTTAAAGTGTTGAACCCTACATATATTTGAAGTGATAGAATTAAAATAGGGTATATAACTTTTTTTTATAAATTTTCAAATTTTTTTCCATTGAAATGGTTTATTTATTCAAGATAGAGAAGAACTTAATGGCCTAATTGGGCCTAATAGTCCTAAATAGGCATGCACATGCCTAAATATGGAAACTAGAGATATTTTCATGTTTGAGGGGTGTTTGAGGTTTGTAAACATCATATAAAGGTGATTTAAATTCCATAATTCAATTATATGGGTTTTTAACTCAAAAAAGATGGAAAATGATGCATTTATAGGCCATTAGGGCTAAATAGGCCATGCAGCCTACAAACCCTAAGCAAGAGTATGAGGGGTATGTAGGGAGATTGAAGAATTGACCAAATAGATAAATCATGGTATTTGATCATGTGGGGTGTAAAAAACTCCAAAAAGGTGTTAAAACCAAAGCCTAGACTCTTCTACACCTCAAGTAAATGCACCTCTCTCAAGCTCTCAATTAAGTTGGGCAGTCAAAGTTGGTCATATTTCTACACTCAAAGTTATCCAGAGATGTTACATAGGGATCTAAGCTCATCTATAAAGGTGGAGGTGGATATATACTTAAGACTCCTATAATTTTTTTCTCTCATTAATCCTCCATCTCTATGAATTATTTTTAAGAACCCAACCACTCCAAAAATGTTGTTTTACACTATTTTAGATCTTGAAGAGGATATAGTTTTGATTATTAATTGTAAGATAAATTACATGGGATTAAATGAAATTTTTATATGGTGGATGAGGTTATCTAATAAGTTTTATTGGCATTGGTTTATGGGTTATACCTCTTAACTCTATGGATCATCATCAAGACTACTAGAGTTCCTTAATCCTACATAAACCCAAATAAGAACCCAATGGAGGAAAAATGGAAGTAAGTGAATCAAAATTAATTTAATTATTCCTAGAGACACCTAAATCACATTTATCACTTTGAAAAGGTCATATTCAGTCTATTGGTTTGTATAGATAGCTATATAGATGCACCAAAACCCTATGTTTTACAAGGTTTAATGATGATTTTAAGGTAAAAATATTGATTAAGGGTTTTATATAATTCAAGAGAGTTTTATGAAGTTTATTACACCCTATTATACCATAAAATACTCAAAATTATTCCTATAGATGCTCCTATAGTTCTACACCAAAGAGCTAGTCTAGAAGTTCTAGTGAGAGGTCACCTAGCCAACTAGATGAGTGGGAGTTTTAGGTGTGTACTATTAAAAATGCACATGTCATGGTTTGAAACACTTTTTAATAATTTAAATTTACTCATTAACCTATTACAAGGGTTGTATTCAGGTCTCATGATCATCTAAGCATCTAAAATTAAGCTACTAGGTTTAGTTGCCTAATAGGCCTACTTATCAACTGAGGGAGATTTCTATTGGCATAAAGGGATGCCAAGGGAGTAAATGTACATTCATAAAAATCCATATAACTACCTCATAAATATGATAATGAAAATTTCATATCCATAATGGAGGATGGGATAGTTTCTTAAGCCTAGTCAACATGAACAAGAAGAGGTAGGTTGTTTAGTGATCCATGGAGGCCAACTAAACCAAATTTCTACCTTTATGTAGTCATCTAAAATGTAAAAATTATAATATTGATTGAGGATTGTGATAACCAACATATAGGTCCCTTTTACATACTCTTTTAACCCTTTTAGGCACCTTTTTATTGATTCCTAATCACCCATAGACTTTTGAGACCTGATTCTAGCTCAACTAGACCCCATTTCCCATGATTATTCCATCCTCACAGGTCTTAAACATGTAGGGAAGGAGCACTAGGGTTGGAATATATAATTATACCCTAGGGTGTCTCATTTTAGTTGCTCTTGTCCAATCACATTTTAAGCTCAAATGACCATTTTATCTTGATTCCTCTTCTTCATTATGTCAGCCTAGCATGAATGCATTTAACCCATGACCAATAGATCTCTATAAAATCCCATTAAAAATTCATTTAGAAGGGGTTGGAAAATATTCCAAAAGCAAGTAAGAATACAAGCAAGACCACTAAGGAAAATTTCCCTATTCTCTACATATAACCATCCAATATAGCTACTAGCATATTCAAACCCTCACACCATTCCCTAGCCACATCAAGCATACCTAGTTTAGCATTTTTTCATCCACATAACACTATTTCAAAAAACACATCAAGTGGGATAAATACATATGACTTGATCCCTCTTCAAAGTATTGGTATGTAAGAAAAATCACCACACAAGGGGTGTGGATACACGTTCAGTACATCTTACACACACCAACCCCCCCTCTTTCTCAAGTTTTATTCAAGCACTATGAAAGTCTAGGGTAAGAGATTAAATCAGATCTATAAGGAGATCCATCAAAATTTAGGATCTAATATTTAAAAAGTAGGCTCACATAGGGACAATGGATAAAACTAGAAAACTCAGATCTCTATGACCCATTTGGATAATAGTGGCAAGATCTAGACTATAACACTAGACCTTGAAGTGTCCTATTTTTGGTGTTCTTGTCCTTTCACCAAAAAAAATCTAAATCTTTGTTCATAAAAATATCCCAATCATGCAAAACCAGTATCAACCTCTATCTCAACTGTATTAAGCCAATTTTAAGATAAGTTATATTTCTCCTCTTTTATTACTATTTTTAGAAAGCTATGAAGGTCAAATAAATTTTACAAATCAGAACTCTATTTATTTCAATATTATTTAATAATTTAGTCAACTCAGACCTTTAACTAAATTAGGAATAAAATTCTAATATTACCAAAACTGTTAAATCATTTGGTGAACTTGACTTACTTCATTTGCACATAAAACCCCGAGGGTAAATTCCTTGCTGATTTTTCCAATGATTCTCTTGATTTTTTACCTTCACATTTAAATTATAAATTCACATCAAATTCCATAATATATATATATATATATATATATATATATATATATATATATATATATATTCTTCCAAACCCTAGTTGCATATATTAGGTCCCTTTAGATCAAGAATTTTCCAATAAGTTTATGATTTTTTACCTGCATATTTAAATCAAAACTTCCCATCAAATTTTAAAATTTGATAGTAATTTAAAAAATATATTTTCTTCCAAACCTTAGTTTCATATACTAGGTTCCTTTAAATCAAGAATTTTCCAATTTTTTACTTGCATATTTAAAATAAAAAATTCACATTAACTTTTAAAATTCCTTAATATTTTTTTAAAATATCATTTTTCAAAACCCTAGTTATATATACTAGGTCCCTTTGTTTGCTTGAGGTATCACGCTACATCTAAAATCAGATTTCACATAATAACAAAAATGGATCTCACTTATTTACACATAGTTCTTACATTTCTTGTAAATAATAAGGAGACCATACTTGGTCCTATCATGTACATGAATGATGAAGTTTACCATATATTAATACAAAGCTTCATTCTTTACATTTTGTGCTTACTTTTCATAATATGGGATGATATTAAGAAAGTTATTATTAAACATGTTAAGATACCTTTTGACTCACCTCCCTTAGAGCCTATATCCCATGCCAAGCTATGTTTCATGATCCATTTTACTCTTCCCCAGGTCACTACCCATCACTAAAGAGCCCAGTTGACATCCTTTATCCCTCCACCACCTTGACCTATCTATTATCTATACTCTCTTCCCATAGCTACTACTAATCCTATACAACTAGTAGATAATACGGTTAGAGTTGTTACTTGATATGCCACCATGCCTCCTCCACCTAGTTAGGAGCCCTACCACCCTCCTATTCCTTCCCATCCTAGGCCCAACCCACCTACACAGGCAGATCCACACAAGGAATATGATATTGTTGATTAGTTGAGAAAAATACCAACTAATATTTCCATGTTAGAACTGATTTAGAAAGCCAATGTGTTCAAGGACATTCTTTATTAGTCACTCACTTAGAATTATATGCCCATTGATTTAAATCCTTTTTATTTTGCATCAGTGATCAACATGCTAAAAAAATAAAAGATGTTATTTATTTTTATCATGAGGACATGCCATATTAGATGGTTATTGATCAAAATTCACCACTATTCATACAAGCTCAAGTCAAAACTAGTGCAGTTAAGAGAGTTCTAATTGATAGTGGTTCCAAACTTAATATCTATAATATTACATTCTTACAGACCATAGTTGTAGATATGACATCCATGTAAAAATAATATAATAATATTAGAGGGTTTTATGATGTACCATGATATACATTGGGAACTATTGCTTTGGATATCATGGTAGGGACCAAAACCCTCTCTACATAGTTCAAGGTCATGTTAGGTCCTCTTTATCATAATATTTTACTTGGACAACCTTGGATACATGCTATGGGGGAAATTCCTTATACTCTTAATCAATGTGTTAAGTTTATCCATGAAGGATACATATAAAAATACCCAAAATATAACCAACCATTCATATATTATCTAATTATAGAGTCATCTTAAATTATTTCACCAGATGGGACATCTCATAACATAGTTTAGTGTCCTAGCTCTTTTAGATTGATTTTGTAGCAATGTCATATGGACCTTTGGTTACTTATTTTTCATTATATTTTTAACCTCTAAAATGGAAAATAATTATGCCAAGTTTTAGAGGAGAAGGATTAATGGAAGGAAATAATCTAAATGTCCAAAGGTGTCCATGAAAGCACTGAATTCATTTAGTGTTCTCTATAGGTTTGAGACCAAAAGAGGGCTTCCTTCAACCAAAATTACAAATTAGGATTGTATTCCATATATGAGTGATTATAAATGGTTAAAGTGTTACTAATTTATTTGGGTAATAATAAATGAGGATAGCACTTGGTGTGGTGACTTCACATACTCATACCCTATTTGTATATAGAGCAAAATGCTTACCTATAGCCAGGTAGATAGACAAATAGATTTTGATGTCTTGATGGTGTTTTCAATGCAATTTAAAGGAATTAAATAATTATAATTCAAATATTATGACCTAAATATATTTAAGGAATATTTTTACACACCATATATAGGTTTTCTTAGAGCATTGACACCTATAGATAGGGGCAAGTGACTATCTCAGTCAGGTAGTAAGTAGGACAGTAGGTACCAGGTTATGGTCAAAAGTGTATGTGAGAACCAAATGGGAGGTTTTAATGATGAATAAATATAATTTTAAATTCATGTTATCTCAAGGATCCCATTTTAATCTTCCAAAGGTGTAAAACAAGCCTACTAAAGAGTCCAAACAAGAAAACAAAGTCATTTTTAGGGTAACTCTCAGTTTGGAAGGAAGGAAATGTTTAGGGTATGAGAAATACAAGACAATGAAATAAAGGAATCAAAATTAAGAATAAATGTACCTTTAGGAGACTTATGAGGTTAATTACATTACAATTTAGGTCTAACCATGTTGAGTAGCCACCTATAGGGGTATGTTAAGTAGCCTACAGTTAAGGTTTTGTGAACCCAGTCTTGGAAATCCAATAGCATAAAGGTGGTTTGATAGGTCAGGGTGTTGAAGAGAGAATTTTTAGGAATTATATGTGATAATATAAATATATATGGGTCATTTACATGAGCATATTTTCAAGGTAAGGGTCCCCAAACAAGCAAAACTCAGTCAAATTGCTAAAAGCTCCACACAATCTACCCTAACAAAGTCTATCTTGAATATAGAGAGAGTTAAAAGTATTTTTCTTGGATTAGAAGGATAAATTTTGGTATGGATCATCTTAAAAAATTTAGGAACCACCTTAAATTATTATTTTTACAATATGATAGGGAAACATGCCTCTATTCTATCTCAGAGGTAGAGCACTTTCCCCTTGCACAAAACCTTATAGTTTTGTAAATGAAGATGAATCACGAACCATAAGTCAATTATAACCTCAAGGAATATTTGGAGAGTTGTGACACACATAATAAAACATTTTAAACCTTACTATAATCTCTGATGTCAAACAAGGTGGTCTAGGCAACTAGGTTTGTAACTACACCTAGTGGATAAGGTACAAGTCTAACTCCAAATAGGGAGCCATTTCTAGTCCTAATAATTGGAAAGTATTATAATGATTTGGATCATGTTAATTAGGATATAAATTATTTTTTAAAACTATTTAAGTGAATTAAAAGTGTCAATAAGGGTTATTTTTCTCAAAAGTGCAGACAAACCTATTGAATAAGATCTAGGCATAGTTTCAAAAGGGGGGTCTTTTTATTTCTAGATATTAATGAGATATTATGATGATGGAATAATGTATTTGGGATATTTATATAAGTTTTAAATCCTTAAATATGTATGGGATTACATAAAAAAGACATTTATTAGTTTGAAATGTACACAAATTGATACAAACTGGTGGAAGAGCCCAAGTGGCCAAGTTGAAAAGCTCAAAACTTATCTAAGGATTAACATGGGAAGCCAAGGTGTTAAAGGATGTTAGGGAAGGTAAATTATATTATCTAAAAGGGATTAAGTTATAACTTTAATGTTCCATCTTCATAAACAAATTTTAAGACCTAAAACCTCTCTAAAACCCTCACAAACCCTAACTTTGACCCAATGCAAAAAAGATTACAAATAGAGCATCTAAATGGGTTAAAGTGACCATGAAACCAACTTAGAGATATAGAGGACTCTCCAAGCCAATATTACATGTAATTGAGATATAATACACCTATACATAAGAGGTATAATATATCTTTGATAGATTTGTGTTTTTGTAGGTGTGGAGGAGTTTCAAAGGATGAAATCAATTTTGGGAGATAGTATGAGACTTTTTATAAGTATACATGATAATTTATTAAGGTGTATAATATCCTAAGGGTGTTTTTTACCCTCTTCATCTCAACTAATCATAGTGTGTAGATAGTGAACACTTAGTGAAAATTGGTAAAAATCTAATTGGAAATCCTTTTAAGGCTTGATTCATGAACCTAATGAATTGGAAATTATTTATAGGTGTCATTACTCCTTGTGCATGGATTAGATTGTATAATTGGAATGATTTTGAATGCTAAGTGTGAGAGTTGCATGGGAAGGATTTATATGTGACTGTCAGGGATGATTACTCATAGATAGAAGAATATGGATGATTAGAGACTAATCTAATGCATATGGAGGATTGTAAATAACCCCTCCCCCTTAGAATAATCATCATACCTAACCCTATTTAGTGACGAGGTATTTTTTTGAAGGAAAATCATGGAGGCAGTTTCTTATACAAGCAAGAGAGAATCTACACCACATATGGAGGAGTTAGATGACTTGGGAGACATTTGTCCATATTTTCCTTATAGGACCTATCTCATGCCTAACTATATTATTTTTATAAATCCTCATTCTTTCTTGATAGGTGTCTTAGTGACTCTTGAGATTCCCTTTCTCTCTCTCCTCTTAATTGCTATAAATACTAGCTTTTTTGGCTATTGTAGATATCTCTCCACTTAAGTATGGAAAAACCCTGATCAATTTTATCCTTGAACTAATAAATAATGTTATTTTACCCCATTAAATATTTAATTAAGTGCATGTTATGGGTGTTGGTCTTGTGCAAGTATATTTTGCTTACTTTCACATGTTACTCTTCCTAGTGCCTTGTGTGGATTGAAATCTCTCTTTTATAGGTTATAAATAAGTGTCTAATATGCATTACAGGTATAGTGAGTAGATCATTCATTATTATTTATATAACACCTATCATCTAATTCCTCCTAGCCTAAGATCTCTTCAAGACCCCATGCTTGAAACATTAATGTAGAAGAGGAGTGTTTAATTGGATGAAGTGTATGTGTAGGATTCTATTTGGTTTTAAGTGAATTATAAGTGGTGTGAGTATACCATTTATTTGGTGTATCACCTCCCATATATTAGGTTTGTTTTTAGTTATCCTTATTCCTTTTCACTGCCCAAAAGTTAGTAGTAGGATTGATCTATAGTGGTACATCAAGGGAACTAGCCCTAACCTAGAGATCCACCTCAAATTTGGGCCACCCACAGTCTTGAGGTGGTTCTATTATACCATTTTAATGAGGAGAGACTTTTCATATACTCAAAGGGTGCATGTTCAAGTGGTAAAATGTTTTTGCATGCTCGATGGGACTAGAAAGTCTATTTCTTGAGGAATTTTGGTGTTCTTAAGATATTAGTGTTTGGAAGTAATTCCACTAAGCACCAATGGTGAATTCAAGCATAAATCTATTGGTTAATTAGTCTAATTACTCTATTTAAGGTTTTTTTATTATTCTCTACACTTTTCATGAGTGATTCATGGATTATTTTGATCTAAGTACTCTATTTGGGGTTGTTTTCTTATTTCATACACTTCTTATGAGTGATTCATAGATTATTTTGATGTTGAGTTTGTCTTAACACAAATTGGCAAGACATATCCATATTTTCCTATTCCCTCTCAATATAAACAAGTCCTTAGCTAGTCTTGTCATGATCCCTATCAATCATATGTTGCCTATGATAAACCCTATCAAGCTTGTGTATCACCTAGTCCACCTAGTTCCTCTCTAAGTCAGTCCATTACAAGTTTCAAGAAGACTCTCATTGGCTACAAAGACTATATGTTAGACCTTGATACTAGAAATGGTTATGGTCAATTCATCCCTAGTGATTGTATCAAGATTGTGAGGGATGCTTTGGAGTTAGTCAAGAGAGACTAGATGCCCATTGAGAGAGTTAATTGGCAAAGATTTATGGGTGAAATGATTGATGTTTGTGGTCTGATTTCCCACATACAAGAGAGGTTGAAAGCATATGAACCAACTTAGTCTTCGTATCTCTAATACACCCCACATCAGCCTTGAAGTGTGTCAACTATCCATTTTCAAAATAATAATCCAATCATGCTTCAAAACACCCAAAGTATTTCATGTATTCACCAAAGTTTCCATTCTTAGAGGTCCATATAAAAGATTAGCCAAAGGAAGGAGGACACCATTATTGATAAAGTTTATCCATCTCAAAAGCTAATTGGATAAGATTTTGAGAGAAGAAAATTGATGTTGAAGGCCCATCTTGACAAGGAGATTGAGTTGGCAAACCAAAATTTGACACAATCCATCATGGCAAAAAAAAATGAGGTTCCTAAGCCTACTTTCCCAAGTGGGAGACAATATGTTAAGCCAAAGGAAACCCCAAGTTTCCTAAGCCTATCATTTACCCCTCCATTTTTATCTCAGCCTCATGAAGAACCCTATAATCCTAGCTTCCCAAGATGGAAATAAGTAGTGGTAGCTTGTGGAAACAAGAACAAAGAATATCTAAGTGGAGAAGTTAGAAGTGAAGATAAAATTTAACCTACTCAATTCCCTCCCACCCTTCTTCAAGATTATTTTTTCCCTTCATCTCAACTTCCTCCTACTTCCTTTCCTAATGAAGATCCTATTTCCCCCTAAGAGAAGATATTCCAAGAAAAACTTGCCAAAAGATTTAAGTAATTAAAACTCAAAATGTATAATACCTCATCTATGTAAGGAAATATTGAATCAAATGAAGCCATTGAACCTAATGTGGATTAGTTGATTGAGGAGAAATTAGATTCTAATGATGAAGATTGTCTTACTCCTTGGAAGCCTTCTTAGGATAAAGTTCCTAGTTTTGAGATGCCTATTATTGGCACTACTAAGAGGGAGAAGGAGATAAAAATTTCAAATTGAGTTGAGGATGAAGAGGGGTTGACTTCTTGTGATGAAACATCAGATTGTGATGATAGTGAAGAAGGAGCTTTGGAAGAGGTTATTTTGGATTCCAAGGAGGAATAAGTTTATATTTTTTTCACCTTCATGATGCCAACCAAAAAGAGGATGGTGACTTGTGGTAGAGATTTGAAGACATTTTCAATGAATTTGAAAGCCCCAAGGAGCCTACAATTTAGTTGGAGCTAACTAAAAAACATGGTAAGCAAGATGATATGTTTCAAGAAGACATGCAACACACCTATATGCAGATGTTCAAGGAATATGAGGATTGTGAGAAGACAAAACTCCTAAGAAGACAAACCCAAGAATTTGAAGGGTAGGTATGTGTTTAAAGGCATGAATGCCAAGATATTCCAAACCATAATAGAGCAATTTATGATGAATATGAGTCTTTTGAGGATGACTTGAAATTTGGTTCTAAAATCACATGTGAAGTTGATCCTATCAAAACCAAGGAGTTTGAATAAGAAACATTGCTAGAGAGCTATGACGTAACATTTTTTGAAGGATTTGAAGAGGTTGTAACAATTGAGAAGATCTATGAGGTCTTTTAAGAAGACATAGACTTCCAAAAAGTTGTCTCATGCATAGAGATGTAAATTTGACATGATGAGACAAAGGGACAATAGTATGAGGCATATGTGATCTAATAATTTGACTCAAGAGAGGATGGTTAGTATGGTGTTAGTTTCAAAATTAAAACAAAATTAAAGAAACACACTAACTAGCATAACATCTCTAGGCCTGGACACTATGGAGAAGTTAGTTAACAAACATGAATAAAACACACAACTAAAATACAAAACAAACTTTTTTTACCTCCCTTGGATGCTCTAAAATTCTTGTTGTAGTGGCTTGCTCGGCTTGTGCTCATGAAGTCCTTGGTAATGGAAGCTTGGATACCTCTATCTCTCCTTGGTACCTTTGGCTTATGGCTTGGCTTGGCTTGGAATTAATTTTTCATCGTGACAATAATTTAAATGGATTTTGGAATCATTTGTGCATTATAAATTTGCATTCTCTAGACTTAAAAATGATGTGGTAAGGCCTCCTATTTATAGATTTTTACAAATGTCTAGAATCAACCTGAACCATCCATCCTGAGATTGAGATGTGTGGCTGAGGATAATTTTTAGAATTAAGTTTTTATTATCTTCATCATGAAACTAGAATAAGTGGAAATTAATATGAATGGAGGGCATCATGGAATGCATTTATGAGGCATGGAGGGCATGAATCATGATATTTATGGCATTTATGGCCTAGGGATGTCTTCCCATGAAATGAGGTCACTTGATGATACAGATATTCAATATTCATTTCTTAAAACAAGTATTTAACAAGTTTCCATAGAATTCTTAATTAGGCTCTAATTTGGTTTAACAAGCTCTTAAGCATGATTAAGCACTTTATGCACACATTACTCAAATTGATTATAATGCCTTGTTATTGGTCCAAAATTTGACTAAACTAGAATTGGAAGTCATTATCAGATGCATTAGATCCATTATCCCATTTAGGATGTTACCAAAACTAAATGACAAAGGCATGTGTCTCATGTAAGAGATTTAATAGGAAAGAGCAATCCAACGCACCCAAGTGCAAAATTGGCATTTTGACTTGAAATGATTGGATCAAAGTTAGCTAGCCCATAAATTGAATTTCCCCATTTAGGGATGCCCTGGCCAAAATTAGCACTTGAATATGTCATTTTCGCATCATTTAATGTATTTTAGTGTTTTTAGGCCAAATTGTGCATTTAGGTGGAAATTGGCCAAAAGCTTAGTTGGAATTCATTGGTGGCCATATTTAGGTGTCTATAGTTTTCCCCTATTTGGGAAGATGTTACAAACTATAGGCAAAACAATGTATTCTCAAATAATGAGAGATGGCTTGTATACCAAATAGAAGATGATGACTAAAGAACAAATCTCTAAATGGTATTTGGGAAGCCTATGATGATGCCCCCTTAAGGGAATGGATGTTAAATTTGTTGATGGATGGTCCATAGAAAAGAAAAAAGACGAAAAGTGGAATTAAACCATGGTTGAGATTAATCTAAATGAGAAAATGTTTGCATACATTGATTTAAAAAGATTATTGATTTTCCCAAAGGCAGTTATAATCAAGAATAAAATACAAAATAATTATTTGCCCATAGATGGTTATAATCATTAAGAGGACCTAGATTGGCTAAAGATGATAGTGCCCCAGTTAGGGATGATTAGCAAGCATAACTCAAGGATATAACGTAGAATATAGATTAAAGATGAGTATATGCAAAATGATGAAAGAGATAGATATAGGAATAATATTGATCATTAGAAATGATTTAGTTGTACCTACCAATGAGGAGATGCTCATCCTTATTATTAATGATACAACTAGAATGACCAATGGGTTAATTTGATCAAGGGTGGGATGGAAGGGTTTGCCAAGGTTCCAAGGAGAAACTTCTATAGCTCTATTGATTGTATACCTTTTTAAAGCTAATTTTTACTATATCATGTGATGGTAGGCATCATGATAAAACACCATGAAGACTTGGATGAAATATGCATAAAGAATGACTCTAAATACAATAAACACTTGAAAATAATGCACTAATGATAAAAAAAACATAATGACAATGTTGACGTACGAATATGGATAGACTTAAGAATAATGTGTGTAAGGAATCACCCAATGAACACATATAGACTGAGTCAAGGTAATAGTGCTAAAATTAAACAAATAGGAAATCAAATAAACAAACAAACAAATATAAAAATAAACAAATAAACAAACAACTTGAAATAAACAAACAAATATAAATAATAAAAACAAAAGTAAAAGAAAGCATCCTAATAATGATGATGCCCCATTAAGGTGGATTGAGGATAACTGAATAGGTTTAGATAGGAAAAATATTTTTGGATTTTGAAATATTATGAATGTTTTTGGAATTTTTAGGTATCTTAACTCATTATAGAATGATAATATACATGATTAAAAAATGGTGAGAGCATTTGGCGTAGGTTTCTCACAAGATGGTGAGAGTGTTTGGCTTAGGTTGCTTACAAGATGGTGAGAGAGTTTGGCTTAGGTTACTCAAAAATGGTGAGAGAATATGAAAAGGGGGACTAAGGTGACCTCAAAATGAATTGAGAATGACCCATATACTCCTAAAATGACCTCAATTCATAGTAATTCCATCCACACAAAAGGTGAGGAAAAACCAACGAGGTCCCAACAAGTTCTCAAAATAGGCAAATGGCTAATCAAATGAAAATAATAATGGCAAGGTGATGTGGTAATACATGATAAATAAAAATTTCCCATAGTTTTCCCATAGGTAGTTATAACTAGGATACAATGGCTTAAGGTTAATGATATTAATTTTCCTATAGGTGGTTATAATTAGTAGCAAGACTGGTGAAACACTGATTTACCCATAGGTAGTTATAATTAAGCTCACATAAACAAGCTTGATACATGATGGAAAATGAAATATATCTTTCCAGATCAACTATCACACTACTTTCATAGACTATCATTTAAACATGGACTTGATTTATTTTTGAAACTTGATTGGAATCTCCTCACAAAAAGTGCAAGAAGAACCAAAGGAACCAAGATCAAAATAGGATTGGGTAGGATGACAAAAAATAGGCTTTGGTCTAGATAAGAATATAATTGTTAGAATGGTATGGTCTTTCTAAGGATAATGATGGTTTTTGATAGATTGGATAAATTGGTAAGAGGGTTGCCCCCAAGTGATGGGGCGAATGGCTGGGTATGTGACAATGGTAAATAGGCATATGTAAGAACAACAATGGCATGGCAATGTGAAATGGTATGGTACATGTTTTTGCCTTGGGTGTGATTTTTTATTCTATTTTTCCTATTGATGGGGAGATGCACATCTTAATCAATAAATGATACAAACAAAATACTTGATCATGTTAATTTTCTATCTCACACATCTAAATAGTTACTCTATCAAAAATGGCCTACATATTTGGTTATCAATAAAGCTTTTGTGATCTTCATTGGTCATTGATTCTGATTCCTTTAAACATTGAGACAAGGTATCTTTATAGCCTCTAAAAAGTAAAGTGTGGTTGTGGATGGTAAACAAGGACAAATATTGGATGGTAGGTTTGATTGTAAAATGGAATGGTCAATGATAATAAAATGTCGATGATAAAAAATGAAGATTAGGAATTTTAGTCACATGTAATGTTGCTGATGTTGGATTCAACATTTTTTTGGTTGTGGTAGGGCCAATGACATGTTCTCTCAATAGGACCACCAAATTTTTTTATTGTTTGATCTTGAGAGTAACTACCATCTAATTAGGCTATATATTGAAAGCTATTTTGATTTGATCTTTGATTTTGTCTTCATCAAGAAGTGAACTTTTGTGCTCAATTATTGGTGCCTCAAAGAGGTTTTCACCAATAAATTTTTCTTGATTGTCTCATAATGCCTTTGATAAGGTTTCATTAATGAATATTAACTTTTGACTTTGATTATCTTCTAGTGCTTTTGAAAAAGTTTCACTAGAAGAAGCTAAGTTCTAACTTTGATTGTCCCCTAGCACCTCTGAAAAGGTTTCACTAGGAAAGTGTTATTCTAATATATGAATGTGGTCTTGACCTCCTTACTCTTCTTTGACCTCCTTATTCATAGGAGATATAATGTTAATGATATGGCTATTTTGGTTGATGGTAATGGCCTGTGAAATAGTAATGTAATGGGGAGAGACTAGATAATCCTCATAGAAGATACTAGAAATAAATTATGTCAAAGATAAAGTAATCATCCTCAAAAACTATAGAAGAATAAAAAATGTATTTAAATTGATTTTCAAGTCATGTTTAACCAATGTTGTAATAGCCATGAACATATTCTTCTTCTAAATCTAATTCTAACTCAAGGGACTCTAAATCTGATGTTGAGATTGATGTTGATTATGATTTTGATGCTAAATCTAATGTTTGTTCAAGAATAGAATCTGACTCTAACTCTGATTCTTCATCTAATGGGTACTCTGTTACAATGATATCTTTCTAAATATTTGCTATTGGATAAGTAATAACTTGTGATGGCATAATAGGCTCCACAAAAATTGGTTTGTTAAAGTGAGACTCCTCTAGGATGGGAAATAGGTCAAGAGACAAATACTTAGAGACTAGCTTATGAATTGGAGGCTATTGAAAAACAAGCACATGGTTGAGTTAATGATTTTCCCAAATGTAGTTATAATCATTAAGAAGTGACTTAGCAAAGACTGGCTCATCAAAGTGAGACTCCTCGATAATTGGTATAAGATCAATAGGCAATTCATAATAGATTAACTTATCACAAGTGGTTGGTTCAAAAAAAAATCTTGGATTGGTTTGTTCTCTTGGCCTTGGTTTCCAATGAGTTATAAAATACCAATTTTGAACATATCTTGGTCTTTAAATGAGTGGATCGGTTGAGGTTTGGATGGGATTGGTATTAGATGAGGAATGGTCTATGGTTAGATAATGGTAGGGCCTTGGGGAGCATGATTGCATGATATAAAAGACAAAGTCCTAAGATGGTAATTATAGGGAAGTGTGGAGCATGATTTCTTGCAAAATCCAATGGACTAGGTCCTAGAATGATGAAGGGGCATTGTGGAGCTTGGTTGCTCACACAAGCCAAAAGACTAGGTCTAAGAATGGTAATGGTATTCCTTGGATATTGTAGAGATTGGTAGATTGTATAATCCAAAGGAGAGTTAGGGGTAATCAATGATTGGATAAAAAAAGGACATCATGGAACTTGATTTCTTGTATAAGCCAAAGCATCCAAGTCTTCCTCATAAACCATATCATCCCAGTCATGAGTTGGCTCATAAGCTGGTTCTTGACTATGTTTCATGTACTGATTATTAAAAAGAGGGTATGGATCTATATCCCAAATAATAGTTTATGTAGTTGGATATTCAAAGTCCTCATCACAATCCTCTTCATACCAATCAAGGTTTTGATTTGGATTTTGTGGATTTTGACTATGTTTCTCATATGGAGTATTGTAGGGAGAATAATAAAACTCCTTAGAAAATCTCTCTATAGGGGTTCCTAGTGGGATTTTTTATGTAAATTCTATCATAAGTTGGATTGTACATGACTCCACCATAATTTTAGTGAGACATATCTACGTAAATTATGAAAGCTCCAAAATAAAAAGGCTTAGAGTTCTAAAAACTTTAAAAAACTATGTCCAAAGGACAAATGGTTCAATCTTGGTCTAACTTGGTCAAAAGGTGGAGTTGTATCTCTAATGTGGTTTGAAAGTGGATATGTATCTCCAAAATTATTTGTGCTAAGACATGAAAAAAAAAAACTAACATCAAATGTTTAATGTCAAATGTCATACACACAAAATGTCAAGTGTCTAAATAAAAATTGACATGTCAAAGGTCTTGGTCAAAGTGTTCCAAACAAGGTCTAAAATAGGAAAAGGAAAATTTGATTTGCTAGGTATTTTGTCCAAATGTGGAGTCAAAATATAGGCTCAAACAAACATGCATATGATAGGATTTTTGGCTAATCAACATTAAAAGCTAGACTTGAAACAAAGGCTGATGTGATTTGATTTAATCTAACAAGTTTGGAAACAAATTTGACGTAAACTCGACACATGGAATCAAACATAAATATGATCAATTGGCATAAGGCATAAAACAAAATGATATTTGAGAAAGGTTGTGTTCTTCCAAATAAAGGCACAAACAGTGATGAGGATAGGCTTTAAACAAACAAACAATCAATAGTTTTCAAATTTGGGTAATTGATTAATTGAAGTTATGCAACCTAAAAGAGAAATATCTATGTATCAACCCCATGAATTGAGACCTAAAATAAATAAATCAATGTTTGAATCCAAACTTGATAAGGCTAATTGAAAACTCAATGTTGAAGACTAAGATCTGACAAAACAAACTAGACAAGATTGGACAGCTTGATGGCACAAGACAAAGGTCTAAATGGTATACATGACATGGTTTAAAACAAATGGTTTTTTGATATAAGGTGAAATAAGTCTTAAAATAAATTGAGCAGCCTAATGGTGTAAGCATGCTCAAATGATGTGATCAATTTTATGTTTCAAAGACTCAAAGGCAAAATGGTTTGATATGATTTTGGCAATGTAACACTACCCTCTATAACTCAAATGACACACACACAAACAAGTTTTTCAAGGGAAAAGTGTGGTATAAAATAGCCAACATAGCACCTCTTTAGATAAAAGAATGATGTATAGACAAATTGGTTTTGACATGGCTTATAAATAAATAAACTAGTTTTAGTCTTAAAAAACACCAAGATATATTACCAAAATACACTAAGTATAATCATCCAAATACTAATAAGGGTATGGGAATGTGGGTTAACTAAAATATCAAGTTTCAAATGTCTCTAGGGGAATTAATTTCACAATGACTTTCATGTCAAACAATGCAAAAGAAAAGCATGGAAATTGGGTGACCATGGAATTATCTATTTGTAAAAAGGTCTAGTCTTTTTTACAACCAGTACATCCTACTATTTTTTTAGCTTAGTGTGATGTTCAAATGTAGATACATCTCATGTGAAACTCAGAAGGAGTAAGTGAAGTCAATGTCAAGTGATGAAACCCCAGTTCAAAGCTTCCCTAAAGAAATTGTGGGAGGTAATGACATCCCCCTCACAAGCCAAGATGCAATGAAATAAAAGACATAAAAAGAAAGACTTTAGGGTCATTTTCAAGGTCACCCAAACATTGAAATTTTTTTGGGGAGTGCTTTAGATGACATTCTTTCTATAGACTAGGTTTTTTTCAATAGGAATGGTGCTTTTGATTCTAAGGGTTCCCTAAAGGAGACAAATGGAAGAGAATACACACAACACCCCTCCTTTTGCCAAAATTTTTTTATATAAAACAACTATTGAATACAAAAATATTGAAAAGATGAGTTCATTTTTAAGCCTAGTTGAAAATGAGTAAGTGTTTATTTGACCCCTTGGTCTTAGTTGTAACTTTGAAAACTAACACTAAAAACTCACTTAAGCACCTAAATGTTACTTTAAGCACAAAAATAATGTTCCTAATTCATTTTAAGCATTCGAAAGGTGGTTTAAACATGTTTTTATCAAATTTCAAGATTGGTACTATAATAAAAATGTTAGCATGTCCTTTAGCCTTGAAGCTATTTTGGGTTTGAAATAATGAACTTAAAAAAAGAGCTATCAAGTTTGTGTTTTAAGAAAAACATAGTAACTAACATTAGTTCTATAATCGATGATGATTACACTTACTAACTGATGATGGCTACTAACTGACATCAGTTATACCAATAGTGACCGACCCAACTGATGATGGTTTTACTAACTGATGTCGGTTATTGTGTAAACTTGTAACAAAGAAAAATGATAAAATAGAGTTAGAAAATCAAATTGTAAGGTTTTAATGATCTAAATGAATATTTTAAAGCTATAAAATGATATTATTCATGTGTGGGATGCATCTTGTCCCATCAAGTGTGCCATTATGTGAACTAGGAATTTGACTCAAGAGAGGATGGTTATTATAGTGTTAGTTTCAAAATAAAAACAAAATAAAAGAAACACACTAACTAGTATAACATATCTAGGCCTAGACAGTAGGGAGAACTTAGTTAACAAACATAAATAAAACACACAACTAAAATGCAACACAAACTTTCTTTTACCTCCCTTGGATGCTCCAAAATGCTTGTTGTAGTGGCTTGCTCGAATTGTGCTCATAAAGTCCTTGGTAATGGAATCTTGGCTACCTCCATCTCTCCTTGGCACCTTTGGCTTATGGCTTGGCTTGAATTAGAATCAATTTGGCATGGTGACACTAATTTCAATGGCTTTTGGAATCATTTGTGTATTATAAATTTGCATTCTCTAGACTTAGAAATGATGTGGTAAGGCCTCCTATTTATAGATTTTTACAAATGTCTAGAATCAACCTGAACCATCCATCCTGAGATTGAGATATGTGGTTGATGATTAATTCAATTTTTGGAATTAAGTTTTTAATTATTCTCATCATGACATTGGAATAAGGGAAAATTAAGAGGCATGTAGGGCATCATGGAAGGCATTGATGAGGCATGGAGGGCATGAATCCTAATATTTATGGTATTTATGGCCTAAGGATGTCTTCCCAAGAAATGAGGTCACCTGATGATGCAAATATTAAATATTCATTTATAAAAACAAGTATTCAACAAGTTTCTATGAAATTCTTAATTAGGCTCTAATTTGGTTTAACAAGCTCTTAAGCATGATTAAGCACTTTATTCACAAATTACTCAAATTGATTAGAATGCCTTGTTATTGGTCCAAAATTTGACTGGATTGGAATTGGAAGTCACTGTCAGATGTGTTGGATCTATTATCCCATTTAGGATGTTACCAACACCAAATAACAAAGGCACATGTCTTGTGAAAGATATTTTATAGGAAAGAGCAATCTAGAGCACCTAGCCAAAATTGGAAATTGAATATGTTAGTTTCACGTCATTTAATGCATTTTAATGTTTTTAGGCCAAATTGTGTATTTTGGGTGAAAATTGCCCAAAATATTGGTTGGAGGACATTGGTGGCTAGATTTAGGTGTCTATATCATGTTTCCAAGGTTAAGAAGAGTTCATTTACCTTGGAGACTTATTTGAGATGAATCCATTAAAAGACATGCCAATCCAAGAAGCATGAGTCATCTAATATTACATCCAAAAACAAGCATGCTTGGCTTCCTCATTGATCTAATGAAGAAGGAGATTCAAGGTAATTTCCTTTTTATATATGAAGGAAGGTATGTTTGGTTATATTTACATAATTAGTTCCATTTTTATTATTTCTTGTGTTCCTTAAGTGTTTGGTAGCACAAGTATGCCTTTGCTTTATGTGTTTGCTTGATCTTGTTGTGTGTTGTCTTTCCTTCATGTGTTTTGAGGTCAATTGAATATCTTATTGGTCATGTCAAGGTCTGATCCTACTATTTTATAATGTATTTGATTCCCTTTTCCCAATGTATGGGATGAAGCTATTAGTATTTAACATACACAAGCATGTTACCCATAAGAATTGATAAAAGTGTTGACCAAATTTGAATTTTAGTCAAATTGCATCAAAATCTACATATTGAAACTTTTTACAAGTTCCTATATGTCTAATAGGGTCTCTTGTGTGTCTAAATATCTCACTTATCTCTGCTCTAGCCTTGGTCTAATTCCATCTTCCTTGTGCTTGTCTAGTCAACTTATGTCAAATTTGGTCAACCCTAGTCAAACATGTTCAAAGGTCCAAATTATTTTTAAAATGTCCTAATATGGTCATTTAGATGTTCTAAGTTTTTCTTAGGTCATAAATTGGTCCTTTACCATGTCTCATATTCAAAAAAGTCTTTTTGGTCACATTTATCATTTAATGACTTGTATAGATTAGTTAATGAAGAAAATTTGTAGATTTCAACGTGAAAGAGGTTATAACATCTTAGGAGGTATTCAGATTCAGTTCAAGAAGTAGTTTCATGAAGAAAGATGTAGTTTTTCCTTAAAAGTAGGCCCTTAATGGCACTTGTACAGACTTGGGAAGTCCACCTTTAGCTAAAAACATGGGAATGTGCCTCGTCATCTCCCTAAAACCTTTGCCACACCTAGTGTATAGAGATTTCATCAGAAAAATCAGTTTTTTCTTCCTTTTCTTCTTTCTTGCCTTCACAAGCCAAGAAGGGTCAACTTCAAATGCTTGGTACAGTCTGAATAAGTGGAGTTGGGAGGAGTTCTCTTATGGGTTGAGAGGGGCCTTAGTATACTTAAAATTCATGACAATAACTTTGAGTTTTATGGCTCTTTCATTATGAACCATTTTTAAGAAGCTAGGTATCTTTTTATGCTTCTACATCTATGAGGGGTCATTATTTGAGCCTGTTTTAGAATATTTTGCTTTGGTTTGATGGATTGTTATGTTTATATGTTTATAAAGTTTTTATAATGCCTCTCCATAGTTTTTCATTATTTTCTCAATTTTGGAGAGCTTAAGAACTTAATAAGCCTCTTCTAGGCTTGTTTGTGTTAGCCATTATCTGCTCATTTCACCTATAGGCAAGTGATTTACACGTAGGGAAAGGTGTGTTTAAGTTGTTTTCAAAGTTTTTTTTATGTAGGTTATCTATTTAAGGGATAAAAATTTCATTTGAGGTGTTAGGAGGCCTTTAAACAAACATATCAGTGCCTAATTTCACTCTCACTACCTTATAACTTAGAATTTGCCTCTATAAGACCCTTACTAATGTCATAATGGTGTATGAAAAGGTCAATGTGAATTTAAACCTCTTGGTTTTGATATAAATGTAAGAGGAGGTTATATTGAAGCATCAAAATTCATGTTTATGAGAGATCTCCATGTTGTTCATATTATTGCTCATTATGGTGTACCAAACCTCCACCTGCAGGTGGCATGAGTAAAGAGTATGAAAATCTTTTAGTGAACTTGAGGAACTTAAATAAATATTAATTTGCCTTGATATTATGGAATATCATGGTATATTTTTTTATAAGGGTGATTTTACAAGTGAATAATTAAGGATATCTTCAAAGATGATAAGACTGAGACTTAAGACCCTGATTTTTTTTGTCAAAATAGAGCTCCTAGCTCTTTTAGATTGATTTTGTAGCAATGTCATATATATCTTTGGTCACTTATTTTTCATTATATTTTTGTCCTATAACATTTAAAACCAATATTCCAAGTTAGATATGAAAAGGATCAATGTAAGGCATTCATCTAAAGGTCTAAAGGTGTCCATGAAAGCACTAAATTCATTTAGTGTTCTCTACAGGTTTGAGACGAAAATAGGGCTTCCAAAATTGAAAATTAGGCTTGTATTACATATATTAGTGATTATAAATGTTTAAATTATTACTCATGGATTGGTTTAATAATAAATTAGGATATCACTTGGTGTGGTGACTTCACATACTCATACCTTGTCCATACATAGGGCAAAATGCTTACTTATAGCCAGGTTGATAGACATTGAGATTTGGAGGTCCTAATGGTGTTTTGAATGGAATTAAAAGGCATGAAATAATTAAAATGAAAATATTTTGACCTTAATATATTTAATGAGGATTCACACACCATATACAAGTTTTCTTGGAGCATTTACACCTCTAGGTAGGGGTAAGTGATTGTCTCAGTCAGGGAGTGAGTAGGATAGTAGGTACCAAGTTATGGTCAAAAGTGTAGGTGAAAAAAAAATGGGAGGTTATAATTATTAATAAATATAATTATAAATTCATGTGATTTCAAGGATCCCATAGGACTCTTCTAATTTTTTAACACAATCCTATAGAAGGGTCTAAGCAAGAAAATATTCATTTTTAGGGTAAATCTTAGTTTGGAAGGAAGGAAATGTTTAGGGTATGAGAAATGCAAGATAACGAAAAAAAAGAGTATAAATTAAGAAAAAATGTAGCTTTATCAGACTAATGAGGTTAATTAAATTACACTTGAGGTCTAACCATATTAAGAAGCCACCTACAGGGGTTTGTCAAGCAATCCACAGTTAGGGTTTTGTGAACCTAGTCTTGGAAATCTAGAAACATAGAGGTGGTTTGAGAGGTCAGGGTGTTAAAGAGAGACTTTGGAGGAATTATATATGATAATATAAAAATATATAGGTCATTTACATGAGTGTATTTGTAAGGAATGGGTCCCCATAAAATCAAAACTCATTCAACTTGCTAAAATATTCACATAGTCTGCCCTAACAAAGTCTATCTTGAAGATAGAGAGAGTTAGAGGTATTTTTCTTGGAGTTAGAGGATAACTTTTGGTAGGTATCATACTAAAAAAATTAATAACCCCATAAAATTATTTTTTTAATAATATTATAGGGTAACATACCTCTATTCTATCTCAGAGGTAGAGTACTTTACCCTTGCACAAAATAATGTAGTTTTGGAAATGAAGATGAATCATACACCAAAAGTGAATGAGAACCTAAAGAAATATTTATAGAGATTTGACACACATAATACAACATTTTAAACCTTTATATAATCTTTGAGGTCAAATATGGTGGTATGGGAAATTAGGTTTGCAACCAAACCTAGTGGACAAGGTACAAGTCTAACTCCAAT
The DNA here is from genome assembly GCA_037957365.1 of Torreya grandis. Classification (NCBI taxonomy): domain Eukaryota; kingdom Viridiplantae; phylum Streptophyta; class Pinopsida; order Cupressales; family Taxaceae; genus Torreya; species Torreya grandis. Next base: position 1,811,671 of record JARHVA010001554.1, on the reverse strand, counting down.
TAGGGAGCCATTTTTAGTCCTAACATTTGGAAAGAATTATAATAATTTGGATAGAATTAATGAGGATATAAATTATGTGTAAAAACTATGTAATTTCATGGAAAATTTCAACAAGGGTCATTTTGCTCAAAAGTGCAGACAAACCTATTGAACAAGGTTTAGGCCTAGTTTCAAAAGGGGGGTCTTTTCATTTATAGATCTTAATGAGATATTCTGATGATGGAATCATGTATTTAGGATATTTATAGAAGTTTTTAAGCTTTAAATATAAATTGGAGTACATAAAAAACCATTTCTTTGTTTGAAATGCACATAGGCTGATACAAACTGCTGGAAGACCCTAAGTGGCCAATTTAAAAAGCTCAAAACTTCTCTAAGGCTTAGCATGGGAAGCCAAGGTGTTACATGATGTTAAGGAAGGTATATAAGATTATATTAGATGGATTAATTCAAAAATTTAATTTTCCATCTTCATTAATAAATTCTAAGACCTAAAACCTCTCTAAAACCCTCATAAACCCCAACTCAGACTCAATGGAGAAAATATTACAAATGGAGCATCCAAATGGGTTAAAGTGACCATAAAAATAGCTTAGAGTTTTATATGACTCTCTATGCCCCTATTCCATGTAATTGAGATGTACTAAAATTGTATGGAAGAGGTATAAAAAATATTATTTTGATATATTTGTGTGTTTTGTAGGTGTGGAGGAGTTTTAAAGGATGAAATCACTTTTGAAAGATAGTATGAGACTTTTTATAAATCTCCATGATCATTTATTGAAGTTTATAATATCCTAAGTTTTTTTTACCCTCTTCATCTTAGCTAATCATAGTGGGTAGATAGTGAACACTTAGTGAACATTGGTAAAACTCTAATTGGAAATCCTTTTAAGGCTTGATTCATGAACCTAATGAATTGGACACTCTTGATAGGTTTCATTCCTCCTTGTGCATAGATCATATTGTATATTTGGAAGGACTTTGAATGCTAAGTGTGAGAGTTGCATGTGAAGGAGTTATTTGTGACTATTAGTGATGATTGCTCATGGCTAGAAGAATATGGATGATTAGAGACTAATCTAATGCATGTGGAGTCTTATAAGTAAACCCTCCCCCTCAGATTATTAATTTTACCTGACATTATTCAATGACAAGGTAGTTTTGTGAAGGCAAATCAGGGACGTAGTTTCTTATACAAGAGATAATCTATGCCACATATGGAAGAGTTAGATGACTTGGGAGACATTTTTCCATATTTTCCTTGCAAGACCTATCTCATGCTTGAATCTATGAGTTTTATAACTCCTCCTTTCTTGACTAGTGTCTTAGTGACTCTTGAGCCTCCCTTTCTCTCTCTCCTCTCAATTTCTATAAATATTAGCCTTTTTGGTTGTTGTAGATATCTCTCCACCTGAGTATGGTGAAACAACACTCAATTTTTTCCTTGAACTAATAAATAATGTTGTTTTACCTCATTAAAGATTTCATTAAGTGCATGTTATGGGTGTTGGTCTTGTGTAAGTGTATTTTGCTACCTTCACATGTTACTCTTCTTAGTGCCTTCTTTGGATTGAAAGCTCTCTTTTATAGATTAATAATAAATGTCTAATTTGTTGTAGGTATAGTGAGTAGCTCATTCATTAGTGTTGCTAGAAGACCTATTGTCTAATTCCTCCTAGCCTAAGCTCTCTTCAAGACTCGATGATTGAAATATTGATGTAGAAGAGGAATGTTCAATTAGATGAAGTGTATGTGTAGGCTTCTCTTTGGTTCCAAGTGTATTGTAAATGGTGTGAGTAGACCATCTACTTAGTGTATCACCTCCCTTAGATTAGGTTTGTTTTTATTTATCCTTCTCCATTTTCACCCCCCATAATTTAGTAGTAGGATTGATCTATAGTGGTAAATCAAGGGAACTAGCCCTAATCTATAGATCCACCTCAAGTTTGGGCCACCCATAACCCTAAGGTGGTTCCATTGTGCCATTTTAATCAAGAGACATTGGTCATATCCTCAAAGGGTTCAATTTCAAGTGACAACAATTACTTCTATATATCTTCCTTTTAATTACTTGTACATAGTTTATTTTTATTTACTTATACATAGTTTCTTAGTATTTCTTATACATAGGCTTCTCATGATTGATTGTACATAGCTTATTTCAAAAATACCAAAAACATTAAAATATTAAAAAATAACAAAATCAATATAAAATGTCAAAAATACCCAAAAAAATAAAAAATAAAAAATAAAAAACATTCAAAAATTTAAAAATATTTCAATTATATGCATTATCCATGCTTTACATTTCTACTATCATGTTAGACTTACATCTACTATTTTATGCTATTTTTTGTCAATTTATTTACATTACCACACTTCACTTGATCTTATTTGAGTGTGTTCAGTGAATTCTAGATCCTTGATTGCTTAACTCTACCCATTAAGGTGGCATCTTACTTCTACATTTTAGACATATATCGATATATCTACCGACTGGAGGCATCTTCTACATGACTACACCATATAGGTTATGTTATTCCTATACTACACGCTCTAGTTATCCTAATGATGTACATTAATTATTATCTCACACAGATTACTCTATCGACATTCACTAGTATATAACACTTGTGTGTTTTTTAGATTATACCTAGTCTTGTACTCTATGTCTTTCATACTTTAACTTCTTCCTTTGATTAGTTAGATGTGATTGAATTTATAATATATTATATGCCTTCCTTTGTTGATTTACATGACTAGATGTGATTACATTTATCAGTTCTTATTATTTCTCTTGTATGTGCCTTAGGACATTTGCCAATGTCCTTTGATAATACTCTTCTATGTGTGTGTGGCCCTCGTGCCAACCTTGCTTATTTCCAATGGTGTGTATATGTGGAATTTGAACATGCCTTATATGATTACTTTCTAGTTTGAGTGATATGTGTCCATATCCCTTTTTTTCTTGGCCCCTTAGCCACTCTTGTATGCTTCTTACTTTTTGCCTTGTGTGATTGTTTGTTTATTTTATTCTCAAATGTATGCAATGCCATGATCCACATCATGCATTATCTTGATTTTTTGGATGCCATGATGGACATCATGCTTCATCCCTCCTTGACAACTAATAACTAACAACTAAGATTTCCAAATTTAGTTTAATACATTATACATGTTATTACATTGTTATATCTATCTAGATATACCCATGTTGATCTAATAATCTTCAATACAAACTATGCTATATCTTGAGACATCATTTCAATTATCATTTATATATCATGTATTTTGTAGCATAACACATTTTTTCTGAGGGAAATCATTACATGGTCTTCATTCCTACCCTCATAAGAGGGGGTAATAAATAGGGGTTTTGTCATAGAAATCAAATCTCTTATTGATCAAAAAATTAGTTTTTAGAACACTCAAAACATTAATCAAAGGTTAAACTAGGTAGAATAGACCAAAAAAATAGTGATGATTCCAGAATAGTCATTAGTTTTAGTAAAGGATAACAACACCAAACATGGACAATAACACTAGATAATAGGGTGTCTTATTTTTGGATCTCTTATCCAAACAATAAAAAACCCAAATTTTCCAAAAATAGGTAGAAAGGTTAGCTCAGCATAGTTTTGTTAGATACAGATCAATCAAATTCAATAATTTTGGTATAGTTTTTTCTCAAAGAATCTAGATATAGGGGGAATCATGTGTGGCATGATGGATTTCACTTATAATTTTAGATTGGGTAGTTGGTATAACTTCCAAATCAAAATCCATGTTACAAACACCAGTGATTGGGGGCAATGTACATGGCACATTCATCTTATTTTCTTTTTAAGTTCAGTATATTACCCAAGCATTCTTAGTAGTTGCATTCCTTATTCCATCTATAGATGGTTGGCATCATTTTGGATTGTATTTCATACAAGCCTAATCTCCACATTATTGATTGGTTTCCACATAAGCCTAATTTCTAGTTTTGGATTGGCTTTTATACAAGCCTAATCTCCTTTTTCCAGAGTTGGCCAAGATTGGCCTAGTTTATATTACACATTCGGTTATCCATGCCACATTATCATATTATAGATCATTAATGGGATGTAAGAGCCATCTCATATGACACACATTCATACTAGTATCAATTTATATCTTCACTTCATGGGGCAATGATAGAGCCAAAGGACTATCTAGCCTTTATATTCTTAATCCACCTATTCAGAGGGACTAGACAAATATTTCAAACATAGATCAACACACACATGATCACATAGCTTAATTTAATGAGTTATAATGGATCTAAAGGGATATCCTTTATATTCTTGAGCCATTCTTGGACAATTGAACACTCAATTCCATTCATGATATTACTCTTGGTATAGTACATACCCAACATTACTCAGCATAATCCAACATCACTCAACATCATAATAGGTTTTGTATCGGTTTGCATACCTAGTGAGGTGTATTCATTCTTTTCTCTTTCTCTCTCTTACCAAATTTGTACATTCTTATTTTAGATATAGTGTATCTAGTAAGAATTGATCTACTCTTTGTTTTCTCTTACATATTTACACTTCATAACATGCTCTCTCTACGCACACTCAGTATCACATAGATTCATAGGATTCACCCTTGTAGGTAAGTTTAGGTATGCTTTATACTTTTCCTTTAACCTAGTATTTTGCTTTACTACATCACTAGAATAAAGGTAGGGAAATGTAGTCATATAAAATATCAAAATTGGTAGATTGAGTGTGGATTGTGACACCCAACCCACATGTCCCTATTTCATGCTCTCTTGACCCTTATAGTCAAATTTTTGTTGATTCCCAGTCATATATATACTTTTGAGACCTGGTTCTAGATCAACCAGACCCCATTTCCCATGTTTATTCCATAGCCTAGGTCTTAAACTTTTAGGATATGAGCATTGGGGTTGGATTATAGTGTTAGACCCTTATGTGTCCTATTTTTGGTGTTCTTGTCCAATCACATTTTGAAGTCAAATTACGATTTTCTCTTGATTCCTTTTCTTCATTGTGTTGGCCTAGCATGAATGCATTTAACACATGACCAATAGATCTCTATAAAAACCCATTCAAAGTTCATTTATAAGGGGTTATAAAATATTAAAAAATAAAGTAAGAATACAAGAAAGACAAATAAATCAAATTTCCCTATTCTCTACATATAACCATCTAATACATCTACCAGCATATTTAAACCCTCACACCAATCCCTAGCCACCTCAAACACAGCCACTTTAACATTTTTGCATCTACATAATACTATTTTACAAAGCACATCAAGTGGGAGAACTATATATGGCTTGATACATCTTCAAATTATTGGTATGTAGGCAACATGCCCACATAAGGGATGTGGATACACGTTCAATGCATATTACACACACTAACCACCCCTCTTTCTCAAGTTCTATTCAAGAACTATGAAGGTCTAAGGTTGGAGATTAAATTAAATCTACAAGAAGCTCTATCAACATTCAAGATCCAAAATTTCAAAGGAAGACTCATATAGGGATAGTGGACAAAACCCAAAAAACTTAGATCTTTGTGACTAGTTTAGAAAATAGCGGTAGTATTTGGACTATAGCGCTAGACCTCAAAGTGTCCTATTTTTATTACTTTTGTCCTTTCATTGAATGAAATCTAGATATTGGTTCATGACACTATCCTAGTCCTACACAACTGATATAAGCCTCTATCTCAGCCATATCAACCCAGGTTTAAGATAAGTTATATTTCTCCTCTTTTATTACTATTTTTAGAAAGCTACAAGGCCAAATAAATTTTAAAAATCAGTACTCTATTTATGGTAATATTATTTACTGATTTAGTCAAATAAGACCTTTAACTAAATTAGGAATAAAACTCTAATATTTCCAAAATTATTAAATCACTTTATAACTAAAAAAGGAGAGGGAGTTGACCAGGTTGGCGCTCTCATGCTATGAATGGATTCAACCAAAACTAAAGGATCCTCCCCTAAGCCATTTTATATGCCATACTCATTGAAAGACATCAAAATCCAAGGTAATGCATGGAAATATCATGAGGCTATTGAGGATACTTTTAGTTGCTATCTAAGTACATGATGGCCATTATGGCCTCTTATCCACACTTCTATGCTATATTCCACTCTATTTCTATTCTTTTTTCTATAAATTGAGGCTCAAATGCCATTATAATGATCCCTCTACTAGGTATGAATATTTTTCCTCAATTTTGTACCTTGTAAACCTCTTGAACTAATATAAGTACTATTTTAGCTTCTCTATAATGGTTTATTGTATCTCATGCTTGTCTAATTTGCATAAGTGGCAAGTTTATCTCCCTTTGTAAGTCCTTGCCTCACCTAGATACTAGTACATTATTCTATGTAGGCCACATAGTGTGTGAAGGTATTAGTGGTTAATATTGGAGTGGAATGTGATTAGTAAGTGTCTTGAATCAAACCTTCTATTTATAACCCTCAATTTATCATCATCTAACACAACCTCTATGTGAAACACTGATGCTTAGAAGCCTTGGGAGAGAGTGGTTTAGTTACTAGTCTTCATATTGTTCACTAGTGTTATTGAAAAGTCAAATGGAGTGGACATAACATATTGGTTCATTATCTCTAGTAGCATAGGTTTCATTTCTTGTTTATCTTATATCTCTTTTCATCACTAAGTTATTAGTTTTAGGATTTGAGATACAATTGATGCACAAGGGGAGCTATCCCCAAAATTAGAGGTTCACCTCATCAACTAGGCCACCCACATCTAAAGGTTATCCTATTGTATTAGTTGGATGAGGTAGGATTGAAACACCACTATATTAAGGGGAAATATAGATGGATTATATAGACCTCATATAAGGGGCATGCTAAAATTTTGCATAATAAAATGGACATGAATTAGTCAAATATCCAAAAATCATATAATGACATATTCAAATGTCCATATAATAAGTAAAAACATTTAGAATGTCCAAGTAGCCACATAAAGGCACGAGGGCCATAATAAATGGAGCATATTCAAATTCTCAAACATGCAATAAAATTAAATACAATAGTGAGCAAGGCACACACTCAATGAAGTTATGAAATTGAAAAGTAGGACAAAAATAAGAAACCAACATAAACATAATATACTAATTCCTATAAATATGTGTTTATAAAAAATGTTAAGTGCATAACATATTAAGTACACTATGAAAGGTATACACATGGATATAGGCATGTGTAAGTATATAAACTCAAATATGACAATGAAAAGTGATTGTAGAATAATATAACCTAGGTGTATAATGATGAAATAAGCATATGTCCCAAATGTACTTATGATGTGAGTATGGGGAAATACCAACATATATATGTGCATATATCATTTATCTAGTATGATTTTATCACACTCAACTAAATTTTGAAACATATGTGTATATATGAAAGAATGACATACTATCTACTAACATGGATCAAAGAAAATATGTATAGAAAATACTATAACTAGGAACATGATGATTTTTAGAAATTTTAAATTATTTTAATGTTTTTATATTTGTGTAATGTTTGTAAATAAATAATATACCCTATTATCCCATCCAAGGGATGCTCATAGGTAGCTAAAATCTTAAAATATGGTATATAAAACTAGTGTTACTGATAAGGAGCATGCATATGTTTAATTTATGGAATTTTAGGCTTTGTGATGATTTTAATATGTATATTTTCATATTTATCATAGGAATTTTTTGTCTACAAGAAGTAATAAAATAAGAATGGGTTTGAGGAACATATTATTTTGTGATCTATATGTTATTAGAAAGAGAAATAATAAGAACATGTTTAGTTTCTTTGGATAACTGAGTATGATACATAGTATTAAATGAGGATTTCATGGAATCCACCATGTATCTCTAATGTAATGGTCTCTTTACTATGGGCTACCTATAAAATTGAATTACCTATTGCTTACCATTTTGTGGAGGACTAACCATAGTAGCTTTGATAATGAGATGTATTGGAATAAAATTATGTTATTTAAGTGGATTTTTATATGTAATTCTAAGAAATATGATTATTATATTGGTATTAATGTATTTAATATACCCATGCAATGTGAGGGTAATACACAAAGTTTGTGTATCGAAGGTAATACTAATAACATATCAAAGACACTTGTGCATGCTATAAATAAGAAGGTAATGACTGCAAGTGATGGGCCAACCTATAAAGGTAAGTAAATATCACCAATAACATGTTGTGAGGTCCTATCAAATTATATGACCACTTTGATCTAAGGGTACAAATCATCACATGTATATCCCAAATCTGTAAGTAATGTCATGGTACAAACATTCTTACTAGCACCATTATCAATCATAAACTATGAATAAGATGGTGATCAAGGCATGTCCAAATAAATAATTAATGAATAACTAACTCATCATCTAAAATCTCATTTTCATCTAAATTATAGACACATATATTTAGTATAATAATAATTTAGTAACATGTTTTTATTACCTCTTTGCATATATACATCTCTTAACTGAGGATTTGATATCTAGTGATGTGACCTCTTATAGACCTCTTCGGTTCCATCTTATTTCAATTGATTTACCTATCTCTTGGGCCTATAATTTATTTTATTACTCTTAATATAATGTATTACATGGATCCCTACCTATTATTTCCTATAGTTGTTTATTTTTATCCCCAAGACACTTATGTCTGCTTTGGACACTAGCATCAATGTTACCATCTAATTATGATATGTGTCCAAGTTTGTATTTTTATCCTTCTATGTATCTTTCATTTGATGATAGTTTATTTAACCCTCATTACCCATCCCATTTTTTTATTTTTGTGTCTCACTAGATCCCAATTCAAAATCAAGACGTCCATATACATATAAAACCTATAGTCTGATTATACTAATTGGAAATTTGATTTGTAAAACACAAAATTTTAAGATATTATATATTTCAAAATATCAAACTAAATTTAATTTATGATGCATTGAAAAGGTCAAATATACTATTACATCTCTTGTACCAAGGGTTACTAGGAGAAAGAGCATATAAATAATTATAATTCCACATACATACCTAGGAGGGAGAACTACATATTATTCTGAGGTCCTCTTTAGAGTATTGGTTATGTAGACAACACTTAAAAAAATGGGGTTGTTAGGGTTAGCATGACTCACATGTTAACCCCTTATTTCCAAATTACAAGAGTTCCAATGCAAAAGTACTAGGTTTTTTTATCATTAGATGAATTTGGAAAATAATTAGGTGTAATTTGAGACACAAGGTAGTTATATAGGTGATAATGTAGGCTTGATGAAAATTTGGATTCATTCTTGTGTGTATCCTTGACTAGACACTTACATCACAATCAGACACCTAGGTCAACACTACTATCCCTATTCAATGCAACCATCCAATGGGAAACAATAGTCAAAACATAAAATGAACAATGTCAAAACCTATGATATATTCCTATGATTATTATTGATCACTTTCACACCTCAAAAGAGAATATCAAAAAACATATCTTATCTCTTATCCCTTAGTTTCATTGTACTTTATGTATTTATTACATATGCTAAATTATATTATTGACTATATTTTAGTACAAATTTGAATATTGTTTTTCCCTTCAAATAGTTTATGAATTTGTGTATTTTCTATGAAAATCCCCAAAAACCATAAAACATTTAGTGAACCAGACCTTTGTTATTAAACCAAAACCTTAGTTTTCATGTAGGGTTCCTCATTCAAAATAATTTCATTTCAGATTTTTTTATGCAATTTTTAGATCTCTCTCATACTTATATAGGCATAGTTTAGGAATGCTTAATTACAATATTTATTTGGCCCTAGTGGTTTTGTGCTTCATAATTTTCTTAAAATTTAAAATCCTAGTGGACTCACTAATAGAATACCATGCATGGAATATTCATTATAATTGTTTATTTATTGTCCCTAATGATCAATGTATTTCATATGAAGATCTCATAGAACAACAAATATAGGACAAAACCTCTTTTTATTATAACTATGATAATGAAATAACCAATGATGTAAATACAAATATAAATGAGGAAGGTGGTGATATTTCTTTTTAAGATTATGAGTGTGATGATATCCCTCTTGGCTATGACACTTCTCCCATTCCTCTATTTTACAATGATGAAGAGTTAATAGAAATCAAAATTGGAATAATTCCTAATATTGAAAATCAAAATGTTGCATGCATATATCCTTAAGTTACTTAAAAAATGAGTGTGTTCCTTCCATTTCAAATGATGAAAATGTCCAAAAAAATTAATGTTCCTCCTCTATCTCTCATGATGAAAATTTTGAAGAAATTATGTGCATGACATCTTCTCCAAGTAATACTCATGTTGAAAATTATATGCCTTCTTTGGATGATTCAATTGAAAATAGTCAAATTTGTTCTCCCCCTTTAATTTGGGGTGAATAAAAATCATGTCCTATGCCTCCCATCATCTTTCCTGAAGAACAAAATGAGAGTTCATATGAAAATATTTAAAAAATGACTACAAAACATGCATTATTCAGGGACACAAGTAAAATCCCAAGTTTATTCCATGTATCATTTTTCAAGATCAAGTCAGGAAAGTCAAATAAATTTAAAACTATCCTTGCATCTTCTCTCCTTTAAAAATTTAAACCAAAAGTGAAAGTTATATTCTTTCCTCGTTTGCATTATTTAATACAAAAGACCAAATGTTTAAAAATGAAGTTTTATCATCTACTCCTATTGGATGTTAAGAGATTTTTAATATAATAACACCTTATAATGAAAATAGTACCAACATTCATGATATCCAACATGATATAATCACCTCTCTAACCATGGATACCCCTTTACAAAATGTTATACAACCATGTGATGATCCTCCTATTGATAATGAAATGGTTTTAATTATTCCTGTGTTCCATGTGCATGGTAATTTACATCCCCTAGTAAATGATTATTTCTCTTCTTGTGTTATGTTATCTATTATGACTACCATGGGATATTTAAAACAAGTCAACATTCTTAAACTATAAATTTCTTCTCATGAGGATATTTTTGAGGAGAATATATTAGTAGAGCAACTTATTTCTAAGGATATATTTGGGCATCCTTACGTTTTAAAATTTATTATGCCTAAATTGTACTCCTTTGATGGTAAAGGGGATCTTACTATTCATTTAAAATAATAAATACACTCCAAATATTGGGCCCAAAATTGAATCTTGTTCTTAAAGGCTTTTCATCATAGATTAACCCAAGGGTTCTTCATTAGTTTTATAGTCTTCCAAATGGTTCCATATCAAATTTCAAAAAAATTTAAGATGTATTTATATCACATTTTAATCATTATACCTTACCTAATTTATCACTATAATATTTTCAAGAGTTTAAACAAATATAAAATGAGTCTATACAATATTATGTTATTCAATTTATGGATGCTTTGTATTCCTTAAGTTATACACCCTCAGATTTGGAAGTATAATTCATATTTAGTAGAATTATTCTTTATCCACTCAAATAAATAACATTACATAATAAATTTACTAAATTAAATAACTTATATTGGTATGTGAATAAATATGCATGTGTTCTAATGCATACTCAAACAAAGTTGTCATCTCTTTACTATAAACAATGCATGATAAAAACCATGCTTCTAAGGCAAATAAAATAGTTACAAAAGATCATGAACTAATTAAATTAGCTTATACAAAAAAAAATATATGCCAAAAAAAATTTATAAAGGTATTTAAAAAATTAAAGTAAAATTATTAAAGAGCATCTCCCATAATTAAACCCTAATACCTCTAAAAATGATAATCTCTTTAGTCTGACTAGTACCATGATAGACCCCATGACATATTGCACACATTATTGGATACATAAATAATAAAACTTCATCCTAATTCAAATTATCCACCACACCAATTTAAAAATTAAAAATTACAATGGTTTTTTACCTACCATGGTATTAATAGACACCAATATAATGAGTGTTTTGTTCTTGAGCAAAAACTTACATAGTTAGCCGATTAGGGAATTATCACATATTATAAACACATACCTAGACCTATTTCACATACTTATCCTATATTATAATCTAAGAGAGTCAATCCATACCATTCCAGTCCTTTTAAGTACCACATGGTCCATCGACCTTTACAAAATATGACCATTATCCAAAGTCCTTCTCCTAGTATACTCTCTACCAAGGTTTATCGCTCCCACACTGATCCTATTAAGGAATCATTATTTGCTCCTATCTTAAATAGATGGACATGTAGAGTGTATGTACATAAAAAAAAAATTTAGGTGCCAAAATAGGTACCTATAAATTCACATGTCACTTCTACATTTACAACATAATTAGCTACAAAAACACAAGCAATGATGCCACTACCCCATGATCATTACAACCAAGCTTCTTACTTCCTTCTGGATTCCACTACATATGATGATTATTCTATTATCACTATAATGTAGATATCAATTCAAATTAACATTTTCATTATAAAGTTTACAAACATCTAATCATACATTGCATAATTAAAACACAAATATGAAATATAAAACCCTAAATGTTACACATTCATTTAAAATAGAATAAACCATATGAATAATGTCATATATATATATATATATATATATATATATATATATATATATGGAGTACACACTTGGGTATATGCACTCAACATAAAATAAATTTTTCTTATATATATATATATATAATGATACATAGTTATTTATAAATAATAAAAATTTATTTTATGTTGAGTGCATATACCCAAATGTGTACTCCATATCACTATCTATATTAACGATACTTTCACCTCTTAATGTCTAGGCACTGAGATCCAACTGGGTATCACATACATGAGATAACTTACATAATCTTTCATTAAAGGACCCTAAACTCCACACCATACCCTCATGATATAATCATAGAGTGTCATATCAATCGACCAGATCCTACATGATCTCTATCACACCATGTAATGGGATGTTGTGTCTATCTATCTCAACACATAGCTCCTCATGTTCAAATTCCATAATATGATATGCTACCACAAATCTCACTACATGATTAAATAAAGGTGCATGGTCACCTAAAATATAAAATAAACTCTCTATTAAACCATCCCTAACTATATACATGGACATGTTATGTGTGAGGACCTATATTTCATGGTCTACCATCATCACCCAATCTTAATTACCTATAAACACAATATATACAATCTAGTTAGCTACATATATGAAATTAAATAATTTATCTAATATTATACCCAAATAAAATGTCAAATTTATAAACTATGGTACTCACATGTGGTTTTAATAACCACCTCATCCATTGGTGTTAGTCCCATAGGGTCACTGTCACCTGTATCTTCAACTATCTCTCTTCTTACATCCCCTTATGCCAAAATAATGGAACCTGGGGAGAACTACAATAGTAAATAATAATGGCCATTAGGATCCAACCCACCACTACATATAACCATTTATACATCCCATATTCTTCCCTAAAACTAGGGGAACCACAAGATCTCTCTCATCAATAGGATATGGATCTAGATATATAACTATTGGTGTTGGCCTATCATGGGTCCTATGCCCACTCTATGTTATCTGATACTAGGGGTAGGGTGTCAATGGCACTCTCTAATCTATACCAAACTATCATAAAACATGGTTCTATTGAAACATATTTTACACACTAGGAAATTGATCAACTAACCACTTGTTGATCCAGACCCTCTATAACTCATGTACATCCTCAAGCCATTTAATAAAAGTCCCATATAGATGTCATATGATATGATTGAAATTAAATTGATCTATAATAATGCATTAGTCTATCATGGTGTGTAGTCTACCATGGGTAAATACCCACTAATCTATAAATATTTATGGATGGGCCCACTCATCTAGGGGTCCACCAGTAAGTCATACCACTTTAATGTGCTCATATGACCAAACATGCAAAATATTCCCTACTCCAATCCCTCCACTATGGATCTTGAGTGAAAATCTATAAATATCCCTATATAAGTGGTCTAATATAGTGAGACCCCAAGGTTACCTAGTATGGTCAAGCTCAATATGTCAAAATACATGGTACATATGATATTAGATACCCATTGTGCCACCCTATACTGCTATGAATGATGTCATTAAAACACAAATAAACTTTCATAATTGTATAACATTACTTCTAATTATGATATCCAAACAAATCATATCACTTAGCTATATGTCTAAAGCCTTGTATCTAGTGAAATATATGTGAGAACACTAAATATAACTAGGGATACCATCTCTAGCAACCTAAAATATCTCACCTCTAATAATAATCTAGAAAATATGATACACATCCTATAGTGTGAGAATCATCTCCCCCATAGGGATCCAAAAAGTGCACGTGTCTAGGTTTCACTTCTTAGCTAGGGATTTTGGGAGGTGGATATAACATGGAATATATCCAAAATGGGCCATAACCCAACCTTTCATGATTTTAAATGGCCTATTCAACCACATCTAGACCTAGCTCTGCCAAGGTATAAAAATGTCTCATGTGCCAAAAATCCTAAATATGTATAACCTTCTGCAACAAAAAACATATAAATGAATACTCATTATCAATTAGATTTTAATTTAAAAATACAAAAGTTAAAAATAAAGTTTCAAAAAATAAAATGACAATAATGTTAGACACTAGTATAATTACCAGATGGTAATATTGGACACTATTGTTACTACATGATGGTAACATCAAACAACTATGTCTGATTTAGACACTATCATCATATTACCAATGCATGTGTCCTAAACCTCAACACAAGTATCTGTTGATTGAATTTTAAAAAAAATCATTCCCAAAATATAAATAAATAAAAAAATAAGTTTTTTTAGTAAATTGACAACTAAACCTACTTACCAACTCAACAAAAACTTGGTTGGCTAGAACTGTCTGAAGTACATCAAATCACACTAGTCAAGGATCTCTATTACATGGTATGGTTCTCTTCTACTCAAAGCTATTTTTTTTGAAAATTTTAAAATTCAAATTACTTTAAATTTATATTTAAAGTACCTAATATACAATTTCTACACAAACTTCAAACGTGCATATCTTAAGCACCGGTGGTCCAAATTCAAAACCAAGAGTTGTGTTGGGACCCAAACAATGAGCCCTTCCATATTATATCAAATTTTCAAATTTTAAAAAATTACCAAAAAATATAAAACATTCCTATGCACAAAAATTATACTATATTCAATGTATTATAAAATAATGTTACAAATTATTACCACTAATACCATCATATAACATGGTTCTTACATCAGGAAAATTATCACTTTTTCCTTTTGTGAGGAGATGACTTATAGGTACTATATCCCATCCTCCTAAAAGGGGTAATATTAGTAGATAAATGTTTACAAACATGTTATTCATGGTCAATTATAATTTACACATTCTCCAAATTTAGTGGGGGCAAGCTTTAAAAGCATGTTCTCCACACTTGTTCAATATTCAACATATCCAAATTCAATGGGGGCATGTATTGAGAACATGTCATCCACATTGGAAATTATATTATATATTATATTTATCCACATATAGTGGGGGCATGTTATGGTAATAACATACCCACACTTGTGTAAAATTCAAATTTGGCAAAAAAACACATAATTATATTATTCAGATTCACAATTATGGCATAATTCTATACATTGGTACCATTGTAAAACATAGTTTAGCATGAAACATGTCTAAGTTTAATATGTTATTAAATGAGCACCTAATATTAAAAATCCAAATTATTTTCAAATTTCCAAACACTCTCAAGTATTATCATCATGTACCAAGATGTAATTTTATGCACTGATACTCATTATGTACTTTTATAGACTATATTGAGACTTACTAGTTTATAATGGTTAGATATTTTGGTTGGATTAGAGTGATTAAATAATTTGGTCTCATAAAACTATTTTAGATAAATTTATTGCATCACCCATCCTAAGTTACATATGTTTACACTTTATTTGTGCTAGTCGAGAAATGATACTCTCGATAGCTAAAGAACCACTCTTCCTTTTTTAGGTTGGGGTAATGATAACCTCAAAAATATCATTATTATAGGTACAAAACATCATAGAAAAACTAAATTGACTACTTTTAATTTCTTTTATATTCTTTTCTAGAATATGGATGAGTTTGCAAGCCCCATGTTTACTTCTCTAGTTTCTAGTATTCCAAAACCATTTTTACATGACACATACACAGGTCTATTATATCCATGATATTTCATTATAATAATTTTAATTGTTACTTAAATGTATATTATATAATTTTATTACATTATTACATGATCTTAGTTCCAGGTAATGTTTAGATGAAAGATTAAAGGAAAGATCAAGCAAAGATAAGGTGTGTTGTCCACACCATGGTATGCACTTTTCTTTTCATTTGAACTAGTAATTTCAAAATTTTATGCATTAAAATGTTAAATGGGGGTAATTTAGACACCCATTTTTGGTAAAATAATAATTTAGTAGCATGTTTTTACATCTTCTTTTCATGTATACATCTCTTCACTGAGGATTAGATATCTAGTGACACGACCACTAATGGAACTCTTTGGTTCCATCTTATTTTACTTGATTTACCTAACCCTTGGGCCTGTAATTTATTTTATTACTCTTCATAAAATGTATTCCATAAATCCCCACCCATTTTTTCATTTTACTATTTGTTTTTATCCCTTGGTCACTTGTGTTTACTTTAGACACTAGTATTGACACTATTGTCCAACTATGACACAAGTTTTAAGGCTTATCTTTTTATCCTTTTCTATATCTATCACTTTATTATCATTTATTTAACCCTCCTTTCCTATCCTATTATCAAATTTTCACATGTTATTAGATCCTAATTCAAAATAAAAATGTACTTATATATACAAATACTATAATCTAATTATACTACCTCACAATTTGATTTCTAAAATACAAAATTGGAATATACTATATATTTCAAACTATAAAAATACATTACAATACTGAATTGAATATATGAAGCATTCAAAATGTCAAATATAATATTAAATAACTTATACCAAGGGTTAATAGGAGAAAGAACATATAGTTACATAATTATAAATCTACACACATATCTACGAGGGGGAACTACATGTGAGTCTAAGGCCCTATTTAGAGTATTGGATATGTAGGTAGCACTTATAAATAAACAAGGTTATTAAGGTTATCTCAAATCATGTTTTAACCACTTATTACCAAGTTATAGGAGGTTTAATGAAAAATAACTAGGGTTTTTATCATTGGATGAATTTGATGCACAAACATGTGAAATTTGAGACATAGGGTAGTTATATAGGTGATAACATAGGCATGGTGAAAATTTGGATCCATTATTATCCATATCCTTTATAGGACACTTACATCTTAGGTAGACACCTATTTTTATGATATTATTTAGTGGGAAAAATAGTCAAAATGCATAACAAATAAGGTCAAAACCTATGATATATTCATGTGACAATTATTGACCATTGTCAAACCTCATAATAGAATATAAAATAAAATATGATCTCTCTTATCCCTTAACTTGTACTTACTATATTTATTTCACATGATAAATTAGGAAATAAATGTATTATTTAATGTATTTAGTGCAATCTAAATATTACCATTCCCTTCAAATAATTTATTAGTTTGTCTATTTTCTATGAAAATATCCAAAAACCATAAAATAGAAAGTAAAAAAGGGTGTTTGAACCATATGAGATATATTCCATGTATAAGTACCAATAATCCCATATAATGGGTTCTCAAAATGTGTTGGAGGAGGATGTCCATTATATTACATTTTAAATTATAGATTATTATGAGAATGATATTGTAATGGATCACTAAACATATTCTAGTTCTAATGGTCACCAGGTTGTGACCCTGAATCCTATAAAGGATCACCAAATTTAAGTTGTTAATTATCGAGAAGTTCTTGGATCTTATGATTCAAGATATAACATTAGTTATTAGTATGCCAAGGGCCCTAGTGATAGTCACAATAATAATCAATGTCATATCCAATATTTAAAGGTCTAATCATATCAACCTTTATGGGATGAGGGAGAGATATAAGATGATAAGCTATAAGCTTATAAAGTGGTAAAGCTAGAAATTTAGGAAACTATTTAAACTATATTCTTGGTGTATTGGATAATAAAATTTGATTAGTTTATTGTGATATTAAATTAATAGTTGTAGTTGTTTCCTTTTTAGATTCTATAGGTTTGACCTTGTAGATTAGGTTGTTATGAAACTTGGTATTAGATATAGTCGGTGTGTTTGCTACATATTTAAGTTTGTTCAATGAAATAAGTTTCATTTCTTGATCTTGAATAATATGGAATAAGTCATCATTATATTTTATCTATTTAAAAATAATGGACACATGTAATGGGGAAAGTAAATTTTGCTTGAATATGTCTTGAAGCTATTTATCTTCCATTTGATTTGTCATTTTGTCCAACACTATCTTGTACCTCAGGAAATATTCTTTGATAGGTTAAATGGTTCTTTGTTTGATATTTTAAATTTGGTCATAGGGTACCTTTTCATTAATTTTGATAGATCAATGTGCCAAAAAATGATCTGAAATAAGTTTGAATGATTTTACTAGTTGGATTGGTAAATCATATAACCACCTTATAACATATTAATTGAGGCTCCTTGGAAATAGTTTTGTCAAAAGTTTATCATTAGAGGAATATTTAATTCATGATACATATTAATATCATAGATGTTGTTTAGGATCACCCTTTACATCATAAAATGTGAACTTAGGTGGAAAAAACTAATTAGATAGGGATGAAAAAATATCTTAGGTGAAAGAGGGTTATGTAACACCTTTTGTGAATCAATAACACAAGGTGACTTCATATAATTTTTTATCAATATTAGTACCCTTATAATTAATTCTTTTTATAGTTTTTTTAAGATCTTTCACATTTTTATTTCAAGATAGGAAGTTTGATAAGCCACCAAAAGAGGTGTACCCATGGTTTTAATTGATATAATAATTGAAACTAGTAATTGGGTTGAAGTTCTAATGTTTCCTATGGAGGATGTAGCAATAGTAAGATTTATTTTTCAAAAAATGGTGTAAACACATAACCCATTCCTCTTATATATATATGAATTAATGATGTGCTCAAGGGGAGAGGTTATAGGAAAATGGGGATTTCCCATAGCTCTAATAACATGATCAATATATGCATGTAGTTTTCCATCGATGTTTTTATTTTTAGTTTATAATATAGTTATGAGGATATCATAAATATATTTAGGGTTTTCATGGATACAGTATCAAAACATATAAATATATTGTACTTTATCTTGATGTCTTTGTTCATATTCATTATTTGCATTAGATTCATTATTTTCATTATTAGAATCATCTTCTATGATAACCCTTTCAATATTTAGTTTGATTTCATTATTGACACTTTAATTAGGCATAATATTTGAAAATTAATTATTTTGAGACATCGTAGGTGGAAAAAAAGGAAGTTACAAGTGTTCAATAAAATCACCACCTAATCTAGGGCTATGCCTAAGTTGTATATAGATAATAGAATAAATCTAAAAAAAATATAAATGAAAAAACTCAGGAAGTTAAATACCCTAGGGAAAGATATGTTTGCTATTAAGAGATAAAGAGGTCAAGTTCACCAAATATTTAACGCTAAATTTAGATATGCAAGGGTATCTAGGGTTGAGAGGATTAGATTAAATTTTACATAAAGGTGTGACCTAGCCTAATGAGTAGGCCAATGAGTAAAAACTCAGCGAAACATTATTTTTAATTTATACAATATAGATTTACAAAAATAATAAAGTAAAACTATTGATAGATATTTCAATAAATTAGAAACAAATTATAATTAGTTATTTTACTAGGTGAGTGTAGGTTTGAATAGGAAAATGCTAAATAAGTGGACTAGAAGATGACCTTGGAATAATTATTATATTTTAGGAATGTTGATGCATGTTTTATAAATACCACAGTCAAACAAGGTAGAATCTAACATTTTAGGATCTCAATAGAGGTAAAACCCACTCCAGGGCACAAGTTATAGGTATGTGGTCTGTTACAAACTATTGATGTGATAGTTGGTAGGGTATATACGTTGTTGACAATAATTTTTAGATAGAGGTGTGGTTCCTAAAAGGTAGTGAATATCTATGTGATTTGGATGGATATTTGAATTATAACCTAAAGTGGGTAGGTCTCAAAAAAAACTCAAAAAAGGAGGCAAGGGTAAGGTAAAAAGATAGCTTATGTGGTTTTCAAGAATTAATTCCCTGATTGGTTTCTAAAGGTACAAGTATTCTCAAAACCTATGCATGTTTCTAGTAACAATTTCACACACATAAATAGATATGATTAAGAAGTATAAGGAGATAAAGATACAAAAAATCTATAGGCCTCAGATAAATATTTCTCCTTTTAGAGCAATTTTTACACAGCTTTAATCAAGAGATTATGGCTCAGGATAGTGAAGTATTTGAGGCAATTGTTACACACAAAAAACTACATCCAAGAAAGAACTCATGCACAATCAAAATTATGAATAAATATGAACTTGAATATCATAACCAATCTTTCAATAGATGTTGCACATATACATATCGATACATCAATAAAAATAATCAAGAATCCATTCACATATTTTTCACAATAAAGATTATTGAAACATATAACCAAAGAAAGTAATACCTAATTACACAAAAACTGGAAAAAAATACACAAACACATTACCTGATGATTAAAACTGATGTTTCTCTTGTATTCAAAAATTATCTAAAACAAATCCAATTTGGATTATAATTGTTTATATAGAATTGGAGAAGGGGTCACCTCATCCTCCAAGTTCATGTAAGGTCATTACATGTGATAGTCTGAACATGAGTTCTAACTATGGTATAAAACTATAAAAAAGTCTATTTGTAGTTATCCATTTAAAATATCCTTTCCAAAATCTATGAAACATGTGTATGTGTATAAAGATTTAGGTAATTTTTTACAATTATAACTCAAACTATTTGTAACTACAAATATATATGCCATTTTACAAAATTATACATACCTCCTTTATAGGTTGTGAGAATTAGCTGTTAGATATTTTAGATTAGCAACCTTTAAATGGAACTCAGATATGCATCAAAGACAAGTATCATTATATCAATCCTTTAGAACCAATGATGTTGTTTAATTGTAACTAATATAACAAGATTATGCATTTTATGTTTTATGTGCCTCTCATTGAGTCTAGACCTTTGAAAAATACACTTGGGACTCACACCATCAGATCCCTATGCATGATGGAATGTGAGCATTCCATTTGGCATCTAGATGGGATTTATAGGATCTTTTTAAAACACACTCCATTACTTAGTGCCTTTACACCATATGGAAAACTATTGTTTGTCTTAGGACCTTTAAAAAGTATCCATTGATCATACACTATTGATCTTGACGTACTAGGCTTCTATGCATCATTGGATCTCTGGGTACTAGGATCCCAGAATGTTTACACTTGGCATTCTCATGAAACTTTTAAAAAATCCTTTGTTTAAATTTTCTTGTGAGAGTGACACTTTTCACTACCACCCTTGCTTTGGATAGCCCTTTATTTCCATGCTTGATTTTGCATCATCAATCTCTGATATGTGAGTTAATATGTATCGTAGATCTTGGTGCTTGAATTTTTTACTCCCTGTGAGTTTGATACTTGTCTTTTCCATATTTTCTCCTTAAAAACATAAATGTAAAATTGATTTATCACACACACACACACACACACGTGTGTGTGTGTGTGTGTGTGTGTGTGTGTAGATATACATACATACATATATATATATATATACACATATATATATGTATATATATATACATATACATTATATATATATATATATATCTATATATATATATACATATAGATATATATATGTACATATATATATATGTATATATATATATACATATATATATATGTATATATATATGTACATATATATATATATATATATATATATGTATATACATATATATGTATGTATATATATATATGTATACATACATATATATATATATATATATACATATATATATATATATACATATATATATATACATATATATATATATATATACATATATATATATATATACATATATATATATATATATATATACACACACATATATATATATATATATATATATATATATATATAATAAAGTGCTTGACTATAGGGACTTTGGTATATTTTCATTAGAAATAGGGTATTTTTTTAGACATTTTATGTGGGGGAGTTTGTTGTGGACCTTTTATCTATGTCATGTATATCGTTAGGGAGATTATTTCAAAAAAAAATATCTGAAGCAATTATCTTAAAGGGTATGTCTTATTTCATCAGGAAAAATGTCTGAGACATAAATCCTAAAGGAATTGTATTTTCTTAGGACAAAATGTATGAAATGCAAAGTATGAAAGAATTAGCTCAAAGGATAAAAGGCTTTGGATAAAAGTCCTGAAGGGTAAGTCTTAAAGGTCAAAGGTTGAAGGGTAAAGCCTTTTAGACAAAATGTATGAAGGAATGGGTCGAAGGGTGAAATCTCTTGGATAAAATGTCTGAAGGAATTGGCCAAAGGATAAAGACTTGGGATATAATTCCAAAAGGAGAAGTTTTGGAGAGATAAGGGGCCAAGACAAAGTCTCAAAGGGTAGGTAGCTATTTTGAAAAGAGATTAAGGGTCACTCAAAATGTTCTAAGGGTCATTTCAAGAAATTCTAAGGGTAGGTGCAAAAGGTTCAAAGGATATACTTTGTGGAAAAAATTCCCAAAGTTTATAATTTATAGGGTAATGTTTTGATAGGGAAAGGGTTTGGGAAAAAAGTATTGAAGGGTAGGTTGCATAAATCTCAAAGGTTATGTGCCCTTAGAGTTATTATTTTGGCAAAATTGTATTATAAAATTTGTCGTGGGGAATTTTTTTGGGATTTTTACGTCGAATAAAATATTTAATGATAAAAAGTTTGAAGGGTCATTTCATCAGGTAAAGGGCTTGGGATAAAAGTCTTAAAGAATATTTTTAAAAGGCCAAAGGGCATTTTCAAAAATATTGAAGGGTAAGTCCAAAGGGCTAAAGGAGATATGTTAGAGGATTTGTTTCATAAAATATATCCAAAGGAATTGGATCAAAGGGAAAAAAAGGCTCGAGACAAAAGTCTTGAAGGGTAAGAAAAGTCCAAAAAGGCAAGGGTGAAGGGAAAAATATCTAAAACAAAATGTTTGAAGGGATGGTATCAAAAATGTCTAATGGCATGATGTCTTTGATAAAATGGCTATGAAAAAAGTCTGCAACAATAAGTCCAAAACACAAAGGCCGAAGGAATTTAGATAATGGACAAAATTCCCAACAAAGAAAAATTACATAAGTCCCAAAAGGAAAATCTTGAAGATAAACCAAATAGAGAAATAGACTATGAGCACAGTACCAATGTTATTTTTCTAAAGTATGAAAAGGCCAATAATCCATCTTCTCCTAGATTTTGCATAAACATATAGAAGAGGGGTTCAAAGTCAAGACCATAGTCTAAAAAAGAGGGTCCCCATTTTTGTAAAGAAAGAGGGTATGTTGTGTACAAAAAATGGTGACTTACAGGGGGAGTGATCTTGAGTATTTAAGAACCCATAACTCTAATTTACAATCTTAAATCAATCATGAAATGTGCCATAGAATAATATTTAAATTAGAAACATGAAAGGCAATCCTAATTTTATTTACACAACATACTTACCTTCTAATTTCTTGGATCTGTGTGTTTCAAATGTGTATTTTATTTAACCCCTACTAAGCTATAGGTTTTGTTCTAGTATCTCTTAAAGCTCAAAAACAAGGGAAGCTCAGGCATTTATTTACAATTAGATATGTGTCCATATCCCTAATAGAGATACCTTGGAATCTTATTTTCTCTCCATTATTTTCTCTTAATCATGATGCATGGTACATTAACCTTATTTCATCATGTGAGACTTTTGATTTTCTTTTGCTCTTTTGAATCCATTGGTTCTTTCTTCTTTTGTTTTCTTTTACTCTTATTTTTTTCTTGAATTGAAAAGAGAAGAGCTAGAACCCTATTGAGCCGGTATAATTATAAAACAAATCATTAATAGAACATCCTTTACAGTTACACCTATACCCAAAATTATCACTTTAAATAAGCATTTAATGTGATAAGTGCTTTTGACCCAATAAAACAAGAAAAACTTTCTAAATTTGTATGAAGTACTCTGAGAGAAACTTACACATACCTAGTAAAAGTATTCAATTGTAAAATCATTTAGAACAATCCATGATTACCTACCTTCATCCTAAAGACTCAAAAACATAGAAATACACCTAGTCTATAAACTAGTCCAAAAGTGTCAAGATTTTAATTTTCCCATTTTCTACAAGTCATAAGCTTAGTTGGTTTGGATTTTTTATCTTAGTTATAGTCAAGGCAAACATATTTTGATTGTCAAATAAATAAAATGACAAATAATCTAATAAATTAAGGGACTAATCTAAGAAATTATGAAATCTAATCTAAGAATGAAAAATACTAAAAGTAGGAAAGATTAATCTAGAAAGTAGGAAACTAGTCTATGAAATCAAGAAATTTAATCTTTGAAATCAAGAAACTTTTCTAAGAAAGTGGAAAATATAATATAATACTATATCTATATTCATTCATCCTTCATCAATCAATAATATTCATAGATGACATAGCCCTAAATTAGTGATTCAAAAATTGTTCATTGGTTGGATATGTAAGTTTGTTGCCTTAGAGATCTTTTAGATGAAATGAATTATTTCCCATGATCTTTGAAATTTGGTATGGTCCAATCCATAGTGGAGAAAAATTATCATGCTATCCTTTCTTTTCATGGGATTTATCCTAAAGTAGTACAAAATCTAAAATCTTAAATGCTTAAACATTTGTTCTTATATAAAACCACCTCTTGACCACATCCTGGTGTTTGATGAATGTCTATAAGGCTTCAGTCCTTGAATATTACATTTCTATTATGTCCATCAATCATGATTATACTTTATTGCTTAGTTTCATGTAGTCTTGCATGAACTAATAAGTGGGTAATTTCAACATAATTGGGAATATATGCTTGCATCCATACACCAACAGGTAAGGTGAATTTTTAAAAGATTGATTGTGTCTAGTCTAGTCTAACCAAAGAGCATACTTTAATAAATTATGCTAGTACCTAGGCTTGTCTCCTACTAATTTATTAATTACATTGATCAAATTTTTGTTCATTGATTTTTCCAGTCTATATCCCTAAGGGTAATGGTTAGAAGCTGGCCTGATAATAATCTTGTTGTCATTTGCCCACTCAATAAATTATACTGATATAAAATCTAGTCCATTATCAAAAACCAAAGAAATTGGCATGCCAAATCTAGTTGTTATGTGTTCTTTCAAGAATCAAATCACTTATTATGTTCTATAATTATTTGTGGCTATGGATTTAGTCCATCTGGTGCAGTAGTCTATAGTAGCATGTACAAATTTATGGCTTATTGAAGAATTTGGGTTGATGACACCAAAGAAGTTTAAAATCCATTGCGAAAATGGCCTTTATTTAATAACTAGATGTAAAAACATTGTTATGTGTATTTCTCTCTTGGCTAGAGCTTGGCATTCATGGCATGTTCTCACATGAGCATGATTGGCTAGTAGTATCCCATTATAAAGATCTTATAGGATGTGGTATTCCTATAAGGATGACCACTACCTATCTTCTAATACAATTTCTCTAATATTTATTTATCTTTGTTTGTAGATATACACCTGAGCTAAATACCTTAATAATTCCTTCTATACAGGAATCCCTTCTTGATCATGTAATGAGAAGCTTTAAGCCTCAAATCTCTCTTCCTCTCTCTATTGAGCTTGGGGGAATAAGTTCTTGTAAGTAAATATTATATTATATGAGTATAACATTCTCCTTGAGATACTTTAACTTCACATACCTCTTTAATTATGATGCATGTATCTAGTTTAGTCATACGATGAATAATTCCTTACCCTTATACAATCTTTCTAGGCTTCATTTATATGTCAAATTCTTATAGTTTGGCCATCCATTTGCCTCATTGTTATCCTATCTCATTTTTTGATAGGGTGAGCTTGATAGTAGGATCAAGCATGATGAAAATCACTTTATTACTCAAGATGTAATCCTAAAAAAATTTCGCAGCTTTGACAAGGGAAAAAATCTATTTTTCAATCATGGAGTACCCAAGCTATACATATTTTTAGATGCATCCTTATAAACACAATTAGATGCTTAGTCTCATTTTTATTCTGCATGATGACAACAACAATAATATGCTCTAAATAAAATGAGTATAGGTAGAAATACTAATTAAAATCTAGAATGATCAGCACTAGAGCATGTGATATTACATATTTAATGTCTTAGAAGGACTTTTAGGCTTCAGCTGTCCATTCTATTTTGGCATCTTGATTGAGTATGGCATTCAAAGGTTTGACAATCTCTACAAATCTTGAGATGAACTTCTTTATGAAGTTAATTTTTCCAAAGAATGATTTGAGTTCCTTCTTGCTATTTGGTGGCTAAATTTTTAAAATTGCCTAAATTTTGTCTAGATCAATGGTGATCCCATCTTTGGTGATGATTTTCCCCAAAATATTACCTTCAGTCACTCTAAATATGCTATTATTTTGGTTTAATGAAACACTAAACCTTATACATCTTTTGAATATAGACTGTAGGTGACTTATGTGGTCTTTCTTATTCTTTAAAAATACCATAAGATTGTCCATGTAAATGATTATGTATTTTCCTATTAATCCCTTGAAATCATGATCCATGACACATTGAAAGGTAGCTCTTACATTTCTCAGGCCAAAAGGCATCCTCTTATATGCATAAGTTCCCCATTTCATGGTAAACAACATCTTCATTCTATCCTCAGATTGTACTAGTCCTTGATTGTAGCCTAAAAATTCATCTAGGAAAGACATCATTTAAGAACCAATTACTATTTGTATCACCTCATCCAAAGAAATAAAGGGATAATTTTCCTTTTTAGAATCTTTGTTCAGGTTCTTAAAATTGACACATGATTTTATCTCACCATTCTTCTTTCTTATTGGGACCAAATTAGCCACCCAGGTAGAATATCTTATTGAAAGGACTAATTTTATGCTTAAAAGATTCTCTACTTATTTATGAGTCAGAGGATCCAAAATAGGCTTGACTAGCCTTTGCCTCTACCTAAATGGTTTATGATGTGGATTCAAAGGAATTGTATGAGCAATGACCTATGGGTCATATACTTTCAAATCTTCATATGTCTAGGTAATGACATCCATATATCGAATGATTAAATCCTTCACTTGTTATCTCTCTTATGGGGTACATTTGATACCAATATTAACATAATTTGGGATATGTTCATCTCCTATATTTTCCTTTTTGAAATCTAATTCATTGACCTTTGGTTGTCTTATTTATTGTGCCTAAGTATCTATGTTGAATGGTCTTTCTAAGGAGACTAACCTAGATATAATTTTGTTATTTTTGAGATAAATAATGCCCTCTTTATTTGATTCCTCTTGACATAGGTGATTAATGTCCTTGTTTTCAATGATTTAGGATTCGAATTCCTTTGATATAGTTAGAAACCAAATAATCTGCTAGTCATCATCAAAGACCTAGAAATTTTCTACATTATCTAGAATAGAGGGGCATAATACCAATTCAATGGAGAACTTTTTTATCTTATATTATTGTAGTGGCTCTAAATTATCATCAACAATAGCTAACGAGTCAATAATCTATTTTTTCTCTCTAAGAAGTGTCATTATGTTGAAAGCTTCAAAGCTTTCAAACAGGTCCCACACTATATGCTTGTATCTTTTTAAATAAGATAAATTACATTGGTAGTTATTTATGAGTTAATTAACCACCAATTATGAGTCACCAAATACTGATATTTACTTCACATTATTATTGAGTGCAAAATATAGTCCTATAACTAAGGCCTCATATTCAACTCTATTATTAGTACATGTAAATTGTAGTCTATATGTTGCCAAGAATTTTTTACCTTGTGAATCAATCAAATTGATTCTCGTGCTTGATCCTTGCTTGGATATAGTTACATCAAAGTGTAGAGTCCATAGCTAATTGTAACATTCAAATTCTAACTTTTGTAATTGATTCTAAGTGGTAAAAGTATAAATACCAAGGCTGGGTGACTCATACTTTACCTCTTCATTCTTGATGTTATACTTCATAATGGGATACTTCATTTTTGGCTCTTTGTCAATACTGATTTGATTTACAACTCCTCTCCATGGTAGCCATATATGATAAAAGTCTATAAAGAGATATCCATTAAGCACTTTAGAATGGTCTCTACTCAATAGTATATGGCAGCCTTAAGGTATGCCAACCACTAGAATATCAATGGTCATCTGAATGTGTGGTTTAGAAGATAATTAGATATGCACATCCCTTAGTTTACCAACTATGGGGACCATTGTCTTGTCCAATTGTGAAATTATCCTTTTTGAAGGGAATGGTGTCAAACCAAGTTTTTGACATATAGAAGTAGGCATGATAGTTGTAAAATCTCTACAATCACATAAAAAAATATGAATGTTCTCATTGAAAGCCTGGATAGTCAGCAAGAAGGGTGGAACTTTTGGATTACTCTTCTAGATGACATTGGTGTTAGATGCTTTTGATTTGTCTATGGATGATTTTAATTTTTATATAGGCATCTTCCCAATAATGAACTTATAGAGCAACTCTTCTAATTTTGTAATCTAAGCTAACTCATAAAGATTTATATTCCCCTTGATCTTATTTATATCCTCAACAATGTTGTATCCTCCTTTACTTGGTTCTTCCTTGTTCTACTACTAATCAGTCACCTTTGGAGGGGGTGGATTATTATTTGATTTAGGATTAGGAGGAATCATCATGGCATTTAAAGGATTCAATGTTGTGAGTGGCTAATTATTCTTTAGATTGTATGCACCTCTCTATAACTATAGTAAAGCATGAACTTTATCCATGTTGTCCTCCAGCTCATTGTTATCTTCACCTAGAAAGGGAAATTCATGAGTTTCAAAGAACATGGAAATGGTGGAAGAGTTAGGATCTAGATTATGCTTAATTCGATTATGCATTTGATCTTTTCTAACCACCTATCTTTGAAATATTTTGAGTGCTACACAAAACTCAATGTGGTTGGGCTCACCATTCTCAAAATTATTCATGAATTCTACACCAATTGGGAAGAGTCATAACTGCTATGTTGATCTCTGTGAGCTTATTAGGCTACTCCATATTGTTTTCATGCATATTAAATGGTTGGTTGTATCTTTGAAAATTAGTGTTTTCATTACTAGTTAGGCCATTGGTATTACCCATCCTTTGCATATTTAAGAAATCATTACTCAACTTTTGAACCATCTTCTGAATAGAATCTATTTCTATTTTTGTAGAATCAATGTTTTGTTGGATAACAACAAAAGACATAGTATATTTTTTATTATGTTGATATCCATTACCCTACATGTGTTGTTCAAGAATTTGTAGTTTGGTTGCATTGTTTGTATCATCAGAGGCAGCATATATAACTAGTTATGATTAAATGCTGAGACATTCTATCTTGCATGTATAATTGGATTCAATGTGGGAAAGTTGTTATGGATGTTGAACATAGTGGGTACCTAAGAATTGAGATATATATCAATATTAATGTCTTATTTTAATGTTCATGGTAAATTTTTAGTTGCAACAACTCTCCTTAGAAACACCACAATAATTAGATCTAGTGAATTATTATACATCTCCAATGCTAATGCTTCCTTTAGTTTTTACCATGGGGTTAACCTATTTTACATAGTTTTAAATATCGCATTAAAATCATGGATAGGATCATTAGGATCTCTCTTCATACTAGTGAAGAGCTGGTATATTATGCTCAGATTGGTGACCTATCTAAATTATGCAAGAAAAACATCTTGACACTCATCCCAAGAAGTGATGGAGTTATCCATTAGATTTAGATACCAATCATAAGCAATATCCATTAATGTAAAATAAAATAATCTACATTCAACATCTTCATCAACAACATTCATTAATCTCAAAGTAGCTTTGAAAGATTTGATATACTCTTCCATTATCCTTGCTCTTAAAGGAAAAAATGATGGTAGATTTTCCTTCAGATTCTAAGGTAAATCATGCATGTCTCCTAGGATGGCAATTACAGATCCAAATAACCAAGGTGGTTGTTGATCCATTGGCTAATTAATAAGTAAAGGGTTCCCTATAGGTAAATTTTTTTTTACTAAAGGATGTGGATTGTTATGAATTAGGACTGTTATCACAATTCTAGGTCTCCTATGATTTTATAAGGGAAAGACTAATAAACTAGCTTGGGAATTAGATATGGTCACTCTCCTAGGTGACTCTAGTGTAAATCTATGTAAAGGATAACTTACTACTATTATTAGTATTGCCCTCCTTCTAGTGCTATTAGAACTATTGATGCAAGTTTTATACACACCATAGTCAAATGAGGCATCCTCTAACATTTTAATATCTCAATGGAGGTAAATTCCACTCCAAGGCATGATTTGTAGGTATGTGGTCTATTACAACCTATTGATTGAATAGATAGTAGGGCATGTAGGTTATTATCAAGGTTTTTTGGATGGAGGTGTGGTTCCTAAAAGGTAGTGAATCTCTATGTGCATTGGATGGATGGTTGGATTCTAACCTAAAGTGGGAAGGTATCAAAATCAACTCAAAAAGGAGGGAAGGGTAAGGTAGAAAATAAATCTTATGTGGTTTTTAGGAATTACTTCCCTAGTTAGTTTTTAAAATGATAATTGCTCTCAAAATCTATGTTCATTGCTAGTAGCAATTGCACACATAAAATCAGACATGATTAAGAAGTCTAAGGAGATAAAGATGCAAGAAATTAATAGGCCTCAGATAAATATTTTTGATTTTATAAAATATATTTCACACCCTTAATAAATAGATTATGGCTTGGTCTAGTGAAGTATCTGAGGTAGTTTTTACACACACACAAAAAAAAGTAAATTTAAGAAAGCACTCATGCACAATCAGAATTATGAATCAATTTGAACTTGACTATCTTAACCAATATATTTACCAATATCTCAAAAATTATTGCAAATTTATAGATCAGTACATCAATAAAAATAATCAAGAATCAATTCATAGTTTTTTCACACTAAATATTATTGAAACATACAACCAAAGAAAGTAATAACTAATTAAATATAAATTGGAAAAAAAATACATAAACACATTTGTTAATGATCAAAACTAATTTTCTCTTGTATTAAAAAATTCTTTGACAAAAATTCTAGTTGGATTACAATTATTTATGTAAACTTGGGTAAGGGGTCAGCTCATCCTCCAAGTATATGCAAGGTCATTATATGTGATAATATAAACATGAGTTATAACTATGGTATAACATCATATAAAATTATACTTGTTATCCATTTAAAAAGGTCTTTCCAAAAGATATGAAAAATGTGCATGTGGATAAAGATAGAGGTAATTTTTTACAATTATAGCTCAAACCATATGCAAACTATAAACATATGCACCATTTTACAAAACTCTACATGCCTCCTTTATAGGTTATGAGAAAAACCTATTAGATATTTTAGATTAGATGCATTCAACTAGAACTTAGACATATATCAAAGACAAGTATCATTATATCAATCCTTTAGAACCAGTGACATTGTTTAATTATAAATAATCTAACATGACTATGTATTATATGTTACATGTGCCTCTAATTGAGTTTGGACCTTTGAATAGTTCACTTAGGACTCACACCACCAAATCCCTATGAATGATGGAATGTGAGCATGTCATTTTTTAGCTCCATGGACTTCTTGGTCTATTTTTTAAAACACGCTCCACTTAGTGCATTTACACCATGTGGCAAATTCTCTCTTGTCCTAAGACCTTTGAAAAGTCTCTATCAATCTTGTGCCATTGATCTTGATGTACTAGGCTCTTGTGAATTAATTTATCTCTAGGTACTGAGTTCCCATAATGTTACCACTTGGCATTCTCATAGATATTTTGAAAAAAAATTCATTTAAACATTCTCATGAGGGTGACACTTGTCATTACCGTACTCACTCTAGATAACCCTTTATTTGTGTTCTTGATTTTACACCATCGATCTCTGGTATGTGGGTTAATATGCATCATAGATCTTAGTTCTTGAATTTTTTACTCCCCATGAGTTTGAAACTTGTATTTTCTAATTTTTTTCTTAAAAAAAATAAGTGCAAAAGTGATTTAGCATATATAAATGCAAAAATGATTTAACACACACACACACATAATAAAGTGCTTGACTATAAGGACTTTGGTATATTATCATTGACAATATGGTATTGTTTTTGGCCATTTTTTATGGGGGAATTTGTTTTAATCCTTTTGTTCATGTCATATATATCATCAAGGAAATTATTTTAGACAAAATGTCTGAAGTAATTATCCTGAAGGGTATGTCTTATTTAATCTAAAAAAATGATCGAGACATTAACCCTGAAGGGACTACATTTTCATCAAATAAGAGGTCTAAGATGCAAAGTAAAAAAAAAATTGGTTTGAAGGACAAAAGGCTTAGGATAAAAGTCCCAAAGGGTAAGTTTCATAGGGAAAATGCCAAAGGTTAAATCCTCTTGGACAAAATGTTCAGAGGAATGGGTTGAAGGACCAAATCTCTCAGACAAAATGTTCAAAGGAATTGGCTAAAGGACAAAGGCTTAGGATAAAAGTCCTGAAGGGATAAGGGGCTGAGACAAAGTACTTAAGGGTAGGTGGATATTTAAAGAAGGGATGAAGGGACATTTCAATAAATTTGAAGGGTAGGTGCAAAAAGTTTGAAGGATCTACTTCATGGCAAATATGCCTGAAGGGTCTACTTTGTAAGGTAAATTTTCAATGGGGAAAGGGTCTGGGATAAATTTCACAAAGGTTAAGTTACATAAATACCAAAGGGTATGTGCCCTTGGGGTCATTAGTTTGGAAAAAATGTATTGTCAAGATTCCTATGGGGAATTATTTTAGGCTTTTTTTGTCAGAAAAAATGTCTAATGATAAACATTTTGAAGGGTCATTTTATCAGGAAAAGGTCCTAGGATAAAATTCCTAAAGGATATTTTTAAAAGCTCAAAGGGAATTTTTAAAAAATCCAAAGTGTAAGTCTGGAGGGCTAAAGGAGATATATCAGAGGATTTGTTTTGGATAAAATGTTTGAAGGAATTTACTCAAAGGGCAAAAAAAGGCCTGGGACAAAAGTCCTAAAGGGTAAGAAAAGTTTGAAAGAGAAAGGGCGAAGGGAAAAATATCTCAAACAAAATGTCTAAAGGAATTTTTGAAGGGATGGTCTCAAAAATGTCAAAGGGTATGATGTCTCAGACAAAATGGCCATGATAAAAGCCTGTAATAATAAGTTTGAAACACTAAGGCCAAAGGAATTCAAATGATGGACAAAATTCCTGACAAAGACAAATTACATAATTCACAAAAGGAAAATACAAAAGACATAAGCCAAATAGAAATAATTAGACTATGAACACAATACCAATGCCATTTTTCTAAAGTATGAAAAGGCCAATAATCCATATTCTCCCATATTTTGCATAAACATATAGAAGAGGGGCTCAATGTCAAGACCATAGTCTAAAAAAGTGGGTCCCCATTTTTGTAAAGAAAGAGGGGATGTTGGGTACAACAAGGAATATCCTTTCTTTGGCCTCAAACACTTCTATTGGATTTGGGTAATTATATTAGCAAATATATCTAACCCTGTTGATGTGGGTTTTATGCACACTTTAGAAAGTTTAAATGAAGTAGCCTCTAACATTTTGGGATCTCTATGGCATAGGGTTCTACTCTAGCACACGAGTTGTAGGTATGTGGTTAAAATAACCAAGTGATGGAATACAATGTTGAGCCTATGGGTTGTTTAACCAAGTTTTGTGGATGGATGTGTGGAATCTAATAAAAAAGGTAATCACTAAGTGAGTTATATGGGTGGAGAATTATTCTATGGTGGGTATATCTCAAAGAAACTCAAAAAATAAAGGAAGGGTAAGGAAAAAAATAAGGTTTTGTGTCTTTGAAAAGTAATTTCTAAGGTATTTTCTTTGGTGGACAAGTGTCTCAAGAACCAGTGTTTATTGTTTACATATTTTGCACACTCAAAAACAATCATGGTTAGTAGTCTAAGATAGCAGATAAAATATGATCAATGATATCAATTGAAGGTTTCTCTTCTTAAGGTTGTTGTTTCAAAACTTTGCATAAGAGGTATAGTTCAGACCAAAAAGTTATCTAAGGTAGTTATGGCTCATGTATAGAAGACTATATCAAAGGAGATACCTCTACAGACCTTGTTTTATCAATTTAACTCATACTAACTACTTAAATCAATGAAATTTATCAATCCTAAATATATAGTACACATTTAAGACTAATATTAATTAATAAAACAACCAGATTCATTTATAACATTAGCACACATCAAAATTATTGAATCAATATAAATAAATAAAATTCAAATTCATTAGCATAGGGAGGGAAGAAGAAAGGCCAAACACAGTTGCATGACAATCAATTTCTTGATCTCTTCCTATATATTCATCCAAAAATTTGACCCTTTGAAAGAGGGTTATAACTTGTATATATAGACTTGGGGTAGGGGTCACCTCATCTTCTAAGTACATGCAAGAACTCATAGTTTAAAATTATAAAATAATCATAACATGAGTTCTAATTTTATGAAAAACTACATGCACATCCACAACTAGTTATCACAACATGTTCAAAAATTGACTCATTCTAATAATGCAATGTAATGTGTCCATGCTTTACAAAATCTCTCAATTTAACTACCACATGCATACATGACATATAAATACACTTTAGTTAAATCTATCAATTTTACATATAAAATACATACAAGATTAACCTCAAACAACTATGGCTTATCCACAACAAGTTGTTGCATGGTTGAACTTGTTGTGGTAGGAAGAATTTAAGTGGTCACATAAAATGAACTAGACTAAAGTGTTTGACAAAGCTTCTGAATTAAATTATTGACTAAAATTTCTTGACTGAAAGTCATCAAATGAAATTTCTTAAATAAAATTTATCGAATGAAAGTTTGACCAAAGTTCCCAACTAAAATTATGACCAAAGTTTCCAACTAAAGTTTTGACCAAAGTTCCTAACTAAAATTTTAACCAAAGTTACCAACTAAAATTTTGACCAAAGTTCCCAATTGAAATTTTGACCAAAGTTCCTGATTGAAATTTTGACCAAAGTTCCTAACTAAAATTTTGTTCAAATTTCTCGATCAAAATTTTGACCAAAGTTCATAACTAATGTTTTGACCAAAGTTATCAAATATTTGTATACATGTGAAACTTCCAAAAATTCCATCAATAGATTAGTCAAAATAAATCATGTAATAAAAAACTTTGGAAAATAAGAGGAAAAACCCAATTATGATAAAAAATATTTATGTGATGTACAATAGATTTTAAAGATTATAATATGGATAAACATACAGGTGAAATTTAATAATAAAAAGGTTTTACCAAGATAAATTTAGACCTTTCAAATTCTAATGGGTCCCTACTTAGGAAGAAAAAAATAAAAAGAGTGAGGGTGTGTTGAGTACAACAAATGGCAACTCATAACAGTTGGATACTCCCAAGTTTTCAAGAACCTAGAATCCATGGTTTTACAATCCCAATATCAACCATAAACCTTAATAAAAAAAATGATTAAATCAAAAAATAAAATAAAATCTTACTAATTCTATGCAACATACTAACTTTACTTATACCTTGGACCTATGTGTGGTAAAGTAATGTTCTTTATCTCTTGTCTTACAGTTTTAGGAAAACACATAGGGTGAGTTGTAGGTTTCATTATGATTGGGTGTTAGATGCATAGAAATTAGGGATCTTGAGCATTATTCTACTGCTAGTAAAGCATCCATAGCCTCAACAAATATACCTTTGATCACCTCTTCTCTCTTTATTAATATTTCCCATGATGCATGATACATTGATCTTATTTCATCATATAAGCTTCTAATCATATTTGATCTTCTTGTAGACTTTTAGATTATGCCTTTTATTTTTAAACTTTTTTTCTTCTTTCTGAATAAAATAAAAAGAAGGTGACCACCATGAGCTGGTCTTAGTGCAATTTTGGTTTAATCAAAATATCTTTGTCAACTTTTACCCATGTAAATGGTTATTACCTTAAACAAGTATTAGCATTTTATGTGAATTTGACCCAAGGGGATAAGGAGAGATTTCTAAATTTTCATTGAAATGTGGGAGCATAATTCACGTACCTAATGAAATCTTTAAATTTCGGACATAATAATGGTTAATTTTTTTTATTGTGTATCTAAATTATGAAATCTCATACACAAGGGTATAAAACCTATAGGAAAATCAATTTGTCCACTCTATTTTATTTTCTTCCCACATTTTTTCTTATCTCTTAGAACATTCCTCTTAGATTCAATATACAAACTCAAACATGGGTGAGAATTCTAGTGAATTGGATATCATCTTTGTCATACCACAAGAATTCAATTAGATTGTCACAAAGCAAAAGACACCTACTCTAGAAATCATGAAACTATTATAATGAAAGAAAATTACATAAAATAATAAATCCAACCTACTCCTACTCTAAATAAAACCCAAAAAATAAGGGAGATACATTTGGAAACACTGTTTGGTATGCTTCTCACTCTTTGGTAATAGCAGGGTTTTCTCCATTAAAGTTTTGAGATAGGTAGGGACATCCTTATACTCATTAAATAAAATTATTAGTTTTTACCTCCTATTATAAAAAACATTAGGGTCACTCATTGGAACATCCAAAAATAAATAAACAAATATATCCTCTCTACGATACATAAATTTTGAAAACTCAACATTATTGCTCATGTATTCAGAAGGAAATAACCCAGATATGTAATCACAAAAAATATTACCTGATTGAGAGGTAAAATCAAACCAATATTATTAGTAATATAGAATCCAAAGAAATATTAATGAAATAAATATGGAAATAAAATTCAAAGACATAATATAAGAGAAACACATATTTAACATGGTTCACCCAAAATGGGCTACATCCACATATAAATAATCATTTCTTCTCTTATTCGATCCAATAAATAAAGGGATAAACCTATAATACATCCACTATAATCTCATATTCACTCACACATAGTGTGCCATCATAATTACAATGCCTTCAAATCAAATGAGGATTACATATCAGGGAAAAAATGCATCAACATAATTTCCACCATTTAATCTATGACCTAATAGTGAATGATCTAGATTTAATGTGAAATTAGAATATTTTACAATGCATTTTTCACAAAGTTTTGCTTCAAGGGCATTGCCCCTAAACCCCATTGAGACCTTAATATTGGGTAATTTACCCTCCTATCTATAATTGGGCATTATAATAAGATCAAGATCCATCATCTAACAATAATCACTAGAATTTTAAGGTCTCTAAAATTCAAAATATGTAATTTGAGGTGAAATAATTATTTTTATCTAGGCCAAAGGCCTCTATAAAACCTAATATTCCTTTTATTCATATGATATTATAAATGGGTTAATGTATTTGGAATTAACAAGTTCTATAACTTCATCATTTATAATATTGTCATTAAGAGAATCTAATTTAGACAAAGAATCCTCAAAAGTGTCTCCTGAGATGGATATTAAATCTAACTTGTAATCTTGAAAGTCATCATACTCTATGAAATCATTATGGGCATGGTACACAATGATATAATAAAAATCATAAGTATAACTATGAACAATAATTTCCTTCATAACTTCATCTAAACTTTGATTTTGAATGTGCCCTTCAATATTTGAATGATTGACCTCTTGAATTTCCAAATTATGAATAAAATTTTGTTTACCTGAGGCCCACTATTTTTTATTTTAGGAGTAAAAATATTAGTAACTATTAATTTTAAAGGGATCATCCTATCCACATCATGTTTTTCATCCTTTTTTTGTTGTTCTTCTGAATTGAAACTTTGATTATTTCCATTTAAGAAATATTCTTCTTCTAAATGATTATGATCTGGGAGATCTATGAATTCATGGGTAGTGGGATTATAATCAGGGGTCTATAGTTTAATGTTAATTGATGTTGATGTACCCATACACTAGGGTTCTTAGTTAATCACATAATCAACCATAGTGGCTTACACATTAGAGTTAGGCATTAAATTGAATTCAACATCCATTAAATCAAGGCATGGGCATCTATGTGAATTAATTCCATGGAAAGGGAGATTAGAAATAGAATAAAAATTATTGGGGGAAGCCAACATACCTTTTTCACTCACCTTATGGTAAAAATACATACCTACCTCAAGCATAACATATTTTGAAATCTTAACACTGAAGCTTGCATAATTAGAGAACAAGTCAAGAATATAATTATCAAACAAATGTTTTTATAGAGAGTCCAATAAAAACCAATAGTCATAAGAGTTATCAACACCATCTTTAAAGTTAATATCTTTCTTTGCAAGGTAAAGTAATTGATCCTTGACCTAGATATTTTCTATTTTGTAGAGCTGATGAAAAGGTTGAGAATGTTCTTCTAAATTGACACTTTCCTTACTCTCATCATTTACCTCTTCAATTAGCTTGTCAAATACAGGGATGGAATAAACATGATCCAACTCTTCTATCTTGACAGATTACTCTATTTGTTATTGGTATCTCAATTGATCCTATAACACTATAATTTATTCTTTGATGGATACAATATGTTCTTCTACCTCTCTTATGATCTAATCATCCTCTCCATCTGATATCTCTTCTTATTCCTTGACCATGTTATGAATTTTGGGATCAAGAGTATTCTAATTATGCACAAGGACTAGATTAAAAATAAACCCTTCTACTATGCTCCTATTTGGGCACAACACCAAAATTTATCTTTGGTTAGCTTCTATAAATTATTATTCAACATGACTTCTTTAGAGAATCTAATAAAATCCTTTAAATTGTTTTTTGAAGCATGAGCATTAATATTTGGACCAAATGAATAAAAAAATATTCCTCAAAACTATTCCAGCTAGTGATAGAACTAGGTGCCAACTCTACAAACCAATCATGCATTTATTCCCCCAACATGAAAGGGAATAACATGTAGATTACATCCTCAAAGTTGATGTCTAGAACATGCATATTATATGTGTAACCATCAATATGTTCTTGGGTAGATCTTGGGTGATTATTACAGAACTAAGGAAGGTAAGTGAATGGGTTATATATGAGATCATGTTGATTACCTGGGATATGTATGGGTGATTTATTGAGCCAACTGATTTTCAATTTTCTAAGTGGTTGGAGGTTTAATCCCTCATTATAGTTATAATAATTTTAATTTTGATGTGGGTTTAGTGCACATCTCAAAAAATTTAAACTAGGTAGACTCTAAAATTTTAAAATCTATATGGAATAAGGTTCCAATCTAGAGCATGAATTGTAGGTATGTAGTTAAAACAACCAGGCGATGGAATAATAGGATGAGATTGTGGGTTGTTTAACCAAGTTTTGTGGATGGATCTATGGAATATAATATAAAAGTAATCACTAGGTGAGTTAGATGGGTGGAGAATTATTATATGGTGGTTAAATTTAAAAGAAACTTAGAAAAATAAGGAAGGGTAAGGAAAAAAAGAAAGTTCTATGTCTTTGAAAATTAATTTTTAAGGCTATTTCTTTGGTGGACAAGTATCTATAAAACCAGTGTTTGTTATTTGCAACTTTTGTACCTCACAAATAAATATGATTAGTAGTCTAGGATAATAGATGTAGGATACTCAATGATCTTAACTAAAAGTATCTCTTATTAAGGTTGCTATTACACACCTTGGTATAAGAGGCTACAATTTATACCAAGAAGTTATCTAGGTTAGTTGTGCCTCATGCTTAGAAGACTATATCAAAGGAGATACCTCTACATACCTTGGATTATCAATTTAACTCATACTAACTACTTAGATCAAGGAAATATATCAATCCTCAATAGCTATTACACATATAAGACTGATATTCATTAATAAAAAAATCAAATTTATTTATATCATTAGCACACATCAAAATTATTGAATCAATATAGACAAAGAAGAATCAAATTCATTAACATAGAGAGGGAAGAAGAAAGGACAAACATAGTTACATGACAATCAATTTCTTTATCTTTTCTTGTGTATTCATATAAAAAATTGATCCTTTGAAAGAGGGTTACAACTTGTATATATAGACTTGGTAAGGGGTCACCTCATCCTCCAATTACATGCAAGAATTAACAGTTTATGATTATAAAATAATCATAACATGAGTTTTAATTTTATGCAAAACTGTATGTACATCCACAATTAGTTATCATAACATGTTTAAAAATTAACTCATTTTTATAATGCAAAGCAACATGTCCATGTTTTACAAAATCTCCCATTTTAACTACCACATGCATACGTGACATATAAATAGAAGTTTAGTTACATCCATCAATTTTACATGTAAAATTAACCTCAAACAACTACGACTTATCCACAATGTGTTGTTTCATGATTGAAATTATTATGGTAGGAAGAAATCAAGTGGTCACAGAAGCTAACCTAGACTAAAGTGTTTGAAAAATATTCTGAATGAAATTCTTGACTAAAATTTTGCAAATAAAAGTTCTTGAATGAAAGTTATCAAATGAAAGTTCCCAAATGAAAGTTCTTGAATGAAAGTTTCTAAATGAAAGTTCCAAAATGAAAGCTCCCAAATGAAATTTCCTAAATGAAATTTCCTGATTGAAAGTTTTCAAATGAAAACTCAATCAAAAATTCTTGAATGAAAGTTCCTGAATAAAAATTTCTTGAATGAAAGTTCCCAAATAAAATTTTGACCAAAGTTCTCAATTGAAAATTTGACCAAATTTCCTAACTAAAGTTTTGACCAAAGTTACTGACTAAAGTTTTGACCAAAGTTTTTGATTGAAATTTTGACCAGAGTTCTTAACTAAAATTTTGACCAAAGTTCTTGAATTAAATTTTTACCAAAGTTTCCGACTAAAATTTGGACCAAAGTTCTTGATTGAAATTTTGACCAAAGTTCTTGACTGAAATTTTAACCAGAGTTCCCAACTAAAATTTTGACCAAAGTTCTCAATGTTTTTATACAAGAGAAATTTCAAAAAAATCCATCAATATATTATTCAAAATAAATCACATAATAAAAAAACTTTAGACAATAAGAGGAAAAAACATATTACAATAAAAAATATCTATGCAATGTACAAGAACTTTTAAAGATTAAAATATATATAAACACATAGGTGAAATTTAATAATAAAAAGGGTTTACCAAGATAAATCTAGACCTTGGAAACTCTAATGGGTCCCTACTCAAGAACAAATAAATAAAAAGTGTGGGGGTGTGTTGAGTACAACAAACCCTACCATAAGTATCCTATGTTAAATAATGACTAGATATAGATGTGACCAAATATATCCTTTTGGGTTTTTTTATCCTTATTAGAATGTATTCATATCATGCACATAGGCTATCACTCTTTGTCAAATGATCAAACCCTATCTCCTCACCCTTGGAGTGACTATGAGAAAAATGGGTTAGTGGGGTCATAGTTTCAAGCTGACCCCAAAGACTCCTATATCAATGGGATATGTCTACATAGAAAATACTCTAAAGAGAGCCTCAAATTTATGTAGTTCTCCCTTATGTGTTGGATTATGTGTATGCAAAGGTACAATGTGTGATAATTAAATACATGCAATGACCTATCTTGTAATTTGAAAAATATTTCTCATGGGATGATCTTTAAATACTTTAGACCTATATAAATATTTATATTATAATCTATATAAAAATAGAGACAAATATGTTAGGTTTTCTCACTTGAATTTTTGATTGAGTGCTTCTTGGTATATTTACTTATTAATTGTATGTGATTTCCATGTGAAGAATGAATTAGGGTTGATATTATATATACCAATCCATTTTAAAAATAAATCACATTACATCATTTAGGCCAACCTTTTGGATGTGGTTCTACTATAAATTGGATTAATTTTGGGAATTAGACACTTTATAGTAAATTGGAGACTTACATAGATGCATGTCTACTTGGTATGCAAGAGTTTAGGAAGATATAAAATAGGTATAAGTCCAAAAATTGGAGTGAAGGATAATAATCAGGTGTAGAGATTTTGCATAATATATAAGGTGTGGTCATTAGATTAATAATTGTTAGACTAAGAGATAAGTAATTTGACACAAAGGCATAGTGAACACAAGCCTTTCAATGACAAGAATGTATATAACTGAAAGGTATAATCATGATAGGTATTTACCAAGTGAACAAGATTGAGGTGATATATAAATTAGATTTTAGTATCTACACCTACCATCATAGATGAGTGTATTTAATTATTTTAGTGGCTTCCTATGCATTATGATTTTTTTATCGATTGATATTCCATACATTACCTTGGTTTGGGAAGAGTCATTATTTTAATTATCAATTAGATAACATTAGGATGAGATGGTAATCTCTCACCATCTAGTTTCATCATCATAATTGTGATGATTGGATTATATCCTATATGATGTTATGTACACTTTTATCTTACCTAATGATTTTATATTTAGTTTTTATTTTCCTACATTCCTCAGTCTTCATAGAATGTATGTATTTTGCTTTGTATTGGGTAGATAATTTATCTATATGGATTGGTGGATGCCTCTATGTGGTTTAACTTTATCTCATATTTTTGAAATTTTCTTGTGATATTTTCCACTTACATGTTGGTAAGTGTGTGAATATATTATAAAATTAGAGTTTCAATACATAGTTCTTATTATGTGAGGGTATTGAAGAGTTTTTTTTAATATATTTGTTGATACATTATCTCCTTAATCCCCATTTGTGCCTTCAAGAGCCACAATATCATGTCTTATTATATCTTAAATTACGAAAATTTACCACTATATGTGGCATACCCTAAAATTATTTCATTTCTTTATAGGTATTTTGAAGTTGATTGGAATGATCTTCTTATGGTTTTCCTTGTTATGGATTTTGAGGCTATTTATCTATTTATTATTTGAAACTTTATTGAATGTTGGTGATATAAAATTTATTTATTTTCTTGCATTTTGGATTGAATTTGGTTGTCTATTAATTTCAAACTTAATTTTTCTTTGGTTATATTGGGTTGTTTAACCTTTACATTTTTTTATCCTTTGTGGATTGATCTAGGCTTCTTAGCTGATTTGACTTTTCTCCTTGATTATGTTGGTAGATTTTTAAATTGTCAAAGTGTGTTGTTTGGATGAAACTTATTTTATACCTTTTACTTTATGAAAGTATGGCAGCAGTAGGTAAGAACTATCTTTTTATAATTAACATATGATATTAGCTTATGAATTTTTGCATAACCAGTTGAGAAAGTTGATAAACATTATCTCATTAGTACTTTCTAGAGAGACTATTGAGCTAAGTTAGAAGGATTCTTTGATATTGTTATAACATCACTAAAATTATATTTTTAACTTGCATTACCTTTCATGAGGAAGTATGAATAAGTGGAGGGGG
Source organism: Torreya grandis (assembly GCA_037957365.1). NCBI lineage: Eukaryota > Viridiplantae > Streptophyta > Pinopsida > Cupressales > Taxaceae > Torreya > Torreya grandis. The sequence continues at coordinate 1,767,671 of JARHVA010001554.1, read as the reverse complement.
ATGTGAGAACCTTATTTTTTAGGGTAATAGTGAACATGATGGTTTTAAAAGGAGTCATATCCTTATAAAAAGAAGTATGAAAATATAGAAATAACAATTAACATGGTACTCCTCTACTAGTGGCATGAAAACCAAGATGTAAATAAAATAATAGAATATTGCCCTAACATATAACTAATAAAATATAAAAACAAGTTAGTACTTAGTCCACAAACCTTATTCAAACCAAAACAAAATAAACATTACCAAAAGGTCAATCACTAGGCATCATACTCTAAGATAAGAATAAGATAAAACTTATCCCAATAAAATAATAGGCCAAAAAATAAGTAACACTAAAATGTATTATACTAATTCTTATTTGAGAGATGCTAGGCTAAAAAATGAATTACTACACTTTAGAATTTGAAGATAATATCTTGGAGTTTTAATATTTTTTAATTCTTTAGCCACCTTGTTGTTGTCATCATGTTGACCATAATCACAACAAATATTATCACTAGGATAATACCATTAATTTCAAAGTGATTACATTTGGACATTATTTTATTATACACACATCCTGATATGATGTGATCTCTATGCATTTAGACATGAGATTTTATTAATACCCTATGTTTGAGATAATTGAATTTGTGTGTGATGTTTTAAATCTAATTAAATTATTTTTGTTGTCCATTATAATTATTATTATATTTATAAATTAATAAAGCTAATATTTCATAAGCATATGATTGATTATATAGATATTTAAATTATTGTAATGAGTATATTACCATTGAAGTGTTATACCCTAGATACGTTCATATACATTTTATATGGATTGAGATTACTTGTGTTGTTTAAATTTTATAACTTAGGTGATCTAAGGTTGTATTTTATGTGTAAATTGATGTGTAGGTTACAAAAGAGGCTAACTAAGTAACTTAGGATATCTTGAGCATGATTTAATCATTGGTATAGTGGTGTAATGACTACATGACTTCTTGAAATCCAAACCCAATTCTAGTGTAGTATGTATACCTAGTTTTAAGTTAGGAATCCCCTTTCCCTTCCTAACACTATTCACCCATTTTAAATTATTAATACTTTTTGTTCTAAAAATTAGGAGTCACTTTAAGATTATTATAACTCAATAAATTAAACTTTTAAACCAAATAAGTGATCCTCTATGATAAAAACTTGGATGGGAACTTTCAACCATGTTTGTAAGTAACTATAGAGTGATTTAGATTTAGATATTTATGTATTTAAGACACTAATTTACTATATTTTTTAGTAAGACATGTTTTTAGTTTGGATTAGGACATATGATAGCCCATGTTCCCATTTATCTATGGAATGGGATAGTAGGAGCATTGAAGAGGCTTTGAATTATCTTATTTTCCCATATGGGCTTGTAATAGGAGTTAATGCTTGTGTGGACTTTCCAACCATGAGCAAAGGAATGGGAAGAGACGCATGTCACATTCCCATTGGCTAATAGATGATTGTATTTTTATTATATGAATAAGGAAAGATTGTTAAGCATGGTCATTGATGTCTTAGGTTTTCATTTATGCCAAAGAGGGCATATGGTTCTAGTGAATAAATGAAAAAAAATTGTGTTTGATAGCTTGGACAAATATGGCACTTTTGTAGGTCTGTAAGGATAAAGAAGAAGTTGTGAGAAATCCATAGATGTCTAGGTGAAGTTATGGTATGTCACTTGATCATTTGGAAAGAGAAACATGCATCTTCTAGCTTAAGAGAAGCTAGAACATCACTACACACCATGCAAATATGAATGAAATATAAAGTTTGTGCATTTATTTTAGGTACTCAAAAAGTTAACATACGTTAAAATATTATATGTATATGTTGTCTATAGTGTCAATATGGTACCCTAAATATTTCAACTCTTGAAGTGTTTTATAGCTCAGGTTATAAACCTTCAAATTTGCTCTGTAGACTATGATGGGCCAGAGACTGTCAAGTTTAACTATGTAGAAGTCTGAGGTCAACTAGTTAGTATATCTAACAATGAGAGTTCATCAACCGGATTGTGATCCAATGGTGTGTGTGAAGTTAAATTATCTAAGGTTTTTGAGATTAAACATGCTTGTGACATGTGTCTCAATCTCATGAGTTGATATAAGTCCAGTAGTTTATGCGTGTTTATACAAATAGAGATCGATATTACGGGTTGATTCAAATATTCTAATGTGTAGAAGGCATGTAGAGATGCCAAGTAGCATAATCATGGAAGATATGATATAAGATTAATGGTGAGGATTGTAAGGTAAAGACTAGGATAATCTCAAGGAGATCAATGGTGCATATTTGTACAAAGTTGCCAGGGGACATGAGATGATGATAAAGTGATCGATGTTTAGTGTTTGAATAGTGACCATTGGAATTTGAATTTTCAAATTAATGAGGGAAAACCAATCTATTATTTTTGAGCTATATATTTTGATCTAGGACAAATTTATTGATGTAGTAAAAATTAGAGTTGTAAAGGACTTCAAGCCAAATCCAAAAAATCTAGTTAAAAGGTATGAATGTTTTTATAGTTAAATTTATTGAGCTCCAAAGATAACTATATGTTCATTCATGGTGGTTATGTGTATAAGATGAGTTTTTTGGTAGGATAAATTTCCTAAAGATGTCTTGGAGATCATATAGAGTAGACCCATGTATTTGAAAGTGATCTTGTGTTCTTGTTTTACTCGATGAAGTGTTAAAGGGATAATAGGCCTCCATGAAACCTATATGTGCTACTAAGGCCTAATTTAAAGGTGTAGCTTCTTAAATGTGACTCGTAGATGCTTTGGCTGACTTATGAGTATGATATTGAGCTATGTGTTAACATGTTAGAATCCTTAAGGGTTAAGGCAATTATTTTAACTAACCTAGAAGTTGATATTCATGAAGACTCTATAAAGAGTGGAGACTAAGGAAATGGTTTCTAGACTTGTATGTGAATGTTTTGAGAGAGTAGAAGATAGATACTAGAGGAAGTGTGCTCAATGGATGGACTAAATTACAAAATAGATTGAGGATGAATTAATAAGACTATAAAGATCCAAAAGGGGTGTTTATATGCTTTGCTTATATGAGAAATTTTGAGTGTGTGAAGAGTTTGAAAGAGAATTGTTATACATTATTTATCCATTTAGATTGAAATGTAATCAGAGTTCTAGAGTTTTTGATTTCATAGGTGTTGTGTGGGTGATCAACATCTAAAACAAGTGAGTGCTTTTTCATACTTAGGAGTTGGTTCTCCTTGTGAAGTGGATGCTTCACTAAAAGGTCTCATGTTTTTTTATCATCTTATAAGATAAGTATTCCATGTGTTTGTAGGATTGAGAGTGTGTTTTATCCCCCAAGAGGGTTTCCCATGTAGATATGGTGTTATGTATGTGATCTTGCATCATCTTTCTTATTCATTATTATGAACATATTGTATGATTTATGAATGATTATGGTTAATGATTGAGACTTTAAAAGGAATAAAATTAAATTTTGAAATATCTTGCATCACTGATTCCACCCCCCTCTCAATGATTATACCTCTAAAAATTGGTATTAGAGCAGGACCTATTACTAATTTCACCTGCCAAATTACTATCCCTATTATCCAAAACTTTCCCCAAAATGGTCAATTTCCCCATGTAGTTGGTCAATTATGGTCTAAAAGTAAAAATTTGGATTTAAAAACACCAAAAATGGGTTTAAATCATCAAAAATTATTTAAAAAGTTATAAAATTATCTCAAAAGATCTTTATTCATGTTCAAAAGGGTGAAAATAACCTAATTATAAAGTTTCAAATCATAAAAAGGTCATTTGATATGTTAAGTAAACATAAAATCCCCAAATTTGACTCCCACATGCAAAATTTGCCAAATAAAAAGTTAAAAATATGAAAACATGCATGGTATCCATGAAATTATTCTCAATAATTCCATTACAAGTGGTGGAAAGCCTTACTTCTCTTTTAAAATGGCAAAAGAGCTTGTTTTCACCTGTTTCACAAGCAATAATATGGAATCTATATGGAATCCATACATCTAGGGTAGGGTAAGTCATTTTTAGGAAATTATAAATATTCAATAGGATTTTCATGAATATTTATGTCCATACAAGTCCTCAACCATCTTCCTTTTTCTTTCATGCTTCTTGGCACAAGGGGTACATGCTTATAGATTTTCTACTATTATGGTCTATTGGAGGAGAGCACAAATCTCAAATTTGGGGTGAATAAATTAGACTCAGAGGGATTTTTGATGGTCTAATTATTTTATAAATTGAAATATCCATTCTAATGAACCATCTAGTTGAAGTCAGGGTAAATTCTGCTGCCTAACATCTAGAATGGTAGTTGTTTTTCTTCAATTTCTCTTCACCTAGGTAGAGTTTTCAGAAAATTCAAATTGTTAAAAATTCTTAAGGTCTTTATCTAACTTACATGGAATTATTAAGGTATTTTTCATCCAATTCATGGTAAAACATAGGTCTCAAATTCAGCCAGTCAATATGCACTATTCACAAGCTTACAAGGATGAATTGTATGGTCCAAGGTGAAGAAGATATCATCAAATTATCAAGATTTCATTTTTGCAAGGTTTTCATTATTTAAATTCATAAATATTATATGTTATCCAATATTAATAGAAAAAATTCATCTCCATGCTCAAGCAAGGTGTTTCAAAAGGGCTAGTTTAGCATTCTTTAAGGAAAATTTGCAGAATTTAAGGTTTTTGGAGAAAACCATGTTTTAATTTCACCTCTTTGCACTCATTATATGGCCTAAAAATTATTGGAATATGATGTTTAGGGTTATATATTTTCATAATTTCCTTTTCATGGGCTTTTCATGATCTCTCACCGTCCTTTCCCACCTCCATTTATTTCACCTCATTCCATTGCCATACTCTACCTTTTCCCACTATGTTTTCACTTTCCTTCCATCCTCCACCATGTTTTCTCATCATATTTTCATGCCTATCACCTTTCATCCCATATCCATCACTAATAAATGGTTAGAGAGAGGAAGGCACCATGAACATGAACAATGGTATGTAGACAAGCAAAACATCATGTTACAGTCATGGGTCTGAACCTACAATAGAGGCATGAAATCAAATTATGATTCTCAAGTCCATGTTGGCTCAGGAATGGAAGTTATTAATTTAACGTTCTGAGCATAAAGTAACTTATATCAAGGATTATCAAGCACCATAAAATCATGAAAAAGGAGTTTGAAGGCCAATTAAACACCAAACTCAGTCTGTATACTTCAAAGACATTCATCTACAACCGTCAAGGAAGTGCCATAGGAAAGTTTTTGAAGTTTCAAAAGTTTCATAAAATTCAAAGAGGTTTTGAGTTCACAAGGTGATCATTTATCTCAGGAGAAGGTTAAGAGAGTTAAATAATAATCATGAAGATCAAGCAAACATCATATTAGGCCAAGATATGATCACCTACAACAAGTGTACAATATCCAAGAGTTGATCATTAGGTTATAGTAAAGAACATAAAAACTCTTTGAAGGCCTATACAATAAAAAACAACTCTATAAGGGATAAAAGGTGAAGATGATCATAAGCATCAAGGGCATATATTTTATTATCAAATTTACATAGCCCCTAAAGGCATCTATAAGCTTGTTGTATGGAGGGTGACCATTTTGATAAAAGTTAGGAGTTTTCCAGACTATTAAAGAGAGAATTTTGGTTAGCAAAGTCATGATAAGTTGAGGTTAATGATCTCAGTACATGGTGTTTTCAAATGTTATTTTGAAGTTTCAATTAGGGTTTAAAGAAGATGAAATGCCATATAGGGATGTATGGATGCACCTACAGCCTACTCTCAAAAGAAGTAAATTCATGGAACCTTATAGATATGTTAACAAGGTTGGTGAGGGGGGTAAACCCATTGATCATGTCAAGTTACTTGAGATAGGGTTTTAAACATGTATTTTAGTTTTCAAGGTTTATGACCTTGAATTTTGGAGTTAAGGACAATAATAAGCACTCAAATACCTTATTCTTAATCTGTACAAGGGCCAGTTAAGAGCTTATCATGATAGGTGTATTTAACATAAACATTGTGATCAAAAGGAATAGTAATAAGGTGAAGTTGTCATGTTTGTTTCATAGCTTATGAAAATATTCTACGTATCAATGTTTATTAGTGTTAACACGAGATGAAAATATAGCAAAACCCTACAAGGTTTACATACAATCATATGAGCTAAGAATCATCTCCGACAGCCATATAAACAATTTCCTTAACCTATAGTCAACTAACGACACCCAATGGCCTATTACTAGGGTCAAAAAAAGTATCTAGGGGATAATATTAATCTCATATAAAGTTTTGCTTCATCAAACACTTCATACACATAGGAGCAAGTGATTTTCAAACTAACATACAGTCCTAATTGAAACCCTACATGTAGCTTATGAGGAGCATACAATCAAGTGGGGTTGTAACCTAAGAACCTAATAAAAAAAACTAAGATGATAGTAGAAGTGATATGAATTTACAAATATGATATAATAAATGAATCAGGTGGACCTATTAGCATGCTCACACTCTCAATTCCTATGGAACCCTATTCTCAGTCTGTATAGGGGCTAGTGGATATGAATACACAATCAAGGTTTGGATAAAGGTTTATGAATATGGTTTTAGTTTGTTGATACCATTAGAGGAGGAATTTTAGGTTTTAAACAATTTTATAACTCTGAAGAAGTATCCTACATCTATTTTTCTATACAATCAAGCTTTGACACAACCAAGGGTTATGGAAGGAAGGTAAAAGTTTTTGAGCCAAGGATTTTAACTTCACAAGGTTTTTAAATGAGTAAGGAAGGGTTCCCTAATTATAAGGAAATATAAAGGAAGATTGAGTGACATAAACATTGACCTATGGTGCCAGATTAATACTATATAGGCCTATAACATAGCATGAGAAGCCTAATCTTTAAGAAGTATGGATTAGAAGGCATAAGGATTAGTTTGAGTCATCAAAAAGATAGAGTGATCAAGGGTTTATTTGAGGTCACCATGAGACTTGACAAGGATAAGCCTATAAAAAATCAAACATATCAAATGAGCATCTACATGAATTCACATACAACCCTCAAATGAAGTCCTACAACCATACATTCTCAAAGGTGTTAGGGATTAGTAGGAACATTGTAATATTTTAGGTCTCTCATGATGCAAGGGTATTGAAGTATGCCTAGTTTAAGGTGAACTAGCATGAGGTCAAATTATTGATCAAATAATCATACAAGTTCACCCTATAATGCTTCCCTACAACCTTAAAGACCAACATCACCACCTATATCTAAGAGTAGTGGTGGACTCTTATAGCCTCAAAAGGAAGCTTTAGTGTTAATTATACTTAGATGAAGATTAGGATGTATTGTTTCATTGTATAAAGACATTTTTTGTGTGGGGGTGTTATCATAACATTGAGATTGAAAGGTTTATTTCATCATTTCATGTTAAAAATCATCTACAGTGCTATAGTAGAACATTTTATAGGCTTATTTAGGGTAGAACTACAGTATATAATGGTCTTAAAAGTAATAAGTCATTTCAAGCTTCAAAAGGATGCTCATATCTAGAAATGATGCCATATACCTTAGTCTTGATCATAATTGAGGGGCCTATGTGATTTAAAGGTTTCCAAAAAATCCACATATAGCTTATTATGCCCACTATGATGCCTTACAGGCTGCCCTTTGGATCACTGTCTACAGTGAGGGTTTCTTTTCTCAAGTAGTATATTGAATGGAAAAGTGTTTATTATGACCATTAAGAGAAGATGAAGATATTATCCTAGGCATAGATTCAATGAGGTTTTAATACCTAATGCTACAGTGCCACCAAAAGTATGTGCTTATAGTTAGTATGAGGAAACACAACCACCACATTCTTGAAGAGTTTCCTAAAGGCTATGACACAAAAAGGGTTTCATGAAGTTATAAAAGGTTATATGATATATATAAAGCAATAGGACTGACAGGTCATGAAATAGACTATTCCAAATAGGTTTGTATAGTAGTTTCATCCTTGAAGACCATACTATAACTATGATAAGGGCATAAGCTTTTCCTTAAGCTTGTATTAAGGCCATACTTATGGTCAAATAAGGTTAGTATGTTTAATATGTTACTTAAATAAGAAAGGATATAGTTCCAAAATCATAATGATCATTACAAATAAATGAGCACAGTCAAGTTGAATTACCCTTCAAATACCCTTACAGTAACTTAAGATACAGTCACTTTCACGACTTTTACATGTAGCTTGAATGTTGATGGTCTCTTTAAGGGATTTTCAATTCAATGAAGGCATCATGTCAGTGATATGTGAGAACATTAATGACTTTAATTAATTTATAGGATCATTTCCAACCTCAAGGCAGTCAAGTACTCAAGCCATTGTATAGACTATGCACAATCCAAGGCCTTAAAAGTTGGACTAGTCAATTTGCTTTAAATGAGATGTGTGAAGAGATATTTTTTGGCAAAAATAGATTTATAAAAATATTTAATATTTAATTTAAACTAATAATGTTTTAAAATACATCAACATCCACCTAAAAGTAAATTACACGGTCTTTTTTTAAGCCTAATTACCTCATTAGAGGTCAAAGCATGCTTGAAAACAAGGGTAAAGGCTATTTTCAAAATCTTAAAGAGGTTATTGAGATAAATGAATATTATTTTGAGCTAAAAAAACTCTAAATTCCATGAAATTAGTCTTTCAAAACATGAAAACTTAGTCAAATATGCAGACAGTCCATGCACAGAGGTTAAAATTAGGAGAAAATTAAAGAATTTGGGAGCTACAGGTGGATTCAGGACTTGAAATTTTGTGCATAGGGTCATCATGAGTTGGGGAACCATATAAAAAATAATAATTTTCTTTTAAAAAGTGAACATATTCACTATTTTGTCTCAGACCTCAGCCTATTTATTTGAGGTCACCATTGGGGCATGCTTCATCCTAAAGTGCCTCAAAAGCTTCTAGTGCCAAGTAAAATATTGATAAGCTTGGGATTATTATTTTACATAATAATAAGACCTATATAGATTTTAATAACACAAAATTTTATGCAAACCATGCTCACATAGTATTTTATAGGTAAATAGGCACTTAGGTCAAAAAGGTATTTTTATAATTTTCAAGAAAAAATTGATTTTAAAAATGTTTTGATAGAATGGTACTGGTAATAAAATGATTTTTTTAGGATTTTTTATGCTTATAAGGATATATTTTAATTTTAGTGAAGTTTTTCACTTTTTATAGTTCTAGGCAACCTTCCAAGCCACCTGTTCAGATGCTCATTTTGTTCACCACATGTGGAGTTTGGTAAAAAATATTATTATGTTTTTATTACCCATATTAAATTATAATTAATGAGAAATTTAGATAATTTTAGCGGTTGTGATTTATGAACCATCGCTAAGAGTGTAGGCAACCTAAAATGCAATCAATCCCCCATAGGCAAAATTTATTTGCATGGTAATTTTTTATATCTTTTGCATGGGAGCCTAATATTTTTATAGATTTAAAAGGGTTAAATGTGATATAAATAAATTAAATTGTTTTTGGATTTGGAGGTTTGTACCTCATGAATCATTAGTTTGCATATTTAGCTTTAAAACCCTCCTAAATGCCTAAAAAACTAGTTTTGAGAAAAGTGGATTTTATTGCTATCAAATCATCATGGATAAACCTAAAACCTTATAAAAAATTAGGTACACTCTGAGATGATATCATAAATGTCATTTTAATCCATGGATATATACAGATGAGGGCATAAATCACATTTTTAATGGAAAAATCATGTAAAATGAAGTGCATGGTAGTTTAGGGGAATATAATCAATGGAGATCAAAGATTAAGACTTTTTATTTTTCCTAAACTTTTTATTTGGTCATAAATCATCCTATAAATACCCATACCAGCTTAAGCAAAATGGCAAGTCTAGTGTAAAATGACACAAAATGGACCTAGTCAACCCTGTTAACTAAATGGTAAGATTTTCTTATCAAAATCACAATTTTTGTGATGAAGAATTGTTTCTCAAGTATAATTTGTTGTTGTTTCAAGTTTAATGGATTATTTTCAAGTTTTATGGTGTCCAATTGCATAAATTAGCCTTTAGGCTTAACTAATATAGTTGGCCTAATTGTTCAAAGGGCTAAGTTGAGTTTGGCATTGAATTGATCCTCAAGGAGTTCATTTTGGAGTTTCACACCACTTTTATGATTTTTTAAGAAGATAATTATGAATATTGAATCCTTCAGGGTCCTTTTCATGCAAAATAAGGCTATTTAGAGAATGATTGGTCTTCAACTTTGGTTGACTAGTTCCAAGTCATAACTTTTTCCTAGTCATCTCATGCATTCAATGTTCCAAATCAACTTCAAATGGAGTTCTCCATCCAAGTTTTGGCATGGATTTTCATGAAAAAGAAGGATAATTGAGGTTAAGTAGTTTGAGCTCCAGTTGATTATTTGCCAAATGCCACATCCACTCTTGGTTTCCATGCAAAAGAAGACTTTCTCTTTTTCCAATACAACTTTCAAACAAATCAAGTGGAGTTCCTTCTTTGGATTTTCACATAGATTTTCATTAAAAGGAAGTTTGACTTTTAAAATGGTCCCACCATCCCTTCTACACCAAAGTTTGAAGCAAAGCATGAAAATTTTGTGGAGTTAAATATTTTAATGATTATTTTAAGATTTATAAAAGGAGTTAGTATTGATTTATCCAACCAAGACTAACCCTTCCCTTTTTTGAAATACCACATTGGATGTAATTAGGGTTTGAGACATATATATTGGCTTAATCAAACCATTATTTATTTATTCTTGGAGTAGAAGAGGAAATTATAATCTAGACCATATATCAATAAAGAAGATTTTATTTTGCATATGATTTTTTGATAGAAAATAGAGTGTACTTGATTGTGTATCAGCATATAAGTGAGATTATATCTCCTTCTGGTAGGTCCCTTCCTCACCTATTGATTTCTATCTCACCTTATGTAGGTCATTTGAAGAGGTAAAAGAAATTTTGTAATCCAAAATCCTTTCAAACCTTTATCTAAAATATTTATGCTTAAGGGAAAAATAGGAATTTAATTGGTTTATATATGTGCATTAATTTCAATATCTTCTAGAGAATATAAATAATTTAGGTGCATCACCCCTTTAATCAGTATTTCCCTACATTTTCCCCTTCCCCTTTTCATCTGAGAAATCATATTCATCAAACTTAATAGATAAATCTTAAGGGAACCAACCATCTCTAGAGGTTTTTCTCATCATAGAGTTACCCCCACTCCAATAAGTTCCCATTGTATCAACTGGAGAGAAGGTGTGCTTTTACATATTCAAGTAGGGTGCACTCCAGAGTGATAAAAATTTATGGCACACCTGATGGGACAACTTATTCACATTTTTGAATTATTATCTATGTATTTGAGTGTATTATTCATTTTTAGATTTGTATACTTTTCATGCCACCAAGATTTATCATAAGATCATATAAAAAAGGTAAAGAAATAGATTTCTTTGAGCTATCTTTCCAATTAGCAAAGAAGAAAGCCTCTCAGTCAAATCCAAATCCTATACCTTCTATTAACCTTGATATTACACAAATTCCTCTTGTTAAAGCCAATATTATTCAACCAAATGTTGTTTTAAAGCATATTCCTCTCCATGGTTGTTCCTAGAAGATAGGATTTTATTGCATTCAATGGTGGTAGTCCTCTAAATCTCAATCAATGGGATGATATTTCAACTTCTCCTCTTAAGGTTCTTCCTTATTTTATAGGATAAAATCCAAAAAATATTGTAGAACATATTGTATATATTACTAATCTTTGTTTAGTGCATCACGTGACATAGGAAAATGTAGTAATGAGGTTATTGGCAACTTCTTTCAAAGGGAAAACACTTCAATGGTACAAAGGTTTGACTTTTGCATCAATCAATAATTGGGATGAATTTAGAGAACTTATATGAAAACATATTTAAGATAAAATTGATCATATTTCACTTGTGGTGTAGCTTACAAAAATTAAGAGATTTAATCATGAGTTCATGGTGGATTTCAATTACATATTCTAGAAGACTTGGGATAGAATTCCTGCAGTGATCAAGCCTACACCCAACTATGCTTTTTTGTACTATCTAAAGGATCTTAATTTAGATGTGGATATCATGATCCAATCCATGGGATCTAATAATTTACATAAATCTTTTGAAGTAGTAATCAAGGCTGAAAATTGCCTTATATAAGCAAGTAAATTATCTTCAAGGCCACCAATGCCTCTTTTTCTAGAGATCCATCCTCCTGCTCCAACTATTGCTCCAATTCTAGAGTCATCAAAGTTACATCAAATATAAGGTGATAAAACTAACATATTAGGTAATATATAGAGTCTTTTAAAATATGAAACTAATAAGTTGGTTTTAATGGAGAGGCAATGAGCTCCACCATACAAACCATATCAGAATATTAATCAGAATTATCAGCCCAATAAGCCATCTTATTAATCCAATCAATAGGGACAAGGATAAAATTCTTAATCAATGAAATATAATCCTAATTCTCTAATAAATTCAAGGGATATAGTTCCAACTTAGAGAAATTATGATCAATAAGGAAAATGGAACAATCAATGGGATCAAGCAAACAACATGGCAATGGCTCCAACTAGTGAGAGTTCTCATCAATCTTTCATGTAACAAATTTTAGTTCTTATTTAATTTGAAAACCAAACACATTATCAGAATAAGGAATCTTATCTTTCTCATGGAGACATTCTTTCATTCACTAAACCAGAAGTGCTAGATCAATAAGGAGAAGGTAGTGGTAAGGCACCTACTAAAACTACTTTTGTGAACTTCCAAAAAGGTGAAAATTCTTTTTGTGCATTTGGCTACAAATCAAAGTTAAGATTTACCTAATGTTGATAATTTAGTTTTAGACCATACTAGATCCAATAAAATATTAATCGGTGAATGTTCAGGTCCTAAAAGGGTAGCCCCTTCTTCTTAGCCACCATAAAAGACAACTACCCATGAGCTACCTCAAAAAGGTTCAAATCAACAAGCTCAAGATATAAAAGATAAGAACATGAAAGAGCCTTAAATTATACAATTCACATAACATTTGGGAGCTCTTTATGCTATTAAATTATAGTCAATGGAATCCACTTCTCCACTAATTATTGTGGATCATATGAAAAAGACTTCAATATCAATTTTAATGTGGGGTACTCTACTAATTTCAGGACAAAAGGAGTACTTGCAAGAGGAACTTTCAAATCTCAATATCTCTAAGAAACCACCTAAAAAATAAATATTAAGTGGTTTATTAACTAATTATAATCTATATGTTGAGTCTCAACCTCTTAAGGTGACTAAACCTCTTCCATTTTATCTTTTGTTATCATTGGATATTGTCTAGTTCATAACTATATGATTGATAGTGGGGCTAGTACTTCTATCATTCCCAAATAAATAGATGATAAGTTAGGATTTTAGTATGAAATCCATGAGAAAGGTGTCTTGAAATTAGATGGGTATCCTACCAAGACTATAGGTGTGTTGAAATATCTGAAAATCATACTTGCTGCTTGTCCAAATTTCACCATTTTACAATATGTTGTTGTTGTTGATCTACCTCCATACTTTGCACTATGATTATTCAAAGATTTCAATGACAAAATAAGAGGTTACCTTTATTTATATTTTTCATACATGGTTTTTATAACCAAGTATGGAACCAAATTTACTATTAAATTTGAGCTTATTTTTAGATTTCACCTTGAGCCATAGTTGTCAAATGTGAATCGTAGTATTTCAGAAGAAGATGATAACACCATTAAGCAAGACCCTTATAGGCCTCTTGAAGGCATTACAGATATTCCAATAGATTAATGGGATAATTATAACCATGGACATGACCCATAAAAAAGTATTTAATATGTTTTTGGAGTCTATTGTATGCACAAAGAAGGTGACTTATTATCTAGTCTCACTAGCTTCGTGCATGATCAAGAAGGAGTTTGGAATCTATTCTTTGATGGTTCTAGGAAAAAGAATGGAAGTGGGTATGGTGTAATGTTGGTTTCACCATAAAATAAAAGGTATTATTCTTATATTATATTTTAGTTATTTTTTACTTTCAATACTATAGAGTATGAAGCTCTTGTTTATGGTCTTCAGTGGGCTAGAAAGAGGGATATTAAGCTATTATAGGTGAAAGGTGATAATGAGTTGATAGTATAGAATGTCAAAGGTTTAAGTGAATAAAATAATCCTATTTTAAATGCCTAAAAACATATAATTTTTTATCTCATGAAATATTTCCTTGTATTTGACATTCGCTCCATTCTTAGAGGAAAAAATCAACATGTGGATAGATTTAATACCATAGGAGCACGGTATGATATTCTGGATCAGATTAAGGAAAATAAAAATTAGGACTAAATATATATTTTATGTAGAATTGGATTCCTAATTAATGATGTAATTTTGTAAGTTTTTGAATTTAATAAGCAAATAACATCTTTTCTACAAAATGTGGCAGAGTTTTACCAAAAAAATCATGATAAATTGTTGGATCAATATGAAAATCCTATTATGCAATTAAAATCAAACAAGATGCATAAAGTTTTTTTGAATTTATTAATCATATTAAATTAATATTATCATCTAAGGAAATACAAAGTGAGTATTTCTTCCAAGAAAGAGCATTATGAGTCAATTAGCATAATTGAAGGTAAGTAACTCAAGTTGGGTAAAGTGAATATTAATTCTGAGAGAGTAGCTTTCATTTAATTATGTCAAGAATTCATGTATGTATTTTCTTGGGAATAACATTATTTGGAAGGTTTTTTACCCCATATTAGCATAGCATACTATTGAACTGGAACAAGATGAAAATCTGGTAAGACAAAAGAAAAGGCCTATCAACCCCAAGGTTGAGATTCTCATGAGGAAAGAACTTACAAAGCTGATTGAATCAGGTATTATTTTTCATATTAATCATTCAACATGGGTATCAAATCTTTTTACAATAATAAACAATAATGGAGAGATAAGGTTATGTGTGTAGAAACCTAAATTTGGCCACCAATGACCTCTAATCAGGCTTTTAACCAATTTCCACCTAAAGTGCATGATTGGGCCTAAAAACACTAAAACACACTAAATGATGTGAAACTAACATATTCAAGTGTCAATTTTGGCTAGAGTATCATTAAATGGGGTAATGAAATTTATGGGCTAGTTAACTTTAATCAGATCATTATGAGTCAAACTACCAATTTTACACTTGGGTGCCCTAGATTTCTCTTTTTTGTCAAATATTTTGCATGAGACACATGCCTTTGTTATTTTTTGTTGGTAACATAATAAATGGGATAATGGATCCAATTCATTTGACATTGACTTCTAATTCCAATCTAGTCAAATTTTATACCAATAACAAGGCATTCTAATTAATTTGAGTAATTTGTGTACAAAGTGCTTAATCATGCTTAAGAGCTAATTAATCCAAATCAAGGCCTAATTAATAATTCCATAAAAAATTGTTGAATACTTGTTTTTATAAATGACTATTGAATATATGCATCATTAGGTGACCTCATTTCTTAGGAAGACATCCCTAGGCCATAAATGCCACAAATATCAAGATTCATGCCTCCCATGCCTCATCAATGCCCTCCATGCCTCGTAATTATTCCTCTATCCCAAATATGTATGAACATATTTATCAATTTTAATTACATAATTAGATTAATCCTTATCCACACATCTCAATCCTGAGATGGACATTTAAGGTTGATTTTACCCATTTGTAAAAATCTATAAATAGGAGGCCTTACCACATGAATTTTAAGTCTTGATAATGTAAAGTTTTAATGCACACATGATTCCAAAAGATATTGAAAATTAGTGTTACCATGCCAAATTTATTTCAATCCAAGCCAAGCTAACACCAAAGGTGCCAAGGAGAAGAGGAGATAGCCAAGCCTCTTTTGATGAAGACATGAGCATAAGCCGAGTAAGCTACTACTATAAAAACATTTAGAGTATCCAAGGAAGGTGAAGGATTTTTTATTTTACTTACTTTTTAGTTATTTTTGTCATTTTTTTTATTAATCTCACCTTAGTAACTAGGCATGAAAGTGTTATTTGTCAAATTGTTTTATTCATTTTGTCACTAACACAATACTAATCTCCTCTTCTTAGTCAAATTCTTAGTTCACATAATGACATGCCCAGTGGGACAAAATAGCTCCACAAAATTGATCCCAATGATCCCTCAAGAAAATCACTAACTTTTTTATGTATAATATTGGAGTGGGAGACTCAAAAGAGCAAAAAAATCAAGAAAAACACATTTTTCTATAAGTGGCAAGTTTGATTGGACATAGTCATGGGATTGTCCTGTAACTCATGATATTGTAATTTAGACTCATGGTATTGTGCTTATACATTTTGAATAACTTTGTGTCTTTGTGTAGGGTTAACAATACCACTAATTTAGAAGTCACATTATTTCTTTGCATCTCATGGAGTTGTTTTATTGAGTCACAGTATTATCTAACTATTAGCAGTTAAAGAACAATACCGTAACTCATGAAGTGGTGGGATTATCTTTCTACTAGTAGGATCTTCAAACCAACTCATGATATTATGACCAAACTTCTTGTGGTTTACAATAAAATAATTTTTAAAGTTGTCATATTATCCTGCAGGTAGTGGGATTGTCATTTAAAGTCATAGTATTGTGACTAATTGGTTAGCGGTTAGTTACAATACCATAACTCTTAAAGTTATGAGATTGTCCTACAAGTAGTAGGATTGATTTGTCAAGTAAAGTTATTTCACCACTATGTCAAACCTGAGACTTCATTTTTCAAAGTTCATTATTTCAAACTTAAAGTAACTTCAAGGCTAAAGGACTTGCTAGCATTTTTCTTATAGGACCATCTTGGGAAATTTTCTAAGACATGTTTAGATCATCTTTTACATTATTTAAAATGAACTAAGAACATTATTTTCATGATTAATATAAAATTTAGGTACTTAAGTAAGTTTTTAGCATTAGTTTTCAAAGTTTACAATTTTAAGACCAAGGGGTCAAATGAACACCATCAAATATTTCATTTGAGCTTAAAATTGAACACGCTTATCATTTTTATCTTCGATAGTTGATTTATTTAATTTTGTTTGGCAAAGAGAGGGGTGTTTCATGTATGCTCTTCCATTTTTCCCCTTTAGGTAACCCTTGGAATCAAAAGCACCATTCCTATTGCAAATTTCCTAGTCCAAAGCATAGAAAGAACATCATCTAAAGCACTCCCCAAAAACTCAAAAAAGTATTGGGAAAAATTGACAATGACCCTAAATTCTTTCTATTTTATTCTTTTTTTATTTCATATAAATTTTGATTACAAGGGGAATGTCATTACCTCCTATGATTTATTTAGGGAAGCTTTGACCTGAGGCTTCATCTCCTAGTATTGACTTCATTGGGCTCCATATTGGAGTTACACACAAGATGTAGTGGCACTTTTGACATCACACTACATTGATCGAACATCAAGATGCAGTGGTTTCAAAAAAGACTAGACCTTTTTACAACAAGCCAAGTGATACAAACCCAAAATCCATCCGTTTATTTTTCAAAATTTGACGTGAAAGTCATTGTGCAATTGATTCTCATAGAATGTTTGGAAACTTGTAGATCTTAGACAAATCCCCACTTATTGTGAAAGTATTTTTGGTGTAAGGTGTGCCTCAAGGTCCATGTCATAGTACTATCATTTGAGAGAAGGGGGGTGTAAAATTCCTACTATATAATGCACATTTACTTGTGGTTGAACACTTAAAATCCTCTCAAATGACGTATATTGATGGATTCTAACAATACCAAGCAACCTTGTCAGTTTAGGATCTAAGAGAGATTAATTAGTTGGTTTTGTCTTAGATTAAAGTCTGATTTGGATTCAAAACTTGGTGTAAACAAATGATGCAAACCAAACACATGGTCCCTAATTTTTTTTAAACAAGGAGGCATTATGCTGCCCATGTGAATCATTAATTTACCTTGTTCAAAATTCATCAAAACTTGGAGTCATATCATCCACTTTGGTGTATTTATGCTACCTATTTGAGTCTAAACATTTTCCAAAGTGTGTTTAAGTCCTTAATTTATAATATAAATTTGAAATTTCACCTTTATAAGTTCATAGAGTTGATGTGTTAAGTGGATTCACCATTTGCACTAAACTTGAGAGAACTTAGGTTCAATTTCCAATTTGGGTTGAAGGTCATTTAAGACTCATGATCGTTATCACCACTTGATAGATTTAAGTAATTTTTTTCTAAACACTTGCACTTTGAGTCTATGCACCACAACATTTTGAGTCAAGAAAGGTAGTGTTATGCTATCAAATTTGTGAGAAATTATCTTTTCCTTAGAGAGTTTTTGAAACAATCATTTTGTCACATCTTTTAGGTATTCTAGCACTATTATGATTCCTAAAACATTTTAGATATTGTTTCATAGGCCCTCTTGCATAGAGTTCAAATTTGTTCCTATATTTGTGAGCCTTTGTCTAGCACAATTACATCATTCCCTTTTTATCTAGCTTATTTATCAAAAGAAATAAGTGTTATACCATTATTTATGATAAATATAAAATATCTCTAAAGTGTATTTTGTTTCATACCTTATACCTCTTTAATCGAGTCCATGACCAAGAATCAAATGCCTAATTTTTTTTAGAAGTGTTGCAAATCTATTAGGTTAAAACTTCTATCTATTTTCAAAATCTAGCTTTTGACATCGTTTGGCTAAGAGTCCTAACACATGCCTTGTTTGAGCCTAGATTTTGATGCCACATTTGGCCAAAAGGCCTAGTAACATTTACTTTTCCTAAATTAGATTGATTTGAAACACTTTGACTTTAGAGTTTGGCATTTCAATTTTTAGTCTATTTACTTGCTTATCTTTGTGTGAAACATGAAGCATTAGATACTTAATGCTAGCTTATTTCCTCAAAAATATTTGCATAATCCTTTTGATCCTTTTGATGAATCTAGACCAAATTTAAACATCAAATTTTAGACATTGTCTTTTTTAGAGTTTGTACAACTCTTTGACCTTTTATTTCAAAAACATTTACTATGGATCTCAATGTGTATTCCTACACTCGTAGTGGACTCATGTATAATCTGGGGATTAGTAATGTGGTTACACAAAAAGAAATAGTGCAAGACCCCTACACATATAATATTGCTTATTAGATGGATGTTTATCCCTATCATAATACTAAATTATGGTCATAGAGCCAAGATCCATTGGCTAACTATTTGGTTAATACACCACCTTACTCAGAACAAGATAAATAATAAACTACACAATACCTAACTATAATACCCACAGTTGATGAACCAGTTCTACAAAAATCATGTTGTACTAATAAACCTTCTACATATGATCCATTTTTATTTGAGCATCATTTATTGGATAATAAAGATGATATTTTGGTTAGAGCCATAGAGATAGGGGCCAAGTTTCCAATAGACTTCCCTCATGAGAATTTACCAAGCCTAGTAAGAATGCCCCACAACATAATTTATGATCAATAGGATTCTTCTATAAATCCTTTGGCTCTAGTCCAAACAACATATCAGGATCCTAATATGCCTAACAGAGGAAAAAACCTCATGAAAGACCACTTTAACCAAATGTAGATGACATATCAAACCTACCTGAATCTAACACATAATTTTAATTAGATGACCATGGTGAGCAAACCTCTTATTGACTTAGTTCCTTCAATATGAGTTTTGATAGAGCTAATTGGTCAAGACAATCAGGGTTTAGACCCATTCATGCAAAACACTTTGGTAGAAAACTTGTTGCATATGCCCATTATTGAAGAAGTGTCTTCTACTTCTACAAAAAACAATGAGAAAAATATAGTGGATAATGTGCAAACAATGTCCAATCCAAATCAAAGTGGTATTAATACACAAACAACTAGTCAACAACATGTGCCTATAGTTAATACCATGAGTGGACCATCATACCAAGGAGTAGGATTTTTTACATCCCAACCTTAACTAGCTACTTCATCAATCATGCAACCAATAGGATTAGGTAGTCAAATAACATCTAATGTTACGCCTTAATAGCAAAATGTGATGAATCCTACTCCTTGACAAGTGACAAGTAGTATTCCATAACAAATGCACAATATAGTGTACCAAAATAATGGAGGTCGAATGTATTTCTACCTCAACAAGGGGAAACTAATGTTTCACCTCGTCAGGTACTGAAAAACATACCTCTTCAATCATAGACTAGTGTACCAATCCAAAACCAAATGATGACTAGCCAAAAACATGTAAATATTGGTCAGTGATAGATGCAAAATCTTTAACATGATTTCACTTCCCAATAAGGATTCATGCAATAAGGAGGCTCCCATTTTTCTCATGTACCTACTAGACAACAATCGGTTCAAAATATGCCACAAGTTTAGAGATAGGGTCTTGATTCACAAGTTATCACTCAACAACAAGGTTTAATTAGTCAATAAGACATCTCTTTTCAACCACAATAGGCACAATATAGTTATATCCCTCCATTTCACCCAAAAATCCTCCAAGTCAAACCTTTATAGCCAACCCAAACTAGAATATCACACAACCAAATGTGCAATTTCAAGTACATCATAATCCACATATGCATATTTTGAGTCCATTTTCCAACCAAACTAATATACCCCAATAGATATCTCCATCATACCCTGGTCAAAGTGTCCTAGTTTTAACCTCCCAACTATCTACCCAAACCAATATTCTCCCTCAAACCAATGTTCCTTTCAATTTTCTATCCCAATAATTATAATAGATGAAAGATGCAATTACTACCATTCATGCTGGAGAATAGAATAAAAAGTTTAAGTTAGATGACTTGTGTTATTATCCATTCAACATGGAGTACTTGTAGATACCATTTCCTCTAGTATATGAACCACCAAAATTCAACAAATATAAAGGGAAAGGTGACCCTAAGGCCCATTTAATCAAGTTCTTTGTCATATGTCAACCAGTGGCATATAGCGATATATACCTTTTTATTTTTAAGGAGCTTGGATGGACAAGTCTTGAAGTGGTTTTTAAATTTTCCCAAGAATTTAGTAACAAATTTTGATTATCTTTTGATAAGTTTGTGTAGCACTTTTCCTATAATCTCAAACATGAGATTTCATTAGTTGACTTGACACAAGCAAAAAAAAAGTTGGTGAGATTTTTATGAGTTATCTATAGTGATGAAGAGCCCTTGTAAGTTGATTCACCCATAGTTTACTAGATAAACAATTAGCCACTGCATTTACTAAAAATCTATATAGTGAGATAGCTTATCATCTGTAACTACAATGTGCACATACTTTCAAGGAGATCATCAACAAAGGCTTGTTGATTGAGTGAGATCTTATTAATAAATGGATCATCAAGCTTACTTCAACTAATCAAAATAAAAATACTAATTAGGGAAGTGGCCAAAACTAACATCCAATCTAAGTGTAAGCATCACAACAAACATAGGCTAATAACTAAGATAGACCAAAGCAATTCAACCATAATAGGAATGTTGTGGGTAATGGAGTAACTAAGTCACATCATGTATAAATAGTAAAAACATCATCCATGCCACCTTTTTAGATTAATCCTACCTAAAAACCTCTCTAACCAAAGCTACAAACATAATAACCAATACCTACACAATAAATATAACAACCTTTACGATTGTAAGCCCCTCCTCCAATGAGAACTATGCCTATGAATCATGTCTTTAATGACCTAGGAGAGTCTATTGAGTTTGTATTTCATAAACTTGTTGCTGCTAATCTAATTAGTTAGCCTATACCAAAGTATTATCCATAAGGAATTCTTTATCCTGATTAGTACCATGAAAATGAATTCTGTGAATATCATCAAGTCAATAGGCATGATTTATGAAGATGTGTGTAAATCAAGCATTTGATTGAGAATATGTTAGAGAATGGGGAGATAACATTGGATAATGGTACTTACACCTCCAATCAAACTCTTGGGATTTATAAAAAACCCTTTCCCCAACATAATACATAGTAAAAACATAACAATTAGCAACAATAATAACATCGACTGATGCAACAACAAAATCAATAGTATCAAAATCAAAGGCCAAACCAACAGAATTAGTAGAATCAATAATATAACCCATAATGCCATAATAATAAACAAAACCAAGGTCATCATGGTAATAACCAACAAACCTAGCATGTATTTGCACATGACTACAATATTTTAAATGTTAACATTAATACCATATTGTAAAGGGTAACATTAATACCATCTCCATTAATCCTAGACTGAGCATTAATCAATCTAGACCATTGCTAAATAATACCACTCAACAAAATTACATGGATAATTCTTTTTTTACCTAGGACTGCACATAATTAAATCAACAAATTGAGACTTCCACTTTTGGACCTTATACTGATAACTTTCCCTTGCCACTTGACCACATACAAGTGCACTAGCAACCGAGACTTGTTTTATCTAGTCCCACACCATTCCCAATATTTTTAGCAATTATGGTCTAACATCTAATTCTAATTGTGTAATCATAACTCAGAGGTCAAATATTACTATCCTAGGTCCATAACCATCTACCACTTTGCCTGTTATCCAACCAACCATTAAGCTCAGAATAAACCATTCACTATTGACCAAGACAAGAAGTTTGATATTGTGGAACAATTGCAGAAGACACCAACACAAATTTTTATTTTAGATTTGCTATGAATATCAACAATCCATAAAAACATTTTGAATGAGTTTTAACCCAATCCAATGTTGCTAGTGACATATCCCCTAATAAATTTCAATCTTTGGCTGGACAACAAGCTCTAGCCCAACAAGTCATATTCAACCAAAGTGTTATGTCTTCCCTTGGCCCACTCTATAATAATCCATTATACATATAATTTTATATAAAGTGGCATAAAGTGAAACATATCCTTATAGACAATGGATCAGGTCTCAACATAGTGTCTCTAAAGGTCATCAAGCTTCTTAGGTACATAGTGGTAGATCTCTAGTCATAAATGATAACTATCAAAGCCTATGATAATCAAGAAAGAGAATCATAAGGCACCATTAGCTTACCAGTTATCATTGGGCCTTTGATCCATGATACACTTTGTCATGTGATTGATCTTGAGTTATCATATAATATGATTTTAGGTAGGCCTTAGTTACATGAGATTTGTGCAGTCCCTTCAATGCTACACCAGTGTATCAAGTTCTCCCACTCAGGGATGGAAGTGAATATTCTAGGAGATTTACACCCATATGAACATTAGAAACATCTTGAGGCCAAGTTTAAAATCTATAGTTACCAATATGGCATGAATCCAAGTTTCAAGTATGATAAAGGAAAGGCCATACTTATTGATCCTACATAGGATAATTGCATAGATCCTAATACCTTGGATTCCCTTTCCCACATGCCACCTCTTAAAGCTTCCAATCATTTCACCATTTTTGATAATGACCCAGGGGAGTATGTGACCCATGATACCTTCCATATTTCCAATCTTCCTCAAAACTAAAAGACCTTTGGATGACCTAAAAGTACCCCACACATGCATTGGCAAAAAAAAACAAAGATAAGGGGCTTGTCATGTTTATACTAGCATTTGGCCTAGAAACAAACCCTCTTGAAGGGGATGAATCATGGTTTTAAAATGAAAACCAAGTTAATTGTTATAAATGTGCAAAATATCTTCTTCCCAATAGGATCATGGAGCATCAAGATTATGAATGAAGAGGCCTCAGACAAAATCAATATGGAATCATTGAGCCAATTTCTATGACTAAGTATAAAAGACCCTATGGACTTGGATTTAAACCACTTAGAGGTGACCTCACATATCTTATTCAAGTTCCATCACTAGTGACTAGTGATGATGATGCCAATAGTTAAGTAGAGTGTCATCACATCCTCACCTTTGATGACTTAGTTCAGACTAACATGTTTGATAATAGTGCCATTTGTACCCTTACCCCAATCATTCATCACAACCCATTACCATTATACTATCCCCAACTGATAGATTGGGACCAATGAGAATATAATTTGTTGATTGTTGATTTTTAGAATGATGAGTCATTCTATGATTTTCTAGGCCTTAGAGACAACATTCTATTGGGAGATCATAATTAAGGATTCTCAATTACATTAGATCCTAAAGCCTATTTTGGAGAGCAGGTCAACATGGTTAGCCAAAAATAAATAAATAAAACATTGAGGTCCCTAAGTGAAAACCTCTTTGAGGCACTTTTTGACTAGGGAAAAAGTAAAGATAAAGGCTAGTCTAGTGGTGAAAACCTATTTTAGGTGCCATTAGATAGGGTGTCCATTAGTCTTCAATTTTATACTAGGAGACCACTAATGATGAACTTGCCTATGGATCTGAGTGTAGTTTTGTGAAATAATTATTTGATCAAATTCTTCAATAATTTCTAAAATTTTTTATCACATGGCCAGATCTCCAATTGGGGGACTCAGATTCATCATGCCTAAGAGATGTTGAAGAGCAAATCCTAATAGAGGACTTTGATATAGTGTAATAGTTCAAGTCTTTGTATACTATCCTAATAGATAGTTTAACCCTTCTAGTTGAAGATACAATAGAGGTAAACATCAAGACTCCATCAGACCTAAAATGGATAAAATTAGGCATGTCCCTCATTAAGGAGGAACGTGAAGTCTTTACAACTCTATTGAGAGAATTTGCAGATATCTTTGCATGGGCTTGTTCTGACATGCAAGGTTTGGATCCCACTTTGGTTATGCACCACCTTGTGGTCAATCTTGATGCCAAACTAATGAAACAAAAGCTATGTAAGATGCATCCCTGCATTTTCATCTTGGTAAAGAAAGAGTTAGAAAAACTCTTAGAAATAGGATGTATCAAATCTATTAACTACTCAGAATGGATATATAATGTTGTACCTATTATCAAAAAGCCTTAAGGAATCAAAATCGATATTGAATTTTTAGACATAAATAAAGCTTATCCTAAGGATGACTTTTCATTTCCTAATGTTGACATGATTATCGACTCCATAGTAGGTTATGAAATAATTTCACTCATGGATGGCTTTTCAAGATATAACTAGATTAGAATAACACTAGAAGACCAACATAAAACAACATTCACCACTCCATAGGGAACATTCTATTATCAGGTAATGCCATTTGATCTTAAGAATTCTGGAGCTACATATCAAATGGCCATGATTTTCATATTCCATGATATGATGCATGATATTATTGAATACTATGTCGATGACATATTAGGAAAATCCAAAACTAGGGCTAACCATCGAGAAGTGTTATATATGATATTTGAAAGATTGTGGGAGTAAAAAGTCAAATTTAATCCAAAGAAATGTGTGTTTGGAGTAACCTTAGGAAATTAATTTGGCTTCATTGTGTCTTGTAGGGGTGTTGAAGTTGATCTGACCAAAGTCCATGATATCATTGAGATGTTGCCACCAACCAATTTGAAGTAACTCTATAGTTTATAGGGCAAGATCTAGTCAATCTGACACTTCATCTCTTAGCTCATAGAAAAGTATCATCTATTTACACATCTTATGAAGAAGGTATTTGCATTTCACTAGGATGATCACTACCAAACAACTTTTTAACAACTCAAAGACAATCTAGTTAATCCACCTATTTTGTTAACGCTTATGCTAGGAAAGCCATTATTGTTGTATCTATCAACTACTAACAATGCCTTGGGGGAAATTTTGGCTCAACATGATAAAAATAAAAAAGAGCATGCAGTATACTACTTAAGCCATACCTTGGTCACATATGAACACAACTATGCATCTATTAAAAAATCTTGTCTAGCCATGGTCTTCATAGCTCAAAAATAATGCCATTACATGTTGAATAATAAGACCATGGTCATTTCAAAAGTAGATCCACTCAAGTATCTACTATCTAAAATATCTTTACAAGATAGAATGGCCAAATGGATCATGCTTCTTAGTGAGTTTGACATAGAGTATGTCAATCAAAAGGTAATCAAGGGACAAGTCCTTACATATCAACTTGTTGAAGCACCCTTTGTAGACATAAATCCACTCACATTTCATTTTCTTAATAAATACATAATGACAATCATTAACACACCTCTTGAGGAGTAACACTAGAAGCTATATTTTGATGGTTTATTTACTGCACATAGATCAGGGATAGGCCTTTTATTTATTACATCATAGGGGGATCTAATCCCTAAATCATTCAAAATTAGTTTTCATTATACAAATAGTATGGCCAAGTATGAAGCACTTATCACCTGATTTTGATAGGCAATGCACTGAAACATATCTCATCTCCAAGTTTATGGTGATTCTTAGTTAATCATCAATCAGGGCACAAACCATTTCTAGACTAAAGATGATAGGCTGGTTCCATATAAGGTTATGTTCAATACCCTAAAGCAAAAAATTACAAATATCCAATTTGAGCATACACCAAGGGCTAATAATATAACTAAAGATTCCATGACTACTATTAGCTCTCTAATTCGATAAATAGACAAAGATAGAGAGTATCAGTTCCTCATCAAGAATTTATTTGCACCAACTCATGAACCTTTAATTATTGCAATGATTTATGATATTATTCATCCTAATTATATCTGGTACTTAGACATTTAAAACTACCTTCATGACCAAGTTATACCACATAAATTATCTAAAAAACAAAATAAATCCTTTATCCATCACTCTACTCACTATACTTTACTTGGATCCATCCTTTACCACCATAGTTTTTATGGAACTCTGCTTCATTATTTAACTTCAACAGAGTCTAAACTATCATTAAGAGAAGTTCATGGAGTAAATGGTACTCATTCTAGCATGGAAATATTATCCAAAAATTTATTGCATATTGGTTATTATTTGTCCACAATAGATGTAGCTGCAGCTACATATGTAAAGAAGTGTGACAAGTGTTAATGACATGCTAATCTGATTTATGCCCTAGCACAAACATTGAAACTAATGTTGATACCATGGCCATTTGATACATGGGGACTCAACCTCATTGGGAAAATCAACTTCACTTAATTTGATGGCCATAAACATATCCTTATCACCACTGAGTATTACATTATGTGGATTGAAGCTATACCCCTCACATGATTCAAAAGCAAATTTCCAAGTTCATTTTCAACCATCTCATTTGCCACTATGGTATCCCCTTTAAATATTATATCTAATAATGAAGGATAATTCAAGAATAATGATGTTGACAAGCTATGTAACAAATATAACATCACACAACATTTTTTAACAACATATTACCCTCAAGGTAATGGCCAGGCTGAAGCATCAAATAAAACCATTGTTAATATTTTCAAAAATATTATTAATGATGTCGATCATGATTATCACCTTCATATTTTCCCAACCCTTTGGGCATATCATACCAATCACCATACCCCCATAGGATCCACTCCATATTCACTTATTTATGGTATAGAAGCCATCCTTCCCATTGAGGTTAAGTTGCCTTCACTACATATATCTTTAAAACATGCCCTTGATAGTCATGACTATCGAGTAGCCCACCTGCAAGAGTTAGACCTACTTGATGAAAAATTCATAGTTGCACTCAACAATATTCAGACATATCAGAACTAACTCAAAGGCCACTACAATTGATGCATCAAGTTTAGAACATTTGAACTTAGTGATCTTGTTCTTAAAGAAAACCAGAAGAATACCATGGCTAAGAAGAAGTATAAAGATAAATTCAAACCAAACTAGATAGGAACTTTCATCATTACTACATATTATGGATCAAGAGCATACATGCTCACCACACTAGATGGAGATGAACTTCCTAAGCCAATGAATATTACTCACCTCAATTAGTATTGTGCTTGAGTGCTATGGTGTATTTTCTATAAAGACCATTTCCATTGTGTCATTTTATCACTATTCTTCTTTGTACAAATATCATTCTTATCATTCCTTTTACCCATTCCATCTACTTTACCATCATATTCTATCGACCAAATTTGGTCTAAAGCCTAGCTCATTTGACCTTGGTTTTTTCCATTCATTATGCATTTTTAGCATCGAGGAATATAATTAGTTTCATTAGTTGTTTCAAGTACTTTAGACAAAGATCATATTTTGGAGCAGTATGACAAAAGTTTCATTAGTTTCATCCTTTATTTATTATTCATTTCTTATCACCAGTATTACTACTAATTATAACCACCTTTGGGAAAATTAGTACCATTGATCCATGTCATTATGACCTAGTTATAACCACCTATGGAGAAAATAGGGGAAACATTTGTTTATTGAGCCTTGACATACCAACTTGCCACTTCTTATTTCATACTATGCCTTTTTACCTATTGTGCCTATTTTGTTTGAATTGACTGCTACACTAGTCACATTCCTCCACTGTAGGGTAGAACTATAGTGACTTGAGGTCCTACTCTAGGGCTATATAGGTAGTGCTTGATACTTTTTGAGGTTAGCTTAGTCACCCTTTCCACCACACTCTCACCATTTTGTGAGCAACCTAAGTTTGAACGCTCTCACTATTTTGTGAGAAACCTAAGTTTGAATGCTCTCACCATTTTGAGAGTAACCTAAGTTTGAATGATCTCACCATTTTATGAGAAACCTAAGTTTAAACACTCTCACCATTATGTGAAAAACTTAAGTTTGAATGCTTTTGATGTTTTATAAGTAACCTAAGTTTGAATATTCTCACCATTTTATGAGTAATCTAAGTTTAAACACTCTCGCCATTTTGTAAGCAACCTAAGTTTGAATGCTCTCATCATTTTGTGAGCAACCTAAGTTTGAACTCTCTCATTGTTTTGTGAGCTTGAACCATTTAGTGTCTCGTCATTCTTGATCAAGTTGAGATACTTCAAAAAATTCTAAAAACATTTGTAAAATCATTAGAAAAAACCAAAAATATTGACCATTTCTTTGCCTTAAGGATTCTAGGAACCCTTACTAAGTTACAAGAAAATCACTTTTTTCTTAGTTTCTCCATCCTTTTTGGCCTTTTTCTCTCATACACTTTCCATTTTTCAAGACCATTCCTATTCTTCTATCACATCCATTTTATTTTTTTCATCAGTTACCATATTCTTATCATTCCCTAGGAAAACTATATTTGGCCTAAATTTTTTTATTGGATATTACATCCGTAGAACTATGTAGGCAACGTCCACCTATCTAGTGCATATAGAGATAGCTTAGCCACCCCCTTCCTTTTCTTCTATTCCCCAATTTTGTTTATTTGTTAATTTATCACTTATTTTTTAGGGGTAATTTTTATATGGTTTTTATTACGTTGTTTGTTTATTTATCTCTACTTATTTTGTTTATTTGTCTGCCTATTTGTTTGCTTTTAGCACTATTGCCCTAATTTGGTTTATGTGTGTTCATTGGGTGATTCCTTGCCCACACTTATACTCAAATCCATCCATATTCATATGTTTACATTATCATCATGGTTTTTATCATTGGTGCTTTTTTTTCTATTGAGTATTGGATTATGGGAGTTAATCCTCATGCATATTTTGGCCAAGTCTCCATGATGTTAAACCATGATTCCTACTAACATGTGCTATAATAAACCTTAGCTTCAAGAAGTATATTCAAAAATGGAGGCATCAACATCTCTTTAACACCAACATCCTAATTCAATTCTAATTATATCCCAAAGAAAGTAATTAACCATGAAATAATTTTAACCTTTATTAGTTCAGATGAGCATCTCCCTACTAATAGGTTGTTTTAATTCATCATTACCCTCTATGTTAAGCTATCATCAGCCTCGAACAAGTTTGTCATGTTTTCCATAATCAACGTTCAATGATTATAACTACCTATATACAAATTATTGTATACTATCCCACCTGCATTTCTCAATGATTATAACCACCTTTGGGAAAATCATTGTGTTGTCACCACTTTCCTTTTTTTGCCTATACAGGGGCACATTGTTATCATTTTTGTCT
Organism: Torreya grandis; assembly: GCA_037957365.1. NCBI lineage: Eukaryota > Viridiplantae > Streptophyta > Pinopsida > Cupressales > Taxaceae > Torreya > Torreya grandis. The sequence continues at coordinate 1,737,464 of JARHVA010001554.1, read as the reverse complement.
ATCCTAACTGGGGTAACTCCATCTTCTCAATGATTATAACTAGCTTTGGGAAAATCATTATGTTATCATACCATGTTGCCACATCAGGGTATAATGCTTATAATCGCCTTTGGGCAAACCATTGTACACCATCCCACTTGCATTCTCATTAATTTTAACTAATTTTTCAAAATCACTATGTTTTCATCCCATAATGTTTCCTTTCTTTGGTCCCCTCATTTTTCTTCTTATTTTTTAGGTACTATTTTCTCACCTACATATGCCAACCATTCCCTCGAAGGGGCATCATATAATTAGTTTATCATCATTACAGTTGAAGGCATACAAGACCTTTTCATTCTTTAAGAATATGTTACTATGCTTATAGCTTACAACACCTTCTCAAATAGGGGAAAATTGTAGACACCTAAATTTGGCCACCAATGACTTTCAATTAGGCTTTTGACCAATTTCTACCTAAAGTACACAATTTGGCCTAAAAACACTAAAACATGCTAAATGATGTGAAACTAACATATTCAAGTGTTAATTTTGGCTAGAGTATCATTAAATGGGTTAATGTAATTTATGGGCCAACTAACTTTGATCAAATCATTCTGAGTCAAAATGCTAATTTTACACTTGGGTGCCCTAGATTGCTCTTTTTTATCAAATCTCTTGCACGAGACACATGTATTTTTTATTTGGTATTGGTAACTGTAGAGTAAAAAATAGTCTACATTTATTTCTGATTTTCAATTGTGCACTACAAAATTTTGTTCCCGCATACTTTGGTTCATGATGGAAAAGTTTTGAAACAGAGCACGGGCTTGATTTCCTTTTGATTCATTTTTGTCTAAGTGTCAAAATCAAGCGAAAGCTGCCAAGTGTCATCGACCGAGGCACCTTTCATAATTTTTATAAGTTGGTTAGAACATGCCACATATCTCATAGCAACTCAGTGGAATGCAACAAGTGTCAGCATCCATGTTTCATATCAGCATCCACTTTTTAAGTCTCTTTTCAGTGGAAGGTTTCAACAAGCTAAGTAACAGGATTAGGCAAAAAGTGCCAAGTGGCAATCACAGAAGGTTTCAATTTACTATCCTAAAAGCAACAGAAGATGCCACATATCCCAGATGAAGAGAGTGGAAGCCACCACATGTTGAGATCCAAATTATCTTCATTTTGCTTCACTGATATAACAAAGACTATGGTGGGTCTCAGGTTTTGTTTTTGAAGCAAACAGAAGCTACCAAGTGTCGTTGTCCGTGTAAATATGAAATGAGACCCGATTGTTTCTATAATATGAATAGAGTGATGCAAAGACCAGCACGTTTCACCTTCTGTAGGTTTCTCAAAAAGTGGCTAAAAGTAGTGGAGATTGCCACATATCCCTAGTTAAGTAAAGCAGAGATTGCTGCATGTCCTTTGTTGAGGCAAGCAAAAATTGCCACCTGTCACTATGCCTTTTAAAAGTTGCTCAGGTGAGAAATGCTATGGGTCTTATTTTCTGTTAGGTTGTTAAAGTTTCAAAGAAGCAGATTGTGATAGGTGTCAAAGGTGGAACACTCCTAAGAAAAGATACAAAAGAAGTATAAGTTACACAGAAAGTGCCACATGTCTTCAGTAAGTGTTGCAGAACACGCCAAGTATCATTTTCTAATAATAAGAAGGTTTTCAAGGAATTGGCCAAGTTTCCTCTTCCATTTAAAAGAAGGGAGCATCTTGTGATCTATTTCAGCCAATGAACTACCAGAAGATAGAGCATTTTAGAATCTAAGAAATATCTTCTATTAGACACTTCCAGTTCGATTAGATTTCAATTGGGCCGTTAGATTGGGAACATGCAGACAATCTAGAGTGAATCGAAGGATATAAATAAGGGTGCATAGATCACCAAAGATGAGAATCAGATACTTAGAGAGAATTTTCTAAGAGAATTATTGTCAAGAGTTTAGACTTTCTAGAGTTGTGATTAGGAATATCATTTGCCTTTGTTCTATTTTCTTAAGTTGGAAAGTTTATGTAATTGTGCATGTTTTTGTGCCTCTTATGTGACTAGAGAATTAATAAGAAGATTGAATCATATGCCTTTGTTGATATTTTCTATGTCATTGCAAAATTAGTCTAAGCTATGTTGTCAAGAGTTTTAGACTTTCTAGAGCTGTGATTAGCAATATCATTTGCCTTTGTTCTATTTTCTTGAGTTGGAAATTTTATGTAACTGTGCATGTTTCTATGCCTCTTATGTGACTAGAGAATTCAAATAAGAAGATTGAATAATGTGCCTTTGTTGATATTTTCTATATCACTGTAAAAGCAGTCTAAGTTGTGAGCCTCTATTTCTATTGTTTTCATCTTTTACATTGAACATGCCTTGTTTGCTCTCAAATGTAATTGAATCTTACATATAGTTTCACTATGATCAAATTAAGGGTTGAATTACATTTAGCATTGCCACAGTTATATTTTATTTATTGCATTTGTGTTTTTATTAAAATTCCTATCCCTTTTCCTAGTATACACTTGATATAAAGAAGAGACCAGCTTCTTAAAAATTTGGAGGTTGTTTCAAGTCACAAGTCCCACATCTTGAAAATTCCCATTGTAGGTGTTAGAAACAAGTTCAATTTTAACCATCAACAATTTTTGGCACGCCCGGTGGGACACTATATTGAAGTTTCTTTCAAGATCATATCAACTAAAGAGCTACGAGGAGTCAGAGCTACAGACCAGTAACTAGATCATAATCTGCTATAAATCTAGGTATTCTTTTGCCACCATTGGTAACTAGTCCTAGAAGAAGAGTCAACCAATTTATACCAATACCAAGAGTAAATATGGGAGCCCCTATAGCCCCAAGAAATTATGCAAGTTGGAACACTAGTAGTCCTTTGATTCTCCCAATACCACTAGCTACTTGGGACCCTATCCCAATGAATGCCTTGAAAGCTCTATCCAAATTTAGTGGGTAAGATTTTAAAACACTTGAAGAACATCTACAAGATGTATCAGATGTCTGTGCCATACATGTTGTCACACAACAAAATGTGGCCATAAGATTATTAGTAGCTTCTTTTAAAGGGAAAGTTATAGAATGGTATCGGTCTTTGACCCCAAATACCATCTCTACATGGGATTAGCTTGGAGATCTTTTCTTTGAAATATTTGAAGAGAAAGGTGATAAGTCTTCTTTATTACAGCAATTGATTACCATCCAAAGGGCACCACAAGAAGCAATAACTGACTTCAATTCCAAATTTCAAAAGACCTAGAAAAGAATCCCTGCTATAACTAGACCATTACCAGGTATGGCTATATTTTTCTATCTTAAGGCTTTAAATTCAGACATATATGTTATGATTCAGTCACTTGGAGGTCAGACTCTGCTAGAGGCTTATGACTATGTAGTCAGAGCTAAAAATAATTTGATAGATGCTGGAAAGTTGTCTCCAAGGCCTCCCATGCCCATGTTTCTAGAGATTTCTTTGTCATTACTTTAAGAAGCCCCTAAATCTATAGCCCCACTTGTGTCTATGTACACATATCTTTAACCACCTGCTAAAGAAATTGTCCCCGCTTAGTCATCTGAGCTGGATGATATCAAGAATATCTTGAGGACATTTTCTAATGAGCTGATTAATATAAAAAGATAGTAGAATACTTATATTAAACACTAATATCAGGGCTATCAAGGAAATATATTTTCATCTCAGCCAAACCAATACTAGGGTCTTCCAAGGCAAAATAACCCTCAGCCAGTAAACCAATTAGTTGCAGTCCCTACACCCTCACAAACTATTCTTCCCAATTCAAATAGGGAAATTGTTCTAGGGTAAAATAATTATGCAGATGGTACCAATGCTTGGTTTTTCCCTTGAAATAATGCTCATACACCTAGAGATTGTCCCATGGGTAATCTACAATAAAAGGTGCAAGAGCTAAGAAGAATGAATGGATAGTTTTCAAGTTCTAGTGACAATCAAGCCTATCAATCTTCTGGTATGCAAAATTTAGTCCTAATGGCTCAGATGCAACGGATGTCTTTGGAACAAGAGGAAGAAATAGCCCCAAAACATGATTTGTTCTCATTGGTTAAAGATGAAGAATTAGTTTTCTTGAATGAAGCTTCCACTTCCAAGAAACCAGTGGTGTAATCAGATTATTATACTAGATCAAAGAGAAGGATGGTGGAATAGCCTGAAGTTGTAAATAGTCAAGTCATGGAGAATCCTCCATTTCAAGGACAAAGAAACACAACTGTCAAAAAAGAAGTGCCTCAACTAGTGCAGAATCAAGTGATTCCTGTACAAATTCAAGAAAAAATAAGATATCCTTATTCTCAAAGAACTCAGACTCTGGAACCAATAAATGTGGTGGATCAATTGAATAAGACTCTATCACAAGTATCAATATGGGATATATTGGCTATTCCTGAACAAAAGACACTACTACAAGAAGCTCTATAAGGCTAAGTAGTGCTCAAAGGTACTATTATCAAAGAAAGACCTACTAAAAAAGAAAAGCTCAAAGACACAGTTCATCTACAAACAATAGCCCTAGTGAATAATGCACCAGAGGTAAGAAAATCCAAATCGGATCCCTTCTATTTAACTTTGATAGTTGGCAAGAAAATATTGCTTAATGCAATGATTAATTCAGAGGCTAGTACTATAGTAATGCCTAAACAGATAGCTGATGCTTTAGAAATTAAGTATGAAACACTCACTAAAGGAGTCATGTAGATAGATGGCAAAGTAGTACAAACAATAGGGAGAATTAAACAACTCCCATTACAATTATATACTTGTCCCAATATAATTGTAAATTAAGATGTAGTAGTCACAGATATACCTCCTGTTGTTGGCTTATGTTTATCAAGAGACTTTACAGCCAAGATAGGAGGATATATGTCCCTTGATTGGTCTCACATCATCCTAAGAACCAAATATGGTTCAAAGATGAAGATATTATTTGAGCCATTATATAAGGATCACATCACCAATGAGCCAATTGCAAAGTTAGAGGCAACACATGCTATGATGAATAAAGAAGAAAGGGTTTTTGTTGAGGAGTTAGCTAAATGGACTGAACATGATCAAGAAGAGGAAAATGATCATTTATTAGCTATGATGCAAAGTGACCCATATGGAAATTATGACTCCATTGTTTTGGGTACTTACATCATATTTGATGAAGATCATAAAATATCAAATGTTTTAAAGGAAGAAAAGTCAAAAGATATCCATTCTATTAATCCTCGGGTCTCTCAACATAAATCCCATATTCTGAGTGAGAAGTCACAAGCATATGCCTTAATCTCTGATGAAGAAGAGATAATTTCTAACTTTTTTCTTACTTTGCAAGATGATGTGGAGGAGCATGGACATTTCCTTGATCATGATTTGAACAATTTGTTTGAAATCATTGGGTCGAGTTATACTATTTTTCAAGGAAGCTGTGAGCCAGTTGTAGATGAACAAGACAACATTGAGACTCAATTACATATGCAAAATTATTACAAACTTTTAGAATTATCCTTTCAAGAGATTGGTAATTTTGAAGTCATTAAAGAAGATGATCATGCAATAGAACCTGAGTTTGAGACAGAAGGAGATAAGCCAATAAATGATATATATCAAAGGGCTTCTATTGATGAGAAAATAGTCATTAATTTCTTGATAAGACATGCCAGTATCAAGAATCGGCATTCGACAAGCTTCTAAAGACAAGAAGAGTTTATATATGTTGGAAGCATGTTTGACTCAGACTCACTTGAATACAGGCAAATCAATGTGGCATACACAAAGAGCAAGTCACCAGAGCTATATCTAATTCAACCACTTGTCCAACAATATAAGCTGGCTTGTCATGAAGGATACTTTAGAAATTCTTATTTTGATCCAGGAGGGAGATAAAGATACTTGGTTAATGTATTATAGTTAGATAGTTTCCCCTTTCTATATTGTTTTGTTTTCCCAATTTTATTTTAAATAATTGTTCTTTGAACACGTAGTCAGCAGCTCAGAGAATTTTTCAAAATCTTCAAAATTTCTCAATGCATTGAATGTCTCCCAAATCTTTAGAAATCCCCAAGGTACTTGCACTACCACTTGCATAACATGTTTGCCTTGCTTTCCCATAAAGATTGAGTAAGATTTGCTAGCAGTTATTCAATTTTAATGTCATTTTAAGACTTGATAGTTCAATAAATACCTCTTAACAAGAGTTATAGCTTACAAGTTCTCAAACATTCCTGCATCTATGAGAAAATATCTTTCTACTTACATTTTTCAGTGCCTAGTAAACTTGCTTCAGTGAAAGTGTTTTTGTTTTGAGAAAGTTCATACTAGTTATCATAGAAAAAATATAGAGATGGAGGGAGCACAATCTTCACAACAAGGAGCTGGGATGTATGAATCCCTTGATAAGTTTCTTATGAGCAAGTCATATGCTTCAGCTCTTGTGCAACCATTGAAGACCTACCCATGGACCAGAATCCCTAAATTTGGTCAAGTAAGTGACCCAACAAAGATAAAAGATTATGCAGATGGAGTCATGGAACCAATTCTTCAAAGAGCTAGTAGCAAAACTCTTAGAGAAGGGGCACATCAAAGGTGTCTTTAGAGGGCTAGAGTAGGGTAATATGACACATTTTCCATGAGGATATGGACTTCAAAACTGGCACAATTCATTATCCCAGTTGTGCATCCATGACTTGACTTGGTCGAATTATGTGCAGACTTGTTGCATGCACCCTCAAGCACCATTTAACAGGGTCCATTCACAGTGCAAATCACACTGCAGGCTATCAGAGATATGTTAGCCCTATATCATGATAAGACAACTACATTTCCCACTATTGCTAAAATTTAAATAACATGGGCAAACATCAATACCCAATTGAGGTTCTTGAGATCTGAATTGCAAATGGGCGATGATGACACTACTGTGCCTACACTCCCTATAGCAAGAGCCCAATTCACACAAGCTAGCCAAGACACGTTGTCTATGATGGCTTTCATCTTCAGCATGAAAGATGATATGGTAGTTTATGGAGAACAAATGGCTATCCTCTTCAGGTTGAAGACCATTGACAAAACTTAGGAGTATAGGCTTGACTTTTCTAAACAAATTGCTTTCTCAATGGTGGAACAACTGGCCCAGTTCAAATCAAAAGGGGTTTTCAGGTACTCTTCTTATTTGTTTCACCTCATGCTATATCAAAACTCTGATCTCTTTGCCCAACATATGCATCTTGATATGTATGACCCAAGTTTTGATCTCCAAAGGACCACCCCTGTGTCTACATGGACGCATATTTTGTCAAAAACTAGTGACCCATATGAATTTTGGGAACTGTTTGTTACCCCTAATTTTTTCTAGCTCAACCCCAAACCAATCATGAATAGATTATTTCTAAGTGTTTCAAACCTTCTGGCTAGTTGCCCAATTCCTTGTGATTTCTATTTTTGATCTCACCATATAATTATAAGAGTCCATGGTTTTTGTGGGGAACCAATGTTGTTACCTAAGATTTTGACTCTTAGGTTAGCATTCTTAGAGATCACCAGGTAGGTATCTATAGTAGATAATGAATATGGATCTGGGAAGAGGAAGAGAAAAATGTATGACCTCCCAAGGATGACAACCAACATGGTTTTGGAAACCAGAGATGCTGAAGTTGTGCTGCTTAGAAAGCTGGCCTTCTTGGGTTTCCTACTAGTTGAAGACAAATGGGTATATGACCCAAATGGTTTCATAGCTTCCTAGATAAGGACTAATAAGGTTGTAACTAGAATTGAACATGAAGGCTTCCCTTTTTGGGAAAACAAGAAAAATCCTAGAGAAGATACTCTTGGACTTTATGTTGAATTAACAAACTTGCCCCTTCCACAAAATAGTCCCTAGGAAACATTCTATGTTAAGCAGAGGGATTATGATCCTAAAATTAGAATGAATTCTGGCTTAAGAAGGACACTAAAGAATAAATATTGGGATGTTGAGAAAATAGAAGCCTATTGGAAATATAGGCAAGAAATTTGTCAAACAACCCATTCTTTTGAGAATGTGGACTCAGATGAGAGATGGGAAGAACTCTGGGATGAGTGCCATCTCTCCCCTATATCTAGCCTAGAGACAAGTAATTTGCTGACACCAGGTATAGAGCTAAAATCTAGAATAGGGTCCAACCAAGAGTTATAGGCCTTAGGGCAAACTACAACTACATTAACTGTATCAATTTGGCCTCAATCTCTCAGCATCATGAAAAAGCAAAAGAGTGTGGTACATTCACCACCAAAATCTTCCCCATCTGCATTAGTTATTGAAATTTCTAGTTCTCCACAAACATCACTGATAGTAGGAACAAAAACATATCCAAAAGAAGAGACACCCAAGAAGTGAAAGAGGGTGTAGTTTTAGTTTGATTCAAAAGAAGAGGTAGACCCCCCATAATGCCAATTATAGAGTACTATAATTGCCCCTCAGGTAAGTATTATTCCTCCATCTCCTTCTCAATCACTTTCTTCTCCTATTGTCATGATGATTCCATCTAGCCAGATGACATCCCTTGCCACCTCTGCCATTCCCATTTCTCACTTTGCCCCATCTATACCACCTCAAGCTTTAACGTTACCTCACTTTTCCCCTTGTATTCCCAATAAACTTTCCCCTTAGATTACCCATAGCCAACAATTAGCTATTCAATATGGTTTACCATAGGGACATCCTTTTTATGGGTGGGCACATTTCCTCTCCTTCTACCTTCTAGACCCAAGTAGATGTTACTAGGAAGGCAAGGGAAGCTTAAAGAGAGAAAAAGAATGTCATGTCCCCTTTTTAGAGGACATTGACAGACTTCATGATTAGCCTATTATGCAACCTTCATAGGCTAATAAGATGGATAGAGGGTCATAATGGAGATTGGCTTAACTTCAATTTGCAAAATGGTTTTAGTGGGCATTCATTCAGGGTCTTTCAGACATGTTTGCTTGATGCTCCTATTATTTAGGGATATTTGACATGCAGTGGAGCACCCTTATTTTGGTATGGTCATGTGCAGAATCACTCCCTGATTCACCAACTTCAATCGGTTCAAGGATCCGATGTATATTGAGGGAGATATTAATATTTGATTGATTTAATCAAATATTAATTATTTGGTCTAATTTTAAATTAGAAACCCTAATGCTAATTTAAGAAACCCTAATTAGGGCAAGCATATCTTTTGAGGGTATAAGGGTTTCACATGGAGGCCATTATTGATTATGTATGAATTGATTATTGAATTGAAGACATATTTTGCTAAGGGTTTTCCCTGAGAAGACTGAGCCAAGGCTCCAGGATTCCATTTGCAGTGGAGAATGTCAACTCTTCATTGTGTGTGATTCAGAGGCTGTGAAATATTAGCTGATCTATTGCCAAATTGAGAGATAGCTTCATCCAAAAGTTATCACAAAGGTTTTAGGTTTGAGAGATATCTTCACCCAGAAGTTATCATAGTATTACAGGTATTTGAGAGATAACTTCACATAGAAGTTTATCACAGAGCTTTCTAGGTATTTCTTGATTTAGTTTATGTTTTGTTTCAATAAATTATATAGAGAGAGATCTGCTATATTAAATACAATAGATTTCCAGATCAGGGATCAAACAGATAGGTTGTGCTAAATTGGCAGCCGTACTAAGTCCGTACAGATCCACGTAGATACCGACTTCGGCAGACAGAGATCCCCAGTGACCGACATCGGCCGTCTGAGGACCGACGTCGGCAGAAAGGGACCTACAGAGACTGATGTCAGCAGTATATCGATCGACACTGGAGACTGTGTGTTCGACACAGCAGGCCGAGACTTCCAGATTCATATTTGTTTCCAGATTTGCAGACGATCAGGGTTTTAAGACCATATTTTAATATTCTTTATATGTATGAGAGAAGATTGTAATTGTAATTATCTGAACAAGTGATAAGATATTTGATTGGAAGATAGGATATTTATTTTGGTTTATTGTTTATCTGAAATTTATTCTACAAGATTGTATCCTTGTTCAGAACTATTTGTGTTTCTATATTCCCTATTTACTTATCTAAAATTATCTTGCAAAGTCATATTCTTGGTTCAGTGTTTTTGTGTTTCTATATTCTTTGTTTGAAGAGGATATTACAGTGGTATCAGAGCTTTTGCTTAGGTAAAGGAGCCCCTAAGTAAGGGACATCACAGTGGTATCAGAGCCAAATTCCTGCCATCCTGTTGGGCACATCAGAGCTATGTCTTGCCATCCTATTGGGTAGTTTGGGTAGATTGAATCAAAAAAGTATCATGATGACTTCATATACTCAGAAATAGTGGGACAATGATATGAAGAAGTTGGAACATAGTTTGAAGCAGTTGAATGACACCCAGAGGAGGATGAATGAAATTCTTTCATACCTTACATTCAAAGTCAAATCCACACGGTATATGACAGCGAATGAGGAGTGGGAGTTAGTACCACCTCGAGTTTAGGAGTTATTGCCTTTCGATCACTTTGTGAAGCTAAGGAGAGAGCACTATAGATCACTTAGACGGGGCAACAACATGTCCCCTAACTATTATGAGATAGGAGATAGTGAAGATGAGGATGAGTACGATGCTTGCACTCAGAGTGTAGAGGTGTGCTCAGATGTTAGTGCACTGAGGGTTGATGATCTCTCAGCTATGGTAGAGATTGTAGAAGAGTCCCAGGATCTGATTATTATAGATGACACCCAGGAGAATGCAGTGAATAGTTTTGAGGACTTAGTTTCACCGGCAGTTTCTTTCAGTATGGAAGAGTTAGATAGTGACGCTATAGTTGTTGATACTCAGTATGTCGATATAAGCTTTGGAGTTGATTCACAGAGTATGGATGGTAGTATTACAATGGTCAGTGATTCTGAGTCTATTCTTTTGGACCATGCATCAGAGGAGTGTGGGAGACAATCTAGCCAGTGCCACCATGTGTCTAGTCAGCTGAGAGTTAGTGAGCGAGACATTGCTACCGCTTGCAAGCATTTAGATGCTGCTCATCAGTTGTTAGCAGTTCATGGATGGGGTTCTCCTACTAGTATTGAGTAGGGAGGCAGTTATTTATCCTTGACAGAGATCCACTCTTTATGGGAGGCTATCCAAATTCTGAGACATGACTATATGCAGTTGGTCACCGACAGAGATTATCTTATAGAGTGGGGAAACACAACATATGATGCATTATTGGCCAAGGAAGATAAGGTGAGTGAGCTTACTTAGTAGCTTGAGGTGACTTCTAAGATTCTTGAGAGTATGCAGTTAGCTTATGAGGAGTCATAATTTCATTTGGCTGAGACGACCATGGAGTTAGAGCATTTGCGGTTTTCACCAGCCCCAGATTCAGAGGTTAGTACATTGATGGTTGGTGGTGAGTACATTCCTATAGTTGTTGTTGAGAAGCATGTTGTTGAGGCTAACACACATGTTCAAGATTTGGGAGTACCTGATTCTGATGAGTTTGAGATACCAGTGGAGTCGAGTCTCCAGATTGATTCTTCTCAGACATTTGACAGTGTGGTATAGTTGGTTGTGCCACCATTATAGAGGGATCAGTTATGGGATGGATTAACACCATCTTTTGTAGATGGAATTTGTAGTTGCCAATTACATAGCCTATAGTATCGACACATCTAGGGGAGTTGTGATTTCAGAGATTGGTTGAGTTGTATTAGCCAATTTGATTATGGGTTCCTCTTTGTTCTACTACTAATGATATTGTAGGTGTTTGCATTGATTTTCATCAGTGTAGATCATGACTACATTTGGGATCCAGGAGGATCGAGTGGTTAATTGTTCTGAGATTTCTTGGGGACAAGCAATTTTAGGAGGGGCGGATTGTCATGTCCCCTTTTTAGAGGACATTGATAGACTTCATGATTAGCCTATTATGCGACCTTCATAGGCTAATAGGATGGATAAAGGGTCATAATGGAGATTGGCTTAACTTCAATTTGTAGAATGGTTTAAGTGGGCATTCATTTAGGGTCTTTCAGACATGTTTGCTTGATGCTCCTATTATTTAGGGATATTTGACATGCAGCGAAGCACCCTTATTTTGGTATGGTCACGTGCAGAATCACTCCCTAATTCACTAGCTTTGATCGGTTCGAGGATCTGATGTATATTGAGGGAGATATTAATATTTGATTGATTTAATCAAATATTAATTATTTGGTCTAATTTTAAATTAGAAACCCTAATGCTAATTTAAGAAACCCTAATTAGGGCAAGCATATCTTTTGAGGGTATAAGGGTTTCACATGGAGGCCATTATTGATTATGTATGAATTGATTATTGAATTGAAGATAGATTTTGCTAAGGGTTTTCCCTAAGAAGACTGAGCCAAGGCTCCAGGATTCCATTTGCAGTGGAGAACGTCAACTCTTCATTGTGTGTGATTCAGAGGCTGTGAAATATCAACTGATCTATTGCCAAATTGAGAGATAGCTTCATCCAGAAGTTATCATAGAGGTTTCAGGTTTGAGAGATAGCTTCACCCAGAAGTTATCATAGTATTATAGGTATTTGAGAGATAACTTCACACAGAAGTTTATCACAGAGCTTTCCAGGTATTTCTTGATTTAGTTTATGTTTTGTTTCAATAAATTATACAGAGAGAGATCTATTGTATTAGATACCATAGATTTCCAAATCAGGGATCAAATAGATAGGTTGTGCTAAATTGGCAGCCGTACTAAGTCCGTACAGGTCCGTACAGATCCACGAAGATACCGACTTTGGTAGACAGAGATCCCCAGTGACCGACATCGGCCGTCTGAGGACCGATGTCGGCAGAAAGGGACCTACAGAGACCGATGTCGGCAGTATATCGACCGATGCCAGTGATTGTGTGTTCGACATAGTAGGCTGAGACTTCCAGATTCATATTTGTTTCCAGATTTGTAGACGATCAGGGTTTTAAGACCATATTTTAATATTCTTTATATGTATGAGAGAATATTGTAATTGTAATTATCTTAACAAGTGATAAGATATTTGATTGGCAGATAGGATATTTACTGTGGTTTATTGTTTATCTAAAATTTATTCTGCAAGATTGTATCCTTGTTCAAAACTGTTTGTGTTTCTATATTCCCTATTTACTTATCTGAAATTATCTTGCAAAGTCATATTCTTGGTTTAGTGTTTTTGTGTTTCTATATTCTCTGTTTGAAGGGGATGTTACAATGGTATCAGAGCTTTTGCTTAGGTAAAGGAGCCCCTAAGTAAGGGACATCACAAAGAAGATCAAGGAAAATAAGGCATTGGCTACACCACATCTGCGGTCACAATTTGACCCCATTCAACAGTAATTAATGATGACTCATTTATCGCCAAATGTAATCAAGCCAAGTGAGTAGATGTAGCCAGAAGGCTACATGATGAATGTTGTGGCCATTGACATGTCCCTCTTTAGGCCACAATACAAAATTGAGCTGCTAATCAAATCCACTTCTATAGTTGCTGAAGACTACTTGAAGACATCAAAGAGGCTATAAAAGATGGAGGCCAATTTAGCCAAGGAAAAGGCAAACTGTAATAGTTTGACCATAGAGATCAATAGAAAAGACAATGAAATAGAGAATCTGAATAAATTATTTTAAGATATTGTTTCTCTTCAGACTCTTCGAGTAGTCTAGGCCCAAAATTATTCCTTAAAAGTAGGGCCAATGTAGGTAAAAGATGCGGTGATGACCCTAAGGCGGGAAAAAGTATCATTGAAAGAAAAATGTGAGGAACACCTACTATAGGTTACCTAATTACAACAAATGCTGTTAAGTGAATAGAATAATACTGTAGCTATACAAGCCCAATTTCAATCAGAGTAATAGAGAGTAGCATAATTGACACTGGAGCCATCCAATATGCCAAGGAATGTCAGAGTGTTAATTCTGGTGAAGGAGCTCTATGAATCCATGTGGAAAAGAATCTCCTCAGAGATTATTTAGCTTAGGCCTTCTCTCACCTTCCTACTAAATGCACAAAAATTGTGCAAAAAGGTGGAGAATTCAGTTGTAAACACTTTGCTTACAATTTTTGGGAGAGTAATGGACTCTAAAACATTGATACAAAAGATTTATGATGTAACAAATGCAACGTTGTTAGTAGCAGGAATTGAGAATAGAATGATAGCGAGTGAATGAGGTTCTTATTTGCAATTCCGTAGCCATCAGTTGTAGAGAGCTCCTAGATGTCATGAAAGAAGGAATCAGTGAAATGAAATAGCATATTGAAGATCTAGTGCAATTGGGTCTTCCTTCTCCATTTCTTGATGACAACACGGTGCTAATGGTTGATGAAATTGAACCTTTGTTGTTGGCCAAACAGAATGATCATATATTTTTTTTGGATTTAAGGGATGATTCATCAGTCCCTAAAGTAGAATCTGTCTTGGTTCTTGTTTCCAAGATTGAATTCAAATTGAAGGCTACAGTTTAGATTTTGCAAATTTTTTCACACAAGGATATTATTAACCTTGATTTAGCCTTCAATGAATTATAGAATAAATAGGGGTTATCTGATGATGAGTGGTCCACCTACCAAACAACATTGCTGAATCTATAATTTTGAAATTTTGATCTAGCAAGAGTTGTGGTTTCTTTTTGAGCAGGCTCAAAAGTCCTTGGGGTCACCAATAACTGTAGAGTAAAAAATACTCTATGTTTATTTCTAATTTTTAGTTGTGCATTACAAAATTTTGTTCCTGCATACTTTAGTTCATGATGGTGAAGTTTTGAAATAGAGTGTGGGCTTGATTTCCTTTTGATTTATTTTTGTCTAAGTGTCAAAATTGAGCAGAATCTGCCAAGTGTCATCGGTCAAGGCACCTTTCATAATTTTTATAAGTTGGTCAGGACATACCACGTATCTCATAACAACTCAGTGGAACACAACAAGTGTTGGCATCCATGTTTCATATCATCATCCACTTTTTAAATCTCTTTTTAGTGAAAGGTTTCAACAAGCTAAGTATTAGGATCAGGTAGAAAGTGCCAAGTGGCAATCACAGAAGGTTTCAATTTGCTTTTCTAAAAGCAACAGAAGATGCCACGTATCTCAGTTGAAGAGAGTAGAAGCCATGATGTGTCGAGATCTAAATTATCTTCATTTTGCTTCATCGATATAGTAAAGACTGTGGTGGGTCTCAGGTTTTGTTTTTGAAGCAAGAAGAAGCCACCAAGTGTCATTGTTCATGTAAATATGAAATGAGGCCTAATTGTTTCTATAATATAAACAAAGTGATGCAGAGACCAACACGTTTCACCTTCTGTAGGTTTCTCAAAAAGTGGCTAAAAGTAGCAGAGATTGCCACATATCTCTAGTTAAGTAAAGTAGAGATTGCCACACATCCTTTGTTAAGGCAAGCAAAAATTGCCACCTGTCCCTATGCCTTTTAAAAGTTGCTCGAGCGAGAAATGCTATGGGTCTTATTTTCTGTTCAGTTGTTAAAGTTTCAAAGAAGTGGATTGCGATAGGTGTCAAAGGTGGAACACTCCTAAGCAAAGATACAAAAGAAGTATAAGTTACATGGAAAGTGCCGCATGTCTTTAGTAAGTGTTGCAAAACACACAAAGTGTCATTCTCTGATAATAAGAAGTTTTTCAAGGAATTGGCCAAGTGTCCTCTTTTGTTTAAAATAAGGGAGCATCCTGTGATCTGTTTCAGCTAATGAACTGCCAAAAAATAGAGTGTTTTAGAATCTAAGAAATATCTTCTAGTTAGACACTTCCAGTTCAGTTAGATTTCAGTTGGGTCGTTAGATTGGGAACACACAGATAATCTAGAGTGAATCCAAGGCTATAAATAAGGGTGAAGATATCACCGAAGATGAGAATTAGATACTTAGAGAGAATTTTCTAAGAGAATTATTGTCAAGAGTTTAGACTTTCTAGAGCTATGATTAGGAATATCGTTTTCCTTTGTTTTATTTTCTTAAGTTGGAAAGTTTATGTAACTTTGCATGTTTCTATGCCTCTTATGTGACTAGAGAATTAATAAGAAGATTGAATCCTATGCCTTTGTTGATATTTTCTGTGTCATTGCAAAAGTAGTCTAAGCTATGTTGTCAAGAGTTTTAGAATTTCTAGAGCTGTGATTAGCAATATCATTTGCCTTTGTTCTATTTTCTTGAGTTGGAAATTTTATGTAACTGTGCATGTTTCTATGCCTCTTATGTGATTGGAGAATTCAAATAAGAAGATTGAATCTTGTGCCTTTGTTGATATTTTCTATATCGCTGCAAAAGTAGTCTAAGTTGTGAGCCTCTATTTCTATTGTTTTCATCTTTTACATTGATCATGCCTTATTTGCTCTTAAATGTAATTAAATCTTACATATAGTTTTATTGTGCTCAGATTAAGGGTCAAATTACATTCAGGCACATCACCATAGTTAGGTTTTCTTTCTTGCATTTGTGTTTCTATTAAAATTCCTATCCCTTTTCCTAGTATACACTTGATATAAAGAAGAGACCAACTTCTTAAAAATTTGGAGGTTGTTTCAAGTCACAAGTCCCACATCTTGAAACTTCCCATTGTTGGTGTTAGAAACAAGCACAATTTTAACCATCAACAGTAACATCTTAAATGGGATAATGGATTCAATGTATATGAAACTGACTTCCAATTCTAATCTAATCAAATTATGGACCAATAACAAAGCATTTTGATCAATTTGAGTATTTTGTGCACAAAGTGCTTAATCATGCTTAAGAGCTAATTAATCTAAATCAAGGCCTAATTAATAATTCCATGGAAACTTGTTGAATACCTATTTTTTATAAATAAATATTAAATATCTACATCATTAGGTGACATCATTTCTTGGGAAGACATCTGTAGGCCATAAATGCCACAAATATCAAGATTCATGCCTCCCATGCCTTATCAATGCCTTCCATGCCTATTAATTTCTCCTCTATCCCAAATATTGATGAACCTATTTATAAATTTTAATTTTATAATTGGATTAATTCTTAACCACACATCTCAATCTTGAGATGGATGGTTCAGGTTGATTATACCCATTTACAAAAAACTATAAGTAGGAGGCCTTGCCACATGAATTTTAAGTCTTGATAATGCAAAGTTATAATGCGCAAATGATTCTAAAAGCTATTGAAAATTAGTGTTACCATGCAAAATTTATTCTAAGCCAATCCAAGCTAAATCCAAAGGGGCCAAGGAGAAGAGGAGATAGCCAAGCCTCCTTTGATGAAGACTTCATGAGCACAAGCCAAGCAAGCCACTACTACAAAAGTATTTGGAGCATCCAAGGAAGGTGAAGGATTCTTGTTTTTCCTTACATTTTAGTTGTGTTTATCATTTTTTTTTGTTATTAATCTCACCCTAGTAACTAGGTATGAAGTTTTTATTTTAGTGTGTTGTTTGTCAGTTTACTTTATTCATTTTGTCACTAACACAGTACTAATCTCCTCTTCTTAGTCAAGTTCCTAGTCATAATGTGTAGATTTTAGATATTTGAATAGAGTATCATTGAAAGATCAATATCCACTTCCTTCCATGAATCAAATCTTTCATCAATTTTTAGGTTCATAGAGATTCTCCTTATTATATGGTTACTTAGGATATAACTAGATATTGGTGAAAGAGCAAGATCAGTATAAAATAGCTTTCACCATCAAATGGGGTAATTTTGCTTAAAATAAGATGCCTTTTAGACTCTCCAATGCTGGAGCCACTTTCCAAAGGGAAATGTATGTTGATTTTTGTGGTCTATTGAGTGAGATAGTTTTAGTCTATCTTGATGATATTACAATATTTTTGAAGAATCTTAATGATCATTTAACACATTTGAATATTGTTTTTTATAGATGTAAACAATTTGGAGTCTCATTGAATCCAAAGAAATGCATTTTTAGTGCATGAAGGGAGACTTCTTGGGCATGTGGTGTAAAAAGTTGGTCTTTCCATTGATCTAGAGAGAATAGAGGCAATCCTTGATCTATCATTACCTAAACACAAGAAAGGATTGTAGAGCTTCTTGGGTAAGATAAACTTTATCAGAAGATTCATTCTTGGTTTTACAGAGCTAGTAAAGCCACTTACTCAAATGCTAATAATTTTTGAAGCTATCAAGGAAGTAATCAGCCAAGCTCCTACTTTTCTCAATCTAGATTTCAGCAAGGATTTCTTCATGTATTCTTTCTCTACTTTCAATACCATTTTAACCATGCTTATGTAGTATAATGATGAAGGTTTAGAATAGCTTATTGCTTTCTTTAGTCAATATTTAGCAGGTTATGAAGAGAGGTATTATTTTTTAGAAAATAATGTTCTTGTTGTTATAAGAGTTTTGAAAAAATTCAGACATTTGGTTTCAAATAACAAGATTATACTAATGGTTGCTCATCCAAGTGTGAAGGATTTCATTTTCAATAGAGACTTGAGAAAAAAGAAAGTTGGATGGTCACTAAGTGCATGGAATATGACATAGAAGTTAAGGTTTCAAATTTTTCCTAAGGTAAAGGATTATTTTAATAGCTTGTATAAGATGTAAAAGAATAAAAAGTAACAATTTTGATAATTTAGGACACTCAACATTAAGTTGAAAATACACCTCCTACAAGCTGGACACAAAACATTACTAGATTTATTCAAATTTGAGAATGTCCCAAGGGGTTTTAATGCATCACAAAGAAGAAGATTCAAGATAAAATTAGTACCATTCATTCTAACTGATGTAGTTGTCTTCAAAAAAGATATTGGAGGTGTGTTGAAAATAGTCAATTTGACAAGCTTTTCGAGCAATTTCAAGATAGTCCTTCTAGAAGTCATTTTTCAGCCAAGACCATAGATAAAAAAATAAATGGAGTTGGTTATTTTTTGCCTAATTTATTCAAAGATGCACATGCATGGGTTAGGAAATGTATAGAGTGTGTAACGTTTGTGGGAAAATAGAGACTAGCTATTATGCAACTAAAGCCAATTTAGGTTGAGAAACCTTTCATGAAATGGCATTTAGATTTCATTGGCATGATTCTTCCTTCATCTAGCATTGGTCATAAGTTGTTTTTTATAGATATATACTATTTAATCAAGTGGGTGAAAGCAATTCCTTTGAAAGAGGCAAATGAGAACTATGTGCTTGAATTCTATGAGAGCCTAGTCACTCATTTTGGAGTACCTTATACTATCATATCCAATAATGATTTGGAATTAATTAGTGAAAGGGTATGTTAATGGGCTCTTAAACATGGTATTTATTTGACATCTTCATCAAGTTACTATCCATAGGGTAATGGACTAGCTGAGTCCACTAACAAGAACTTGATTAGATCATCAAAAGAATAATGGCAGATAATCAGAGATCTTGGCATACAAAGTTAAAGACTAATTTATGGGTTGATAGGATCACCCATAAGAAGGCCATTGGTCATTCACCATATCTCCTAGTTTATGGAAGAGAAGCAAGGTTTCCTATGTCATTAGAGATTCTAGCTTTGGAGCTTGTACACCAACTAGAACTTTTAGAAAGTGATGCAATGGAGGTAAGAATGAATGAACTCAGAGAATTAGAGGAGATAAGAGATGATGATATGCATATCATGTGGTCCAATCAGTATCAAGTCAAGAATACATTTGATAAGAGAGCTTCATCAAAAACATTTCAGTAAGGAGACATAGTTCTCAAATAGGATGAAGAGCATGCAAATCCATGTAAGCACTCCAAATTTGATATCCTTTGGAGTGGACCTTATATTATCACTAATAATAATAATAATAATAATAATAATAATAATAATAATAATAATAATAATAATAATAATAATAATAATGCTTTTCAATTATCTAAATTGAGTGGAGAAGAGCTTCCCATTTCTATGAATGGGATGTTTTTTAATATTGCTATTAGGAGAGTCATCCTTTGTATATAGTCATAGTTTTATTCCTCTAAGTGCTTTTCTACACATCCTTTCAGTTTTGTTTTTCCTTTTCAGCATTGTTGTTATCCCTTCCTCTAAGTACATACGTGTATTTTTTGTTTTTTATTTTGGTTTCTCTTATTGATTATTGGTCTACACCTTTCCTTGTTTTAGTGTTTGCTTTGGTCTATCCTTACCAGAGTTCTAAGTTATTTTGACCAGCAGGCTAGTCAGCCCTCAAAAGTTTCTAAAATTATTAGTAATTTGGCCTTTCAAGGCCAAATTACTACCTGTATTATTTAAAAGTTTCCCCAAAATGGTCAATTTCCCAATGTAATTGGTCACACTAGTCAATAATAGTCTAAAAGTGCAAATTTGGGTTAAAAAATGACAAAAATGAGGTTAAAAGCATCAAAAATGATTTCAAAATTTATCAAATTATCTCAAGAGAGCTTTATTCATGTTCAAAAGGGTGAAAATAACCTAAGTCCAAAGTTTCAAATCATAAAAAAGTTATTTGATATGTTAAGTGGGAAAAAAACACTAAATTAGACACCCACATGCCAAATTTTCCAAATAAAAAGTTAAAAATATGAAAATCTTCATGGTAGCCACGAAATTCTTCTCAATACATCCATTCCAAATGGTGGGAAGCCTTAGTTCTCATTTAAAAGGGAAAAAGAGCTTGTTTTCACCTATTTCACAATCAATAGTTTGGAATCCATTTAGAATCTGTACATCCATGGTAGGGGAAGTCATTTTCAAGGCATTATCAAGCTTCCACAAGATTTTCATGAAGATTTATGGCTATACAGGCCCTAAACTAGCTTCTTTTTACTTTCTTGATTCTTGGCACATGGGAACATGCTTGTAGGTATTTTGCTAGTATGGTCTATTAGAGGAGGGTACAGTTCTCAAATTTGGGGTGAAGAAAGTAGACTCAAAGGGTTTCTAAATTATATTATCCATGTTCATGAACCATTTAGTTTAATTCAGGGTAAATTATACTACCTAACATCTAGAAAGGTAGTTGTTTTTCTTTAATTTCTCTTCACCTAGGTAGAGTTTTGGGAAAATTCAAATTGCTCCAGATTCTTGAGGTCTTGATCTACCCTTCCATGGAATTCTAAAGGTATTATTCATCCAATTCATGGTCAAAAATAGGTCTCAAATTTAGCCAGTTAATATGCACTATTAGTAAGCTTGCAAGGATGAATTGTACGGTCCAAGGAGAAGAAGATAGCATCAAATTGTCAAGAATTCATTTTTGTAGGGTTTTCATTAAGTTTTCATGATTTCCATGCATAAATATCAGAAGATCTCCAAGATTCATATCAAAAATTCATCTCCATGCTCAAGCAAGGTGTTTCAAAAGGGCTAGTTTAGCATTCTTTAAGGAAAATTTGCAAAATTTAACGTTTTTGGAGAAAACCATGTTTCAATTTCACCTCCTTGCACTCATTTTATGGCCTTAAAATTATTTTAAAATGATGTTTAGGATTATATATTTTCATACTTTCATTTTCTTGGGATTGTCATGATTTCTCACCCTTCTTTCCCACCTCCAATTATTTCAACTCATTTCAATGCCATACTCTACCTTTTCCCATTGTGTGTTCACTTTCCTTACACCCTCCACCATGTTTTATCATCATATTTTCATTCCTATCACCTTTCATCCCATCTCCATCACCTTTCCCATCAATAATACCATGGTTAGAGAGATGAATTCACCATGAGCATGAACAAGGGTATGTAGCCAAGAAAAACATCATGTTACAGTCATGGGTTTGAACTTACCATAGAGGTATGAAATCAAATTATGATTCTCAAGGCCATCTTGGCTCAAGAATAGAAGCTCTTCATTTAAAGGTCCGAGCATAAAGTAACTTATATCAAGGATTATCAAGCACCATAAAATAATGAGAAAGGAGTTTGAAGGCCAATTAAACACCAAACTCAATCTATATACTTCAAATACATTCATCTATAGCCATCAAGGAAGAGTCATAGGAAAGTTTTTGGAGTTTCAAAAGTTTCATAAACTTCAAAGAGGTTTTGAGTTCAAAAGGTGATCATTTATCTCTGGAGAAGGTTAGGAGAGTTAAATAAGAATCATGAAGATCAATAAAACATCATATTAGGCCAAGATATGATCACCTACATCAAGTATATAACGGCCAAGAGTTGATCATCAGGTTATAGTAAAGAACATGAAAATTCTTTGAAGGCCTATACAATAAAAAATCATTCTATAAGGGGTAAAAGGTTAAGATTATCATAAGCATCAAGGGAATATATTTTTATTATCAAAATTACATAGCCCCTAAAGGAATCTATAAGCCTATTGTATGGAGGGTGACCATTTTGATAAAAGTTAAGAGTTTTCCAAACTCTTAAAGATAACATTATGGTTAGCAAAGTCATGATAAGCTGAGGTTAATGATCTCAGTACATGGTATTTTAAAATGTTGATTTTAAGTTTTAAGTAGGGTTTAAGGAAGATGAATCACCCTATGGGCTTGTACAGATGCACCTATAGCTTGCCCTCAAAATAATTCAATTCATGGAACCCTATAGCTATGTTAGCAAGGTTGGTGATGGGGGTAAAACCATTGATCATGTCAGGTAACTTGAGATAGGGTTTTAAACATGTATTATAGTTTTAAACATTGATGACCATGAATTTTGGAGTTAAGGACGAGACTAATCACTCAAATACCTTTTTCTTAATCCATATAGGGGCTAGTTAAGAGCTTTAACATGATAGGTGTGTCTAACACAAACTTTGTGATCAAAAGGAATAGTAACAAGGTGAAGTTTTCATGTTTGTTTCATAGATTATGAAAATGTTATAAGTATAAATGTTGATTAGTGTTAACATTATATGGAAATACAATCAAACCTTATAGGGTTTACATACAGTCATATGAGTTAAGGATCATCTCCTATAGCCATGGAAATAATTAGACTAACCTACAGTTACCTAAGGATACCCAATGGCCTATTCCTAGGGTTAAAATAAGTAGGCAACAGATAAGATTAGTATCTTATAAAGTTTACTTCATCAAATATTACATACACATAGGAGCAAGTGATTTTCAAACTAATCTATAGTCCCAATTCAAACCCTACAGGTAGCCTATGAGGAGAATACAATCAAGTGGGCTTATAACCTAAGAACCTAATAAAAAAATGAGATACTAGTGGAAGTGATGTGTCATTCCAAATATGATAGACCAAATGAATTATGTGCATCTATTAGCATGCTCACACTCTCAAGGCCTATGAAACCCTATTCTTAGTACATACATGGGCTAGTGGATATGAATACATAGTCAAGTTTTGGATAAGGGTTTATGAATATGGTTTTAGTCTATTGATACCATTAGAGGAGCCATTTCAAGTTTTAAAAAAGTTTATAAATCTATAGAAATATCCTACAACTATTTTTCTATATAATCAAGCTTTGAAACAACCTAGGGTTATGGAAGGAAGGTAAAAGTTTGTAATCCAAGGATTTGAGCTTCACAAAGTTTTAAAATGAGTAAGGGAGGGTTCCCTAAAGACAAGGTAATATAAAGGAAGACTGAGTGACATAAATATTGACCTATGGTGCCAAATTGATACTCTATAGGTTTGTAACAAAGCATAGGAAGCCTAATCTTTAGGAAGTATGGATTGGAAGGTATAAGGATTAGTTTGAGTCATCAAAAAGCTAGAGTGCTCAAAGGTTTATTTGAGGTCATAATGAGCCTTGAAAAGGATAAACCTATCAGACATCAAACATATCAAATGAGCATCTACATGAATTCACCTAAAGCCCTCAAATAAATTCCTATAGCCATACATTCTCAAAGATGATAGGGATTAGTAGGAGCATTGTAATATATAAGGTCTCTCATGATGCAAGGGCATTGAAGTATGCCTAGTATAAGGTGAACTAGAATGAGGTCAAATTATTGATCAAATAATCATAAAATTTCACCATGTAATGCTTCCCTATGACCTTAAAGACCAACATCATCACCTATAGCCAACAGTAATGGTCAACTCCTACAACCCTAAAAGGAAGGTTTAGCACTAATTATGCTTAGATGAAGATCATGAGGTATTATTTCATTGTATAAAGAAATTTTGTGTGTGGGGATGTTATCATAAAGTTGAGATTTAAAGGGTTATTTCATGATGTCATGTTCAAAAGCTCCTACAGTGCTATAATAGAACATTTGATAG
Organism: Torreya grandis; assembly: GCA_037957365.1. Taxonomy (NCBI): domain Eukaryota; kingdom Viridiplantae; phylum Streptophyta; class Pinopsida; order Cupressales; family Taxaceae; genus Torreya; species Torreya grandis. The sequence continues at coordinate 1,713,310 of JARHVA010001554.1, read as the reverse complement.
GCTTATTTAGGGCAGAACTATAATATATAATGATATTAATAGTAATAGGTCATTTCAAGCTTCAAATGGATGCTCATAGCTAGAAATTATGCCATAGAACTTAGGTTTGATCATAATCAAGGGGCATATGTGATTCAAAGGTTTCCAAAAAATCCACCTACAACTTATTATGCCCACTATGATGCCCTATAGGCTGCCCTTTGGATCACTATCTATAGTGAGGGGTTTCTTCTCTCAAGTAGTATGTTGAATGGATAAGTGTTTATTATGACCATTAAGAGGAGATAAAGAGATTATCCTAAGCATAGATTAAATGAGGTTTTCAATACCTAATGCTACAGTGCCACCAAAAGTATGTGCTTACAGTTAGTATGAGGAAACACAACCACCATATTCTTGAAGAGTTTCTTGAAGGCTATGGCACACAAAGGGTTTCATGAAGTTGTAAAAGGATATATGATATCTATAAGGAAATAGTATTGATAGGTCATGAAAGACACTTTCCAAACAGGTTTATATAGTATTTTCATCCCTGAAGACCATGCTACAATTGTGATAAGGGCATAAGCTTTTCCTTAAGATTGTATCAAGACAATAATTATGGTCAAAGAAGGTTAGTATGTTTAATAGGATACTTCAATAAGAAAGGATTTATTCCAAAATCATAATGATAATTACAAATACATGAGCATAGTCAAGTTGAATTACCCTTTAAATGCCCCTATAGTCACTTAAGATATAGTCATTTTCATAACTTTTTCATGTAGGTTGAATGTTGATGGTCTTTTTAATGGATTTTCAATGAAATGAAGGAATCATGTCAATGATAGGTCAGAAAATTCATGAATTTAACCAATGTCTATGAGAATTTCCAACCTCAAGGCATTTAAGTTATCAGGCCATTGTACATACTATGCACAATCCAAGACTTAAAAGTTTGACTAGTCAATTTGTTTTAAATGAGATGTGTGAAGAGATATTTTTTTGTATAAATATATTTATAACCCTTTTAAATATTTAATGGAAACTGATAATGTTTTAAACTATGTCAAAATCCACCTAAAATTAAACTACATAGTCTTTTGATAAGCCTAATTGCCTCATTAGAGGTCAAAGCATGCTTGAAAATAAGGGTAGACGCTATTTTAAAAATCATAAAAAGGATATTGAGATAAATTAATATGATTTTGATCTTTAAAAACTTTAAAATCCATTAATTTTTTCTTTCAAAACATGAAAACTCAATCAAATATGTAGACAGTCTATGCACGGAGGTCAAAATTAGGAGAAAATTAAGGAATTTGGGAGCTATAGGTGGAGTCAAGACTTAAAATTTTGTAAAAAAGGTCATAATGAGTTGGGTAAATATATAAAAAAATTAATTTCCTTTGACCAAGTGCACGTATTCACTATTTTGTCTCAGAACTCAGCATATTCGTTTGAGGTCACCATTGGAGCATGCTTCATCTTGGAGTGCCTTAGAAGTTTCTAGTGCCAAGTAAAATATTTATAAGAATAGGATGATGTTTTTATATTATAATAATACCTATATATAGTTTACTAATTCAAATTTTTATGCAAACCATGCTCATAAAGTGTTTTGCAGGCAAATAAGCACTTAGGCCAAAAATGCATTTTTGGATTTTTCAAGAAAAAATGAATTTTAGAATGTTTTTATAAAATGGTATAGGTAATATAGTTATTTTTTAGTATTTTTTAATATTTTAATGATAATTTTCATTTTAGTGAATTTTTTCATTTTTTATAGTTATAGGTACCCTTCTACCTGTTCAGATGCTTGTTTTATTCACCACATGTGGAGTCTAGATGAACGCTCTTATTATGCTTTGAGTAACCATTTAAATTAAAATTTATGATAAATTGAGATCATTTTATGGGTTGTGATTTATGAACAATTACTAAGAGCGTAGGCAGCCTAAAATATAATCAATTCCCCATAGCCAGATTTTATTTACATGGTAATTTTTCATATATTTTGTATGGGATACCAATATTTTCAAGGATGTTATATGGGTCAATGTGATACACATAAATGGAAGTGGTTTAGGATTTGGAGTTTTGTACCTCATGAATCATCAATTTTAAGATTCAACTTTAAAACCCTCCTAAATGCCTAAGAAACTAGTTTTGAGAAAAATGGGTTTTATTGCCATCAAATCACCATGGATCTATCGGAGTTGTTGCCAGAATTTGGATAACGCGAGTGCAATGGAGACGTGATCACACAAGATGAAGCAAGTGCACACCACATAGATAATAAAGAAATTTGAGAATAACATAAGAAGATAACTTGCACAAGACAAAATGGAGAAAACCAAAATTTGATTAGCATGAGATGGCCAAAGTGAGGAATACATATAGGAGGCTACGTAAGTAACTCCTCCACAAAAGGTGGACAAGGCACCCCAAGAATAGATAGTAACTCCTCCATGAAATGTGGTGACAAGGTGCTAAGAATAGAGAAGTAACTCCCATCAAGGGAGTTACTTATGACATTTTTATGACACCTATGACACATCTATGACACACACCTCCACATAAGCTAGCCTATTCCTACAAATGTAGGAAAACTCCATGTATGCACAAGAAATACAATTTCCCTAATTAATAAATAGGGAAAAATAAAAACCTAAACTAATAGGATCAACCTAAAAACTTTTAAAACATCAATTAAACTCTGAAAATATTCTATAAATGTCATTTTAATGCATGGATTTGTACATATGAGGGCATAAACCATGTTTTTAATGGAAAAAAGTGTGTAAAATGAAGTATAGGGTAGTTTAGGGGAATATAATCAATGGTGATATAAGATTAGGACTTTTTATTCATCCTAAAATTTTAATTTGGTAATAAATAATCTTATAAATACCCCTAATAGCTCAAACAAAATGGCTAGTCTGCTAGAAAATGGAACAAAATGGGCCCAGTCAACTCTATTGACTAAATGGTAAAGATTTTCTCATCAAAATCACAATTTTGGTGATGAGGAATTGTTTTTCAGGTATAATTTTTTTTTAGGTTTCATGGCTTGTTTTTTAGGTTTCATGGTGTCTAAGTGCATAAATGAGCCTTTAGGCTTAACTAGTCTAGTTGACCTAATTGTTCAAAGGGCTAAGTTAGAGTTTGGAATTGAATTGATCCTCAAGGAGATAATTTTGGAGTTCTATGCCAATTTTATGTTGTTTTAATAATATAATTATGAATATTTAATCCTTCAAGGTCATTTTCATTCAAAATAAGGCTATTTAGAGATTGATTAGTCTTACACTTTGGTCGACTAGTTCCAAGTCATAATTTTTTCCTAGTCATCTCATGCATTTAATGATTTGACTTAGCTTCAAATCGAGTTATAAATCCAAGTTTTGGCATTGATTTTCATGAAAAGTAAGGTTAATTTAGGTTGACTGGTTTGAGCTTCAGTTGATTATTTGTCAAGTGCCACATCCACTCTTGGTTTCCATGTAAAGGAGGACTTTATCTTTTTCCAACAAAGCTTTCAAACAAATCAAGTGGAGTTCATTATTTGTATTTTGGCATAGCTTTTTATGAAAAGGAAGTTTGAATTTTCAAATGGATCCACCATCCCTTTTACACCAAAGTTTGAAGCTAAGCATGCAAATTTTGTGGAGTTAAAGATTTTAATGATTATTTTAAGCTTTGTAAAAGGTGTTAGTCTTGAGTTAGTCAACCAAGACTAACCCTTCCCTTTTTGAAACACCACATTGGTTTTAACTAGGGTTTGAGACATATATATTGGCTTAATCAAACCATTATTTATTTATTCCTAAATAAGAAAAAGAAATTGTAATCTAGACCATACATCAATAAATAAGATTTTGTTTTGCATATGAGTTTTTGACATAAAATAGAGTGTACTTAATTGTGTATCAGAATATAAATGAGATTATATCTCCTTTTGGTAGGTCCCTTCCTCATCTATTGCTTTCTATCTCACCTTCTATAGGTCATTTAAAGAAGTAAAAAAAAAATTGTAATCGAAAATCCTTTCAACCCTTCATCTAAAAACTTTATGATTAAGGAAAAAATAGGAATTTAATTGGTTTATATTTGTGCATTAATTTCAAAATCTTCCATATAATATACATAGTTTAGGTGCATCACCCCTTTAATTAGGATTTCCCTTCAATTTCCCCTTCCCCTTTTCATCTAATAAATCACAGTAGTCAAACTTAATAGATAAATCTTAAGGGAACCAACCCTCTCTGGAGGTTCTTCTCATTATAGATTCACCCACACTCTGAGAATTTCCCATTGTATCGACTAAAGAGAAGGTGTACTTGTACATATTCAAGTAGGGCACACTCCAAAGTGATAACAAGACCTTCATTGAAAGTTTAACCACTTAAAGGTGATCTAAGGTATATTATGAAAAGTCAACATATTTAGGGTTTCTCTACTAAGAAAGAACTTTTGTTTAATGGGTCAAATTATGCTTTATAGAGTACTAGGATGAGGACATGCATCATGTCTCTAGGGTTTGATATTTAGAAATATATCATGGATGGTTATACTACACCAACTTCTCCTCCAACTAGTGTTTCTAAAAAGAACTTGAGTGAGAATAATTCAAAAGTTATGAATTCTATAATTTGTGGTCTATCTAAGGTTAAGTTCACCAAAATGATCCATTTCAAGTCTACCAAGGAAATTTGGGTCAAATTATAGACTATCTATGAACGAGACTCTAAGATAAAATTAGCTAAGTTGTAGACCTACCAAAGGCAATTTAAAGGTCTCAAAATGAAGGGAGAAGATACTATGGCATCCTATCTTCTAAGGTTTGATGAGGCAATAAACATGATCAAAGGTCTTGGAGAGGTGATTGATGAAGCTACTATAGTACAGAAGCTATTGAGGACTCTTATACTCAAGTTTGATTTTAAAAAAATTGTTGTAAAATAGATTCATGATCTCATTCAGTTGAATATGGAATAACTACATGGAATCCTTACTACCTATGAGATGAGATTTGATGAGGACAAACATCCTAAGAAGGAAATAACCTTCAAGGTGATCAAGGAGATAAAAGCTAAGAATAACAAGTTAAGTCTTGAAGATTTTGATCTTAATGAAGATCAAGTTGAAGCCATAATTGTAATGAAATTGAATCTAAGATCAAGTAAGTATGAATGAAAACTTCCTTTAATTTTTTTTATGTGGTAAAGTTGGTCATTTTATAGATAAATGTCCAAACAAATTTAAACTCAAATAAGTTTGTAAGGAATCTCATGAGGATGAACACAAGAAATCTAAGGGTCCTAAAAAGTACAAAAAGTTATTCAGTAATAAAAATGGAAAGAAGGAATCATACAAAGGTATTAAGATCCTTTACCATGAAAAATATAGTAACTCATCTATAGAAGAAGTAAACACATCTGATAGTGATGATTCTTTTCATAATGAGGACACATATATATTATTCATGGCTTTCAGTGATAATGAAAGTGAATATTCTTTAAGCATAGATTTATTTGGCAGAGATAGTTCTGAAGAAGAAGATAATAAAGTCACTCTTGAAGATAAACATCTATATACTATGGAATAAATTAATATACTACAAAGAAATAATAGAAACTAAGATTCCTTCATCAAATCCTATGAGATAAAATTGGAATTTTTGTAGGAAGGATGAGTAATCAAGTTGAGGAACATGATGAGATCACAAAAAATCATGAAACTCAGGGTTGTACACTTAATGAAGAAGAAAAGGGTAAGGATGAAGAATGTATCATGCATAAATTAGAGATGGAGTCTTTGTAGATGAAACTAAATCAAGCTATAAGCAAGATTGAAACATTTTAGAATTTTAAAAAAAGTAGTTCTAAAATAGATCATCTCATGATAAATAAAGATACAACTGATGATTTAGATAATAAGGATGAATTTATTAATGGTCTTGAAGATATGAATATTGAGAAGAAAAATAATAAAGAGATGATGTCACAAATCAAGGACAATGAAGAACAATTTAGTGTGTTTGAAGCAAAATTGAATGATGACACTAGGGACATGAAGATACTATCAATCATCTCAATAGTAAATTATAAACTATGTCTACAAGCATAAAATCCAAATAATGTGAGTTATTAAGGTATGTGATTGAAATTGATTCATTAAAAGCTAATTTAGACAAGACATATTATAAGGTAAATTCATTTGTGAAGTTTGAAAAGAGCTCAAATGATCTTGACAATATTCTAAGTAGTCAAAAGCATGCAATTGATAGAAATGGTGTTGGATACAAAGAAGAAGAAAAGCATGTAACTCAAAATAAGATAAATATTGATGTAAACAAGGATAATTAGACTTTGAATATCAATCATCAATCAATGAATGAAGGTATTGGTAGAATGAAGATAAATTAGATTAGATAACCAAATGTTATGAGGTATGAAAATTTCTATGGTCATTGTTACTCATTAAATTAGTTTGGTCATAGGTCAAAAATTGTAAAATATTATAAAGAATGAATTTTCATGGAATTATGAGAAAGACAATGGAAATCATGAAGAATATCATCACTCAATACAGTTGATAGGTTCATAAAGAAATAATGACATATTTTGCTACAAGTGTCAAGGGTTTGGTCATATTATAGAGTTTTGTAATAAATTCATCAAGAGACCAAATGATCAAGTACATGAATGAATTCATGAAACTCTAAGTAATCATCATATATCTCAATCAAAAGGTATGTATAATATGAGAAACCTCATTTTTTTCAAGTGTCATGAGAGAGGTCACATGGCAAGGTTCTATAAGAATGATCATTATTCTACTTCAAAAATTGTCAATCTTATCATGAAGAAAAAGAGTTATAGTGAATGGAGACCTAAGTAGGTAAAATAAAAATAGGCTCAAAGTGGATAATTTGTTATAATAGAATAGGGAACAAGTTCAAGTATGAATGAAAAATACTTATTTTCCCAAATGGACAAGCAAATCAGGTAGGATCTTGAGATAAAAGAAAAGAATAAGGTTGAGAACTCATTCAAAGTCAATATAAAGATGAGTAAGGACTAAAAATCAAGTGAGAGCATGGAGATATGGGAGTCTCTTGATTTTTGGGATTTTTAGTCCCTCTATAACAAGTGGGTATCTCTACTTATGCTTCTTAGGAGACATATTTTTGTGTGGAAGCAAGTATATGTGCTCTAGGTAATGATCAAAGTGACAATCAGTGTAGAACTTGAAGGTAAAGGGTAAGCAAGATATTGTGAAAAATATGCTTGTAGATGAAGGATATTGAGAAAGTTAATTAGCTTGGATGATGGTTCAAGAGGTTGATTAGTCAAGATAAGGATAAGTAATTATAGGACAAGAATATAATTTGAAGATGTGTTTGACTAAGGGGGAGCTAACTCAGTTAGCTTGAGTATCTTGAAGAAGATATTTATGATGTGAGGGGGAACATATGTGAAGATGACTTAGTCTTGATAGAAGTGTAAAGATGTCTGATATAATTATGAATTCAAGAAGATTTACATAATGACTTGATCAAACCAAGTCATTTATTTTGATAAGGCATGGAATCTTCATGCATGAGCAAAGATAGCTTGTGGTTTCTATAGGTAGACAGGTCCAAGGATAAAAAAATCCAAAGTTCATACTGGTGTATATCAAAGAATAGATGACATGAGATGGAGCTTGATGTTAGTGGGAGCTTTTAAAGCTCTATGAGCAATTTTTCAGGTTAAAAGATCAAAGAAGTCTATGTTCAGATTGGTGCATGTCAAATGGGAAGCATTTGATTCATATGCTTGAAATTATATAAGTATCATGAGCATCTTAATATTATTTTAATGCATACATAATGTTGAGGAATGATTTTTGGCATGTTGAGGAAGAGACTATTAGTGTAGGTTTTTATTTTTCCCTATTTATTAATTAGGGAAATTGTATTTCTTGTGCATACATGGAGTTTTCCTACATTTGTGGGATAGGCTAGCTTATGTGGAGGTATGTGTCATAGATGTGTCATAGGTGTCATAAGAATGTCATAAGTAACTCCCTTGATGGGAGTTACTTCTCTATTCTTAGCACCTTGTCACCACCTTTCACGGAGGAGTTACATTCTATTCTTAGGGTGCCTTGTCCACCTTTTGTGGAGGAGTTACTTTCGTACTCTCTTATTTGTAGTCCTCATTTTGGCCATTCTATGCTAATTCAGATTTGATTTTCTCCATTTTGTTTTGTGCAATTTATCTTCTTATTATTGTCAAATTGCTTTAGCATCTTGTGGTGTGCACTTGTTTATCTTGTGTGATCACATCTTCATTGCACTCATGTTATCTGGATTCTGGGAACAACTCTAATATGGTATTAGAGCTTTCCCGATAATCTTGTGTATGATCATGCTTTTAGCTTATTTTGAAATCAAGAGGAGTGGAGTTTTTTATTTTTAGATTTAAATAAAAATAAATTTTTTTTTGTCAATATCTAGTTAGTTTTCTTGGAGATCCTTGCATTTGGGTGTCTTTTGTTGTGTGGAGCAGAGGGAGAAGCAGCTCTAAGTTCTTTTGGTTAGCAGTTCTAGTCCAGGCGCCAAGCTTATGTCCTTCAACAACATCAGCTCCAACGCTACTTCTGCTGCCACGTTTTTGTCTTTCCAGCGCCCTCCAATAGCAATCTACAGCCAAGCCATAAGCCGTATGGCGTTCAGCATCTAGCAAGTCAGCAAAATCAGGTCTGAGTTTTGTTTGGTGACACTTCTGTGCCTTGTTTTTTGTCCTTTTCTGTTTGTTGTGCCTTGTTTTTGGTCATTTTCTATTTGCTGCGCCTAGCTTCTAAGCTTTCTCTTCAGCCAAGTCTCAATCTCCAGCAAGGCGCTTCAGTTCTACCCTCAGACAGGCCGTACGACACCCTCTAGTAAGCTGTTTTTTGTCTTTTGTATAAGATAAATTCTGACTGTTGTTTTTGGACGCCCCTTCCTACTTGGCGTCCCATGTGGCACCCAAAGACACTTGCCATTCTGTCCAAATTGTCATTGCTTTATTTTTTTAGTGAAAAATTGACTTGATAAAAAAAATCAGTCAATTTGATTGAATAATAAATTTTTTAGACAGTTTGGTAATTTTTAGAGGTTTAATTTCCACTTGTATCTTCGACCTACGAAGACGAAGGGTGAGGCCCGGGTTGGTAGGAGGCCAATTCCCCCTCACACAAACTTCATTTGGATTTTTCATTATGTGCCGAATCCAACGAGTGGTTGGAAGGCCACTTTCTCTCCCCATAACAGGCATTTTTTTAATGTTTTAGTGTTTTTTTTGTAAAAACACTAGTTTACGAAAAAATTGTAACTTTAAAATCTTGCAAATGGTAGCTCGGTTTTGGGTGTCATTTTTTGCAAAAGTGCTTGTAATTCAATTCTCCATAGCGTAGACTTTTTATTTTTCAAAAATGCACTAGTTTATAAAGTGCCAAATTTTGGGTCTCCCAAGACGCATTTTCGACTGAGTCCGACGTCCTATTTGCTTTAGTCTTGCATTGATTGCTCTAAGATGCATTTTCAGCTAAGTTCAACGTATTTTGAGTGTGCACTTACATATTTGGGGGGGGCTCAATATTTCGAGGGGGGGTGATTGCTTTTCACAACTTGCAATTTTCACTTTCATTCTCCTTTCTGCATAAAATCACAACTTGCAATCAACATAACTTCACCTAAATTCAGATAAAAATGGATTCTTTTCAACTCAAACCTCTAACACCCTTCAACTATCATGAATGAAAAGTTAAAATGTCAATCATTCTTAGAAGCAAAGGGTTGTATAGGATCATAATGGGTACATAAGTAAAACCTAACACAAATGTTGAAAAGGTTAAGTGGTACAACCGTAGTGATGAAGCCTTTGGGTTACTGAGCTTGTCTATGTCTCCAAAACTACTCTTCCACTTAGAATCCTCTCAAACTCCTAATGACATATGGGACACCTTATAAAAGTTGTTTAGGAAGTTTGATGAGATGAGAGGTCATGAGCTCGAAAACGAACTCATAAGTCTAAGTCCTAGCAACTTTGACACCCTACAGGACTTCTTCACTAAGTTTAAGGCCCTTATATTGCAATTGAAAGAATGCAGGATAGAGAAGAAAGATGATCAACTCATTCTTTCTATTCTCGCAAAGCTTGGTCCAAGCTATTCAGTCTTTGTCTCCACTTTCCATGCCACTAAAAGTGCCCTTGGCACTGCATGGAAAATGCCTTCTTTGAATTCATTCATTTCCAACTTGACTAGGGAGCAAGATAAGCTAATTCAAATGGGCACAATGAAGTCTACTCAACCCCAAGCTTTGATAGCTGGAAATGGTAAGGACAAGACTTCAACAAAGGAGAAGAAGAAAAAGAATAAGGATCAGGTGAAGAAGAAAGAAAACACTAATCCTACCAAAAACAACACTGAGTCTTCCTCTTCCAATGCTAAACCTAAGAAGGAGAAGGTTAAGTGTGCCTATTGTAAAAAGAATGGGCATGATGAACACAAGTGCATGAAAAAACAAATAGACCACCTAACTCATCTTCTAGAGAAGAACAACATAGGTGTTCCTGAGTCCATCAAGCAGAATTCATCAACCCAAGATTCTACTAAGGCAAAGGGCAAGGGTAAGGAGAAAGAAAATGGCAAGGCCCTTATAGCTATAGTAGCTTCCTCATCTTCATGCGTCATTGACTCAGGTGCTTCTCACCATATGGGCTCTTCACTAGTTGATTTTTCATCTTTAGAGCTTTGTAGCATGACTTCAATTAGTTTGGGTGATGACACATCAGTTTCCATTGTAGGGAGAGGGTCAGTTGAAATGGAAGGAGGAACATTCAACAATGTTCTAAGTGTTCCTTCTCTTTCAACTAATCTCCTATCAGTGTACCAAATCACTCACATTGGTTGGAGCATGAGAGTTGAGTTTTCACCAGATTCAGTATCTATTAGGGAGTTGCATAGTGATACTACAGTGGTAGTGGGAAGGGCAGATCACCAAGCTGGGTTATACACTTTTTCACATTTTGCATCAGATTCTTCTCCTATAGCATTGTTAACTCATTCAGATGGAGTTAGTAAATTATGGCATGAGCAGTTTGGCCACCTTAACTACCGCTATCTTGAGCAACTTTGAAAAAATGACATGGTCATTGGCTTGCCTCATGTCCAATTCTCAAAAGGACTTTGTGAGGGGTGCTCCCTTGGAAAGCATCCCGAAGCAAAATTTGACAAAGGCAAACCTTGGAGGGCTTCACAACCTTTGGAGTTAGTCCACAGTGATGTATCGGGACCCTTTCCCAAACCATCTTTCACAAGGGCCAAGTACATCCTCACTTTCATTGATGATATCTCTAGGTACACTTGGATATATTTTCTCAAACAAAAGTCTGAAGTGTTTGAACATTTTCTAGACTTCAAGGCTCTTGTTGAGAAACAGAGTGAGAAATACATCAAGGTTCTTCAAACTGATAATGGAGGGGAGTATGTCAGCATCGAGTTTGAGTAGTTTTGCACCACAGAGGGGATTGATTTGCAGTGCACAGTCACCTACAGTCCTTCACAGAATGGGGTTTCAGAACACAAGAATAGGTTCTTGAAAGAGATGGCTAGTTGTATGATTCACTCCAAATCCTTAGCACCACAGTACTGGGCCGAAGCCATCAATTGTGCTTGTTACATTCAGAATAGGGTTCTTCACTAAGCTTTAAAAGGGATAACACCCTTTGAAGCTTGGCATAAAAGGAAACCTGATGTTGAGCACCTTAGAGTTTTTGGATCCCCAGCCATGGCCCGCATTTCGAAGAAGAAACACAAAGCTATGGAATGTCAGTCCAATCCTTGCATCTTTGTAGGATATCTGGATGGTATTAAGGGATATCACCTTCTAGATCCTATCACACATGAGTTATTCATCGAGAGAAGTGTCCATTTTCAGGAGAGTCCTAGAGACTCAACACTTGACACTTCTTCTCCCTCATCAGATCTACTTCTTCATGATGATTCCTCATCAAATTTAGATCAGCCACATCAAGTTCTTGAGCCAGAGTCATCTTCTTCTTCTTCGAGTTCAGACAATGAGGACAGTGATGCAGTGTCATCCACCTCTATTCAGTCAGAGGATGAGGAGTTAGCACCTGACTTGCCCACTTCTGGGCCACTTTGGGCCAGACAGACACTTGAGAGTGCTGGCACATGGGCAGGAGACCCGCAGATGACAAACGTACTAGGGGGATTTTCAGAAAGATCCACATGCCTTCTTTGCTTCAGTTTCAGATCCATAGACTTTTTGAGAGGCATCAGGGGTACCTGAGTGGGATAGTGCTATGGAGAAAGAATATTCTTCCTTAATCAAAAATCACACTTGGGATTTGACTTCGCTTCCTAAGGGAAGAAAGATGGTTTGATGTAGGTGGATATATCAGACCAAGTTTGTAGCAGATGGGTCGGTCGATAAGTACAAGGTGCGATTGGTCGCCAAAGCTTTCTCACAGGTGGCAGGCATTGACTACTCAGAGACCTTTGCACCTATTGTAAAGATGACTTCTATCCGACTCACCTTGGCTATTTCTGCAGCACATGGTTGGGATGTGCATCAGATGGATGTGAAGAGTGCCTTTCTTCACGAAGACCTTGAGGAGGAGATCTACATGGAGCAGCCACCAGGATTTGTTTAGGATTCTTCCTTAGTATGCAGACTTAGGAAATCTATCTATGGCCTCAAACAAGCCCCTCAAGCTTGGTATGCCAAGATGGATTCCTTCCTTCTCATAGCAGGTTTCACTAGGTGCCATTCTGATCCTAATGTCTACTTCTTGTGGTAGGATGATTCGCTTCTGATTTTGGTTCTATATGTTGATGACCTTTTGATCACCGAGAGTTCTTCATCAACTATTGCAACAGTGAAGGCTTCTCTTTAGGATAGATTTGACATGACAGACTTGGGTTTGTTGCACTACTTCCTTGGCATCGAGATCTCATAGTCAGATTCAAGGATTTCTCTTACACAACCTAAGTATGCACTCGACTTATTGGCTCGATTTCACATGGCTAATTGCAAGCCATCTCTGACTCCCTTTTTATTAGGAGCAAGCTTGAGACTGATTGTTCTTCACCATTGGTTGATGCCACTCGGTATCGACAACTTTTTGGTAGTCTCATCTACTTGACTCACACTAGGCCCGATATTTCATACACAATGAGACTTGTCTCTAGATTCATGCAAGAACCCCATGAGCTGCATTGGAAAGAAGCTAAGAGGATCTTGCATTACATACAGGGTTCACATAGATATGGGATTCACTATAGATTTGGCACAAAGGTTGACTTGGTTGGATATACAGATTCAAACTGGGCTGGCGATTCACAGACTCATAAGTCTACTTCTATTTATAGTTTCTCTCTAGGTTCAGGTCCTATCAGTGGTCTAGCAAGAAGCAGAATGCTATTGCTATATCATCCACAGAGGCAGAGTACAAGGGAGATGTTAATGCAGCTACTGAGGCTATTTGGCTTCAGGGGATTCTTTCTGAGTTTGGCATTCCTATCAAGCAGCCCACCATCATTTATTGTGATAATTAGAGTACCATACATATTTTCAAGAATCCAGTTCAGCACCAACAGACCAAGCACATAGAGATTCACATGCATTTCATTCAGGAGCTTATTCATAGTCAGGTCATTAACTTGATATTTTGCCAGTCTTCAGAGTAGGTTGCAGACATCTTCACCAAACCTTTCACTGAGAGCAAATTCATTCATCTACGAGCTCTTCTTGGGGTGCGGTCTACATCTGTAGCAGCATCATCTTCAGGGGGGCCTTCTAGCCTCTTCTTTTCTTTTATGTCTCTCTTTTGGGGGGGGGGGAGTTTTTTTCCTACGGGTTTTCTCCTTTTCTCTATCTTATGGGAGATTGCATTTGTACATGGGTACCTCATCAGGCCTTGTTACCGGGACCCATTTTATATTTCCACACTTCCCACCTAAGTTTCACTTATGGGGGGTATTAGTGTAGGTTTTTATTTTTCTCTATTTATTAATTAAGGAAATTGTATTTCTTGTGCATATATGGAGTTTTCCTACATTTGTGGGATAGGCTAGCTTATGTGGAGGTGTGTGTCATAGATGTGTCATAGGTGTCATAAAAATGTCATAAGTAACTCCCTTTATGGGAGTTACTTCTCTATTCTTAGCACCTTATCACCACCTTTCATGGAGGAGTTACATTCTATTCTTGGGGTGCCTTGTCCACCTTTTGTGGAGGAGTTAATTTCATACTTTCCTATTTGTAGTCCTCATTTTAGCCATTCTATGCTAATTTAGATTTGGTTTTCTCCATTTTGTTTTGTGTAATTTATCTTCTTGTTATTTTCAAATTGCTTTAGCATCTTGTGGTGTGCACTTGTTTATCTTGTGTGATCACGTCTTCATTGCACTTGCGTTATCCGGATTCTGGCAACAACTCCGATAGAGACCAATTGTCATTAATGTTAAAGGAGGAGAAACATCATAATGAAAAACTTCAAATGAGTAAGAATTCATTTTTAGGGTGTTTTTTCATCAATAACAAAGGGGGAGATTGTTGAGCATGGTCATTGATGTCTTAGGTTGTCATTGGTTTCAAAGAGAGCATATGGTTCTAGTGCATGAATGACAAATAAGTTGTGTTTAATATCTTGGAGAGATATGACACTTTTGCATGTTTATAAAGACAAAGAATAAGTTATGAGGCATCTATAGATGTCTTAGTGAATTTCTGGTATGTCACTTAATCATTTGGAAAGATAAACATGCATCTTCTAGATTAAGAGAAGCCAAACCATCATTGTACGTCATGTAGATATGAATAAACTAATAAATTTGTGAATTTATTTTAGGTACTTAGAAAGTCAACTAAGGTCAAAGGATTTCATAGAGTTGTTGTTTATAGTGCTAAGAAGGTTCCCTAAATATTTGGACTCTTTAATTTTTTTCTAGCTCAAGTTATAAACCTTCAAATTTTATCTTGTAGACTGTGATGGGATAGAGACCATCAAGTTTAAAAACATTGAATTTTGAGGTCAACTAGTCAGTAGATCTAATAATGAGTGTTCATCATCTAGATTGTGATCCAATAATGTACTTTAAGTCAAATTATCAAAGTTTCCTAAAATTAAATGTTCTTATGACATGTGTCTCAATCTTGTTGAGTTGATAGAAGATCAACAGTTCATAGGTGTTCATCTAGATAGAGATCAATGGTGCTAGTCAAGTCAAATAATCACATGTGTAGAAGGCATGTAGAGCTACCAAGTGACACAATCATGGGATCTTTGATCTAAGATAAATGGTAACCATGTAAGGTAAAGACCAAGATACTCCCAAAGAGATTGATGGTGTGTATTTATCCAAAGTTTCCAAGGGACATGAGATGATGACAAAAGGCTTGATGTTTAGTGTTTAAATAGTGACAATTGGAATTTAAATTTTCAAATTAATGAAGGCAAAATAGTATGTTGTTTTTGAGCTATATATTTTGATCCAGGTTGAATTTATTGATGAATTAAAAATAAAAGTTTTAAATGAGTGCAAGGTGCATCCATATAATCTAGTTAGAAGTTATGAATGTTTGTATATTCAAATTCATTGAGCTCCAAAGTTTATTGTACGTTCATTCATGGTGGTTATGTGTAATTTTTTTTATTTAATTAGTTTTTTCTTTAGTATAAGAATATGTCTTATAGATCATATGGAGTATACCCATGTATTTTAAAGTGATATTGTGTTCTTGTTTTTCTTAATGAAGTGCTAAAGGGATAATAGGTCTCCATGAGACTTATAAGTGCTACTAAGGCCTAATTCAAAGGCATAGCTACTTAAATGTGACCCATAGATGCTTTGGAAAACCTGTGAGGATAATATTGAAATATGTTTTAACATGTTAGAATACTTAAGGGTTAAATTAAGTATTATGGCTGACCTAGAATTTGATATTCAAGAAGGCTCTATAAAGGGTAGATACCAAGGCAGTGGTTTGTAGAATTTTATGTGAATGTGTTGAGAGAGACTAGAGGGAGTGTGCTCAGTGGATGGACTGAAGTACAAAAAAAATTGAGGATGAGAAAAGAAGACAAGAAAGATCCAAAAAGGGTGTTTGGATGCATTGCTTATATGAAAAAGTTTTGAGTGTGTGTGAAGAGTTTGAAAGAGAGTTTTTATACATTATTTCTCCAATCAGATTGAAATGCAATCAAAGTTTTGGAGTTATTTATTTCATATGTGTTGTGTAGATGATCAAAATATAAAAAAAGTGGGTGCTTGTTCATACTTAGGTTTGGGTGCTCCTTATGAAGTGGGTTCTTTACTAAAAGGTCTCATGTTTGTGATCATATTATAGGACAAGTAGTCCATGTGTTTGTAGGCTTGAGAGTGTGTTTTATCCCCCAAGAGGGTTTCCCACATATATCTAGTGTTATGAGTGTGATATTCCGTCATCTTTATTATTCATTATTATGAACATATTGTATGATTTATGAATGCTTATAGTCATTGATTGATAGTTTGAAAGGATTACAATTGAAGTTTGAAATATCTTGCATCACTAATTCACCCCCCCTCTCATTGATTATACCTCCAACAAAGACTTTGTTAGAATGACCCTTTTTCCATTTGAAATTTTATAATCATTGAGAGTGTGATATTTCATCATATTTATTATCAAGAGATAGAGGATAGAAGTAGAAGTTGAGGGAAGAAGCAAGAGATCTTATCTTGTGAGGAGTTGAACCAACCCAAAAATTTTGAAGAGAAATTTTATTGTGTTAAACGAAGTAAATAATTTGAGGTAGGCTTCCATATTCTTTTGTATTTTTTATTTATGTTATTACTTTGGATGAGAGGCTTACCCTTTTGTTTGATTATTTTTAACTAGTGTAGGGTCACCTGACCTACCTTATTTTCACCTCTGATTCCCATGGTTGTGCCTATATCTACCATGCATATTTTCCACTTGGAATTTGGAGATGAACCATCCCTCCGATTTTGATTGGTTTTTTTAAAATCCATTTCTTAATTCCTTTTGACACCATTAGGTTGTCCATTTTGGATTAAATTACACACCTTTTTTTTTGTCTTTTTGTTTAGCAATAGTGGCTATTGGAACTAGGTTAGCACACCCTCCTACATGGTTATTATTTGTGTAGTGGTAGTGTCTAGTGGAATTAGGTTCATATTATCTCCTATGTGGTTCTTCTTTATGTAGTAGTATTAGATAGTTAAATTGGGACCACATGCCCTCTAACATGGGTATTCTTTGTGTATTGTTAATGGTTGGTAGAACTAGGTTCACATACCCTCCTACATGGTTCTTATTTTTATATTGTAGGATATGAGGGAGGTATCCCCATGTTCTCCTTCTCCATCAGTGGTCCTTATTTTTTGTAATTTTCTTATGGATAAATTAGATATCATTTGTTTTGAAATGGTGTTTATTATATTCTTAAATTCTTTTGTTTAGGTTAGGAAAGTCTCTAGTGGAAAATATGATAGTTAGATTATATTTGAGTATCCTAGTTGAGTGTTCTAACTATAAACCAAATTATTTATTTTTAACCTTGACATACCTCATACACTTGATGTTCACTATGCCCATATTTGGATTTTCTAGCCTAGGTATTTCCTAGGGAAGTCACCTTATGATGGCAAATGGATGGGAGGTGAGCCCACACTTTGGTTGGCCTTGAATTTGTATCTGGAGTGTAGTTGAAAACTTGTTATATCAATATTTTGTAATGATTTTAAAAAATTTATTGGTTGTTTTTAAACCCATTATAATCTAATATTTAGTTGTGATTATTATGAAAATATATGAAAGGAAATATGATGTAAACTTGATGAGTTTTCCTATTTATTTCCTCATAGTAGTGGTAGTCAAAAGAGAAAGAATAAAGAACAATATGTTTTGAATGGAATTGTAATCCATAAATATTTCTAAAATTTAATTCTTGTGATATTTTATGTTGTATATATTAAATTTTTTAAATAACAATGAAAATTTAAAACTATATGATTCCATAGCCTTGTTCCTAGATATCCCCCAAAGAGACTATTATGTTTTCATAAATTTTATGCATAATTAATGTTACCTAAACCTCCTAAAAATAATTTATTCAAAAACTATAATATGCCAAGAAACCATATAAATATATGGATTAATTTTTTGAGTCATGGAAATAAAGATACAAATTTTTAAAGCTAAAACTCCTAATTATACCATAAACTCCTTAAGAAACTTAGACAAACTTCAATTAATTTTTGGGAAAATAAAATGAGGTGAATCTTAGCCTAAATTTGCCTAAACTAATTTTATAATAAAATTGGATTTTTTTATGAATGAACACCAATCATTTAATAATTTTTGGGCCTATGGTTTTCCTATTATGATTTTTTGATGTTTTCTTCTATGTATGGTAAGTTGGTCAGTTGACAAACCCTCAAGAAGGGCACTACCCCTATTTTTATGGGATTCATACATATTGGGTTGATGGCCAACCATGTGACTATGTGGTTAATGTAAAAGTCTCTAATTATGTTCGAGAATGGAATTGACACTAAATACTAGGTTAAAGGGATTGGTGGTTCCATGTTAGCATCACTACCCTAAGATTCATAGTTAGGTAAGATCATGTGTCTAATTATCCATGCAGTCACCTCTCTATTGTATCATTATAATCATGGTTATTAGTAATAATTGTTATTTGTTTGAGTTTTTAAATTATTTATAATCTATGCTTACCTAAGTCAAAGCCTATACATGGGGAGAAATAAAAACTAAAATATAACTATTACATCAGATATATGCCTTTTTTAAAATTTAATTAGAGCTACCCAGAGACTGAGAAACATGGAAACACAAAAGGTACTCCATTGTCCCCTTGCCCCCATAAAATTTTCATGCTCTTAAGCATGAAATAATTTTCAAGGCATAAAATAACATATTCTTTTTATAAATGACATATTTATCAACTAGAGGTATTTTTTATCTTGTTGTCTAGTATAGGTTACTAGGAACCCTAAAATAGGTCAACTCAAAAAAGAACACCGATTAAATTTTTGTCCTTTATCATATGGAATAAGATTGTAACTTGAAACTAAGTTCTACAAATAATTTTACATTAAGATTTTTTTAGTTTCCATTAATGAATATAGATGATATTAAAGATATTGAATTATTATTTTTATAAATATGAGAGTTTGATATGACCTAGATACTTTCTATCAATCTGGGTACCTAAAAAATGATCCCACACAACTTTACATCATGTCAATTTTTTTAAAATAAAATAAATATAATTGTGATAAATTATTTGAGACCCCATTAATGATGTTAATCAAGGGGTGACAAAATTAGATAGGGATGAATATGGAAAAATCATTCTACAAAACTTCTTCACCATTTACCAAATCTAATTTAAACCTAAAATGAGGACTTAGAAACCTTTATGGAACTCCACATGGATTCTTAGGGTTTTACACTCTATCTTGATCTTATGGTTGGGATTGATCAAACTTGATGGTTGAAATTGGTTTCTCCATCCTAAGGGGGGATTAATTGATATATTTTAAACCCATTTGGAGTTCATATGGGACTATATGTTTTTTAGTTCATGATACAAAGCATCATAATTTAGAAAGTATGTAAACATGTTTAAGAGGCACTTTAGGACCAATGTTGGTAATTTTTGGTTGGTAGAGTTCATATAGGAACCATTAGGGTGATTTAGAGTCATTATAATTATTTATAATATGTGTTTGAGCTATTGATAATTTTTCTTGTTGTTGAATTTTGTCATTGATGTCAAAGATTCTTGAGAAAGGTCTTCATGAGGTCATTGAAGAATGTAGCTATGAGAGAGGACATTCATCAGTATTTTAGTAAGTATAAGAATGTAATACATGTTTTATATATGCTATTATGAATTAATTAGTGGTGTGAATGTTATTATGGAATGTCCTTGTTTTCAAAGTTGTCAAGTGTTTTATCCTAGTATGTGACTTGAGAAGGTATGTGTATGGGGTGCCTAGTCTTGTACATGAAGGGTCATGATGGCTTGGTGATATGGATGAATATAGGAATAAGAGTATGTATAAGGTTTATTAATAATTAATATTATTCATTAGATCACTTATGAGAGTTTCAAAGTGAGCCTACAGGGATAAGACCTTAAGTCCAAGTCTATAACTAGACTAGTTCTAGAACCTAGCTAACCTAATGAGGTGTCATGAGGTGTTGTCAAGACCTATTAAGGATGTAAATTAGTGTTTGAGAATTAGAGAGGTTACTTGAGTTTGATAATGATGTTTATAGCATATGTAAATAGGCATGAGGGTCATTTTCAAGGCCTAATGTGATTTGCAGGTCAAGGTCCAAGAGAACAAAGAGAGAGATGGTGGCCAAATGAGGTATGAGATTCAGATTTCAAGATAAGAATAAGTATGTGAGAATTTTTAGTGTTTTTATAAATTTTATTAGGTATTTTTACTAATTTTGAGGTCAATATTTTCAATAAAAGGTATGAAAAGTGATTTTTAGGTCTCTCAAGTGCACAAAATGAAGGATTTTCAACCTAAGAAGAACTTTCAAGTGTTATTTGGAATGTGTAACCTTTGAATTGGAACCTAATAATTTCATGGTATATGGGTAAGGGTAGAAAATTAAAATTATAAGAATTATTTTTTGGATTAAGGGGCTATGCCTTATGAATGATCATTAAGATTGGAAGATGGTTTAAACCCTCAAAGAAACCTAATAGTGACCTGATATGAAATAAGTTATTATAAAGTGATCATAATATATTTTTATGGTTATTTAAATGAATTTAGGTTGTATTAAACTCTCATAATAATCTCCTAATGTGATTTTTTTTTAGGTGTTTGAGTAGACCCTATAAGAAAGTGCTAGTTTTTTAGAAAATTATTGTAGCAATCAGAGTTTACCAAGTCAACATTTGTAAATGGATAGAGGAAAAATTTTTAGACTTTTAGTTTGTTTCCATGGTGGTTTATGGATATTATTTATCCATTATGGGTGCTAAACCAATCATCCAAGTTGACTAGTTGCTCATAGACCTAATGGTGAAAATAATGAGATACCCAAGTAACAATGAGAAGATGTTTAGGGATGTGTAATCATGGAATATATATGAATCCAAGCACATGGATAAATTTTTAAATAATTTTAATACATGTTCATGTTGTATATAATTTTTTTTAGCTTAGTGGATATGATGAAAATATTTCTCATAATTTGACCTATCTAGTTCAGATGATACAGTGAGGTACAATATTATGAGATTAGTATGCAAGACCAATATTAACATTTTAACATGTTATATATATATATATATATATATATATATATATATATATATATATATATATATATATATATATATATATATATATATATATATATATATAAAATATTATAATTATATAATAATATAATCCAAATTAATCTATATTATTTTAAAGTGGCCATGTAGGTGTTAGAGGTCAAAATCACCATGACTAGTCTTTAAGGAAAAGTGGCAGTTTAAAGTGAGCAAGTTACAAGAATGTTTTTGAGTCCTTTTTCCATATGTAATGTAGTATAATTAACTTGGTTAATTTTTTTTTATGTCATTAAGGTTTTTTTTATATGTTTTATTTTCATGTTTATGTATCCAAACACTATGTTATCTTTAATTTTTCAAGATAGACTTTCTAGGTATGCACAAGCCTAATTGTGAACAATTCTAATGGTGTGCTTCAAGTGGTGATTAGAGGTAAAAGGTGTCATGGAAATAATATGAGATTATGATGGGTATATTTTAGTTTAATATGAATTTTTATTTCCATTTATTAAGTTTGAAATTGCTCCAATAATATCAAAGGGTAACGTGTGCTAATGAAGGCCTAATTCAATTAGGTCTCCTTAAGGCCTAAAAGAGGTTTTGGTCTTGTGTGATATGAATGACCTATTGTAATTTTTTATTCATATTTTTGGAATGTAATTTTTCATATTTTATGTAACATATAAGTGGGAAAGTGTGTATTTCCAACCAAGAGGTGTATGAGCAAGAGCCTAGTAAAAGAACAAGGCCTAATAGGCCTAATTTACTAGTTAGAGAGTGAGTTGAAGTAAAAGATATAGAACTTTGAAGAGATAAAGGAGGTATTTTAGACCATTTAATGGGTGAAAATAAACTATTATTAAATATTATATGAGTATTATAGATGAATATCAAGGTCAAATGAGCTAATCTATTTTGAAGAGACCTAGTTGAATGAAGGAGCCTAGAAGGTAGTTTGAGAGGGTTAAGAGTGTGAAGAGATGAAGAGGTGGTCATAATAAGTTGGTTGAGAAATAAGGTTTCCTAAAGCTAATAAAATAAATTAGGTGTCTGAGTTAGTGTTGATTAATCTAGCGGGTTGGTGCCTCCTTGTAAGTAGGTGCTTGCTAAAGCCTAGTCAAGTGAGTGCTTGGCTAGTTGGGGTTGGTGCTCCATGTGAAGTTGGTGCTTCACTAAATCTTGATGTTTTTAATATATTATTATAGTAAAATTTTATATATCATTTATTTTTATTCCCCTTGAGGGTTTCCCACTCAAATAAGTTTTCTATGTGTTATGCTTTTGTCTCATGCTCATATAAATGGTTTTTGATGTGTTACTAGTTAACTATATTGCTCTGATAGTTTATGAATGATAAAGTAAATTTGTAAGAGTTTTTAAATAATAATTAACCCCCCATTTAATTTTTCTTTTAATAATTGGTATCATAGCATGGTGTATTGAGACAATTCTAATAGCTTGAAGATTATCCTAAGAAACACAAGATGTCTTGTGATCAATAGGAAGAAGACAACATTTATGATGAAGAAGTCTACTATGATAGTGAAGGAGTAGTTGAATTATACTTTTAATATGATCTCATAATTTACCTTTATAATTTTAATCATGAAAATAATATTATAAATGATCTCAAGAGTCAATTAGAAGGTGTCAAAATAAGGTTTAAGTCAAAGGAAGTTGAGTATGACTAGTTGAAAATATAGATATATTCCTTGAAGGTTGAGAATGATCAGATCATAAACAAGATGAGAAAGTTTGAGAGAGAGCATAATAAGTTACAACAAGTCAATATTACCAACATGAAAATACCAATCTAACATCCCAATGCAGTAAAGGATAAGTCATCATGGGACCATGGGAAAAGGAGTAATCAGTTAAGAGGTAAGTATATTAATATTATTTACTACATCTATCATAAAAAATGAAACATTTCAAGATTATGATCTAATAAATTTATAAGGACATCAAGATTTAAATAGACATATAAATCTCTTATAATGCATGAAAATAATCAAACATTCGTATGGAAGCCAAATCAAGTTAGGAATAATCATATTGAGCTCAAGAGTCAAGATGGACTATTTACCAAGGAGGAAAAAAATACCAAATAGGATTATATGCTAGCTCAGACTGACTTTCACATTCAAGATGAAGGCATGAAATGGTATATATATATATATATATATATATATATATATATATATATATATATATATATATATATATATAGTGGTTTATCAATCCACATGATAAGAGATATAAATAAGTTCATCTCATTGAAAAATAATGCTATAAGAATAGTAAGGTTTGGAGACAACAAAAATACCAATATAATTGGCAAGGGTGTCTTGATTTTGGACAATGGGAAGATCAGGACACAAAATTTTTTGTATGTGGAAGTTTTGAAACATAATTTTCTTAGTGTAAGTCAAATTTTCAATCAAGGACACACACTAACATTTTATGACATAGGGTGTGAGATAAGGAGAGCCAAATTAGGAAAGGTAATTTCTAATCATAAGAGGACTGCAAAAAATCTATATGTATTGAATGATATCAATAAGGAGAGATTCTTCATGATCAAGATAGATGAAATTTGGATATGACATAGAAAGTTAGGTCACCTAAACTTTGATAATCTAGTCAAGATTAGTACTAAGAAGTCTATGAATAACATGCCTAAGATCACCAAACCTACAAACATAATTTTTAAGGCTTGTCAACATGGTAAATAGACTAGAAGAAGGTTCAAGTCCAAGGAGTACTCTACTACAATACCCTTGGATTTAATACACACTGATCTCTATGGACCTATAAGAATTCAAATAATTCATGAAGATAGATACTTCATGTTACTCATATATGATTACACAAGAATGACTTGGCTTGCATTATTGAAAAAAAAGTTATAAGATCTTGACAAGTTCAAGGTATTCAAGGCTCATGTTGAGAATGAGAAGAATGGGAAGATCAAGTTCCTAAGATCTGATAGAGGAGGAGAGTTTTGGCTTAATGATTTTGATGAATTCTATGAGGTTCATAAAATAAGGAGACAATTCTAAAAATCTAGGACACCTCATCAAAATTGGGTAGTGTAAAGGAAGAATATGATAGTTCAAGAGTTGGATAAAACTATGATAAATGAGTCTATATCATCTGATGGATATTGGAGAGAGGCATTAATCACTACTATCTACACTTTTAATAGAGGACATATAATGACTAATGGAAATAATACTCCTTATGAAATATGAATGATGACCATTAGTTGATAGTAGAATATGTTTCTACATAGGAATAGACTATAGACATCTTGACCAAACCACTTCCAAAATCAACTTTTGAACACCTAAGATAGGAATTGGGTATAATTCCTACCTTGAGAAATCATTGAAGAAGCCAAGTACTTAGGTAGATCTAATCATGCTCATTATCTCCAAGAATAAGTGAGTTGTTCCAAAAAGGTATGTATGGAAATAGGGGGAGAATGTTTTTATTATGTCTCATAAACTCATAATTCTATGTTTTGAGTATTTTAATTGAAGGAGTGTGATCCAAAGAGTTACATACACCACTTTGTCATTGATATCAAAGGGGGAGAAAGACTAGGATGGGGTAGATAAGGATGATCAATTTGTATTTTATTTTGACATCAATGATAAATGGGGAGATTATTGAGCATTATACCATTTATTAGGGTTTGGCATTGATGTTTTCATTGATGTCAAAGGTTCTTGAGAAAGGTATTCATGATGTCATTAAAGAATGTAGTTATGAGAGAGGATATTGATAAGTGTTGTATTGATTCTAAGAATGTAATACATGTTTGGTAGATGTTATTATGACTTCATGAGTAATGTGAAGGTCAGTATAGAAGGTCCTTGTTGTCAAATTTCTCAAGTGTTTGAACCTAGTAAGTGACTTGGGAATGAATGTGCATAGGATGCCTAGTCTTGTGCATGAAGGTTCATGATGGCTTAGTAAAATGGATTAAAAGAGGAATAAGATGTGTATAGTGTTTCTTGATCATGAATATGAGTCATTGGAACACTAAAGAGAGTTTCAAGGTGAGCCTATAAGGGTAAGACCTTAAGTCTGAGTCTACAACTAGACTAGTTCTAGACCCTATCTTACCAAAAGAGGTGTCATGAGGTGTTGTCAAGACCTATGAGGGATGTAAATTAGTGTTTGAGAATGAGATAGGTTGATTTATTTTTATAATGAGGTGTAAATCACATGGAAAGAGGCATGAAGGTCAGTTTGAAGGTCTAATGTGGTTTTCAAGTTAAGGTCTAAGAGAGCAAAGAGAGAGATGATGGAAAAATGAAATATGAGATTCATATTTCAATATAATAATGAGAATGTGATCATTTTTAGTGGTGTGATATATTTTATTAGGTTTGTTTACCAAGTTTGAGGTCAAATTTTACAAAAAAAGTCATGAAAAGTGATTTTGAGGTCTCTCAAGTACTTTACGAATTTTATTTTGTGTCCATGGTATATTATGGATAGGTTTTATCCCTTAGGGTTTATAAATTTTTCATCTAATTTTATCAATCACTAATAGACCTAATCGTGAAAATAGTAAGAAACCCAGGCAATAACGAGAAGATGTTTAGGGATGTGCTGTCATAAAATAGGTATGAATCCAAGTGAATGGAGAAAATTTTCAATAATTTTAATACATTTTCATGTTGGATATAATTTTTTGAGTTTAGTGTATATGATGAAAATGTTGCTCATAAGTTGACTTGTCTGGTTTAGATGATACAATGAGGTACAAGATTATAAGATTGGTCTGCAAGACTAATATTTCCATTTGACCATGTTATCTTTATATCTTAAAATGGTCTAATGATATCATAAGATCATCCACATGAATTGAGAGTCTTTTAAATTTTCCATATAGGTGTTCAAGGTCAAAATAACCATGACTAGTCTTTAAGGAAAATTGGTAGTTCTGAGTGAACAAGTTACAAGAATGTTTTTGAGTCCTTTTGCCCTATGTAATGAAGTGTAATTCACTTGGTAAAAAATTTTTAGGTCTTGAATATTATGTGTATATTTTTTATTGTCATGGTTTTGTGGCCAAACATTGTGGTATCTTCAAATGTTTAAGACATACTTTTTAGTTATACACATGCCTAATTGTGAATAGTTTTAATGGCATGCTTTAAGTGGTGATTAGAGATAAAAGGTGTCATAGAAATAATATGAAATTATTAGGCATATATTTTAGCAGCATATTAATCATTCCTATCGTGTATGAATTTTTAAATTTCTCCAAAAATATCCAAGGGTAATGTGTGCTAATGAAGGCCTAATTAAATTAGGTCTCCTTAAGTCCTAAAAGAGGTGTTGGTCTTGTAAGCTATGACCAAACTATTATAATATTTGATTCATTTTTTTGGAATTTCATAAGTCCTATTTTATGTAAAATATAAGTCTTCAATTTTTTATCTCTAAACAAGAGGTGTATGAGCAAGATCCTAGTATAAGAATAAGGCCTAATAGGCCTTATTAACTAGTTAGAGAATAAGTGAGTTGAAGCAAAAGATATAGCACTTTGAATAGATAAAAGAGGTCTTTTGTACCATCAAAAGGATGTATATAAACTATCTTGAGTATTTAATATGAGAATTATAGATGAATATCAAGGTCAAATGACCTAATCTATCTTGAGATCTAGTTGAGTGAAGGAACCTAGAAGGCAATTTGAGAGTGTTAAGAGGGTGAAGAGATGAAGAGGTGGTCACCATAAATTGGTTAAGAAAAAAGGTGTCCTTAAGTTTATCATATAAATAATGTGGTTTAGTTGGAAGTGAGTCATCTCAGGGGTTGGTTCTTCCTTGAAAGTAGGTGTTTGTTAAATCCTAGTCAAGTGGGTGCTTGGCTAGTTGGGGTTGGTGCTCCATATGAATTTTGTGCTTCACTAAATTTTGATGTTTGTATTATAGGACTATAATACATTTGTAGATTCATTGGGTTTTCATAAGAGGTGTAAATTTTTTTATAATATTATAATGAGTAGTATAAGGTTAGGATAGGATAAGAACATTGAATAATAGGGGTGAAGAATTTTAAGAAAGGTAAAGATTAAATGAAGAACTTTTCCTTTGTAAACATTTTATATTTTGATTGTTGTATGTGAAGGAAATAAATGAATAAAATAATTTTTTAGAAATATTGGTGTAATTCCATGAAACTCAAGGTATGAGATAAATGTCATATTATTATTTTATTTTCATAAAGTTGTTTCACATCAACATTTTCAAGGTAAGAATGAATGTATATATAGCTAGTCCAATATGGAGCAATTCTATGGTAATGCAATCAAGAAATTTAAGAAGAGATATGTATGTTTGATGGTGTTTTAATGATATTTGAATTATTTTGGATCATAAACATACTTGAGAGTATACTTCATGCTAAGAATAACCCGTTTGTAGGCCCAACAACCCATTTAATGTTGTATATGACAACTCAAACTATCATACAATCTTATAAACAGACTCAAAATTATTTAAAAGTGTTAATTCGGAAATTTTTTTATTTATCATGAGAATATAATTTTTTTAAAACATCAAGAGAGGTGGGGCAGACCCTAAATAGGAATCAAACCCCTTGGGAGATTCAAAATTCCATTTAGAAGTGTAAGATTCCAATGAGGCCCTCATAAATAGTCATATCTTACACTCAGAACTTTGAATTTTACTTTTTGGGAATGTTTTGTTCTTTTAATTAAACATATAACAATTGGATAAGTATAAGGAAGTAAAAAAATAACTTTTTAAAGTGAAATGAGAGTTGCCCTATCAAAACTAAAAATAGGGTTTGAACATGGAAACTAGAATAACTTTCATTTCATCTATCCAAATTTGATGAAAATTTGGAATCAATTTTATTTTTAGGTTATATAAAATATTCAAGAAGTTATAAGTTTTTACCTAACTTTATAATATGGTTTCTAGGATTATTACATTGTATTAGAGCTAAAGAGAACTAATTGGTCATGAGGGGTGTTGTATTATTAGGCTTTCATTGAAATTTGTGACTTAAATTTTTTTGTGAAGTAATAAGGGGATAAAGGGTATCCAAAAATGTGATTATTTTTATGTAATATTTATATATTGTTCTAAACTACCAGATTTGCATGAAAATAGGGTTACAAGGAGCTAGTCTTCAAAGAAGAAAGAGAGGATAAAAAGAGAGTTCTTTCTTGGAGTTTGAGTAATTTATTTGATTATGTAAGGGGTTAAAAATAAATTAGATAATGAAAATAATTTGAGCCTTGATGTGGATAAATAACATTTGAAACATGGATGAAGCTTATAGGCCTATGAACCTAAGAAGAATGAACAAGCCTAGTCCAAGAATATAGAGTGAAGTAGTGAAAATGGTTTATCAGATGATGATGATGGTATAAAGGAGATGGAATGTATAGGATGATAAAGGATTATAATTATTCAATATATCAAATAATCCTATCAATGCAAATAGGCTTATATGTAGAGGAAACAGATAGAGTGATCAAAAGGGTGTCAAGATAAGTAAGTACCTACATAAAGTAAGCCAAATCATAGATTAGTAAAGGCATTAAAGCTAGATATCAGAGTCATGTAATGAATGAGGTATGTGTAATCATAAGACCTACATCATTTCAACACTTTCTATGAATTTTAATTGAGTTAAAAATAAATTCTAATTACAACATAAGTGCATATCGAGCATTATGCTTGGCCAAAATCACCTGAATACATTTTTTAACACAAAAAAGGGTTAGATAAATTTTTTTGAGCCACTAATTTTTGAAATAAACCTCACCTTAGTTGACTAAAATTTTAGGGACATGGGGTTAAGGGTCCTTTTAGTTTCACTTTGAGAGTTATTCTCTTAGTTGAGAGCCTATAAGCTAATTAGATAAAGTGGGGTTCAATTGTTTAGTGATTATGTGACCACTTATGCATTTCCATCCATGTAGTTTAGGCATGAAAATTTGTTTGGGTTATTTGTATTTCAATGACTTAAAGGTGACTAAACAATGGGAAATGCAGTTATGTAGAATGTGCATTATACATTGTG
Organism: Torreya grandis; assembly: GCA_037957365.1. Classification (NCBI taxonomy): domain Eukaryota; kingdom Viridiplantae; phylum Streptophyta; class Pinopsida; order Cupressales; family Taxaceae; genus Torreya; species Torreya grandis. The sequence goes on along the minus strand of JARHVA010001554.1, from coordinate 1,683,842 downwards.
AAATCAAATTATTGTTTTTTTGAATGTTTTTAATCATATCAATTTTTGGGCATGACATTATTGCAACCTTTAACATATTAATTTCATATTATCCTTTTATTATTATATAATGTTAATTTTTACTAATTTTTAGAATTATTCTATCCTCTATCCTAGCTTATATTTCAAGTGTACCAACAAACATAAAATTAACATCATTAAAACCCATACCAAGGATATACTAATTATAAGTAAAACATATATAAAACTAAATCATAGAATAAATAAATCATAATATTATGTTATCATAAATTACTACAATTATTTTCTATTATGTTTTAACAAGGTAGGATATGGCATCCACTCATTCTAAAAGAGGTGGCATCACAAGGTCTATACAAAAAGGTGAGAATAGTACTACCATAAAATATTTTAATCTTATATTAGTAGTAAACATAGATTCAAAATTGTAGAGTAAAATTGATAGACAAGTGTGTGAATTGCACTATTTTGTCTTTTATATCTATTTTAATGTGTTTGACACTTTAAATCATGTTAAGGGTCTTTAGAATGTGAAAAGTCTTTATTTTATTTGTAACAAAAAGTGGGAATATGAAGTAATAATGACTTTTAAAATATATATACGTCAAATTTAGTTATATTTTAAAAGGGTTCCAATGTGATAGAGATTAATATGAAGTTATGAAATGGTTTCTATCGAAGTGTATTTTATTATTGTTTAGTGCATAGTGAATGTTATGTTTGTATAAATATATTAGTCCTATAGATTATATTAAATGTTCTATAGATATTAATTATAAATTTCATGCATAAATATATCTCATTTAACCAATTAATGGATAGGTTCAGTCTGATTTGATGTCTATTTTATACTTTTATTACACTTCTCACAAATATCCTTGTATTAGCATGTTCTAATGGGTTTTTGAGGAACCTTTGCTAAAAATGGTGAAGTGAGAATGGATCTGTAAAACATGTTATGATGGATTATGTGATGAAATATTTGGAGAGTTGGATTGATGAATAAATTCACAATCTTGTAGAGGAGGAAACAAGAAGAATAGGGAGTTATGCATAATAATTTAATAATGAGCACATTTATAATGAAATATATAAGATTTTCTTGTGTGAATTACCTAGATTATTAATTTTATGGTTATAAATATTTGAATAATATATTATTTATGAATAAAGAGGAAAATTTTTATATATTAGAAAACATGTGAATATTATACACCAACTAGACTTAGATCACTAGACAAAAAATACTCTTGATAGATATATTATAGAATTTTTTATGCAAAGATATCTGGATTTCAAGGTTGCATAGTTTATTTCTGTGAGAGGAACATGGAATTTTTTTTTGGAGAAACTACCTACTATTATTAAATGTTGGTTATTGAAAAGGCCATGGGTCCACCCTTACTAACATGGAGTAGTCACTTTGGGAGTTATGGGGGTGCATGTGATGTAGGAGTGAATGATGAAGAGATAAGTAAAATAACTTGAACTTGAACCCATAAATAGAGGAAATAGAGAAATAGAGTGATAAGAAAATTATAGGATTAGATAGATAGTTGTGACATCAAATAAGGTGGAATAAATAGGATAACCAAAATGTAACTATGAATAGGATTAGGAGTAAAATAGAGTGATAAAAATTTGGGATAGAGAGGATATGAAAAAGAGCAATGAGAAAGAGGATAGTATATTATAATTAGAGTAGTTAGAGGATAGTGGTAGATCACAATTACATGGAAGGATATTTTTTAGACCAAGAAAAGAATATTCTTTGGAAGAAGTAATATAGAATCACATGATTATCATAGGTTTAAGATTGAAAAAAAATTGAAGACACATATCATTCATCTTGTATGTATCTTACAAGCCCATTTTATCTTCATCAAAAAGAAAATAAAGCGTAGAGGTTTGGACAATAGTAAATTAGTTTGAATAATTTACTAGATAAATTTGGTAAATTGCTCATAGAAACTAAGAAAATAATAAATATGAATAAGTTATAATAGGCTAGGTTTTATTTCACAACTAGATTTAAGACACTTATAAAGACTAGTTCACATAAGCTATTATTAGAAATTACAAGTACGTCAAGCATGGAATTTAACATATAAATGTTTATTACTTTAAAACCATATTATGGGTCTTCTAACCCTAAATAATATTTGATAACCTATGATATGAAATGAAAAGTTAAGGAAGTGATCATTGAAGATGTGAAAAAATGTGATATAATCAGATTTTAATAGGTTGAGCTTTGGAATTTATTTACAAAAGGGATGTTAATTACCTAAAACTTCAACAAGTTAAGGACCAATTAATTTTAAAATTTAAGATGAAAAATTTCTCAAACCAAACCATTTATAATCTTAAAGATATTTGACAACTAATTGGAGAATCAATATGGGAATATGATCACATATTATCAATTGTAATGAATAAAGATTCTTTTATTTTGAAATATAAAGATAAGGTTGCCTATTTTGTGGAGGGACTATGATCTAGTATTATGTTTTCCATTGTGTATTCACAATTATTGAATAAATTTGATTCATGATTAGTTCCACTAAAGGTAGATCAGATTGAATATTATGGAGATGCTCCATCAACTAGATATAAAATTGAGATAAAAATATATTATCTTATCAGGAAGATGAATGTGATTCATGAAATAAATAAACCCAAGTGGGGCCTATGGTGTATGGAATGTCTTAAATAAGGGAATCATAGAAATGATTTTTCTAAAATAAAAACATATTTATATGACATGTGTAGAGTAGTAGGACACATGACATCAAAATATCATTTATTGTAGTATTACTTTCAAAAACCATGAGCCTTTATCATAAATATAGTAATTTGAAAAATCATGAAGTAGGGAATTCTAGGCTTAGAGGTAGAAATATTTAGTATGACACAATGTGTTCCTAGGTGGATGCATTCATTACCATAGTATCAACCTAGGGTCTATATAGATGGACATTTTCATCTCCACAATATTAGTATTAGTATTTTATGGAACACTATGAAACTCAAAATAGAATAATAAAATTTCACTCCATCATATCCTAAGTGATAGTATGGCAATATGATGCTCACAAGTAATAACAAGGATTTTATGGAAAAAGTGATAAGGTTGGGGTTTATAACAAGATAAAGTAGGATAAAAATCAAGGTAATTTTGTCAAAAAATATTTCACCCTATAATATTGTTTTCAAGCCTCTTCTATATTTGCATAACATGGGAACACTTCTAAGAATGTGGGTGTACCTACAATGGAAGTTAGCCTCTAGATTTAAGGGCTAGATCCCTGAATATGTCTTGGAATGCTTATCACTTAAAATAGTGCTTTCTTGTATGGAAAAGAGTTAGATTTTATATGAAATGAACCTATAATAAGAGGGTGATACACAAATATGTTTTCCACATGACCATCATACTTCATTCACTAAGAATCAAGACACAAAATCTAGTTTATAAGTCTTAGAAGGTTTCTAGCATGAGTATTTCAATATAGAGGTGAGATGTATGAAGTAACATAAGGAAAATAAATTAGAGGTTATATTTAACACTCCAAGGATAATCATACACTTTAAAGGTGACTAACACACTTTAATAAACTCTATATGAGTTATTAAAATATAAACTATTGCACAAACATGATATGATAAGGGAAGAAAGGATATAGAATTATCACTTTGCATCACCATACATCACTTGCAAACTTAGATAATTGTTCATGAACTCAAAAATATAATTTAATTAATATTAAAAGGTAAAATATAATGTCATTCTAGTATGGCTTCACCATACATGGTGTGGTATTGGATTTTAAAGGCCAAAAGCATAGCTACTTATAGAACTTGAGAGATAAGTGGGAAAATAGAAGTACAAAGGTCACTAAAACACTTTTCATGCTGAGAGGGGGAGTTAAATATATAGGGGAATGTAGTATGATATAGGCCATGAAAGGTATAATAGGAAAAATGGCCCTCTAAGTCATGAGACTCATGAAATGTGGTGTAAAACTCCTCATTCTACACAAGAAAACTTCCTTCATCATAAACCCTTTTGGAACATCCCAAAAATAACTAGGGATTAGTGATTGTATACATACCTTACCATGCATTGGTTGTATCCCTAATCATATATATTCTTTTATAAGGGATCCATCACTACATGAAATCAAATAATCTCCTCTTTCACTCACTTCTCACACTTGGCCTCAAAATTGGATTTATTTTTCCATGTAAATCCATAAAATGGTATGAATTACACTTGGAAAGACCTCCCATGGCCTTAAAATTATTAGTTAGACCTTAAAGGCCATCTAATTTAAGTTCTCACCCTTCTCACTATCTTTATTACTTTACCAATTTTGACTAGCTGAGATGAAGCTACTTGTAGGAACACTTAGGATATTTTATACTACATCAAATGGTCATATTTAGTTATTAAATGTCCCAATATTTCTCCTCAAGTTGGTTTCATCTCCTAGAACATCTTAGAGCCTGTAAAACACACAAAACTATCAAATAAACCAAATTTTTACCTTTTTTATACAAGTATGAAACCCCTCAATTGGATGAGAAGAGTATATAGAGAGTCCCCTATAAGGTTAAATAAATTTTATATCCATTATATCTCATATGGATAACCCTCTATCCTTGTTTTCCCAATCAAGTATTTATCCAGGGTTTTGTAGGGTTTTAGGTCCATTTTATCTTAAGCTTTGTTCATAGAGATGTGACATTGGAGTTGAAAAAAATTCCACAAGATCAATTCCCATGACCCTTTTTAACCTCCCCAAAATTCTTGTACCTCCATAAACAACTTTCAAGAAGATGTGAGCATCTAAAGTTACCCTATCAAGTTAGTTTCCTCATTTTACATAGGCATAATGTAGTTTTATGCTGAAAAATGGATTTATTGTGTTTTATATATAGGGTGGGAGTTTTTACACATCTGAAACATCCACATAAATTTTTTTAATCCATTTTAATTCTCTCCTAAATTTGGAAGTGAAACTAATTTACCATTTGGGCTTTAGGCCAAAACCCTGCCTAATAGGCATATCTATATCATTGAAGGTGTAGAACACCTTGTTGAGATTATTAATTTTGTGTAAGTATTATTATGTATTTTTAGATTTAATTCAAATTTCCAAACCTCCTTATAATTTATAATTATTCCCTATCTCATCTTATCATCTTTCCCCCAAAACTTGTAGGGTTTGTACTCTAGGAAAGTACCCTCTATCTAAGATAAAATAAAGGGTACTTACCCTATTGTTGTAACTTGAACCTACACCCCTTAGAGAGATGAAAATTATCTCCTTATTCAAGTGGCACAATGGAACCACCTCAGGGCTATGGGTGACCCAAATTTGAAGTGGATCTCTAGGTTAGGGCTAGTTCCTTTGATGTACCACTATAGATCAGACCTAATACTAAATTTTAGGGGGTGAAAAGGGAGAAGGATAAATGAAAAAAATATAATATATGAGAGGTGATACACCAAATACATGGTCTACTCACACCACTTATAATGCACTTGAAACCAAAAAGAATCCACACATACACTTCATCCAATTCAACACTCCTCTTCTACATCACTGTTTCAAGCATGGGGTCTTGAAGAGAGCTCAGGATAGGAGAACTTATAAAATAGGTATTATATAAATACTAATGAATGAGATACTCATTATACCTACAATCCAAATTAGACACTTCTTGCTGACCTTCAAAAGAGAGCTTTCAATTCACACAAGGCACTAGGAAGATTAACATATGAGCTAAGCAAAATACACTTGCACAAGACCAAAAAAAATGCACTTAGTAAAATATTTAATGAGGTAAAAAATCAATATTAATTAATTTAAGGAAAAAATTTGGTAGGGATTCACCATACCTAGGTGGAGAGATCCATGTAACAGCGAAAAAGGCTATAATTTATAACAACTATGAGAGGAGAGAGAGAAAGGGAAGCTCAGGAGTCACTACAACACTTTAAAGCAAAGAGAATGAGTTAAAACACTAATATAATCTATCATGAGATAGGTCCTAAAAGGAAAGTAAGGAAAAATTTCCCTCACTTCATTTAACTCCTCCAAATGTGGTATAGATTCTCTCTTTGCTTGTATATAAAATTGCCCCCATGATTTGCCTTCAAAAAACTACCTCATCATTGCATATGGTCAGGTATAATGATTAATATTAATGGTAGGGGTTACTAACAAGACCTCACATTAATTTTATTAGTCCATAATCATTCCTATTCCTTTGACCATGAGTAATCATTCATGACAGTCACAAATAACTCCCTCTCATGCACTTCACACTTGGCATTAAAAATACTTCCAATTATATAATGTGATCCATGAACAAGGAGTAATGACAAATTTCAAGAGTTTCCAAGTCATCAGGTTCATGAATAAATCCTTAAATGTCTTCCCAATTATCTTTTCACCATTTTCACTAAGTGTTTATTACTCATTCACTGTGACTGGCTAAGATGAGGAAGATGGTAGGCACACTTGGGAGATTAGATAACTCAATATATGAACATGAGAACTTATAAAAAGTCAAAATATCTCTCCCAAAGGTAGTTACATATTTTGAAATTTATCCATGCCTACAAAACACATAAATTTGTCAAAATAAGCCATGTTATACCCCATCTATACACGTGTAAAACATCTCAATTGCATGGAACATGACCCTAGAGAGTCCTATATTGCCTCCAATTATTTTCATTGCCTTTCCACTTCATTTGGATCTCCATTCTCAATATCTCCTTCATTAGGTCTAAGAGAGGGTTTTGTGAGGGTTTATAGTAATTTAAACTCTTAGACTGTGTTCATAAAGGCTACACATTGGAATTCTGAAATAATGAATATAATTTCTTCTTAGGGATCCTCTTCAACCTTATTTAACTCCTTTAAGTCTCATGAAAAGTCTCATGGAATTTTTGAGCATTCAAACTATCCATTAATGTCCTTCTTCATGCATTTTGTAGGGTTTAGGTGCCTTCTATCTAATAAAATGGATTTTTATGGACAAATCTACAAATTTATGGATAAAAAACCTCTATATATACTCCAATAATGTGGTCCAATAGGTCTCCATGTTTTATTTATGCTAAAAGTCTGGAAGGCTTCTCACTTGGAAACCAAGTCTTGTCTTGCATTCTAGGTCTTCCTACAACCAAGGCTCAACCTAACCTCCTAATGGATTACCCTACCTTATAATTGTTTAAAATTTCTCATTTGATTCAATCAATTGGGAAACTTTTTCAATATTGGAAATGAATATGATTCCCCCTTTAGCTCTAAGGCCTTAACTCTACCCATTGGGTTTGACTACAACCCTTGTAGCTTAGAGTATCATGCATAGTTCTAGTCCTTATAGGTTGGTTTCTAAAATTTTAATAGGTGTATCACAACTCCACAAACCTTATTTAATCTCACCTTGACTTTTGGCCCATGTTTCTACCTCCCCTTTCAAGAAAGCAGGGTCTAGGCAAGGGGAAAAGTGTTTTATATCTGAGATAAAATAGGGGCATGTTGTCATATTTGATCATAATATTTATCTATTGGATGGGATTATAAAAATCTAAAGGATGATTTGTACAAAATTTTATCACCTAAATCCAAGCATAGGACCTCCTACTTCCTCAAAAATCAAGACTAAGTTTTTTAGGGTAGATTGCGTGGAACTTTTAGCAAATTGACTGAGTTTTACTTGTTTGGGGATAATTTACTTTCCATATGCTCATGTAAAGGAACTATTAACATTTTATATTCATGTTTTATTTTATTTAAATACCATTATAACCTTTTGGTCTCCCAAAATACCTTAATTGTTCTTGAAATCATAAGACTAGGCCTACTCTAGCAATTTGGGACAACCTTGTTTGATGACTCCTGTAGGTGTTTGTGACCTTGTTTTGAATTAGAATAATGTATAGGGATAATTAATTCAATATATAAACTTTAATTCATCATATATATTCAAAATTTCAATCTAAATCACCACTAAAAATTCATTTAAACATCTCTCATCTCACTATTGTCTCAATCCATTCGTTGCTAGTTTTAGGTGTTTATTTACCTCATCCACTTGGTCATGATGTCAAAAAGTTATTTGAAACCTCCTTGAGGTTAAAAATATGTGTATCATCTTGAAAATACCTATATTATTTATTTTTAACCAAACTATGCTTTTCCATGGGTTGAGACACTTCCCTAGTGACCCCTGCTATAGGTTTTAATTATTCCCTATGTACTGATAGGGTATGAGCTTGAAGTTCTAAGGTATTACATATCAACCAAAACTAGATGACACTTATGATCCCTAGTGTCTCCTACTCATAATGGCATCACCCAATCATAAGATCATGCATTTATTTTTATTAAGGCTAATGGTCACTTGAGGCTTAAACATTTAGACCTCACTATTTAGTTTTAGTGGCTCAAGAGGCATCTTTAGGCTCCTCAATAATTGCCTTACACTCATTCCTTTGAGTCCATATTTTACACAAGACTTATCCATGTTAGATACAATGAAGTTAACTCAATTTTTTGCATTGAAAATTATTTTAAACTATGGTATATGCTATTTCCAAAATGCTTATAGACCTCTATTTAGTGTTTTTAGGGATAGAGAGACCCAAATATAACCTTCATCCCCTTAGAGTGACCTTCATTATTAACTAGCCATATTATACCTTTTATGGGTCTATCATGAAAAATTTCATCATGCAAGGTTTCCAAGTGAGGTCCTGTCTCACTTCCACACTCAAAAAACTATTTAAAACCCTTATTTAGGCAACTTGTAGGTAGAAGTCTGCTACACCACAATGAAATATAACATGAACAAGATGAAAACCTTATGAATGTGAACTTTAAGTTCTTTCCTTGGTCATATAAATTCACATTCGATAATGCTAGGAATTTTTAGTACTTGTCCACCTATCCATACATCACCATGATGTCAATAGGTCATGTAGATGCAAAGTCTAAGTTATAAGGTAGAGAGGATGGAATTAAGCACTAATATGTTTATTTAAAGGCCGCCTAACACCTCAAGAAAATTTTTAAATCCTCAAATGTATATCATACATCAATAAAACTTTGAAATAAACTTCAAAACACCTTCATCTATATGGAAATTACCTACCTATAGGTGAAAAGATAGATAATGGCAAACATAAACAAGCCTAGAGGAGGCTTATTAAGTTCTTGAGGCATCAAAAACTAAGAAGAAAAAGATTAAAATGTGGATATGAATTATAAAACCTTGAGAAACACCTAAACATAACCAATCCATCAAACCAAATCAAAATATTTTGAAAATAGCTCAAAAAGGAGACCCCTCATGGATGAAGAAGCATAAAAAACTATTTGTCTTATTTATAATGATTCATAAATGAGAAGCCATGAAATCAAAACTTATTTCCATATATTTTAATTAGACTCAGAACCATTTCAACCCCCAAGAGCACTCATCCCAACTTTACTTGTATGGCTTGTACCAATCATGCAAAGTTGACCCTTCTTGGCTTGTGAAGGCAAGAAAGAAGAAAAAGAAGTAAAAAATTATTTATCTAATGAAATATCTATACATCAAGCATGATAAATATCTTAGGGATATGAAGAGGCACATTCTCATGTTTTTAGTTGAAGGTGGACTTCCCAAGTCCATACAAGTGCCATTAAGGCCCTATTTTTAAGGAAAAACTACCTCTTTCTACATGAAACTACTTATTGAAATAAATTTGACTACCTCATGACATATATTGACCTCCTCCATGTTTAAATATTATTTTGTGATAAAATTTCTTTTTTAACAAACCATACAAGTCATTAAATGAGCTAAAAATATGATTAAAAGGCATATTTTACACATGAGACATGATAGATGAATAATTTATGAATTATTAACACCTTAAAACATCTAAATGAAAATATTAGGAAATTTTTAAGATAATTTGGACCTTTGACCATGTTTGACAAGGGTTGACCAAAGTTAACTTTGGTTGACTAGACAAGCACAAGGAAGATGGACTTAGACCAAGGCTAGAACAGGGATAGGTAAGGTATTTAGACACACCTGAGACCCTATTAGACATATGGGAACTTGTGAAAAGTTTAAATATGTAGGTGTTGACATAATTTGACTAAAATTTAAATTTGGTTAACACTTATTTCCTCAAATAAACTAATCATTAAAGGAGCTTTTGCAAGTGATGGAGATGATCTGTAAAAAAATTTGGCCCTTGATCATGTCATCTTACCCTTTAATTCCTTTAATAACCAAGACAAAATCTTGGGAAAGGGACTGTGTGTAGGGTCTAGAATGTGAACTATGTTGTGCACTTAAAATAGGTTTTTATACTATGCTTCCTTGATCTAAGGTCCTCATGAGATGTTAATGTCATTTGTCAAGCCATTTCAATCATGTTCTTCATTACAACCTTTGCTAAAACCCTTCAAGTCATGTTCTTCACTTGACTTGGTTGTTGATTATGTTTTTAATTTGAGAGGGGTACCTATAGGTGACCTTACATGGATTATAATTGAAAACATTGCAGCTTCTTAAACCTTCTAAGATCATTTGGAAATGATTTGGACCTATTGATTTCATGTTTGGGCTATACCCATATCAAGAACCCTAATCCTTTTGCTCTCTGCCCCTCATAATTATCTATGATTAGTTGTGTAGGGTCCTATAATTAACCTTTATCCCTGAAACCTATGTCATATAAATCATGGGAACCATCTAAGGTCTTGAGAAGTAATTGTGAGCTGATATGTATCTCTATGTTCATAGGTTTCCATTTCCAAGCTCATACTATGCATTTGTAGGACTTCATACTCTAATGTATATCAACATTTCAGGGGAGAGACACCTATAACTATATATGGGACCCAAAACACAATATTTCAACCTTCTCTTCAAGAATTCTTTGATGAATCTAGACTAAAAATATTCTCATCAACCCAACATTACCACCCCACAAGGATACATGCCTTATTTACAATTTTGGGTGTGAAGGTCTTTTGATGTTTAATGTTGTAGATCTCATATCTTGAGTTTAGTGGTCAAAGGTGTATATTTGGGCCTTTATAGTAAGAAAACCAAATGACTAAATTAATCCCTTCATTTTTTAAGTTGGGATCCTATGATAGGTCTATAGGATGAGTGCATCTAGATTGGTCAGAACCCCAGGTAACCTTATCATATGATCTCAAAAAAATGGCTAGGTGATCTATTTTCCATGTTTTGGAATTTGGTGCCTAAACACAATAATTTCACCTTTTAATGTAATCTCCCATATTTCCTACCAACTTAGCATTCTATAGATGCTTGATATGATCTCTAAAACATATTAGGACTTCGATAAGGGTTTCACCACATGCTTCAACACTTTTATATGGTGCCTTAGCTCTCTATGGTACTATCTACAAGTGAAATTTTACATGTGTGCAAGAAGTGAGTAGTATCATAAGTATTGAGTGAGTGAGTGTGTGTGTGTGTGTGCGTGTATATATATATATATATATATATATATATATATATATATATATATATATATATATATATATATATATATATATATATATATATATATATATATATATATATATATATATATATATGCACACACACACACACACACACACACACACACACACACACACACACACACACTTGTAATCTACTCTAGACCTTTACAAAGTCTCTCAATACACTCTGTTGATGACTAAATATGTACCATAGGTTCCCAAAATGTTTAAGGAACACTTCTCATTTTTGAATTTTTAATAATTCAATGCATGAGTTGCAAGTTGTGATATCTTTGTATACTTGGTGGAATAGAGGCAAATCAAGTGGTTTGTTTCACAATATTTTATAATATCTGGTGGTTGGGAGCCACCTTGGCCAAATAGTAGATCTATGCAAAATATGAATTACTCTTGCTAATAACAATGAATTATCATCAAAAACTAATCTAAAAGCTAATCTACAATGGATATTTACAATGACAACTAAACTAGAGTGAATTGGTTAAAAAAGGATCAAAAGGAAGGGTAGGGTAGAGAAGAAATGTTGTTGATCTTTATTCCAAACATCATGACAAATGTTATATTTCATCTAGACATGTACTTAACCAATGTATGACATAAATTAGTGTAAGTTCAAATCCTATTAAACATTAAACAATCGTCTAAGGAATGTGGAAAATAATGCAAATAAGAACCAAGTTCATTTTAAAGATTTACCCCTGTAAGCAAACAACATTAGCCCAAATGCAAGAAGAGTAATAAAATGAAATAAACCTAAGAACTTTCTATCAACCTAGCATTGGTAAAAGTTAACAACTCTGTATTCAAATTTACACATGAAGAATTCATAAGAATCATTCAAATCTAGAAGTCAGAACAAAGAAGTGAGAGAGAAGCCATGATAACAAAAGACAAGAAAATTTGGACAAACTTTGCAAAATTCCTTGCTTATATTAATTTTTCAAAGTTTATAAAGTAATTTTGGTTCTAATAACTCCCTCTCTTTTTACAATTGACAATCCTCCTTTTATATAATGCAAGGAAGTATGTCAGTCAGTCATATCCAATTATAAAAGTACAAGTGTTAGGATAGTTGTCCCTTCTATAAATGTTCTAGAATACACTAGACTCTTTTTCGTGGACTGACTTATAGGCAATCTACTTGAAAATGTGCACATGCCTTTATAAAATAATATTCTATTTTCAAAAACATATAATGTCCTTATACACTAGAATATCTTAAGTTAACTGGATTGACTTTGGGATCCTTGAGTTGATGCAGTATTTTTCCTTCTCTATAGGATATTCATTCTATAATATTGTTCATTAATAAGTTTTAGGTCGATAACATGCCTCATGAACATCTCCTTTTCTTTCTCTGTTAGGCCCTTGAGATCTCTCTCAGTCCTTGATTGCTCACTTCTTACATATAAAATCAAATAGAGCTCCACATCTTCCCTTGAATCACCTTTTTGAGCTATCATGGTTGTGATTTCTATTAAATTACTCACTAGTGGATCACTCTTCAATTTTGAATTGAATTATGCTCACATTGATGGTAGTTTAACTTCTCTAGCTTGATTAAGGTGATCACAGGGTTGAACTAGGGAATTTTTATGTGTTAGGTATTTTTTGAAGGTTTTTATAGTTCTTTAATGGTGACAGTTAGTTGAAACAAAGTGAGATTTGTGTCTTATTTTTTGTTCATTTATACCTTTACCTTGTAGTGGGTCCACAAAATTTCCTAAACTGACTTGTCTAGCTTATGTGGCTCTATCATGGAATCAGTAATTCATTGGCTTTATATCTTTAGAAAATTCCACCTTCACCTCAAAATGTTGGATAATTTTACATAGATCAATGTGATTCATCGATCTCAATCCAGGAGTTAAACACCATTATATACCTCTACTATCTTTTTATAGTTATGACATGTGTCATTACTATATTTAATCTAAGCTTTGTTGAAAATCTTACTTTGATCATGCACCATTAAATCATATTCATTTAAGAAAATGTATGTCATTGATCTTGCATAAGATGCTCGAGCTTTAACTTTAGACCAAGGATTTAAATTTTCAATGTTGATTATGCACCATTGGATCTTATGGGTACAAATCAATGCATATTGTTGATCTTTAAAAGATGCATAAGCTTAAATTTGTGTCACATATTCATGCCACTTGTCATTTTTGCATTTATTCTAAGCTTCATTAAAAAGTCTACATTGATATCACACCATTGGATCATCTTCATCTGAGCAAATGCATGTCATTATATGTTGATCTAAGAGGTGGACCACCATTAGCTATTCAATATCCTTTTAATTAAATGATGACACCTGTCACCACCTTGTTTGTCCAAGAGCTTTGTTGAAATATTGACTTAATATGCCCATTAGATATTTCTCGTATGAACAAACATGGGCAATTGATCTTGTGGATAAGAAAGGAATTTAAGTCAAATCTTGGGAATAATATAAAAATTAAGCTAAAGTCCTAGACCAAGGTTTTCATTTGTATTAATAAATATGAATAAAGATTTAGGGTAAAGTCTTAAGATAAGTTTAATAAATATTAAGGTGACCTCACATATTATAAAATACTTGGTGTAAAGTCTTAGCCCAAGTTAGGAACATAATCAAAATGACCTTGAGAATTATAAAAGACATAACATAAAGTTTTAGTCTAAGGTTTTCATTATACTGATAAATAAAAAAAAAATTTAGGGTAAAGCTTTAGGCTAATTATATGTCATAATAAAAGGGACCTTGTGATTACTTTCCCATTTTTATCTCATGCCATTAGACCTTCTCAAGGGTTAACACACATCATTGATAAAAATATTTGACTTATTGACCCTATCTCACACCATTAGATTAACCTTGCTTGAGTAAACATGGGTCATTGATCTTGTGGATAAAAACAATGTTTAAGTCATGCTTAGGAATTACATGAAACTTAGGGTAAAGCATTAATACTAATATTTTTTATTTGTGTTAATAAACATGAATCAAAACTTTAGGATTAAGATTTTAAGATAATTTTATAATAAAGGGACCATGTGTTACTTACACCCAGCTAGTAGATAAAAGGGACCAATGGTCACGGGATATAAAAGGGACCACGTATAAATTTTAAGACTAAGGTTTGGTCATGTTAATAAACATGACTAAACCTTAGTATAAAAATTATACTAAGTCTTGAGAAAAATTAAAGTGTTCCCACATAAATTTGAATCCTATTTTAAAAGACATAGGCTAAACATTTTTAGACTAAGGTTTTACATGATTTATAGATTCACTTAATTAATTAAAGACCAAGGTTTATTCAAATTAAAGAGTTAAATTATCATTATATCATGAAAATAAATCCCCTAATATCATGCCACTTGACATCTCAGTGGGTTTTATACACTCTACATTATTAGTCTCTATTGTGCTAGCATGCTTTCACCATGTGGAAACACCTTATTTGGTCCAAGTTCCTTTTGAAAAGTTAGAATCCATCTCACACCATCAAATCATTTTTATCTAGGAAAATGCACTCCATTAGATCATTTGACTGAGTTCCCATGATGGTGACATTTTTCACTCTCTCACTCATCTCAGGGCTAGTTGAAATATTGACTTAATACGTACTATTAGATCAATCTTTCCTGAGTAAATGTGTATCATTGATCCTATGGTTAATGAAAATATTAAGTTAGGCTTGAGGATATATATAACTTAGAATAAGTTTTTAGACCAAGGTTTTATTTTTATTGATAAATACAAATAAAAATTAGGCTAAATTCTAGACTAAGATTAACACACAATAAAATGACCCCACGAACAATAAAGTTAGATCATGTTAAGATAAAAGGGAACACAGGGGAATTGGGAAATAAAGGGACCAAACATAAAAAAATTAGACTAAGGTTTGGTCATGTTCATAAACATGACTAAACCTTAGTATCAAAAATAAACTAAGTCCATGTCATATTTAAAGTTCTCCCATATAAATTGTTCTCACCAATTTGAATTTAAATCAAGGAGCCTAAGCTAGGGTTTCTTGACCAAGGGTTTCAGGATGATCAAAATGAATTCAACTTGGATTTTGATAGACCAAAGGTGAGTAAAAATACCATATTGAGATAAAACCATAAAATCCAAGCATAGTCCATTCAAGGAGGGCTCCATTAAACCTACAAATTGTAAACACAAAAATCTAATGTGAGAAAATTAGACAAGATCAAACTAGAATCATGAACAAATAAGCCAACCAAACCAAGTGTGGATGACATTAAAATAAAAATAATGTGCAAACATGATAGTGACACTTTGATCTAGTGAATTTTTAATTTAAAGGTATAAATTTACATAATTTGACACAAGGGTCCCCATTTTTTAGAAATAGGGCTATGCTGACCTCAATAAATGGTGACTTCTGGGGGAAACATAGAAATATGTTAGAATTTAGAGACTTTGGTTTAGAATAATAACTAGGTTACTCATTCTACTTAATCAATCACAATTTTAGATCAATTCATGGTTAAAATAAGTTTTACACTTGCAAAATTGGGATCAAACATCAAAACCTAGCCATGTTGTGTGTTCTCTTTGATTCCATTTACTGTTTGCCATGGGATTTAGAAAAAAACTTCCATACTTTATGACTTTAACTATTAACACTAATTTGTAACATGTTTGGGTATTCATTAAGAACCATGTTTTACCAGGGAAGGCTTGGGAATTACTCTACTTTCATCCAAGAAAATATAGCCCTGAAAAATATGCCTTTAGATCCACTCAAGGCCTTACTCCACTACCAACCATGCATCTATAACCCTGATGGAGATTACAAAAATCACATCTACTTAGAAATCATTTAATTTTTATAATAAACATCTTATTTTTTTGTATTTTTCAAATAATTTTGACTTTATAGCAAAGGTTGGGAACCAAGTTATCTAGGTTTAGGGATTTGGTCAAGTGTTTGATCTTCAAAAAATCATCTTTAGTTTCAACCTTTGTCCTAGGCAATAATGTTTATTAAGTGAAAGTATGACTATGTTCCAATAATTTAAGCCTTCACCCTATATGTACAACCCTTATTAAAACCAATCTTAGATTAGAACAAGGCTTAGATTTTATGAAACCATTAACCTTTTCACTAGTCTTTACCAAATTCTCAAAACCATAATATTAAGTTCACATTTTCAAACCATGGTCAATCACATGCTTACGATTCACACCTACATTCATAAACTATGGATTTTCTTAAGAAAATAGATAAAACTTGAGTTGAAAATTATCTAAAAGGGCTTATTTAAAGAAAAGAACAAAGTACAATAATAAAATAGACCAAAAAACAAACAAGCAACTAAATATTTACAAACACTACTTAAAATTAAAGGATAAGAATTAAAGGAATAAGAAAGAAACTAAACTAATCCATATATTAATTCCATAGATAATCTACCTCTAGGATCAAATAGATAGTTATTTAGTCTACTACAAAACCTTGAAACATGACTGCTTCCATTTGAAGGCATCTTCTTATGGATAAGATAACTTGTATACTTATATATTCTAGATGATGCAACTTGGTTTCCCACCTCCATTATCAAGTGCATAGATTGAAGATATGGATACAAGATCAAATCATCTTCTTCTAAAATTATTATTTCTTCCATCAAGAATGCTAGATATTTTTCATTTAAAGACTGATCATGATTTGTCTCATTCTCCTTCCATGGTTAGATTATGAACTCAGCTAGTATGCTTGGATTGATGTATTTATTAAGCTCTATCTCATCTTGAAAGACATATTCATTGTAATCAAAAAAAAGGATATGGCATTCATTTTTAACCTTAACATTTGAATCAAGTTGATCACCTACTTCTAGACTTTTAAAGGTGTCATATGGAAATTCTTGATCTCCTCCACTTTCTTCATCTTCTATGAAAAATGGCATCTCTTATATCTAATTGAGTAACACTTCATCTTGCTTTAGGATATATATAATATAATTTCTCTTTTGTAATACCTAAATTTCTTTCAAAAAATCTTGGTATAAATGTTGCCACTAATCAGCTTTTTCAGGGGTATCCTCAATTTTAGAAATGTCCTCATATGAATTATCTTCATAGATATCTTCTAAAAAGAGTTTAGCTTGTATCTGATCTTGATCATGGGGATGATCATCTTGAAAAATTATTACTTCTTATATATCATCTTCACATTTACTTTATTCTTTGAATGGAAATTTAAAATCCCATGTTATGAAGGATTTACGTGTCCTTGCAAAGCCAGATGTCATTGTAACATTGTCTTGATTAAGTACAGTTTCAGATGTATCTTTTTCATTTTGATATGCTTCAAAGACTTTATAATGAGAAGATAGACATATATCACAAATATCCATTTCATTTACATCCTCATATGACCTATTTGTAGGCCTATTGAACCTTTAAGAAGCATAGTTTTTGTTAGAGTTTTCCTCAATATTGCCTACTTGATTCTATAACTAAAGAAAATTAGTGCTCAACTTTTGACCCATCTTAATTATGGATTCATTATCATTATTTAGTTATTCTAATTTATTAAATTTATTTTTATTACTAGTGGGCACCAAATATTTCTATCCCTATGAATGAAATCCATTTGTAGCATTATTTAAGAACCCCAAATTTTGGTCAGGATGGGCATGGCTTAAAGGCAATTGGTTCAAGACTGGTGTCTCATTTAAGGTAGACACATTCTAATTACCATTAAGAATGATATTTAATGTTATTAAATTAGATTTTACATTTGGGATAGCATATGTAAGCTGACCCTGAGGCTATATTTGATCATTGATCATTACAACTTCAACATAAATGAATGTTAAGATGTTTATGACTCCAATAGACATTTTAAGAAACAAAGAATTCATGGGATCCAAATCATCCTTGTAAATACATAAAGCTAAAAAATCATCAGGTCTATAAGGGGTTATGGTTCTACTGTACATCTTTTGGAATATAGCGTTAAAGGTTCTAATGGTCTAACTAGAATCTCTCTTAATAGTGGTGAATTCTTGATACAAAATACATGGACTAATGATTTTACCAAATTGATCAATAAATATTTTCTTAAAATCATCCCAGTTAGATATATAATTCTCTATAAGGTTAATTAACCATTCATATGAGCATATTTTAAAGTAAATGGAAATAATATACATTCTAAATCTTCATGAACAACATTTAACAGTCTTAAAGTAGCCTTAACGCTTTTAACATGTTCTTTAGTTGTGACAACATTATTAGGACTAAAATAACGCAAATACATTTTAGGATTTACTGGTAATTCATATACATATCCAGACACATTGATATAATATTTTCCTAACCATTCCATACCTCGAACACATGAGCACCCAAAATTGGTGAAGTAGGTTGGGACCTTGAGAATTTACACTCACTTTATTTGACCTAGATTTTTATGAACTTCCAAAGGGAGAGAAGGTTCTCTTATCTCTAGTATTTGGAAATTACAACTTGTGGAATTTTAAAACTATTAAAAATATGATGCATCAAACTTATCTTTGCAAAAAATTATGATTGAGTTTGCACATTAAGCCAATTTTTCATAAATACATGTAAAGTGTGACTATATTTAACTAAATAAGCTCAAAGATATGTATAAACTGATGAATGAGATGCATATTTACACCTCTAAGCTTGAATAAACCTAGATATGTAAATAATCAATCAATATTTGAACCAAATTTCTATTACTAACCTTAAACATTGGAAATACACTAAGATTGAACTACTTTTTCATGAATATCCACATATCTTCAAATAATATCGATCTTTGGCTGAAAGAAGCCCAAAATTTAGGATACAACCATAAAAATCAATTATCTTTAAACAATTATGCTTAAAGGAACACAAATATGCAAAAAATGCACTATTTTTTTATCAGAATACACCAAAATTAGCAAAGATTCTACAAATTCACAAAGATATATATAAAGGACCTCCTTGTAGCACCAATGAATCTCCTCTTGTTGATTCCAAAATATGTACTATAAGTGCCCAAAGTGTTTAAAGAACACTTCTCATTTATGAATTCCTAAGAATTCAATGCATGAGTTACAGGTTGTGATATCTTTGTATCCTTGGTGTAATAGAGGCAAATCAAGTGGTATGTTTCACAATATTTATAATATTTGGTGGTTGGAAGCCCCCATGGCCAAATAGTAGATCTATGTAAAATATGAAGTAATATATGCTAATAATAATGAATTATGATCAAGAACTAATTTAAAGACTAATCTAAGATGGATATTTACAATGAAAATAAACTAGAGTGAATTGGTAAAAAATGAGAAAAAGGAAGGGTAAGACAGAGAAGAAATGTTGTTGATCTTGATTTCAAACATCAAGACAAAGTTCATATTTCATCTATACATGCACTTAACCAATGTATGACATGAAGTAGCATAAGATCAAATCCTATCACACATTAATCAACCATATAATGAATGTGGGAAATAATGCAAATAAGAACTAAGTTCACTTTAAAGATTTACCCCTGCAAGAAAACAACATTAGCCCAAATGCAATAAGAGTAAGAAAATGAAATAAACCTAAGAACTTTCAATCAACCTAGCATTGGAAAAATTTAATATATCTACATTCATATATACACACCAAGAATTCATAAGAACCATTCAAATTTGGAAGTTAGAATTAAAAAGTAAGAGAGAATCCATGATAACAAAGGACACAAGCAAATTTGGACAAACTTTGAAGAATTCCTTGCTTATATTAATTTCTCAAAATTTACAAAGTAATTTTGGCTCTAAGAATTGTCTCTCTTTTTACAATTCACAATCCCCATTTTATATAATGTAAAGAAGTATGTCAGTCAGTCATATCTAATTATAAAAGTACAAGTGTTAGGATAGATGTCCCTTCTACAAATGTTCTAGAATACACTAGACTCTTCTTGATAGACTAACCTATAGGAAATGTGACTTATAAGTTGTACATACCTTTACAAAAGAATATTCTATTTTAAAAAATATATAATGTCCTTATACAATAGAATAAATTAGTTTAACTATCTTGACTTTGAGATTCTTGAGGTGATGCAGTCTTTTGCCTTATCTATAAGATCTTCATTCTATAATGTTGTTCATTAATAATATTTAGGTTGATAATATGCCTCATGAATAGCTGATTTTGTTTCTCTACTAGGCCCTTGAGATCTTTCTCAGTCTTCCCTTGAATCACCTTTTTGAGTTGCCATGATTTTGAGTTCTATTAAATTGCTCACTAGTGGATTGTACTTCAATTCTAGATTGAATTATGCTCACAGTAATGGTAGTTTAACTTATTTGGCTTGATTAAGGTGATAAAAGGGTTAAAATAGGGATTTTTTATGTGCTAGGTATTTTTTGAATGTTTTATGGTGCTTTAACTATGGTAGCTAGTTCAAAATAAGTGAGATTTGTGCCTTATTTTTTATTTATTTATACCTTTACCTCATAGTGGGTCCATAAAATTTCCTTAACTGACATGTCTAGTTTATGTGGCTCTATCATGGCATCAATACTTCATTGGCTCCAAATATTTATAAAATTCCACCTTCACCTTGCGCTATTGGATCATTTTACAAGGATTAATGTGGTTCATTTATCTTAATCCTAAGAGTTGAATGCCATTGGCTACCTCTGTTATGTTTTATGTAGTTATGACATATGTCATTACCACATTTACCCTAAGATTTTTTAAAATGTCTAATTTTATCATGCACCATTGGATCATCTTTGTCTAAACAAATGCATGCCATTAATCTTGTGTAAGATGCTCGAGCTTTAACTCAGGATTGGGGTTTTGACTTTTCAATGTTGATTACATATTGTTAGATCTTATGGGTATGAATCAATGCATATCATTAATTTTGAAATATTCTTAGGCTTTAATTTGTGTCACTCAAATGTGCCACTTGTCATTTATGTGTTTTCTCTGAGATTCATTTAAAAGTCTATGTTGATCTCATACCATTAGATCATCTTCATCCTAGCAAATACATGTCATTAGATCTTGATCTGAGAGGTAGACCACCATTGTCTGCTTAATATACTTTTAATGAAATGGTGACACCTATCACCACCTCACTTGTCTCAGAGCTTCATTAAAATATTGATTTAATACACCTCATTATATCTTCCTCATGCAAGAAAACATGAACCATTGATCCTATGGATAAGAAAGACATTTAAGTAAGATTTTGGAAATAATATAAAACTTAAGCTAAAGTCTTAGACCAAGGTTTTATTCATATTAATAAATAATAATAAAAATTTAAACTAAAGTCTTAATATAAGTTTAATACATATTAAGGTGGCTTCACAAATTATAAAATACTTGGCATATAGTCTTATCCTAAGCTAAGAACATAATCAAAATGACCTTTCAAATATTAAAATACATAGCATAAAGTCTTAGCCTAAGGTTTTCATTATATTGATAAATACAATTAAAAATTTAGGGTAAAGATTTAGGCTAAGTCTATGTCATAATAAAAGGGACCCTATGCTTAGTTTCCCATTTTGATCTTTCACTATTAGATGTTATCTAGGGTGAATGTGCATCATTGATTAAAATAATTAACTTAATGACCCCATCTCACATCGTTAGATTAACCTTTCTTGAGTAAACATGATTGATTGATCCTATAGATAAACACAATGTTTATGTCATGCTTAAGAATTACATGGAACTGAGGGTAAAGTCTTAAGAATAAGGTTTTATACTTGTGTTAATAAACATGAAACAAAACTTTAGGATTAAGATTTTAAGCTAAGTTTATAACAAAGGGACCATGCATTACTTAGACCAAGATAGTAGGTAAAAGAGACCAAGCGTCACAGGATATAAAAGCAACCAAGTATGAATTTTTATACTAAGGTTCGGTCATGTTAATAAATATGATTAAACCTTAGTATAAAAATTAAACTAATTCTTAAGAAAAACTAAAGTGTTTTCACATAAATTTGAATCCTATTTTAAAAGACCCAGGCTAAACATTTTTAGACTAAGGTTTTACATGAGTTAGACATAGATTAAATTAATTAATTAAATACCAAGGGTTATTCAAATTAAAGAGTCAAATTAGCATTATATCATGAAACTGAATCCCCTGAGATCATGCCACTTGGTAGCTCAACAAGCTTTCTACACTCTACATTGTCAGTATCTATCAGACTAGCATACTTTCACCATGTGGTGGCACCTTATTTGGTCCAAGTTCTTTTTGAAAATTCAATATCCATCTCGCACTATTATATCATTTTTATTTGATCAAATGTGCTTTGTTGGATATTTTGATTGAGCTCCCATGGTGGTGACATTTATCACCATCTCGCTCATCCTGGGGATAGGTTGAAGTCTTGACTCAATATGCACCATTAGATCAATATTGCTCAAGAACATGTGTATCATTGATCTTGCAATCAATGAAAATATTAAGTTAGGCTCGATGATATATAAAACTTAGACTAAGGTTTTATTTTTATTGATAAATATGAATAAAAATTTAGGCTAAAGTTTAGACTAAGCTTAAAACATAATAAAGTGATTCCATGAACAATAAAGTTAGACCATGATAAGATAAAAGGGAAAAAAAGGGGCTTGGAACATAAAGGGACCAAGCATAAAAATTTTATACTAAGTTTTGGTTATGTTAATAAACATGACTAAACCTTTGTATAAAAATTAAACTAAGTCCATGGTATATTTAAAGTTCTCCTATGTAAATTGTTCCAACCAATTTGAATTTAAATCAAGGAGCCTATGTTAGGTTTTCTTGAACAAGGGTTTTATGATGATAAAAATGGATTCAACTTGGATTTTGATAGACCAAAGGCTAGTTAAAAGACCAAATTGAGATAAAACCATAAAATCCAAACATTGTCCATTCAAGGATGGCTCCATTAATCTTAGAATTTGGAAACACAAAAATCTAATGTGAGCAAATTAGATAAGATCAAACCAAAATCATGAATAAATAAGACAATAAAACTAGGTGTAGATTATCTTCAAATAAAAATAATGTGTAAAAATTCTAGTGACACTCTATTTAAGTGAATTTTCAATTTCAAGGTAAAAATTTGTACAATTTGACACAAGGGTCAAATTTTTTAATAAATTGGGGTATGTTGAACTCAACACACTCTTCTTGTTTCAAAGGATTTTAAAACAATATCTAGGATTCATTTCCAACATGACGTTCTCTCTCGAGAGTCTTGTGCATATTCATCAATGGTAGAAGACAGTGAGTATATTGGAACTTATCTTTGCATGCTCTCTATGGTGACACATAGGTTTTAACTTGTTTTTTCATATTATAAGAGCATGATTAACACCTTAATACCATAATTAGTTCTCCATGAGTGTTATACATGCCTTCATTATACATAACTCACCATGGGTCTGAATGAACCTTCCACAAGAACCTTCGCTGTATAGGAGGTCTAGTTGTCATAACTAATTACATACTTGTAATCTAGTTTAGACCATCACAAAGTCTCTCAATGCACTTTTCCTATTTTAAATGATTTTAAACAAGTATCCAAGCTTCCTTTCCAACATGGTATTCTCCTAAGAGACTCCTATGCATATTCATCAATGGTAGAAGATAGTGAGTATATTAGAAATTATCTTCTCATGTTCTCTAGGTGCCACCTGGGGATTAACTTGTTTTTTCATGTTATAATATCATGATAGACACCTAAATACCATAATTAATTATCCATGAGTGTTATATATAACTTCATTACATGTAACTCACCATGGTTGTGAATGAACCTTCTATAGGAACCTTGGCTATATAAGAGGTCTAGTTGTCATAACTAATTACATACCAATTTAAATAACTTAATTTGATTATTAATGAAATTTTGAATGTTAAATATATTGGAACTTAATAAAAATCCCATGGATGTGTTTTATATCCTTGCACAACTCACCTAGCTAACTGTGTATGACAATTATAGAACAAACTAACTTTATGGTGCTTATTACTATAGTACCATGGAAGGTTGCTTTGGATAATGAGATTTAAATTAAAATGGGATAGGATAACATTTAAAACATGTAAATAAACATATATTCACCCTCTAAAACCACTACCAAGGCATGAATATTCTGAAATTGATGGAAACGTGCCTGCAACATAGAATGGTGCCTTCACTTGAAACTTGAGATACTTGGCCTATCAAAACAATTTGAAACATGAAACCAAACATGGGGAAAATTATTTGAAGACATAAATGTCATATGTATTCAATCCCATTATTTGGATTGTATGGACCTATTGAAATAAGAGCAAAACCTCTAGGATAAGGGAAATAGTGAGCAAAAAAACATAGTCAACTTGTAAAGGATGATTCATAAAGCATAATATACCAATATTTTAAATATTGTTATGAACATGAATCTATCTGAATTTAATATCACACCCCAAATGTGTTTGGTCTGAAACTTCTCTAGCTGACCGTATTAAGCATAAACCTATTGACTAGTTCTGCATGTCTAGAAGGTCAATAAAGGAATAAAATGGATTTTGACTATTTTTATAACTTAAAAATAATTTCAAATGCTGATATGAGTCTATGGAAGTTATATATTTACCCCACAAGGTTTTCACACATGTCACACTCCCTTATATTTCATACAAGTGCCAAACTCATTTTTTATTTGTTTTCTTGATTTTCAATTAGAGAACTTGCAAGTTTTAGATGGGACTGACATTCTTGATAGGTAATCTGACATTTTTGATGTTGGGAATAAAAATATAACACTTGGACACCTTCAAAACCATTCCACTTGCATATATGACCCCTATATGATCCTTAAATGACTCAAGTTGGCATAAGACTTAATTAAACCATGACCAAGGCAAAAATGGAATAAAATTACATATAATGAACCTAAAAACTCCCTATGACACTATATTAGACCCCTATATAAGTTTTTTACTATATTGGGGTTGACCCATTTTGACCTGTGGTCAAAATTGTCAACATTCTTAGTGATTTCCCAAGGGTGGTATGTTTTCTATGCCATGACTAGTTTCCTAATCCAATACATTGGGCCATGGAGTCACATGTACACCAAGTTTGACATGCACATTTCCTTTGAAAACACTTGAGAAAAAAGTAAAGACACAGAAGACAAGTTAAACATAAAAGAAACACACATGTGTTCACTATAACACTTATGGAAAATAACACAATTGAAAGAGAACACACACACCTATTATACTATTTAAAAAAGCTCACTCATGTAGTGAAAAAAATGCTCATACCTCAACCAAGATCAAAATTATCCCCCTTGCATCTCTATCACTCCATGAGGGCAGCTTAACATGAGGAACATGCTCATCACCAATCACTTGCATATGTGTGTGGTCAATAAGCCTACCACCTTTTTAATATTTTTAGGTGTGAAAGTGAACTATTTATGACCTTCATGAATGATATTTATTGTTATTTAATAACATTGAATGAGGATAAAACTATATTTATCTCAATCATATCCATTAGATGCTCTCCAAAAAAGTGCATAATAGAGTGTATGATAGTCTTCTCAACTTTATCCTCTCTAAAGATAGAAATTTCTTGATGTTTTAGTGTTTGGATATCTTCTTTCTCATGATCCAATACCTTTGGATATGACTCAACATCAGGTGGGTCTCTTGACTATTCTTGAGGTTTAATAAATTTTGCCTTAACCTTATTATTCATGTTTACAACTTCTTAGACATTAGCATCATCAAATTTCTTCATGACAATAGGTTTTTGACCAGCAAACTAACATTTATATTTATGCTTGATTTAATACTTGTCAACATGATCATTAGTATTATTAGCAAACTTGACATTAGATATGGGATATCTTGGAGAAAAATGAGACTTACCCAACTTGGCAAACCCTTTGCATATGGCATTGAGATTTTTCCATAGTTCTTATTCTTTTACAACATGAGAATTTTCTCCATGATTATTGAGACACTCAATATCATTTTTATTAGAGGCGTTAACCAAATCAGATGTGTAATTATTTAGAGGGGAATTAACATTACCAAAATGATCAAACATATGACATATGACATCAAACATTTACCATAAGTCATTCTCATCTATCTCATGAGTGTCATCATCCAAATCATATTCATAAATGATAGGGATAAAGACATCATTTTCCCCACTATAATGTTCAATTTGATTCACCAACCTATGATATCCATACTAATGAATCATATAGTTAGTTTTAGTAGCATGAGAATGTTTAACACTTAATTTAGCTCCTTAAAATGGATCCTTATGCATGATATAAGTCCCAAGGTTAGTTTGTTTAAAGTATGCATAAGGATTATGTCCATATTAATATACACCATATGCATACAATAATAAATAAGATATTTCTTAAAGTTTAGAATTTACATCATCCACATTAGGATCCTCCTTCTCATTGATCATATAATTCAAGTTAGAGCTTATTTAAATATAAGGCTCAATATGAAATCTTGCAACAGGTTGTGTCCTAATTATCACCTTGGTTCGATACCTTGTCATAAAGGCTAATAAGGACTAATCAAATAAGATATATCCACCAATCTAGGTTGTAAAGTCTCTTAAAAGGCAGATTACAAAGTGAGCTAGGAGGTCAACAACAACTATCTTGAAGGATAGGAAAACTAGGACAATCATACAAGAAGACCTTAAAGTTTTTATTCATTCCTATGGTCTTATTAGGTGTACCATATAATTGGAGAACTAATTTTTTATGTGGATTGTATTTTAGGCCCAAATTATTAGCTACAACTTTGGGCATGATTGAAGTAGAAGTTCCATTATCAACTATGAAATTATGGACCAATTTGTTACCCACTATGATAGTGAGATAGAATGGTGGAGGATTCTCAACCCTATTAAATGGTTCAACAATGGTATTAGGGACATTTTTAAGGAAAACATGACTATGACTTGAGGATGAAAGGCTATTAGGAATAGTAGACAATTTATTTTGTAACAACTCTTTTTAGCCAGGCGTATGAAGGATGTCCTAAAAAGAGATTGATGCTTTGGCATTTTTAAATGAATCCACTATGTTTAGATCATTAGTACTCACATTTTATTAAGTATTTGAAATAAAATGATTGATTTTAACTTGAGGAATGGAGAAACCTTGAACAAATCTTATAACATCTTGACTTAAAGGAGGTATATTAGCTTTTGGAGCTGTTACGCTTATAGCCATATTTTTATGCCTTGGAAGATGATTGGATGAACTTATAGGCATGATATTATCACCTCATATATATTTATTCTTTGATCTTGTATTATCTATAATAGAGGCTTATTTATTAAGTACAAAAGTTTCTTCCACTAAGAAGTTGGTGAAACATTCTCCATGAGGTTACCAATATTCATTTACTTGCATCATGACCATAGGAGAGGAGTAACTCCTACTTAAAAAACAAGAGATTGATCTCCACATTAATTATCATCCATGAATTTTCCTTACTACCAATATTCTCCTTATACCAAATTGATATGAACTAATACCATCTCTCTTGCATTTGTGGTGGAGATAGGATTGTAGACATTGGCAAGCTTGTTGGGGTTGTATACACATAATATTTTTAACTTTTATCAAATACTAATGTTTTACATATTGTAGGAACCTATCAAGACTCAATATCTCTAAGTGAATGCCTTAATGGGTGCATCAATAAAGGGGTGGGTAGTCCTTTGGTACTTTGAAACATTGTTGTCCCTTATTTTCACATTATTATCAATCCAACCAGATCTTAAAATCATTCCCTAAGCTATTACTCCTCCATTTCTCACTCCTATAGTATTTTTAATATTTCCATCCTCCTTTTATTTCCTTAATTCCCTTTTAGATAGTTGACTATATTAGGATGATTGGGTCAACCCTGTACAGTTTAGGGGTATTTTTCACTCTTTGAGTTTGTTAGCCCTTTGACCAACCTAGATAAGACCTAGTGAATTATCACAAAAAGCATACAAGGTCAACCTAGTAAATCCAACATTTTTGGGAGGATTTAGGTCAATATCTACCTATAAATACAAGATAATTTCATCATTATTTGTATATGCAATCAAGAATTATTATTTTTTCATGTTTATTTACAATCTGCCCTTCCACCATTCTACTTGAGAAGTCTTAAATTAGGATTTATACGTGGAAAATCTAGTCTTGCGGATAATTATTGGATGCTTTGGCCTTTCTCATTTATCCTTAAAAATGACAACCTCTTGAGAAGCCCCTTTGGTCAAGGGAGATATTGAGTCTTGATGGGTTCAAATTAATGTAAGTATATTCTAACTTTGTTCTCCTCTCTTTAGTATATAGAAGTATCATAAGTATTGGCTTGAATAATATTACTCTTCATATTCCATGTATTAGGATATTACTCATACTTAGCTTAATTGATATTCTATTATACATGTTTTGATTTCTTTACTAATACCTCATATTATGCCACAAGATTTGATGTACACTAGATTAGATTTACTTTCTTGTTTATTTGAATAGAGTGAACATTAAACCTAGGACTCTTTTAGGGTTGTTGTGTGGTTGTGTTAGAATATAGGCTTTGGAACCCTTCCTAGTATGGTGTATTGTGACAAGTGATCCCCTAATTAAGACTAATGGATCTCCATCTTGGTCATGCTTTTACTTCATAAATGTATCCCCAATCAGAAGTGTAGGTATGTTATATCTTCTTTGATCCAAGATTGATTTATAGACATGATACATTTATGATTGCATGCATTCTAGTGAACCCGATGTGAATCCTATCCCACCACTGATTGGATTGTCTTTAGATTTCCATTTATGTTTCCTTCTTATTAGTATTATCTTCACTTTGGTTCCACCTTCATATTACATTCTAGTGAACCTAACATGAACTAACCCTTGTAGGATTTGTTCACCTTATTTCATTTCTTTCATTCTTTCATCATTATTTTTATTATACACTTTTCATATTAGATCGACTTTGTCGACACAGTATGTAACTTTTGTGTGTAAGTTTTTAGGTACATGTTATTGGATGGATCTTGTTGACCCAGTATAGTTTTTCAAATTTCTAGACATTGAATCCAGACTACTAGGTCAACCCAATCGACCCTATAAATTTTCAAGAATCAAGTTTAGCATACTAGGTCAACCCAATTGACCCTGTATATTTTAAGCATTTAGCAGTAAGTTTTTGTAAATCTTGACAGACCCAGTTGACCTAGTTAACAAAATTTACAAGCATAAATAAAGGTTCTTGAACAATAATATTCATTCTTTGCATTTTTGATACACCAAGGTTACTTTCTATCTCTATATCTCTTTCTTTATAGTTTTTCTTTTTATAGTTTGCAGTCTTCAAAACTACCCTTGCATAGTCATCTAGATCGACATTGTCAACCCAATTTTATGTTCTATGTGCTATCTAAATAACTAGGTTGACTCTGTCAACCTTGTTCATTTTTAAACCTTGCTTTTATAGTATAGGTTCGACCCTATCGACCTTGTTTTGTATTTTTTGCATATATTATTGACCATATCGACATTGTATCTTGTTTAAAAGTTGGAATTAACCTTATATGCTAGTAATTAGTTCACACTTTCTTTTCTTATTACTTACATGATTAAAATAAATCACATGGTTTGAATAGGTGGTTTTTAATTAATCATTTAGTTCACTATTTTCTATTTTATGCACACATAACCAAATCATATAATATAAAAAAACATTTTAACATTTAACTATCCAAGGCCAACCTACTTAGATTTCATCACTAAGGGGGAAGCCAACTTGATACTCTAGTCAAGTATAAAGCATGGTTAATGGTATATTCTAGCTGAGCACCTAACACACTTATCACTACGGTGTGTGGAGTGAGGGGGTAGGCCCAAATACCAAGTCTATATCATTTCCACTATATTTTATTTTATACCAAACTACTTGAAACCATCCTTAGATTGTTATTCTAGTTCCTTACTTATAGCCAACTTACCATCACATTTAAAATCATATCTTAATAATTAATTTAATAATTTTGGGAATATTGGTGTATGATTATTAATTTAGTTAAAGGGTATGAGTAGTAAAATAAGTAAATAAATATGCAATAATTAATTTCATAATTTGTGTAAACTATATTGGAATTTTGACCTTTCTAAAAATAGTAATAAGAGATGAAAAAGAAGACTTAGCTAAAAATTGATTGATATAACTAAGGCATAGGCTAGATTTCATTGTGAAGGACTAGGACACTATCATAAACTAAGATCTAAACTTCATTTTGTGATTTTACAAGAGCATCAAAATTAGATAGAAGTGGCACTATAAATTTAGTCCACTTCTACCACTATTGTCTGAAGGATCTGAGCTTTCTAGGTTTTACTTGCTAGGTTTGTGTGACCCTATCTACAAATTTTTGGTAGTTATAAGTCTATATATCTCCTTGTAGAGTATATTTTATCTTCAAACCCTATCTTCCATTGTGCTTTGGCCAATTTTGAGCAATAATTTTGTGGGGGGGGGGGGGGGGGTTAGTGTGTGTAATATTCACTAGACATAGATGCACACCGCTTATGTGGACATGCTGCCTACATACCAATACTCCAAAGAGGGATAAATCCATATGTATTTCTCTCACTTGATGTGATTTGTGCAATTTGTGTGCATGAAGATGGAGAATGCTAAACTAGATGTGCTTTAGGTGGCTAAGGACTAGTGTAAGGATTTGAATAAGCTTGTAAGTGTGTTAGTTGGTTGTATACAAAGAATAGGGAAGATTGCTTGAGTAGTCTTACTTGAATTCTTTATTTTATAGTGATAATTTCCAACCCTTTCCAAATGATCTTTGAATGGGATTTTATAGAGATCTATTGTTCATGGGTTGAATGTACTCATATTAGGTTAATAAGGAGAAGGATGGGAACTAGAAGAAATTGGCCTTTGGGGGCATAAATAGACTTGGAAAATAGCTCCAAAATTAGACAAGAGTGGCATCAACACTATAGTATTAGTATGGTTCTATTATCCTATGTAAACAATACCTAAGGGGATAGATCTATCATGGAAAGAGGGGTTTAGCTTAACTGGGATCAAGTCTAGAAGGCTACAAATGACTAGGAATCAATGAAAAGATGCTTATGAGGGTCATGAGGGAATCAAGAGGGACCTAAGGTTTGGGTGTCATTAGCCACACTTAAGTTACAATTTTTTTACATTTTATATGACTACATTTTCCCCTTCTTTATTCTAGTGATGTAACAAAGCAAAATACTCAAATAAAGGAAAAATAGAAAGCATACCTAAAATTACCTATAAGGGTGAAGCTCATAAAGCTATGTGATGTTGGGTGTGCATAGAGAGAGCACACTATCAAGTGTGAATCTATAAAATAAAACAAAGAGTAGATCAGTTTTTACTAGATACACTATAGCTAAAATAAGAACGTATAAATCTAGGTAAGAGAGAGAAGAAGAGAAAAGAATGAATACACCTCATCAAGTATGTGGACCAATATAAAACCTCTTATGATGTTGAGTGATGCTGAGAAATGTTGTACCAAGAGTAATATCAAAAATGGAGTTGGGTGCTCAATTACCTAGAAGTGGCTCAAGAATGCAAAGTCTGGCCCTTTGCCTCCATTATTTCCTACTACGTGAAGGTAGGTGATCATGAATTTGTTGATCAATGTTTCAACTATATGTCCAATCCCTATGAATAGGTGGCTCAAGAATACAAATTCTAGTTAGTATTTTGGCCCCATCATTTCCCCATGAACTGAAATTATAAATTGATACTAGTATGAAATGTATGTCATATAAGATGGATCCTAAATACCATTAATGTACTATAATCTAAAAAAATTAGCATGGATAGCCAAATGTATGTTAGAAATTAGGCCACTCTTGGCCACTCCAAAAGATGGAGATTAGGCTTGTATGAAAGCCACTCTAAATTGGTGAACTTAGGAACTCAAAAATTTAAGATTGTATGAAATCCATTCCAAAATGATGCTAACCATCTATAGATGAAATAAGGCACATAAATACTGAGAATGCTTGGGTAATTCTAAACTTGTAAAGAAAAGAAACAAATGTGCCATGCACATTTCCCCTAATCACTAGTGTTTGAAACATGCATTTTGATCTAGAAGTCATATCAACTAATATATCTAAAATTAGAAGTGAGAGCCATCACATTGTACGTGATGCCACTATATCTAGATTCTATGAGTAAAAGTGTACTAAAAACTATTGATTCTAAACTATTCTAGTTGTGCAAAACTATAGTTGAACCTACTTTTTTGCCTATTTCTAGAAAGTCTAGTTTTTATATTGTTTAGATAGGAGCACCAAAAGTGGACACTAGTGGCACCAACACAATAGTATATGTTGGGAACAATTGTCTTGGGCCAAATCTAGTAACTATTTTGATATTCTTACTATCTACCTAGTCTATTTTGACTATTTTGATGTTTCATTATTATTTTGGGTGTGTTGAATGCTATTTTTTTTAATTGTTAGGATCTATGATATATGTGACAAAAACCTTGTTTATTGCCCCCTCTTTTGAGGGTAGTAATGAAGACCCTAAAATGACTACCCTTATAAGAAAGATACCTACAAGTGTGTTGTGTTACAAAGATACATGATATAGCAATGATAATCAAAAAGATATCTCAAGATGTAGCATGATTTGTCTTGAGAGATTGTTAGATAAATAGGGGTATGCCTAGATAGAAATAAAAATGTAATATCATGTGTAATATACTGAATTAAAACTAAAATTCTAATTATTTTTTAGTTTTTATTTAGAGGGATGGAGCATGATGTCCATCATGGCATCAAAAAAAGATAAATAATGCATGATGTGGATCATGGCATTGAAAACAATGAGAATACAAAAAGAAATAGGCACACACAACAAGAATAAAGAAGCATACAAGAGTGGACAAGGGGCCAAGAAAATAAGGGACATGAGCACATGCCACTCAAACTAGAAAGCAAGCATATAAGGCATGTTCAAATTCCACATACACATACATTGAAAATAGGTAAGGTTTGCATGAAATCCATAATCACATAGAATATTATAGGCAAAGGAAATTGGGAAATATCCTAAGGCATACACAAGATAGAGAAGTAAAAGACATTGGAAAATGCCCTAAGGAACATATAAGAGACAAACAAGAACTGAGAAATGCAATCACATCAAGCTACACTAATAAAAAATAGAAAGCATGTAAATACTAGAAATAAAATCATATCTAACTAATCAAAGAGAGAAGTGAAAGTATGCAAGACATGTTATTACAAGACTAGGTATATGCTAAGAAACACATAAGTGATATATATTAGTGAGTGTCAATAGAGTAATCTAGTAAGTAATGTGCATCAACATGATAACTAGAGTGTGTGGTGTATGGATGACATAACTTGGATGGTGTAGTCATGTAGAATATTCACCCAATGGGTATGTATATTGATGTATGTCTCAATATAAAAATAGGATGCCCCCTCAATGGGTAGAGTAAAGCAATCAAAGAGTTGGATGTCACTACACACACTCAAAGGAGATCAAGTGAAGCATGGCAATGTAGATAAATAAAAAACTATAGCATAAAATAGAAAATGTAAGTCTAGCATAGTAGTATAAATTTAAATCATGGATGATACATACAATCAAAATATTTTTGGTGTTTTTTGAATTTTTTACATGTTTTTGGATTTTGACATTTTGAGCTATGTACAATCAATCATAAGGAGACCATGTATAAGTAATACTAGGAAACTATGTATAAGTAAGCTGGGAAAAGATGATACTAACTTATGAGTCTCATGGGAGACTCCCTATCATGGTGTCCTATATCAAAGAGAGGAATTGTGCATGATCATGAAGCATGATGGAAATGCTAAGATTATGGTGCTGAAATATATATATATGCTATAAATACTCTAAAATATTTAAAGTAGAAACTAAGTTTGGGGTCCCCTTATAAATTTTAGAATAGATGCAATTGTAGGGCTCTTAAAGACCCATCTAGTAGTAGGAGAAGATCTCTAAATATGTGCTCTATGTGTAGATGCATGAAATCTCAATAACACTACCCTAGGTGTGAACATTATAGCTAGAATATATCTATAATCCTAAATATGTGGAGGTGTATAAAATCTATGTGTTGGTGATGGATGCCTTAAATGTGTCTAAATATAAACTAGAGGAGGAACTATAACTGGTGGTAAAACTAAAATTGGTGTAAAACTAAAAATGGTAGAAAAATTGAAACTAGTGGCTGTAATGTAGAAGATGGATCTAAAGTGGGGAGTGGGAACTCATATGTAACTCCACCAGCTATAACAACCTAATTAGCATGAATAAATTTCATGTATTTATGAACTATAGAAGTTACTACTCAAATTTTCTAGATCCATGGTCAACCGAGTAACATATCAATAACTCTTGCACTATGAACAATAGTGAATAAAGGAAGTACAATCTCACCCAATGAACTCTATATATGCCCACTAAATCTACTAATAATGGTGTCTATTAGGGTAATATCCTACTTTGAATATCCCAAATGCTATAATAATGTCATAGTGCAAATGTTCACACTAGATTCATTATATATGAGAACACTATGAATAGGATGATTATGGATGTAAGCTCTAATAAAGAGTGCATGATAATCTGAATCATCCTTGATGATCTCCTACTCTAAGAAGGAGATGGAAGGTCTAATTGGAAATCTATAATTGTATACACCAACCATGTTACTCAAAGGATGTATCTCAATTGAAGGTGCCATGCATGTATCTGGTGGTGGATGTGCATGATATGCATGGTGAACCCCTGATGTGTCCCATGTCTCCTATTTAGAATGTTGTGGAAAAGGATTTAAAAAGATTTTCAAAGATTTATCTTGTGTTTTCTTTTCCTGAGGAGGATCAAATAAATTTCCAAGATCAATATGATTTCCATTTATTAAATCATGTATCTTGTGTCTCAAATTGATGCATCTATTTTTTATATGTCTTGGTGCCCTATGAAACTAGAAAAATGCATGTTGATCATATCCCCATGAAAGAGGATTTGTTGGGTCAACTTCCTAAATAGGATGGATAGATATGATGTTACATTTAAATAGTTGTTTTAAAACTCTGGGTAGAGAAACTAGTGTATTGGTGAAGGTTTACCAAGGAGGTGCTGATAAAACCACTCATTGAGGGGGCTCAAAAGTTGCATTAACTATTAGTTGATTCTGATTCTTGTTATTATTGATCTTGACTTTATATGAGACTTTGTTAGTACTCTTGTTTGTTGTGTCTGAGATAATTTTGTATTGAGTTTACCCATTAAAATTAGTTTGACTTCTCATTCTTTTAGTGTGTGATATAATTCAATGAAGGAAGAGAATATTTTGAACATGATTGATTCATGCAAAGCTGGTAGAAGACTATATTCGAAGAGATCTTATAGCTCTTGATCGGCCATGGGACTATTCATCTTAGCCAAAATAGTCTTATATCATAGAACATAATTTGTGAGATGCTCATTTGACTTTTATTTCTATTGTACAACTTAGGCATATAAAACCTTATCACTAATGTTACTGATAAAATGAGCTAAGAAAACATTGGCTACATGATTGAATGCATTGACTAACTAATTCAATAAAATATAGAACCATTTAAAGTATAATCCTTTAAGTTTGATGGAAATAGCTTGGTAATTAGTCAGTCATTGGGTACATAGTCCAAGCATGCTACATGAAAGGATCTCAAATGTATCTCTAGATCACCCTTGCCATCAAGGTTGAACAAAACCTTGTGGCAAGGTTGTAGAAGCAATGTGATGTGTCAATCGTGTATTAAATAGAGCAAAATAATCCAAAGCCTATGTAGGTATGGAGGTACCTTGATCAAGATGTATCACCTTGGATTGAAGAGATTTTATCTATTGCATAAGGGCTGCCACATAGGAGACAAAGATGAACTAGTTGTATCTAGTGGCATAAAGGTAGGTTGGGATGCTATAGGGGGTTTTTGAGACATAGTTACCCCTATAGTGTCATTTTTAGTTGGTTTATTTAAAAGAATGGAAGATTCAACTTGCTTAGCCTTTTTAATTTCCATGATAGATTGCAAGATAAGAGTATGATCTCAAGGTTGGTCTTGGAGTCTTTCTCAAAAACTTTGTAAGATTAAATCTTTGTTAAGAACAACTTCATTATCAATAATTGGTATAAGTGGATTAGTAGTCTAATATGGTAGAGTATGAGCATCAGAGTGTACATCATCATTGTTATTTTCATACTTCTCATTATCAGAGTTATCTTTATTGAAATTAGTGTAATTTGGATGTGTAAAATTTATAACAAGAACCTAAGTTAGTTGTTTATCCATGGTATATGGTCGAGTTACGAGACTCTAGGTTAATTTATGAGGATTTCATTAAGTCTTGAACTTCATCTTGAAGGAAGAGATGCAAGAAAATTAGGTGGCATAAGGAAAATAACTTAGATAATAGTAGAAAAAAATAAACAGATATAATCTAAATAAGGAACTACAGTATGCATAAAAAGTTTATGAATTTTGCACACATGTAAGGTGATACTTCAAGAAGCAATGGGACCTAGTATATGCAAATAATCTTTATAGATAATTATTTGAACAATTTAATATGAAACTTTGAAATTAAAAGTGAATTTTTGAGTTATGTATGCAAGTAAAAAATCAAAATTTAATTGGAAAATTTGTGATTTAAAGAGACCTAGAAGATGCAACTAGGGTTTTGAAAAATAGATATTTTTAAATTTACTATGAAAATTTAAAATTTTAAGTGAATTTATATTTTTAATATGCTAGTAAAAAATTAAAAAATTACTGGGAAAATATTGAGACCTAGTATGGGAAACTAGGGTTTGAAAGAAAATTATTTTAAAATTACTATTTTAAAAAAAAATTAATGTTAATTTTTTATTTTATTATGTAGGTAAAAAATTTAAAAAAATATAGGAAAAATCAATAGGAAATTTACCCTAGCATTTCTAGGGTTTTTATGTGCAAATGAAGTAAGTCAAGTTCACCAAATGATTTAACTATTTTAGGAATATTGGTGTCTTATTCCTAATTTAGTTAAAGGGTCTGAGTAGTAAAATTAGTAAATAAATATTCAATAACTAAGCTATTGATTTGTGTAAACTATATTGTAGTTTTAACCTTTTTAAAAATAGTAATAAGAGATGGAAAAGAAGACTTAGATGGAAACTAATTGATCTGACTAAGATAGAGGTTAAAATTCACTATGTAAGATTGGGGCATTTTTGCAAAATGAGATCTAGACTCTATTTTATGATTAGATAGGATCATTATAATTGGATAAAAGTGGCATTGGTGATGTAGTCCACCTCTGTCGTTATTGTCTTGAGGATCTAAGTTTTTTGGGTTTTTCTTGCCAAGTCTATATGACCCTGCTCATGAAGTTTCAACAATTGGAAGTTTGTAAACTCCTTGTAGAGTAGATTTTCTCTTCAAATCCTATATTTTGTTATTTTTTGACCAATTTTAAGTATTATCGAGGGTTAGTGTGTTTAATATTCACTGGATGTGGATCCACACCCCTTGTGTGAGCACACTACCTACATACCAATACTCTGAAGAGGGATCAATCCATATATATTTCTCCCATTTGATGTGCTTTATGTAATTTGTGTGTATGAAGATGTATAATGATAAATTGGATGTTCTTGATGTGGTTAGGGACTGGTGTAAGGATTTAAATAAGCTTGTAAGTGTGTTGGCTAGTTGTATGTAGAGAATAGGGAAAATTTCTTGAGTATTCTTGCTTGCTTAGTGATAATTTACAACCCTTTCCAAATTATCTTTGAATGGGATTTTATAGAGATCTATTTGTCATGGATTCAATCTACTCACATTAGTTTGATATGGAGAAAGATGGGGAACCATAATAAACTAACCATTGGGGATAGAAATGGACTTAGACAACAATATCAAAAGTGGACAGGAGTGGCACTAGCATTATAATCTTATCATGACATTATTGTCCTAAGTAAACAAGACCTAGGGGAATGGATATATCATGGAAAGAGGGGTATGTCTTAGTTGGGATTAAGTCTAGAAGGCTATAGATGATTAAGAATCAATGAAAGTATTCCTATGCAGGATATGAGAGCAAGAAAGAAGGACCTAAGGGTTAGGTGTCATTAACCATTCTCAAGTTATCAATTTTCACTTTTTATATGACTAAAACAATCTAATTATCATTTAGGTTGACCAATTAGTTAGCTCATTACTTTCTAAGTTGATTGCTTGCTATTTACTCAATTGTATTTTGTATTGCAATAACTTGTATTAGCTAGCATTAGTGTAAGGTTTTGTGTTGTGTGCTTTAATTGGATTGGCCATTGTTAATATAATTGACTATTTTTTTCCTTTTTATCATTTATTTTCAAATTGATTGAAAAATTTAACTCGTTTCATTTCACAACTTGTTATAGAATTTTTAAACTTTCCCTATCTATTGTATTAGGTCAACCCAGTCGACCCTTTATCTTTTTTAGCCCCTATTCACTATACTAGATCGATACAATCAACCATGTACAATTTTTAGACCCTATTTTTTGTGCTAAGTTAACCTAACCGACCTTGTATTACTTTTTTCTTTCTCTATTTATCAATCTAATTCCCTAATTCTCCTTTTTGTATTCTTTTCATCTCTCTTTAGTCATAATAAATGCTCCTATCAAAGTCTTCTTAAATAACTTGAATCCATTTAGATACTATATGGGATGTTCAGTTATACCTCTCTTTTCCTCCTAAGAGAACCATCACTCTTGGGGCACCTCTTCTCCTCCTTCATCCATCAGCTACAATATGGTGAAAATAACACTTCAAGATGAAGTTGATGGATCTAATCCTTTTTAAACTTACCAAAAAAACTTCTCATCTTTAAAATATTCAAACTAATGTGGGAGTAATTGATACAATTTTACTTAATAATCCCACTAATAATCCTTTTAGTAATCCTCCCCCTAACACCAATTTGTGGAGTGCTCCTACCAACACCAATCCACCTCCTAATACAACTCAACTTTTAGCCCAAGTTATCTTAAAAATAAACATAATTCAAAATTCTAACACCAACCAAATTATGCAACTTCAACAAAATTTAATCAATGTGACTAATCAACCTCCAACTATGCATCCTCAAGCTAATCCCAATTTCATTCCTCCACCTCTTCAAGATGACTTAGGTAGTGTTATTTCTAAACCCACAATGAATAACAATATGATTCAAACCATTCAAAATGATCCTTTGGACCCCTTCATTATATCAATTTATATTGGTAATATATCTCCAACTATAAAATATGATGAGACTAAAGACCCTGCCTCATTTCTTAAATCCTTTGGAAAAATTTACAAATAATGGATCCAAACTAATACCTTTGCCACATCTAAACTCTTAGTGAAAAATTTCATTGATTATGTATTATAATTGTATAATCAACTTCCCCAACATTCTATTTGGCAACATGAAGATTTGGTTAATCCTTTGGTTAAAGAGTTTTAACACAATGATCTTCCCAAAAATTGTCGTAGCCACTTCATTAATGATACAAAATCTCCTAACAAATCAGCTCATGACTTTATCAAAATATGGAACTCTTTTGGCCATAAATTAGACCATAACATGATTGATTATAATTTATTTAAACTCTTTATCACCACTTTAAATCCCACTCTTTAATATAAGGTTTGAATCTTTGCACCCCAAACACTTAATGAAGCTCTTGACCAAGCTAAACATCAAGAATTTCTTATGAATCAATTTGAACCTAATCCTAAACTTCTTAAAGGATATTTACAAACATCTAATTCTATCACTAGTAATATTGTGAAAACCAAATAAGGAGTTTCCAAAACCTATGTTCCTTCACCTTCTCAAACACCTCTTTTAGCTTAACAAATTAAATAATTTTTACTGTCCTCAAAATATTTCATCTATCCCAATTATCCTCCTAAGTAGTATGACCCCAATATATTTTATTGGTTCCATGCCAACATTGGGAATTCTCATGAATATTTTAGAGGGATAACTAATTTTTTTGTCTCATATATTCTTGGTGATTCATTCAATCATGAAGCTATGATCAATCTTTGTCATCAAGAATAAACTATTAATTTTCAAAAATGACAAACTTCAAAAGCTTCTACCTCAAATAACCAAAAATATTCTTCAAATAATCAATAAAATACCATGGATGTTTGTGTTATTGATGTTTATTATGACCAATATTATAAAAATTATCAATATGTCAAGACTATTAAGGTTAATTATATCATAAACTAGCTCACAAAGATCCTACTACCAAGCTTAAAAAGCCATCTTTGAAGGAATAACTTCTCAAAATATGCTACCACTCCTAATTTTACTTTTGAATCTCAAGAGGAACCATCTCCTATTTCCAATCCTCCAACCACATCTACTCCTCCAAAGTCTAATTTACCTCCTAAACCTCATGCTAGTTCTTCTAAGTCTCATTAGAACTTTCTTGCAGAACTCAACTCTATGCCTTGTAAGATTCCACTTATGGTGCTAGTCTATACTTCACCCTATCATCATAAATTTCTTATGCAAAAACTTTAAGAAATTGAAGATCCATCTTCCATAGATGAAGAACCACCTTCTATTGAATCTCAAAATATCAACATAAATACCATTGAAAATATATGTCCTTCTTCCAATCCCTCTATTCAATTTCTTGAAGAGGACATGATCAATGATGAAATTATTTTTCATGATGATGATCCACCACTCTTTATCAAAGTAGCCATTAATACCACTCTAATCCATAAATTTATAGTTGATGAAGGTTTTAATATTAATGTGACATCTTTATGTCTCAGCTAAAAACTTGGTTATAATAAGGATCATCTCAAGAAAACCTATCTTACTTGTCATGGTTTTGATAAGAATAATCAAAATCCACTTGGTTGTATTTGTCTTCCATTAACCATTAGAACTAAGACTATTTGAACCAAGCTTATGGTCCTTGATCTTATTTTATCTTATGACATACTCCTTGGTCATCCATGGACTCATCGAATGAGGGCCATTACTTCTTTTAGTAGTCAATGTATTAAATTCTTATATAATAGAAAATGGTATAAGCATGAATCTAATCCCAACCCATGGAGCATTCAAATTCCTAATCCTAAATCACAATATCATATTCCTACCATTATTAAAATTAATAGTGCTCATTTACCTAAGTTCATCAACATGAATCTAGATTTACAAGTTATTCTTATAGATTCTGATGATGATGATCCTAATGACTTACAACGTACTTTCAATACTACCAAACTACCTCCCTACATTTCACAATGGTTTCCTCCTCTACTACATAGGGACCTTGTTATTCATATTATTGATGAGATTACCAATTTTCCCTCTCTATACAATGCTTAGGATCATTATTTACCTAAATATACCTTCAATTGTAATTATTTTGGAGTGGATAAATTATTTTAAGATCCTCTCATAATGTCTCCTAGTGTATTTAGTAATACCAGGATTTTGCCTTCCAAAACTCCCCCTAATTCTCAATCACGTAAAATTTTCTCCAACATATGATAAAAAATATATTATGTCCCAAGCTCAATTCAAAGACTTGGATATCCAACACTATCAAAAAACCTTAGCCCAAATTCATGTTTTTAATCAGGACTTTCATACCATTTCTATGGATCATACCTTCGATCCTGAAGGTCATCTACATCCTACCAATTCTCGTACTATTGATACTCCTTGGGTAGTAGAGAAAATTATACCTTTAAAACCTCTAAAATTTTATACATATCCATTACCACCTATAGATCCAATAATTACATTTGATCTTTCTATCAACATTGAACCCATTGATATTCCAACCCCTTGTGATCCAACTACTTCTTCTACTCTTAAAATTACACTAGATGCTAAGGTAACCAATGTTCATCATATACATTCTAAGTATGATCACCATGAAAATCAAATTATATATATTTAATTATATGTTGTGTATTATGGATCTCTTCCTACCTTACTTAGTGACAAAACTATCTTTGAGTTACTTTATGCTCGAGAACCTCAACTTTCTTGGCAACATCATAAACTTAGAAATTTTAAGAATAAAACTCCTTATTTCAACAAATTTGTTGCTAGAATTGATCCTAAAACAAATCCAATTTTTTCCTTATCCAATACACCATACCACTTTCAATATGGTAATGACATGCTTATTAAATAAACCACTCACATCAAATATAGTACACCATCTTCTCCTCAACCAATTACTATTTCTCATGAGCTCTTGACTATGAAACATGATAATTTTAGCTTATTATTTGACAAATATCATCAGGTTTTAACTTGGTCCTACAAGGAAATTCCTAACATTGACCCTAGCATTGTGGTGCATAACATCATTACTTATCCTGATGCCAAGCCTATGTATCAAAAAATAAAGAAAATTACCACTTGAAATTTCCACTTTATTTCATAAGGAAATCATCAAATTACTTGATGATAAATTTATTAAATGGGTGTATTATTTTGAATAGGTCTCCAATATTATTTCCATTTGGAATAAATTCACTATGGTCATTCACATTTGCATTGATTTCCGTAATATTAATCTTGTTTGTCCCAAAGATAACTTCCCTTTACCTTTAATAGAACCATTGTTGATTCCATGGCTAGTTATAAAATTTTATATCTTATGGATGGATTCTTGGGATATAATAAGATTCATATTGCCCCTGAGGATCAACATAAGACTACTTTCACCATAGAATAAGGCACCTATTGCTATGTCAAAATGCCCTTTGGTCTTAAAATTTTTGGAGCCACTTACCAATGAGAGATGACTCACATATTTCACCATCTCATTAAATAAATTGTTAAAACCTATGTGGATGATCTTATTTATAAATCTAAACATTTTAAAAATCATCTTTCTGATCTTGCTATCATCTTTGACTGTCTCCTTAAATATAAAGTGATGCTTAATCATTAAAAATGTGGCTTCGGAATCACATCTAGAACCTTTTTAGGATTCTTAGTCTCTCTCCACAACATTAATGTGGACTCTACTAAAATTAGTGCTATGATCAACATGCCTATTCCTCATTCTATTTTCAACATTCATACTTATATAGGAAAACTTAGGGCAATTAGATGATTCATCCCTAAAATGGCATATCAAATTCATTCTGGCAATTCCCTTCTCAATAAAGGTATTGATTTAAAATGGATGAATCCATGTCAAAAATACTATGATAATATGAAAGAATCACTACTTCATCCACCTAAACTTCATCCTCCTTCTGATGATAAACCATTGATTCTATATAATTCTTCCACACCTGTTTCATTTGGGGAAATTCTTGCACAACAAGATGATATAGGAAGAGAGTATGTTATCTACTACATTAGCTAAGG
Source organism: Torreya grandis (assembly GCA_037957365.1). Classification (NCBI taxonomy): domain Eukaryota; kingdom Viridiplantae; phylum Streptophyta; class Pinopsida; order Cupressales; family Taxaceae; genus Torreya; species Torreya grandis. Next base: position 1,639,651 of record JARHVA010001554.1, on the reverse strand, counting down.
CCTCATTGATTATGAAACACATTATACCAAAATTGAGCATGATTTCCTTGCTATTTATTTTGTAGATGAAAATATTTTCCATTATATGCTTTACCAAACTACTTATGTCATTATTAATTCTGACCCCCTTTATCATCTATTCTCCAAATCCTTTCTTCCTAGAGACAAAATTGGCAAAGGATGGTCCTCCTTATGTAATTTTATCTTCACATTATCACTCAAAAAGGTGTCAAAGGGAAAATCAAAGCTGATCAACTTACTGTAGCTCCCATTCCAACCACTTCTTCTCTTTAATATAATATTCTAGATGATAATATCCTTTACATCAAAGGTCTTAATCAAGCTATTTCTCTCAAATATTATTTTCATATATTTACCACTGATCTTGAAGCTAATAATATTGATGAATAGACTATTCTCTCTGGTACTACTAAACTAAAAATATTTATCGAGAAGCATCCTAAAATTAATGTCAACTATCATGAGGATACTTGGACCCTTCACTTTGATGGTGATAAATGCCTTCAAGGAGATAGGGTATATTGCATTCTCACAAGTCATGTTGGAAAGATCATTCTTTTATATTTTTTATTCACCTTTGATGTCACCAATAATATAGCCAAGTACGAATCTCTTATCTTAGGCATGAGCATTGTTCTTGATTTAGACATTCAATACCTTCATGTTTTAGGTGACTCAACTTATTTGTTGCCAAGTTAGTGGTGACTATCAATGTAAAAGTGAAAAACTCATCACATATTATAAAATTGTGACCTCTCTTACTAAGTATTTCATCTCTTTCACTATCGAGCCTATTCCTAGAGATCAAAGTTATATTGTTGATTCTCTTGCCTCTTCAACATCTCTCTTTCATCCACACCAAGTTCTTTTTTATCTTACTTTTATTATAAAAATAAGAAAATATCCATCCTCAACTCAACCACCATATTCACTTATCCATCATATTGAGGTTGTTACCATTCAATAAATCCCTTGGTATAAAGACATCATTAAATTATTGGAACATCAAATTGATCGTCATAATTTAGACTCTCATGAAAAGTCATGCATTCATAAATAAACTTTCAAATATGTATTTTGACACAACATCCTTTATTATCACAATGTTAAAGGTACCTTGCTTTTTTGTGTTATGAAAGATGAGTTCCCTCCTCTTATTGAAAAATGACATGGAGGAATTTTTAGTGGCCACTATAGTGGACATGCTACAACCCTCAAATGCCTACATATGGGTTACTTTTTTCCTACTCTTGAAAAAGATGCATTTGAATATGATAGAGATTGTAATCCTTGTTAGCTTTGTGATGATCTCATTCATTCACCTCTAGCCAAAATTGAAACTATCAAATCTCCTTAGCCATTTTCCACATGGTGATTCCATCTCATTGGTAAACTACCTCGCTCCCAAGATGGGTATGTCTTTATCATCACTGCTACTAGCTATTTTACCAAGTGGGTAGAAGCCATGCCCCTTGTTAACATCATTAGTCCTACCATTTCCAAATTTATTTTTAATCAAATCATTTTATACTTTGTTTTTTTATTGTACCATCATTTCAAACAATGGTGGTAAATTCAAAAATAAACATGTTAAATAACTTTGCAACAAATTCAAGATCAATCAAAAAATTTACACACCTTATCATCTGCAATGAAATAGTCAACCTAAGGACACTAATAAAACTCTCAAAAAAATTATCCAAAATATAATTCATGAAACCCACATGTATTGGAATATTCATCTTTACCCTAAACTTTGGGCTTATTGGATTGGCATATGCACTACCATTGGGGCAACTCCATTTTCACTAGTCTATCATTCTGAGTTAGTTCTTCCTTTAGAAGTTGAGCTTCCCTCTCTTTTTATATATCTTCATGGTATTATTCTTGATGAATAATTATATGAAGCTCATATTCATGACCTTGATATACTTCATGAACATTATCTTTCTACCTTAAAACATAACCACCAATACAAGGCTCACATTACTTGATAACATGATAAACATGTTAAAATCCTCAAATTTAATGTTGGTGATCTTGTCCTTAAATTAGACTACACCCATGAAAAATAAGGTAAATACACCCAAAATTTGTGGGTACCATATTTATTCAAAGATATTCTTGCTCCAATCACCTACCACCTTCAAACCAATGAAGGCCATGTTTTCAAAGAGCCCACCAATGCATAATTCCTTAAAAATTACTTTGCTTAAATATTTCCTTCTTTTCATGCTTTCTATCTACATCGATGTAACACTTTTTGTAGGTTACTTACATAGGTATCTCATTATATAGTAATTTCCTTTCAAAAACCTTTATTCCTCCCTTTTGGTCTTTTAGTTTCTTGATGTACCATATTCTTCTTTATCTTCTTGCATCTTCTCTTTTTGGTACCCCTTGGGTTTTTCTTTTGTGAGTTCTAGTATAAGACCATGGATAGGACCCAAAATTCCTCACAAAACAACCATATTTTTTATTACCTCATTTCATCTTTAATTTTCTTTTTGGCACCCCTTGGGTTTCTCTTTTATGAAGTTATAGTGTAAGACCATGGATAGGACTTGACCCTTCTCGTAAAATTACCATCTTTTCATCTTATGATCCTTGTTCTCAAACTTTATCTTTGACTTATTTTGTTAGATGAAATTTTCCCAAAAAATATATGTTAGCATGTTTTTGTCCATTTCCCTCATTATTATGATAAGGAAACACACTTTACTATCATTGTATCCCTTTTTTCTCCATGTCACATTTTTTTTATTTGAATTAAATCAAATTATTTCATGTGTCATTCCTCTTGATTTCATCTTTATTTCACTCCATAGTAGATAAAACAAGGTCAAAGTCAAGATAGCACTTTTATTTCACCTAGATTTATGAGACTCTTAGACCCCATGCTCTTTGAAGTTCTCTCTCTTAACAACCTTGTCCCAAGTATTCAAATAAAAGTCATCTTTAACACCCATGTTTGGTTTTAGAAATAAATATATAGGAATAATAAAATCCATAAAAAAATTTAAAATTTAAATCATTTTAATCAAAAGGAAATGATATATCTAATAGGAAACATACAAATCTCAAAAGTCAAATTCACACCAAAAGATGTGATTACAAGAACATATCCTATCTCTAATTAAAGCTCAAACTCCACAATTAGCCTCATATAGAATCGAGGTCCTTTAGGGTGTGGTAGGAAAGTAAATTTTAATAGGGGAATTCAACAAACTCTAGGGTGCTACTTAATTTCTCATACAAGTACCAAATCTTCGCACTAGACTAATAGTTTTGTAAGGGGTCTTGAGGAATGGGGAACACATTGTCGTGAGGGAGGTCCATTTTAATTTTCATGCATATAGCCTTCATGGGATGGTCTATATAATCCATTTTTTGACCTAAGACTTGTGTGGCTAAGATAATTCTTTTAGAGTCCTTAAGGTAAAAATTCCTCTTGTTTTGACAAACCTAATTTAATCATTTTGACTTCGATAAAGAGTTTATTTACCTTGGTTTTTATTTCATTCTCCCCTCCACCCAGTTCATTTCCCCCCTTGATAGGAAAATTGTGATTCTAAATATATTTTCCCTTATTTAATTCTTTCTTCTTCATCTCTTAAAAACATGCTAAAACTACTTTGTTTAAGTTTTATCTATCCTTAGAGAGAAATAAACACATTTGAACAAACCATGGATTTATTATTTCTTTACACCATGATTTACATTTATACACTTACTTTACTTTCCTTTTACCATTTTTTATAATTTTACTATCATGTTTGTTATAAACACCTGAGTTCATACCCTTTTTCCATTATTTAGTGAGGTTGGCTTGTTACTTCTCACTCATGAATGTTGTTTTCCATTCTATGCACCTTTTTGTTTGATTAGCATCCTTTTTGACATGTATCCTTGGTTTGACTTGGTGAGTTTGAATTTCTTACTTAAGGATGACTTGTTTGAATTTTTTGGTATTTAGTAGCCTTGGATTTTTGGTTACCTAATTTAATCTTATTTTTGACTTGGTCATTTAGTCTAAAATAACATTTGACACCCTAGCTTTCCAAATTTCCCAAGTACATCCCATCTTCATAACACCAACTATCTTGGGTTTACTTGCATTTTTTTTCTTTAGTTTTGTATTCTTGGGTTTGTTGAAATTAGTCTCTGTGCCTTACATAATTAAAACTAAAAACACAACATAAAACCATCTAATGATAAAGGTAATTCAAGGTATGCATTACAATTACTTTTTAATCATTTACTTTTTAGTTAATTCCCTTTCAATCATTTACTTTAAATTATTTTTGCTTTAAAATATTGTAATTTTTTTAACATTAGTATTATGTGTTCCTATGTTCTTTATCAAAACACCATCCCTTGTTACACCTTAGTGACATGTAATGAGATTCAAGTGGGGCATATGTACACACATAATATTTTTAACTTTTATCAAATACTAATGCTTTACATATTATAGGAACCCATCAAGACTCAATCTCTCTAAGTGCATGCCTTAAAGGGTGAACTAGGAAAGGGGTGGGAAGACCTTTAGTGTCTTGCAATATTATTGTCCCTTATTGCCAAATTATTACCAATCCAACCATCTCTTAAAATTATTCCCTAAGCTATTACTCCTCCCTTACACACTCCTCCAATATTTTTCCTCTTTACATCCTCCTTTTCTATCCTTAATTCCCTTTTGGATAGTTAGTTGTACTAGGTTAATTGGGTTGACCCTATATATTCTAGGGTTATTTTTCACTCTTTAAGTTTGTTATCCCTTTGGCTGACCTAGCTCATACCTAGTAAATTGTCCTAAAAAACATACAAGGTCGAGTGGGTTGACCCTGTATAGTTGGAATTTATAGGAGGATTTAGGGAAAGATATACCTATAAATACAAGATCATTTCATCATTATTTTATTATGCAATCAAGATTTATTATTTTCTCATGATTCTTTACAATCTGGTCTTCCACCATTCTACTTGAGGAGTCTTAGCTTAGGGTATCTACTTGGAGAATCTATTTTTGTAGATAAGTCTTGGATGCTTTGGCCTTTCTTATTTATCCTTAAAAAACATAACAACCTCTTGTGAAGTCCCTTTGGTCAAGGGAAAGATTGAGTCTCCATGGGTTCACATTTAGGTAAGTATATTCTAACTTTGTTCTCCTCTCTTTAATATATATAAGTAGCATAAGTATTGGCTTAAATAATATTACTCTTCATATTCCATGTATAAGGTTATTAATCATAATTAGATTAATTTATATTCTCTTATACATGTTTTAATTGATTTACTAACCCCTCATATTATTCCAAAAGATTTGGTGTGCACTAGATTAGATTTACTTTCTTGTTTATTAAAATAGAGTGAACATTAAACCTAGGACTCTTTTAGGGTTGTTGTATGGTTGTGTTAGACTATAAGCTTTGGAAACCTTACTATCATGGTGTATTGTGACAAGTGATCTCATAATTGGGTCTAATAGATCCCCATATTGGTCATGTTCCTTATTAACAAATGTATCCCCAATCAAAAGTGTAGGTATGCTCTATCTTCTCTAAGCCAAGACTGATTTATAGACATGATGCATTTTTGATTGAATATAGGGTTAGGATGCCATTGAACCCTTAATATTCTATATTTTTGACTAAATTATTGCTGATAAGGACATGGATTTTTATGGGCACCTTTCTGCATACTTCCTTGCCTATTTTGAGCTTCTAAATCTTGGCATCTTGACTCAAATAAATTAGACCTTGACTACCAACTAATATCATTTTATACCTTATTAGGAGTAGTTTTAGGTTTGGTGTTAGTATTGGGAATTTAGGATACATCTAGAGTATTATAAAAAGTATGAGACAATAGAGGCATATACACCTTAGGAGGAAACCTTCTAGCTTGGATGAGACCACTCTCAACTTTGATAGCAAGTTCATATGCTTTGAGAAGAGTGGAATCACCCATGGATTGAAGAATGATAGTAGTTTTAGTACCAATGGCTCTCAAGTAGGTAGGAAACATAAAATTAGGAGGTGGCCTCATGGGAGGAGGAAATATACACCAAGTCTTTTGAAACCTCTCATTAAAATCATGCATTATTTTTTTGGATCCTCTTTTTATGACATTGAGCTAATGTATGAGAGAGGCATGGTCACTTTCATTTCCAAATATTGAGGTCAAAATAACTCCAAATTCATCTCATTATGTGATGAATCCACCTTATAGAGTCCTATACCAATCAAGATATTTCCCTCTAAGGGACATGGAAAGGATTCTAATTGCAATGTTTTCTTGAGTGACATTATGGAAGCTACAAAAGTTGGAGATTTCCCTAATGTGCTCACTAGGTCAAACATGAATCTCACCATTGAATATGGGCACAAATTTTGTGGCATTAGGAGGAATGACATCATATGCTTGAAGGTAATTTGAATTTTCAATATTAAAGGTAAGGAAAGAATGAGGTCTAGCTATGTTTTCCTCAAGATCTTCAATTTATTCAACCTCTTCACTCTCTTAGCTTCCTTGGCTAGTAAAATCCTCTTGGTCCTAAAAGGGTAGATTAGGATGAGGATATTGAACTTTAAGAGGAAGTCCAGGTTGAATAAGTGGAATAATGGCCCTGGACACTATACTAGATGATGACCTAGTGATAATCATGAATTATGATAACAAGCTTATGACAAAACAATGGCCTTGAACTAGACTTACTTTGATGGAGTCGTCATATACAAAGTAGCACACCAATATGAAACTGATGTTGTCAAGACTAGTATTCACCTTGACAAGTTGTCTTGAAGACAATCATCCCACCAAGTGTGCCAAAACTATTGTCACCAAATCTTGCACCCTAGAAGAGGGTGTTCAAGCCTCTTCCATATTTGGGTAACATGGGAATTGTTAACCAAATTTGACTTTTTTTTATCAAATTGGATCACCTATAGTTAAAAAATTGACTTTATAGGTCTATATGGGATGTATTATGAGTGTCATGGGGTATATTACATGTTAATTAATATCAAATTATGTTATATTGGACTTGGTCAATTAGTTTTTATGTCTATTTATCACTTTAGGTCATTTTAGGTGTAAAAAAGGTGTATTTAATGATTTTTATGGGTTTATTGGGAAGTTTGAAGGTTTATAAATATTATTTAATGTAACATGTGTCCCTATAAGTTTTAATTAACTTAAAAAACTAAAATATAGTAGGTTATACAAAAGAAAAGGCGATTTTCTTTAAGGAAAAGAAGAGTTTGGCACTTGCATAGCTTCCTTGGGATGTGTGCCACATGTAAAATGGTTAGGAAGTGTCCCTTAAGCTTCCAAAATCTTAGTTCCATGTTTTTTTGGATCTTAAAGTGACTTTTATTTCTCAAAACCATTCTACTCCCTTTTCACCCTTCTTGGCAAACAAAAGTGACTTGCAAGTTTTGCTTGGTATGAACAACTCAGGAGGTTTCAGATCAAAAACTTTGGGAAGTTATATTAAACTAATATTATTTAATTTTAATATAATTATTTTTAATATTTATAAAATTTTCTATATGAACCATTGCTAACATGTTGATTGTGTAAATTTGCTTGCTAATCTGTGCACCCTATAGGTTTTGCCTTGGTTTGAAGGATTATGTATAATAAAACTATTTATATGAGTTAAATTTGATTTTAAATCCTTATCCTAATTATTTCCATGCTTATTTTCATGTTTGGCAAATATCTCATGATCTTTTTGGTTCAATTTGTAGGATGATGTCCCAAGTGTGATGACAATCATTTGCACTACTTGCTGAAGGTTGTATTCTCTAAAAGGGATTCATATAAATGGTAAATTATGTTTTTCATGTTTAATTACATATATAATAACTAATTTCCATATTTTAACTCATAATTCCATGCTTTGATCAAACTTTTAGCCCATTGTCATTCTTAGTTAACTCCTTACCCATTTTCATATACATCCATGTTGAATCACATGTATAGAGCTTGTTTAGTATGTTCATGAAGGTGTTTTTGTGGTATCCATATGTTAAAGTTTGTTTTGGAGAAGGAAAAAATAATAATTAATCTTCAAATATTTTGTAAAAGGTTGTCACAATAATATGTAGCATACTTTCACCTAGTCTACCATGAATATGCATACACAGGTGTTTGGAGGGCTTCAAATGTTGAATTGAAGTTTGGGGTCTTGAATAAATATATTTTGTATAATAATATACCATTTTTGACTTTTTAAAATCTAAATTTTATCATCACTATGCATTTTTTGCTCACTGCCTACCTAAACTCATAGTCTGCATGCTAAACTCAGTTAAAGTCATCTACATGTGGCTTACCACAGAGAGTTGAGCTGCCTAATGGATTGTTGTAGTATTTTTTAGGTTCTTTTGGGAATAATAAATATTTAAGGATATTATAAAAAAAACATTAAATTTCCTAATTTGTTATTCCAACTATGAAAAGATTCAAAAGGTGCAAGGACTATGTTAAGGCCTTTTGTCCCATAAAGCATAAAAATAGAGGTATAAGAGGTTTTTATAGGTCCCCTATAGCATGTTTGAAAATATTTAAAAAGCATATAACTAAGTTATTTTTGTTTAATATATCATGGATATGAATTTTTTTTAAAAATTATTTAAAGGGATTGATGTAAGGCAGTTGTTATGAGACCCAAAGATGCCTCTTGAACCACTGAACCCAACTAGTATTCACCTACAGGTTTGAGTTTTAAGAGACTCTTTCATTAAAAAATTAAAAACTTGATCATACCTCCATGATATAATGATTTTATATGATTCAATAATCATTCATGACCTAAAATTCATAAAAAACGTTTGATATACTATGTTTTAAACCCTCATGTGCACCTATAGTTTGTACCCTGAGCCAATGTTGACCTACAACTGAGTATGAGGACAAAGCTGAAATATTTGTGTCTTAAGTGGTTTTTATACATTTAAAGGTAAACCAATGTATATAATAAAATGATATATGGATTTTAAATTTCATGGAATGTCCCTATACATCATGACTAAGGTTCAAATAGGTACAAATACATCTATAACTAGCTAAGGATAACTATCACAGATAGTCAGATGAGAAAAGGGTCCTAAGGAGGATATAAGGTCACTAAAATTGAAAACATGGTTATAAAAAAATTATTCATGAATTTTTATAATATTAATGATTATTATGCATCATATACAAGGTCAAACTAGCCAAATACACCTACAGGTAAGGTTTAAATAACCTCAACACAATCATCACCTATAACTAGTCTTATAAGCTTCTTAACTTCCAAAGTGATGATCTAGATAATTTGGGTGAATAAAAAATTTAAAAAAATTGGAAATATATATTATAATGTTATAGAGGATTAAATAATTTATAAATCACCACCTATAGATATCCTTTTAAAGCCTGACATACACCTACAACCACTTTAGGTGACTGTGAGAAATAATGAACAAAAAGGACTATATCTGATGAGAACTAACCTATGAAAAGTGTAAAATATGGATAAAAACTGATGTGATAATCTATAAATTATTTAATTCAATTATTTTTAAATAATAAATCATGGTACACACCTAAAGGGGTTTTTTCAATAAGAAACATAGTCATAGTTAGCAGGGTTGCTCCCAGTCTTAAATGCCAGGGTATGTAAAGAAGTTTTTGAGAATTTGGAGTAATTTTCAAGAAAAATAATGTTTTAATTAATTAAATAACCTTATGGAACCAAAATACAATTGTATAAAATTAGATATAAGCCCTTTTGAATGCAAAACACAATCCAAAGTAGGGTACAATCATGGTTTACATAATAAAGCTTAATAATTCAAAGTATGGAAAGGGATAAGAGGATTTTAGGTGAAAAAGGGATATAATTAAAATTAATCATGAGTATGATATTATATTTTTTTCTATTTTGAATTTAAATAAATAAAATAAAGGGTCCTAAACATGCAAAACATAGTCAGTCTGAAGGAATCCTACATAGTCTACCTATGAAAAGTTTAGTCTTACAATTTGCCAAATTGAGAGGTCAAATCACATGATCAAGAGCTAAATTTTTTTAAATATATCCCTTATAACTTCGATAACCTCATGGATTATTCATTTTTGTCTAAGGAGGTAGGGGAGTGCCCTCTATTTTGTCTCAGATAGAGGGCACTTACTTCATAAACAAAACCTGCATTCTTAACAAAAGGTGATAAAAGATGACCCAAAGGTTATTTGGATCCTTATATAATGTGTATAAATATTTATATAATATAATAAAACATGTATAACCAATAAAAATGGAAGGATACCAAAATAAGGGACCAAACCATCAAGAGTTGTAGACAAGCTCATCAAACATGACTATGCCTAGTATACAACAAGAGGTCATTCTCACTTTTGGATCTAAGTAACATCTCAAAGTGGTTAGATATAATTTTTATATGACCATTAAAAAAAGTGTTAAATCATATATTTTTTAGGGTAAATCATGAAGTGGTAATCTTGGGTCTTGAACCAACACATGCCTATTAAGTATCACTAGGCCTAGTGCACAAATGGGGATCCCATCACACTTACACAATGAAATATTATTTTTATACTATTGGGACATGTTAATAGGATAAATAAAGATGTGGATAAGCTTTTAGAGGGTAGATAAAACCAAGGGAAACAATTTTTAGCTCAAAATCTAATTCAGACCTGCAAGAAAGAGGAAAACAAGCTCAAATAGGCAACTTCAAATGTTCATATCTTCCTCAAGGATATACATGGGAGCCAAATGAGTTTTAAAAATTTATTAAGGTATTTTAACATAAAAATTTTGGAAATTTTCTATAGGTTGGACTTCATATTTTTATGAACAAAGCTTAAGAGGGAAAATAAGCCTAAAACCCTTATTAAACCCTTGTAGAGACTTGATGTTGGAAATCAAGATATAAATCTGATCTAATTGAATATTTTTCTCATTAATTATATTAGAGATTACATATGACTCACTCAATATCCCTCACATTCCAACTAGTTATATGGACTTGTATGGATGGGGTGAAAAACAGGCTATTTTTTACCATTTTTTATGTTGTGAAGGCTACAAGAAGATTTTGAATTTTAAATAAAGTTTTGTAGGAAGATATATAATTTTTATAACTCCCTATGGTCATTTAATTCCAATTATAAACTTATAATTTTTCAAACTAGGTGCTTCAACACAAACCAATCAAAACTAGACTAATGGACAAGCTAGTGAGAAGTGTAAAAAATTCAAATGAATGGATTTTTAAGGTGTCATTTGTAATAATAAGTCCATGTATAGTATTTAAAATTTTCATTAAATTAATATGATTTATTTTCATGAGTACCTGATTCTAATTTTGAGGTGAAGTGTGCAAGGTGCATGGGAGAGCAATCTTATAGACACAAGATGATGATTGCTCCTTTCCAGGTGATTCTAGAAAATTAGGTATACAACCAATGCATGGAGAGGAATTTATGATGTCCCTAAATTAATTCCAATCATAATACCTAGTACCAATCAGTTATAAGGAATTCAAATAGGGATAATCATGTAGGTAGTTTTTTTGATCCAAAATGGGGAGTTTCTTTCCACCTTTCATAAGGTTTATGACTTGGATTGACATTTGAATCTCCAAAAATTTCATGGTTCATCCCATGACCTATCCAAATTAACAAGTACTCCTTATATTAACTTTAAAAGTGTTCTTGCGACCCTCAGACTTCTCTCTCTCATAAGTTCCACAAGAACTAGCCATTTTGGCATTGTATTGGATGCTCCACCTGAGTATGATAAATACCTACCAAAATGTATACCTTTTGATCAGTAAGACTACTAATTTTTACCTCATCCATGACTATTATTAGTGTGTTTATTTGGAATGTTTTATTTTCCATAAGTGAAGACTATGGATTCCTTAACATGTTATTTCATTCTATCATCTATTTGCAGTTGGAAAGTTTATTCTTGAAGGGAATGTGAAGTGTTATAGGAAAGTTCTAAGATTTAGTGAGTTATCATATTCATTATTTCCCTCATAGGCCTCTTGTCTAGTCTTCCTAGCTTTGCACATTCATCCATTAGTTCACAATGTAACATTGATGTGAGAAGATGAATATTGGAGAAGTGTATGTTTATTTTATCCTCTAATTTCAAGTGTAAAATGTATATGGTTGGATGTCATCATTTTATTTTGTGTATCACCTCCCTTAGATTAGTTTTATTTCATTTATCTCTCTCTCTCTCCCCCCCCCAATTTTATTAGTAATTACAATCCAAAGTGGTACATCAAGGGAGTTAGACATATCTAAAGATTCACCTCATTCCTTAAGTTTACCACAAGCCTAGAGGTAATTCCATTGTGCCACTTGGATGAGGAGAGATTTGCATCTCCTTAAAGGGTGGAAATCTAGGTGACAATAGTTTTTGGCATGCTCGATGGGACTCTTGGTCCAATAAGTTGAGATATTTTTGGTGTTGTCTCTCAATAATTGATCTTTGGAGGCATTTATCAAATCATAAATGGTGACTCTAAAGTTTTATCATATAATCAAGTAATCTAGGTTATCATTTGAATATTGATGGTAACATGTTTTCTTTATGTTCTTGCTTTCAATGAAGTTTCATGATTGACTTTGGTTTTGATTTTTGTTCTCTACAAGTTGGTGAAACCTTCTAATCTTGTGTTATTCCCCATCATTTTGAAAAAGTTCTTAATGAATCTTGGTGTGACTATAATAAACCTTGCCATGAAATGTATCAATCCTACAATCAGCCTTGCTATGAACCAAATTTTACCCCTCAACAGTCTTATGAGCCATGGCAGTCCTATAGTTCTTCATTTTATTCTCCATATGGACACCATGTTATTAGACAACCCTATGAGAATTGATATGAAGGAACTTATCAAGAGACAACTCTTTATCAACCTCAATATGATCCCTATCATTCATACTATGATGTCTATCATCCCAAAAAGTCACTTCCATATGAGCTCACTAGTGCTTTCATATTTTCCAAACTCATTCATAAGCCTTCTCCTTCATCCCATAAACCATCTCTAACACCTTCACCTTCTACTGCATCTCATACTCCATATCCTTCACCTCAAATCAATAAGACTATCCATCAACCTTTCACATCATTCCTTTTCAAGGAGGAACCTATCTTGAGAGAAGCAATTAAAGAAGAACAAATTGAATTCATGACTAATAAAAAGGCTCTCATTAGTGATTATGAGGAAGAAATCACTATAAGGGCTCCCCTTAGTGAAAAATAGGATATTCCACTAGAAAATGTCTCTATATTTTAAGGGATGTGTTTCCATGAATAACACCCCAAACTTCACCCTCAATCTGACTAAACACCTCCACCAACTAGTTCATCTTGTCATCACCCTATCACTCTTTTCCTTGATGGACCTAAGGTATGGGAACCTAAGGAGGATCAACTGGTTGATATAGAAAGATAAATATTTCTTGAAGAAAACCTACCTCTTTGGTATCCTCATTAGGTAGGTCACATGATTTAAAGATGCCTAGTCTTAGCATTATCATGAAGGAGAAAGAGATAGAGGATCTTACAGCCCTTGAAGAAAACTCTACAACTGATCAAAATGTTGTAGATGATCATCTCAAACATGAAGTGGAATGTACTATCAAGAATTAAAGTCAAGTCATCCCTTAAGAAGTGGAAGTCCTAGGAGAGTTTCATGAGACCAAGATAGAAGAAATAGTCCTTGAAGATGGCATCCATGAAGAAGAAGATTTATGGTAGAGTTTTAATGCTATTTGTAAGGAATTTGGTGAGTTGTGTAAATATTATCCTTCTCTAAAATATTGCACACTTGATGAAAAGAGTGTTGATGAGTCTAAAAATGATATTGAGTGTTCAACCAAACATAAATAATAAGCTCTTTCTACTAGTTAGGAACCTGCTATCATGAAGTCACTTAGTGATGCTAGTATACAAGAAGTTATTGACAAGGATGATTGGTAGCTACAAATGAAGCTCTTTTAAGAGATTGAAGAAAATTTCCAAGTTGAGTGCTAAGTGCATGGAAATGTAAATAAAGAATCTTCCATGGAGAACTTGTAGTTGAGAGGAGGCTTAATCTTGTTGAAAAAACTATGGAAGACAAGAAGGTATGCCTTGTTAAATCATAATTTGAAGTTGAAATTAAGGATATAAATAACATGGTTGAATATTTTTTAATGAAAGGGGAATAATTTTACATTGTAGACCTATTTGAATATGGTTTACTTGAGAGCATGGTGATTGAAGTTCCAAGGAAAAGGTCTAATCCACAAAACATCCAATCCAAGGAGAAACATGTTTTGCACCATATTCCATCTCATGAATAAGGTGATGCTTCAAAATTCCCCTTTGATCCAAGGGGGAGGTATTTTCATTATATTTGTACATATTAATTTTTTATTTTATGCTCCTAAGTGTCTTGAGCACATGTGTGTGTGTGTGTGTGTGTGTGTTTGCTTTCTTTGTTGTATGTGTCTTTTAATTTGTGTGGTTGAGTTAGTCATTAGTTTATTTTCTTGATCAAAGTCAATGGTAAAATGTTTCCTTATTTGTCTTGGAATTTATATGACTCCTAAACCTAATGGACTGATAAAGCTACTGGTCTAGTTAGTATAGTAGGCATACTACCCCTATGAGTCACCAATTTGTTGATCAAATTTGTCTTTTTAGTCAAATTGGGGCACCTATAGTTAAAAAATTGAATTTATAGGTCTATAGGGGGTTTAATATGAGTGTTATTGGGTGTATTACATGTTCATTAATCTCAAATGATGTTATATTGGCCTTGGTCAATTAGTTTCTATGTCTATTTATCTTTTTAGGTCATTTTAGGGGTCAAAAAGGTGTATTTAATGATTTTTATATGTTTATTGGGAAATTTTAAGGTGTTAAAATATTATTTAATGACTAATATTTCCGTATGATTCTTAAGTAAAAAAATTGAAATATGGTAGGTTATACAGAAGAAAAGATAGTTTTCTTGAAAGAAAAGAAGAATTTGGCACTTGTATGACCCCCTTGGGAAGTGTGACACATGGAATATTGTTAGGTAGTAACTATTCATATTATCCAATGTTATTTAAATGTTTTGTTTTATTTTAAAGTGCATTTTATTACTCAAAACCATTCTACTCCCTTTTCAACCTTCTTGGCAAACAAAAGTGATGTACAAGTTTTGCTTCGTACAAATACCTCAAGAGGTTTTAGATCAAATGCCTTGGGGATATTTTATTAAAATTAGATACACTAATTTTAATATAATTATTTTTAATATTTATCAATTTTTCTTTATGAACCATGGCTAATAAGTTGATTGTGCAAATATGCTTGTTAATCTGTGTACCCTATAGGTCTTACCTTGGTTTGAAGGATTACATATAATAAAACTTATGATATGAGTTTAATATTATTTTAAATCCCTATCCTCATGATTTACATTCTTATTTTCATGTTTGGTAAAGATATAATGAGATTTTTGGTTCATGTTTCAAGATGATGTCCCAAGTGTGATGGTAGCCATTTTCACTACTTGTCTCTCGAGGGGGTTAATTTAAAATTTAAATGGTGTTTTTAATGTTTCATTCCATAAATAATACCTAATTTCAATGTTTTACCTCATAACTTGATGCTTTGATCAAAATTTTGGCCCATTGTCATACTCATTCAACTCCTTACCCATTTTCATATGCATCCATGTTGAATCACATGTACAGATCTTGTTTAGTATTTTCATGAAGGTGTGTTTGAGGTATAAAAATTTTAAAATGTGTTTTTTATAAGGAGAAAACAAGGAGGAACCTTCAAATATTTTTTAAAGGGCTATCACATTCATATGTAGCATACTTTCACCTAGTCTGCCATGAATATGTATACACATGTGTTTGGAGGGTTTCAAATGTTGAAGTGAATTTTGGGGTATTCAATAAATATATTTTATATAATAATATACAATTTTTTATTTTGTAAAACCTAAATTTTATTATCATTATTCATGTCTTGCTCACTACCTACCTAAACTCATAGTCTGCCTACTAAACTCAGTGAAAGTCATCTACAGGTGGCTTACCACAGAGAGTTGAGATACCTAATGGAGTGTTGGATTAGATTTTAGGTTACTTTGGGAATCATAAAATATTTAATTATATTATAAAAAAAACATGAAATTTGATGATTTGGAAGTCCAATTGTGAAAATCTTTAAAAGGTGCAAGGACTGTGTTAAGGCTTTTTGTCCCCAAAGCATAAAAATAGAGGTCTAAGAGGTTTTTTTAGGTCCCATATAACATGCATAAAAATATTTATAAATAATATAAATAAGTGAGTTTTTTTATTCTATAATTGAGAGTATTTTTTTTAAAAATGGAGTCAAATGGATTGATGTAAGGAAGTTGTTATGAGACCCAAAGATGCCACTTGAACCACTGAACCCAAACAATATTCACCTAAAAGTTTGAGTTTCAAGATAATTTTTCATTAAAAAATTACAAAATTTATCATACCTCCATGCTATAATTATATGATATGATGGATTAGGAATTCATGACCTAAATTTCATTAAAATAATCTGATATACTATCTTCCAAACCCCCATGTGCACCTACAGTCTGTAATCTGAGCCAATGTTGACCTACAACTGAGGATGAGAACAGAGTTGAAATTTTGGTGTATTAGGTGGTGTTTATCCATTCAAAGGTAAAATAATTTATATAATTTAATTATATATGGATTTAAAATTTCATGGAATGTCCCCATACATCATGACTATGGTTCAAATAGGTACAAATACACCTACAGTAAAAAAGGTACAAATACACCTATGGTGAAAAAAGGTTCTTAAGTGAGGATCTAAGGTGAAAAAAAGGTAAAAAATGGTTCTCAAACATGTATTCATGAATTTTTATAATATTAATGATTATTATTCATCATTTACAATGCTAAACCAACCAAATACACCTATAGGCAAGGTCTAAATGACTTTGACATCATCATCACCTATAACTGGTATTATAAGCTTCTCAAATTCCAAAATGATGATCTAGATAGGTTGGATAAATAAAAAAGTTCAAAAAACTATAAATATATCTATAATTTTATAATAGTATTCAATAATTTAGAAATAACCACCTACAGTTACCCTTTAAAAGCTTGACATACACCTATAACCACTTTAGGTGACTGTGAGAAACAATGAATAAAAAGGACTATATTTGATGAGACCTAACCTATTAAAAGTGAAAAATATGGATCCAAACTGATTTTATAATATATTCATGAGTTCATTCAAGTGTTTTTAAATACCAAATCATTTTAAACACCTACAAGAGTATTTTCAATAAGAAACATAGTCATAGTGAGCAGAGTTGCTCCTAGTCTTGATTGTCATGGTATGGAAAGAAGTATTGGGAAGTTAGAGTGATTTTAAAGAATTTTTTTTTTTATCATGACTTAAATATTCTCATGGAACCCTGATAAAATTGGATACAAGTAGAGATAATCCCTTTTGAATGCAAAATATAGTCCAAAGTAGGGTACAATCAGGGTTTACACAATAAAGCTTAAGAATTCAAAGTATGGAAAGGGATAAGAGGATTTTAGGTGAAAAATGGACATGAGGAACATTAATAATGATTAATATATCATATTTTTACTCTTTTAAATTTAAATAAATAAAATAAATGGTCCCAAACATGTAAAACATAGTCAGTCTAAAGGAATCCTACACAGTCTGCTTATGAAAAGTTTAGTCTTGGAATTTTCCAAATTGAGAGGTTAAATCACATGATCAGGAGCTCAATATTTGTCCATGTATATTTTTTAACTTGGATAAACCCATGGATTATTCATTTTTGTTTTATTAGGTATGGGAGTACCCTCTATTTTATCTTAGGCAGAGGGCACTCCTATCATAAGCAAAACCTGTATTCTTGACAAAAGGTTATAAAAGATGACCCAAAGGTTGTGTGGATACTTAAATAAGGTGTATAAAGTTATATATAATATATTAAAACATTGATATCCAAGAAAAATGGAAGGATAAAAACATAAGGGAACAAACCATCAAGAGTTGTAGATAGGCTCATCAAATATGGCTATACCTATCATATAACAAGAGGTCATTCTCACTTTTGGATCTAAGTAAACTCTCCAAGTAGTTGGATAATGTTTTTATGACCATGAAAAAAAGTGTTAAATTATATATTTTTCAAGGTAAATCATGAAGAGATCATCTTGGGTCTTGAACCAACATAGACCTATTAAGTATCACTAGGCCTGGTGCATAAATGGGGAGCCCATCACACTTCCATAATGAAATATGATTTATATCTTATTGTTAAATTTTAATAGGATTAATAAAAATGTGGATAAGATTTTAAAAGGTAGATAAAACTAAGGGAAGTCATTTTTGGCTCAAAATCTAACTCAGACCTACAAGAAAGAGGAAAATAAGCTCGAATAGGCAACTTCAAATTCTCATATCTTCCTAGAGGATAAACATGGGATTAAAATGAGTTTTTATAATTTATTAATGTCCTTTAACATAAATTTTTTGGAATTTTTCTATAGTTTGGGTGTCATAGTTTTATGAATGAAGCTTAAGAGGGAAAATAGGCCTAAAGCCCTTGTTAAACCCTTACAGATACCCGATGTTGGAAATGGAACTATAAATCTGATATAATTGAATATTTTTCACATGAAACATATTATAACTCATATAGGACTCACTAAATCTACCTCACATGCCAACTAGTTATATGGACTTGTACATATGGGGTGAAAATCAAACTATTTTTGACCATTTTTTGTGTTTTAAAATATACAAGAAGAGTTTGAAGTTTAAATAAAGTTTGGGAGGAATATATATACTTTTTATAACTCCTGTGGTCATTTAATTTCAATTATAAAATTTTAAGTGTTCAAACTAGGTGCTTTAACTCAGCCAGACAAAATTGACCTAATGGACAAGCTAGGGATAAGTGTGAAAAATTCAAATGAATGGATTTTTAAGGTCTCCTTAGTGATTATAATGAAATTTATGGTATTTAAATGTTTCTTTAACTTCATAATATGTATTTTCATGAGAAACTAATGCTAATTTTGAGGCCAAGTGTGTAGGGTGCATGGAAGAGTAGTTTTCTAGATAACAAATGATGATTGCTCCTTTTTAGATGATTAAATATGACTAATATTGAAAACAATTCATGGAGATGAATTTATGATGTCAATAAAATTCATTCCAATCATCATACCTGGTCCCAATCACTTATAAGGAATTCAAATAGGGTTAATCATGTAGGCAGTTTTTCTGAGACGGAATGGGGAGTTTCTTTCCACCTTTCATAAGGTTTATGACTTGGATTGACATTTTTACCTCTAAACCTTACATGGTTCATAACATACCCTATCAAAATTCATAATTAACTCCTTTGATCAGCTTGAAAAGTGTCCTTGTGACCCTTGGACTTCTCTCTTCTTCTCTCTCACAGAAGTTCTATAAGAAATAGCCATTTTGGCATTGTATTAGATGCTCCAACTGAGTATTACAAATCCTAGATCAAAAATATACCTTTTTATTAATAATAATACTTATTTTTACCTTATCCATGACTTTTATTAGTGTTTTCATTTTGAATTTTTGATTTTGCATAAGTGAAGACTATGGATTCCTTAGCATGTTATCTCATTCTATCATCTATTTGCAGTTGGAAAGTTTCTTCTTATAGGGAATGTGAAATGTTATAGGAAATTTATAATATTTATTGAGTTATCATATTAATTAGTGACCTCATAGGCCTCTTTTTTAGTCCTCTCTTAGATTTGCACATTCATTCACAACCTCACAATGTAACATTGATGTGAGAAGATGAAGATTGGAAAAGTGTATGTTCAGTTTGTCCTTTGATTTCAAGTGTAATATTTATATGGTTGTATGTAATAATGTTATTTGTTGTATCAATTCTATTATATTATTTTTCTTTCATTTATCTCTCTCTCTCTTTCCCCCCAAGTTTAGTAGTAATTGCAATCTAAAGTGGTACATCAAGGGAGCTAACCCTATCTAGAGATTCACCTCATTCCTTAAGCTACCCACAAGCCTAGAGGTGATTCCATTATTCCACTTAGATGAGGATATATTTTCATCTCCTCAAAGGGTATAAATATAAGTGAAGATAATAATACTTCTAGGTATGTGGGTGTACCTATAGTGGAAGTGCACTGATTTAAGGGCTAGCTCTTTGAATATGTCTTGGAATGCTTATCACTTAAAATAGTGATTGATTATAGGGAAAAGAGTTAGATTTTACATTAAATTAACTTATTATAGGGTGGTTATACACCAATATTTTTTCCACATGAACATCATACTTCATTCACTAAGAATCAAGACACACAAACTAGTTTATAAGTCTTAAAAGGTTTCCAACATGAGTTTTTCAATATAGAGGTGAGATGTATGAAGAAACACAAGGAAAATGAACCAGAGGGAATATTTAAAACTCCAATAAAAATAATAAACTTTAAATGAGCCTAACACACTTGAATACACTATATATGACTTGTTAAAATAGAAATTCTTGTACAAACATGAAAGGATAAGGGAAGAAAGGATAGAGAATTATCAATTTACATCACCATACATCACTTACACACTTCAAAAATTAATTATGAAATCAAAAATATAATTTAATTAATATTCAAAGGAAAAATACAATGTCATTCCACTAGGGCTTTGCCATACATGGTGTGGTATTAGATTGTAAAGGCCAAAATGGTAGCTACTTATTATACTTGAGAGATAAATGAGAAAAGTGAAGTCCAAAGGTCACTAAAACACTTGTCATGCTAGAGGATTTATATATCTAGGATAATGTAGTAGGAGATAGATCATGCAAGTTATGATAGGAAAAATGGCCCTCTAAGTCATGAGACTCATGAAATGTGGCATAAAACTCCTCTTTCTCCTCAAGAAAACTGTCCTCATCATTCAACCTTTTTTTAATGTACCATAAATGACTAGGGATATATCTCATGATTTCACTAAGAGTTAGGGGTTGTATACATGCTCTACCATGCATTGGATTCATCCTTAATCATCTATATTCTTTTATAAGGGAGCCATCATTTCTTATAGTAAACAAAAACTCCTCTTTCACTTAGTCATCACACTTTGCCTCAAAATTAGCTTTATTTTTCCATGAAAATACATAAAATGGGGTGAATTACACTTATCAAGACCCTCCATGGCCTTAACTTTATTAGTTAGACCTTAAAAGTCCATCTACGTGAAGTTCTCACCCTTCTCACTATCTTGCTTACTTTACTATTTTGATTGGTTGCGATGAAGTTTCTTGTAGGAACACTTAAAAAAAAATTACTAAATGAAATGGACATAGTGAGTTATTAAAAGTCACAATATTTCTCTTGAAGTTGGTTTCATCTCCTAGAACCTCCTAGAGCTTACAAAACACACAAAACTATCAAAGAAATCAGTTTTGTACCTTATCCATACAAGTATTAAACCCCTCAAGTGGATTATAAGAGTATATGGAGAGTCCCATACAAGTTTAAATCACTTTTATATCCATTATATCTCATATGGATATTCCTCTATTCTTGTTTTCCCAATCGGGTCTTTATCCAGAATTTTATAGGGTTTTAGGTCCATTTTGATCTTAAGCTTTATTTATAGAGATTTAACATTGGATTTGAATTTTTTTTCAAAAATATAATTTATCAAAACCCTTTTTAACCTTCCCAAATGTATTGGACCCCCATGCACAACCTCCAAGAAGATGTGAGCATCAAAAGTTACCCTATTGAGCTTGTTTCCTCATTTTAGATATGCCTAATGTAGTTTTAAGCCCATAAATGGATTTATTGTGTTTTATTTATAGGTTGGGAGTTTATACACATATAAACATCCACATAAAATTTTTTTAATCTATTTTAACTCTTTTCTAAAGTTGGTAGTGAAACTAATTCACCATTTGGGCTTTAGGCCAAAACCCTACCTAGTAGGCCTATCTACATCCTTGAAGGTATAAACCACCCTATTGAGATTATTACTCTTTTTCAAGGTTTATTATGTCTATTTAGGTTTATTTAAACTTTTTAAACCTATTTTTAATGTCCAATTATCCATTATCACATATAATCATCATTTCCCCAAGACTTGTAGGGTTTTCACTCTAAGAAAGTACCATATGTCTAAGATAAAATAAAGGGTACTTACCCTATTTCATCAAACAAATTAATAATTTTAAGAGATTATCCAAGTTATGGATATGATTTTTATATTTTTTTCCTCTTCATCATGTCATCTTAACCTTTAATTCCTTTAAGACCCAAGACAGACCCTTGGGAAAGGGACTGTGTGCAGGGTTTAGAATGTGGACTGTGTGGTGCACTTAAAAAAGGTTTTTATACTACACTTCCTTGATTTTAGGGCCTCATGATATTTAAATGTCATTTTTAAATATATTTCAATCATGTTCTTCATTACAACCTTTGATGAAACCCCTCAAGTCATGCTCTTCACTTGACTAGGTTGTTGACTATGTTTCCTCTTTGAGAGGGGCACATGTAGGTGACCTTGCATGGATTAGAATTTTAAACCATTGCATAAGTCCTATTTAAACCTTAAAATATCATTTTAAAATGATATTGACCTCTTAGTTTCATGCTTGAGCTATACCCGCATCAATAACCCTAATCCTTTTGCTCTCTACCCCTCATAATTAGCTATAGTTGGCTATGTAGGGTCTTGTAGGTGACCTTTATCCTTGAAACCTATGTCATATAATTCATGGGAAGAATATGAGGTCTTAATAAGTAATTTTTAGCTGATATGTTTCTTTATTTTCATAGGTTTCCATGTCTAATCTCATACTATGTATTTGTATGACTTCACAATCCACTGTATATCAACATTTTAGGTGAGAGACACATGTAAGTGTATATGGGACCCAAAACACAATATTCCAACCTTCCCTTCAATAATTATTTAATTAATATAGACTACAAATGTTCTTATCAACCCAAAATTTCCACCCCACATGGATACATGCCTTATTTTTTATTTTTAATGTGAAGGTATTTTGATGTTCAATATTGTAGATCTCACTGTCTGAGTTCAGTGGTCAAAGGTGTATCTTTGGGCCTTTATAGTAAGAAAACCAAATGACTAAATTAATCCATTACTTTTTCAAGTTGGGATCCTATGATAGTGATCCATAAATTGGCACTTATTTTCATGCAAAAAGATTACCTTAGATCCTTGTAGGAAATTTATTAAATAAACTAAAATTAGTCCCTAAAATAATCAACTTAAAGAAAAGCAATGCAAAAATACCAACCACACTAAACAAGAGTTGATTATAGAGTTTGACAATGTCTACATCTTCAAGTTCACAAATTAGCTAAACCAATTCATTATTAGATATCTATAAGTAAAAGGGAAACCTTAAATAATAATAATAATGAATTCACATGTTACAGACCTTCGAATAATCTTAGAACTCTTGGATAGATTCTTCACCTTCTCATAACACTTCTAAATGTGTATGTTTGACCCTTCAAAGAATCTTGGAACTCTCAATCAGATTCTCCACTTTCTTGAAACACACCTATAAGACTACATAAACTCAAAAATAGACCTTCAAAAAGTATTGAAACTCATGAATAGACCTTCCACCTTCCTATCATGAAAGCAATATCACATTCCTGAAGTTCTCTACCAAAGTCTTACTTCAAGACTTTAAAAAATAGCTCAAACAAACTAAAATCAGGTCTCTTAGCATACGACTAGATTTGTTTCTTACTCTAGCTCTTGACTATTGGCTCTTCAGCTCTTTAACTCTCAAATATTCATCTCTCAACTCTTTGGCTCTTTGCTCTTTGACTCTTCAGCTCTTTAGCGCTCAGCTCTACCATGAGAGTTTTGAAACCTTAGAATGAATTCCAATTCCCATGATTTCCAAATAACCCCTCACCCCTTTATATACTTGATGGAGGTGCACAAATAGTGGAATTAATCATTATCCTCTTTTTAATAATAATGAGATTAATATTTATCTCCACCTTTTTTTATGGGATTAGATAATATCCCATTTCACCATTTTTTATGGGATTTATTTTATTTCTTTACATTTTAATAAGTAATTTTAATAATATTCCATGTATTTAAAAATATGGGGTGATAATTATTCCCTAATATATGATTTTTAATATTTTAGCCATATTAAAATGGATTTTCATTTTCCATGTAACTCTATTGTCCCATCACTTTATGACCACGTCATCACTTTGACTGGTCATAACTTGCACATATGGACTCCATTTTTTGAACTATAAAATGTGAAAAAAACATCTCAACAATCTCTACACCATGGAACTAGTTCATAAACATTCCAAGATCATCAATTTTTCTAGTTTGACTAGGTTTGACCACTTGTTAACCTACTTTGATTGAAACTTGGACTGGCTATACAAGGAGCTTACAAACTCCATTTCCAGAGTTCCACATACCATTGGAAAGATTTTGATGATTTATATGCAATTGTATAGGTCATTCTAATTTAGGAAAATTTTTAAAATGATCTACAAATCATATCTCCTTATTGATAAGGCTTTTGGTCCACCAAACGTGAGTATCCACTAAAATGCCTATCAATTTTGAAGATAATCTGACAAGTTTTATCAATCTACTCAGGTTCTAAAACTATGCCTATAATGATTGGAACAAGTAATTGATCACATCTTCCACAATTCCTCTACTACTACATGACCATCAATAACCTCTACATAGAACTAGGGTCTAAAATGAGATGACTTCCTCTATTGCACAACTTCATAAGAGCCTCTACACAAATAATCCTATTGATCTTTTCTACTACACAACTTTAATGAGCCTCTACATAAAAGTCTAGTGATCTCCTCTGCTACATGGATATAATGAGCCTCTATATAAAAGTCTAGTGATCTCCTCTACTGCACGGCTACAATGAGCCTCTATATAGAAGTCTATTAATCTCTTCTACTGCACGGCTAAAATGAGACTCTACATAGAAATATAGTGATCTCCTTTGCTACATGGCTGACTGAAATGATCCTATACATAGAATTCTAGTGATCTCTTCTGCTATATAGCTATAATGAACCTCTACATAAATTTCTAGTGATCTCCTCTACTGCACATTTGCAATGAGCCTCTACACAAATCTAAGATTCTATATTTGCATCCACATCATCTTCTATTTCACAACCTTAATGGTCTCTACATATAAGTATTCATCAATAATAACACATCCATCAATATCCTCTTCTTTTTCACAACCTCAATGGCCTCTACATAGAATTACGCATGTGAACCTAGTGCTTCTTGGGTTTCCTAAACTATTTTCTATATAATAACACTTGATAGAAACAAGAATATAACATACCCTAATTTTTATATACCATTTTTAATGGAAAAAATCTACCAAAATGTGAGAAGATAACTTGAGTATGATAAACCTATCACTCAATTCTTCTCTACAGGTCACTCCACAATAAAATAAATTAAAATTTTTATAATGTATGTATATATAGATATAAATAGTGCTTCTTCAATATTTAAAAATTATTCATGGTGTATGTCAAAATATTGCCTGTATGGGTCTTATTCATGCATTATAACTAGCACATTATTTATGCTAGTTCTATGAACATATACAAATCAATAAACCAAAATGCTTGAAATCTTATAACTACCACCTAAGATTCCTTACTAGCCATTGAATCTTGGTGTGGGCTTGGCTCCTTTAGTAGTCACCCTATTGATCATCTTGTGAGTTGAATTCAAGTTCTTGATGGTCACTTGGTACATACAAGTCTAATTTCTAACTATAATCATCATGATTGGGTCTAGATACCTTCCTTGTCTCAAATTGCATGATCTAAGTGTGATCAAGTGAATGTCTATGCCATCATCTATGAAAGATGCTTACTAAGTGAAGAGATAAAAATTTGTCAAAATAATCTCATTCATCTCCAATGGGATGATGTTGAGAGTCACCATATCTGAGAACTAGCTCCTAACTATAATTCATAAGGTGAAATAACATGCTACCATACCTTGGATAACACTATTCTATGTGCCAACTATTTGGGCATATGGTAGTAGAAATGTTGGCAAACCCAATTGATGTACTACATAAATGGTCATATAACCCATTCTAATGTCCCCATCAAACATAAGTCTAATGACACATCCATCTAAAACAATGGGAACACTCTACCTAGAGGCTCTTGTGGATTGCAAGATAATGTCTAAAGGTCCAAATGGTATCCTCTATCAAACTATGGATTTTGAATGTTGACTGGTACTTAGATTAGTAGGAGCCTTTCCTCTATCCACATTCCTTTATTAGAACCACTATAGTCCATATCAATATCTTCAAGTTAGTCCTAAATAGCCTACACTTTTGTGTCAATATATAAATAGAAGCTCACTAACATAATACCAAAAAATTATTAGTGACTGGCAAGAACTACTTTGATACCAAATTGATTTATAAAATGGCACTTATTTTCATGAAAAAAAATTACCTTGAATCCTTGTAGGTAATTTATTAAATATACCAAAATTAATCCATAAAACAATAAACTTAAAGAAAATAAATGCAAGAATACCAACCACACTACACAAGAGTTGATTACGGAGTTTGGTAATGCCTACATCTCTGAGTTCATAAAGTATTTGAACTAATTCATTATTAAATGTTTGAAAGTACAAGGTAACCCTTATATAAAAATAATGAATTCATGTTTTACTAACCTTTGAATAATCTTGAAACTCTTGAATAGATTCTTCACCTCCCTAAAACACTTCTAAATGTGTATGTTTGGTCATTCAAAAAATCTCAGAAATCTTGGATAGATTCTCCACTTTCCTAAAGCACACATCTATGACTACATAAAATTAGTAAAAAACCTTTGAAAAGTCCCAAAACTCATAGATGGACCTTATAACTTCCTATCATGAAAGTGTTCTCATATTCCTGAAGTTCTCTATGAAAAGTCTTACTTTAAGACTTTAAAAAATGGCTGAAATGAACTCAAATCAAGTCTTTTAGCATACATCTAGATTTATTTCTTATTCTGGCTCTTGTCTCTTGTCTCTTCAACTCTTCATCTCTCAAATATTTGGCTCTTGGTGCTTTGGCTCTTTAACTCTTCAATTCTCGGCTCTCGGCTCTTAGCTCTACCATGAGATCTTTGAAACCTTGAAATGAATTCTAATTTTAATTCCCATGATTTCTAAATAACCCCTCACCCCTTTATATACTTTTTTGAAGTGTAAAAATAGTGTGATTAATCATTATCCTCTTTTTAATAATAATGGGAATAATATTTATCTCCACCTTTTTTAATGGGATTGGATAATATTCCATTTCACCATTTTTTATGGGATTTATATTATCCCTTTACATTTTAATAATATCCCATATATTTAGAAATATGGGGTGATAATTATTCCCCAATATATTATGGTTTATTTTTTAACCATATTAAAATGGATTTTCATTTTTCACGCAACTCTATTACCATGTCACTTTACGGCTATGTCATCACTTTGACTGGTCATAACTTGCACATACAGACTCTATTTTTTGAATCATAAAATGTGCCAAAAATCTCTAAAAAATATATACACCATGGAGATGGTTCATAAATGTTCCAAGATCATCAATTTTCTAGTTTGACCAGTGTTGACCACTAGTTGACTTGTTTTGACCATAACTTGGACTAGCTGCACAAGGAGCATATGAGCTCTATTTTTAGAGTTTCGAATATCATTGGAAAGCTCTTGACAAGTCCTATGTGATGGTATAGGTCTTAGTATAATTTGGGAAATTTTATGAAATTATCACTAAATTATATAAATATATAGGATGAGTGCATCTATATTGGTTAGAACCCCTGGTAACCTTGTCATATGATCTTAACAAAATGATTAGGTGCTCTACTTTCCATGTTTTAGGATTTGGTCCCTGAATACAATAATTTCACCTTTGAAGGTAATATCACATATTTAATACCAATATAACATTATATATATGCATTCTATGATCTTTAAAACATACTAGGACTTTAATAAGGGCTTCATCACATGCTTCAATACTTTTATATGACACCTTAGCTCTATGTGGTACCATTTATAGGTGATTTTTTATATGTGTATAGGTAGTGAGTAGTAATGTAGGTACTGAGTAGATATATATACTTTTAATCTAGTCTAGACCCTCAAAAATTCTCTCAATGCACTCTTCCTATTTCAAAGGATTTGAAACAAATATCCAAGCTTCCTTTCCAACATGGCATTTTCTTGAGAGACTCATGTGCATATTCATAAATGGTAGACGACAATGAGTATATTGAAATTTATCTTCTCATTCTCTCTAGGTGACACATAGGTCTTAATTTATTTTTTCATGTTTTAAGAGAATGATCAACACCTTAATACCATAATTACTTATCCATGAGTGTTATATAGACCTTTATTGCATGTAACTCACCATGGTTGTGAATAAACCTTTTGCAGGAACTTTTGATATATATGAGGTCTAGTTTTCATAACTAATTGCATGCCACTTTCAATAAATTAATTTTATTTTTTGTGAAATATGGCATATGCAACATCTTAGTACCTCAATCACAATCTCATGGATGTTTTTAAGATCCTTACATAGCTCACCTGGTTGACTGTGTATGACAATCATTGAGCAAACTAACTATATGGTGCTTATTACTATAGTACCATGGAAGGTTTACTTGGAGAATGATATTAAATTTAAATTGGGATAATATAAAATTTAACAAATGGAAATAAACCTATCTACACCCTATGAAACCATTACCAAGGCATGAATTTTATGAAAATGATGGAAACCTGTCTGCAACATAGAATGGTGCTTTCACTTAAAACTTGAGATACTTGGCTTATCAAAACACTTTTAAACATGAAACCAAGAATGGGTAACATGAGGTGAATAATTCCATGTCATTTTTAGTCAATACCATTAGTTAGATTATATGGACCTATCCAAACAAGAGTAAAACTTATAGGATATGGGAAATAGTGAGAAGAAAAACACAATCAACTTATAAAGGATTATTTATAAATCAAATTTGACCAATCATTTAAATATTTTTATTATAATTAATATATATAAGTTTAATATCATCCCTTAAAGGCATTTGGTCTGAGACTTCTCCAATTGGTTGTACTAAGCATAAACCTGTTGAGTGGTTTTACATGTCTTGAAGGGTAATGAAGGAATATAATGGTTTTTGACCATTTTTAACACTTTAAAAAAATAAAAAGAATTTATATGAGTTTATGGAAGTTTTAGAGTCACCAAAAAAGGTTTTCACATGTGTCATACTCCCCTATAGGTCATACAAAGGCCAAACTCTTCCTTTTTTTACTTATTTTCTTGATTTTTAATTAGAGAACCTACAAGTTTTAGATGGGACTAACTTTATTTATAGGGAATCTAAAATTTTAGACATTTGTAAAAAAAATATAACAATTAGACACCTTGAAAACCATGCCACTTGCATTTATGACCCCTATATGACCCTTAAATGACTCAAGTTGGCATAAGACTTAATTAAACCATGAACAAGGCAAAAATGGCATAAAATTACATCTAATGAATTAAAAAACACCCTATGACACTATATTATTCCCATATGTAAGTTTTTGACTATATGGGGGTTAACCCATTTTGACTTGTGGTCAAAATGGTCAACAGGTATAATGGTGGATATTAGTGAGGTCATAATAATGATAACTAGTAAGCTCATTAGCCAAATTGGTTATTTTTATGTGTAAAATATAATCACCTTGCATGAATCCACATGATTAATCATTAAAGGAATATTTACTTCATCTATTATAGAGTTGTAGGACAAAACCATATTAAAAATTTCCTAGTTTTTGAGAACTATAGAAAAGAGAAACCCTTAGGGAATGTAAACATGACAAATTTGCACCCTAATAAAATTATGTTCATACAAGTAGTTATAAGGCAATAGGATGGATGGAAAGGACTAACTCCTTATAAATTCCACATGAAAAAATAATCATGAAGGTTTAATAAGATAAGTAAACTAACCCTATAAGATAAAAAGGATTGACATACCAAGTAACACAAGTTACTTAGAACATACAACAACAGGGTACATCTAAGGGTGATGCCACAACCATCGATGCACATATGTATGGGAATATTTTCCACATAATGAGGTAAGAGGGAGTATTTACTATCTTGACTACCATTTTAAAACTTATGAGTACTCTAATAAATCAAGATATCTCATATAATATTACAAATTACTTTCATGAGTTTTTGGAGTGTGAATACCTAGGTCAAAAAAATACTAATAAGGTCATTTGGTACATAAAACCTAAGAATCCCCAAAATGTTGATTCCATATGGATATTAAGTTGGTATAATATGAAGTACCTAACATTATCTTTTATTTTAGAATCACAATAAATATGATTCCTTGGTCTACCTAGAAATCTATTATATAGTCAACACTTAGATACATCACAATCACACTAAGCCTCATATACTATGGTATGGTAAATCCTATCAAGATAATGTAATATGTAGAGATAAAAGTGGATGACATAATATTTTAAAGATATTTTGAATTCATTGACATGAATACTAATGAAACATACTATTATATGCTAATTGGGAAGAAGTGGGACTATGATGTTCATATAACCATTAATAAAGTGAATAATTAGTTATAAGTGTACCATAGGGATAAAATAATCATTATATCCATAAATAAAGTATAGAAAAATCCATAAATCATATCTAAATATATAGATTCACTATATGCATATGTGGATAATATTTGGTTCAAGGTAAGTGTTAGCTACTAGACTTGCACCCTTGTAAAGATAGTTTCAAGACTTCATAGTCTTAAGTAATATGGCGACAATCCTAGGATATAGGTGGCCTAATGTATGGATTGAATCTCTAAATTTTAAGGGATATATCCCCTTGATTTATTAGTTAGTATCTATACTCTACACTACTAGTTTAAAATGGAAAATATAATAAGGTAAATTGAAATGAAAACTTATCTAACTGAAGTGATACACCAAAATGTGTCTTCCACTTGCATAATTTGCACTAATAAGGGTTAATAGAAACACAAACCTAATTTCACTTCTCAAATGATAGTCTCTAAAAATCAATGTTTCACATAGAGGTTGAGGTTGATGCATGATCTAAGGCTTCTATTCAATAGGTCTCTTAAAGACACTTAAGGAAAACTTGCACTTCCCAAACATACAAGATGTTAGAGAACACTATGCAACCTATAAGGATGCAATAAATCCTAAAAATAGGTAAAGATTAAAGGAAAATATGAGAGGAATAATTTATTATCACTAGCATTCATCAACTAACCATGAAAATACACAACCATAAGCTTTGAGGAGACATGAATTAATTAATATTCATTCAATAGATGCAAGTAAAAGTGTTTTTATGACCATTACCATGACAAAAATCAGGTTAAGGATTGTTTTAAATGACAAAAATAGGCTTACATATAGAGATAATGAGAAAGGAGAGAGAAAGAGATAAGATATCCCCCAAAAAACTAGGAAATGTGACATTCATTTGGTCTTCTTCAAACCCAATGTAGAGTCCCTTAATTATGTCTTTTATTTCCTCTCAAAAGTGGAATAGAGGTTGAACTAGTATTTATTGGAAAGTTTTAAAGAGTATTAAGCATTCATATTTTATGTTTGACCAACACAACCTCCTAAATCTTTGCTTTCACACCCTACATTCTTAGTGAAGAAGAGTCTTCCTTCAAAATAGGTCTCAATACATGACAATAGGTCATCATTACTTGATAAATTTTTAGTTGAAACATAATACAAACCATTAATTATTTCCTTCCATCTTTCTTGGGTTGTTAGATCTCTTTGATGTTGGTTTGACTTCTTCAACACCCTAGGCATTGGAAGGAAGGAAGGCCTTTTAGGAATCTTTAAGACCTTTTAAAACTCTAAATCCTTCTCCCAAAAAAATAATAACTTATTCTAACTTGAATATTCATGGGAGGGAGATATAAACATCAATAAATCCCTTTGAAAAGTCTCTATGCATCATTTTAGTACTTTGAACACTTGATTCTTCCTTATGCAAAAGTGGTGTAGGAGAGAAAAAATTAGTTTTTATAATGTTCTAAGAAAAATTACACCATGTGTGGCTTCTAAAAATGGCATTATACCTTAAAAAGGTATTTTTAACCTTCAAATATCCTAAAAGATTCAATTTTGGTCATATAACATGCTTTATCACCCATTCTTTGTAGCCCTAAAAACCTATAAAGCTCTTTGTCCAGAAGATTGTATAGATTAAATTGGAAATTTGGTCACATTTTTTGAGTACCATTTATCCCCTTACATATTACAGATCAACATAAAATTTAATGATCCAATTTCAAGTGGAAGTATCTTTTTTCCTTCATTTCCCTCTCTAATTAATCCTAATTAGGCCTCGTAGGCCTAGAAAGTAGAAATCTTGCTCTAGATAACTCCCACACATCTTAAATCACCCAAATTCATGTGATTAAATTTACCTAGGATATAAAAAACCTCATTTTCAATTTTGGGGTCCTAAGACCTTGTGGTGCAAACTAAGAAATCACCTTGTCACCTAGTCTCATTTTGAGCCTATTTAAGACTACCTTGGAAAATGGGCCTAGTTTGACCACCTCAAAAATATCCAATTCAAAATTTTTTGGCTTTAATAGCTATTATAAACCCAAAATTACATCATATAATTATTTTTAAGTTCTCCCCTTATCATAACACCTATAAAACACTAAACACATACAAACAAAATGACATTTATGATAGTCTATAAATTGACATCAACATAAAATTACATGTTTATATCCTAATTGGGTCATCAAAAAAATATAATAGTTTTTATAAAACTATGGCATTATATGTGCATTTGAGGTCCATTTCCTTTGACTGGTCACAATTAGGGATTTAGAAGAATTTAAGACATGTTTTGGGTCTTAATGATTATTTATAAAGGAAAACCCACAAACTAACCTCCTTCCACTTGGAAAACCTTATTTAATAACCTAATCAGCTATCCAAAATTTATTAGCTTCAAATTTAAAGTGTGATAGGTGGTGTGAGTATCTACAGTTGTTCCTCGAGTGGCATGTTTAGCTCTCTTTGAAATTGAAAGATGCCAAATTTGAGTTTTTCACCTCTACAACCATTATAAATACTAGTAGAGGTTAAAAAACATAAAAAAAAACAATCCTCTACATTATTATACATTCCTTGATAGTTTTTATCACTCCTCTATATGTATTTTGCATACTATTTAGGGGTTTTGGGATTTAGGCCTATCATCTCTTTGCTATCCCTCAAGGGAACTTGGATTAAAACCTAATATTTGGTTCTTCTTGATAGTGTATTTAAAAATTTTATATGAATTTTCATTTCCTAAAGTACCCTTCATGAGGTCTATAATACTTTTTTTGTGCTTTGAGCTAAAAAAGACCCCTAAGTCTCATGACTACCCCTTGCCAATGGAGTGGTCAAGGTGTGAGATAAAACAATGACTATGTCCACTATTAGTATGGACTTAAAGTGACCATGGGAATGTTTTTATACTTATTAATGTACCTTTTTCCAAATTTCAAAGTATGGTCATGCATATAGAGGCCTCAACACACCAAACTCTCTTAGGACTAGTTGTAGCCTGTGTGTGTAAAGAGCTGAGGAAGGCCATCATGTGTCCTAAGACATAAAAAATTGAATCATCTAAAAATTAATATATTTATAGTGATTTATAAAAATTCATGAAATTACTCATTATTATTTTATATAATCATTGACTTTCAAAAGGGTCTAAAACCTTGTATTTTATCACTAAGGGATTGTATGCCAAATAAGCCTGTTGACTTTAGAGTTCCATGAATAGATCTTAAACTAATTTTGAGTTGTATGAACTTGATGAAAAAATTATGGATATTATAAAAATACTTTCCAAACTATTATAATGCTACATTTTGGTTAGATAGACACATTTCTTACTTGGCTATAGGGTGGGCCTTTAGGTCCATACTAGACTATGTCTAGTTGACTATATATGTTGACTATGTTCCTCCCTATAGCCAATTTATATATCAAATTTAAATGAAATGGAATAAAATAATACATACTCTCAAATATATTTAATTTAATTTCAAACACTCTTATCATTTCATTCTTTACCTATGCCTACAAACTCTTGTTCATCTTTCCAATCTCGTCCTTGATTGCTTGCAAGCATATACTGGTTGTAGGTGTGAAAATCATGAGTGTTATCTTAGATTAAATGGATAAATACGTGAAAAATATTTTTTGTTTTATTTTATATTTATTTAAACCTCTTATTATCTCATGAAAATACATTGAATTCCTTCATCATTTCTCAAACAAGACATCTGACATACTAACATACACAAAATGTGTCTTCATCTTTATTTAGGTGAATGTAGCTAACTATAGCTCTGTAAGAGAATAAATATTAATTGTAAAGGTACCTCATGACCTTATATCATAATTCCATCCTAAAATTAATGTCTGATAAACCAATACACTCAACCACACCTTTATGTCTCATACTTTGTATATTGACCTTAGAGCTCTTGTTAAGTCTACAAGATGATTGTAGGTGTTCTTAATGTTTCTTGTAGGTATTTATAAAATAATAAGGTTAAATATGAAATAAAATAGTATATTAAATAAATTAATAAACCTATTCCATCTTTATGATATCATCTATAAATAAAACCCTTTCCTTTCCTCCTTACAAACTCCTTATGCTTTACAACATAGTTAATTGTGTTCTTACCCTGCTTGTACTTGGTTGTAGGTTTCATTTTAGGATTGATTATAGGTATAAGTTACCTGTTTATTATATTAATAATTTTTACTATTTAATCTCATTGAAGATGTTATATTTAACTCATATCAAACTTCAAGGAATGACTATAACTCCTCATAAGATTCACCATTATGCTCTTTCAAGTTTTAAGTCCTTCAAGATTGTTCATTAGACCCAAGCTGACTGTAGGTGTGCATTTCACCCTTTATTATCACTTTGATAATATTATATTTAATTAAAATTATAAAATTAATTCCATTATTTATTAATTATTTCATGTTACCTCTTCATTTCCTCCATTATCTTGACCTACTCAAAAGGTTTATCTCGTATAAAAGTTTGACTATCAACAAAAAATAATGGTTGTAGGTTACTATTTTTACAGACTAAGATCATCATGTTGGATAATTAGAGGTGGAGAATTTAATGAGAATAAATACATTATATTTTCCTTTGAATCTATTCTTTCATTTTCACTAAGACCCTTCCAATTTTTGCTTACCTCCATGTTCATCATGACACTTTTGAAATATCTTCATAGGTGACTATTGTAGGTGGAGATTTATCCCTGTGTACAGACTGAGGGAGGATGGGAGATTGATCTCAAGGGAAAAAATTTAACTTAAAAACCTCACTAAACTTCCATAATCCACACTTAACTTGAATAAGCATCAAATTTTCCATAAGGAGGTTTGAATATCATGGAAACAAGAAATGATCCATTACCTTAAGAAATGCTAACTTACCTCAAAATCTACTAAACTGAGTTCTAAGAAGGTTTTATTCATTTTTTTTATATAAATTAGAGATAAAATAAACACTATAATCTTCTTCAAATATATTAAACCACTTTCAAGGTTCATCAAATACTTAACAAACATGTTTACAAAAAATACATAGTCCTTTGGACAGTCATGCAAGTTAGCATTATAGTCACACATAGTCTTAACTGTGTTCTTTAGGCATTCTAGGATTAATATATAATTTTTATCTCAAGAGTGTCTCTATCCAACTTGATGAATTATATAATTATTTTTGGTATCTCATATTTCTCGACATCTCCTTTATTACTTCATAACCCCTTCACCACTGACATATAATTACTTCAATGACTAGCTCACTAGGAGCTTTCATGGAAGAAGTCTCAAGTCATTGGTCATAAGTGACTTATTCATACATGATTTATTAAATATATTGTGAATTAATCCCAAATGTGAATTAAGATTTATTTATATTTAATGACTCTTCTAGGATCATGTTGGAATTATTGAAGTACTTTTCCCACACTAGAATCTCAATAATTACAGTTGTAGCTTGTTGAAGAGACTAACTCACCCAAAACAATCCCAAAGGAGATTGTACTCAAGATAAATACCTATTAAACTTTTCTTGGATTAATCAGTTATGAAATGAATTATATATTTAATTGAAACCCATGAATAAGAAGACACTTTCTTGGCAACTCAAATCATACTCCAAAACTGATCAAACAAACCACTCATAAGGACACTATATAAAACTAGTTTTATGACATATGTACCTTTTTTGGAGTTACATAATGAATATACATATAATAGGTCATATTTTACCCTAAAATAACCTAAACATAACCATTATTACCCATAAAATCCTAAAGTGAAGAAATAAAGGAAATCGTAGACCCTGTCTCGATGAATAAGCCATTTAGACCCCCTACATTCTTAGTGATTGTTCATAAAGATGGGGGGATGAATATAAAAAAATAACACTAAATTAAATTTAATTATGGTCCTTATCATTTCTAAATATATTTACACCTCTCTCTCTCTCTCTCTCTCTCTCTCTCTCTCTCTCTCTCTCTCTCTCTCTCTCTCTCTCTCTCTCTCTCTCTCTCTCTCTCTCTCTCTCTCTCTCTCTCTCTCTCTCCCCCCCCCCCCTCTCTCTCTCTCCTACCTATAATAATAAAAAATTTATTGCCCTTCTATAGCTGCCAAGGAGGTCAATATGGGAAAAAAGTAGGGTTTCTTCATTTTGAGACCTAAAACCTCTTAAAAATCATTTGTTTGAAATTTTCATGGACAAATAAGGTATTTAAGATGATTTAATATTAATTTCACCTTGAATAACCATACATATGGCCTCAAAATAGGCATTTTGGGACTAAAAATGCTGGAATCACTTGAGAAGCCTATTGAAAATGCTAAAAATGTATCTATTGGATATTTTTAGGCTTGAAAAAGTAAACCATGTCCTCATAATAAAATTTACAAGTGGTATGGGTGAAAATTTGAGATGTGATCTCAAAATTTTCAACATTTTGGTGACTCAACTGGGAAGCATGCTTGATATGCTTGAGAAATAGACCATTGATATCTCTTTAAAGATCAAAAGATCACTCTTACACTCTGAAATAATCATGAATATACTTTGACCAATAGCCACAACTCTTAACTCAAAATAAAAAATATTTTTTCTCCTCAAATACAAGAAAAGAAAAGGTAATAAATAAAGGCATCTAGACTAACCAAACACATGTGATAGCAAAACACTTACTAAAACAAAACGTAATTAAACTAATGTGTTAGGATAACACTTGGAAGAAAAAAATTGACTACAATTAAACTGACTAGAATCCTCCTTTAGGACTAAAAGGAAAGTTTTTTGGATTATTTAATTCATGAGGTATGAAATGGTGTATGAAATCACACTTGATTGACTTCTTACTTGGTTGAGCCTTCTTATTTACTAACAACACATTTGACATGTCTTGTAATAGGTGTACATAATCAAATAGATCTCTAATGAACACATATTTTTCTTAGATTTCAACCTCTACCTTATGTTTTTGTTCTTATTTGGTAATTATCTCTAAGATGGATAGATATTGGTTTGTAAGACCTAATGCATCATGAACCACATATGACTTATTAAAATAACATACTTGGTCCTTAGTATTATCTTGAAGTCTTTTAACTTGTCCATCATTATTCCCAAAAGTGAGTTTTTTGTTTTATGGAAAATTGTGGGAAAATGATCCTTACCATCATCCAATAATACATCAAGGTCTTTAAATGAGGTGAGAGGATGATAACTCATGATAATAATATCAAAAAAATCATCATATAGTAAGGCTACCTATAGAAAACTAAAATTTACAAGACTATCACTCTATAGCTTATTAATTGGTTTATCAAAACTATCTCTTATTATCTCACTCAACTCATAATCACTTGGGATAAGTGAGTAACCTAATTCCAAAGCTTCAAACAAATCTTCACTATGCTCTTTATTGGTACCATAGAGATCAAAACAAGGACTTACCTTCTCTTCTTCATGATCAATCACATCAAAAGGAAGCTATTGAAACAAGTAAACATCTCCTTTATCTTCTATTGTAACTTATTCATCTAGTTTAAAAGATAAAATTCCTTTGATCTCACCAAGAAGATTACCAATAAAGATTTATTCTTATTCATGCATAATTGAATCATCACACTCCCTTTGAAAATTAATTTCATATATAACTTATTCATTTAGCCTCTATAGAATAGGATATTCTTCAATAAGGGATATGATGGGAGGGAAATGAATAAGATCTAAGTTTATTTGGGAGGTTTATTTGGGAGTCAAGGGATTAATTTTACAATTTGAGGTCTTGGGAATGGAAGATTCTTGTAAAAATGCTTGGAGAGGGAGTAAGTTGATTTATCCTATGAGTTCTTGGTTTTATACCTCACCATTTCCTTCCTTACCCTTATGATTCACTTCATTAACTTTATATTTAACTTGAATTTTAGCCTCTTAAATAATCACATCTTCCTTCTTTTGTATGTTTTATTTAATTGACTTCCATGAGGGAGCAACTATAACCAAAAAGTCTTTTTTTGGGATCAAAATCTATAACACTCAACTTATCCTATTTCTCCCAAGACTTAATTACTTGGTTCCAAGGTAGGAATTTGAAAGTAGTAAGTTCATTCAGAGTTTCAATTTACTCTCTTGGAGTCTCCATTTGATAATATTCAATGAATTCATGAGGACAAGAAACAAAAGAGGGATGGTATAGTAAACAAGAGGGTTCTTGA
Source organism: Torreya grandis (assembly GCA_037957365.1). NCBI lineage: Eukaryota > Viridiplantae > Streptophyta > Pinopsida > Cupressales > Taxaceae > Torreya > Torreya grandis. Next base: position 1,600,524 of record JARHVA010001554.1, on the reverse strand, counting down.
AGAGTAATGAGAGGAGATTCATCCACAAGACTTAGCATGGAATAACCAAGGTTCATATCCCAAGAAATAATCCAAGATGGAATAATATTATTTTCTTGAGGAAGGGTAGGTGTAGCTAGAAGGAAACTTGGAATAGAACAAGTTTAAAAAGGGGTAGGAAGAGATGGTTGAGGTTTTTTAGGTTGGATCTCTTGATTCTCCCACTTCACTAACTTGTCTACCCCCCATTGGATGATGGTTCTCATTTCACATAACTCATAAGTCATGACACACTATTTTTGTTCTCCAACTATTGCCCACATACTTTTCAACATTTGTATTATTTTCCTCATCTTTTCTATGAGGTGAAAAGGTATCACATCTAACTCTCTATCCCACACTCCCATCACCCCTATAGACTTAAACATATTTGGATTGAATTACAACAAAGATATGGTAGGGTAAACATGATTATGAGTTGGAGATGGAATAGGAGGAGGTGAGTATGACTATTTCAAGTCTTGATAAGGTTATTGAGTCATATAAGGGTCACTATAAAGCTAATATGAATCATCATACTCTTGACAAGACTAATCATAGGGCTTATAATACTCTGGGTAAGTTTGATTAATATCATAAAAAGGTTCATATGGATCATGATAAGGATCATTAATAGGATGTTATAACTCATTATAAAGTTGATAAGGAAGTATAGCATAGGAATTTTCCTCATACATATTCATAAAAACAACATTAAGATAGTGAAATGGAGATAGACTTAATTGGAAACTATCCTTAGAATATTAGAAGCATTTGATTGAAATTGGAGTCACTAAATACTTTATGAATAAAGTTTATAGAAATATAATTTCACCAATATAATCTCTAATATATCCTACTGTGTATGCCAAAAACTATTAACTACTAGACTTGCACCCCTGTGAAAGTAGTTTTAAACCTTCATAGTCTGAAGTAACATGGAGACAATCCTAGGATATGGGTGGCCTAATGTATAGATTTAATCTATATAATATAAGGTCTAACTCCCCATTATGTATCAATTATGATCTCTACTCTACACTACCATTTTTTAAGGGAAAAGAGAAGAAGGTAAACTAAAAGGAAAACATATCTTACTAAGGTGATACATCAAAATGTGTCCTCCATTTTTGTAATGTGTACTAATAATGGTGAATAAAAACATAAACCTGATTGTGATTTTCAAATTAGAGTCTTAAATCATCAATGTTTCACATATAGGTTGAGATTGATGCATGATCTAAGGCTGTTATTCAATAGGTATCTCAAAGACACTTAAGGAAAGCTTACACTTGCCAAACATACAAGATGATTAGAGCACACTACGAAAATTTTAAGGATGATATAACACCTGAAAATATGTAAAGAGGAAATTAAAATATGAGAGGAATCATGTAATATCACTATCATTCAATAACTAACCATGAAAATACACTAAACACAAGCTTTGAAGAGGCATGAATTTAGTCTTATTCATTAAAACTAGGCAACTAAAAATGTTTTATAAGAATTTACTTTCCATAAATTAGGTTAATTATTATTTTAAAATATAACAATAGGCTTACATATAGAGATAATAAGAGAGGAGAGAGAAAGAGATAAGGTAGCCCCCAAGAAACTAGGAAATATGACATTCATTTAGTCTTCTTCAAACCCAACGTATCATTCCTTGATTACGTATTTTTTCCCTCTCAAAATTTTAATATAGGTTTAGGTAGAATTTATTTTAATTTTTTAAATAGTATTGAGCATTCATTTATGAATTTTACCAGCATAACCTCCTAAATCTTTGCTTTCACACCCTACATTTTTAGTGAAGAAGAGTCTTCCTTGAAAATAGGCCTTGATCCATGAGATTAGGTCATCATGAATTGATCAAGTATTATTTGAAACCCTCTATGAACCATTTATTATGTCTTTACATATTTATTAGGTTTTTATATCTCTTTGATGTTGGTTTGACTTTTACAACACCCTAGGTGTTGGAAGGAAAGAAGGCCTCTTAGGAGTCTTTAAGACATTTTCAAACATTAAATCATTATAAAAATAAATTCATTAGTTATTTAAATTTTATTGTGTGTAAGGGATTAAAAACATCAATAAATCCATTTAAAATGGTTTTATGCATTGTTTTAGTAGTTTGAACACATGACTCTTCCTTAGGTAAAAATGGTGTAAGAGAGAGCAAATTGGTTTTCGCAATGTTCTAGGACACCATAGATTTATTTTTAAAATGAAATAATACCTAAAATAAGTCATTTATAACCTTAAAATATCCCAAAATATTCAATTTTGCTCATATAGCATGCTTCAGCACCCATTCCTTGTAACCCTAAGAACCTATAAAAATCCTTATATAGAAGATTTTATGGATCATTATGGAAACCTAGAAATATTTTTGAGTAAAATATATCCCATTACATCTCCAAAAAAAATTTCATGATCCAAATCCAAGTGGAAGTATCTTTTTATCTTCATTTTCCTCTCCAATTAGGATTAATTAAGCCTCCTAGGCCTAAGAAGTAGAAATGTTACTCTAAAGAGATTCCACACGTGTTAAATCACCCAAAATAATGTTATTAACTTTCCATATGATATAAAAAAACATCCATGCTAGTTTTGGGGTCCTGAGACCCTGTGGAAGTATGCAAACCAAGAAATCATCTTGTCACCTATTCTCATTTTGAGCCTGTTTGAGACTACCTTAGAAAACAAGCCTAGTTTGACCACCTAAAAAATATCCAATGAAATTTTATGGAATTTAATATTTATTATACATCCAAAATTACATCATCCAATTATTTTTAAGTTATCCCCATCTTAGAACACCTAAAAACACCAAAAATATGCAAAAATTAGGCATTTATGACATTCCATACAAGTGATATCAACAAGAAATTACATTTTTATAACCTAACTATAGTATTAAAAAACATAAAATATTTTTAAATATTAAAATATGGCATTATATGTGTGTTTAGGTCTATTTCCCTTGACTAGTCATAATCAAGTTTTATAAGGGTTTAAGACCTATTTGGGGTCTTAACAATTATTCATAAAGAACAAACCACCAAATGAACTCCTTCCACTTTTAAAAAATTATTTACTGACATAATCAACTATCCCAAATGTATGATCTTCCCATTAAAAGTGTGAGAGGTAATGTGCGTATCTAAAGTTACTCCTCAGGTGGCATGCTTAGCTCTCTTTGAACTTGAGAGATGTCAAATTTTAGTTTTGGACCTTAAAACTAATTCTCACTACTATGAGAGGTTAAAAAACCTATAAAAAAATCTTATCCATGATTTTACATTAATTTTAAGTTCTCATCACTCCTCTTTATGAATTTGGTATATTAGTCAGGGGTCTTGGGGTTTAGGTTTGTCATCTCTTTACTAGCCCTCAAGGGCACTTGGATTAAAACATGAGATTTGGTTCCTCCTAAAAGTGCATGGAAATATTTTATATGAATTCTCATTTACTCTATGACCCTCCATGAGATTTTTCATACTTGTTTTGTGCTTTTATCTCTAAATTACCCCTTAGTCTCATGACTTCCCCTTGTCAATGGAGTGGGCAAGGGTTGAGACAAACTCATTGCTATGTCCACTATTATTATGGAATTAAAGTGACAATGGGATTATTTTTATACTCATAAAAATTCCATATTATAAATTTCAAAGTATGATACTGCCTATAGAGGCCTCAACACACCAAACTTTCTTAGGACTAGTTATAACCTATGTGTGTAAAGAGCCAAGGAAGGTCAACCTATGTCTTAAGACCTCAAAAATTACCTAATATTAAAATTATTATATTTATCATGTTTTATAAACATCCATGAAATTAATCATTATGATTTTATATAAGCATTGACTTTAAAAAGGGTCTAAATCCTTGTATTTTCTCACTGAGGGTTTGTATGCCAAATATGTCTGTTGACCATAGAGTTTGATGATAAAATATTCCTCTCCTTTTGAGATATATGAAATTTATTAAAACCTTATGGATATTATCACACTCCATTCCACACTATTATACTTCCACATTTTGGTGAGAGAGACACTCTCCTTGGCTATAGGGTAGACTTTTAGGTCAATACTAGATTATGTTTTTCCTTATAGCCACTTTAAATGAAATGGAATACACTCAAACCTAATATAAAATATATTTAAATTCATTTCAAACACTCCTATCATCTCATTCATTACCTTTACCAATAAACTCATGTCCATATTTATAATATCATCCTTGACTGCTTTCAAGCATATATTGGTTATAGGTGTGAAAAATATGAGTGTTCTATTAGCTTAAATGAATAAATAGATACCAAAATACCTTTTTTAGGTATTTTATATTTATTTAAACATATTATTATCTTAGGAAAAGACACTGAACTCCATCATCTCTCAAAAAAGATCTCTGACACACTAGCATACACAGCCTGTGTCTTCATCTTTCTTTAGGTGTATGTATTTGACTATAGTTCCTTAAGATAATCCTTTTCATTTTAAAGTTCCCCCATGAAATTAGATCATAATTAAATCCTAAAATTAATGTCTGATCAACCAATTCCCTCAACCATACCTTTATGTCTCATACTTTACATAGTGACCTTAGAGATCTTATTAAGTCTTCAAGATAAATATAGTCATTCTTAATGTTTCTTATAGGTATTTATAGAGGAATCAGGTTAAATATGACATAAAATAGTTAATTAGATCATATTTAAATAGAAACCTTTCCTTTTATCCTTAAAAACTCCTTATGATTTGCAATATAGTTGATTGTGTTCTTACCCTGCTTGTACTTGGTTGTATGTTTCATTTTAGGCTTTACTACATGTGTTAATTACTTATGTATACTCTTAATAGGGGTTAATATTGAATATACTTGAATATTATATATATATAAATCCTATAAAAGTTAAAGGAATGACTATAACTCATCATAAGATTCACCATTATGCTCTTTCAAGTTTTAAGTCCTTCAAGCTTGTTCATTAGGCCCAAGCTAGTTGTAGGTGTGAATTTCACCATTTTCCCTCACTTTAAAAATCTGTGTTTGTGTTTAAATGATAAAATTCATTCCATTATTTATTAAATATCTCATTTAACCTCTTTATTTCATCCATTATCTTGACCTACTCAAAAGGTCTATGTTGCATAAAAGTTTGACTATCAACCAAAAATACATGGTTATAGGTTACTGTTTGTTCAAACTAAGATCATCATGTTGGAGAATGTGAGGTGGATACTTTAATTATCATAAGTGAATAATATTTTAATTTCAATATCTTATTTAATTTTTCCTTAAACCCTTCCACTATTTTCTTACCTCTATGTTCAAAACAACACTTTTAAATTATCTTCATAGGTGACTACTATAGGTGGAGATTTTCCCTTGTATACAGATTAAGGGATGGAAGATTGGTCTCAAGAGAAAAAAATGAACATAAAACCATAAATAACATTTCATAATATAAAATTAACTTGAATAACCATCAAATTTTCCATAAATAGGTTTGAATAACATGGAAACAAGAAATGATCCATTACCTTAAAAAATGCTAACTTACCTCAAACTCTGCTAAACTGAGTTCTAAAGAGGTTTTCTTCATGGTATTATTGTACCTTTGAGATAAAATAAACACTTTCTTCTTATTAAAACATATTATACCACTTTAAATGTTGATAAAACACTTCATGAACATGTATATGAATATACATAGTCCTTTAGACGGTCATACAAGTTAGCATTATAATCACACATAGTCTTGACTATGTTCTTTAAAAATTATAGGATTAAAATAGTCTTTCTCTCTCAAGAGTGTTTATATACACCTTGACCCATTATATAATTCTTGGTGTTATCTCATGTACCCACATCTCCTTCATTACTTCATAACGCCTTCACCACTGGCATATCATTACTTCAATGATCTACTCACCAAGAGCTTTCATGGAAGAAGTCTCAAGTCATTGGTCATAAGTGACTTCTTGAGCCATGCTCTCTTGAACATCCTATGCATTACTCCCAAAGGTGAATTAAGATTTTATTATATTTAAATCATCTTTTATGATCATGTTTTCACTATTGAGGTACTTTTCACACACTATAAGCTCATTAACTACAATTGTACCTTATTAAAGAGACTAACTCACCTAAAACCATCCCAAAAGAGATTGTACTCAAGATGGATACCTATGAAAATTTGATTTGATTAAATATGTGTTAAAATCACTTATATATTTAATTTATAATCCATAAATATGAATACACTTTATTTACAAATCAAATCATGCACTAAAACTGATCAAATAGACCATTCATAAGGACACTATAAGAAACTAGTTTATGCCATATGTACCTTATTTTAAGGAGTTAAATTATGAATAAACATATAAGAGGTCATATTTTAACCTTTAATAATTTCAATATAACCATTATTTCCCATCTAATCTTGAAGTGAATAAATGGAGGAAAACTTAAACCATGTTTAGATGAATAGGCCATTTAGACCCCCCTGCATTCTTAACAATTTTTACTAAATATGGGAGGATGAATCTAATAGAAAATGCCAATAAATTAAATTTAATTAGTCTAATTATCATTTCCCAACATCTTTGTACCTGAATCTCTCTCTCCTATCTATACTAAGAAAAACTTGATGGCCCTTATAGAGCTGCCAAGGAGGTCGATATGGGAAAAAAGTGGGTTTTCTTCTTTTTGATACTTGAAACCTATTTTAATTTTTTTTTACCTTTTAATGGATAAATAAGGTATTTAATATTATTTAATATAAATTTCACCTTAAAGTACCATATATATGGCCTCAAAATAGGCCTTATTGGCACTAAAACTGCTAGAGTCACTTGATAAGCTATTAAAAATGCTAAAAAATGTATCCACTAGATATTTTTAGGATTGAAAAATTACACCATGTACTAAAAAATATTTCAAGTGGTAGGGGTGATAATTTAACCTATGAGGTCAAAATTATCAATAGTGAGTACATAATCTAATCCTAATTCCATGTGACCTGTAGAATATAAAAATTTTCATCTAAAAATGCATCCTAAAAAATAGTTATAAATAATTGAATAATCTATCTATATACTAGTGATTAAAAATGGCATCAATTTTATAGTTTCAAATCAAAAAATTTAGATCACCTTATGTGCGTTCATCAACTATTTTTGAAGTGGATTTTGTCTACAAAGTAGGTGTCATAGTTATGGACTACATGGAGACAACAAAGGAAAGTTTTACAACTTGGGAGATTGTGTCCTTAGTTAGTGGTAACTAAGATACCTACATGTTTAATTGATCAAAGGGAGATGATGAGACATATCTAATGCACATGTTATTTACCATAGAACATCAACTACCATAATAATTTGTAACTGATGAATTGAATTAATTTATTTTAAGGCTTTAACATCATGTGCCAAACATAGATCAAAGGGTAAATTCACTCAAATATTCAATAAAGTGAGTTATTGAGACTTTTTGGGGAATCCACATGATAAACTAGGTACTATGGTATGAGGCCTATGAACTACTGCACACTTAATTTCAAATACCATCTACTGTCATAAAATAATGGCCCCCTTTTTAGGAAGGACTATGCATATAAATTCATGTTCATAAGTATGTGGATGTATCAAATACACATGGTGTAAAACCCAAATATTGGGTGCACTTTTTTAGATATTGTTTGGAAACATTCTTGACAGCTTCATAGATGCAAGAAAAAAATAGATGAGAGATAAAACATTAGTTATAAGTCCAACAAGATTTCATTCAAGATTCTATTTTTTAATATGAGAATAAATTGGTTCAAATTACTCTATAAAAATTGAAAATATTTATATGTTATGGTTGGGTATATGACTTGACTACTATGAAAGATTCATCTTTTTAGGAAGAAGTAGTTCAAGATTTGAATATAGCTATCCACAATTATAAGGCCATAAAAAATGTAGTTTTTCATCAAACCATGGAATAACATTATAGATGATGAATAATTGATAGAGTCTATTAATAGTGATGAGGACTTAGATTTGAACAAATTATTTAAACTAGAGAAAGAAGTGGACCCTAAATTCAAATTTAAATATCAATAGCTACAAAATATTAATATCAAGAACATGAAGGACATATAACAATGCAAGATTCCATTCTAAGTGGGTCCATTAAGATATATTAGGAACCCTTAAATAAGTTGGTATGAAATATTTGGATAGAGACAATACCAAAGGTTATGAATTTTTGGGACTACTAGAATCAAAATGATAGCTCAGAGGAATTTCATAAGTGGTTAAATTGTACGGACTATGCAGGTTATAGAACCCAAATATTTGGTGCACATTTTTAGATATGCTTTGGAAAAATTCTTTATAATTTGGTATATGCATGAGGAATATAGATGAGAGACAAAATATTGGCTACAAGTCCAAAAATATTTAATGCAATATTTTTTTTAGGATAAGCATCAATTGGTGTAAATTAATCTACAAAAGTTTCAAATAAGTCTATGTTATGGGTGAGAATAAGACCTAAGTACCATGAAAGATTCATCTTCATAGTAGGAATCAATTCAATATTTGAATATAGTGATCCAAAATTATAAGGCCTTAAAACAAAATGAGTAGGTTTTAATCAAATCATGAAGTAACATATTACTTGATAAAGAATTTATAGGGTCCACTAAAAGTGATGAGGACTTAGATTTGAACCAATTCTTTAAACCAGAGTAAGAAGTGGAGGACCCCAAAGATCAAAATGAATATCAAAAACTACAAAATATTAATATCTAGGAACATGAAGGACATATAACAATGCAATGTTCCATTCCATGTGGGTTTATTAATATATATTAACATCCCTTAAATAATTTTATAGGCAATACTATGATAGATATAGTACCAAATCTTGTGACTTTGGGTGACTACTAGATATAGAATGAGAGTTCAGAGGCATTTCAATTACTCAGATATTACAAGGATGTCTTTCCATTGAAATTCATAGAAGTGAAAGGGGTGAATCCTTATTTAGGTGAAATACACATATAAATAAATGAGTGAACATGACATATGAAAAAGTGACCATATAGGTTAAACCCAAATATGAAGTTCAAATTAAAGGTAGAAATGGATCACATGCAGGATGCAAACATTATATACCCAGTGGAAAAGGAAGATATGGTCAGTCTAATGATAGTATGGCATATGAAGTCTTTGGAAATTAGAGATTATTTAGACTACCATGACCTAAATGATGTAGATATAAATTACCCATTTCTAATTACTTTTACAGATGAAGTCTTATAGTCAATCATAAGACATGAAGTGTATTTTTTTAGTGATGGGTTTAGTGGATACCATCAGATTCCAATCATCATAGATGATTAAGATAAGATAAAATTTATAACTGAGTGGGGATCATTTTAATATAAGGTCATGTCATTTGGTTTGAGGAATGTTCTATTTATGTTCTATAGAGGACTGGTTACTTCCTTTAATGAATTTATTGAAGTCTATCTAGATTATTGGAGTGCCAATTCATTACTCAGATAGAACTTATCTAAGCTATAAATTATGTTAGAATGGTGAAGATCTCTTCACATTGTGATAAATCTAAAGAAATTATTTTTATTCATGCATTTTGGTGTCTTGTTCAAACACATAGTATGCATGGATGAGATTTTGGTAGATCAAGCCAAAATTATAGTAATTATGTGTATGCCGCTTCCCAAAAGTTCTATATAGGTGTGATCATTATTAGGGCATATGATATATTATAATAAATTAATAAAAGTATATGCAGTTATATATTCTCTAATGGATAAGTTATTATGCAAATATACAAGGTTTGAGTGGACAAATGACTGTCTAATAAATTTCATGGATCTAAATAAAATATTTGTCACAACACCAATTTTGGTTTTTCCTAACTATAGAAAAACTTTTCATGTGCATGTAGATGCTTCAAGAATATAGTAGGAGTTGTTCTTCCATAACTAGGATATATAAGACTATACCATCTAATTCACTTCACTAGTCATAAGCAATCTGCTACATAGAAAAACTATATAATGATAAAATGAAAATATTTGTCCATTGTGTTTTCACTCCAAAAAATTAGACATTACATGCTATAAATGTTATTTTAATTTTTAAATGATCATCATGACTTGTGATATTTAGTTAATAGACCTATTTTTGGAGGAATAATTTCCTATTGGTTGATGTTATTCTAAGAATTTTAGTTTAGGATTAGTGTGAAGATATGAAGGGAAAATGGGGGGATAGAAAAATCTGAGAAACATATTCAATGGAGAATAACTCAAATAACTACAAGATAAGTCACCATATGCACATTTATTTCATGTCTATGTGATTCTTAAGAACATGGAAGACATTGCACATTTTCTAGAAATAGGGATCTTTCCTGCACACTATGTAGAAAGAGATAAAAATAGTTGATAACTATAATGATCCCATTCAAAACCATTAATAGGTTTATGTACAAAATGTGGAAATATGATGTACTATGAAGAGTGGCTTTAGATCATGAGTGGCCTCAATTTCTTCAGGAAACACATCAAGGGATCACAAGTAGACATTTTTTAGGAGAATCAACTGCAAAGAAGATACTACAAAGTTGTCTATGGTTTCCAAATTTGTTTCAAGATGCATAATAGGTTACAAAGCACTACAATATCTACAAAAGTATGGTCAATCCTAATAAGAGAGATGAGATGCCATTGAATCTTATTCTAGTGGATTAGCCATTTGAGCAATGGGGAATAGACTTTTTTGGGCCAATCAAACCACCTAGTAGGTATATCAATTCAAGATAAATCATCACTATAATCGAATAATTTACCAAATGGGTGGAAGATGTTGCAGACTCAAGTTACAGTGCTAAAGATCCAACCAATTTTATATATGAAAGTATTATAACCAGATTTAGTTATGTGATAAAATTTGTTAGTGATATAGGTACACATTTATTAAATATCTCCATCAAGACTCTTACTAAATAATTTATGATATCACACCAAAAAATCATAAATTATCATCTATAGGTAAATTGAAAAGTAGAGGCATCAAACAAAGTCCTTTGTAAGATGCTCACAAAAATATGCAACATATAAAGAGATGATTAGGAGGATTAGATTCTTATGATCCTATGGTCATATAGGTAAAATTACAATCATGTAACAAGTTTCACACCATTTCATCTCATCTATAGATTTGAAGTAGAAATGCCTATGGAATACATAGTTCTTAGTTTACACATTGAAATGATCATGAGATTAAGGGACAAAGAGTCTCTATAGGAATGGTTGATGGATTTAACTAAAATGCAATAAAATAGGAAAATATAATAATGGAACAAAGAAGATAATAAGCTAAGTTAGAAATCATGGCATGATTACAACCTATTATATAAATAATTATATCTAGAAAAAGTGGTAATGACAGCATATTTATATAATTTATATGTAAGTTTCTTATTATATGTAAGGGACCTTATATCATACATGACATTTCACAACATGGAAAAATTGTTTTAAAAGATATTTAGAGAAACATTTTACCAAGATTTGTAAATAGCTATAGGCTTAAGCCTTACCATTAATAATCTCTATCAGTTATCATATACAAATGAGAGAGAGTGTTGAGTATCACCATGTAGTTATGATTTTTGATTAGTGTTTTATTTTCCTATTTTGGTTTTAAGTTTGTGTTTGTACAATGAAATTTTTATATCATAAGACATTAGAACTAGGGTTGAAAATTCAAATTTTTAGAGTGTGATCTAGGAACAAATCCAAACTGAGGAAAAGACAAATTTTAGTGATTACATAGGCATCATAGACTAAGTCTAGGAATGAGGTGCCAACAATTGAGTTATAGAGAAAGGATAATCAACAATCATTAAAAACCATTAATCATGATATAATTTAAATATAATATCTTTCCCAAAGTAGATCTAATGTTAGAATGAAAGGATTTTCAATAAAGGAAAGTGGATAGGTTAGAAGATGACACATCACATCAATAACTACCATAATATGAATCAATGTTTTTAGACATAGAATAACAACTATGATATTGTTAGTAAATGGTTAACATTAATTCACAAGATAAAATCATGTGCAATAACTCAACACATTTAAACCATTTTTTTAGATGTATTTGCATGGAAAATATATATAACAAGGAGAACAAAGATCGTAATGATTTGAACCTAATTCAGTTAATTGAGAAAATATTACTCGATAATGCCACTCCAGTTAGAGAATTTTTTCAAGCACGTCTACATCATGAACCATGGATTAGGCACAAATTTTAATCCCTCTTACAAATGCATATAATGAATAAATGTGGATTGGACTATCACTCTTAACAAATAAATTATCATGATCCATAACCCTTTGATTTCATCAATGTTGTAGAGGATAATATGTTTAGCCACAATCAATATGAAGAAGAAAAATTAGGATCCCTAACACTCCAAGACCCACTACGAGCCTAAGATTTAAAGAGACTCATCAAGATTCCTAATTTTAGGTAGTTGGACAATGTGATTCTCACATTACTCAGTAAATACAATTAGGAACAATTCATCTTTCATAGGATGTTACCATCTTCATTAATGTTATAACCATGGAACAAATAACAATAAATATAGTTCATGGAAAATCTCTTATACCTTAAAAAACTAAGTCTCTACCCATTCATTTAGATACAAAATAAAAGTATAATAGGGCATCTAGGGGGATCCATTATGACATGATATATGACATATCATTACAAATTATTTCTAAGTGCATCACCAAGTAGTTTCAATAGACCATAAAAAATGCATGATGGGAAACAAAAGGGTCATTAAAATTGCATACCAAATGATCCAAATGCATGAGAACTTAAATTAGCCTAAATTTTTAAATTCTGATCTCACAACTAACATTGAGAATGTCTTTAATGGAACATCACATATGTTCAAATACCAATCCTTGGTCTTACTACTCTATTTTACCCAATGTAAGTCACCAGGGGGTCTAGCCAACCCAAATGAAGACTCTTGGCCTATGAATACATTTTAAAACCTTGTATAGACAAATACCATACAATACTATAATCAATTGTTTAGACTTAATCAATGGTGGTTTGATATTCAAGCCCTAACCATCTCATACCCCATGGTTCTCAAGGATATTTTACAATATATATGGTAGCATACACCTATTATAAAGCTACATAATGGGATTCATATCAAATTCCATGACTTTCCCAAAGCAAACACCATTCCATTGTCCTTATTAATTACCATGCTAGATTCCAAGGCAAAATTCTTGCAATAAAAAGCCCTAGTTTCTAGTCAGTAAAACCCTTTCAGTTTATACCTCCAAGCTCACAAAAAACTTTGCTTGAATAATCTAAATCATGACTTTAATTTGAGGAACCAATGATATGCTACATCACCAATATTAAATAAGAGGACTCACAACACTAATTCTTGGTTTGAAAACAAGCATGTCCCAAAAATCATTGCATAATGCGATCTTACAAAGTTATGTGTATATGAATAGTAAGTCTTGATTTAATGCCCATAAACATAAGCAATTAATTTTATAATAAATAAGAGAATAAATACTTTTTCTTCTATAAGGTAGTATGCACTTACCAAGTCTAGAACTAGGTGTGATAAGATTTGTGGATAACATAAATAGACATCCTCCTTTAATGAGAGTAGATATTTTTGGGAAAGAATCAACACACCAATGCTTTCAAGATTATATTTTTCACATAGATCCAGCTACAAGATATACCAATGCTTTCAATATTATATTTTTCACATAGATCCAACTGCAAGATATTCCAATGCATAGGGACAACACATTTCATTGTAAGAAAGACCACCACCGGTTTTATTGCATTGGCCAATGACCCATTTTATGTCTAAGGCATGGCTATATATATAGGAATATATGGTTACTTTTTTAGATCTAGTGGTGGAATTATAAACACATCAGGCCCAAGGACTCAAGCAAAAACATCAAGAGATTGTTTAGGCTTATAAAAGAGTGAATAATAATCTCATGCCTCCACTATATTCTAAGCATAAATCATAAACATGAAGAGATATTGTTATTATATCAACCTTATCATCCAATTAAAATTCACCACTTGATTCACCAATTCCTATGAAATATATATAATATTTAACTCCACCATTGATCAAACAACTTGTCAAACAAACATATGTGAAAGCATAAGAACAAGCTGCCATAATGTAGCAAGAAGAAGAAAAGACACAATAAGTGGCTTTGAATAAATATTGAGAGGTAGAGATGAAGAATAAAAAGTAAGAGGCCAAACACAAGGCTAATAAGGAGGAATAACAATAAAATAAATAAGTATAATAGTAGAAACACAATAAAAATATTGAGGAAGCTGAAGTAGAAATGAAAAGCATCAAAGAAGTATAGGTGGAGAAGCAAACAAGTAGAAGAAGATGTGAGGAGACTATAATATAAATCCCAATATTAATAGTATGTATCATAACATAATAACAATGAATATAAGGATGTATCAAATTCACAAGAAGAGGAGAATTTAAAATAATCATTATGCATTTAGGAGGAACAAGTAAAGAAATAGGATCAGGAACAAGATCCAAAGATTAAGGTTGAGGTAAATGCCAAATATAAGGCTAAAGAAGGTGACAACACTAAGGATGATGTATATTCCAAATCAAGGTATAGGTAGATGAAAATCCAAGGTGTAAGTAGAGTCTAAATCTAACACATAATCCCAAGCTAAAATAGAGGAAGTAGTTGAGCACAAAACTAAACATGAGAGAATAGATCAAAATCCAACTAAGGCTAGTATGATTTAGGGATACCTATATCCCAATAACCATATTCCAAATATTGAGGCTAAAATTATACTCAAAGGGGTGAAAAATAAAAAGGAATTACAAGATAGGCCTCATATCTATAGCCAATGGTTATGGGATATCCTAACATTGTGAACACATCACACACCATTTTCTATACCTATGACACAAATCATGAAATCACTTGTAGAATTTGTGTCTTCAACTTTTGCCTTGGATAAAACCATTTAAGAGGCATAATTAGATGTGTTGTATCTACATCTATCCAAGTAACTTGAGGGATAACTATATTTTAATAATATATCACACATAAAGAATTAAACTTGGAGTACAAAGTGGTATAGATATATGAGGAAAATCTAGATCTCAACCAACACCTCATCAAAGCTCATCAGTTTATTGATACCACATGTCCTACCTAGGTCAATCAAGTTTTGTGTGACCAAGTCATGTTATAGGAAAATAAAATCATAACCATTCTATCTTAACTTCTAAAAGATCATCATGTTGCATAGAAGATACAAACACTTCACACATAAGGCTAAAACCTCAAGGTTGATACATATTATTTTTAGGTCTTTGAGGAATATGAACAATTTATTAACACTATTATGCATCAATATCATAACATAGCTCAAAACATGATTGATAATAATTATCAATTGTCAAACACATTGAAGGAGACTATGCCAAACTTAACAAAGGTATACAAAGATAAAGCTTCCATGGATGAACAATTTTATAACTAAGGTGAAATAAATGTCACACTCAAGTAATCACTTGAATCCAAAGATAATTTTATGTTGAATATATAGACTTGGTAAAATAAAATGTTGTGTGATCCTTTTTATAGTGTTTAAATGAGGTGACACACATATAATATGGAGGAGTTAGTCCATGAAATACAATTGAAAGTATCTAATGCATAATTTATGCTCCTAGTGATGTAGGATGAGGACATCTAAAGTTTGGTTGAGTGTCAAGTACCACTACACACTAGAATAAACATGGTCAAAGAATCTATTACAGATTGGACATTATTAAAAAATAATATATATCATTTAGATAAATATATTGAAAATATAATATAGCATCCTCAAATTTTTACTCCAAATTAGTTACAATAGGAACTCCATTAAAGAATGTTTATTATAGCCTACACCTCATCCCCAGATACAACCTCTACCACTAGAATCTATAAAAATAAAATATTCTTCAAAACTACAAATGAAACCATATTCACAACCTCCAATAGTTAAAAAAACATAATGTATGCCATCACCACTAATATAAGTACTACACATACTTTAGTTTTGCAATTTTAAAGCATTTTATAGTAGGAAGGGCTTGAGTATTAGGAGTGAGTCCAAGTTGGTTAAAAACTAGTAAATGATGGCCATCTAGCTATGCAAATATATTAAAAACTTGAAAGGTATGTATATTATTATGCTACATAGTTGAAAACCTAAAAGGGTGGATAAGTAGTATGCAAGGGGTGAAAACTAGTAAATGACACCTTGATCAATTGTTGTAACTTATGTTTCTAGTCTAGTCTCTCATCGTAGACATAATTTTTAGCTCCAACATTTAAGATGCACTTCCTATAACTTTGTCTTGGGATAAAATTACTATTTAAGTATGGTAAAGTATTGATAGTAGCTAGGGATTCAAAATTTTAGAGTATAATTGATAGACACATGTGTAAATTACATTATTGTCTTTTGTATCTATTTTTATATGTATTTAGCACATGAAATCATGTCAAGGGTCTTCATAATTAAAATATTATTTATTTTATTTGTAGAAAAATATGGGAATATGAATTATAATGCCTTATAAAATATCTATATTTAGCACTCAGTTATATTATAAAAGGGTTCTAAAATGGTTTCTCTTGAAGTGTAAATCATTTTTATGTGCACAGTGAATGTTCTATTTACATAAATTTTTTAGTCCTATAGAATTATATTTAATGTTATATAACTATTAAATTTTTATTTCATGTATAAATATATTTTATTTAACTAATGAATGGACAGTTTCAATCTGAGTTGTTATTTATTGTGTACTTATGTTATGCTTCACATAGCTATCCTTGTATTAGCATGTTTTGATTAGTTTTCCAAGAAAAATTTCAAACACATTCACACATAACATTTTCTCTAGTTAACTAATCACATTGTACTAATAATTTTTAAATATTATTTCATAGTTTGACACTATGATGATCTTTGATTCAAATTGGTTCTAGCTAGATTATCTCCTCTTTTGCCACCTAAATTAGTCAAATCGAAAACATGAGATGAATTATTCACATATTTTATTAATAAATTGACCTAAAACACATCATTAATCTTATAAGGGGAAGGAGGGAGATCTATATGGTAAACAACATGGCTCATATTTTCCAAAATGTTGTAAGGCCCAATAAAGTGTGGAGATAATCTGGATGCCTTGCCAAATTTTCTATATTTTTTAGTTATAAGGGTTATAAAAACTTTATCTATGACCTAAAATTACATTTGATATATTTAAAATTCATAATAACTCTTTTTCATATTATAACAAACTTTCATCCTTTGTTGAATAATATTTTTTTGGATGTCATACTCTTGTAAAAGTTTCAAACCATCAAAAAATATATTTTATAATGTGTCCTAGCTAAATGTGTGGTATGAAATTTATGACCATAAGAGTCTTTGAAAGGTTTCATTTTCATAATTAAGTGATAATATTAATATAGAGATAATATTCCCACTTATATTTCTACTCCATGACATTTCTTCTAAGCATCTCCTCAACACTTTGTTTCAATATTTTTGTTTAGTAATATGTTTCCAGATGACAAGTTAAAATGAAATTTAGACATGTACCAAATGTATCTGTCAAGGTCTATAAAAACCTTTAAGTAAATAACATATCCCTATTCTAGATAATTACTTTAGTTTCACCATGAATACAAACAACTTCTTTCATAAAGTTATTAGTAAAAGTATGGGTGTCATCAATTAGATTGTCTGTAATGAAAAGATAAACTTTAGTAACTTTGTATATTAAAACCAAAATGGTGTCATGCCTCCATCAAGACTCAAGTAGCCATGATATATAACCTATTTAAATCATGACTCATTTGTCTATATGATTGTGTGTATATAATTCTCTTAGATGACAATTCTTATCTTTAATACTCTAACATTATAGGCATAAAACCACATATTTTTTTATTCTATGCCAAAAAATATAACCTTTCCATCTCATGTGTCATATTTATGACACTTGGGTGAATAAAATGAAGTGAAATATGCATGTATTCTAATAGTTTTTCTCTTAAGTTTCCATCATTTGGAACACAATTTCTATGTTGATACTTTAGAAGTCCATCTGAGTCAAAAATATATTTAGGAAAATATTTATTCACCACTCCTTTTCTTAAATTTGAACTAATTTATTTAAAAACATCCTAGTTTAGCTATTGTTTTTTAAAAACACTTCTAAGATTTGAATATAAAACACAAAGTTTAGTAAAGGTAAGTTCTTTTACTAAGGGCATCAATAACCCTATTTTATTTATGATCACAATAATCAATGTTAGTATCAAAGTTATTGATAATTTCAATATATATTATCTACCTCTAATTTATTTATTCTTAAATAAACAAATGCACAAGGCTCTAATGATCATATTTAATTTTGAAGTGCTTGCCAAAAAAGAAATATTTCCATTACTTAAGGAAATGCACTACAATATGAAATTTAAGCTCATGAGTGGGATATTTATTCTCATGTGTGTTGATTATATATAACTCATAGGTAATGAACCCACCATCTAGAGTCAAAACTTCTTTAATTCCAACAACACAAACATCTTCCTATGTCTTAAATTTTCCATCTGGATCTAAAAAAAGAACAATAGCAGAAGTCATTATATATTTAAATTTTTCTAATGATTCCTCACATTGAGGATTCCAAACAATTTTTTACTATTTTTATTTAAATAAGTAATGGTGTTAGAAAATATAGAGATTTTTTCAAAAAAAAATTGATACTAACCAATTAGACCTATAAAACATCTTAATTCATCCACATTTTCAGGATTAGACCAATCCTTAATTTCTTTGATCTTAGTAGGATCAATACAAAACTTATTAATGCTCAAATACCCCCTATTCCCATAATGGGGACCCTCTTTTATTAAATTTTCCAAAATGCCTAGGATGTTAAGCTTGCCAAAACACCTAACTGCATAAAAAATTGATTCAATACTTCCTAGAATTTTTTGGTAAATTATTCATTGTAAAATACTTATTGACACTCAAATTATTCAAGTTATTGTAAGTTTTCTTCAAATTTCATTCAAAAAATGGATTATTAATCATGAATGCTTAAAAAATATGCAGATAGACCTTCACTAAGGAGGTTTCATCTGATTTTCTAATTAGCACATGAGCCACAAACTTCACCAAATCTTACTAGACTAACCTTAAATTTTATTTAAATAATTTACTTCCAAAATTTTAATTTGATCTCATTTTAATTTGCTTATGATGGGCATTTTAAATTTTTCAAAGTGTAGCTTAATTTCTCTCTTAGAATCATAGGACTTTAAAGTTAAAAAAGTAGTTTGTGACACCTCGTAGGATGTCAAATTAAAGACTAAAACCTAAATAGGACAAGTGTACACCTCACCAGCCTTCATGATGCCTTAATAATTCATCACCCTACGTAGGATAATTAAAACAAATCTACAAAACCTGTGAGCCACATGGCATCATCCTGAAAGCTCATAAGTGAGTTAGTTATTGGAATTCAAATCCATTGTATATGTGTCAATATCCTAATCCCCATGAGTAAACTCATTTGATATGAGTTTCCATGCATCCCATTATAATATTTAAGACCATAAAATACCACCATGTGTCTCAAACATGACCATCCAAAATCAAGTGCTCTTTTGAAGTGCCATGTGTTCCTTTCAAATTCATCTAAGACTGATGCATGTCAATGTCACATCACATTCATTTCAAATCTCATAAGAGATTTAATAATAACACATGGATGCATCTAAGCCATCCAATTGAGACTTAATGGTGTACAATTGTCCAAGGCCCCTTCCAAAAGTGATAAGTGGTAGAAGAATGAAGATAAATTTACAAGAATGATGTGTGTCCCCTTTAGACCCATGTGATGATGACACTTGTCATGCCCATTCTTATTATATCTAAGGATCCACTAAAACACCTTTGAAGGCTTGTTAAAGTGATGCATGTCCCCAATAGACTCAGATGATGATGTTATATGTCATTTGCATGGAGTTATGACCCAAGATCAATAGAGTTGTCCCCAAGAGTAACATGTGGCTCCACTTAAGCCATAAAAAGCTATTTGAGATCCCCATAAAATATCCACCTATCAAGGAAAAGCTACGATAATTCATAAGAAAGCCACATGGAAAAGAAAAAATCCTCAATTTCCTCTAAAAGTGATTTGTGGCACTCCCACAACTAACCAAAATTTAAGGGCCTTGCTTGAGATCTCTCTACAAATAAAGGGATGTTATGTGGCATAGTACAAATGATTCATCATGTTAACCTACATTTCAAGATCCTAAGAGAAATTATAAGGTACCACATGTCCATATTTGAGATGACTAAGTATCTTAGTAATCTTCAAGCCCCACAAATGTCTAGCTAGATTTGAGGTAGCATGTCATGTGTCAAAAGATGGCAACCTCTATCTTTATAGCTAAAATTGATGGTAAGTCAAAATCAAATAAGTGATAAATTTGAATTCTAAAATCAATTAAATGCCAAAATCAATAGTTTAGGTGTTTTAAATATAAAGGTGATGATCTCACCATTAATATGGCACGAACCATAATCTCCATTAAACCTTACATTAATCAAAGAAATCTATAAAAGTCTACCCAACTTGACTATTTTTACCTACATTTTCATTTGAATCCCTAATCATTTGCTCTCTATGTTGTATTCATTAAAAATTAAACCAAGCTCCATATAATTCACAAGTTACACCTAGGCGACCATTATTGAAGCTCAGAAGTTATAGATAAGATACAAAAGAATGTTAGTTTCTATTCAGGATATTGTAAAAATGGCATAATCAGGACCCTCCACTTCAGGTAAGGGCATTATATTTGGGGATGATGATTTTATTTTTCAATATGGAAACTTAATCATGATCAAGGACATGGAGTTCATCCCCATAACCATAAGATAGGGGACATGCATTATAGTAGTGTATATTACAATGTTAAAAGAGCTAGGGATCTTGATGATTTCAAGACCATGCCCCACATTATTCATCTCACTTCAGATATCCTAGCAATCCAGGTTACTAGTCTTCATAAAGCCACAACAAAACCAAAGGTCATGCCATGTACTAACCTAGTATATGGTATCTTTGGGATGTAAAAATGTGAAGACATGTTTCTCAAATCCATAAACTAAGGGCCACCAATTACTTTCATCTCTAGGCCTAATTTTGAGAAATACCATGACCTACCTTTGCCATAGGTGGAATAACACCAAAACATCATCAATAATTGGTATGAATCACACTCTCTATATATATTCTTGGCATCATGGGTGACTAACCCAATGGAATTGTCTTCATGAATGACATGGGGGACCTACCTATCTAATAATTCAAGAAAGGAGTAAATATTGTCCTAACTTTATTGAACATAGTATTTTGCAATGCACATATTGGATATGCAGGCATGAGGACTATTTCACTACTACAACTAATCCTAGAAGATCAATAGATTCCCCCACTTAGGGACATTATTAGCATAAATCTAGTTACTATCATAAATGAGACTTGTAATAATGGGGCTCCATTCTACATGATGAGATATTTATTGGATGATATATGTGTGAATACATAATAAGGACCAAACACATGGTCTCTAGAGTGAGATGAAGTTATTACTTAGACATTTTATGCATTACACATCCACCACTTTAAGAAAAATATCAAGATAATTGTAGATATGCCAAGGATCCTTCAAGAAGTCAGAACAATGTTAAGAGACATGGGTAGCTTCTAGCCCTACCCTAACTGCATAATTATCCATATGGAAGGGGTAATGGTAGCTCCACTTAGGCTATCTATATGTGTGCCAATGAATTGGGGAGAGGAGGAGATGTATTATTAACTACTCCATGTAGTTGATGGTTCAAGAGGAAGAAAAAGATAGTCCCCCACAAGATGCCTTATAAGCTAAGGAGGACTAAGATAATTAAATGGTAGGACATTATAGTGGTTACAAGGCATAGGGACTCGAACCTATTTTCCAAGGATGGTTTTAGGGAATGGGACCTAAAAAAATTCATTACTAGAGGTTTGCTTAAATTACAAAAGGATGTGGCATTAGAATACAATCATAAATAAGAGGTCAATAAGTGGATTTACTTGGATGTAATGAATGATAAGATGGTCATCATAAATGTTGACATGAAGAATATAAAACTTGAAACGAGGCTTGATAAGGAAAGGAGGAAGGATGAAATCATAAGGCCTCAACCACCACCAGCTTATGAAAGCCTATTTGATGTAGACTACAAGGCCAAACAAGAAAAAGAGCAAGATGATAGTTTTCCTCTCATCATAAACAAACCCTATATGCCTCCATTATAAGCTAATATAAGCATATAAGACATGCCTCCAAGCTTCAAGATAAGAGAATATAGTAGCCATATTGGCCCCTATCAATATCCTACACTTGTCTCCACATCTTATAAATAATATGCCACAAAAAAATTGGACCAGTGTGGACCTAATGTTATTGAGATTGAAGGATCCCCATAAGGAATTGAGTTCTCAATGAAAGAACTACATTCACTAGCTAGGAAAACTATTGAGAAATTATACACAAGCAATAATTCTCCTAGGGATACCATAAGAGGAGCAGTGCCTCCTCCATCATCTTCCCAAACTCGTTCTATAAGTACTACACCTTTGCCTTATTTCCCATTTGTTAGAACATTTACAACTTCCCCTACTTTTGCTACTACTTCTACTCCCATGTTCACATCCCTTACCATTGATTCCTTTGGATGCACCATTACCCACTTCATATCCCATGCCACTATCAACATTCCACCTCTACCAAGATCCTAGACCACTAGTGCTATCTAGGTTATGGGTTATACCCCTTCCCAGACAACCACCTCTAGTACATCACTCATTCTTGGCTCCCCTACATCAACTAAGACATTAAGGAACATCTCAAATATGTCCCCATTCCATAAGTCACTTAACTTCACCACAAATTCAAAATTATTGGGCCTTGAACATTACCTTCATTTATCCTTAACATAGGCCCTACTAAATCTTTGTTTGATCTATTTGGGCAATTGGACCCAACCAATTTGTTCATCCCTGTCAAGGCTTTAGCTCATTCCACTTCTACCTAGGCACTCCCATTATAGCCACCATCTATATCCACCCAAAATTGGGTGAGAGACATGATGAAAATAATAAGTCAAGGGAGGCCTCAATTAATCCAAGATGTAACCTAAATTAGCATGAGGTTTGATGTTGACATAGGCACAATGAAAAGGGTGGTTATAAGACAAGTGGAACATCTATAATCAAGCTATGTAGTGATTCATGAGAGTAAATAACCCCTCTTCACCTTGACCAAGAAAATTAAGGTTGGCCTAAAATAGGTATAAGAGTATGCAGTGGACCCTATATTTTTAGTGCAAGCATAGGCATAATCTACTATTGACTTAATAAAGGGGATGCAACATGAATTGAAGAGGTTAAAAGAGAAAACATAGCCCACTATACTAGAGGTCACTTTAATTTCAATAATTAACACTATCATTAATGCCTTTAACTTCTACAAAGTGATGAAAAAAAGGTAGGAAGATGGGATCAAGCAAGCCAAAGTAGTCATTAAACTTGACCAAAAACTTGCCCACTATGACACCAAGTTGGCAAACTTGGCTAGAGTGTAAAGAAATAATAAATTTCCTAACCTCAAGGTTCTACCTATTAAAGACATCATTCCTACATAGACCATCCTCATGAATAGGAGGAGGATTTTGAAGACATGATTGGATTAGCTTAAGAATGCCTTTACATCTTTTGAAAAAAATGAATTCAAGATTTCCTTGTTGCTAAAGGATGTCATGATCACTAGGGTGACCAAGCCTGATGGCACCCTATTGGATGAGCAAGAATTTAGAGAAAAAATGAAAGTTTTTATTGCTCAATTCCATCAACATGTGGTTAGTTCAAAGACTACTGTAGAGGTGATAAACATTGTGGCATTTTCCAATCAAAGGCTAGAGAAGGCAAATGCAATTGAGGAAGCACTAAGGCTAATACTCATAAAGTATTTTAGGGTCATCTAGGAGATACCAAAATTATTTAGGCCCATGATCCTAAATTTCTCTTAGATAGACCAAAACTACTAGACATGTTTAGAGGTTTGGACCAAAAAAGAAGCTGAGAATAATTAAAGACAAAAACAACAATAATAGTAAGCATTATAATAGCTACCTCCAGGCCCTTAGGATATTCTATTTTAACTTGTAAAATCAAATGTAGAAAATTTTATTTTTATGGATAATTTTAATCCACTTGATTGTATATTGGGTACCTTTTTGGGTCCACTTAAACATTTCTTAGGCATTTATAAGCTTATAAATAGGGGTGTTTCCCTAATTTGTAAAAGAGGAAACAATTGTTATAAAAATCAATAAAAAGATCCAAAGAATTTAAGTCTATATTTAGTGTTCTTTTGTATGTGTTCTGTGACTTTAGAATTCTCACATTCTTAGATGAATAATAGTTTCTTTTCTGCAAGTGAATTTAGCAATTACATTTCATAAATGCATTTATAAGTTTGAGCTTAATTCTAGGCTGATAAATTTGATAGTATGCTTACTGTATTTTCTTCTCATTTGAATCTAAATATGTCATACAATTTACTATGATTGAGAAAATTTATGCAAAATATGTTATTAGATATATGCATTTTATTTCCTCTAAAATTTCAACTACATTTATTTAGCTTTGAGATTTATGCTAGAGTTGGTAAATGCTACCTATTATATGTTTTACCTTAGATGCTAATAGAATTGATATATTTAGTCATCTTAAGCACATATTATTTTTTCCCTACCCTAATCACTCTTGAATCTACCCATGAATAAATTTAGTTTAGATCATGCTATACATACCCATTATTTATTTGTATTTTGGGTAGTAATTGACAAATATTAAGATAATTCACAAAGATTAGCAAGAAAAGTGTCACTACATAAACATATGCTATCCCTATAACATGGTTTACTTGTAGAATTTTAAAATTATGACCATATATCTAATACTTATGTTATTCCCAATAAAAGTCGTATTAACAACTCAAGCCCCAAGTCATCCTAGGACTTAGAATTGAGTTTCTCACTTTCCCCTTGTTCCCCAGTGATACAGTAAGCATAATATGTGAATCAATGGAAGGTATTTTTTCTAGTGCTATAAGGAGGGCCTTATGAAACTATTTTCATGAATATTTGTTGAATTATAATGTACTTCATTATATACATGCTAAATTATTTCAAAGCACATGAATATTGTTAAAAACACTAAGGATCTACATTCTTTACATAAATCTTTGTATTCTTTGAAATATTTCATCAAGTTAGTGTTCATTTTGTGTAAATTTGTTAAAATAATCTAGATATTTGCTTAAATTCATGCAAATATAGGTGAAATACCCCATTATTTACACATATTAAAGGTTATTTTGATCATCTTTGCAAAATTTGGTATACATTTGTTAAATAATTTGGATATTAGTGCATAGATCAATCTCTAAGGCATTTCTTGTACTGGATATAAATATTTGGGATCATATTACTATAATTTTTTGGGATTTAAATGAACATTTGCTTATCTGTGTGCTTGAAGTTATTCTAAATCCTCAAATGCTTCTATATCATTAAATAAGGCATAGATATACTTTGATGTGTTGGTTTAGCACAAATGTTTATAGGTTAATGTGTAAAGCTAACAATATGTGTACAGGTTTTGAGAAATTTGATGTTTCATAGCTTAGATCCTCAAAGATCAAGGTGGAGTTCTTTGATCTAAGCTTTGTTGTCAAAGATTCACTGATATTTGCAATATTTACCCTTTTTGAATTCATCTTTGAATATCCTTGTGATTTAGTGCCCATCTTGCATCCTAGAGTTACCTAAGATAAGAACCAGGTCTTGATCTAAATCCAATATCCCCTTATCATCTTTAGAAACCTATGATATAAATCCAAGACCCCCTTATCATCCTTAGAAGATCTAAGTAGATGTAAGAAGTCTAAAACCCAGCCAAATTCCCCATCTAACCAAAATCTATAACCTCTCATGTTAATCATGGTGTGGTTAGTTGGCTCATCCATTAATGTCCTTGGGCCCATGTATGATCTACCTAAGAATTTGGAAAAGTACCTACCTCTCTTTACCCATACTAGGAGAGTGACCTCTAAAGATCATGTGAAATCATTTAAGGCATATTTGAGGCTACTCAATATGATTCATGAGGACATGTCCTATCACCTTTTTCCCTTCACCTTTAGGGATGTAGGTTATTATTGGTTCTTTAACATACCTATATATTACATCATGGTATGGGTTCAATTTAATGATACCTTTATTACCCAATTTGGAAGGGTAGTTAGTCTGGGAGTTGTATACCAATAGTTTACCACCCTCAAAAGGGATTCAAAAGAGCCAAACAAAAAATTCAATGATAGGTTCCAAAAGATGTACACCATGACATCCCCACCATGACATCCCCACCATATAAGCCTATAGATGATTTAGATTTATAAATATACAAGAATTTTTTATACCCAATGGAAACCATATTCTTGAGGGGAGCCATGGGTATTAACACATTGCCTTTAGCTTATGCTGAGGATATACTTATTGATGATAAAATACACTCACAATGGCATCTTACCTTTGCTATAATAAAATTTGATCCAACTATGCCTACTCTAAATTTCATCCTTAACAAGAATCAAAACTAGCCTACATTGAAATAATTATCAATACTCAAACAGTTGCCTTTGAGTCATGATGCACCTAACCAGTAGCTTATATTCTTCAACCAAGTAAATGCCAAAGAACATACCTAGAATAATCAAGTAATGGTGCTTGTAAACAACACAAACATCCAATATATCACCCAAATCAAGAACCCAAAACCCATAAAGGGAGAGTTAGACTCAATCCAAAGAACTGCCCAAAAACTTACTAATGATTTCTAAAGAAATAGATGGGTAACACTACTGAGAGCTCTAAAAAAATTATAATTTAAAAATATATAATAGACCTTAAAATATGTATAGAAATATAGTGAGTCTCCTTTGAGTAAATTGACTAAAATCAACATTTTTGATACGTCCTTTCCAAATTGGTGTCGAGTGCACCATACTTCTAGACATGGAGAGATAGACTATGTTGAGTTTTGCCATGCATTTAAAGACATCTAGAGCTAGATAGAGGGATTTGACATGAATCCAAATGATCAAGGTAATAATAAAGGCTCTAATAAATCCATTGATGCTTCTAGATCACCTATCAATCCTCATGGTTGAAACCTATGACTTCCCTAGCCAAGATGAGAATGAACTCAAAGATAATGTTTAGGAAATACATGATTTCTATTAGTACCAACAAAGAAACTACCCCTTTAGAACCCACATATTGATGCCTCTAAGTGTATCATAGGTTATCTCAATGTTTAAATAACACTTCATATTTTAAAATCATAAGAATTCAGAGCATGAGTTGTAGGTATTCAACAATTGTGATGCCTAAGGTGAAATAGAAACAAAGCAAGGTAGACTATTCCACAAAATTTATATGGTTTGGTGGTTGGAATCCACCTTGATCCAAGCCTTTATGAATTTTGGTGAATCTTGATCCAAGTTATAAACTACACTAATCTACATGAATATTTGATAATGAGATTTAAGATATAATGAGTTATTTTATAAAAAAAAGGTAAAATAAGGGTAAGGTAGAAAGGAATAAAATGTGATTACTAATCTTTATCTAAAACATTATGACAAATTTTTAGTTGACTAAACATGCATTTAAACCAATATGTAATGCAAAATAGGTAATGCTCAATTTTCACTACAACTAGGTGAAATTTTGAGGATAAGTTGAAGATACAAGTAAGAACTAAGTATGATTTAATGTTTTGATACCACACCTAGATAGCTAATGTACATCTTTAATGCAAAAAAAATTAAAGTGAAGCAACTTAATATCTTTTCAACTAATCTAACATAGGACATATTAGCAACCCTGTAACAAAAATGCAATTTAGAATTAAGGAAACCATTCAAATTTGAGATCTAAATAAGTAATTGAGATAAAAAGCTGGTAAAACAACAATATAGACAAAATTTGAAGAATTTTTTAGCTATATTAATTATTCCAAGTATACAATTTTTGCTCAAAAATATCTCCTTACAAAATGGTAACGCCACCTACTTATAGAAAGCATAGGTGGTGTACTAGTCAAATTCAAGATACATATGTGTATAATAAGGACAATTTCCCTTGTATGAAAATTCTATCATACATATGACTCTTCTACATTAGACTAGCCTAAAAATCTATATGCTAACAAACTAGCATATAGTTGTACAATAGAATATTCCATTTTACAAAATGTATGCAAAATTAAAATACATAAAATCTTCTATTGAGTTGGTGGTGGCCTCCTAGCTGCCTTTGTTGTAGGATGTTCTTAGCCTTGTTATGTTGTTCATTGACTATCTCTAGATCTATTACAGGCTTCATCAAACATCCATCTTCTTGTTCTGTTAGTTTGTTGAACTCTTTGTCATTTCTCAACATGGCCTCCTTAATGCTTTGGGCCTCTATGATTCACTCTCTTGAATTAATGATAATATCCATGATTTTATGATTCTCACTACTAGATCAGCCCTAACTTTTCCATTTAATCTCTTGGATGGTGGTAGTGGCTCTTTGCTTAAAATCCTCATCATTGATCAACCCCATAGTAGTGGGTTGTGAAAGCTTTATCAGCATAGTTCCTAAGAGTTTCTCAGTCCTACTTATCAAAGTTTCATCTTATCTTACAAGATCACTAACATTCTTGTGCCATGTGCTCAAATCCTACACCTTATCAATAACAATGCCTAGGAATATACTCAACTATCCTAGACTAATAGTCCTAAAGTTTAGGATCTGTCTCCTTACCTACACATTAATGAGCTTAATAATCTATTCCTTAGAAGTTTACCATTGGATGACCAAGGATATGGTTGTTTGAGATTTTTGCATTAAGGCACTCTATCTAAGCTTCATGGCCTTCAAGGCTTTAAACATATCAAAAAATGATCCACTTATCATCTTAATTATTTCCTTAAGTACAAAAAAGATGGCTTGGGATTCAAGGTCTTGCTTCTCCTTCTTTAAGTTGGTAATTTGTTGCTTCAATCCCCTAATTCCTACCATTACTTGTGCTAACCAGGTACCAACCAAGCTCTCCACATCCTCTTGATGGATGAGATGGTATCCTAATTCCTATCTTCCCGTTGGAGTCAGGCTTGTGAAAGGTTCCACCCTTTGAAAGGTGAACTCTTATGTACCAACCATAGTTTTCCTTCTGGTGATCTTATATAGCCCTAAGGTATCTAGATTAAATTAGACTGTAGTGGTAGGATCAGTTAGCTAAGTGGCTTCTATAATTTCAAATTTGGTATTGATAGACTCCCTATTAGGACTTGTTTCAAAGTCTTAACATTAGGTTAGATTTTTTTGGTAGGTTAAATAAATAATTATTATTAATGGGGCATGCATATTTTTAATAAAGACACCCCCATAAAATAAATTTACTTAGTTTTAGTTTTAGGTAGTTTTTATGTTTTAAGTTAATTAATTATAACTACCTTATGGGTTGATTTCCCATAAAGAGCTGGTTATAGGATTAGTTGGTTTTACTAGTCATGGGTAAAATCTATAAAATCAATTTTTGCAATGTAAAAGGGTTAATGGAGCAAAGACACCCTTTTATGTACTTAGTTTTTTGAAAATTAATAAAATAGTTCTACACTCACACTAAGTGGGGACAAGGTTCAAATGATTTGATCAAGGAGTTATCAGTCGTATCAGAGCTTGGTTTTGTCTAGCACGGTGAATTTTGGGAGCTTGGCGAATTTGAAAGAAGGCAAGGTGAAAAGTTAAATTCATGAGAAATCAAATCATGTGAAATAAGGTATGCCATATCAAGCAAATATTTCATTCATTTAAATGTAATGTCAAAAGTTTGAAAAATTATTAAATTATTTTGATTTTTCAAATATTTTTGCATTTAAGCCTACGTATTTCTCTTATATGACCATTTGGTCATTTTCACCATTCATGATCCATTAAATTGTATTCAAACTCCTCATCTGGAATTAAAAATTAATTTCTTAGAATTTAAATGTTATTAAATTCATTAATTTTTTACAAAAATAAACTTGTATGGCCTATTTGCATATTGAAAACCTCTATAGTTTTCATCCATGGCTGTCATTGTTGATTGCATTCATTCTCAGCCCTTTTGAATCCAAAAACACCTAAAAATATAGTTAAAACCCCTATTTTAAATCCTTAAAGGAAAATCTGGCAATTTTTTTTCATTTGTACAGCCAATGGTATGGCCTTCTAATGCCCTGGCTGAAATTTGAAACCATTTCCAGCAAAAAATACCTCAAAATTTTGTTAAACTCAACTAAAACTAGTTTTATACTACCTGTATAGATTTTTACGGCCACAGGGAGTGAGATAAGGTGCAGAGAGAGGTTGCAGGAGCTACCATGGCATCCCAGGCTAAAATGGCACAGGGATAAACTCAGGCAAATATTTTTTTTATGTTTTTAAAGTTTGGTTATCAAAAATTTGTCTTAGATGGGTCCCACATGAGAAGCTTAGCTGAGAACGTGAAAAAGGGAAAAATCTTGGATTTATTTACATACATGTAATTTTTTTAAAATTTTCCCTCATAGACAAAATCAAGCATAAGTACAAGTTTTTGTGTATTATATTTTGAAAGTGCTCTTAGAGCAATTGGTTAAAGTTATTTTATAAGAAGCTTGCAAGGAGGAGGTCAAGGGTTCAAATCCCTTATTTTTGGAAGAAATTTATTTATAATATACTTTTTATAAAAGGAATATTCTCTTTTAATTTTCTTTTTTGTATGACTTGAAAGTTGTGAAAAGCATACTTATTGTATATTGTTGTTTTAAAAATTGAAAAAGGGGAATTAAATTCTATTTCTTTTACATTATTGTGGTGACATAAGGGTGTAATTGGTGGAATAAAAAAGTAATTTTTGGAAATAAGGGTGTAATTAATTTATTTTTAGTGAGGTTAAGTTTAAAACCCATCAAAAATTCTTGTTTTTTTTTTTGCTCTACGCGGAGGTTAAGTGAAAAACCCCATAGAAACAGTGTCTTGTGTACTGAGTGTGATATTTGTTTCATCTCTTTTGCATTTTTTCACAATTTTATCTATTGCACTTGATTTTATTTCAAGATGCCTAATATTTAAAACTTGCTTTTAGATGGTGATAGATTAAAAATTTATAATTATTCTGATTGGAAATGATTGATGGAGGCTTCACTAGTTTTTAATGAGTTATGGGATATTGTCAAGAATGAAAATCCCACATTTAAAATAGAATAGGATAAATTAGATGCATTAAATTTATGTGATTCTAAGTATTTATCTCTCATTAAGTGTTGATGTACTCATGATACTTATGTTCATATTGAAAATTCTCCTCATAGTTACACTGCATGGAAAACATTGTCATATTTGTATGATAAGAAACCTAATCATAAGAAGATAGATATTCATATGCAGTTGTTTACTTTGTCATTAGATAAAGATGGGGATATGGGAGAATATATGTTTAAGTTGAAAAATATCACTACTAAGTACACTAAGGTTGGGTTTGGAAAACTAGATGATGACCCCATAGTCATTGTTGCTTTGAAAGGACTACCTGGGTCCTATAGGAATTTTGTTGAAATGTTGCATGTCTCTGACAAGATCATAGGCATCACCTTTGATAATTTGGCTAATTTTCTCATCCAACATGACCTCTCTCTACCCAATAAATCCAAAAAAACCAAAGAATCCCATGTTTTAGAGTCAAAGCCTAGTTCATCTTCATCTGGGCATCAAAACAATAGAGGAAATAGTTATAAAGGGGGTCAAGGTTACAGAGGAAGAAGATATCAAAATAGAGGTAGGGGTTATTAAAATAACTAACAATATAACCAATCACATTCACATGAAACAAGTGATAGAGGACATGGTCACAACACATATAGGGGTAGAGGTTGGGGTAGATCAGACATTCAATGTCATAGATGTGGAAAAATTGGTCACATTGCCTCACAATGTAGGATTACTTTTGATAAAATTTAGAATTCACAAAAATTGAATAATTCTAACTCTACTTAGTATGTCAATCATGACTATGATGAGTCCAATAATGTTGCCCATGAATTTGCATTCACTACTTTGGGACACATTGATTATATTGAAAATGAGGCTAGAGATGAACTCATAAATGTATGGGTTTCAGACATAGGAGCAACCAAACACATGGCATTTAGGAGAGATTTATTTTTGTCTTTCAAGGAAGCTTCTCTCTCTCCATTTTCCTTGGTAGATAAGTTTATGCATACACCACTAGGACTTGGATCTATTTGGATTCTTCTTTTTAATTGGTCTGTAAAATACTTGGAGGATGTTTGGTATGTTCCCACATTGAAGAAACACTTACTTTATATGGTAACTATTTGAAAGAAAGTTTATAAAATTATGCTTTAAAATGGGCTCATTTACATCGATTAAGTGAAGGATGATTATATAATAATGTATACGGATATGAAGATAGAAACTTGGTTAGATTGCATTGTAAAGTGTTTACTCCCACTATAAAACTTGCGACAATTATTGACATAGGTATAGGTACTATGTCTACATAGTGGTTATGGCATCTCTGCTATGGACATTTGAATATCCACTCTTTATTAGATTTTTAGAGATATGGTATGGTGAGTGGGTTGCCCACTTTTTTCAAAGATAGTACTTTGTGAGTCATGTGTTTTGGACAAACAAAATTGGGAGAATTTTCCTAAAAAGTCATCCTAGAGAGCTAACAGGTGTTTGCAATTAGTTCATAGTGATGTATGTGACATGAAAAAGTCATCCATTTGTGGGTGTAGATACTTTGTCTTATTTATTGATGACTTTTCTCAGATGACTTGGGTATTTTTTATGAAAAACAAATCTGAAGTTTTTAATAAGTTCGTTGATTGGTTACACTTAGTCAAAAAATAAATAGGTTCACATTTGGTCACTCTTCATTCAGATAATGGAGGTGAGTATACCTCAAATGAATTTTTAGATTATTATCAAGAACATGGCATTCATTGACAATATAGTAATGCTTATACTCCACAACAAAATGGAATATCTGAATAGATGAATAGAACTTTAGAGGGCACAACATGTGCCATGTTGCACTATAAATATCTTGATGATAAGTTTTGGGTAGAATCCATTGGTACTATAGTGTATTTGAGAAATAGGTCCCCCACCATTGCACTTTTGGGACAAATTCCATATGAGGCATGGTATGGGTTTAAACCAAAAGTTAAACACTTGAAAGTGTTTGTATATCTTTGTTTTTATTTGGTTCCTATTAAACACATAACTAAGTTAGAACCACAAAGTCAAAATGCATCTTTCTTGGTTCTTCTAAAGATAAAAAGGGTTTTCATTTGCTTTCATAGGATACAGGCAAATTCATAGTGAGTCAAGATATAATATTTGATGATTTTGGGACTATGAACACTGCAGAGATTGATTCTCAACTTGATAGATTAGAGAGGAAAAATAAAAAAAGTGATAAGAGTTTGAATAATGGGGATAAATCTTCAAAGCTGTGGTATGAGACTCAAATTCCTTCACTTTCCTCTCCTTCATATACAATTTCACAAGTTGATGACTTAGAAATTGTTGAAAATTATCTAAGTCCCCCTTCAAATGATGCACATGATGAAAATTCTAGAGTCCTTGATTTGAATAATTTGACTAAGTATCCAAAATGGGCTCAAATTACTTTTTCTGACTTGAAAGTAGATGAAGTTGGTCTAGCAGGGCTCATGAATTCTTAAAAATAGGTAAACTATGTTATAGTTATTACCACTTCTTCCTCTGAGCCATCCACTTTTGAGGAGGCATCCACTGAACATGTTTGGCAATAGGCAATGAAAAGTGAGTATGATGCCATATTTAGAAATAATACATGGGTTTTAGTTGATCCTTCACATGTTAAACCCATAGGATGTAAATGGGTTTATAGGACTAAGTATAAATCAGATGGATCCATTGATAAACATAAGGCAAGACTTGTTGCAAAAGGATATGCATTACAAGAAGGTATTGACTATAAGGAAACATTTGTACCAACTGCCAAATGGCACACTATTCATATAGTACTTGCCTTAGTAGCACAAAATGGTTTGAAAGTACATCAATTAGATGTTAAAAGTGATTTTTTAAATGGTGAATTATAGGAAGAAGTATATATGAAACAACCTTAGGGTTTTGAATAGGTGGTTGCCAAACACAAAGTGTGTGAATTGATAAAAGCTTTGTATGGGCTCAAACAGGCACCCAAGGCATGAGTGATTGAAAACCTACCCTCACTCCCATGGAAAGTAACTTAAAATTGTCTAAGGATGATAGCAGTGCCTTTTTTGATGGCACCACATACAGACAATTGGTGGGAGGTTTGGTATACTTGATGACTACCAGGAGTGATATTTCATTTTCAATTGGAATTTTATCTAGGTTTATGCATGAGCCTAGAGAAATTCATTAACATGTGGAAAAAGGAGTAATTTCTTACCTTTAGGGAATGAAAACATATGGCCTTGAATATCATCACAACAAGAACTTCAAACTTGTTGGATATTGTGGTGCAAATTTTGGTAGATGTGTGGATGATAGAGTGTCAACCATAGGATACACTATGCATATGGGTTTAGATACCATTGATTGGTGTTGTAAGAAGCAAGATATAGTGGAAAATTCATCAATAGAATCAAAGTATATTGTAGCATGGGATGCTTCTAGATAAATTGTTTACCTACGTCATATTCTTGAATATCTTCAAGTTTCTTAGTTTGCTCCTACATAGTTATACATTGGTAATCAAAGTCCAATCAAGATGTCCAATAATCCTATGTTTCATGTCAAAAAAAAACATATGGATGTCAAATACCATTATCTATGAATTCTAGTTGCAAAGAAAGCTCTTGATCCAATATATTGCCCAATTGTCGATCAAACAGCTGACATCTTCACAAAACCCCTTGACAGAATCAGATTTGAAAAATTTAGAAAAATACTTGGTATGTGTCCAAAGACCTGACTTTGGATCATATGGGGGTTTGTTAGGACTTGTTCCAAAGTCTTTACATTAGGTTAGATTTTTTTGGTAGGTTAAATAAATAATTATTGTTAATGGGGCATGTATCTTTTTAATAAAGACACACCCATACAATAAATTTACTTAGTTTTAGTTTTAGGTAGTTTTTATGTTTTGAGTTAATTAATTAGAACTACCTTACAGGTTGATTTCCTGTAAAGAGTTGGTTATAGGATTAGTTGGTTTTACCGGTCATGGGTAAAATCTATAAAATCAATGTTTGCAATGTAAAAGGGTTAACGAAGTAAAGGCACCCTTTCATGTACTTGGTTTTTTGAAAATTAATAAAATACTTGTGCACTCGCACTAAGCGGGGACAAGGTTAAAATTATTTGATCAAGGAGTTATCACTCCCTTGGAGCATCCATTCTCTTACCACCGTCCCCTTTTGCCTCCACTATTCTCCTTTATTCTTTTTCTTTCATCATCTAAACAATCCATGGTTGGAGGTCCTCTTACACATCAACATTGATACTTTGTGTTAATGCCCATGAAGGGGCCATATAAGTAATCTTTTGTAACTTCCCATATATGAACCAATCTAGAATGACTAGCCCATGAATGGGGAACTCATCACTAAATAAGTTTATCTCCTAGACTAGGTGTATAAATGGGAGCTTTAGCCTTTTAAAACTAGTAGGGACAAGGTCCAACTCAGTCTTACTCTTCCTTTGAATGGTAGTTGGGGCTAGGGACAAATCATGTTCCTTTATCTTATCCTCTTCAATCCCTTCCAATTGTCACGAGTCTCTGCAACTTGCCCTACTTGAGTGCCAGGGTCTTCATCTATTTCCCCATAATCTAAGCCATAAGCTTCCTCAAGATCTAGGAAAACCTCCTCAACTATCTCATATCACTCAAGAGCTACCATGTCCACATGTTCCATCAGAGGTGGTGGTTCTTGTAGAGGGCTTGGAGATTATGTTACTTCACTTGGCCTCTCTTCCAATTGTTTCTTGCTAGGTGTTTCTATACGATTTTCACTTTCACATTCAAAGAGAGAATAAGAAACTAAGAAGAATGGTCTGAGGCTTGTATATACCTGGATGAAGTCATGCACACCATAATCCAGACGTCGTGAGAACTCCTCTTTGGTTGTGGAGGATGACACCTAAAAAAGAAAGAAACTAAAACATGAAAAGGCATTAGATGAGGAGATGGTGGGCTGCCAAGTGAAAGATTGATCCCAAAAGCAAAAGCTTGAGAGATGTCAACCCACTGACTAATAAAAATAATGTCTGATAAAAAGTAGAATGATAGAAAGACTGAAATGATTAAAGACTGAAAAGGAAATGGAAGCAAATGCTTACCTAAATGATGATGTTGGGCTGGTCATAGTCACTGGCATTGGTGGTCCTACCGGCGTCAGTTGTCAAGGTCTGTCAACGTCGGTTGGGGCGGTGGTCTCTGCAACCAGCGTCGGTCAGGGCAGTAGTCTGTGGTCAGGTCTGTGGTCTGTAGATAGGTCTAAAAAGGGGTCTAAACAAGTTTTTGTGCTGTTTGGATGGTCTGAGAGAGTCTGGTTTTGGTTAATGGTCTGTGCAGAGGTTTAGATAGAGTTGTAGGGACAATAGACAGAGTGTATGGTCAGACAGAAGACAGAGGCAATATGGAGACAGAAAAATAAGGATTCGGGTCTGATCTAGTTAATAGTCTAGTCTGGGGGGGATATTACTTGAAAGCAATAACTAAAAACATAATGAAAACATAGACAATATACATACCTATGCCTTGTTGAAGGAGTGCTGCTGATACTGTCCTTTTTGTTGATGTAGCCTGTGTGGAGGACCTATTGCTGGTGTAGAAGCCTACTGTGTGAGAGAGAGTGAGAGGTCTAGTTTGAAGATTGGCAGATTGATTGGCAGAGTGGCAAACGGTTGAAGACTAAAGATTCAAGGATTCTAGAGTCCCATGAAGAGCCAGGGCAAAGGGGGGATAATAGATGCAGAAAACCATTATGAAGGTTGCCGACGTCGGCAATATCGCTAACATCGATCGACAGTTGACCGACATCGGTGGCTAGAAGGCAGGAAAAAGGCTAAAAATAGCCTTTCATCCATTTTCCCAACTGTCGGGTCAGTGAGTCCGAAGAAGAAATGGTCGAAGGTGATTCAAATGGATGAGAGGTTAAAGGGGAGAAGTTGGAATGGGGGTCTAGGCATTAATATTGGCCATGTGGGAAATGAAGGGAATCCAAAGAAGGGTATCCAAGGGTGGTGAGGTGGCAAGGGAGAGAGAATTATTAACTTAAAATAAGATAATTATTTTAAATTAATAAGACATGGGTTAGGAGTGGTTAAGTGGACCAAAGGGAACTAAGGGGGGAGCAAAGACCAAGGGGTAGACACGATTTCGGTGTCTACATTTGCCCCTTTTTGTCTTGTTGGTTGTTCTAGACAAACTGCAAGACAAAAATAGGAGTTGATTGTCCCAGGTGTGGGATAAGGTTGATTTTGTCCTGTTGGTTGTTCAAGTGAACTGCAAGACAAAAATAGGAGGGTTGGTTGCCCCGATTATGGATGAGGTATTCCCCCTCAAAGCAGGAGTCGAGGGAAAGGAACCTGAAATCAGGTGCTGATTTGACAAAGAGTGGATGAAAAAAAATGGTGAGTGTGAACACTGCAATAGTTGTGATTGCGTGCATACCACTGCATGAGATGGTCAGGTCAAATTTTCACAGGTCAAGGGTTGAGGAGTGCCAAAATTGAAATAATCGAGCTCCAACATTAGTCGTAGCTGATTGGGTTATTCAATCTAAGCTGAAGCTCCAATGGTCATCATGTTCCATGTATCCTGGGCTCAGGAAGTGCTCTTGGGAACACAAAAACATCACAAGTAGTGGGGATCAACCAGCTTGCAATCCTATACTTGTGAAGGTCAAAAATATGGGCTGCACACAATTTTGCTAACCAGTCGTGGGGTAGCATACATGCAAAAACAACCAAGGCAACGTCGTCTTGGAAGTGGTTGAGGTCAGAGGAGATAGTCATGATCTCCATGGTCATTGGTTGAGGTGGATGGATGGACAAAAGAAAGTGGCCGAGCTAACCTCAGAAGACTGAGTGCTGCCTACATAGCCCCTATGGTTAGGGCCTCAGGCCAATGTAGTTCTCCCTAAAAGGGAGGAAGAGGGTCAAAGGTATGGATTGGTCGTAGTCAAGGTCAAGGTCATGGTCAAAGGTCAAAGGAAAGAATGGTTTGTCCATCAAGGAGATGAATAAATGAGGGTGGTCGAGCTAACCCTAGAAGACAGTCGTGTCATCTGAGTGCTGCCTACATAGCCCCGGTCTTAGGGCCTTAGACCAATGTAGTTCAGATAGAGGGGTCAAAGAGGTTGATGGTCTTGGTCAAGGTCAAGGTCATGGTTGAAGGATAGAATGGTTTGTCCATCAAAGAGACGAACAAATGAGGGTGGTCAAGCTAACCTCAGAAGACATCGTGTCAACTGAGTGATGCCTACATAGCCCCGGTCTTAGGGCCTCTGACCAATGTAGTTTAGACTAAGAGGGGTCAAAATGGTTGATGATTGGTATTGGTCATGATGAATGATGAGGGGAAGATGATGTTGCAGCCTTTTCCATATTGTGTGATGGTGTATTCTGTAACATTGGTCGAGTGGTCTTTCATCCCTATCAATTTTCCATATTTGTGATGGATGTATGCTAAAAATAAATTGAGGTCTATTTATGCTTCAGCAAGTATTAGTTTATGCTTAACATAAATTGTGTTTGGTTGATAGTTTCCATGTCTATTGGTGTCCATAGAAACTATGTGAAATGGACTAGGTCATGTCGGTGGTCTGAAAATGTTTTGGTTTTGATTTGGGTTTGGTTGGATAGATGATGATTGGGTTGAATGCATGACCAAAGTGTGACAAAAAGTGAAAGGCAAATTGCTCTTTCATTGACAAGGACTAGAATGATGGCATGGATAAGGGTTGTTAGAAACAAAAGCCCCGTTCATGCATTACGTCGTTGATCTAGTGGTTGTGTTTAGAGAAGCAATCGAATCACTTGACGTTAAGTGAGCTCGAAATCCCTTGAGTATGAAGGGGTGATAGGTTTGAATATGATATGTAAGGAAGGGGGAACCCTTTTTGGTAGGAACAACTTTTCCCCTTTTATAGGTGACCCCAAGAATGACTATAGACAAGTCCATGACTCTAAAGTTTGTCAGTCAATTATATATATATATATATATATATATATATATATATATATATATATATATATAGGGAAGACTGATCGATGCGGGAAGCCTGCGATGGGATGTCGTTTTGCTTTGTGGTCATGTTGTGAAGCTGATCGATGCAGGAAGCTTCTGATAATAGTGTTGTGTATGGCAAGATTTAGGAATAGCCATCCTTCGAGGGAGTGGTCTATATTCTGCTTTTTATGTTTTTGATATGACTTTGGCCTAGCTGTCCTTCAAGGGAGTAGTCTAGTAAATACAACAATGATGATGCAGCTATCCTTCGAGGGAGCAGTCTACATTTATAGTTTTATGACCTTGGAATATGAATCCCATTTTTATATATATTTGATTGATTTGTTGACTGGACTTTTGGTCATGGACTTGACTATAGAGGTTTAGAGGGTTTCCCTTTTATTAGGACAAAGCATTCATGCTTGATAAAAGGGTTAGGATTGAGGGTTGAAGGAGATAGGAATGACGGTGACAAAGACTACTCAAGGGATTGAGCTCAAGCTAAACATCAAAATGACTAATTACTTGACTAATAGTAGATTGGTCAAAGATGCAAGGCATAAAAGGGGCTCAGGTTCTAACAAAGTCTTGACCCATGCTTGTGTTATGATGTAAGGTCTGAATCAATTAGGAGCAAACTTGCCCCATTTGCTTTGTTCCAAATTGGTCACATGTTGATTGATGTTGAAAGAGTTGGTTGATGTTTGGTTGAGGTTGGTTGATGTCTGGGGTCGATGTTTGATTAAGGTTTGGTCGATGGTCTGGTTGAGGTTGGTTGATGTTTGGGGTCGATGTTTGATTAAGGTTTGGTCGATGGTCTGGTTGAGGTTGGTTGATGTCTGGTGTCGATGTTTGATTAAGGTTTGGTCGATGGTCTGGTTGAGGTCAGGTTGAATGTTTGGTCGAAGTTGGGTCGATGCTTGGTTGAGGCCTAGTCGAGGTTTAGGATTAAAAGAGTGATGGATATTTGGTCGAGACTGGGTTGAAAGGTTGGTCGAGGCTTAGATGAAAGTTGAATTCCCCTAGCAGCTAGGGAGAATTTCTAATAGATTGGTCAAGGTCAGTTGAGGCTTGGTGGCTAGATTGACTGTGTTGATGTCGAATAAGGGGGTTAAAGGTGGCAAAGGGACCATAATCGAGTGTGGAGATCCCGATTTAGGTGATGAGGTTTGAGAAGCATGGGTCAATGTTGATGATTTTTCAAAGGGGTGGTCAAGAGGATCCTTGATGAGAAGGGAATCCTTTTTCCGGTGTTGATGAATGACTACTTTAAGAGCACAACAACGCTCAGTGTCATGTTCTAGAGTGTGATGATAATGACAAAATTTAGAGTTGTCGAACCAAGATGGTCTTGGTCTGAGAGTTGATGAGTGGGATGGTTTTTTGGGTTTGTTGATAGTATGGTCGAGAAGAAAGGTGTCTTTCTCCAAGCATTGGCGAATGACAACCTTGAGGGCACAATAATGCTCAGTGTCATGCCCAGGCATGTGATGATACACACAAATCTAAGTGTCGTCGAACCAGGGTAGTTTTGGTCTGAGGGATTGATATGGTTTAATAGGTAGGAGATTGATGCAAGAAGACTGCAACAAGTGTCGTAACAGTAGGGCATAAGAACCTGCTAATGGGTCTGTATGTCTTGTTGCAGTGGGGGTTAATGACTTTGGTTTGAGAGGCGTAAGAGGCATTGGTCGTACCATCATTTTTATGGGTGGTGTAACCACACGTGGAGATGGCACTTTGGTGGTGATAGGTGTTGGATGTTTTGGAGGAAATATATGTTTGATGGGTTGAGGAAGTAATGGAGGTGACTTGCCTCTGTGAGGTATGGGAGTAAGAAGCACCCCTATTAAAGTGGATGGATGCGGGCCCAAAATTGAAGGTAATGATGAAGGTAGGGGAGGAATCCTCTGGTGTGGTTTAATGGCCTTCGTTGGTTTGGGGTGAGGGCCACTATTGTACGAGGTGAGGTTAGGTGCAGATTTGGATTTAGATGTGGACGAAAGTGAGTGAGATGTAACAATCTCAGGCAAAGGGCAAGAGGAAACCGTGACTGGGTCTTCCTCGATCAAAATGGGAGAAGAGACTGGTTCTTCTCTTGGTGGAGAAGAAATAGGAGAGTGTGGCTCTACAGTTGGATAGAGAGTAGGAATGGTCATGGTCTCGATATGTGGTCTAGGCATGGGGAATATATGATCCCCCATTGATGACAAGAAGGATGAGGGTGAGGCAGCCAATGTGGGTGCCATCAAAGCATCCTCCAATATCGGAGAGGTTGATGGAGGACAAATAAGAGAAGAAAGTTTTTCATCCTATGGAGGAGGAATAGGGGAAGAAAGGTCTTCCACCTCTGAAGGAGGTTGGTCAGGGATCAGAGAATAGACAATGTTGATCGTGTGTATATCATGGTCTTGAGGGTCATTGGTCATGGTCTGGACATTGTTTTGAGTAAGCGGGTGATTAGGAAAGGGTTGTTTGAAGATGTCAAGGTTTTGGTTGGGTGGGGCATTCGAGTTGTCCAAGATGAGATCCCCCTTGTCTAGCATGTCTTGGATGATGTTTTTGATGGTTTGACAGTTGTCTGTGTCATGGCCTTTGACACAGTGATAGTTGTAAAAGTTGTTCTCTCTGTACCATGCAGGGATAGGTGTTGAGGGGTCAAATTGAAGTGGTCATATTGAAGGGAGATTGAGGACCCCTACTTGACGAGTTTATCCAAGATAGAGGCATATGACTCTCTAATTGGAGTGTATTGACGTTGTATGGATCGACGTTGGAAGTGTCTATTGATGTAGTCTGATGTTGAAAATTGAGGTCGGTTGGTTATTGTTGAAGATGATGGTCTAAAGATGACAATGTTTGCCGACCCTTTGGACTAGGAGTGGGCAGAAGAAGGTTTGGACGAAGAAGAGTCATTATATTTTGCGTTGTTATTACGCAATTTAACCTTATTTTCATTGATGGTGTAGAGTTCAAGCTTTCTTTCCATGGTGAAAGCTTCGTCAAAGGAGCAGAATGTCTGGATCCACAAGGTAGAAGAGATGTGCCTGGCACATGCTTGAGAAAAGAGCTCGATGAGCTCAAGTTGAGGCAAGGAGAAGGAGAGCTGGTTAATTAGGGCTCTCCAACGGGCGACAAAATTGACTATGGATTCGTCATCAAATTGCATGATGGAGTAAAGGTCTGTGATTGAGACTTGTTTGGTGATATTGATAGAAAAATGGTTAAGAAATAATTGGGCGAGTTGAGTGAATGAAAAGATAGAATGTCTGGTAAGAGATCTATACCAGTCAAGGGCAGGGCCAAAAAGTGACATGGGGAACGTGCGTAGAAGTAACACATCATCATGGGCTATGAGATAACAAGCATGTCTAAACGCTCAAAGATGTTGTTATGGGTCCTCCTTACTCTGAAAGTGAGTAAATTTAGGGAGTTCCCACTGGTTGGGGTATGGTCGAATGGGCACAAAAGGATGAATGGGTTCGTTGCAAATTTACTCATATGATAAAGCATTGCTTGAACCAGAGATAGAGGTCTTGAGACTAGACATTTTGTCCATCAGCATTTTGATTATGTCAGCTGATGGATTGGCAGGTAGGGCACCCCCTAGGTTGCAGGGTACCTAGAAGGTGGTCAAAGAGGCATATGACGTACTTGGTTGCATTTGTGTAGGTGAAACATAAGGGTAGTGCATCATAGGGATAGATGTCGTGGTCAAAGGGGCTCGTGCCATGAAGTTGGAGGACACAAGTTGATTAGATACTGCCATAGATGGTTGAGTGGCAGCACTAGTAAAAGGATAGGTTGTCACTCCTGCTTGTATAGGTGCAAGAGTGGGTGAGGTCGAGACAACCAAGCTCTGGTATGGTGTAGAACTTGGTTGAATTGTGTGGGGTTGAGGGGGTAATGAAACCCTGATGGAGGTAGGTTTAAAAATAGATGGGGAGGCCAAACTTTGCATAATGACCATGGTCGAGTGACTAGTCGAGACAATGGGCTGAGTCATGATGGGTTGAGTAGTGGATGATGTCGATGTCATTGCCACTGTGAGTGAAAGGTCCCGCATTTGGTTTCTTGTGAGATAGTTTTGGAGGGCTTTGACATTGAGGTCCAAGAATATTTCAAAATCTTGGTCCCCTTCAGGGATAATGGGGGTTTGAGTCAGGGTCGGTCGAGTAGGAGTTCTTTCGGTCTCTGAGTGGAACTCCATTATAGGACTGGTTATGGACAGGGAAGGCGGAAGCAATTGATGTCTCGCTTGGTCAAGAAAAGCCTTGGTTTGAGTGCATGTCAAAACCATTCAAGGCAAGAGGGGTTAGGTTTTAGAAACTGTGTTTTTTTAGTTTCAAAAACTTAGAATGTGGTTTTGGCAGAAAAAGGGATGGGTTTTAGGCTTCTGTTTTGAAAAAAATATTGTGATAGTGACCGACGTCAGTTGAAAAACTGATGTTGGTGATATCAGATGGCTGACATCGGTCAGATAATCGATGCCGGCGAGGAAAGGTTGCCAACGTCGATGGTAAAACTGATGCCGGTGACTGTGGTTTCTAGAAACCCAAAAGATTTGAGAGTTTTTGGAAAAAAGGAAGAAGAACATCCTCACTAGCTCAAACAAGCAGATAAGAATAGAAAAACAGAGATGGAGATAGGTAGACCCTAAGCGTTAAATCTTAAGAATCAACTTTTAGAATCTTGTGGCTTATGCCTTAAAGTGATGTTTGGGAGGTTGGCTGTCAGAATGGGTCCTAGAAGAGGTAGTCTATGGATGGTTTCAGGTTTGTTTAGGTGCTCAAGAGTCTGGGTTAGGTTTGGTACGTGGTCTGGTGCTAAGGAGCAAGCTCCCCTCACTTCACGAGCCCAGTGATAAGCTGGTCTCGCTTAGCCAAAATATACCATCCCTAGAGATTATCCTCTGCCAGAGAATGGAGTAGGATTTCCCCTTGGTGATAAAATCCAAGTGAGATTTCCAGGGAGGTGTAGACACCGAAATCATGTCGACTCCCCTGGTCATTCCTCATCTTATTCTTCTTCGCCTATTTAACCCTTGTTGATCACTTGTTCCACCAACCTTGACCCTAGC
This sequence comes from Torreya grandis, assembly GCA_037957365.1. NCBI lineage: Eukaryota > Viridiplantae > Streptophyta > Pinopsida > Cupressales > Taxaceae > Torreya > Torreya grandis. Next base: position 1,555,721 of record JARHVA010001554.1, on the reverse strand, counting down.
AGCATGTAAAAATGAGCACAGAGCTAAAGCTAGACTCTATCCCCATTATGCATCTGCCGACGATGGTCTTTACCCGGCCGATGTCGCCGATGTTGGTCACCTATCGGCCGACATCGGCAATCCTACCGACGTCGGTCACCTTGCCGTTATCCGTTACCAGTTATCATTCAGTTTCCCGAAACGGTTGACGAACCATCTCTGGAACCGTCTCTCGCCTTCATCAACCTCCGCCAACCATTCGAGACCAGATCCCCGAACGCTATTCAAAATGCTGATCAATCGAACCCCGAGCAATCATCAACCTGTGAACTCTGACATCAACACTCTCAGCATCAACCCACTCTCGGCATCAACCAATCTGCACTCAATCCGGCACTGCACAGATAACTCCAACTATGGCTCTCATCGCATCTTCTGGCAGGTAAGTATCTATTCCATTTGTTTTATTTCTTCCTTGGTTATTCTTTATCAATTCTGTCATCCCGATTCTTCAAACCCCCAGACTCTGTTTAGACCCGACCTGACCTCACCCAGACCCTGTCCCGACTCTGTTTAGACCCAACATCCCTCGTTTACATCCCTGCCCCTGTCCTGACTCTCTCAGACTCTCCCAGACCCTGTCCTGACTCTCCCAGACCCTGTCCCGAACCTGTTCAGACTTTTCCAGAACCTGCCCCTACCGACGTCGGTTACTACCCCGACCGACGATGGCACCTTAACCGACGTCGGCACCTTCCCTAATCGACGCCGGCACCACAGAGACCGACGCTGGCGACTGTGCAGAATAGTGTTGTATATCAGGTACGCACTTTTATTTTCTATCATTTATTTTTGTCATTATTATCTACTTTCGTCCAATATTCTGCTTTTTTATCAGTGGGTTGATATCCTTCTAGGGAGTCTTCGTACTTCTGGGATCGGGCGTTCGCCTGACAGCCCACCATATCTTTGACTAACATTTTTACGTGTTTTAGTCTTTTCTTCGCAGGTGTCATTCCTCCACAGCAAAAGAGGAGAATCTTTCAACATCTAATTTTGGTGCGCATGACTTTATCAGGTACTTCTAGCCTTGACCATTTCTTTTAGTTTCTTTATTTCTTCTTTGAATGTAGAAAGCAATTTTGCATAGAAACATTCTGGCACGCCCGGTGGGACCCTAGGTCCTCCTTGGGTTCTTTCTTTCTTTCGTTCATTTAGGTGCATTAGGTTTCTTCCTTTTTGCCTCCTTTTGTCTCTTCTTAAACGACATCATAAGCAGAACTAAAATGAACATTTCTTTCTTTCTTGCACTTCTAGACTAGTTAAAACTCATACTCTTCGACTCTTTCTCCATTCGTCTTCATACGAACAAACATTTCGACTTGGACATTAAAACACTTTGCATTCATCTCTGTTTGCCTGCATCTTTTAGACCACACATAGTAATTAAAACCGCATATTGAATTAATCTAGATCACTTGATGTTACATGACCAAACCACCTGCACAAAACAAACATAAAACTTACCTGAGACAAGGCCCGACTGGGATTTCATCCCCCAGCGGATACCTTACCCATCCCGGTGACCCTACTTGGATTTCATCACCAAGGGGGAAGCCCACTCCGTTCTCTGGCGGAGGATAAACTCTAGTGGAAGTATATTTTGGCTAAGCGAAACCAGCTAACCACTGGAATTGTGAAGTGAGGGGAGCTTGCTCCTTAGCACCAGGCCTGTACGGAAGCTAACATAGATTTCTTGAGCACCATAACAAAACCCGAAACCATCCATTGACTACTTCTTCTAGGACCCGACTCACAAAGCCAATCTTCCTCTACACATATTCTAAGGCATAAGCCACTGTAATCCTAATAATTTACTTCTAGGGTTTTAGGATCTGCTTGTGTCTTCATCTTTTTGGTTCTTATCTGCTTGTTTGAGCTTGTGAGGACGTTCTTCCTTGCCTTGAATGGTTCTGACTCGTAGCCAAGCCAAGGCTCTAGTCGATCACACGAGGCATCATCCTCTTCCATCTACCCCGCCTACAACCAACCCTATAATGGAGTTCAACTCAGAAACTGAAAGAACTCCTACCAGACCATCTCCGACCCAAACGCCTATTATTCCAGAAGGGGACCAAGACTTCGCACGATTCTTGGACCTCAATACCAAAGCCCTGCAACACTATCTCGTGAATAACCAAATGCGAGACTCCTTGGGCAATCCAATTTATGGAATGCTGACTTCTCTCCTCGCGACTGCGGTCGTATCAACGTCCGTAGTCCAACCCTTAAACACCCAGGCTGTTGCCTCAACCAATGACCAACCTTTTACCAACCATCCAAATGTGGCCTCTCCTTCCATCGTTGGGCCCACTTTCACCGGGGTTTCGGCCCCCAATCAATCTCAGTCCACTCAACCACTTTCTACCCCCTTTCAAAACCTGGTCATCTCTATTCCGCCCACCCTTACTCCTATCAACGCTAGGGTGGCTACCCATCCGTTAGCCCATGTTACCTCTAACCAACCTCCCATGACAACATCAAACCTAGCCATACCTTCCATCCAACCATCTTTAGTCACTTCTTCTGTCCCTACGACTAGTCATCCGTACGTTGTGCCCTTATTGGTACAACCGACTACGTCGTATACCTCTTCCAGCCTCTTTCAAGCGCCTTACAATCTAGGAGGTGCTCCACCCACCAATCCATCAGTAGATATTATCAAGATGCTGATGGATAAAATTTCCAACCTAGAGACCTCCATTACTGGCTCACGCAACACTCTCTCGTACGAACAAATCTGTAACGAGCCCATCCATCCTTCCGTCCCCATCAGACCATATCCCAGCCAGTGGGAACTTCCTAAGTTTTCTCATTTCCAGAGCAAAGAAGACCCACAACAACATTTACGGGCATTCAGACATGCATGCTACCTTATCGCCCACGACGATGCGTTGCTCTTACGCACGTTTCCCATGTCTCTCTCGGGTGCTGCACTTGAATGGTACAGCTCTCTTCCCAGCCATTCCATCCTCACATTCACTCAGCTAGCCCAGCTCTTCCTCGATCATTTCTCCATCAATATCACCAAGAAGGTCTCTATCACAGACCTCTATTCTATTCGCTAGTTCGAGGATGAATCTATTGCTGATTTCGTCGCTCGGTGGAGGAGCCTTATCAATCAACTTTCATTTTCCTTACCTCAGCCTGAGCTTATTGAACTTTTCTCTCAAGCCTGTGCTAAACATATTTCTTCTACCTTGAGGGTTCAAACCTTCCACACTTTTGATGAAGCCTTCACGATGGCTCGTAAACTTGAGTTACGTGCCATTGAGGAGAATAAAGTCAAGTTGCGGAGTAAGAATCCCAACTCCAAAACCAATGACCCTTCTTCTAAGCCCTCCTCATCCAATCTTAAATCTAAAGCTTCAGCAAATGCTGTGGTTGTTAGATCTTCCTCTTCTTCACCTTCAACTAATCAACCTGAACCATCCACGTCTATGAGCGCCACTCGCCAATTTCAGCAGAGATACATACAACGACAGTTTACTCCACTTGGAGAATCATACGCGTCTGTGCTGGAAAAACTCGTCAAACAAGGGGCCATCAATCTCCCTCAGATCTGACCTCCACCACAATTTGATCCCTCACGTGCCATCCCTGCGTGGTATAGGGAGAATGACTTCTGCCACTACCACCGTGTTAAAGGTCATGACACGGGCAACTGTAAAACCCTTAAAAACATAGTCCAAGACATGTTGGAAAAGGGTGACCTCATCCTCGACAATCCTAATGCCCCTCCTAATCAGGGTATCGATATCTTCAAACAACCATTCCCTAATCATCCACCAACCCAAAACAACGTCCAGACCTTGACTGACAATACCCATGAACATAATATTCGAACAGTCAATACGGTCTCGCCCCTCATTTCTAACCAACCCCAAGAGATGAGTTCATCCATCAGTCCATCACATTTGGATGAACCTATTTCTCCGGCTAGTTCTCCCTCAACTTCTCTCATTTTGGAGGACGCCTCGACCTTACCAGCACCGCCAGTTTCACCATCTTCCTTCTTGCTGCCCATGGAGGACCCAATCTTTCCTACTCCTCAGCCACAAGTGGAGGGTACTATCATCCCTGCCCTTTACCCACTGGAGGAGCTTCATTCACCAGTTTCTTCTCCACCCAGAGAAGAACCTATCTCTCCTTCATCTCCAATCAAACATGGACCTGTCACAACTTCACCATGCTTTGGGTCCGAGACTATTACACCCATCTCACCTTCAGTCCCACAACCATCGACATCTTCTCAAGAGCCTAAACCTCATCCTGCATCTTCTCAGCCATTTTCCCGACTAGTGGAGAGACTCAAACTTCTCCCTTCTAGGAAAGTGGAACATCAGGGATTGTGGGACCGTCTCACAGCTCTTCAACAAGCCCGGGCCCTCTCATCTCATGCTGCTAATCCACCCATGACGGAACCTCCTAAGACTATCAACAAAAATCCGATCTTCACTTCCAAACCGTCTACATCTTCATCAACTTCATCAAAACCAAAACCCTCATCTACTCCGCCTAAACCTATCAAATCACTTGGCGTTCGCCCCGTCTCCAACCTCACTCATCCACAAGTGAAGGTGGACTTAACCCAAACTTCAACTAATAGTAGTCTTCAACCTAAATCACAAAAGACTGCCAAACCATAGAGGCGAATGCCTCCTCTTCCATCACCATTGCCCTCCATTTTGGGCCCGCATCCTTCAACCTTAACCAGAGTCCTTCCCGCTCCAACCTCTAACCAAAACCGGTTGCCTCCTTTGCTTCCTTTACCTACCACTAGCCTACCCTCTCCCAAAAGGGCGATACCTCTCATGAAGAGTGTACCGTCTCCGCCTGTCATCGCACCATCAACCCAGAAGGTGGTACGAAAACCCCCTCCCATTTCGCCCAAGCAAAAGTCACTGACATTGCATACATCGATGAGCATTGACCCTTTAGTAGGCTCATACTCTTTGATCTTGCAACGACTTTTGCAAACTTCTAGCATAACTCTTCCACCCATCAAGCCCTTTCAACCTCTCGGGTCTAAACCTTCCTGGTTCGACGACACGAAGATTTGTTTATATCATCGTACACTAGGACATGACACCGAGACTTGCTGTGCCCTCAAGGCTGTCATTCGCCGTTATCTGGAGAAAGACACTCTTCTCTTCGAGGACACTTTCAACCGCCCCCCGACTCCTTCTCATAACCCTTCAACCTCTTCAAACCCATCCACATCTCATCAACCTGTTACAATCCCTTCATCATCTTCACCTCCCATCTTTGAAATCAATGCCATTCACATCACCACTAGGTCACAAAAGGATAAGGCGAAAGAAAAAGCCGCCATTCCTTGGACCTACCCTTTTGTCAATCCACCTCAACCGCCTAAGCCTAAGATTTCTATCCTTGGCGCGCCTCAACCCTCTTCTTCTTCTTCTTCCTCTTCCGGACCAATCCACGAATCCATGTTAAAATAGCTTCACCAGACGCCTATGAAGATGTCCCTCTACGATCTCATCCAAACCTCACCCCAACATCGTCAGGCCCTCATCCAAGCCCTGCAGGCATTTAAGGTCTAACCTGAGGATCCCCAGCCACTTGCTGCCCTTGTCCACTCCTTAGCCCCTGTTGCCTCCATCACATTCAGCGATTCTGAGATTCCTACATCCAACATGGAAGATCAGGACGCCACCCTCTTCATCACTGCCTACATCGATCAGACACGCATTAAACGCGTTATGATCGATGGGGGCGCTAGCATCAACATCATCTCTACCCATGCCTTTGATCAGTTGGCTCTTCCCAAGAATTGCGTCTCCAAAACTGACACGATCTTGCGCTCTTTTAATGACACTAATGCCATGACCATTGGCACAGTCATCCTTCATATCCGCGTTAGTCCACGCACAGTCCTGGAGCTCTTCTACATCATCGAAGGAGAGTTCTAATACAACATCTTGCTGGGCCGACCCTGGATTTGTGCCATGGCCTGTGTCCCCTCCACCCTGCACCGTTGTGTGAAGTTTGAGCATGACGGACAAGTCCACACCATTCCCGCTGACCCTTCGCCTTTCAAAACATGCAATACCACCTACCGTCCAAATGATGTCCTCATTCCTATCAAGCCGTCAACCCCGGCACTGCCTCCATCCGTGAAAGCTTCGACCAGTTCGCAATAGGCGGTCGCCCTTACACCTCCCCTTCAAGCGATAACCACAGACCCCATGGAAGACGTCTTCCAAAGACTTTCATTGGGAGAGTATCGCTTGCTGGCTTTAGACATGTTCCAAACTCCGCAAGAGTATGGACGCCTTCATCACAGCCCCAGCTACGACCATCGGATCGGGATGATCATACCTTATGGTCCCCCTCACCTCCGCACCAACCTCGTCTATGGGGGGCTTAATCAAGCTCCTACTGACGGTAATCCTCTTTCTTCACCCCAACCTTTCACATCAGACTTTTCATTTCTTGGCAAACCCACCTTTGCACATACTTACCTTTACAGGTGTGCATGGAAGGGTTTTGGTTTCGGACGCTATGAGCAGGGCTCCCATCAGCCTATCCAATCGCTCAATGATGACGACGCCAAGAAACGGTATGGTCTGGGATATCACGACCCCACTCAAGACCCTGTAGACCTTTATCCTGAACCAATCCTTGACCAATCTCCTCCACACTTGCCTATTTCACCACCTTCACCTACGGAGTCAGTGGTTTCCATTCCTCCTAGTTTTTTTTTTCCATAAACACCATCCGCCTAGACCCCTTGACTTATCAGCTCAATGGGGTATCCAAGTCTCTCCCTCTCATTCTTCCCACCATGATCGAAGATGAGTCGGCAACCATTCACACTGTTCACTGCATTGACGATGACGCCATTCTTTCCTACATGGGCGCTGATGATTCTTTCATCCAGCGCTCCCTCCCTTCTGAGACCCAGGTTATGTTAAATGAATCCACCATTGACATCAACCTTCCTTCTTCTGATGTTCCTCATGTCTTAAATATTGGCCAATCTTTAGACGCTCAGGAGCAGCTTGACTATACCCAGTTCCTCTCCGACCATAGCAAGGCCTTTGCCTGGACTTACAGTGATATGCCTGGCATCGACCCCACCATCGTTACCCATAACATTGTCACCAAACCAGAGGCTAATCCTGTCAGGCAAAAGCTTTGAAAGATGCATCCTCGCGTTGCCCTCCTTGTCAAGGAGGAGCTTCAGCGTCTCCTTTCTGTCTCCTTCATCCAGCCCATCGATTATCCACAGTGGGTCTCTAACATCATCCCAGTCACCAAGGCAACTGGGGGGATTCAGATCTGCACAGACTATCGTGACCTTAATCTAGCCTATCCTAAAGACGACTTTCCTCTTCCTAACATTGACCAGCTTGTTGATCTTACGGCCGGCCATGAGATGCTATCTCTTATGGATGGGTTTTCAGGATACAATCAAATCCTGATTACTCTGGAAGATCAACACAAGACTAATTTCATCACCCCATGGGGAACTTTTTGCTATCGAGTCATGCCTTTCGGCTTGAAGAATGCAGGCACCACTTATCAGCGTGCCATGACCTACATTTTCCACGATCTCCTCCACAAAATCATGGAGGACTATGTGGATGACCTTCTCGGCAAGTCCAAATTTCGCCGTGACCATATGACCATTCTCAACATCATCTTTTCTCATCTTCTTCAGTACAATGTCTGTCTTAACCCTAAGAAATGTGTCTTTGGGGTCCTCTCTGGCAAGCTTCTCGGCTTCATCATTTCCTTCTGTGGCATCGAGATAGATCCTGCCAAGATTTGCGCTATTCTCGAAATGCCTCCCCCGACCAATCTCAAGCAGCTTCGCAGTTTGCAAGGCAAGCTCCAGTCCATTCGTCACTTCATCTCGCAGCTTTTTGACCGCTGCCAACCTTTTCATCATCTCCTTAAGAAGGACGTCATTTTTACATGGGATAAGGACTGTCAAGAGGCTTTTGAAGCCTTAAAATGCTATCTGGTCTCTCCACCAGTTCTCATTCCACCTAAAGACGACCAACCCTTCTACCTTTATATCTCAGCCACTCACCATTCGTTAGGTGCCATGATCGCGCACCGAGACGAGCATCACCGTGAGCAAGCCATTTATTATATCAGCCGAACACTGGTCGACTACGAAACTCGGTATACCCATATCGAGAAACTCTGTTTGGCGTTAGTCTTTGCTGCTACTAAGCTTCGCCACTATCTTCTCAGTCACAAAACCTTTGTCATCACCCACACCGACCCTCTCAAATATATGCACTCCAAGCCATATCAAAATCAATGTATGGCTCGGTGGCTCATGCTGCTTGCTGAGTTCGATCTCAAATTCATCCAGCAGAAATCTATCAAGGGGCAAACCATCGCTGATCAACTAGCACATGCCCCTCTTCCTGACACTCAACCTTCGCAGTGTGAATTCCCTGACGATTCTATCACTGCGCTTTCCTCCGACGACACCACCTATCAGATGACTATGTTATTTGACAGATCCAAATGTCAACTAGGTGGAGGTGCCGGGGTCATTCTCATCCCACTCGAGGGGGAGCCCATGCCTTTGTCTTTTAAACTCGACTTTGATTGTACCAATAATATGGCCGAATATGAGGCCTTAATTTTGGGACTTCAGACCGCCCTCTCTCTCAGCATCAAGTCCATCAACATCTTCGGCGACTCGCAACTCGTCGTCAATCAGGTCAACGGTTCATACCTCTGTAAAAATGAAATTTTGCAAAGGTACAAAAACTGTGTTGACATTCTCCTTGCATCTTTTGATCATTTCCTCCTGCAGACTGTTCCTTGATCCACGAACAAGTTTGCTGACACTATGGCTTCTCTCGCTTCACATATCCCATCTTCCTCATCTTCATCCAGACTTTTTGTCACGATGAGTCGTGTGCCGTTGCCTTCATATATCTCTCCTCACATTCATCATGTCAACTCTATAGACCCAAGCCCACAAGATGCTTGGTATAAGCAACTTGTGGACTTCTTATCTCTCTCTATCATTCCTCCCAACCTCTCTAGTAATGCACGACGAGCTTTTATCAAGCGTACTACTCGCTATACCATGCTAGGGGGTCTTCTCTATAAGCGAGGCTTCGACGGCCTCCTTCTTCGCTGTCTCACCTCCACTGAAGCATCTCACGCCATTCAACAAGTCCATGATGGGATTTGTGGTGGACATTTCAGTGGAAATTCAGTTGCCAAGCGCATCCTTTATCTGGGCTATTATTGGCCTACCCTTCATCAAGACTGTAGCGATTATGTTCGGCGTTGCATTAAGTGTTAGCAGCACTCTAACTTGCTTCATCTCCCCAGTCACGCCTTACAAATTGCTCAGGATTTCTGGCCTTTTTCTCAGTGGGGTTTAGATCTCATCAGTGAGATTAACCCTCATTCGTCTCTTTGTCATCAATCCATCATCACAGCCACTGAATATTTCACCAAGTGGGTGGAAGCCATTCCTCTCGTCTCTACAAAAGCCGACAAGATCGTCGACTTCATCAACACCCACATCATCTATCGTTTTGGTGTCCCTCATAAAATCATCACTGATAACGGCAAGTCCTTCAAAAACAAAACTGTCCAAAAGCTATGTGACTCCTTCGGCATCAAACTCAGTTTCTCTTCGCCTTACTACCCACAAGCAAATGGGCAGGCCGAGGCTTCCAACAAAATTCTCACCAAAATTCTCATGAAAGTGGTCAGTGACACAGGAAAGGATTGGCACATTCACATTCCCTTCGCTTTGTGGGCTTACCGCACTAGCATCCGAACCTCTACGGGTGCTACCCCTTTTTCTCTCGTGTATGGAACAGAGGCTATTTTACCTCTTGAAGTATAGATCCCGTCTCTCCGCATTTCTCTACATGATATCCTTTCCAACGATGACTTTCGTCAAGATCGCTTAGCTCAACTTGAGTTACTTGACGAACGCCATCTTGCTGCCCTTAATCATCTCCATGTCTATCAACATCGCATCAAGCGCACCTATGACAAAAATCTGCGAGAACGAGATTTCAAAATCAGAGACCTCATCCTCAAAGAGAATCAACACGTGACCAACATGGAGCGAAGTAAACGAGGCAAGTTTGCTCCTAATTGGCTCGGACATTTTATTATCATGCACAAGTATGGATCAGGGACTTACCGTCTATCTTCTCTTGATGGACGCCCAGAACCTGAGCCTCTTAATGCGTTGCATCTGCGACCGTTCTACTGCTAGTCGAGTATTCGTCCACTTGACACTTAACTTGAGCTCGTCCCTTGAGCGATCCCCGTCCTCTTCGTCCTACTTCCTTTCAACCCTATTCCTCTTAACAATTCCTATAACCCTTTTATGATGTATGGATGCTTTGTCCTAATAAAAGGGAGCCCTTGATCTTCTACAATCTTGTCCATGACTCACACTTCTATCAAAACAAATCAAGATGTCAAAACATATCCATGGTCACTATATCAATATCAAAATCAAACAAACAGACTGCTCCCTCGAAGGACAGTTGTACTATCATTGCTGTAATAAATAGACTGCTCCCTCGAAGGACAGCTATTCAAAAGCCTTTATATTAAACAAAAATCTAGACCACTCCCTCAAAGGATGGCTATGACTAATCTGGCAATAAACAGCATTATTTTAGAAGCTTCCCGCATTGATCAGCTTCACAAACTGACCACCAAGCAAATGACATCTCTATGCAGGCTTCCCGCATTGATCAGTCTGCCCCAAAAAAAAAAAAAAAAAAAAACGAGTCACGGACTTGGATTGTAGTTGTCTCAGGGTCTCCTATAAAAAGGGGCAAAGTTATCTCTGCTCTTAAAACAGGTTACCCTCTTTCCTCCTCCTATTACCTGCTCATGGGACTTTGAGCTCACTTTAATGTCTAAGTGATTCGATTACCGCTCTAACATAACTATGGTCAACGACGTCACGCATGAATGGGGCTCTTGGTTCTCATAACCCCTATCTATGCTCTCTTTTTGGTCCTTGTCAATGCACGAGCAATATGCTTTTCACTTCTTCTACACTTTGGTCACATTCGCCCTCATCACTTGTCAATCAACTTCGCTCAACTCTCTTTTCAGACCATCAACATGACCTAGCCTATTCACCCTAGTTTCTATGGACACCAATACACATGGAAACTATCGACTCGCCACAATTTATGTTCAGCATAAACCACTACTTGCTGAAGCATAAATAGACCTCAATTCATTTTTAGCATACATCCATCACGAATATGGAATATTGCTAGGGATGAAAAAACACCTCAACCAATGTTGCAGAATACACCATTTGGAAAAGGCTGCAACATCTTTTTTTCCTCACCATCCCTTTGACCCTTCTTCCCTACATCGGCCTGAGGCCCTATCACCAGGGCTATGTAGGCAGCACTCAGTTGACATGGGGTCTTCTGGGGTTAGCTCGGCTGCATCCTTTCATCCATTCATCCATCCATCGACCACCAACCATTGGAGATCATGCCTATATCCTCCGACTTTGACCACTTCCACGACATTGTTGCCTTGGTTGTTTTTGCATGTATGCTACCTCATGACTGGTTAGTAGAATTGTGCGCAGACCTTTTTGGACCCTCACAAGTATAGGATCACAAGCCGGTTGATCCACACTACTTATGACTTTTTCGTGTTTCTAGGAGCACTTCCTGAGCCCGGGATACCTGGAACGCGACGACCCATTTGGAGCTTTAGCTTAGATTGAGTGACCCGATCAGCAGACGACTAAATGCTAGGGCCCGATTACTTTAATTTTGGCACTCCTCGACCCTTGTCCTGTGACACTTTGGCCTGACCATCTCGTGCAGTGGTATACGCGCAATCACGACTTTTGCAGTGTTCACCCTCACCCCTTTTTCATCCACTCTTTGTCAAATTAGCACCCGATTCCCGGTTCCCTTCCCTCGACTCCTGCTTTGAGGGGGAATACCTTATTCCTTACTCAGGGCATTCCACTTCCTATTTTTGTCTTGCAGTTCATTCGAACAACCAACAAGACGAAATCAACCTTATCCCTCACCTGGGGCACTCACTCCTATTTTTGTCTTGCAGTTCGTCCAGAACAACCAACAAGACAAAAAGGGGTAAATGTAGACACCAAAATCATGTCGACTCCCCTGGTCATTCCTCATCTTATTCTTCTTCGCCTATTTAACCCTTGTCGATCACTTGTTCCACCAACCTTGACCCTGGCAGCATGTAAAAATGAGCACAGAGCTAAAGCTAGACTCTATCCCCATTATGCATCTGCCGACGACGGTCTTTACTCGACCGATGTCACCGACGTCGGTCACCTATTGGCCGACGTCGGCAATCCTGCCGACGTCGGTCACCTTGCCGTTATCCGTTACCAGTTATCATTCAGTTTCTCGAAATGATTGACGAACCGTCTCTGGAACCGTCTCTCACCTTCATCAACCTCCACCAACCATTCGAGACCAGATCCCTGAACGCTATTCGAAACACTGATCAATCGAACCCCGAGCAATCATCAACCTGCGAACTCTGACATCAACACTCTTAGCATCAACCCACTCTTGGCATCAACCAATCTGCACTCAATCCGGCACTGCACAGACAACTCCAACTATGGCTCTCATCACGTCTTCTGGCAGGTAAGTATCTATTCCATTTGTTTTATTTCTTCCTTGGTTATTCTTTATCAATTCTATCATCCCGATTCTTCAAACCCCCGGACTCTGTTCAAACCTGACCTGACCTCACCCAGACCCTGTCCCGACTCTGTTCAGACCCAGCATCCCTCGTTTACATCCCTGCCCCTATCCCGACTCTCTCAGACTCTCCCAGACCCTGTCCCGACTCTCCCAGACCCTGTCCCGAACCTGTTCAGACTTTTCCAGAACCTGCCCCTACCGATGCCGGTTACTACCCCGACCGACGACGGCGCCTTAACCGACGTCGGCACCTTCCCTAACCGACGCTGGCACCACAGAGACCGACGCCGGCGACTGTGCAGAATAGTGTTGTATATCAGGTACACACTTTTATTTTCTGTCATTTATTTTTGTCATTATTATCTACTTTCGTCCAATATTCTGCTTTTTTATCAGTGGGTTGATATCCTTCTAGGGAGTCTTCGTACTTCCGGGATCGGGCGTTCGCCTGACAGCCCACCATATCTTTGACTAACATTTTTCTGTGTTTTAGTCTTTTCTTCACAGGTGTCATTCTTCCACAGCAAAAGAGGAGAATCTTTCAATGTCTGATTTCGGTGCGCACGACTTTATCAGGTACTTCTAGCCTTGACCATTTCTTTTAGTTTCTTTATTTCTTCTTTGAATGTAGAAAGCAATTTTACATAGAAACAGGAGGGGTAAGGTATCCGCTAGGTGATGAAATCCTAGTCGGGCCTTGTCTCAGGTAAGTTTGATGTTTGATTTGTGCAAGTGGTTAGGTTGTGTAACATAAGTGTGATTAATTCATGATGCGGTCTAATTACTAGGTGTGGACTAAGAAAATGCAAGCAAGCAGAAATGAAATGCAGTGTGTTTTAGGTCCAAGTTGAAATGTTAGTTCGTATGAAGACAAATGGAGAAAGGGTTGAAGAATATGACTTTTGACTAGTTTGAAATGCAAGAAAAGAAAGAAAGGTTCTTTTTAATCCCGCTTATGATGTCGTTTGGAAGATAGAAGAAAGAGATGAAAAGGAGAATCCTAATGCACCCTATATGAACAGAAAGAAAAGAACCCAAGGAAGACCCTAGGGTCCCACTGGGTGTGCCAGAATGTTTCTATATGATTTTCGCTTTCACATTCAAAGAGAGAATAAGAAACTAAGAAGAATGGTCTGAGGCTTGTATATACCTAGATGAATTCATACGCACTGTAATCCAGACGTCGTGAGAACTCATCTTTGGTTGTGGAGGATGACACCTGAAAAAGAAAGAGAATAAAAAATGAAAAGGCATTAGATGAGGAGATGGTGGGCTGCCAAGTGAAAGCTTGATCCCAAAAGTAAAAGCTTGAGAGATGTCAACCCACTGACTGATAAAAATAATGTCTAATAAAAAGTAGAATGATAGAAAGACTGAAATTATTAAAGACTGAAAAGGAAATGGAAGCAAATGCTTACTTGAATGACACTGTCAGGCTGGTCACAATCACCGGCATCGGTGGTCCTACCGGCGTCGGTTGTCAAGGTCTGCCGATGTCGGTTAGTCTACCGATGTCGGTCGGGGCAGTAGTCTGTGGTCAGGTCTGTGGTCTGTAAATAGGTCTAAAAAGGGGTCTGGATGGGTTTTTGTGCTATTTGGATGGTCTGAGAGAGTCTGGTTTTGTTTAATGGTCTATGTAGAGGTTTGGGCAGAGTTGCAGGGACAATGGACAGAGTGTATGGTCAGACAGAAGACAGAGGCAATAGGGAGACAGAAAAATAAGGATTCGGGTCTAATCTAGTTAACAGTCTGGTCTGGGGGGGATATTACTTGCAAGTAATAACTAAAAACATAATGAAAACACAGACAATATACATACCTGTGCCTTGTTGAAGGAGTGCTGCTACTACCTGTCCCTGTTGTTGATGTAGCCTGTGTGGAGGACCTGTTACTGGTGTAGAAGCCTGCTGTGTGAGGGAGAGTGAGAGGTCTAGTTTGAAGATTGGCAGATTAATTGGCAGAGTGGTGGATGGTTGAAGACTGAAGATTCAAGGATTCTAAAGTCCCATGAAGAGCTGGGGTGAAGGGGGGATAATGGATGCAAAAAACCATTATGAAGGCTGCCGATGCTGGAAATATCGCCGACGTCAGTCGACAGTTGACCGACGTCGGCGGCTGGAAGGAAAGAAAAAGGCTAAAAATAGCCTTTCATCCATTTTACCAACTGTTGGGTCAGTGAGTCCGAAGAAGAAACGGTCGAAGGTGATTAAAATGGATGAGAGGTTAAAGGGGAGAAGTTGGAATGGGGGTCTAGGCATTAATATTGGCCATGTGGGGAATGAAGGGAATCCAAAGAAGGGTATCCAAGGGTGGTGAGGTGGCAAGGGAGAGAGAATTATTAACTTAAAATAAGATAATTATTTCAAATTAATAAGACATGGGTTAGGAGTGGTTAAGTGGACCAAAGGGGACTAAGGGGGGAGAAAGGACCAAGGGGTAGACAGGTGTCTACACTAGGGTCCTGCGTTTGAGGCAATTCTATCTAATGGGGTCCCTGGGACTTTCTAGAGGTGGAAGGTAGTAAATGGTACTAGAGTGGATACATTTTCCAAATGATTTTAGTTGGATTTTTTTCATGTGTTAATTTATGCTCTAGTTTGGCATTGCACTCTTTCAACCTTTCCAATACTTCCTCAAAATTGCTTGCCTTGGTATAAATGTGGTAAAAACCCCTAGGCTAATGATCATATACTTAATTAAGAATTTTATTATATTGTAGATGATTATTCATTACCCCTTTAGGGTCCCACATTATCAATTCATCCACTTGGGATATGAAGACTTCTCTCTATCTAGACATGACATCTGCTTGCTTCTAATCTTGTAATGTGGTCTTTCTAATTATCAAAGGAAATGGGTGGAGGAGGCCTTTCTTATTTTCCTTGCATACTCCATCAATTCCATTGAGGAGTTGGAATGTGATCTCCTACTCAGCTAGCTTTATTGGGACATATACAAGTAATCTAAAGGGTGAGGACATGGTTCCCTCAATCCTTATCATTATGCAATCTAGATAATACCAGACATCTCCCATCATTTCCATATACCTTTTGATCAGGGGGTGCATCTTAGGTTTTAGAGAGCCAGTGATAGCCTCAACCGAAGAGGGGTAAATGCCATAATAAATGAACTGCATGTGGTTCCTATATTTTAAAATTTGAATCTTAGAGTATTAATGAGAAATAGTGATTCTACTACTGGGAAACCAATTATTTATGTGAGGGAACTTAGTTGAGGCCAAAAAGGCATCAAGCAGGTAAGACATCATGAATAATTACTTGTTGGTCTTCTTATTGATGATTGTAAACTAATGGCCTAGGTAGATGTTTATCATATCCCTAATGGGAGGGGTAAGTTATTATTTAATTAAGAAGGATACATAGGAAACCCAGTTGGGATTGACATATGTAGTTATGGCAGCCCTAAACTATTTAGTAAGGTCATGACAACCCAAATCCCCTCTCTAAATTAGGAAATTGGAATTCTACCATAGAAATCTCTAAAAACATAATTTCCATGATTGAGCCAAGGTCTAAGGATGGTGTCTAGGTCATTCTTAGTGGTCCAATCCTTAATTGTGGGAAAATCTAAATGGGACCATGGGAGGGTATAGTAACCCTAAAAGGCTACAAGGGTAATGTAATAAATTTTATTAGATGTTTCATCTTTTACAATCTAATCCTCATCTATTATATGATCAATAAAAAGTGGAGTAATCACATCAATATAATGAAGTACTTTAGGTTTAGATACTACATTGTGAATGCCACCCAATTGCATAGTGACTAAGTCCTTGTATTTGGTGTTGACTACCTCAATTCTCCTCTCATTTTGAGTGAGGGGATGCATCTCTTCTATGGTGAAGAAAATATCAAACCAGTTCTTGCATCCATTATTTAATGCCATGACATCTAACTCTATGTCCTTGAAAACCCTACCCAAGTGGTTTGTGGACAACTAAATGTCTATTTCCTTCCTCCTTTGTTGTTTACCCACTGCCATTACTTCTGAAAATTTCACAAAAATGGTGAACACCTATTTTGTAGAAGTCTCTAGATTATTCTTCTTGTGCTTATAATTTATTTAAAATTTTGACTATGATTTAACCATTCATAATCTTCCTATTTTATGTAGGTTTTTAGGTTGTCTAAGATCTTTAATGGTGGAGGTGATTTGGACCTGGGTTCATTCATTTCTTTGATCTAATTAAGACTTACGTATTTATACCTTTACTTTTCTAGATAGACAAAATCTAAATTTTGTCATCATTTGCTTTTGTGGATCTTATGTGACATCCATTGGCATCATTTCATGGCATTTTTCATATTTGTTCAAAGGACAACTATTCGTTAGTCTTTAAATTTTGCCTTTTGTTCTGCATAGTTAGATCAAGATCCAAAGACTCAGTGTAAACCATCAATCTAAATCTTGGGCCTTTTATCTTATTGGTAACTATAAGTATTAAGTCTTTTAATTATGCCACCTGGTATATTATTGCATCATTGATATCCAACCTCCAAGATTTTTCCATGTGTTGAACTCTTGGGCCTTCTAGGTTCCTTTCAAAGATCTCACAACGTTGGATTAAATTAGTATGACTAAGTGAGGGTCATTGGATCCTGCAAGATGTATAAAGTTTAAGTTAGTCCTAAGGGTCTAATAAAGACTTAGGATAAAATGTATAACCTTAATTTTATCTAAAATATTTATGTAAAAACCCCTTATAATACTCAAAACATTCCCCCTTTGTCTAGGCAAAAATATTGGACTAGATTAAGTTTGATGGTCTCCTTGTCATCCTAGATGTCCTTACGATCATCAAATGACATTAACAAGAGCATCAAATTTTAGTCCATGAAGTTCTTGTAATCAAATGCAAGAGTGATACATGGCATCCTTACAGGGATTTCCAAGACCTGGGGTTTAATGCGCTTCATTGGATCAGGAAGAGTAATGGCCGTTGGTTCAAAATTTGAGGCATTATACATGATTGGCTATTTTTAATAAGTAGGACCTTT
The DNA here is from genome assembly GCA_037957365.1 of Torreya grandis. Taxonomy (NCBI): domain Eukaryota; kingdom Viridiplantae; phylum Streptophyta; class Pinopsida; order Cupressales; family Taxaceae; genus Torreya; species Torreya grandis. The sequence continues at coordinate 1,537,951 of JARHVA010001554.1, read as the reverse complement.
GCTAACATAGTTGGTGTAAGAGTTCACCACTTGGCATATTTTTAGAGATTTTACCTTTCAATCCTCAGCTTGCATCATTGGATCAAATCCTATGACAAGGTGATTATAATTAGATCCAGGTTCTCCTCATGCCATTGGATTGGATCCTATGATAAAGCAATGATCATTAGATCCTACAAGATGCATAGGGTTTAAGGTAAGACCTGAAGTTAATAAATACCTAGGTTAAGTTTTAATTATAAGGCCCCATTTTCATTTAAATACAAATGGGGTCTTATGATTAAGACTTAGGTTAAACCTTAATTTTGGATGATGGCAATGAACAAAAGAGAGAAGGAAGGTGTGAAAGGGGAGGGTTCAGGTTTGAACTTCAGGGTGGAACTTGGCTTGCAGTAGGTAGCTCAAGGTATGTAGAACACTAGAAAAGCTCCCTTCTCATAGGCTTCAAGACCCTTTGATGTAGATGAGCCCATTGGCATGCAATTACCCAAGGTCAACGGTTGCCTGGAAAGATGCAAAGAGAGGCCCAAGCTGGTTATTTCAATGGAAATGATTGCTTAAGACATAGAATACTATTTGAAACACTCCCTATATTGCAAGTTTTTGGGGCTTAAGACTTCACTCTAGTTCTTGGAAGTGTAGGCTCAGAGGACATGGGCACCGAAAGGAGAAATGGACATTATGATGTTAGAGAATAGCTATTTTATGGTCACTTTTACCTATCTAACTGACAATAATAGAGTTTTTGTTAGAGGCCCTTACTTTCATAACCAAGTGGGGTTATTTATCAAGCCATGACATGCAGGTTTTACCATCAGAGGAGTTTCCAAATCATGTCCCAGTGTGGGTGCATCTACCTTGCTTTCTGGTGGAATGTTGTCAAGAAGACACTCTGCAAATGCTTGTGTCTCTACTAGGAAGGCCAATCGGTTCTTCAATGTCAATCCTTGGGAAAAAGTTAATGACTTATGCCTGCATCTATGTTGAAATTGATCTTATCAAGCCATTACTTGATGCTATGGAAATGAGTGTAGGACCCTTTACTTGGCTGCAATAGTTGGACTACGAAACCCTTCCTTTTTGTTGTCATCTTTGCCATGCTTATGGTCATTTGCAGAAATGGTGTCCCAAATCAAAAGCCTTTGAACCTTAACCTACTCAACCTCTTTGCAATCCCCCTAAAATAAACAAAGGGAAGGGCATGGTTCCAAGTGAGGCACTTGAAGCTGATGGGTTTATTCTGGTTAAAGGCCAATATAGAAATAGTGGCCAAAAATGGTCCTTGAAGGAAAGACAAGCAAATGACTCGCTTAACAAATTTGAAATACTGGATGACCTTAATTAGTAGGAGGTGAATCTAGGATTTATGATTTTGGATCAGGTAATTGAGGACCTAGCCAAGTGACCAATGTTTTAATTACTTTAATTGAACCATAGGATGCTAGGGATTGGCACATAAATATGGACCAGTAGATGATGGTTTCAAAAGTGTTGGCTTCCTCAGTTGAACCCTCTAAAGAATATGGAACTCTACCTCTCACTGGGAAATCTAGGGATTTAGGGGCAACAAAGAGTAGTAAATCTTCTCCTCATTTGGGACTTTTGCAAAGAAACCTTAAGAAGGGAGGGGGGAGAAATCTATCAAGCTTGGTAGAAAAAAGAACCTAGAAAGGATTAAATTAATGGGAGAGACTTTGGTGGAGTTAGGGTCAGTAAAGACTCTAGATGCTCACTTTTTGAATCCCTTGAAATGATTGTACTATCTTGGAATGTAAGGGGCTTGAACAATAGCCCTAGACAAAATGATGTTCATAATTTGATTAGAAGTCAAAGACCTAATGTTATTTTTCTATAGTATACCAAGCTTTCAGTTGAAGCTATGTTCAGTCTAGTGCCTAAGTTGTAGAGGCAAGGGGACTGCCAATGTATTGGGGCTCTCAGATCTTCAGGGGGACTAGCTTGTTTTTAGAACCCATAGAAGATCAATCCCCTAGGGTGGCTATCTTCTAAGTTTTCCATGACTATGATTGCTTCTAGTTTTTAAATAGGGGAAGTCATTCTCCTCTCCAATATCTATGCCCCTACCAACTAGCGGGGTAAACACTCACTATGGGGCCATATCAATTTTGTCTGAAGCTTGGCTCCCTCCCAACCTTGGATTATGGTTGGAGATTTTAACACTATTTTAGAATTAGCTGAAAAACATGGTGGTATGACAAGGATAGACCCCTTTGCTTTGCTTATGCATAATTATATTAAAGTTTTTAATTTAGTCAACATTAGGCCCAATAATGGTCAGTTTACATAGAACAATCGTAAGACTGGGAAACATTGCATTGTTGAGAAATTGGATCATTTTTTGGTCTCTGATTATTGGGTCAGTAGTATGTGGTCTATGGGGTCTAAAATTTTTGACTGGAGAGGATTAGATCACTAACCTATTAAGATTAATAGTGTTTCAAATTATCAACCTTGCTCTCCTTCCTTTATATTCCAACTCATGTGGCTATAGGATCAGTCACTATTCGAGTGTGTGGCCAATTGGTGGAAGTGGGGTAGGCCTGCCCATGGTACAGTGATGTATATCTTTGATAAATCACTACAATATGTGAAGTATAAGCTCAAACAGTGGAATAATCAATGCCTTTGGAATATTTTTCATGCTAAGGCTACTACTTAGACTAAGCTAGATGGTATCATGAGACTAATAAGGGAGGAAGGATTGATTGAAGAATTTCTTTAAGATGAAGCTCAGGCTGTGAAAGTCCTAGATGAATGCAAGCTTTAGGAATAAATGTTTTAGAAGCAAAAGGCTCAGATAGAATGGCTCCAAGAAGGGGACAAAAATACCTCTTTTTTATTTCATTCATCCAAATCTAGGAGGCATGGCAACTCTATTTCAGTCCTGGTCAACGAAAGGGGTGAGCGGCTTAACTCTTTTCCTACAATGTCAGATGAGGTAGTGTAGTAACTCTCCACTCTTTTTAGGGAAGATGTGAATGGGGAATCACTAGAAGAAGCTCAAGTTCTCTCCTATATTCTACCTCTGGTGATGCATGAAATGAATGAGAATTTAATGAAAGATATCACACTTGGAGAGCTTGAGGTGACTATTGCCCATATAAAAAAAGGGAAAGTGGCTGGACCTAATGGCTTCTTAGCTGAGTTATACCAAGAATTTTGGGACATTATCAAACTAGACCTTTTAGCTATTGTCTAAGAATCTTAGTAGAATAAGCAAATGCTTAAGGCTTCAAATACAACCTATCTTGCCCTCATACCCAAATGTGAAGGAGCTGATAGGCTAAGTCAATTCTACCCTATATCTCTTTACAATGTTGTTTATGAAATTATATCTAAGATCATTGCTGATAGGTTAAAAAGAGGGCTAAGCACTATGATTTCTAAAGAGTAGAGTGCTTTTATGGAGGGTAGGAAAATTTTGGATGGTATTGTTATAGCTTCTGAGTCCATTCACTCCATGGCTAGTTCCAAAGATAAGGTGATGTTTATTAAGTTGGATATGGCTAAGGCCTTTGACAGAGTCAGGTGGTCATTCCTATAGAAGGTTCTTAGTGATTTTGGTTTTGTGGATGAATGGACTCAATGGGTCATGAGTTGCATTGCCTCAACTTCCTTCTCGGTGCTTATTAATGGGGAACATACAGAGTTATTTGGTGCCTCTAGGGGGTTGCAACAGAGAGATCCCTTGTCTTCATATCTCTTTCTTCTCATCACTAAAGGTTTGGGGAGGATGATCAAAAGGAACTGAGAGGATGGGCTTAGTCAAGGATGGTGATGGGGTGGTGAACTACTGGTGCAATCTCACCTATAGTTCACAGATGACACTGCTCTGATGGGCATGGCCATAATGAGAGAAGCAGCTAATTTGTGTAGGGTGTTAGATGCTTACTTAATGGCCTCAAGACAAATGATCAATGAAGACAAGTCATCCATCTTCTTCTTTAACACTTTGGGCCCTATCTAGTAGTGAATTTCTTGGACTATGCATTTTTAGATTGGGATTCTCCCCTTGATTTACCTAGGTATTCCTATTTTAGTTGGTCGTCTACCCAAGGAGTCATGGTAGAATATTTTGGATAAATTTTGGGTGAAAGTAAATCATTAAACTCACAAGTGGTTATCTTTTGCTGGCCATGTTCAACTAATCCAATCTGTGGTGCAGGCTTTGCCCATTTATAGATGTATGCTCTAGGTTGCCCTAATGGGAATTGTTAAGGAGTTTGATTTGGTTGCTAGGCAACTTTTATGGGCTGGTAGTCTGACGTCCTCCAAATGGAGCCTAGTTCACTAGGAGATTGTTTGTAGTCCCAAACAACATGTGGGTCTCAGTTTGAGGTAGTTGGACTTGAATGGCATTGCTTTGGTGGAAAAGCTTTATTGGCATTGGTGCACTGAACAAGACAAGGCTTGGGCCAGAATTCTCAACCAGAAGTACTTCTCAGGGACCAATCAGGGTGATATTCCTCACTATCCCCTCATAGGGAAAGGCTCAGTGATATGGGGTACTCTAAAAAAAGGGGCTACTCTTATTAAGGAAGGCTTATTCTAGATTTGCAAGTGAGGGTCCAAGGCTCTTTTTTGGACTGACTCTTGGGATGGTTATCCTCCCATTATCTCTTAGTTCCATAATTTTTTGAACCTTTGCCAGAGATTTCTTGAGGCTAGTTGGTCTCAGGTGAGCAACTTTAAATCATATATTTCATGTGGACAAATGGAGGTGGCATGATGGAAAGCTCCCGAGGCTTGGCCAGTTGTTGGGATGTAGGAAGAGCATGTTGAGCTATTGATTCTTCTTTCTAGGCATCGCTATAGCTCCCTCCAGGAGGAAGATGAGCTTACTTGGTCTCCCAATCCTAAGGGAGTTTATATAGTTTCCTCAAGATATCAAGCCTTACTATCTTAGAGATTGGGTAGGGGGAAGTGCAATGGTGGAGACAGGTCTGAAATAAATTCTCATGGCCAAAATGTAACTACTTTGTTTGGATGTTGGCATGGAATAGGTGCTTGACCTGGGACAATCTCCAGAAGAGAGGCTTCTAAGGTCCTTTAGTCTATGTTATGTGTGGGATGATAGAGGAGGATTTTGCTCACCTATTTTTTCATTGTTCCTTTATTTTACAACTTTGGCACTACTGGTGGGATGTCTGGCATAGCCCCTATTTTCATGATTTTTCATTGGTCAACTTTTGGAATGGAGTGGGACAACCTCCCTCAAGGATGCCTTTCCTGCAGGATGTATGGTTAAGGGGGCCCATCTTTCTATTATGGCAGATCTAGCTTGAGAGAAATAGGAAATTTTTTTGGGGCGTGAGGATCATGGCACAACATGTCTAGCATAAAATTGTGGGGATGATTTAGGAGAACATGTAAGCCAAGAGTGAGGTATACCTTCCTTTAATCAAGCAGGATGTTGAGGTGGTGGCACAACTAGGATTCTAGTGGCTCTCAGGGAATTTGGCTTGTGTCAAGAGAGGTTAGCAAGTCAAATAGAAGATTCATAGGGTTGGATAGTGGCAATGCCCTCCCAATGGGATTCTTAAGATCAATATAGATGGTTCCTCTAGGGGCAACCCTGGGCCTGCAAGTATTGGAGGGATAGGCAGGGACTCCAAAGGTACGGTGATTTTCCTCTTTATGGTCCCTAAGGGGGTGCAAACCATCAACATGATGGAAGAATAGGATATTCTTTATGCCCTTGAGAAGGCTCATGCTTTGGGTTGGCATAGGATTATTTGTGAATTGGATTCTCAAGTTTTGATCAATCTTCTCGGTAAGAGGAAAGTGTTGGATGTCAATTGGCAATTTTCTTTAATTGTGCAGTAGATTTTGCAAGTCAGCTCACTCATGGATATGGTTACATTTGTTCATATTCTACGTGAATGGAATAGGGTAGTGGATTGTTTGGTGAAATGGGTGTCTAAGCATTTAGATGGAGGAAATACTGAGGAATGGGAGATTCTCTCCCCAGTGCTTTGCTTTGATATGGAAAGAATTTTGGAGGAAGATAGGGAGGATTACAATAATGGTTAATTTAGAATGTGCCTAGCTTTTCTAATTTTGTTGTTTTCCTTTAGGGGTTTCTGTCCTGTATTTTTCTTGTAGTTCTTTTCTTTGTTTTTCAATAAATTTTTTACCCTTTTTATTAAAAAAAAGACTTAGGTTAAACCTTAATTCAAAAGGGGGCTAGGTAAGAAATAAAAGGAGACCTTGTAGAACATATTCACTAGGTGATTAAGATTAGAAGAGGATGTTTTAAAGGGGAAAACATAAGGGCTTAATTTTAATTTCATGTTAAGGTTTATTCATGCTAATAAACATGACCAAGCCTTACTATAAAATTAGGCTTAAGTTTTTATATTTTTAAAATTCCTACCTAATAATTCTTGTCAAAAGTTGAATTCAAATTTGACGGTTTCAAATTTAGGGTTTTGTTGAAGAGGATCCATGTTTAAAACTTAGCAAACCAAATGCCAACAAAACTATGGTGGATCCTTTACCTAGTAAAAACCAATGTTTCATGAATCCTACACTTCTCACAACATAGTTTAAAACATTAGAAGCATTAGGCATACTAAGGTTTAAACAAAATATACCATTTTACTAAATGGATGATCTTCAAATTCTAATAAAACTCAAGAGCATAGAAAAACTGATAGTAGTAAGGTTTCAAACATCTTAAGGGCCCCAATTTCTAAAATTAGGGGTATGTTGGCCCTAATAAATGATGACTCATAGGGGGAACATAGCTAAATGTTAGAACCCAAGATTCTAGTTTAAGTTAATAATTAGGTCCTTTATCCTACTAGATCCATGTCATCACTTGAGATTTGTCTATGGTTGAAACAAGATCTGTACCTACAAGATTGAGTTTAAACTACTAAGATATAGTCATGTTATGTGTGTCCTTTGATTCCACTTACTATTTGCCATGGCATTTAGGGAATGACTTCCAAATTTCATGTCTTTAATCATTTACACTAGCTAGCAGCTTATTTAGGTATTCATGGGGGAATTTTTTTCTTTCCATTTAAGGAGGATTAGGCATTGATATACTACCAAGCAAGCATCGATAACCCTGATAGAGATGCCTTTAGGCATCCATAGCCCTAGTAGAGATTACCCAAATCACCTATGTTTGAAAAGCTTAAGATTTTGTACTGAATTCTTATTCTTTTATCTTTTGGCATATATTTAATGCTTCCAAAAAGGTTAGGAACCAAGGTATCTAGGTTTAAGGATGGTAATCAAGTGTTTTATTTCATAAAATCACATATGGTTGTAACCATTTTCCTAGGTAAGGATGTCTTGTTAAGTGCAAACATGATTTTATCCTAACATATTAAACTCAATTTTAGAAGTGAAACTCTTCTTAAAGCCATATTCAGGTCTAAGTAATGTTTGGGTATAAATAGAATAAAGGATCTCTTCATTGGTCCTTACCAATTTCCCTATGTTATAACACCAATCTCATATTTTAGGGCTATGGTCATCATATGCATAAGATTTATACCCTATCATCAAATTTTGATAATTCCAAGGAGACAAGATATTTTGAGCACCAGAGTGTCTAGAAGGAATTATTGGAGCTAAGGAAAAAGGTAGAAGCAAAAAATAAAAGAACACAAAAGTAAAAAATATGTACAAACAAACCAAGAAGAGGGAAAGGAAAGATAGAAAAAATCAAACAAACATATACAAACATAACTAAAAGAAAGAAACTAACTAGCCTACCTACTCTAACCTTAACTAGTCTTATAGATTCTATTCCATGAATACATCTAGTGGAGCTGCATCAAAGTAATGTTTGACATATTTACCATTGGTGGGTAATGTGAACTCTACTCCTTGAAGGTCTTTTAACTTAAAATTATTATTTCCAAGTGTGTCAACAATCTGATATGGGCTAATCCATAGAGGTGTGAATTTGTCATGTTTGCCTTTAGGTTCAAATGCCTTGTCTTAAAGGAAGACGAGGTCTCCTTGTCTAAATACCTTCACTTTTGACCTTTTATCAAACCACATTTTGACTATGATTTGATGATTTTTGAATTTATCAAAGGTTTCCTCCCTTGAATCTTCCATCTGAATGATATCTAGTAACTTGGAGTTTACAAGATCTTGACTTTCCTCCATGTATCCCTACATAAATCTAAATATGGGAAACTTGAGGGTGATAAGAAAGCTAGGTTTGTATCCATACACTAATATGAATGGTGATTCCTTTAAGGCTTGATTGACTCTGATCCTATCTACCCATAGAGCATATTTGAGGAGATTGTGCCAAGACCTAGGTTTGTCTTTAGTGGCTTTTTTGATTGCCTTGATCAGGTTCTTATTGGTAGATTCAGAGATGCCATTTCCTTAGGGGTAATGGTTGGAAGAAAAATTTAGAGAAATGACATTGTCATAAGCCCATTTAGTTTTCTTTATGAACAAAAATGTAGATCCATTATCACACACCAAGGAGACTAGGGTTCCAAATCTTATACCAATGTTTTCTTATAGGAATTTGGTCACTTCTTTTATCTTACAGTGTTTGGTGGCTACAACTTCAGTCCACCTTATGCAGTAGTCTATATTCGTTAAGATATATTTGTGGCCTTTAGAAGAATTAGGGTTAATCAATCTTATGAAATATAACCCCCATTATGCCAAGGGTTTTTCAACCATCACTAGTTTCAAAGGCATGGGTGTCTTTGGTTATTTTGTGCTAAAGATTTGACAAGAATGACATTACCTTACGTGCTTTTAAGCATCCTTAAAAATGGTGGGCCAATAGTAACCATCCCTGAGGATTTTATGGGCTATTATTCTTCTTGATGGATGTCCACTACCCAAATTTTCATGGAAATAATTCATGATTTAAGAAGATTCCTCCTTGGACACACATCCCAAATAGACTCCTTCAAAAATAATCTATATAATATCTTATCTTTGATCAAATAATGAGAAGCTTTGAGTATTAGGGATCTCTTTTATTCCCTTGTAAGGATTATAAGACATGTACCATTAATCATCAAGTGAATCAATGAATCATACCATTCATTAGGTTGGAAGTCTTGCTGCTCAACCTATAAGATATGTATCTTGGGATTGGTGTTGGTGATCATTTAAACTAGGCCTTAGAACTTTACCAATTTGGCCAGTTTTATCTCTATATCATACTCTTGTTAAAAAGACATCTATTTACCTCTACATTCACCTAATTCATTTTGAATCAACATGAGTTTTGTAGTAGGGTCTATTAAGATAACATGTACTTTGTTTTTGAGAATGTAATGTCTAAATTTTTTTACTACTTTCACTAGTGCGTATGCATGTTTGTCAATAAAGGAGTAGTTTAATTCTACATTTTTGAAATTGGTACTCATAAAGGCTATTGGGTGATCATTCCCATAAATATTATGAGTTAGGACTACAACCATTGTGTGATCAAAAGCAAATAAATATAAGTAGAAGTCCTTCAAAAAGTTAGGACTTATCAATATCAGGGCTTGGCGAATTGCTTTCTTGATACTATTGAATGCTTTATTAGACTCCTCATTCCAAGCTATTTTGGCATCTTTCTTGATCATGTCATTCAATGGTTCAAAAATCTCATCAAACCCTAATATGAATTTTCTCATGAAGTTTATCTTTCCAAAAAATGACTTCAATTTTTTCCAACTATTTGAAATCTCTATCTTGGAAATGGCTTCCACTCTTTTAGGATATATAGAGATCTCATCTTTAGTGATGACATGACCTAGAAACTTCCCTTTGGTAACACAAAATATGATTTTATTTGGGTTAAGAGAAATAACATACCTCTTTCACCTCTCAAATACTTTTTGAAGGTGTGTGAAATGATCCTCCTTATTTTTGGAGAATATTGTTAGGTCACCCATGTAGATTATGATGCATTTTCCAACTAGCCCTTGGAAAGCATGATCCATGGCCCTTTGAAAAGTATCCCCTACATTAATTATTCCAAAGGGCATCCTTTTGGAAGAAAAATTTCCCTACTTAGTAGTAAAGGCTATCTTTATTATGTCTTCTTTGTCCACTAACACTTGGTTATACCTTGAAAATCCATCTAGGAATGACATCATGGTTGATCCGGAAACAACCTGTATCACTTAGTCTAGAGAGGGAAGGGGATAGTTGTCCTTTTTAGATGATTTTATTAAATTCCTAAAGTCAATGCAAAACCTAATTTCACCATTCCTTTTTCTATCTGGGACCAAGTTGGCAACCTAAGTAGAGTGCATAATGGGAAACACAATCCTTGCATCTAATAGTTTCTTGAATTATTTATATATCATGGGTTCTAGGATAAGGTTAATAGGCCTCTATTTATATATAAAGGGTTTAAAATTTTACTTGAGGGGTATAGTGTGGGTGATAACCTTGGGATCAAAGATTTTCAAATCATCATAATATTTCCATCAGTTTCATCAATAATATGAGCCGTAAAAGCTCTTAAGTTAGTCATAAATTATAAGATCTATTGGTTATCATTGAATACTTGAAAGTGGTTCACATTATCTAGGACTAAAGGGAAGGGTATTAATTTAATACTGAGGTTAGGGAAATCCTAGTCAGGCATGAGGTTGGCTAAAACAAAAGCTAATTCATTAGTAGCTTTGTTTTCTTCTCTAGGGATAGAGAGGATATTAAATGCATCAAAGGACTCTATCATATCCTAGACTCTAAATTAATACTTCTTGAGGTATGAAATATGCATTGGTACTTGATCCTCACTTGGTTGACTACAAGTTTATAATCTCCATAAGCTCCTTGACCTTGTTTTTAATAAAAAATTACAACCCCAAGAAAAGAGCCTCATATTCAGCTAGGTTATTGGTGCATGAGAATTACAATCTATAAGATGTATGATATTGTTTTTAAGTAGGGTTTGTTAAGACAATACCAACCCTAGATCTAGACTTGTATTTAGCACCATCAACATAAAGTTTCCATAAACTAGGTAAAACTTGAGTGTTTTGGGAACCAACCACTTTTTTAGTCTCTAAGGTGAAGACTCCTAACTAAGAATCAAGTAAATCAACCCTTTCATTGATAGCATTATAGTCATTAATCATATGCTTCATTCTTAATTCCCTTTCTACTCTTATTTGGTTTGGAACACCTTTTTAAGGTAGCCATAAATGTGAAAAATTAGTTGGCATATATCTATTCAAGGCCTTGGTCCACTCTCTACTTAAAAGTAGTCCATATGCATTAGGAATGTCTACTACTTGGATGTTAATAAATTATTGCACTCTAGGTTATTGGCTAACTACATATGTACATTTAATAACTATATAATGACTTTGAACCTGGATTTATCCAATTGTGTAACTACCCTATCAAAATTGATCAGGGTTAATTCAAGTTGTTCATATATTCCTATCAACATGATATTGGTTGATTCCCCATAATTTATAATACAATTGTGGAGATGCTTACCAAATATCTTGGCAGTGAGTAGGAATGGTGGAGATTCTGCCTTGTCTATTTGCATGGTCACATTTGCACTATCATCCCTAGGTAAATTCCCAAGTTTTTTAGATAATGATTCTAATATTAAATCTATTTGCTCTATAATTTTAGTAAATTCATGCAAAGTGATGTTGGCCTTAATTTTATTCATGTATTCAACAATGTTATATCTAGTCCTACTTGTAGAATCAACACTAGGTTTGGAAGAACTCCCATTGGGTGGCTTAGGGTCATTCTTTGAAGTGGTATTAGGAGGGGTCCCATAATTATTTAGGGGAGTTAAAGTGGTTAGTGGTTTTTTTTTCTCTCTATTCCTCAAAGGGTAGGTCCTCAAGAATTTTTGAAATGCTTGAATCTCTTTAGGAATACTTTATGTTTCATTATCCCATTGGAAAGGGAATTGGAATGTCTCTACCATATGGACTTGGTCTGATGACTTGGACCCAAAAATATTTGTGGCATTGTCCTTATTAGGGATTACTTCAAATGTATCCAGTTCTTCTTTAAAAGCTTTAAAGGATTTGTATAATTCAATGTAATTAATCTCACCATGCTTAGCAGTAACATGCACTCTATAGTAGTCAAATAGAGCAATGTTATTAAGATTGATGTCCATGGTCTTGTTATTATAAGAGGGTTCATTAGCCTTGTTACTATTGTAAAATTTGTCATTATGAAACTTATTTCCTGGTCTGTTGAACTTTTGGAAAGTAAATTTCCTTCCATAACTCTCACCAATATACTAACTTACTTTTGCAACTAAAGAAAATTAGTTCTAATTTTTTAAACCATCTTTAATATAGACTCATTATCACTCTAAAGGGTCTCAAAATTGTGGACCTAATTATTTCTTGTACCAAAAGTTGGTGTTAAGGCCTTTTGATCATTATTAGAAGACCCATTAATATCTTGGTGACTCAAGAATTCTAGATTTTGATTAGGATCAACATAACTAGTAGGCAATATGCTTAGAGTTGGGATTTGATTAAGAGCTAGGGTATTTTGGTTATTATGGTGTTAAGGCCTTTTGATCATTATTATAAGATCCATTAGTATCTTAGTGACTCAAGAATCCTCAATTTTGATTAGGATCAACATAACTAGTAGGCAATATGCTTAGAGTTGGGATTTGATTAAGAGCTAGGGTATTTTGGTTATTACGAGGAAAAAGGTTTAGTGTAGGCATATGCATATTGATATTAGGAATAGATTAATCCAGTTGACCTTTTGGTTGTGTTTGATCACTAATTACTATTTCTTTAGGATAAGCTTGGGCTAATGAAGCTATAACTAGAATAGATCTCTTTAGGAACATAGAGGTCATGGGGTCTACTATATCCTTGTAAATTTCTAAGGCTAGGACATCATTAGGATTTTAAGGTTCCATGGTCTTATTACACATCTTCTAAAATCTAGCATTGAAAGACCTTATAGGCTCACTTGCATCTCTCTTGATGGTTGTGAATTGATGATAAATGACACAAGGACTAATAATCTTACTAAGCTGGTCAATGAAAAGAGTGTTGAAATAATTCCAGGAGGCAATGCAATCATCAAGAAAATTAAGGAACCATTCATATGCTTCATCTTTAAAAGTAAAGGGAAGCAACATACATGTTATATCCTCATGTATGAAATTTAATAAACTTAAGTCAGATATAAAATATTTAACACATTCCTCTATAGTTACAACACCAGTTGAACTAAATATGGGTACATACTTCTAAAGTTTACATGGTAAATCATGGACTGCGCCTTGTACATTAATGGGAGAGCTTCCTAACTAGACCATACCTAGATGTGATCTAAATGCAAGGGTACCTTGAATAGGTCAAGTGGGTAAAGACTTGGAAAGTCCTCATCTACCTCTATCACATCTAGTTCTTCGATGACTTTATAGTTAGAGTAAAGGTTTTCTTATCTTTGAGTGTGATCTAGTATAAATTATAGGTAGTTCTATCTTGAAGATGAGAAACCCTATTTGAAATATGGTGTATCAAGTTAATATTTAAAAAGAGCAAGGACCAAACATGCACACTAAAATAATTATACAAAGCTCTACATAAAGAATGATAAAGGACATCAAATTCCAACTAAGGTGGCCTAAAAATCTATCTTATTATGAAAGTAGAGTCAGTCTTTACAAATTTGAGCCCATAATGAATCAAAATTGATACGAGATCACTTGATATTTAAACAAAACAAGCTGTTATAATCTCAAATATTGTATATCCTTCAAATTTAAAGCTATATTTAATAGAATTGAGTAATCATCCATCAAATAACTATGATATTTGCCTTAATAAAGTGAAAAGATATGTTAAAAATCCATTAAGATCAATGACCTTTACACCTTGGAGCACATATTTACTCAAAGGTGCAAGTATAACATTAACCTTTGACCAATTAACACCAAGATTGATAGACCCTCCTTGTAGCACCATTAGAGATACTTATATTGATGCCTCTAAGTGTACCACAGGTCTCTTAGTGTTTAAAGAACACTTTTCATTTTAGAATCCTAAGAATTCAGAGCATGAGTTGCAAGTATTTGGAAATTGTGATGCCTATGGTGAAATAACAAAAAATCAAGGTAGACTATTGCACAATATTTATATGGTTTGGTGGTTGGGAGCCACCTTGATCCAAGCCTTTATGAATTCTAGTAAATCTTTATCAAAGTTCTAAACTACACTAATTTACATGAATATTTGATAATGAGATCTAAGCTACAATGATTTATTTTTTATAAAAGGGTAAAATAAGGGTAAGGTAGAAAAGGAGTGAATGTGATTACTAATATTTATCTCAAACATTATGACAAATTTTTAGTTGACTGAACATGCATTCAAACTAGTATGTAATGCAAAGTAGTTAATGCCTAATTTTCACTACAACTAGGCAAAATTTTGAGGATAAGTTGAAGATACATGTAAGAACTAAGTATACGTTGATGGTTTGCTACTACACCTAGATAGAAAATGCACATATTTAATGCTGGAACAAATTAAAGTGAAGCAACTGAAGATCTTTTCAACTAATCTAGCATAACATAGATTAGCAACCCTGTAACAAGAATGCAATTTATAATTAAGGAAACCATTCAAATTTTAGATTTATACAAGAAATTGAGAGAAAAATATAGTAACACAACCATATAGATAAAAAATTTAAAATTCCTTAGCTATATTAATTATTTTAGGTATGTTGTCCCCCAAAAATATCACTCATTTTTGGGACAACATATGAACTATTTTGGTTCAACAGACCAAAATCCTCTCTCCCCTTTTCAAGAATTGTTATGAGCATTCAAGTTCTTCATTTTTCAAAGCTTTTATAGAAATATACGGACTCTATAGGCTTAAATCTATGGACTCTGTAGGCTTGAATCTATGGACTCTATAGGAAGAAAATCTATGGACTCTGCAAGCCATGTTCTACAGGCTTCACAGGTTGATTTCTATGGACTCTACAAGAAAGAAGCAAGCTCTCAACACTTAGGCAATTTCAAGGTTGGTTCAACGACAAGGTTCAACCAAAATGTCCATCGGCAAGATTCAAAGGAAGGATTGAACATTGAACCATTAAACCTTGTACCATCTTGGTTCAATGTCATCAGCAAGAGTTAAGCGCATTTGTCAAGGTTCAAAATTCAACCGCTTTAAGGTTCAACGGCTTCCAAAAACTTGTCAAAGAGAAGAAGGCTTGAACCATTGAACTGTTAAACCATTAAACCACTTTAGTTCAAAGGTTCAATGGGTTCAATGGTTCAACAGGATTAATGACCAAATGGTTCAATGCGTTTGGTTCAAAAAGATCAAAATGACTTAGCCAAATAAAAAGAATGAACCGATTAAACTTTCGAACCTTGAACCAAAAGGTTCAACGAGTTCACAGGTTCAAAGGTTCAACCAGTGTGATGAAGATCAAAGAGCTTAGAAAGAATAAGGAAGTGACGGACAAAGGATGAACCAATGAACCGATTAAATCTTGAATCGAAAGAGTTCAAAGTTCAATGGTTCATGGGTTCAAAGGTTCAAAGGCGGCTTCAGTCAAGGAAAGAAGCAACAAACAGGTGGTTCAAGAGATGGTTCAACCAAGGAGTAGTAAAGTGATTGAACTAAGAAGCGATGGAACAAAAGAGGTAGAATAAACTGATGAACCAATGAACCAATGTATTTTCAGTGGGTTCAATGGTTTAAGGTTCAATATGGTTCAAGCGGCTAGCGACCATTGACGGCCCCACAGATGTCAAATTTAAAGTAATGGAATATCTGTTGAAATTTAAATAAAGTGTGAAACTTGAAGGAAGAACCAAGTGATTGGATAAAAAGATAGCCTAGGAGCTTAAATTCTATGAAGAGAGAAAGCTAGAAAAGACAAAGCTAGAAAGGACAAAAGTGGAAAGAGGGAAAAGCCTGAAATATCTACATAGAAGTTATTTCGGTAGCTGGAACAGTCTGTAGAATAGATTTTTGAGCTTGTAAACATTGAGGGTGTGACTTATTAGTATCCTTTGGAGTAAATACAAAATGGACAGCTTTGCAGATGTTAGAGGGGATAGACCAGATGATCCAGACCTAGGAAAAGACATATTAGATGAATAGACACGCCATAGTTAAGGCAATGCACTATTCTAGGCATGGTCCCTCTAGATAAAACTAAAGGTACATTGAATGCATTGACTGTAGCATGGGCCATCCCATGGGAGAGAGTGCCAAGCCTTACTTGGTGGCTATATATTGTAATCTCTTTTATTGTTTTAAGGAGATCTTTCGAATACAAAAGCAAAACTCTACCCAAATTGAAAGGCATTACTAAGACTTTGAGCTCAGATTATTGTTCATATTTATTTGATTGAATGACAATTCAAGTTACTTGAAGACTTTATGCTATTTTAGCTTGTGCTACTTTAGGAAATTGTTCTTATGTCTGTTTCCTAGAAGCATTCTTGTTTATTTGATCTAACAAGTAGAAATAGTGGAAGTAATCAGGGAGGTGTCCTGAAACCAATTAATTTCAGACTTTATGCTGATATAATTGTTTTCAGTATGTGTTTTTAGTTTATTTCTATGTAAAGGACCTTGGGATGACTTTTTGCCCCCATTATTCTTCATATTTCACTCTTGGGCAGTCAAGGTGGAGACTTTGTGCTACATCTTAGGCTGCTAGTTACTACGCCCTTGGTTACTAGTTACTTTTACTACCTAAAAGAACTCCTGTTATTTCCTGTAAGAACACTTCTAAAAGAAGAGAAGTGCCTTCAGTGTTTTCACTAGGATTTTCTCCTCTATTTGTTGACATCATCTCTAAAAAAAGAGAGATGGATGGCTTATCCTACCCCTGAGTGTTATTTTCTGCATATTTATAATATATATAACTCCTATGTATTTAATAGGGAACCTCCCCTTGATGAGAGGAGAGATTTTCCCCCTTTGGATGTGGTAGACCTACAACTTTGGATGACCAATCTCCCTATGCTATGGTTGAAGAGACCTATTTTGCTCCCTAGTTTGCTAATTGACAAAATATTCACCCAACAGTTTTTGGTGACTCCACTGGGGATGAACATCTAGTTTGAAGCCTCAAGTTTCAAATTGAAGTAGTCCCTACCCTTATCCATTATAGACTCTGGAAACTCCATTATGTGTCTTACCCATTATCATTATAGTCTTACCATTTTCCTCCATCTCCATTATTTTATCTGGTCTGCAAAACTAGAGTTACTAGGAAAGAGTGCGTAGTTTGAAGCCTCAAGCCTCAAGCTAAAGAAGGGCCAGTTCTTTTCCATTTTTGTTCTGCAATCTAGCCATTCCACCCAGATTTGTTATCCCTATTTTTCATAATTAAATCATGGTAGTTTAAGGCCCTTGGGGTAACTCATTTGGCCCACTCAACTTGACTCCTCCTCTGCATGAACTTCCATGCAGCTCAAGAAAGAACTTCTCCAAATTCTTTGGAGATGGGAAAGTTCACCTTGACGAACACATTGTAGCCTTCAACATAGCCTATGGCATAATAAGGGTGGAATTTGAAGACATAGTAGTCAGGCTCTTCATGGAAACCCTACAAGGTGTTGTTATAGATTGGTTCTACCATCTACAGGCTAGGCCAGTGTCTGATTGGGACACACTCACAGCTAAATTTGAAGCTAGGTTCAAGCCTATAGAAGATGCACATGCCTTACTGGCCCAACTCACACAGATGAAGAAGGAGCCTCATGAGCCTATGAGGGATTTCATTGCCAAGTTTGACAAGCTGAGAAACATGATTCCTATAATTACTTAGCCAACACCTAAAAACCTCAAATGCTTCTTCATTAACTCACAGCTATCTGAAGTGAGTGTTCTATTGAGATGTGTTGGCCACATAGACCTTGAAGCTGCTCAAGAATTATCTAATGAGGTAGAAGATGACCTTATCCTAGTAGGAAAGATAAGGAGAGATCCTAACAGAGGTAAACCCTCTTAATCTTTTGAATACTCACCCATAACCACCACTGATCAAATGGTAGAAAAGCTAGCAAATGAATTACTAGCCTTGAAAAGGAAAATGGCACAAGGTATGTCTTTTTCTCCTTCATATAGAGATGTGCCCAGGAGGACATTCCCCAATCAACCATATCAAGGCAACGTTGCCAAAAGTTAAGGGCAACCAAATCATCTTCCTTCCCCATAGAGGAACCTTGCCCTTGAAGCACGTCCAACCAACTCAGCAGTTGGATATCTAGAAATAGAACATGCTTTTTCTTTCCAACTTGAGTTTGAGTGAGAAAATGACATTGATCTCTTCACAGAGGATCAAGAAGAATCAGCTGGTGACTCCCACATTAGTTTTCTAAATTACCAAGATAAACTTAGAAGTGAAGATGAAGCAGTCGAAGGATCATATGCAGTATTCACCTGGTCTAAGAAACAGTTAGCCTAGCAAGATGATAAAGAAAAGATAGAGGAGTGACCCCAACTAGTAATTTCCATTGCTAAGTAGAGAACCCCTCTTCCTTTCAATCACATGACCCAATGATTGCTAAAAAGGTAAGTACATCAAACATTTTTACACCTTCTACTTCAAATTCATAGACCAGTCCTCCCCTTCCCAAAAACCAAAAGGATGAACTCCCATCCCCTCTTCCAAGTCCATTTCAATCATTTGACATAATTGATCATGTTAAGAAATCCAAAATTCAAATGATTGAATTTGAATTCCTGCAAGCTAATCCTGAGTAGTTAAACATTGGTAGAGAACTAAGTGTGGACCTGTCTGAGGAAAAAATTGTGGTCACCCAAACATTAGCCCCTACAGCTTAAATTTTGTTTAAGCCTTTAGTTAGGGGTAATTACTTCTTGACCATAGAGGATGCTCATGTCTTAGCTAATGAAACTCCCATAGCTATCAATCCAGGATTTGATCTAAATAAGACATCAGAAGAATTGGTAGGGTGTAGTACAAATAAAGAAGGATATTCCATCTCCAATGAAGAGAAATTTGATAGAGATAAACTTATAATGATGCTTGGATCCTATAACTTGATGGCAACAATTCTTCTACCAATGTTGGAGTTGGGACTGTGTTGATATCTCCTCAAGGAGATATTTTTCCTTCATGCAAGTTGCAATTTAGCAACACCAACAACACAGCTGAATGTGAATCTCTATTACTTGAATTGAAGGCTACTCAAGCCTAGGATGGCAAACTCCTTCACACCAAAGGAGATGATGAACTAGTGGTTTTTTAGGTGTCTGAGGGGGACAATCAAAGCATGTGCTGGACTAAACTAGCAGAACAACAAGCTGTGGTGGTGGACCATACTTCTGTACTCCAAAGTCAACAAAAGGAACTCTTCACCAAGAGAGCAAGGAGTTACAATTTTTAGATTAAAGACCACACCTTGCCATGGGGCAAGAAGAAGAAAGAACCAAGAGGAATGCACAAAAAATGTGATTCTTGGTGGAGAGTTCCATTCGCCTGTCACCGATTCTAGGGACAAAATAGTTTCCTCCTAGTTTATCAAGACGAAATACCATCTTCATTGTCTCATACTGGGTAGCTTCTAAATCACTTCAATTCTTGAAGTATCAAATAAGTTCACATATACATATGTACATTTATATATTCTCTAGTTTTATTTTGTGCTTTTCATTTTCATTTTTTGGAGCCTTTCTTTTTGGGTAACATGACTCCATAGCCCAATGGCATACTTCAAGGCACCAGAGATTTTAGTTTCTACTCCCCTCAGTTTTTTCAAAATTTTAACTAAGGGAAGTTCCCCAACTAGAGCGGACTATTGTCCCCCAAAAATATCACTCATTTTTGGGACAACATATGAACTATTTTGGTTCAATAGACCAAAATCCTCTCTCCCCTTTTCAAGAATTGTTCTGAGCATTCAAGTTCTTCATTTTTCAAAGATTTTATAGAAATATACAAACTCTACAGGCTTGAATATATAGACTCTATAGGTTTGAATCTACAGACTCTGTAGGAAGAAAATATATGAACTCTATAGGCCAAGTTCTACGGGCTTCGTAGGTTGATTTCTACAGACTCTATAGGAAAGAAGCAAGCTCTAAAAACTTAGGTGATTTCAAGGTTGGTTCAATGACAAGGTTCAACCAAAATTTTTGTCGGTAAGCTTCAAAGGAAGGATTGAACATTAAACCATTGAACCTTGAACATTCTTGGTTCAATGTCATCAGCAAGAGTTAAGTGCATTTGTCAAGGTTCAAAGTTCAACTGCTTCAAGGTTCAACGGCTTTAAAACACTTATCAAAGAGAAGAAGGCTTGAACCATTGAACTATTGAACCATTGAACCACTTTGGTTCAACTGTTCAATGGGTTCAATGGTTCAATAGGTTCAACAACCAAATGGTTCAACACATTTGGTTTAAAAAGATCAAAAGGACTTAGCCAAATAAAATGAATGAACTAATTGAACCATTGAACCTTGAACCAAAAGGTTCAATGAGTTCACAGGTTCAAAGGTTTAACCAGTGAAATGAAGATCAAAGAGCTTAGAAAGAATAAGGAAGTGACGGATAAAGGATGCACCAATGAACTGATTAAACCTTGAATTGAAAGAGTTCAAATTTCAATGGTTCATGGGTTCAAAGGTTAAAGGTGGCCTTAGTCAAGGAAAGAAGTAACAAATAGGTGGTTCAACGGATGGTTCAACCAAGGAGCGGGAAAGTGATTGAACCAAGAAGTGATGGAACAAAAGAGGTAGAATGAACTGATGAAATAACGAGCCAATGTATTTTTAGTGGGTTCAAAGGTTTAAGGTTCAACATGGTTCAAGCAGCTAGCAACCATTGACAGTCCAACAGACATCAAATTTAAAGTAAGAGAATATCTGTTGAAATTCAAATAAAGCATGGAACTTAAAGGAAGAACCAAGTGACTAGCTAAAAATATAGCCTGGGAGCTTAGATTTTAGGAAGAGACAAAGCTAGAAAAGACAAAGCTAGAAAGGACAAAAGTGAAAAGAGGGAAAAGCCCAAAATATCTACATAAAAGTTATTTTGGTAGCTAGAATAGTCTGCAGAATAGATTTATGAGCTTGGAAACATTGAGGGCATGACCTGTTAGTCTCCTTTGGAGTAAAGACAAAATGGACAACTACACAGACATTAGAGGGGATAGACTAGATGATCCAGACCTAGGAAAAGACATATTAGATGAATAGACATGCCATAGTTAAGGCAATGCACTGTTCTAGGCATGGTCCCTCTAGACAAAACTGAAGGTGCATTGAAGGCATTGACTATAGCATGGGCCATCCCATGGGAGAGAGTGCCAAGCCTTACTTGGTGGCTATATATTGTAATCTATTTTATTATTTTAAGGAGATCTTTTGAATATAGAAGGAAAAATCTACCCAAATTGAAAGTCATTACTGAGACTTTGAGCTCAGATTGTTGTTCATATTTCATTAATTGAATGAGAAAACAAGTTACTTGTATAATTTGTGCTATTGTAGCTTGTGCTACTTTAGGAAATTGTTCTTATGTCTATTTCCTAGAAGCATTCTTGTTTATTTGATCTAACAAGTAGAACTAGTGGAAGTAATCAGGAAGGTGTCTATAAACTAGTTACTTTTTGACTTTGTGCTGATATAATTGTTTTCAGTATGTGTTTTTAGTTTATTTTTGTGTAAAGGACCTTGATATTACTTTGTGCCCCCATTTTTCTTTGTATTTCACTCTTGGGTAGTCAAGGTGGAGACTTTGTGCTACATCTTAGGCTACTGGTTACTACGCCCTTGGTTACCAGTTACTTTTACTACCTAAAAGAACTCTTATTGTTTCCTGCAAGAACACTTCTAAAAGAAGAGAAGTGCCTTCAGTGTTTTCACCAAGATTTTCTCCTCTATTTGTTGACATCATCTCTAAAAAAAGAGATATGGATGGCTTATCCTACCCTTGAGTGTTATTTTTTGCATATTTATAGTATATATAGCTCTTACGTATTTAATAGGGAACCTCCCCTTGATGAGAGGAGAGATATGTCCCTTTTGGATGTGGTAAACCTAAAAATTTGGACAAAAAATCTCCCTATGCTATGATTGAAGAGACCTATTTTTCTCACCAGTTAGCTGGTTGACAAAATATTCACCCAACAAGGTATACAATTTTTGCTCAATAATCTCTCTCATTACAAAATAGTAACACTGCCTACTTATAGAAAACATAGGTGGTGTACCAATTAGTTTCAAGATATATATACATACAATAAGGATAGTTTTTATTGTATGAAAATTATATCACACATATGACTCTTCTACATTGGACTAACCTAAAACTCCATATGATAACAAACTAGCATATAGTTGTATAATAGAATATTCCATTTTACAAAATGTAGGAAAAATTATAATACATAGAATCTTCTATTGAGTTGGTGGTGGGCCTCCTAAATTCCTTTATTGTAGGATGTCATTAGCCTTAGTATCTTATTCACTTATTAGATCTAGATCTACTATAGGCTTCATCAAACATCCATCTTCCTAGTCTATCAGTTTATTGAACTCTTTGTCATTTCTCAACATGGCCTCCTTGATGATCTAGGCCTCTACTATTAAATCTATAGAATTGATGATAATATCTATGATTATAAAATTATCACTCATGAATTGGCCCTAACTTTTCCCTTTTATATCTTGGATGGTGGCAATGGTTCTTTGCTTAAACTCCTCATCATCGATCAATCATATAGCACTAGGTTGTGAAGGCTCTATCAACATAGTTCCCAAGAGTTTTTCAATCCTACCTATCAAAGTTTCATCTTCTCTTACAATATCACTAAAATTGTTATGCCATGTGGTCAAATCTTGAACCTTGTCAACAACAATGCCTAGGAATACACTCAACTATCCCAAACTAATAGTCCTAAAGTCTAGGATCTATATACTTACCTACACATTAATGAGTTCATCAATTTATTCCTTAGAAGTCTGCCATTGGATGACCAAGGCTTTGAATTTTTGAGCTTGTTACATTAAGGTGATTTTTCTAAGCTTCATGACCTTCAAAGATTCAAACATGTCAAAAAATGATCCACTTAACATTTTAATTATTTCTTTAGGTACAAAAATGATGGCCTGAGATTCAAAGTCCTACTTCTCCTTCTTCAAGTTGGAAATCTATTGCTTTAATGCTCTAATTCTTGTCATTACCTATGTTGACTGGGTGCCAACCAAGATCTACACATCCTATTGATAGATGGGATGCTCTCCCAATTCCTATCCTCCCATTGGAGTTAGGCCTATGAAAGGTTCCACCCTTTCAAAGGTGAACTCTTCTATACCCACCATAGCTTTCCTTGAGGTGATCTTCTCTAGCTTTGTGGTATTTGGATTGAAGTATACTATAGTGGTGGGCTCAATAAATTATGTGGAATCTATAATTTCAAATTTGGTATCACTAGTCTCTCTTAGAGCATCCATTCTTTTGCCACCAACCCCTTTTACCTCCACTATTCTCCTTTCTTCTTGATTTTTAATTATCTCAACAATCTATGGTTGGAGGTCCTCTTGCACATCAACATTGATACTTTATTCTAATTTCCATGAATGGGCCATGTAAGGAATCTTTTATAACTTCCCATAAATGAACCAATCTAGAATGACTAGCCCATGAATGGAGAACTCATCACTAAATAAGTTTATCTCCTAGGCTAGGTGTACAAATGGGAGTTTAGGCCTTTTAGAACTTGTTAGGACAAGGGAAAAATCAGTCTTCCTCTTCCTTTAACTTTTAGTTAGGGATAGGTCCAACTCATTTTCCTTTCTCTTATCCTCTTTTGTCCCTTCTAGTTATCTAGGAGTCTTTACAACTTGCACTACTTGGGTGCCAGGGTCTTAATCTATTTCCCCCTTATCTAATCCATAAGCTTCTTCAAGATCTTGGAAAACCTCCACAACGATCTCATATGGCTCAAGAGATACCATATCCACATGTTCCACTAGAGGTGGTGGTTCTTTTGGAGGGCCTAAAGATGATGCTACTTCACTTGGCCTCTCTTCCAGTTATTTCTTACCAAAGTCCTATGTTTGAGGCAATTCTATTTAAGGGGCTCCTTAGGGTATTCTAGAGGTGGAAGGTAATAAATGGTACTAGAGTGGATACATTTTCCAAATGTCCTCAATTGGATTTTGCTAATGTATTAATTTGTGCTCTAGCTTAGCATTGCACTCTTTCAACCTTGCTAGTACCTCCTCAAAACTACTTGCCTTGGTATAAATGTGGTCAAAAACCCTAGGTTGATGATCATATACCTGATTGATCATTTTATTATCTTTTAGATGATTCTTTACTACTCCTTTAGGGTCCCACATTCTTAATTCATCCACTTGGGAGATGAATACTTCCCATCACGTTAAAGCTTCCCACGTATGATTTCATGGATAAGTACATGGAAGATGATGAAATATTGTAGTCCAGGATACTAAACATCACCCAAATGGAGGATGATAGAGATGAAGTATTGCATAATTACAACATTCATTAGGATATTGTGAAAATATGGTTCTATAAGCAAGCCAAAATTAAATCATTCTAAATCTTACACTTAGTCCTTCTATAGGATAAGGCCCATGAAAAAAAAGACAACATGACAAGTTCACTCCCCTATAGATTAGACCCTATTAAGTAGAAAAGATACTAGATAAAAACATGTTTAGACTCAAAGACCTACAGGGGAATGACCTAGCCTTGCTAGTCAATGGGAAATACATAAAGCATTACATATCTATTGCTATATCATATATTTTTGAAGGACAATAAGATTGTTTAGAATTAGAATATGTAGGAATAGATTAATTTGCTTATCTATTATATCTTTTCTTGATTTCCACTTTGTTTTATTTCTTTGATTTTTTTTGTTCCCTTCCTTAATTTTATTTCCTATTGTGCGTTCATTTTATGTCATGTGCTCTAGCTTAGTAATAAGTCCTTTGGAAAAGAATTCAATGGTTTAATTTGTATCTTTCTAATCCTAAAATGGGAAGTGATTGTTGATCTTAAACATTGGTAGTCTAAAATTTGGAAGCCTCTAGCATTGTTCTAATTTAGGAAAATTGGGTGGGGATAATTAGAAGTTAGTAGACTCATAAAAATTCCATGTTATTTTAAGACTATAATATAGTTTAGATGACTAAACATTTGCTTGAACAAGAGTTTGAATCTATGTGGACCATCATATTGTCACTCAAATACACTAAATGAATTTCCTAGGTAGAAATTTTTATCTAAGGGTGAATAACATTTAGATTATGTGTTGACATGATCCTTACACTAGGATAATTTTGGTTCTCAACCATTCTAGTCTATGAACATAAGTATTAGGAAGTAGAAAATATGATACACCAATGAAGTGAAATCATAAATTAATTCATATTCTATGAATGATGATTTAATAAATCTCTATCAGGGCTATGGATGCCTAGCTAGTCGTAGAGAAAGGCCTAGAGTGGATCCAAATTTATATTTGTTAGGACTATAGACACTTGGCTAGTAGTAGAGCAATTCCCAAGCCATCCCTAACTTAGCAAAGCTTTATTATATAAAATCTAAAGAATTATTAATTCATTTCATGTTGAATGTCTAGAAGCTTGAAATATATCATTTATAAACCCAATGGTAATGTTAATGAAGTTTAAATCACACACATAATATGATTGTGTATAAGGTTTAAACTCTAGTTGTAGCTTGTGAGCTTTCATTAGTTATGAAAAGTAGTTTTGATATTGACTAAAAATCATAGTGAGATGATTGATTTTTGATTCATCTTTGAAAAAAAGATATAGATTCTAACATTTTTAAATGTTTACCTATATAGGTCATCATTTTTTTATGCTCAACTACCCCTATTCCTAGAATGGGAACCCTCTTTTCTTAAATTTTCCAAAATGCCTAAGATGCCAAGCTTGTCAAAATAGTTGATTACAAAGAAAATTAATTCAATACTTCCTAGCAATTTTTGGTTAATTTTTCATTTTATAGTACTTATTAACATTCAAAATATTCAAGTTATTGTAAGTTTTCTTCAAGTTTAATTCAAACAATGGATTATTAATCATGAATGCTTAAAAAATATACAGATAGACCTTCTCCAAGGAAGTTCCACCTAGTTTTCTAATCGCCACATGAGCCACAAGCTTCACCAAATATTACTAGACTAACCTTAAATTTTTTCAAAGCATTTAGTTCCAAAATTTTTATTTGAACTCTTTTTAATTTTATTGTGATGGGCATTTGACATTTTTTGAAGTCTAACTTCACTTCTCACTTGGCACTACATGATGTCAAATTTAAAATAGTGATTTCTGATGCCTCATAGGATATCAACATAAAGACTACAACCTAAATAGGATAGGTGACCACCTCATCAACCTCTATGACACCTTAATAATTCATCACCCCATGTAGGACAATTAGAATAAATCTATGAAACCCATGAGCCACATGGCATCATCCTAGAAGCTTTCAACTAAGTTAGCTATTGGAATTTAAGTCCATAGGCTACATGTCAAGATCCTAGTCCTTGTAAGAAAACCCATTCAATTTGAGTTTCCATGCATCCTACTATAATCCTAAATCTCACAAAATGATATCACGTCTTAATCATGACCATCTAAGCTCAAGAAATCTTCTAAAGTACCACATGTTCCCTTCATATCCATTTGAGATTGATGCATGTCAATGCTACATTACATCCAAACTAAAGCTCATGATATATTTAAAAAGAACTTGTGGATTCATCTAAGTCATTTGAATGAGACTCAATGGTGTACATTAGTCCAAGGCCCCTTTCAAAAGTGACAAATGGTAGAATAATGAAGAGAAACTTAATATAATGATGCATGTCCCCTTTAGACTTGTGTGACGATGAAAATTGTCATACCCACACTAATTATAAGGATCCACTAAAACACCTTCAAAGTCTCATTGAAGTGACTTGTGTCCCCACTAGACCCACAAGATTATGACACATGACATTCCTATGGAACTATTTCTTGAGATCAATAGAGTTACCCCTAAGAGCAATGCATATCTCCACTTGAGCCACATGATTAACATAAAGTTGAAGATAGATATTTAAGATCCCCTTGAGAGAGCCACCTATCAAGGCAAAGTCATGATCATCTATGAGAGAGCTGCCTAGAAAATAAGAAATCCTCAATTTCCTCTAAGAGTAATATGTGGTACTCCCATAACCAACCAAAATTAAAGGGCCCCACCTAAGAGCTCTCCATGAATAGAGGGATGTCATGTGGCATAGTAATAATTACTCATAATGCTAAGCTACATTTCAAGAGCTTGAGATCAAATAAAAGGTACCACATGTCCAAATTTAATCTAACTAAGTAGCTTAGTCATATTTAAGCCCTATGAATGTCTAGTTGGATCCAAGGAGGCATGACACATGTCAAAAGGTGGAAAATTTTAGATTCAAAGTTAAAATTGATGGTGATTCAAAATAAAATTAGTTCTAAATTTTAATTCTAAAATTAATTAAAGGCCAAAAGTAATAGTTAAAATGTTTTAAATGCAAATGTGACGATCTTGCCATTAATATGGCATGAACCATAATCATAATCAAACCTTACATTAATCAAAGTAATATAAAAAAGGCCACCCAACTTGAATATTTCTACCTAAATTTACATTTGAATCCCTAATCATTTGCTTTCTCTGATGTTTACGTTCTCAATTCATTTAAGCTTGATCTAATTCATAGGTTACGCCTAGGCCACCACTATCAAAACTTGAAAGTTTTAGATAAGATACAAAATAATTTTAGTTGCTATCTAGGACATTACATCAGGAACCTCCACACTAGGTAAGATCATTTCATTTGGGGATGATGATTGTATTTTTCAATATGGAAACTCAATCATGTTCAAGGACAAAGAGTTCATTTGTGTAACCATAAACACATGGGACATGTATTATAGCAGTGTCTATTATAATGTTGAAATATCTAGGGATATTTGTGATTTTGAGACCATGCCCCACATTATTCAACTCACTTTAGATATCCTATCAATCCAAGCTATTGGTCTCCATAAGGTTGCAATAAAATTAGAGGTCATGCCATGCACTGACCTAGTATATGTCATCTTCAAGATGTCAAAATTTGAAGGTGGGTTTCTCAAATCCATAAACAAAAATCTATTAATTTCTTTTACCATCGGACCCAATTTTGAGAAATACTATGACTTACCTTTACCATAGGTGGAATACAACCAGAACATCATCAACAACTAGTATGAGGCACACTCTCTAGATAAAGTCCTGGCATCATGGGTGACTGACACAAATGGATTTGTCTTCATAGATGACATAAGGGACCTACCTATCCAAAAATTTAAAAAATGAGTAAGGATTATCCTAGCTTTAATGAATATAGTATTTGGAAAGGCACATATTGGTTATAAAGAAATGAGGACCTACTGTGACTAATCCTAGAAGATCAACAAATTCCCCCACTTGGGGAAATTATTAGAAATAATATATTTACTACCATGAATGACATTTATAATAATGGGGTTCCATTATACATGATGAGCTATTTATTATATGTTATATGTGTGACTGCATAATTAAGACCAAACACATGGTCTCTAGAGCAAGATGAAGTTGTGCCCCAAACATGTTTTACATTACACATCCACCACTTTAGGTAGAATATCAAGATAATTATACATAACTTTTATCCACCTATTTATAAATCTATCATTGAGTACAAGATACCAAGGGTCCCTCTAAAATTCAAAACAACATTGAGAGACATGGGAAGATTTTGGCTCTACCTTGATTGTATAGTTATCTAGATGGAAGGGGTAATGGTATCTCCACTCAAGTTATTGAGATATGTGTCAATGAAGTTGGTGGAGTAGGAGATGTCTTATCAAATCCATGGAGTTAATGGTGTATTCAAGAATAACAAAAATATATCCCCCCATAAGATGCCTTATAAGCTAGGGATGATTAAGATAATGAAATGGTAAGACATTATAGTGTCTATAAGTCATAAGGACTGATACCTATTACAAAAAGATGTTTTCAAAGCATGGGACCCAAAAAATTTCATTGCTAGACATTTTCTTAAAGTCCATAAAGATGTGTCATTAGAATATAAGCATAAAGAAGAGGTCCATAAGAGGATTTACCTAGATGCAATGAATGATGAGGTGGTCATCAAAAATGTTACCAAGAAGAATATAAAACTTGAAATGAGGATTGATAAGGAGAGGAGAAAGGAAGACATCATAATTACTCAACCACCACTAGCCCATAAAATCCTATTTGATGTATAATACAAGGCCAAGCAAGAGAAATAGCAAGATGACAACATTGTTATCATTAGGAATAGACCCTGTAGGATTCCATTACAAGTTACTCTGAGTAGATAAGACATGCCTCCAAGATCTGAGCTAGGAGAAGATAGAGGCTAGCCTATCTCCTCTCAAGATCCTACACTTGTCTCTATATCTTCTAAAGAAGCTAACATAGAAAACTTGGATCAATTTGGACCTAATGTTGTTGAGCTTGAATGATCCCCATAAGGAGTAGAAGAACTACAAGCACTAGCTGAGATAACTATTGATAAAGTCTACACAAGGAAGAAGTATCCTAGGGATACCATAAGAGGATTAGTGCCTCATCCATCATCTTCCAGAACTCATTCTATAAGTACTACACCTTTGCCTTCTTTCCCATTTATTAACACCTTTATAACTTCCCCTACTTCTATTATGACTCTTACTCCCATGTTCACATCCCCCACCACTAATTATTTTGGAGGGACCATTCCCAACTTCATATCCCATGCCAATATCAACATTCCACCTCCACCAAGTTCCTAGATCACTAGTGATAGCCAAGTTATGGGTTCTACTCCTTCCTAGGTAGCCACCTCTAGTGTATCACTCACCCTTGGCTCCCCTACTTCCACCAAGCCATTGAGGCCCATATCAAAGATGTCCCCCTTCCATAATCCTCTTAACCTCAACATAATTACCAAAATGATTGGGTATTTAACATTTCCTTCATTTATCCTTAATATGGGCCCTACTAAATCTTTATTCGATATACTTGGGCAATTAGATCCAATCAATTTGTTCATCCCTACCATAGTGTTAGCTTATTCCTCTTTTACCTAGGCACTCCTAGTATAACCACCATCTATGCCAACCCAAATTAGGTGAGAGATATGATTTAGATAATAATGTAAGGGAGGAATTAGGAAATCCAAGATACAACCCAAATTGGCATGAGGTTTGATGATGACATAAGCACCATGAAAAGGGTCATCAGAAGACAAGTGTAACATTCATAATTAATCTCTATAGTGATTCATGAGAGTGAATAACCCCTCTTCACCTTTATTAGGAAAATTAAGGCTAGCCCTAGAGAGGTACAAGAGTATGTAGAGGACTCTATATTCTCAATTCAAGCATAAGTAGAATATACTATTGCCTTAATGAAGGGGATGTAGTAGGAATTGAAGAGGATGAAAGAGAAAACACTACCCACTATGCCAGAGGTCACTTTAATTTAAATAATCAACATTGTCATTAATGTCTTTAGCTTATATAAAGTGATGAAAAAGAGACAAGAAGATGGGATCAAGTAATCCAAAGTGGTCATTAAGCTTGACCAAAATCTTGCCCACTATGACACCAAGTTGTCAAACTTGGCTAGTATGGTAAGAAGCAATAAATTTCTTAACCTCAAGGTTTTGCCTCTTCAAGACATAATTCCTACATAGACCATCCTCATTAATAGGAGGATAATTTTTAATACATGGTTGGATCATCTCAAGGATGCCAATACATCCTTTGAACAAATTGAATTCAAGATTGCCTTATTACTAAAGGACACCATGATCACTAGGGTGACCAAGCCTAATGGCACCTTCATGGATGAGAAAGAATCTAGAGAACAAATGATATATTTTATTTCTTAATTATAATAAGTTGTGGCTAGTGCCAAGAATGCTACATAGTTGATAAACATTGTGGCATTTTCCAATCAAAGGCTAGAGAAGGAAGATGTAATTGAGGAAGCACTAAGGCTAATACTCGTAGAACATGGCAAGATCATCTAGGAGATAATGGACTTATTTAGTCCCATGATCCCAAATTTCTCTCAAATAGACCAAGAATACCAAGCATGTACATAGGTTTATACCAAATAAGAATTTGAGAAGAAGTAAAGACAACAACAATAGCATCAAGCATTTCAACAACAACCTCCAGGCCCTTAGGATATTTTGTTTTAACTTATAAAATCAAATGTACAATATTCTATTGTTATGGGGCATTTTTAACCACTTGGTTTTATATTGGGTGCCTTTTTGGGCCCATTTGAACATGTCTTATACATTTTTAAGCCTATAAATAGGGATGTTTCCCTCATTTGTTAAGGAGGAAACAATTATTATCAAAATTAATATAAAGAACCAAATAATTTAAGAGTCTATCTGTAGTGTTCTTTTATGTGTGTTATGTGATTTATAAATTTTCACATTCTTAGATGAATAATAGTTTCTAAAAGTGAATTTGGAAATTATGTTTCGTATATGCATCTATTAGATGGAGCTTAATTCTAGGTTGACAAATTTGATAGTATGATTGATCTATTTTCTTCTCATTTGCATCTAAATGTGCCATGCAATTTACTGTGATTGAGAAATTTTATGCAAATGATGCTATTATATATATGAATTTTCATTCTTCTAAATCTTCAAATACATTTATTTGGATTTTATCTTTACTCTAGAGTTGGTAGATGTTATTTTTTATATGTTTTGTCTTAGATGCTGGTGGAATTGATATCTTTAGTCATCTTAAGCACATCTTCTTTTTTTCCCTACCTTACTCACTCTTGGATCTACCCATGAATCACTCTATTTTATATCATGATTTACATACCCACTATTTTTTTGTATTTTTGGCAATAATTTTCAAATATTAAGATAATTCATAAAGATTGGTAATAAAAATGTCACTGCATAAACATATGTTGTCCCTTCAATAGGGTCTACCTTCAGACTTTTAAACTGGTAACCATATCTCTACTATTTTTGTCATTCCCAACAATAAATATATAAACAAATCAATCCCTAAGTAATTCTAAGACTCAAAATTGAGTTTCTCACTTTCCCCTTATTCTCTAGTGACATAGGGAACACAATACATCCATCAAAAAAACCCTTCTAGGATATTATATTACTTAAATAATGAATCTTTTCTTGGTAGAATGATCACTTAAACAACTTACCATATAACTTATTTTGTTTTATCATTTTAAAAACTAAGGCTTGATGGTGTTTATGCTCAACCTCATTCTTGGAAAACATAAGTATATCATCTAAAATTTTGAACACAAAAAATAAAAGAAATCCTTGAACACATTGTTAATTAAATACATATATGTATCTAGTGCATTATTTAAACTAAAATTCATGGCAATGAATTCATAAGGACCATTATGAATTTTTTTTTTGTGTACATATTAATATTTGATGTAGAGTTAATAAGATCTTGATCTAATATAAATATTATAAAATATATAATTATCCTTGATTTGATCAAAAAATTATCAATCCTCATTAAAGGATATTTATTTTTCATGCTGAATTTTTTCAACATTCTATAATAAATGCAAAGTCTCAAAGTTATGTCATTTCTTTTATGAAGACAATGGAGCTCCCTAGGGTGACATACTAGATTGAATCATAACCTTATTCAAAATTTATTATAGTTAAAATTTTAGTTCTTATAAATAAATAATATTCATAAAATAAATAACCTTGGATTTATGTGTATACCTAGGTATAATATATAAGGATAAATTAAATTCCATTTTTAGAGGAAATACTAAAAATTATTTGGTAAATACATCCATGAATTCTCTTATGATTGGATAGTATTATACTATAGATTATGTCTCTTTATAAAACTCTTGCATTTTAACATTTTATATATTACATCATTTGAAAATACTCCATTTCAATATATTTTTGAAATAATTTTGTGAACCATTAGCTTTAAAATACCCTGGATTACCACCTAGTTTCTCAAGTCATCAAGAGATTGGACTTTCTTGTTGAAATAGTCATGATGATATTGAATATAGCCAATCCATTCCCAAAATTATGTCATAGGATCCCAAAGGTGTTAAAAACATATTTCCCTTGGTTTTCAAAACTCCAAGATCAAGTTGTTATTTCTTCAAACATTATAACATCAAAATTTGTTTTACTTTGTGAAATTTTACCTCCCATCCTTATCTTAACCTAGAGGGTTTAATTTTATAACTAAAATAAATAGAATATGAAATAAAACTATATGTGGTAATCTAGATTACACAAAAAAACTCATGATGTGATATTCTCTAAACAAATCCAATGATAATTCAATGATCTCCAAAAAACATGCTCAAACTTAGTCCTCTCTAACATCCTTTATCTAT
This sequence comes from Torreya grandis, assembly GCA_037957365.1. NCBI lineage: Eukaryota > Viridiplantae > Streptophyta > Pinopsida > Cupressales > Taxaceae > Torreya > Torreya grandis. Next base: position 1,504,462 of record JARHVA010001554.1, on the reverse strand, counting down.
TTTATCCTCCTTTTGGCCCTTGAAAACCTCATAAATTGATTTATTTTAGTATTCTTTTATACTTATCCAAAAACCCAACCACATCCATGCAAAAAGTGTTTTATATTCAATGGAAATTTACACATTTAATCAAAATATTACAATTGGGGTAAAATAAAGTAGTGAAAAATAGCATGGCCCTGACCCAATCCACCTCTAGATAGTATATTTTACATGTCCTCTATGTATTTGTTGATTTATCTACTTTATTTCCAAATTTCATCACCATAAACCCAAATCTCAAACATTTATAAACTTGATTTGCATAGATGACTTCTATTCTTAGCAAGTTTTGAATATATACTTTTAAACTTAGCGGTTGTTATTTAAAAATGTTCCATGTTTATAAAATTATATTATTGAAGATAATTTTTAATGTTGTGAAACATATTATTATTTAATTATGTATTTTATGCTCAATACATAATTTTAATCATTTTATATTTCTCATAGCACATTATATAATTTTTTAGGTTCATGACAACTCGATGCCAGATTCAATCCCCTATTAGGATAATCCATATAGTATAATCATATCCACATAAATGCTAAGTATTATAATTAATGTTATGATTAAGTATTTAATTTTCCATTTTTTTGTTAAATTACACTTTATTCTCATCATTCATCTGTAGGTTACACAAAGTCTTAGCTAAGTTTAGTGCACCAACAAGGTAAGTTAAGTATCTCTAACCCTCTATTTACCTTACACACAACATTTATTAAGACAAAACCATCATAATTTAATGAAATGGAATAATTTAAAGGTATAAATAAGTATGCTCATAAAAAATTCATGGTGTGACAGTTTTGAAATGAATTTTATGATAATGCTTTGATCTCTAAAACATGCTTAGACTGAGTCCTCTATGATATCCTTTACCTCTTTTCTCCTCCTTTTAGTCCTTTCAAACCTCAAAATTTTCATTTTTATATTTTTTTCATTTTTATTTGAACTACCTCCTTCATGATAGAATGACTGCATTATGTGACACAACCACCACTCTTTATTATAGAACTGCCCCATTGGTGACACTTCCACCATGGTAGGTTTGTAATCGTCACTAATACAAGTGTCATTTTTATGGTGGTTTCATAATTATTATAGTGAATACATTATATAATAGGTTAGTTTAATCATATAAATTTATGGTTACATAATTATCACATTTAAATATTAATGGTTTTGTCACAATTAATCTATTTTAAAAAATAGAGCTTAAGAATTGATTTTTTTCATGTGTTTTGAATGTTTATCTTTGTGTTTTATTATTGTTCACTTTTAGTTCTCCTAATGAATAACCAAATTAATCCCACTCTTATTTTAATCACTCTCAATCCCTAATAAGTTAAATTTTTAGTTATCTAATCATTACTCAACCTTGCAAGCTCCATGATTCTCTTACAAGTAAATCAATTTTGGCCTACCAAATTTTTTATTAAAAATTGTTTTTAAAAATATATACATAACCTTATCCTTCCTTATTTAAGTTTTTTAAAATAGTTTTCTCTAACTTTGGTCATCTTTTGAGTCTTTTTACATAGTTTTTGTAGAGAATAATTCATATGAATCATCAACTAGTTATTTAATATCAATGAATCAGCCCAACCCCTATTTAACTAGTCTTATTTTCAAATATTGTGTATTTATTTAAATATCCCACTTTCATCCCATGGTTAGAGAGTTTTAATGTTTTTAATTGAGAAATCACAAATATTTCTACATGAGAATAGTTTTCAAATAGTTTTCTCTACCTTTGGTCATCTTTGGAGTCTTTCTACATAGTTTTTGTAGAGAAGTATTCATATGAATCATCAACTAATTGTTTAATATCAATGAATCAGCCCAACCCCTATTTAACTAGTCTTTTTTTCAAATATTTTCTATTTATTTAAATATCCCACTTTCATCCCATGGTTAGAGATTTTTAATGGTTTTTATTGAGAAATCACAAAGCTTTCTACATGAGAATAGTTTTCACTATGACAAATCTTTGTTTCTAGTTGGTTTACACCCTAGTCAGGTTGGGTTTTCTATTTTTAGTTTTATTTATTTATTCATTAGATTAGATTAATTTATATTATTTTTTAATTAATTAAATTAATTTTATTTTTAAAAATGCATAAATAGTAAAATATTTTCTCTCTCTCCTCTCTCATGCACTAAAAAAAGAGAAGATTAGATATTTATTATTTGCATCTGCATATTAGGATCTTTTGAAAGCACATAGTTTGAATAAAAAATTGGGTAAATTTTAGAAACAAAAAAATATTTTATCAGATTAAAAATATTCATTTTTAGTTTAAACAAGCTTTCATTCACAAGCAAACAAGCACACATACACCTAGAAAACTCTGGAATAACCAAAGTAAAAGAATGTTAATATCTTGGATATCATTTTATTAATTTATATGAGATAATAAATTTAATTTTATATCATAAAACCATGGCTTTTGTTTCATCCTTATTTAATATTAAATCATTCAATTCATTGTGAAATCATTCAGAACACCAAAAATTTATATCTAGGTTGCATGCATAATTTTTTTCTATATTCTTGGAGATTGTATTTCCTAGGGTTTGATCTAATATTGTATCATTTTCATGTTATAAAATAATTAATTTAAATATATTTTCATTCATAATATGAAAAAACAACATATAAAGTTTTATTTATCTTGCATATAGGCAAAAGCTTGCATTTAGAAAAGGGGTAAAAATCAACATATGTACTCTTAGTATAAATTTAAATTTTAGTGTTGCATGGATAAAGATATAATTGAGAATAAATAAATAAATTAATTTAGTTTAATTTCATATTTAGTTAAATAATTTCAAATTTACTTTCATTTCAACAAGTAAATTGATTTAATTTTACTGGTAAAAACTTGGTCAAAACATGCACAAGTACAAAAAAATATCTAAAAAAATCCTTGATAATGGAATCCCAATAAAAATCATTGAGAACATGTTTTAAAATAGTAATCACATACTTTTAAAAAAATTCAATAAAATATTCACACTTAACACATTTTCAACCAATCTTCCCTTACCATTAGATGACGCTCACCTGGCCATTTTATCCTCATAGAGCTAGTACATTCCTTATATTGTATGTACCTATTCCAACAAGTAAATTTGAGAGAGATATCAATTTTGATCTTAGGATTTAGGTCTTTCACTCCACCCATAGTTTAAATGCTATCCTTATCTAGATTTAATCCTTAGATGCATGATCTAGGCCCATAGCCCCTTTAGAAGGACACCTCCATATTATTTCCTACCAAGTAAATAAATTTAAAATATGAGCCTTCTAATACATATTTATTTCATCCTTTGGTATAGCCTCATGTCATTTTATTTAAGGTACTCTTTATCCATCCATTATGTATGTTTTATCATCCTAACCTTGAGATGTTGATTGCATAGTTTAGCATGTGTTATTTTCATGCATACAAATTGGTGAACCTTACGTGAAATAATTCCATATTTTGTATTTAAATTTTATGCTCCTTCTTCTTTTTCATTTCTCTACCTTCCCCTCTTCTTCTATTTATTCTATGAGTATCTATATACCTCCATAATTTGTATAGATAGGACCTAGGTAGATCTATTGGCCTAGAGGGCTATGGGAAAAGCCAACTCAACTTTGGAGAAGACTAATTAGTAAGTTGGAATGACCCTACTTTTTACACCAATTTATATTATCAATCTTAAGATTATTCTCATCGTAATACTAAAAAAAGGAGTGAAACCCCCCTTCACAAGGTACATGATGTATCTGAAACTACTACCAACCATCCCATCTCAAATTTTATGTCCTTCACTAGTGTAAGTTAGACTAATACTCACATTTTAACCTAACCATCAATTAGCCTAAAAATCCTAGATGCTCAAATTATAATAAGATATGACCAATAGATTGATAGAATCCAAAATTTAGAAGATAGGCTAATTAGACTCCAAATGTCTTTATAACCTTCTCCTACTAACCAAAACATTACCAAACCATAGGAGAAACACCCAATCACTCCTATAGAATCCTCTAAACCAAATAAATCTATTAGTGGTCATCAAATCATATTTCATGTGGTTGTTACCAAAGAGGTCACCAAAGCTAGCATTCCTTCCTCTTCAAATGAACTCATCTTAGCCTTTGTGGGTCATATTAGATATTTAAAGAGTAACCAAGCCTCTCTAAAGCAAGGTATGGATACCAATACCTCTATTCAAGTCTATTCCTCTCATATTCCTACCCTCACGGTAACACACCAACCATAATTATATCCATCTAGCCCACCTCTTGTCAACTATGCCTAAAAACAATATCTTAAGGACATCTTTACTCATGGTGTCCCCACTCCCACTACATCTAACATTAATCCATCTTACCAACTCCCTTCTCATAATCCTATCAAATTTTTTTACACCTACACTCTTCACACTAGTACAGTGGCCAAAAATTTTCCACCATACATCCCTTTGAGTTATGTATCACCTTTGTACAATCCCCCTTCACAAAGTAATCATCTACCATCTTCTAAGTTACATTCCACCCATGTATGCTCTTCTATAACAAGCACCTATCCTTATTTCATGTAACACTCTTTCTCCTTAATATATTATGTTCTCTATATCTACTCAACCAAATAATTACTTTCTAGCTTGATCTACATTTCCTTACTAAACACCCTATTTATTTCATAGTGATTAAAAAAATAACCCATATCTAATGTCACCCATTTAATCTTATTCTAACACATATTTAATAGACTTAAATGACATGGGTACATATGTTGAGTACTTTAAATAACCCCTCAATTATAATATATAAGGAGTTATTATACCACATCCGTTACCTGACCTCTCAAAATTTAAGGGAGAAGGAGATCCCAAAGTACATGTCAAGGCACACACTAATAATATTTGTTAGATCTTGCCTTGTGATGGAGTTTTTAATAAAATATTTCTAAAAACCCTTGAATAAATTTCCCTTTATTGGTATTATCACCTCTTAGAGGGGTCTATATATTATTTTCTCTAACTCATGAATGATTTTGTCAAAGACTGGTATATGAGAGTTCTTGTACATTAATCAAGAGTAAAATGAAATAGCTAACCATTTCATTACAAGATGGTGGAAAGTATTATACTCATATAGAAATGAACAACACATGGACCAAAGGTAGCTATATGATCTCTTATTAAACTTCATAAATAAAGAGATAAGAGAAGATGTGAAAAAATTACTTTATTGTTCATATGAAGAAGCACTTTAAATTTCTCTCAAAATCAACCAATCAACCATTGATAGTGGTCAAAGAACATATGGGACTAATGGAAAGATATTCATATAAAACTAGAATAATGGAGGCTATCAAAAATCTAATCATAAAAATTATAAAAATTAAGGTATGAGGATTATAAAGAGGAACCATAATCCCACCACAAAAGTATTCATAGATAAAAAAATAGGGTGAGTTTAATTAACAACAATCCACTTCAACCCGTGAATAATTATAACAAAGCCAATAAGAACCACATGGGCATAAGGAATCAAAACCCTCCATATAATGTTCACATGGTTAACTTCATCTTTCATCCTCCTCATAACACCCAATGAAAAAACCAAAACCAAGGCTAATTTTAAAATACCAAACCTAATCAAAATCAATGCTTCTATTATAAAAATAACCAATAAGGGTTAGATCAGCAATGCCAACATCAAATGCCTCAAGACTATGATCCTAATTTTTACTACCTTTTTCATACATTTATTTAACATGACACTCATGAATTCAGGGAATATAACAACTTAATTCAAATACTCACTAATAACTAATGAAAAACATTTATAGACATATTCCTAGGGAATGCCAATGCAAACCTTCAAGCTTAATCAACTAGTCTTATATCACCTCAACATATTAACTTGGGAATTTATCAAAATCCATTTATAAACCATAAAAAACACACCATCCATAATTATCCATAGGTTATCCAAACTAACTAACCCATACTAGATGGTACTCAAGATGCCAAGCCTTCTACCACTATCACAATTAACTCTGATGTGGCTCCCTAATTAGGACACAAGGAAAAACCAACATGATAGGAGTTGTTTAACTTGGAATCAAAGAAGATGCAAAAAAATTTACTCAAATAAGATAGTATCAACCCACAACCCATTAATGATGAATGTCTTGGATAATGTTAACAACCCCAAACCCATGGGTAATTATGATTTAATTTATAATCTCACAAAGACATTTTCCCATATCTCTTTCATAGACCTACTTAAAAACTCTCTTGACCATCATTCAACATTACTCAATGCGTTGGGATTGGGCCACCTAATAAGTGTCACACCTCCACCATAAGCTAATATCAATCATATTATTTTGTATATGTTCCCACTTAGACAAAATTTTGGATATTTTGATTACTGTTTATACCTATGGAGCCTACCCTTAGATTTAAAAATGGTCATAAGAGGGGATCCAACCTTGTATCTACAAGTATGTATTTATAATAATTATTTGAAATGAGAAATGATTGATGATGGGGTACCTTTCAACATATTCCCCTTTTATTTTATTCAAAAACTCAGGTACAAAAAAATTAATTACTCTACTACTCAAAAAACTTTATGAGATTATGATAGCCACAAGACAAAAGGCAATACTTTCTAACCTATTCTATTAAATTATGTTCCTTCACCTAAGGAAATTATTCATCACTCAAGGAGACCCTAAGATAGTTGATTCCATTCAAATGTCCATGCATAAACAACTAGGGTTACATATTTACTATCATTTCCCCACTAATGGTGTAGTAATTCCACCATAGATCATTGAAGATAAAGACCCCTCAACAACTAAGGTATTCATCTTAAATATGGGTGTATAAAATCTTAAGCCTT